>OY992766.1:4197617-6698621 GCA_963921325.1 Logfia minima | reverse complement strand
TTATTGAATTCTGGTATACATGTGTTGTTACCAAATCACCTTTAGGTTCTACTTATATATCTGCAACTGTGGGAAATGGCATTCCCATAGTAATCTCAACAGAACATATTCGTAGATCCTCAAACTACCCGATGAACCATTTGTTAATCCATCATCACCTACAGACTGTCGACATGAAGTGCTAAGCTTCATTAGATATCCTGATAATTTCAATAATAGCCCTAAACGTATTAAGATGAATGGCTTTTGGAGCTATTTCTTTAGGGTTCTTATTTGGTGTATGAGTCACAAGTTTGGGAGCAGAGACCAATGTAACAACTTTGAGTTATAGTTGGTCCATGCCCTCATTTTTGGCAGAAATATTGATTTTGCTGCTCTCATCTACACTGAGTTGAGAGAGAAGATTGAAAAGAAAAAGAAGGAAAAGAATGTTCCATTTCCTAGATTTCTAAGCTTGATCATTGAAGGTATACTTGGTGAGAAATATAAGGATTTAGAAGATTTAGATGCTGGTGATGTTTTTAAGGGCGACAAAATGTTCCATAAGGTGATTGAGAAGCCTCGTCAAGGTCTTTCTCCTTCCATGCTGGCTGCTATTCCTCCAGAAGTCATCCTGGATGCTAACCCTGATGTTGCAGCTACTGAAACTCAGCCACCAGAGTCATCATCAAGTTCAGATGATGATGATGACCAGCCAGCAGCACTAAAGACATCAAGCCAACCAGCACAGACAAAGGTGTCCAAACCTGTACTCAAGACTAAGTCTACCAAGACCTCAGGTATGGATACTAAATCATCTTCTTCCTCCCAAGTTTCAAAAAGGGATGCCAAGAAGTTAAGTCAACCCACTTCTTCTAACCCAGCATCCACCACCAAGTTTTCAAAATCACAATCTTTAACCACTCATGAGCAGGCTTCACAGCCAGCACAGGATGATCAAACCCAAACTCAAATGTTTGAAAAGCACACAAAAGTGAAAGCTGACACTCAGCCACTTAAGGCATATGTCAAAAAGGCAATGTCAAAAGCGCCCAAGGCTGGCTTGACTTCTATTCGTGAGAAGTCAACCCAAGCTCTTGATCAACCCACAGCCAGCTCAGATGTATCTTCTCGAAAAGATACATTGTTGAAAAGAGATAAGCCGTTATCTGGATCAACCTCTCGAAAGGTGAAGTCCATTGAAAGCAAGAGGGACATGTCACCTCATACTAAGTCAGTGAGTCAACCCACAGAGCCTGAACATTTGTCAACATCCTGAAATGTTGACATCTTACAAAGGGAAACCACATCTACCAATGTCAGCTCTCAGGAGTTAGACATTGCGAACCCATCCCAGGTTCGAACAAGTCTCACAGATACCACCACTCAGTCAATAAATCTTACACAATCTGAGTCTGCACATGCTGTCAATGAGTCAGCAGATACACAACTGCACTTACAGGCATCACTTTCTGTTTCCAATGATGATGAAGTCAAATCATAGGCTTCATCTGAGGGACCACAACTATCACCCAATGTTCCCATCATATCATTCATTCATCCAGCTGCAGCAGAGATTCTCTAGCAGACTCTGTACTCATTCTCTGCTGACAAAGCTGACATTCTATCTGATGATGAAGATGTCCAAAATCTACAACCTAAGGATGAAGAAGATGAAGAAATGCTGGATACTTTTCATGTTGATTCACTAGTTCACATAGATATTCCAGATTCACCTCCTCATGACCAACCAGTAGACACCAGAGATACTTCACATCACCAATTCACTGCAGATATACCTTCCACTTCTGCACCTTCTGTGGATGACATTATTAAGCATGTCATGGCAGTTTTGATTCCTGTTCTGGAATCCAAGTTTAATGGTATTGGTACACTCATGACAAATATTGACAAGATGGTTACTAACTATACCACTGCCCTCCAGGAATTTGTTTCAGGATTTACCAAGCTTATTCATGCTGATGAAGTAGCTCATTCAGATTTTGCTACTACATTAGAAGAATTAAGGCAGGATTCTTTCTCTACTACCAATCAACTGAAGTTAATTGAATTTCTGCAAAGATTACACAAAGAAGTGGATGAACTTAAGCAAAAGTCCAAAGAACTTGACCAAACCATGATCATTCATCCAGATCATGAGGACTTGTTGGATCAATTGAAGTGTTTGAAGAAGGAAAATGAAGCATTAAAGAAGGAGAACACAAATCTCAAAGCTCATTCTATTCAGCCTGAAGAGAAATCAAAGATTTTCTCTCAGCTCAAATATCTTTATAAAGCTCAGGCTTCAAATGTTGTTGCTTTTGACAAGTTTACTCAGTCATTAGCTGTCTAGAACTTTCTTAGGGGAGCTCATTTTAAGAATCAAGAAAGGCTGCTTAACCAGATTCTCTCTCATTATCAAACTCCTTTGAAAACTCAACCACCTGCACCTGCTGCTGCCTCCACCCCTGTTGCTAATGACAAAAAAGGGGGAGAAGAATGATAAAGCTACATCTAAGGGCGACCTAGAGAAGAAGCAAGAATCTGATCTAAATAGATCAGAGACAATTGAGTCAATTCTGAAAAGGAAGAGAGAGAGAGATATGAAGATAAGAAGAGAAAAAGAGATGAAGCTTTTGAGATGAAGCTTGAAGAATAAAAAAAAAAGAAGGTATGAAAAGAGAATTGAAAAGATCAAGAAGATGGAAGCTGGTGGCAGTTCAAGTGTTAAAACCAACTCATCCTCATCTGAGGGGGAGCAAGAGCAAGTTAAACAAGACAAGCCAACAGCTGCTCCAACAAAGCAAAGATCAAAAAGAGTCAAGATCATCCCAAGAAGAAACATCAAGAAGTCAAAGTATGTGGTTGACTCTAAGGATGATGAGTATGTTATTGGCAGTGGTGCTGCCAGGAGATTAAGAAGTGATGATGAAGATGATGATGTGGTGGAAATTGAAAGAAAATCAACAACCTCTAAGCCAGCTCCAGAAGAAGAGCCAACTCATGATACTTTACCCACAACTAATGTACATGGGACTTCAAGAAGTGCCCCGATGCCATCTAACCAGCAAACAGGAGAACCAATTATTAATCCATTCAAAAATCCTGAAAAACAACCTGCTGTAGAAGAAGAACCTTCAAAGAAGAAAAAACCCAAGCCAATAGGTTTTGAATATCTAGAAGGTATGCCTGATGAAGATAAAGCTTTATTCAGAGAAGCATTACAACTGTGTATTATTGTTGAAGAGTTTAAGGCTGCAAATCAACTCAAACTTGATGCCTACATTCAGTATGTCAGAAGTAGCATCAAACTAGAGGACTAAGAAGACTCCATCTCTGGTTGGAAGCTCAATATGTCTTTAGAAGAATATAGGTCCATTGCTGGTATTGAGAAAGAGCAAACAGAAGAAGAAGTGTTGCTTGCAGAAGCCAAAAGCTTTGGGTTTGAGTCTGTTGAAGCTTATCTAAGTGATCTCAATGCTGAGAAAGAAAAAGAAAGAACAATAAAGAAAAATGAAGCTGCTGCAAAAAGGGTAGCCAAAGCAGAAAATGTCCAGGCCCTTAAGGAGAAACCAGCTTTCAGGATTGTTTATAGAGTTGTTCCAGCTGAGAAATCACAAGCAATAGCTTTTGAAAGAGTAAAGCTGATTGTAGAAGCTAAGAAGACAGAAGAAAGGAGAGAAGGAGTTGAAACTGAAGGTGTTCATGAACCTCAACCAAGATCAACAAACATTGTTGATAGTTTTTATCTTCCCTGAGAATTGGAAAGATACAAAGATTGTGCCAAGAGAAGGAAACATTCTGCAAAAATTGTGAAAGTTAAAAGATATACTGATGAAGTGATTAACATCACTAGATCAGATGATACAGTAGAGAATGTTAGACTACTCAATTTGTATAATTTTGGCTTTTCTGAATGGTTGGAGATTCAGGAATATTATCAGTCCAGAAGTAGAGTTACAAGGGATGCAGTCATGAAGAGACTGCAAGAGCTGTTTAATAAGGCATCCAGATTGGAGGGCACTCCAAAAAGGGATGTATTCAAACCCATTGCAAAATCAAAGCATAAGAAGGCTAGAAACATTGAAGAAAGCTCTACTTAATCAGTCCCAAGTCAGTTCAAGAAAAGGGTCAACATTGACCAACTCATGGGTGTAACCACTGCTCCTGTTCCCAATGTCGGGTTTCCTCCTTTACCCTATTCCATTCCAGGCAACACTGACCCACCAATTGGAGTTCATGGATACCATGGGTTTGCAACTGAATACCCTGAACATGGTATTTATTACCAAGATGGTAATATATTGAGGTTTCAAAGAACCTCATAATTGGGTCTGGTCAGTATTCAACATTTAATCAACTTGAGGTCAATGGCATTACTGGCTGCTGGTCCTGGTATGTTTTCAAGAGAGATTGTCAAGGAAATGATTAGAAGAGGACTGGATCCTGATGGTCCAGGAATGTTAAGTGCTGTGAAGGAAGGAGAAGAGTTCTGAAGACAATGTGTTTGTCTAGATAGTGTGTTTGCATTTCATTGTACCAAACTTCTGTCATTAAGTTATCAATCTTGTAATTTCATGATTTTCAAGATATATGATTATGAGATTTGATACTTCTATTTAAAAGATGTGATGTAATCCTCTCTAAAAGATCCCATTAAAAACAAACAAGGAACATGTAGTTATTCAGTTCTCAGCAACATTCAAAACTGAACTTTTATAAGTCTTTTGTATGCTGGCATATGCTAAGGTTTTGTCATCATCAAATAGGAGGAGATTGTTAAGTCATGATTCCTTATATGATGATTTTATGATGACAACAACTCTTAATTGATGTTATGGTTATGGGGTTATTCATCCAACAAAGGAATTCTTCAAGATTAAGCTAAGTCTTCTGTATACTGATTACAAAGGAATTGTTGTTTGTTAGTTCACCCAGCAGACAAAATTGGCAGTTCACCCAACAGACATAATTGGTAGTTCACCAAGCAGATTTAATCTTTTGAAGAATAACCAGCACAGAGAAGTTTAGAGACTTGTAATATATACATCTTTAATAATCATTCAGTCAAGTGATGAAGACAGTCCTTGTTAGTCAAGATCGAGTTTGATCATAAGTATGAAGACTCAGCATAGAGTCTGATAATCAAGTTCACCAAGCACAGAGACTGAAAAACACTTTACTTGTTACAGATTCAAGTAAACATGCTTTCAACATTTAGGAACATATGTATATGACAAAACGACATCTTTAGAGGTTGTACTCAACATACATATCTGTCCATTTTGGCTGCTTATGCACATAACGTTTCTTTATCAAGGTCAACCTACAAGACAAGATGTGCAGTGTACTTTCTGACAGACTGCAAACCTGGTCGTGCAGAGTTCATCAGAGCACACAAGCAAGCATGTCTGAAGTCAACAAATGAAGATGAAGACATCTGGAAGACATCTATTGGCTTATCAAGTTTCAAGCATTTCACAAGCTCGACTATAAATATCAGACTTAGGTTATGAAGTCTGTGTGTGTGAATTCTAAGTGAATCAATAAGTTAGTCAAAAGTGCATTTGTGTTAGCAGAATTAGCATTACATGTAATCAGCTTTGAGTCTCTGTTCTCAGCTGATCTTAGTGTTAGTATTCTGTACTCAACTGAGTTAGATATTCCGCATCTAACTTGTAATTCTTTGATTTATCAAAATAAAAGAATTAATTGAAAAGCCATTATCTGTTATTATCAATTAACTAAGTTAAATTCATAATCTTGTTTAAATAAAAGAAGAATTTGTATTCACCCCCCCCCCCTTCTACAAGATCTGTTGTTAACCTTTGTGACCAACAAGTTGATTGTTGATATAGCCTTAATTCTTGAATTACAATGGATTGAAGGGTTGTCAATCCTCTCAAAAACACTAATACACACCTAAGAACAAGAGAGAAACGACCACCAAAAGCTTTTATGAAATTAAGGTTTAATTTAAGTTAAAAAGTTAAAAATCTTGCATCTGAAAGCTACTCGGCTGGGTAGGATCAGTACCCGGCGGGTACTATTTTTCTGGGCCTATTTACTAGTTTGAAACACTTTTACTCGTTTAGAAAATAGGTTACTTAGCTAGTACTCTTGATTTTAAGAGTTGACATCTTTTTGAAAGTTGTAGCCCTCTGAGTTATGAGAATTTGGGCTTTTGAATCACCTCAATCGGAGTTCGTATGAGGGAGTTATGACCAAAACCGTGGAGCCTCGCCGAATCTACAACAATTCATCTTTCTTGATATTTTCCTCATCTTTTCGATCCAATTCTTCTCGTATCCATTCATAACAACTATAAACACATTTAAAACACATTAAATACCAAAAGTTCAGTACACTAATGATAAATACGAATAAAACGAGAGATATTACAAGAGTAAAACATATATTAATTAAGTAATATCAATAAACATGAATTTTATTAATAAATTAGATCTAAAGACAAACATGAATTTTTTACGAACAGATAAACAAATTTAATTTATAGAACTAGTTGGGGTTGGACTGAATCTGAAAAAAATGGTGGTGGTTTGACTAGTTCCAATGGTGGTTGGTGGGTGGCGGTGGTGTTGTGTAGGTTAACGGTGGTGGTGGGTTTTTAAAGAGAGGGATGAGATAATCTTTTATAAAGAGAGAAAAGACAACAAAATTATACCCTAAAAAACTAATAAAAATGTTTACATATTTAGTGTTTTTATTTTTATTTTTGTTTTACATTTACACATCAATTAAAGAGATGGAAAAGTACATATTTGTATCAATTTTTTTATTATTTTCATATAAAGTGATGGAAAATTTTTACGGAGATAATTCAAAAGATGCTGAATTTTATATGAGGACACTAGAATTTGCCACTAGTAAGGTACAATATCATTAATTTTATTTATATTCTTTAAAAATCCTTTGTTAGTATTAACAAAATTAAACTAATTTTTAGATGTTCAATTCTCGCGAATATTTGATGGATTGGGTACAAATTAAGGGACGATCTGTTGGTGTTGTCATTCTCACTAAAAGATCCAATAAATACCGAAGAGGTATCGTATATCAAATTATACTCATGTGTGATCGTGGCGGTACATATAAGGTTAAGGATTCAAGTAAAGTTTCAGGTACAAAAAATTGTAATTGTCCATTCGAATTAGAAGGAAAATATGTAAAATAATATGATCATTGGACGTTAACGGTGATATGTGATGAACATAATCATCAAGCTGTACAGTATATGGAGAGGCATCCATTTGTAAAGTGATTAACTACAGATGAAATTAGTTTGGTTGTAGAACTAACAAGGAAAAATGTGGCGCCACATGATATTTTAGTATTACTAAAGGAGCGGAATTTGAATAACGTGTCATCGCTCAAATACATTTATAATATAACGCAAAATATTCGTATGGCCGAGCACGTAGACAAATCTCCCATGCAAGTTCTTATGTCTATTTTGCATTTGAATGGTTACGTCTATGAGTTTTCTACGAACAATTCAAACAAGTTAGAAAATCTCTTTTTCGTTCATCTATAATCATTCGATATTGGGTGTGCAGTCCCACACGTGGTGATTATACATGCCACATACAAGACGTACATCTAATGCCATTTGTTGAAATTATTGGTGTAACTTCAACTAACCTAACATTTTTCATAGTCTTTGCCTTTATGGAAAAAGAAAGGGAGGCCAACT
The DNA here is from genome assembly GCA_963921325.1 of Logfia minima. Taxonomy (NCBI): domain Eukaryota; kingdom Viridiplantae; phylum Streptophyta; class Magnoliopsida; order Asterales; family Asteraceae; genus Logfia; species Logfia minima. Next base: position 6,690,928 of record OY992766.1, on the reverse strand, counting down.
ATACATGGTATAAAACTATCTAAAGTTAACACTAGATGTGTGCATGCACCCACGTGTTATAATAACAGATAGAGAGTTGGCTCTGATGAATGCATGCCATCAAGTGTTTTCGGATGCTACTTGATTGCTTTGTAGATGGCACATTAGCCAAACCATTGTGAAGAACTGTAGGCAAATGATCAAATCACAACTTGACTAGGACTTATTTCTTTTGTTGTGGAAGTTGTTAAAAGATTCTCCAACGTCGATATCGTACGTGAATAACTACAATCAACTTAATTCAATGTTGATTCCATATCAGCGTATGTTTCTATATTTCACATTCAATATTTAATTTTGTGCATCCATAGTATTTTTACATCAAATATACTTTTTTCATGTGTTTTTAACTATATAAATCAAAATTAGTTGAACAAATATAATGAAATGTTTTTGTCTGCTCGGATTGATCAACATCTTAACTTTGGAAATCGCACAACCAATCGAGTTGAGTGTCAACATGCAAAGTTTAAAAAAATACTTGAAATCTTCAAAATCTAGTCTCGACAGATTTTTTGGTTGTATTGATCACGTCGTAGAGTCGCAACTTACACCAATTAAAGAAAGCTTAGAGAAAAACAGAATTGTTCGCATTCATCATTATGCGGTTTTGTTTCAAATGTGACTCTAAATATAATACTTGAAGAACGTCAACGGTTAAAGGATTCCCAGTTAGACTCATCAAATTGTGTATGTCAACTCTGCAATAGTTGTGGGTTACCTTGTGCTTGTGAACTTTCAGTCTATTTGAATTCAAGTCAATATATTCCTTTAAACTATATTGATATTTTTTTTATCTTGAACTTTTTAAAATATAGGTATCTAAAATATATATACATCTAAAATATTTGTTTACATTTAAATGCAGGTGGATGTATTCCATTGAATTCGATAGATCTCTTTCGGAGGAAGTTAGATATTTCACCGCCAATGAATGCGCGAAATGACGATATTAGTTGTGACAATTAAGTAGAATTCTTTAAAGAAAACTTTAACAAGGAGTCTAGAGTTGTGAAAAAAGTTTGTTACAAAAGCTAAAAGATATAATTAGTATATTGAGACTAAGCCTAATTAAAACACATCTTTTTAATATGAACATAGATATTAGTGCGAAAGTAAAAACATCATATAAAGAGATTAGCAAAGGCCTGCGCGATGCAGCATATAAGATTTTTGAAATCGATCAAAAAAATTTATAATTAACTGTAACATAGTTGATGTAAATGAATTGGTCTTATTAGTAGTTTGGTTGCATTGAAGTTTAACTATAATTTGACTTATTTGTTATTTCCAAATTTATATATGTTTATTTATATATAGTATCACGTTGTTTGATACATTAAATTTCGATTTAATGTAGTTATGGATAGTTTGTATTTTTTTTTTTTGTCAGTAGAGATATATATATATTTTTTTTTATAGTTTTAAAAGTATAATTCTTTAGAAAAGTTGATAAATAATTTATGAGGAGTAATGACAATGAGAGTGAAATTAAACCATTATATAGTTAGGTTCGAAGAAACTGATATTTGGAGAGTTTCATTTTAAATTTTACTTAAACCCATACCTAACCAAGTGCCACGTATTAATTTCACTCTCCCCCCAATACTTCGGGGTGAAATTCCGAAAATAGATACAGTGTATTTACAAAACCCTGCCTGCACCCCTCTTATCTCTATCTCCGCCCATTTCACCTAATCCTGTTTCCCCACCCTCTTCTCTCCGCTTTCTCCGTCGTCAAACTCGCCGGAGCTTCACCGCCGTTGAATAACCATCACAATCTCAACACGATGAATCCATCAATCCTCTTAACTCAACAACAACCATCATTAACTCATTCTACACAACTCTTCACTCCATTTTTAAACCCTAAGCCTAACAAACTCACCGCCAACTCCCTCACCTTCAGTCGCCGGCGACACCGTTATACCTGCCGTCGTATCTCCGCCACGTCATCAGACCAGCCGTCGACCACCCCCGCCGCCGTTGCTGACGTCGGCAATGTGTTTGGAGGGAAAAAGGAGCTATCGGCATTACAATCGGTAATTGATTCTATGTCACCGGCTGTTCGATTAGCTAGTTCAGTTGTTGTTGTTGCTGGTGCTGTTGCTGCTGGTTATGGAGTAGGGTTACGTATTGGTGGACATGGAAATAGGAATGTTAGTTTAGGTAGTGCTCTTGTGTTTGGTGTTGCGGGTGCTGGTGCGGTTTACGCGATTAATTCGTCAGTTCCGGAGATTGCGGCTGTTAGTTTGCATAATTATGTGGCTGGTTCGGATCCTGGTGCGGTTAAGAAAGAAGATATTGAAAGCATTGCTAGCAGGTTCATCTCGATTAACCGGAATAAATTTTTTTGAGCTAATTGATTAATGATTATGTTGTTGTATTGTATGTAACTATTAGCTACATGTTTTGACTTTGACGATGGGGGAATTTCATAGTAGAATTATTATCAGAATGTTTAAAGGATGTTATAAAATGGAGATGTTTGAAGTTCGTGATTATAATACTATGTGTAAGGGGTAACTATTAAATAGATGTTTCGATGACGAGTGAACATAATAATAGAACTATGATAATGGGTAAATAATTGGTTTAAAATTGGGAATCACCGTGGGAATACTTTTTGAAAGTGAATGGCAATGGGAATGGATTTTTAAACCCACCACCTTACTTGGGTTTGGGTTATGCCTAAGTTAGTGGGGTTGATTCCTGTAGTTGACAACCAAACCCATTAGCCAAACACTTTTAATGAGAAAGAAACCCATATTCTCATTCTCTGATTTCCATTCCCATAAACCAAACATACCCTAAATGTATACATAGAGGATGTTACAAGTGGAGTTTTTTAGTTCTCATGAACATTCAAAGAATAACTAGTTGCTATTTTAATGGGAAAAGGAAAGGTTATTTTTAAGGTGAAAGTCTTGCTGCTTTATAAGTGGTGTGAGTCCATTGGGTTATAGTCATATTTTAGGGTCAGAAAATGATGCTGATTGGAATTTTAAATGATTTTGGCAAATTTAGGTAAAAACTAGCTGGAAATGATATAGTTGGTAGTTGAAATACGTCAATGCACATTCTCTTTGTTTTTTTTTTTTCTTTTTATAGTTGTCTTTAGTAAATCTAGATTCAGACTAGGTGATGATTTGTAAATGTGGGATATCATTCTCATTTTTAGGTTTGTGGGATCTTTTAAAAAAAATAAAAAAATTTAAGATAAAAAAGTGTGAACATGTACAAATCCTCTTTGATTTTGAGCAAAAGGAAAAGTAACATAAATATTGGAGTATCTATTTTCTTTGGAACAGAGTAAATGAGTTACAGCCTGTTGCATATTATATGACTAGGAATCTCTTTTTTAATAAGTGTCTTGACTCTTGATCCTAATATTTATGTTATACATGTTTCATTCAGATACGGTGTTAGCAAACAGAATGAAGCTTTCAATGCGGAACTTTGTGATATATATTGCCGGTGAGTAGCAATTTTGTTTCAATATTCAGAACTTTTTTGTACTCCAGTGTTTCATTAGAGTGACCATATTTACTCGTCTTGATTGTAACTACTTTCCAATGTGAAATATGAGCCAAGGTTGTTAAAAGCGCTAGGCGGGGTGTACACGTTTGCGACCTTGTAGGGAGTACTTGGCCGAGTCGGCAATTAATCGGGGAGTACTCGGATTAGGTCTTTTTTTAATTTAAATAATAAATTTCAAAATTATATGTGCAAAAATATGAAATAGAACCATAAATATAACCATAAACATAATTGTATAGAAACATAAACATAATCGTTCAATTGTTCAAATACTTCAAACATAAATATTTATTTTTAGCTTCATTTTAACAAAATGGACTCAAAACCCTAATTTTAAATGATATTAAAAACGTACGTAAAAAAAGAAAGAAAAAAAGTTGACTAATATTGACTTTGACTGTTTTTGACCGACTAATCCCGTTTAATCCTGAGTTTGACCGATTAGTCCCGTTTAATCCCGTGTTTAACCATTTACCAAGTTTGACTGTCTTTTTTGGCTGCCTCGGACCAAGTTGTGGCGCCATCAACCCATGTCCCGATTAATCTTACAACACTGATATGAGCAATTTAATTAGAGGTTGCAGTTTGAACCCAATTATATACAAAGTTGTAAATTTGGGTTGTTCCCTTATTTGATAACAGGCTAATGGGTAAAACTAAGTTTTAAGTCAACCTCCAAAATTTGCTTCTTCAAGAAGTCACATCGTTATTATAAATAACAGTTTTGTCATCATAATATATTTATGTTCTAACAAAAGTTGGACCAAGAAGTAGGAATGGCAATGGGGTGGATTCGGGGCGGGGAGTATGGTCCCCATACCTGAACCCGTTACCTAAATCAATCCCCAAACCCGCCCCAATCCCCATCGGGGATCTTATCGGGATTCCCATTTGGCCAAAAGTTCCCCCAAACCCGACCCAGTCCCCATTTTATATCGGTAATCCCTAAATTCAATGTAATTTTTTAATATCGTTAATGTTAATATTTTAATTTTAATAACCTCTTAATTGATATGATGATAATGTAACTATATATCGAAATATATAGAATTATTTTCTATTAAGCTAAAACAAATGATAAAATAAATGTATGCACAAACTTAGTTAAAAGGTAAAAATGATTAATTATATATGGAATATAACATAAAGACTAATATTAAATATTAAATATTATTAAAATATATCATAAATATTTCAAGCTGGACGGAGCGGAGATGATAGTCCCTGTGCCCCGCCCCATACCTAATAAAATTCCCCATTTATGCCCCAAAACCCGCCCCAAACCCGATAACCATCCCGAGAATTGCGGGGTTTGTGAAACCCGTTGGGTTCAGGGCTTTTTGCCATCCCTCCCGAGAAGGTTTTGGTGGGCCAACCCATCCTGCTTCAACCAGTCCATGTTCGCCACCTATAAGGCTTGTGGTCTATTTTTTGTTCATTTGATAGTGATTGTGTCATAACAAAGTCTATTTATATGTTGGCCTATTAAAATTTTCATGCTTTTATCTATTCTTGCACTACTGCCCTAGTAGTTTCAGGCTTTCAGCTTTAACCTAGTATTTTTAAAATTTAAAAGTAATCCCATTTATCAATACCTGTTAGCGTCCTCTCATTCTATTTGTTTCTCAGATATGTTACATCTGTACTTCCTTCTGGAGGAGAAGATTTAAAGGGTGATGAGGCTGATATTATTATTAGATTCAAAAATTCATTGGGAATTGATGACCCTGATGCAGCTTCCATGCATATGGAGGTAATGTTTACAACATTGATTTGTTGATGCCTAGTGGGCTGAAAAAGCTTGGCAGCCTTGCTTCGAGATGTACACACATCCTTCTCTTCATGATTTTGTTATTTGCATTTTTTCAACAGATTGGTAGGCGTATTTTCAGGCAAAGGTTGGAAACTGGCGATCGTGAAGCAGATGCAGAACAACGTCGGGTAGGTTACCTTTTAATTCGCTAGTGAGTTAGTAAAGGTGGCAATATCGACTGCTTTACTTCTTAAGTAGGTCAACTTTGGCTGTGTTTTATTTCAAACAGGTCAAATTAAAAAGTTCATATGTAATTCACTACTTAATTAGTAGAGGTGGCAACTTCCCATGTACTTATTGGGATGCGTTTTACTTCAAGAAGTTATAATTCGACCCATTCATGCTACTGTCCAAATCCGTAGTGAACTGTTGCCTAACACTCCAGACCGCAACCTGCTATCTCTTGAATTAGTAAGGCATGTAAAGATACAGAGCTTGATCATTGTTAGGGTCTCCAGTGCAGGCATTTCAGAAGCTGATTTATGTTTCAACACTAGTGTTTGGTGAGGCTTCGGGTTTCCTTTTACCATGGAAGCGTGTGTTCAAGGTTACCGAATCACAGGTATAAAACAATCTAGGCATACACTATTTTGGCTTCCTAAATGACAAACTTATGAAGTAATTATGTCTATTTTCGTAAGCAGATCCTAACATGTTGGTTCTTGGTGATTCTCTGTCCATTAGGTTGAGGTTGCTATACGTGACAATGCCCAACGGTTGTATGCTTCCAAGCTGAAATTGATTGGCCAAGGTAAGTCCATTCTGTTGATTTTATTTCATTTTATATCAACTATTTTAGTAACAGTGATGAGAGAAGTTTGGATATGTATGTTGAAAGTGATTATGTGTTTAAGCTGTAATAGACTAACTATATAATTTACTGTTTGAAGGATTTGAAGTTGCATTAGTGACATGTTGAGTGTCTGGCAGATTTTGTTTTTTGAACAAGAATAAAGAAAAGACACCTTGTGAAATGAGACTAAATGTTTCTTGAATAGTTTAAAACAAATAGGGAATTTTATTAAAGATTACCTGTTTGTTGCAGCTGGTACAAAAATGATTGTCGAAAACTAATTATTTGACAGCTAAATAGCTAGATAATAAGAAGCAAAATCTATTTATTCAGACTTTAAAATCTGATTATTGCGACTTCAAATTGTAATAATCAGTTATTTGGTAACAAATTGCAAATCTAAGTAACTCCAAAATCGGCTTTCTTTTTTCTGTACTATACTCAAAAGTTCACCTAAAGCAGCCCTAATTTGTGTCCAAATACTAGATTTATGTTATCCTTTGCATCTATTTACTTGATTTCTCGATGCTTCTGTTAGATGTTCATCCGGAAGATCTTATTAGTCTGAGAGATGCACAACTACAATGTCGGCTTACAGATGAGGTACACATACACATTTTAAAGGACATAAGCAACATATATCTGATGACCAGTTGTAGTATTTTAATTGTTGTGTTGCATTTATTTCAGCTAGCTGAAGACATGTTTAGGGAGCATAGTAGAAAGCTTGTCGAAGCAAATATATCAACAAGCGTGAATGTACTCAAGTCCAGGACAAGAACAGCGTATGTGATCTTGGCACCTTATGAGATGTTGAAAAATAGATGTGGATTTGTTTACCCATTCATTTGTGAAAGGGGTGATTCTGGTTTATTTCATCTCTAACGGGTCAACTGCGTAAAATAAAAGGATAAAGGTTAATAGTGGAACACATCAAAAGTTACTCGAAGTTATTTTTTTAATGCATAAAACCCCGTAAATCATTTTATTTAATTATATTAGATTATCATTGAATTATCCAAAAGCTCTAGGATTTTCGCAATAAAGTCATTTTGGCTCAACCTGTACCAAAAGTTACCCATTCTGACACGCGTTGCCCAACTTGTCTTTCTGTCATCTCTAACCTATAAGCTAATGACTAAATCTTGAAAAGTGTGCTTGTTATATGCTTTGTCGTATCATATTATACACGATAGATGCATTTGCACGCCATGTACTTTACATAATCATTATTGAGTATAAGCATTTTAGATATTTGACTAATTGTCAGATACTTGATTTGAACTCCCTGGTACTGCTAAAAATAGTTTTCAATTGTATCTTCCCTTTGTACTGCTAAAATGGATATTATTTTTCAGCAGGGAAGCCAAGCTTATTGTTGAAGAACTTGATAAGATATTGGCATTTAATAACTCACTAGTCTCACTCAAGAACCATCCTGATGCGAGCCGCTTTGCTCGTGGGGTTGGTCCAATTGCTTTGATAGGTATTGATGCTCCTATCCAGAGTAGTTTTCTTTTCGTTAGATACTAGAGGTGGCAAAATGGCAGGTTGGGCCAGTGGGGTAATGGGTTCGAGTATTTGTATACAAATAGTTGGTGTGTCAAATATGATTACCAAAATTATGCAATTTCAATAACAATCTAGTCTTTTTTTTTTTTTTTTAATAAAATGATTTATAAGATTTTATGCATTAAAAAATACACTTCGGGTGCCTTTTCACCCATTTGATTCATTTCCGTTCTAGATACTTTTTTATTTGACCTGTTTGACCCGTAAGGGATCAACATAACATGAATCGGCCTATCCATAAGTAAATGGGTTATGACTGCCAACTCTAGCAACATTTCTACAACTGTCTGTTCTAGTAGTTTGTTGCTTAGATTATCTGTGGGGCAGGTGGTGACTATGATGGTGATAGAAAGATGGATGACCTAAAGCTTCTCTATCGAGCATACGTTGCTGATTCTCTATCAGGTGGCCGTATGGAGAAAGACAAGGTATGAAATTAAATTTCTATTTACTAGTCCTTATTATATAGGTGATGTTTGCCTAGGTGCTTTATGGCTCTATTAATTTGATTGTCCACCATTGTCTATCTTGTTGGTTCCATCTATATCATGTAAAAGGAACCACATATGGTTGTGGCTCTCATTTACATCAGGGTAACAGCAATGGGAATTAAAGAATGTATAATGGAGGAAAATGATATAAAATGGAAATTAAACTTTCAGCATATTCTGCATATTTGTTTTAGATACTTACAGTTACATAAATTTTCGTTGTTGTCTTATGCTACATAGCTTGCTGCACTGAGCCAATTGAGGAATATTTTTGGTCTTGGCAAAAGGGAAGCCGAATCAATTGCATTAGACGTTACCTCTAAGGTATACCGTAAACGTCTTGCTGAATCCGTAACTGGGGGTGATTTAGAAGCTGCAGATAGTAAAGCGGCATTTCTTCAAAATCTTTGTGAGGAGTTGCACTTCGATACCGAGAAGGCCATTGGTATCCATGAAGGTAGTTTATGCTCTGCAAAATTCTCATCTGTGGCATCTTGTTAATAATCATGGATGGCAAAATGTGCGGATTGGCTGGGTTGGGCAAAGAATCAAAATGAGTTATTTTTAAGTGCAAGTTGAGAAGGGTCAGGTTGGGTTGACATATATTTATTGTCCATTTTTTATGAATAGTTGATGTTCTAAATATGTTACAATAGTTAGAGAGACTTCTAATCCATTCGACATGTTCGTCTTTTAGCTTCCTTTTTTCTTTTTTTCTTTTTATTTTATTTGACCCAGTAGGGATAGACGGTAGCCCAAATCGACTCATTTTGAAGTAAATGAACTGAAGTTGCCAAATTTACTGATAATTAAATAAACATCTGTATATATATTCATTGATAATGAATATTGGCAGTAAAATGGTTGTTTAGGTCGACTTTGTAAAGCTCGAATCAATTGGAAGATAAAAAAGACCATTACCTTTATTATTATCCCTGATTTGGTCCTTTATATATCTTGAAACATATATGTAAGACTCACAATATTCCTATGCCTAATTTTTAACAGAAATATATCGACAAAAGCTTCAGCAATCTGTGAAAGATGGAGAGCTTAGTGACGACGAGGTCAAGTCCCTGGAGAGGTCGCAAGTTATGCTTTGCATTCCTAAACAAACGGTTGAAAAGATTCACGAGGAAATTTGTGGCACTTTGTTTGAAAAGGTAATTACGATACTGATTATTTTTATAGATACCTAGTGCATTTTGTATTTCTTGAAGGCTAACAAATAAACAATAAGCTTTCTTTAATGAAAAATGCAATGTCCAAGTTACTTCATGGTTCAAGTAATAAGTTGATTGTTTATCATATATCTAAAGTACCCTTCTTAGGGTTAGAAATGAAGGAATCGTACAGGCCCAAATCATAATGGGCAAATGGGCAAATGTTTAAATCGCTGTTTCACTTGCCATAGGATAGGTTGATCAAATTTAGAGTTCAGTGGTTTTTGTGGTTGCATTTTACTCGATTGTTAATTTCCAATGAGTTTAATCATAAAAAATAACTATTTCAGGTTGTTAAGGAGGCTATTGCTGCAGGTGTTGATGGGTATGATGCTGATGTCCAACAGGCTGTAAGGAAGGCTGCATATGGCTTACGGTTGACCAGGCAGGTGGCCATGTCTATTGCTGGCAAGGCGGTAAGTGCTTCATGGTGGCTATGTTATTTATAGAGGTTGCTAGATGAGTCGGGGCAGGTGGGTTGAATAACAGGTCAAAGTAGAACAGGTCGGATTAGGTTTACCAGAGACACTTTTCTTTAAATGTTTTAACGCTTATGTAAATAATTAATGTGTCAAATATATTTGCCATATTTTTGATATTTTAACAAATTCCAGTTTCTTTCATTGAAGTGATTTATAGGAGGTTTCACACATTAAAAATACACTTTGGTTGACTTTTGACCCATTTGATTTGTTTCTTTTTGGCTTTTATTTTGTTTACCTATTTTATCTGCTAAAGTAACATTGTAAATATGATTCAAAATCTTATTGTATTATTGTAAAGTCTATTTTTTCAATGAAGTGATTTAAAAGAGGCTTCATGCATTAAAATACACTTTGGGTGATTTTTTGGCTGATTTCATCCATTTGTGTTTTAGCTACTGTTCTATTTTGTCAATTGAGAAGTAAAGTAGTAAACCACAACCTGAATCGACATCTTCATAAGTAATTGATTTATATCACCACCTTTAATATTCCGTGGTTACATATATCTGTACTCGAGCTTTTGGATTATGACGAATTTTTTTGCAGGTTCGTAAGATTTTTGTAAGTTACATACAAAGATCGCGAGCATCGGGTAGTCGCACAGAGGCAGCAAGAGAACTCAAGAAGATGATAGCGTTTAACAACTTAGTTGTAACCGAACTCGTGTCAGACATTAAAGGAGAATCATCCGAGACCACCGCAGATGACGAACCTATTGAGGTAGAAGCAAAACCTGTAGTGGATGTAGACGATGAAGAATGGGAGTCATTACAGACTCTTCGTAAAGTCAAACCGACTCAATTGACCAAGGGGAAGGCAGGTCAAACTGACATAACTCTAAAAGATGACCTTCCCGAAAGGGATAGAATGGACCTTTACAAAACATATTTACTCTATTGTTTAACTGGAGAAGTCACAAGAGTCCCATTTGGGGCCCAGATCACCACAAAAAAGGACGATTCAGAATACGTCTTTTTAAAACAATTAGGTGGTATTCTTGGCTTGACCGATAAAGAGATTGTAGAAGTGCATAGAAGCTTAGCTGAACAGGCTTTCCGGCAGCAGGCTGAGGTGATATTAGCAGATGGGCAGCTCACAAGAGCTCGTGTTACACAGCTAAATGAGTTACAGAGACAAGTTGGATTGCCATCTGAGTATGCTCAAAAGATAATAAAGAATATAACAAGCACTAAAATGTCAGCTGCTCTTGAAACTGCTGTGGGCCAGGGGAGACTCAGTATAAGGGAAATCCGTGAGCTCAAGGGGTCAGGGATTGAGTTAGATGTTATGGTGTCACAAAGTTTAAGACAGAATCTTTTTAAGAAGACTGTAGATGATATATTTTCTTCAGGGACTGGAGAATTTGATGAGGTAGAAGTGTATGAAAAGATCCCAGAAGATCTTAGTATTGATGTTGAAAAGGCAAGAGGTGTTGTTCATGAACTTGCACGTACTCGGTTGGCAAATTCCTTGATTCAGGCTGTGTCGTTGCTTCGTCAGAGAAATACTAAAGGAGTGGTAAGTTCAAACTCTTTTTCTTTGATAATTTTGGGGCACTATTCACGTTTCATATTTGGAACTGATTATTTACTTATTGCAATTAGGCTCATAACAATCAAGGTTTTCAATGTTCGGATGAGCATATTCTTGCGTACAACGAAATGTTTGGTGTTTACTTGTGTTCATTATTCTCTCTTTGGGCATTAAAAATATTTTGATTGTGAAGAGAAATCATTAATGAAACCTTTTACATGTGTGCACATGTCCTCTAAATCTGAACCAATTCAATCTTGAAACCTTTTGCTTTTCGAATGCAGGTTTCTTCTCTAAACGACTTGCTAGCCTGTGATAAAGCCGTACCAGCGTCACCCTTATCATGGGAGGTGACCGAAGAGTTAGCAGATCTCTTTCTAATTTATCTGAAGAGTGATCCAGCACCCGAAAAGCTGTCACGTTTACAATACTTGTTGGACATCAGTGACACAACAGCAGAAGCACTGCAAGGGATGAAGGATCGAGCAATGCCAAGTAGCGGAACTAGTGAAGAGGAGTTTGTCTTTTGAGTTTTTGTCCCGCTTTTGTGAGTGATAGACAGGCAGGCGTTAGGTGAGGGAAGTACAAGGCTTTCTCTGCTGAGTATTCGATTGCTTCAATACGTATTGTTTAATGAAAAAAGATGATATTCAAAGTTTGTAATGTCCACTAGAGGTGTGTAAGATATTTGATAGTGTACATGAAACTGGTTATTGTTGGGTTCCAGCATTCAGTGATCTGAATAATTTGAATGCCAGCCAAAAGGCTTTTGGTCATGGAAGATTGTTTTATGTGCATACCGATACTTGTTCTAGCCGTATATAGAACTTGCTCTTTTAGAGGCCAAAATAATCGAACTTCAGAGTCGCCCAAACTGGAGTCAGAATAAGCTGAGATTTTCACTTTAACGTATAGATCTTTGTACGAACCCATAATTGAAGCGTGAATCATGTACTCGTGACCTGTCTCAAAGCAACATTAATACTTGTTAAAGATGTCATACATGATATTTTAAAATTGGTGCAAATTCGGCATCTAGGTAAACAATAATAAATTTTCTAAGGGAAAATCACTAATCACGTTCATTGATTAAGTGTACTTAATTTAATCCTATTACTTGAGATTTTAACAAATTAATTCATATTTTTGCGCCCATATAGTTGAGACGGGCGATCACCAATTAAATATAATTGTTAATAGTATTAATTACAAAAGTAAAATGTTATTTAATTAGTTTTGTTATTAAAAAAAAAAAAAGATTGGATCAAGCGATCACAAATCAACGAAACGAATGACATATGGACACGTGGTGGAACCGTGGGCGATTAGGGCGATTATCCTTGATCGCTTTTATAAATTAATACTCGACTCACATTTTAAATAAATAATTCATGATCTCTCTTCAAATTAATTCATAATCGCCCTTCGAATATTATATTATTAAATAATATAAAAGTAAAAAATAAAAAAAAAAATAAAAAGAAATAAATGTTAAAAGCGTTCAAAGGTGTTTTAATCGCTTATTTCCCGTTTGTTTATAAAAAAATCACAATCGCACTTAGTGATCACTTATTTCCTTTTGCAACCATTATTAAATTATAAAATTGAAATCAAAATATCCAAATAAAAAAAAAATTATTAATTTTTTTTTTTTTTAAATTCAAATCAAGGACATAAACATTTATAACTACTTAAATAATAAGTTTACATAATATAAGTATAAGATATATGTATATGCAAACAAATCTCGAATTGATTAATTGAAAAATACTAAAAGTACTTTCTAAATACACAATGATTTTGTTTTTAAACATATAAGCAAAGCTCGTATAATCATTTTTTTACTTAATAAACTAACTAATTACAAGTTACAAGATTTGAAATTAGGGTTTATTATGAGAATTTTTTTTTATGGTCAGTCAACCATTCCATTTGCATGTGGTAGTATGTGTCGGAAGTTTTTACATCATAATGGACACAATTCCCGCTTGAATGTGAGTTGAGGGACGCGGGATACTAAAACCAATGGAAAGCCGCCACGTCACACAAATTCCCACAGGTCAACTCTAATTCCCGCCAGTCAACCGAATTCCCGCTTGAATTAGACAATACCCGCTGGAATTCTCCAATCCCTGTTGGAATACTTTAACTTGGTCAATGTAAATACCCGCTTGAATTAGACAATACCCGCTGGAATTCTAACATTCCCGCTTTAAAGCGCCAGTTTGATATAAATGATACGTCTCTTCATTTTCAAGCGGGATAAATTACATTTACAATAAATACACACATGTTTTGAGATTCATGCTTTAATATTTTGAGATTCATGGAGATACGGTTGAGAAGGATGCACTTTTTGTATTGAGATATTCAATACAAAGGAGCTGTGGAGTGATTTATCAGTTTGGGAAGGCTAATATGTATGAATTTGAACAAGGAATTACCAGGAATACATAAACTACAGGGAATAGAAACTAACACCAGATAAACCATCGAACACTATATTGAGGTATGTTAACTTTATTTTTCACTTTACCTTTTACTAATTTTTTCTGTATGATTACATGCTATGAGGTTGCCTAATATGCTATGTATCACGAGAAATTATTGTAATATCAATCGAATCTTGATTTGAAAGGGTGCTTGGATGTAGAATAAGCCAATCTCCATAAAACTCACGACTTTTATATCCCCAAAATTTTACTTGAGTTATACATGATCTTATGTGCGTTTTAAAGATGCATGTATTTTGTGTATCGTACATATGTATATAATTGAGCCTATATATGTAACTCTTTATTTTATTTTTTATAGATTTTATCATGTGAAGTATTGCATGAAATGTAAGAACGACATTCGTCTCGAAATAACGTTAAGTTTATTTTGGTTAACTTAGATGTGATATTTTTCAAATAACGTCACGTAATAACTTTTGGCAGAGCATGTAGGAGATCACTACGAGATGGAATCAACAATGAACGTTGTACGTTTTTAAACAAATCTTTTTAAATTGTTTTTTATTTACACTATATAAGTTAGTAAATTTGTTGAATTCTGTAGGGTAAGTATTATTATGCAGATGGGATTGTGAAGACCAGTTTTGATATTCTCCTAGATATAGATGTGAAGTTGAAGGAAATGGGTGATTGTCATAGATTATTTAGTAGAACATGTTTTGGACATTGATTTTTTACATCGAATTGTAGACTACAACCTGACTTGTTACATTTTATGCTTTTAAACTTAGTTGGGGTTAATAAGTGGAAAGAAGAGTTGGTTTTTGATGTCGCCGGTAAAAGACTACATTTCGGGTCTGAGCAATTTTATTTGATTTCTGGGATGAAGTTTGGTGTTTTACCAAGTATACCTCACTTTGGCGAGGGTTCGTTTAAGGAGAGAGTATTTGGGAAGATTGACGAAACGTGTATGTGCGTGATCTCCATCATACTTTTACATATTTACTTGATAGCTATACAGAATTAGATGTTGTGAGAATTTGTTTATTAGAGCTTTTGTATGTCGGATTTGTTGATGGGAATAACTATACTATTGTTGATGAGGATTTACTACGGTTGATTGAAGATTTAGATGCGTGGAATAATTTTCCATGGGGTTCCTATGTTTGGCATCCCACGTACGAGTCACTTTGTGAAGATATGAAGACTCGGGTAAGGTATTATCCGAAAAATACGAAAAAGCCTCTGAAGTATTCACTTAGAGGTTTCATGTTTGCTTTCAAGGTACTTTATCTTTGCTCTATTATTGTATTTATCGTTATATGTTCCCCTATACGTGTGGGTATTAATTATGTATACTGTGATTTAATAGATATGGATTTTAGAAGTGCTATCATGTTCCAAATTGCTTCACGAGAAGGAAAAATATTTACACGTACCAAGAGGTTGCTTGGACCCAAAAAAAAGTTTTTAAATAGGAGCTTTGTGTGAAATTCCATAAGAAGTCTAGGGAGGTATATGTTTGACATATTCATTTTATCGAATTTAAATATTTGTTGAATACTAGAATTCCTTTAGTTGTGTTATTTAAATTCTACATCTTGCATTAATATATTTTAGGCCAAATATACACCGAAAGATATTAAGGCAACACCTTTGGAGATTCAAAGACCTTGGTATCAGGAAACTATGCGGTTCCTTGAGGGCGCAAATACCAATGCAGATATAGTATTGGCTAAGTTTGAAAAGCTTTTCAATGTTGTAGAAGGTAGGCAGGAATAGAGACGATTTGGTAACATTGAGCAGCTACTTGATGTATGTGATCTATCACATATCCAATCAATATTATGATAATTTAATAAGTTATGACGATTTTGTTATTGTTATATATAATAGGTGTTATGGAAGAAAGCTTATCCGAATTATAATATGCATGATTTGGAGTTTACCGAAGAAGAACTGGAGCAAATATTTGATGATGAACAACCGATTATTAGTAATGAACAACCGGATATTAGAAATCCAGAACTGGTTATTAGAAATGAACAACTGGTTATTAGATAGGATCTACTGGTTATTAGTACACAAGAATTGCTTAATAAACCTGATAACGAGTGAACTGATGAAGATATGATTAGTTGTCTTCAAAGTTTTGAGGATGATGTGAGTATATTTTTATATATTATTATTATTATTATTATTATTATTAGTTAAATTATGTTTTAACATCGCTTGTTGTTTTACTCGTAGCCAATGATGGATGAGGATGTCAGAACGATTGGGTGTAAAGTAATGCTACCATATCCAACGCCCGTTCGTGAGACCATTTTTGAACCCACATCACATGAGTTAGACGCGGGGTTCAGAATGGAAATCCCTTAGACCATTATTTATTTATCAGCGGTTTCCCCTACCACTTGGATGTGGACTTTTGGGGTAGGCTTCTCAACCTCTCTTGCAATGGTTGGCTAGAAATTGAGGTACGAATTGAGTATTTATAAATTTTAATTATTTCAAAAATACTATGCATAGTAACTTTTATTGTGTGATGTATTGTAGCACATTGATATTTTGTCAAATTTGGTGGCTTTATCACCTAACAAGGATCAACGGTGTGGCATCCTTCATGTTGATTTCCATTACATACTGCACGATTGTGAAAGGATATATGAGTTAACAAATGGCACTGAGGGACCTTATCCTCCATGGTGGACTGTTGATAGGGTAAGTAGTATATCAATAAAGTTAACTTTATTAATAATGTAAATTTATTAAATTAACTACTGTTTGTAGGTTGTTTTCCCATTAAATCAATCTAGTCAGCATTGGATACTTGCAGAGTTAGATCTCACTTGTTGGAATGTAAAGATTTATTATAGCAAGATTTTGTTTGACCCAATACAAGCAACTCCTAGGATGACCTATTTGCACGGGATCCACGATAAATTGCAACAACTCATACCAATATTTTTAGACAAGCTAGATTATTGGAGTAAAGCAAGTATTGAACGAGTGCATAACTTACAAGTTAACATGCAGTATCTTGGGATTGAGGCCCCTCAACAAAGTGATAGTTCTAGTTGTGGGATTTATGTTTGTCATTACATTGAGAAATTAGCACATCATCATCCAGTTCATATACAATGCTCAGAGGAGGTCTTTGAAGTGAGCTATAGACAGTATCTCGCTGACACTATTTACGCCACTCGATGCGCTTAAAGAATATATGTAAATTGGTGTCAATGTAAAATGAATATTTGTAGTTACGTACTCAAAATGGTATTATAACCATGGGAAAATGTACTAGCAATTGATAGTACAGATACATAAACACAAACATAGTTACATAATACTGAAAGTAGAAATAACAAGTACGAACTTAATAATGCTAACAAATAACGATAAATAAGCTACATTAAAGCCCATATTACACATATAATATGACAAACGACCTAATCAAACAACATTCTTCTTGAAAATGATCCAAAATTCTCACTTTGTTTGTTATTCATGTTTATGTTTGAATCTGAGTTAATTGAAGTAAGTTCACTACGTTAGAAGTAGACTTCAATCTCTCGTGTCGTTCCTCCGATGTGCATCAACATTTCAACTGTACCATTAATTTCATCACACGATGCATGGAGTTCAAAATCTAAGTTTACATTAGGATTCTTGAAATAGTAAAATCTTGGACAAATTTCATCATAACCTAATTGAGAGTATATCTAATCTATTTGGTCAATACAAAATGTTGAAAAATGCAACAATCAACGTAAGTGACCACACCATCATTGTAAGTCCTATTAGGAGGGGATGAAAATTCGCCATAGTGGTGAAGTTTTATGGTAAACAAAAGAGGATCTTCTCCTGCAATAAAAGTTTATTTATTGGTAGTGCGTAAAAATCAATATGTGCTTAAATAATACGATTTTAAAATAACTTTACTTACGGTATCTCTTGGCAATGAATTTAGGCTCAGATGACGATCTAAAGAAGTGCTGATACATATTGTTCTTTGCAGTGAAGATATCTAATGACATAAGTTATCATGCAAGCTTATATATATATATATATATATATATTTGAATATCACAACACTTGTAAGAATTCCCGCTGTATATATGTATTGTCTTGTCAGTTGTACGAAATACCGCTTTAAAGTTGAATTGTCTTGTCAATACATTTAGTATTCCCGCTGGAAAATTTAAGTATTTTTATTCATACTTCGTCACTATAAATACACAAAGCAAATTCTTAAGTCATCATCTACTCTTTTTTCTTTAAATAATTTTTTTTTAATCATATATCAATTTTGTTAACAGTATGCAACCTATTTTGCTTACAATTGACGTATTTTACCAATCTTGCATATGACTATAAGTCATACGACAATGGTGTCAAAGAGACATTCCTCGATATTGATATTAGTGGTTTTGATTTGAAAAGTTTGTTTGCATATCTCAGAGAGAAAATAAATTATACTTTCAGTGATGTATACTATTGTGAACCCGACAATATTGAAATTGATGATGCTCATATTCTTATGTGGGATAAAGATTGGAGGAAGATAGTAAGACATGCAAAAATTTGTTGTCAAAACATTGAGTTGTATTTTATAAATATGGACGAAGATGAAGTGGTTTTTAGTGACTATGATAGTTATGATAGCAACAGTCATTACTTACGACATTTTTCATAATGACTATTAGGCGTTCATACAAGTTAGAATGAAATGTCATGTACTATTTAAAGTAATGTAATATGTGTTCTTAGTATTGTTATTGTACTTTGCTAATTAGTAGGATCTATATTCTTAATTATTGTAATGCACGTGTTATAGTTAAATTGTATATGTTTTCTAATTACCTATCTACTCTATCTTTTTTTAACAAGTCTAACATACAAAGTTTTATTCCATAACTTCAACCTAACAACATTAACAACAACCTATCGAAATATAAGAACGTCCAAAAAACGATACAAGCAACTTGAACAAAGTCTAACATCACTAACAACAACCTAAACAAATCTAATAACAAACATGACACATACCAAACACATCAAAACCTTCTTCCATAACTTCAGCCTATCACTCTCATTCAGCAACCTATTGATTTGGTATTCAAGGTTTCCCAAATTCACATGCATTTCATACATTTTTTGTTGATAATGTCGATTTGGTAGTTCAACATCAACCCACCTAAAGAAATTGCAATTATTTGTTGGATCCTATAACACAAAAATTGCAATTATTGATAACTTAACATGAAATTTGGGCAACAAAGAAACCTTCGACCTGGATTATTGAACGTCCATGATGTACAAATACGTGTTAATTCACCACACCCACAAGGGATTCGAGTGTAGCCAGCCATTAAATGGGAATTGGATTTATCAATTTTACTTACTTGAGCGAAAAAGGGTTATATAAAGAGAAAAATTTTTAGATGGTCGGTCAACCCATCCATTCGCATCCCGTGATCCGTGTTAGACAACAAAGAGCCACACAAATTATATCTAAACAGTGCACATTAAATCGGGAATTCAATTAAATCCCGCGGGTATTTGAACTTTCAAGAGGGTATTTCGAGTTTACCAAATTTTTAACATTCAAGCGGGATTCTTGTTTGACCATCGGGAATCACGTTGACCTGCGGGAATAATTGTGACGTGGCGGCTTCTTATTGGTTGTATATTCCCGCGGTCCCGCGTTTTACATTCAAGCGGGAATTGTGTCTATTTTAATGCAAGTTTTTCTAACATGGACCATGGGATGCGAATGGATGGGTTGACTGACCATCTAAATTTTTTTCTCTTATATAAATTCGTTATGTAGGGTTTAACAGCCTTATAATGTGTACGACTTGTCTTGTGACTTATTAAAATTCCCACCGTAAATATGACTTGTCTTGTCACTTTCCAAAATTCCCGCTGTAAATATGACTTGTCATGTCATTTATAAAAATTCTCGCGGTAAATATGACTTGTCTTGTCACTTTCGAAAATTCCCACTGTAAATATGACTTGTCATGTCATTTATAAAAATTCCCGCCATAAATATGACTTGTCTTATCTGTTACCAAAATTCCCGCTGTAAATATGACTAGTCATGTCACTTATAAAAATTCCCGTCGTAAATATAACTTGTCACTTACCAAAATTTCCAGCTATAAATATGACTTGTCATGTCACTTATAAAAATTCTCATCGTAAATATGACTTGTCTTGTCACTTACCAAAATTTCCGCTGTAAATATGACTTGTCATGTCATTTATAAAAATTCCCGCCGTAAATATGACTTGTCTTGTCACTTTCCAAAATTCCCGCTGTAAATATGACTTGTCATGTCACTTATAAAAATTCCCGTCGTAAATATGACTTGTCTTGTCACTTAACAAAATTCCCGCTGTAAATATGACTTGTCATGTCACTTATAAAATTCCCCCCGTAAATATGACTTGTCTTGTCACTTTCCAAAATTCCCGCTGTAAATAGGACTTGTATTGTAAATGACCTAAATTTATTGCTGTAATTTTGCATGCACGCCCTGTTATATAGCAACAACTATGAATGACATATTTCTCATAATCTCATACGTTTTAGTATATATAACTTATGTAATATGCGTTATTAGTGTCTGACCCAATACTCAAATTTACAACTTCAAAAACCCACATAAATTATTTATGGCATCAGAAAATGATAAAGTTAAGGTGGTTCTTGTATCGTTTACTACCCGACGTGGTATTTATTTGGCAACTGATATAAGTTACCTCAACTTGTTGAGAAAAGTGGGGAACAAGTTTGATTAAGATATGGATGGTGGATATAGTTTATGTTACAAGCTATCAAGCAACGATGATCCAGTTGATATTACTGATGATGAAGACGTAAATTTTTTATAGAAGCCGCTCGTAATATGAATGACAAACCAATCGAGTTATCGGTTCATCATCCTTTTATAAGCCTATAAAATTTTCATCAATCTTCTCAATATCACCAATCATCTAAATATCACCAATCATCTAAATATCACCAATCGTATGAATATCATCATTCATCTCAGTATCATCAGCAGTACAAAAACTCTAACGTTTCCCAAACGCGGGAACAATATTTAAATGCACCTTATTTTCGTCACCTAGTTCATATCAAAACGCACATTTTAGTCCACTAGTAAATCCTACAAATTTTCACAACTTTTTTCCAAACCAATACGGCGAAACCAAACAATATGTTACACAACCTCTGCACGATAACCTTGATGTTCAACACCAAACCCGTGTACCTGATACGTACGATGTGGGCACCTCACAAAAAAGGTCGTTCGTCCGAGGAGACAATAATGAAGAAAATGTGGTGTCTGAAGAAGAAAGTGGAGAAAATGACCAACTTGGGTCAGAAGGTGATAAAGACGACATAAAAAGAAAATATATATTCCCTCACGAATGGCAACAAAATACATTTTCTCATATGTCGGAGCGAATAACAACACCTACTTTTGATATCAAACAAAAGAACCCCATAAGAAACAATGATACCACCTGTATTTGGGAAGGTCAATGGTTTTTAAACAAAAAGGACTGCCAAAAGAATATTAGTCTTACATCCATAAAATATGGATATGAGTTCAAAGTCAGAATATCAGACAAAATGAGGTACAATGTTATATGTACGAAAAAAGGGTGTCAATGGAAAATACTCACACATCGAGCGCATAATGGCCCCGGATTTTACAATAGCACTTTGTACGGCAGCCATACGTGCTCAAAAACACAACTAAAGCCCAAGCATCGCAATGCAACACAAGATGTACTTGGTGATATTCTTATGGAACAATTAAGAGATCCCAACCGAGTTTACAAGCCGAAAGATATACTCCATGATATTGGACAAAATTTTCACATCAACATTTCGTATCATCAAGCTTGGTGAGGCAAGGCTAATGCTTTGGAGAAGTTTAGTGGTAGTCATGAAGAGTCGTTTAGCAAATTGCCTTGTTATTTACACAATTTGAGACTTAAAAATCCCGGAACTGTCACTAATATCAAGACCGATAACTATGGACGTTTCGAGATGTGTTTTGTCGCGATAGGTGTTGTGGAAAGTTATTAATATAAAATAAATTTGGACAATGTTTGTCATTTGATAGTTTTATTAAATAACATATTGTAATTATGCTTCAATTGTTTGACAACATATACGAAGTTTCCTCAATCATTTAAGACCTGTGATCATAGTAGATGGAGCACACTTAAAGGGAAAGTACATTGGATCTAATCTGCTAGCAGTAGCAATGGATGGCAACGATCAAATTGTACCAATTGCTTACAGGGTCACTCCAGGTGAGTCAGGTGATGCTTGGGGTTGGTTTTTTTCCAAGTTGAGGGAATGCATAGGTGATATTCCAAATATGGTAGTCATTTCTAATAGGCATGCATCAATCGCGCTGGTAGTAAGAAGTGTTTTCCCATATGCGTTTCATGTTGTCAGCATTTAGAAATGAACCTGAACTTAGCGAAGTCTGACATCATTTGGTTGTATTGGAAGATATTTAAAGCTCACCGAGTTGATGAGTATGATCAATACATGAATATACTTCAGGGCGTTAGACCAAAAGCATACGATGCATTTACGAAAGTTAGACCTGAAAGATGGTCTAGGGCCCATTGTCCCGTAGCTCGATACAATTATGCAACCTCAAACAAAACATAGTCGATCAATGCACTAACTGTAGAAGCACACAAAATGACGATTACGATGCTACTTGAGTTTTTTCGAGGTATGCTACAAAGGTGGTACTACGAACGACACTTAGTTGTAGGTATGCCATTGTAAAATATAGCTTACCACCCAATTATTAAGATAACTATATACAATAATATTGCTTTCATGTATTCATCGATTTGCAGAACAAAATCAACAATAACTTACCCCTTGGGCGGAAGCAAAAATTCAAAGGAGAATTACGAAATCAAAGAGGTGCAACGTGTTCAGTATTAACGCCACACGTTGCCAGGTACACGTTCTAAGGAAGCAGTTTCTTGTCAATTTGGATACAAAAGAGAGTACATGTCTTGAATGGTTACACTCGGGTTTACCTTGCAATCACGTGATCGCAATTTCTTTGGTTGTCCGTATTACTGATTGTGCTTATCAAGTAAAACATTGGTTCAAGATACCAACCTATAAGGCAACGTATGCGGAGCCAATTGAATTTGTAGGAGATGTATCTGATTGGGTGTTTTCAAATGACCTTCAAAGAGTTCTGCCGCCCGTAATGGGTAAACGTAATTCAGGTCGACCCAAAAAAACGCAACCCAATGCATACCTTCAAAGGGGGAGGTTCCGATATGGAAAGGTTGTTCACGATGTAATGGTGAGGATCATAAGAAAAGTAAATGTCGTGTCCCTATGCATTCTTTAAAGTCATTCGCTTTTGACAACAACACCGTTGATTTAAATGAACCGTAATGTGTAGTTCTTAAATTGTTTGACTTATGTTATGTTCAACTTTTATTTCCTCTCAATGTAATCCAGGTTTATTTATATTTTTTCAATTATGTAATGTTCAAGTTTTATTTCCTCTCAATGTAATCCGGGTTTATTTATTTGTTTGACTTATGTAATGTTCAAGTTTTATTTCCTGTTAATGTAAACCGTAATTAGTTAATCGTTTCACTTATATAATGTTTCATGTTTATTTAATGGTAATATAATGTTACTCTCTATATATATTTCTACAAATACCATACGAGGAAATAAAACAATGAAAGCTTGCTGCAAATACATTTCTAAAAGGGTCATAAAAACACACAATTGAATGCAATTTGGCTACGTGTCACTCATACAAAGCACCCACGTGTCACTCATACAAAGTTCCACACCAAAATATTACATACAATTATGTGTTTTTACGAGTTAAATATATTTAATAGAGCCCCATAAAATACGATACACACAATAGCTTTTTTGACAAAGTTGGATGCATTTTCAAACACTAAGGACTTTCTAAAATGGTGCTGAGGACACAAAGCTCTTCTTAAACACTTAACATCATCATAAAAATACCCAACATACATGTTCATTTTCGAATAACAGAGTCATAAAAAAGAGTAGACATGGTCACACTATACCAGGTGCTAGTGCGCAAAGCATCCATAGTCAAAGTCACCAATAACCCATGAGTCAAATGATACAAAAAAAAAACATACAAAAACCCCCACAATCACCAGTTCTAAAAGCCTGTTCCGCAGTATCTTGGATTGGATGGGTAGTAAAGGTGATGTTATACGTACGAGGATTAATATTCTTACTTTGAAGCACCCTCATAGCCTTTAGATATATATGCATATTCTTCTTAAAACGCTCATCCATATTCGTCCACCATTCCCCCTAACATCTTTGTCTTTATCGATATTTATCAAGCTATCATAATACATACATATGTCAGTATCAATGTCAAACTCCAAAAGGCAAAAGTGATGTTTAGGCTCATTTGCCGGTATGAATACCTGCAAATATATTGTACCAATTAGTTAGTATACATTTGTATAATTCATTAAGGAAACATTCATTTTCAAAAATTACTGAGTACTTGCACGTCGTACGTCTTTCCATTTAGCGGGCGTTGACTTTTCGTTGCAATATGATTTGTCCGGTAATTTTTTCGTATCCGACATAAGCCACAACATCGTGAGGAACAACAGGTCAGCTGCACACCAATCAACATCTTCTGGTCTAAGTAGGTTCATGTACGATACCCAGAGTAAAATATGTTGTTAATACAACAATAAAAGTTAGCACGGTTGGTAAGAAATTTAACTAACTTTACACATCTTCAAATGTTTAATTGTACCTACCTTATCAAACAACCAACCATATCTCGGGTTAAGTACCGGTTCCTTCTTATAATCTTCATCTTTCCCGGGTTTTATTAACAAAGTCTCCCAAAATCCTTTAACGATTGTAGCTTGAGGGTTAATGGCCGACATAGTATTTTTTTGATGAATCCGAATCGAGCCATGTCCAAAAATCGTCACTCATATTCGGTTTAGTTCCATCTCCATTGCGTCTCACAAAATCCTAGTTCAATACGATATTTATTTGGAAAGTAATTGGTGTTTAAAAGATAGGAGTTTTAAACTTGTTAGATGCTTAATTGTTTATCAATAAGTGGAACGTAAATTTTGTCTAGTTTAAGATTATCACTATAATATATGTAAGTAATAAATCTAACTTCAAACGTAAATTGTACCTCGTTCCATATAGGTGGTTTATATTTGTTCTCAGGCGGTGAATTCTTCACGGGTGACACAACACGGTCCCGGTGTTTCTTCGTTGGTACGACATCCTACAATATCGACGATAGCTTCAAAAATAAGATCAACAAATAAATAAGAAAACATGTAAAGAGATGATCCGTTACCTTGAGCTTCTTTTTATCACTATCTTGGGATTCCACCATTACAAGAATTACCGGTGTAACAAAACGTTGAGGCTTCTTGATGGGTCTCACAAGTGGTGTAGTCTCAGGAAAGTTTACTCTGTATGGTGATTGTTGGTACCGTCCGATGAACTTAATCCTCTTTGCCTTAGGTTCTAAAGACTGTACAATATCAAATGAGACTACACCGATGTGTTGTATTATAAATGTTTTTCATACTCAAGTCAAAATATACAATTCTAACCTCGTCACATCGACCCGTATCATCAAATTTTTTTGCTACTACATCAATATTTTGTGACGCTTGTATCTCACATGGAAAAGATATCTTTGAAGGCATGTTCCGGTCAACCATGTGCTAACCGGTTCGGTCGATATCAACACCCTTCAGGTTATCAATAAACTCGACAATTAGGTCGAAATTACCACAAACACCGCCATCACGATCCTATGAAAATAGAAAATATATTAAATTACACTAGTAACAATATAATAACGCTTTATAAACAACGTAAAAACTATCAATTACCATATCAATGCCAAAGTCGTCGACCAAGTTCCCTAAGCTCTTATTGGTGCATGTCTCGTCATTATCAATGCCCATATGTTAAGGATATACAAAATTTAAAACTACTAATGACATATTAAACTAAAGTAAAAAAATTAGGATTGAAATATAAACGCACCTCAACAGTTCCGAATAAGGGAGATAATGCTCCAAAAGTATTATCCGGATTAACGCTCTTTTCATTCAGTACAACCTTAGTTGCAATAATATAAGATTAATAATATAAAGTGGTATTAACTGCGTCGTCTATACAATCATTTCAATTGTGGTTAACATATTAAACTAAAACTGATAACAATTACAATAAAAACTCACCTTTGCATTTCTCAATAAAGAAGAAAAATCTCCACAGCTATTATCCAGATTAACATTATTTTCAGGAATAATAGTCTGAGTTGAAATAATAAAACATTAATAACATAAAGTAGAGTTAACTTTAAAAATACAATTATTAAAAATATTACCTTCATTTGGGTCTCCAAGGTTTTAAGACGAACAAGTATGTCGGAAACAGTTGATTTTAGCTGAAAAAATTCTTCTCCTGGAACAAGAATGTAGGTAGTCGTCGGTGCCTCCCTCCGAGTACTACTCATGGAGGGTGGTGGACCAGGGGGACGTTGAGGGGGTAACCTAGGCGGAGGTGGAGGAGGCAACTTCCCATTTAATTCAAAAAAACGACGGCTGGCAATCCACCACGGCGTCGCGAACTCGGCACAAGTCATTTCCTGCATTTTACCGGGCACTAACTTATCAACAAACAGTCCATAGAACCTCACATGACACTTTTTACCAAAACCAATTCTTTTGCTCCACGCAATGCCTCTTGGGATCTTAGCCAAATCAACTGACCAAAAGTTAGAAGCAACGGGAAAACACTCGAAAATCCAAACCTTAAACAAAGTAAAACAAACAACAATAATATACATCGCAGGTCATGTAACAATAAAGGTAGAATGAAAGTATTAACATAATTTATTTATCTTACTTAAAAAACGTGAATAAATCCCATTGACGAATAACTTGGTAGTACACCTTCAGCGACTTTCAATAAATGATCGGTCCTCTTTGTGGGATTACATCTTTAAGTGCCTTGAAAGTATACTTCCACACGTATGATCCCCACGGAAAATAGTTCCATTCATCCAAATTCTCGACTAAATATTAGATAATAGAGTCCACCAACGTCTTTTTATCACCACCCAGTCCATGAAATGTATACACCTTAATTATAACCAAACAGAGGCGTACTGCATCATCATCTGATAGGGCGATAAATATCTCAGTGTCCTCAAAAACAAGTCGCACGTCATCTATGCGAACTTTCCCCCCACCAATGTCACCAAAAACATGATGCTCGAATGGCCGATCAAGTGAATCATACATCTTCCAACCTACCCGGCCGAACCTTAGTCCACTAATCAAGCAAAATTGTTCAGGCCCAAATTAATGTCTTCGACATGTCCGTCAGCAAGAGGCAACTGTGCCTGCAATATCAAATGTACCACCTCACCATCACCGTTATTTTCCTCGTAATCTAACCACGCTCCAAAACATGTACGCCTAGATATAGCTTCCCTCGGAGTATGTTGCAACTTCACTTTAATTAATTTCAACATACTAAACCTACTCTGAATGGTAATATCCGCCCCATACCTCTACATTCATCAAAAAACATAACATATTAGCAAAAATATATTACATATATAATTCCAATCAACATAATACTTCGTAGCATCACAAAAAATACAAATTAAATACGTCAATAATAACAAAAACAATAACGAATATATAACAATTTCCCTAAATTGCACATAAAAAAAATACAGCTACTTCCAAACATATGTGTTACAATAGTGGCTAAAGTCTAATCATATTATACATAACACTTCAAAACAATACAACTAGTTCCGAACATATGTGTTAAAATCCATCTTTTGAGCAAGTTTCTCTTGTTCACTTATTATTTCTTTAAATATGAACTTGCTCAATCATCGTAACTCTTCAAGACAATTTGAGGAAACCTTATATATTGTACTTATTTAAATATAGATAATATGACAACTTGTAACTTAATACGTAAAAACGAAGGGTGAATATAATAGTATATATAATACACAACAAGAAACTAATATTCTCCGCCTAATATTGTGACGTGATACGTTTATATTTCTTTCCAGAATTATACAATAGTGGCTAAAGTCGATAATGGTACCCAAACATTATAAAAATACTCATCTTCAAACGAAATTACTCAAATTTAAATCCACTTTGAAACTCACCAAACTAATGTCAATCTTATATTTCTTCATTATATTAAAAGGATAGCAAGAGAATGCAGTAAATGCTAATCTAAATCTAGAGTGACAAATGAAAATGCAAAAGAAAATGAAACACCAAACTACTATTAACTACAATCTCAAAAATTGAAAAATAAAAAATATATCAAACTGAATATAACAAATACAAAAGTGTGTAGTCTAGGTGAAAAACCTAAATGTGAGAATGACCTTTGTGATGATATAGTCTACAGTTAAATGCCATATGGTGATGAACGATGATCATGTAGCAGATAGTTAAAACTAATGTAGTTAGAAACATAGTATTATAGAGTATTAAAGATCCTTACAAACCATCACAATGCCCTTGTTACATGGACCAACTTATGTTGCTTTAAAACTAAAACAGATAGTTAACAATGCGAAATTAGGCTGCTCATTCTTGCTAGTCATTAATTAACAGAAATTAACAGTAGGTGGTTAAAACAAATGAAGAGATACGTACCAAATTAACAGAAGTTAACAATTACAGCTACACTTCTGTAATTAGTTAACAGAAATGTACATAAAAACAGATTATCAAAGAGTTACCTACCAAATTCGGATCGAAATTAAGATTCATCGTGTTTTTGTCAAGAATCCCTCTAACCCCTATAATCACCGCCGAACACAACCTCCTGAAGCCGTTACAACCACCGCGAAAACCCTTGGAACCACCGAAAAAATCGCAAACTAAAACAAGTATAAACCGCAACTAAAACTCGGGAAACCCTTATAATCACCGCAAAAATCGAGACTAAACAAGAACACGAACACCGGAATGTAAACTGGGACCGAACCGCAACCCGATTACCAGAATTTCGTGTGCCGACGGCGAGTATTTACAGTTTTTCTCCGGTCACAAATGAAGAATAAATTCTCTCGGTCAAGTAGATCTAAACTTACGAAAAAGTATATATTAATGCGGGAAAACGAACGGATTACTGCGGGAGTATGAAAAAATTAACACGCGAATTTGAAAGGATTCCTGCGGGTATGTCCGAACCCCGAAGCAAAACTGTAAGTATTTTTATTTTCTGAGGGTATTTGTGTACGCTCCAATTAATGCGACAATTATTGTTTGTCTGTGGGAAATTTCGTTGACTGCGGGATTTTTGTGCTTACTGGCCGGCTGTTATTGGCTTCTAATTCCCGCTGTCCCGCGGTCCCTATCCAAGCGCGAATTGTTTCTTTTTGTGTGTAAACTTCCCTGACATGGTCCATTACATGTAATTGAGCTCATTGACTCACCAAATAAAAAAATTTCTCGTTTACATTTTTACTATTGTATGTAACCACTTTTTAAAAACGTTTTTTTATGTGTTGAACTTTACAATTTTGTATATTATATGTAATTGGTGACCGGATGAGCAGGTACCCGGTTTTTCCTCTTGAGAAAATGCCTATTGTAAGTATCCAACTTTATTAAAATGTTTATTGTATGTATCGAAATCGTTGTTTACATATAATAAATGAAATTATAAAGTTTGATACATACAATAGCACATTTGAAAAGTAATTATATTCAATAGTAAAAAATGTGAAAGTTCACTATATAATGAAATAATAAACTCTTTAAATTTACTACTAAAAGTAATAGAATAAGTACTATAAAATGTAAAAACTGTAAATCTAAAATTTATCTTTTGAATGTTTGAATACTCGAATCACTTAAAATTTCATAATTACTATCAAATATCAAAATTCAATAATTTGGATACTCAGATTTTCGAATATCCAAAAGTTTGGATACCCAAATTTTTTGGATAATCCCAGATCTCGGATATCAAATTGGGGTTCGAATACATTGAATACCCCTATCCGATGGTAGATCCACAGATCATTTCTATCGTCATAAGTCATAACATTGGGATCGAAATATCCAAAGCTCCTACCAAAATATTTCAGTCCCTTTCATAAAGTCTGTATGAATAAAAAATAATACAATTCGTAAGTATAATTCATAAAGTTATACCTGAATGTTGTTATCTTCGATTAAACTCCTTCAAAAAATAGACTAGTAAAGTTGAGAGAAATATTTTATTGTCTAGTCAAACAGAAAAGTGGGAATGAAAATAAAGAATATTTTCAGAGATTTTAAACCTGCACACAATGATATATGAGACAATGGTGAGACCCAACTGAAATGGCAGCAAACGTAACACCTCCTTTTAATTATGTTGTTACCTTCACTAATATCTTTGTTCGTATTGAAGAGATGTGACAAAGTGTTTGGATCATTGTAAATTATGTCTCATCTCTTTATTATTATCTCATCTTTTTTTCTTCTAAAACTCCATAACTTTCTTCTTATTATGCACTTTTTGTATCATTTTCTTTTAACTTTCCTTCTCTATTTAAATGATTGAAACCTTAATTTTGAAATCACAAGAACAAACAATAGTCTACTCAAATCAAGAAACAAAAAAAAGCTATTGAGTTCGCTAATATACACAATATCTTCAAAAGCATTTTTTCACTAACAATAAATTGCACATATATGATTTAATAGTTGTCACTTTATCATTTTATCAACCTTATTCTAATACCCTTTTTGCATTTATTATGTACAACCTATTCAACATTTACATTAAAAAAAAATTATTTATGTATTTAGTATTAATATATGTTGTTTTTAATTAACTTTGAAGTATATAGTTAAAGCTACTCAAAATTAAGTACATAGTGTATCATTATTTGTTTATATTGTGCTGTTATTATATTGTTACTTAAAAAAAGAAGGAAGTGACTCTTCTTGTGTTGATAATCACCATTAATTTCGTTTGTTATGTTACTTATAACTTTTATTTTATTTTTGCACGTCAACAATAATTTTATCAATAGGAAAACCTTCAAATTACATTAAGAGGGTGTTTGGCCTGGCTTTTAAATGAGGCTTTTTAGCTTTTTAGAGTTTAGATACCATTAAAAAGCCACTTTGTCAATTTCCTCTATCCAAACACTTTTTGGCTTTTAGCTTCTCAAATTCTAAAAAAACACATTTTGAGAAGCCAGGAAATCTTGGCTTTTAATCAAACAAAAAGCTTTTCTCTTGTGGCTTTCAATAAATGACTTCAGCACCCCTTTTTTTTAATACCATTAATTTCACAACTACTCTTCTATTAAATTCTCATCTTTTAACTTTACCAACCATTTTTCTTCACCATGTTCATCTCACCATTTCTTTTGCTCTCTGCTTTCACCGAAGATTAAAGGTTTCATATTTCTTGACAATTAAAAGGTAAGTTTGTTTTCTTTATTTAATTGCTATTATTTTATTATTGATAACACATATGTGCACAAAGTAAAAATTGCTATGTATGAGATGTTTATAACCATTAGTTTGTATTTAAGGCTACTTGAAACTAGCTTTAATGTATATGTTCTTCAATGCTTTTATTTGTTTAAATTATATGCTTTTATATGTAGATTATAGTTTATGCTATGGACTCTAACAGTGATAATGTCGTTGATATTTCAACTACAAAAAATAAGAGAACCCTTTGGAATAATCCTAATATCCATATGGCTTTTGTTGAGTTATGCATGACTAAGCAAAAAAATGGAAACGTACCTACTACTTACTTGAATAAGATTGGGTATGCTAACGTAATCAAAAAGTTGAAAGAGATTACGGGCATCACTTTTTGCCAAAAGCAATTAAAAAACCATTGGGACAGTATGAAGAAAGAATGGAAGTTGTATGACCGTTTAATGCGAATCGAATCCGGAATTGGGTGGGATCCCATAAAAAAGACGATTGATGTAACTGATGAATGGTGGGATGATATCATAAAGGTAATATTTGTTTTCTTTACCAACTTGTTTTTAATAATTATAACATGTTTTAAAACTTTGTTTTATTGTATCATGTAGGCACACAGAGAACTAGCTAAGTTTAGAGGTGCAGATTTGGAGATGTATAAAATGTATTACCAACCTTTGTTTCAAGATTGTGTTGCTGTTGGGGATAGGACTAAAGCTCCCTGTGAATATCAAAATGATATCGATATAGATGCAATCGATGTTGAAGATGTTGAAGGTAGCGGAGATAGTGATGATAACACTTTTCATGATGACATAGAACGTTTGTTCCCTGAAAAAATTGTTGATGAGAAAGAAGTTTTGTTCCCCGAAAGTAGTTCGTGTAAAAGGAAGAAAACTAAGAATGTTGCAAGTACTCGTTCAACGAAAGGAAAAAGTTCAATGCTCTCAGGATTTGAAGAGAAACTAGACACCGTGATGGATGTACTATCCTCGAAAAGTACACAAACATTTCCACCGCAAAACCCGTCACCTTCCACACAAGAGTGCATGGACATTGTGACTTGTTTTCCCGGTTTTGAAGAAGGTTCAAGGAAGTATAGCCAAGCACTACGCATATTTTTGAAAAAGCAAGTTCGAGAGAACTTTATGGTTCCAACAACTCATATGGGAAAGATGGTGTTTCTTGATTTACTTATGGAGGAATGATTCCTCATTTGATGTTGTGTTAATTTGAAGTTTATGTTTCCTGTTTGACTTTATGTTCCTTGTGTTCTAAAACTTTATGTTTCATTTATGACTATGTTTCCTGTTATGAACTTTATGTTTGTGTTTTATGTGTTCATTTACGTGGCTAGTTATTATTCTATATTTGCAATGATATTTGTGATTTTTAATAGGATGGATAGGATGAACATTGGAAAATATATCGATACCGATAGTGAAGACGACGATTCAACAGATGGAGATGAAGCAAAATGGATGGAGGAGAATGAACGTACAATGTTATGTGCTCTAGCAATAAAAGGGATAATTATAAGTCAAAAAATGAATAAGATACGTACTCCATGTCACACGTCTTCTCGCACGGGACATATATTTATTCATGAAATCCTTAATGGTGTTGTTACGAAGTTTTCAGGTTACACATTCCGGTTTTCAAAATGTTATGTTCGGATCTTGCAACACTTTACGGGCTAAAGCAAACACGAAATATTTGCATTGAGGAGTCGGTTGGTATTTTTTTAATGACTTTAGCACATGGATGTGGAAATAGGTTAGTTCAAGAAACATTTAATCATTCGGGTGAAACTATTTCAAGGCATTTTCATGCTGTTTTGAGGGCGGCGCTTAAATTAAGTGGAGACATTATCAAACCAAATGCAAGTTATAACGAATAAGTACCAGCAGAAATCTTAAGCAGTTCGCGTTACTATTCGATATTCAAGGTATTTCAAATATTTTAGTATTTTTTTAGTGTAACACTTAAGTTAGTTGATGAAAACCATTTATTTTTAATAGGATTGTATTGGAGCTATCGATGGGACACATGTGAGGGCATCGGTTAAAAAAAAAAAGCAAGTAAAATATATTGGTCGAAAAGGTTATCCGACTCAAAACATAATGGCGGTTTGTGATTTTAACATGTGCTTTACATTTGCATGGGCTGGATGGGAGGGAACGGCGCATGACACGAGAATTTTCAATGAAGCATTATGTAGGCCTGAAATTAATTTTCCATGTCCAGTTGGTGGTTAGTTTTATTTAACACATCTCGATATATAAAATGTAATGTTCTTATATCATTTTATTGATAACCAATTATTTTGTTGCACACACAGACAAATATTATGTTGTTGACGCTGGATATCCGAATACTAGAGGCTATCTTGCTCCGTACAAAGGAACCGATGTTCGTTATCATATACCCGATTTTCAGCGTGGACAAACGGTTGCTATACGTGCTCCCAAAGGAGCAAAAGAGACATTTAACTATCATCACTCGTCATTAAGAAATGTCATCGAACGAACATTTGGTGTTTGGAAGGCTAGATGGGAGATATTAAAAGATATGCACGTTAATTATACATATGAGACTCAAGTGGACATCGTGCTAGCATCGATGGCAATTCACAATTATATAAGAAAGAATAGTAGTTCCGACGAAGGATTTGACAAGGCGCAAAAGGAATCTTACAATCCCGGTATTCAAGAGTCTTCTGGTTATAATGAAAATGATACTCAAACTTCTTCTAGGTATGATGAAACACAAGAAGACCCAAGTGTGCGTCGTAGGAGTGATGATCTTTATATGAGTGCAGTAAGAGATATGATAGCGGGAGATATAATCCAATCTAGATCCCAATCTCATAATGTATGAAATTTATATAAAAACTAATCTAGTTGACTAGTATGTTACTTTTAGTTGTTAAAACAACTAATTGATTTTGTAAAAAATTATTATAACTATAAGAAAAAACAAACTGTTATGCCTTATATGTCTTTAATTCATTAATATATGAGCATGTCCTTTTTGGTCATTTTACCAGCATAAGCTAAATTTGTCAAACACTCAAAACAGCTTATTAGCTTATTGCGTTAAGATATAGCATAAGCTAATCCAAACACTAGATCTAAAACTGCATTATGTTAAAGCATAAGCTAAAAAGCTAAAAGCTCAGATTGAGAAGGCAGGCCAAACACCCTCTAAGAAGAAAAGGGTGCATTTTGTTTTAAGTTATAGGGGCATATATTGAAGAAGAAGATGATGATATCTTTTGGGTTTTGGGTAATTAATGGGTTTAATAGTCTGGGCTTGTGTCTTGTTTGTATTTACTATTTTGGCCCAAGGACAAAATTGAGTTGTCAATTTAATTCTTTAATTTTATATCATTACAAGGAGATAAAAAGTAGTTTTAAAAGAATTTTAAATTATCAAACAAGATTAAAGTATGAAACTTTTTAAAAGTAGAGGGGTACAAATCTCAACCGTTTATTTTTATCAAAATAATAAATCTCCACATTCTTAAAAATTGAATATGTAAAAAACGGTTAGTCAAAAAACTATAAAAGTTAC
The DNA here is from genome assembly GCA_963921325.1 of Logfia minima. Lineage (NCBI taxonomy): Eukaryota > Viridiplantae > Streptophyta > Magnoliopsida > Asterales > Asteraceae > Logfia > Logfia minima. The sequence goes on along the minus strand of OY992766.1, from coordinate 6,655,812 downwards.
ACCATAAAAATCATCTTTTTTTTCTCTTCGATTAGAGATCTCATATGACGTACTTTTAACGATTTTATTTTATTTTTTGATGAGTTTTGAAAATTGGTAACACATGTATTATAAACAAATAAAGCATATAATAGCTGCGGGTAACATATTTGTTAATCAATTGTGTTAACCCACAAAAAAAAAAAAAAAAAAAAAAAAAAAGTTCATCAAAAATATACCTTCTGAGATGTCTAATCGAAAAGAAAAAAATGTTATTTTTTATAGTGTAATTTTTATTATTTTTTAATTTAGAATTTTTAAGATATTTAATTTAAAAAAATAAATTTTTTTTTGTCAAAATGACACTTGTATTAATACCAATGTCTTAAAACTCGGGTTTCAAAACGACCCGGTATAGTGATCAGGTCCGGGTTAACTCGGTTTGTGATCCAGTTTTAGAAAATTTAAATATTTGTCGATACATATGATTGTGTACTAAATTTCAACCTTGTTTTGATTTGTTAAATTGTGACAATAATGAATTTTTAGTTAGAAGTTGTAGATAAGTCAAACAATTAATAATTGATTAAATTTACTATTAAGACACGCTTATCTTGTTTGCAATTAACTTTTTGATAAGAAATTATATATCTGTCCAATTTCTTCGATCAAAAGCTATAAAATGTGCATTTTCCCTTAACATACTACCATCGTCTATGCAGGCCAGACCCTCTCAATCTGATTTCTTCCTTGATCGGCGTTTACTCCGACGACTCTTTGACGGCGGTGGTTACATTCTCAACTGGTATATTTTTGTTCCAGAGTTTTCTTATTTTATTATTAAGTTGATTATATTAATCATCTACTTCTTTATTGTGTAGCTCAAGCGTTAATCATAAACTATATTAAATTTCATTTAATGTAGTTTGCTCATTGTCAGTTATATTGTAATTTGTTAAATATCAAATAAAAAAGGAAGTTATAAATAAGTTTAAATTAGAAATAAAGGTATAAAGACATTTGATGAGTAGTTCATTGTAGAATGCACGCCAAGTGTTTGATATATTGAGCCAATGAGTTGCTAGGCGAGAATAATGTATGGTGTATAGATGAGATATAAGTTTCTTGATCTTGTGCAGATAATGTAAAAGGATTAACAAATTCTCCAGCTAATAGTAAGACAAGCATCATTTTTCTTCGAAATAACATATAAACTATTTAACCATTTCATTGTAGGTATAATTTAGCGAAGGTCTAAGGAATAAGGAAACGTTATTAAGATGTTAAGCAAACTGTAATTTTCTATTGGTTGATGTTTAAATTGTTGACCAAGCAAAACGTTAAATAGGCTCATGATCTGTGAATCTGCTCAAGTGATTCTGTAGTTATGTGTATATGTTCTTGATGCTGGATTATTGTTTTCATGTTGCTGACTATAGATGGTTGATAAAATAACGCAGGTATTGAGCTATTATGGGGAGTGAAGGCCCAAAGGACTCACTGGACTGGAAAACCATAGGTGATTCGGCAAAGAGTGATCCTGATGCTGGACCTGTTGTAAAAAAACGGCTTCCGAAAAAGATGAGGCATATTCCTGACTACTATTTTCTTCCTCGTAGATCAATGCTTGCTAACATTGCAATTTATGGGTCGTGCATTGTTGGTGGAATTGGAGCAGGGATGTTGACTGAAATCTGGATCAATAAGAAAGTTCAAGGTACTTGCTCCTGACAGTTGAAAATAGTCGTTGTTAAGTATGAGAATTGATTTATAGGGATATCATGAGTTGGTATACTACTTTTTAGACTCATCTAAGTTACTTGCAAAAAAAGTGTTGTGTATGTGAAATATTTGCTCTATTATCAAAAGACACTATCCTTTTGGTTTTGGTTTTGGTTTTGGTTTTGTCCCAATTTAAACTAGAATCCCACACTGTTTTGTTGATATTTTTTTTTTCTGTGATTATCTTTTGCAAATGAACTTACTCGCTGCTGCTTCTCAAAAAAGAAAAGTAACTGTCTGCTCAAAATGTGTTTACCAGATTGTTATTAGTTAACTTTTGTAGATATTTGACGACAAAATGAATTCATGTATTGCAATGGATAGTACACTTTCTTAAACGGTTAATACAGGGAGCATACAACACTTACTATGCCTTAGATTATATCAGGCTAGTTTGATCAGTTGTTTTGCATCAATATTTGATATATGCTTCCTGCTGAGAAAAATGAAACAAAATAGATGTTTCGTCTATTATATTTCTTATATAATAGTTTTTACTTTTGAATATTAAAATCTACCCTTACTCATTGCAGAGGATGGAAATGGTGTTCTGTGGGAATTCGATAAGTAAACTTCTTGAGATAGCATTATGTCTCTGGCTGCCTATGCTTTTGCTAACTGCTACTTTCCGAGTTCTGGTAGAGATAATAGATGAAGAAGGTATGATAGATAAAAAAATACGGGATATTTGCTACCAAAGCATGTCAGACTTTCTTCCAGGATCGGTTTGTCTACTCCCTTTTAGTTTGTTTAACTTGGTTCTTAGAATATTCATGCCAAAGATGTAAGCTTGGTCCGGTCCGGTCATGTGTGATCAACTCTTTAGGATGTCATTTCAATTTTCTGTTAAGTATCTTTGTCCGTCCATTTCTTTTCTTGAACTTAAATAACTGTCTACTGAAACTATTTTATCTTAGTAATAACCCAATTTTAGTAAAAAATAAAATAAAAAATCAATTGAGGATGCCAATGCATTTGAATGCACTTTGAGTGACTATTGACCCATTTGACCCTTTTTATATTAACTGAATTTTTTGAATTTAATCATTTGATCTATTAAAATTAAGGTTAAAAGGGCAAATTTGTTACAACTCATACCAAAAGAGTTATTTTGCCCTTTAAATTATCAAAGGCTTATTTTTGCCATCTAACCTGATAAAATGGTGCAAATTTGCCATTAAACATTCACTTCTCTAATAGAAATTCACGTTCACGATGGAATTGCAATGATTCTGTATATGTCAAATTTTGTTATATATGTAGATTATCTTTGATAATTAACGTTATTAAACCCATGAGGCTGTTGATTAATGATCAAATTCATTCCAATTTCATGTTTGTTTATGATCCACGCATGATGGGTGTAAGTCAGGTCCAACCATTTAAGACTTGATACACGTTTCATGTTGGAGAGGAGTTTAGAAACATATTGTTCACGTACAAATGGGGTATAGTAGAGAGGTTTATGAGAGTGACTACTTTACATCATGGGTTCATTTTTAAAAATTTATTAGAAGCTTTAATTGTAAGATTGCAAGAAACATGTTTCAACAAAAAACTTTGAAAACCACTACCGACTATGATGATTAGACATATGTGTCACTCGAATACAACCGAAGCAAGTTTCTCAATATGTGTTGAAAGAAGGGGATGCATTTTCTTTTTAGAACACGGTAAACTAGTAATGCAGTTTAATCCTGAATATGGTGCATCAGAGGTGATGCTCTACATAAAGATGTTAGGTACATGTGATTTAGTATGGTTGAAATTTTAGTAACATGCAAAGAAAATGTGATATAGTATGATGCGTTGATTTAACAAGTTCTTTTTTAAACAGAATATCCATTATACTAGATCAAAAATACAATGTTGTTAAAAGTTGAATGGCAAATTTGCACCAACTTATCAAGTTAGATTGCAAATATAAGCCTCTGAAAAGTTTGAGGGCAAAATAACTCATTTGGTATGAGTTGAGTGGCAAACTTACCCTTTTAACCTAAAATTAAAGTGTAACTTTAACACAATTTGTACCACTTTTTCTTTAACGGTCTGAAAGCGTCATTTGTTTAGCCTAGGAACACATACTCAAGAAACAGCTGTGTATATACACCCCTGTAAACAAAAACATTTCAACAAAACAATCTTTTATTAAAAGTACAAAGAAACCGTTTGGATTTGCTCAACTGATTGAAACTTGATGGCATACACTAGAGGCTTTGGTTCCAAATCCAATACTTCATAATCGTGTATTAGAAGACAAAATGGTTACAAACCACCAGCCAACATAGTAATTCGTCATGCTTGAAATTTGAAAACGAGCAGGTTTCTTGCAAACACACTCTGCTTTTCAATGGCTTTGAAGCTCACTGCTCACACCACCTATTTGAATACCAAGAGAAAACAGGTTGAATAAATGGGTATAAGGCTCATGGGTACTTTGAGCTTGGGGCCAGAGATCATGATGTAAGGTATGAGCTTGGTTAAGGTTCTATACACAATGGAATTCTTTTCAAAATATCTAGCAATCAATCTTCAAACAGGTTTTCTGAGTTTCTGGAGATTTTATCGAAAGTTTTTCAGCTGAATTTGAAGTCTGACATAGAAGCTCATTTTGCATTTTCTTTTCTGATGGACAGAGATAAAAAACAAACAATACTGTAACCTTAACAATACAATGCTATTAGAATACCAAAACAATCCCTAGCCAATTTCAACCATCCTTTTTGTTCATTCTGTTAGAAGGAAGGCGTTGTGCATAACAAAACCATATAGAGTTACTAAATGTTATAAGTACATCGATCACCAATAATCCCTACATGAACAAATCATATTCTTGAAATGTGAAACCGACTACAATCACTCATTATAATCTCCCTCTCATATACTTTTGAAATAAGCTTCATAAGAGTATGACAACCATCACAGGTTCTTAAATTCTTCACAACCCTGAATTTCCTTTCCAAAAGGGGTGCTCATGAGTCCAAAAGCAATCTGATCCTCTCACTATGATAACCAACTGCTCCCTTTTGGTGAAGAAAATTTGGAGAGTGTTTTTCTGGAAAAATTCGTGAAACAAACTTATGAATGAGTGATTTTTGGTCAACTTATCTGACGCAACTTGGTAAGTTCCGCAACCCAATCCCTCACCGATTCTTATTCGCTAACAAAAAACACAACTTATTCAAAAATAACAGGAAATTTTGTAACACATGGCTGCCGACTCTCAAAACTTGATTTACCCATAAAACTAAGGCCGAATACTAGTTTCATTAATGTGTAAACTTGAAGAAATCGAACAAACAAAACTGGTAATATGGTATATACGAAAAGGTCAAGCAAAATCTAACCATGTAAAATTTTTGAGTAACAATTAACATTGCTTCTAAGTCCTAACTACAACAGCTAAAGTTCATAGCAATTTAACTATGCGCCTACACTTTTATCCTATTCATCGTCGTGGTCATCATCAATCTCATCATTATCATCAGCATCTTCATCATTATTATCATCTTTATGTTCATCATCGTCGTCATCGTCATCGTCGTCATCCTCATCGTCATCATCATCATCATCATCATCATCATCTTCCTGTTTATGTCTTTGTTTTTTAAGTTAACATAACAAATTTTAGAGATCGAGCATTTGTATTAAATAATGCACCTAATTAATTGTTGCAACTAAATTACCTGCTTCATATTTTTTCATGCTTCAATAGATTTCGCTACGGCATCGTTGATGACATAAGGTCCATCGAGTATTGGCACATCATTCACAAAATGGCTTGCGTGTTTCATGGATTCCACGGCTCCCCATCTCCAAAAGCAACCGCAATTCGCTCACTATGATAACTAACCAGAGCCCTCTTTTTCTTCATCATCTATATCATGAAGCACAGAACCAGTATCGGGCTCATAACCTTCATCTTTTAATAGGTTTCACCCTCTCACCTTGCATATGCTCAAACAATTGCAACACTTTCAGGTACTCCCAACACTGAACAAGTCCCCATACTCATAGTGTTCCACGTTACAATATTTTTTAATTCACCAACTTTGTTAAACAATTCTTCAGCATAACTAAGATTACCGACTTTACAGTAACCATCTATCAATGCATTCCAAGAGACTACATCTTTGACGGGATTCATCGAAAATGAAGTGAGCTAAATCAACGTCACCAGTCTTGGAATAGCAAGTGATCATAAAATTCCATGTAACTGAATTCCTTTCCTGCATACTGTCAAACAAATTACGCGCGTCTTCGACAAACCCATGTTTACTAAGTGCTGAAATCATCGCATTATTAGCCACAACATCCCTATTAAACAATTCACTAAATACTCTCTTTGCAGAACTCAAATCTCCTACCTTTGCATAAAAATCCAATAATCTTGTTTGAAAAACCAGGTCGTGATTAAAAATTCCACTTAAAAATATGGCAATGAAGCGCCTTCCCAAGTTGAGTTGCACAAAACTCGGCACAACAGTGAATAATCAAAGAAAGTACATTTTGACTAGGACTCACGTCACTATATTGCATTTCATTATAAAGAGTTACAAGATCTCCAAACTTATCAGTTTGCAAACAAATCAACCAACCCAGTTTGCAAACAAATCAACCAACCCAGTTTGCAAAACCACATCACTACCAAAACCCAACTTACCCACAACACAATGAAACAATTGCCCCAATTTCCAATCACGAAATTTCGTAATGTGTTGAAAAATCGAAGCAAAGATACCAACATTAGGACTGATTTCATCATACATCATTGCATTATAACAATTAGAAAATTTCATCAGGTTATTACATTCTAATGATGTTTTAATCAAGGAACCCCAAATTGTGTTACAGATTAGATAAAGATATAAAGATATTAAATGAAGCATGCTTGTCGCACGTGTCTTTGTAACTGTATCTTGTTAGAAGGTCGTTAGCTGTTGGCACGAAAGTAGCTACAGTTAGTTAGTTGAATAAGTTGACTTACGTTGACTGTTGGTGAATAAATACCAACAGTAGTTTCATTTTCATGTAAGCTTCAAATTGTAGTTTCTTCCTTCTGTAATCAATCAGTCCGACTATCAATACAACTGGTAACATTCGATTTCAGATTCTGTTCTTCTATTTGAATTCCTATCGTCTGTGAATTGTTAAACTTCATTTCTTAATTTTAAATCTGGTTTAACTCGTATCAAATTGATGGTTTCGCAAAGGATGGCGGTAAATTATATAAAAAACTGTAATGCGTAATTAGGGATACAAGAATGGTGACACAAGTGTAAGAATGTCGTGATGATTGGAGTGGAAATGAGTTGACTATTTGTGATGATTTGCCCATGGATTTGATGAAGTTGTTTTAGGGTTAACAATTTGTTGTATACGGTTGAAATAATGTAGGTGACAGAAGATTGGAGATGTTTGTATAGTGGTAACATTTGAAGTCTGATTTGTACATGAGTCTGTATCATGTTTTACCATCTGTGTAAATCATCTTTTCTAGTAAGATTCAGATCTTTATTTTTAAAATTCAAAATCTCACAAGCAGATTAGAAAGGTCAGCAGCATCAGAATTGTAGTTCACATGAACGAGTAAAATTATTAGAGAATTCGTTATTAGAATTTTTTATTTGAACATATATGTAATATAAAATATTAAATGAATATGTAAGTAATTATTAAGTTTAAATTAGATATATATATATATACGAGTCATTCAGACCCGTGCGATGCACACAGTTTGTATTAAAATTGTTTATTACGCCATGTTTGTATAAATTGTTGAAATATAAATATGATGGTGCATCTAATTAAAACGTCTGTCGTAATGTTTAGTTAAATAGCTATAAAATAAGTTGAGTTAAACGAAGCTCAAACGCATACAACTATAAAAAAAGGCTTAACAAAACAATAAGAAGAAACTCAAGAGACAATTCATATAACATTTACATGATTTAGTGGTTTGAAACTTCCATCATGTTCCTCTCGATAGTTTCTCATATGTTAAAAGCTTTTCTCTTTGACTTTGAGAAGAGAGTTAATCAACGGTTGAGTTGATATCCATAAAATTAAGCACCCAATATATAATTGTAAGTAGGTTACCATGTTTCTGACGATAATAATGGTTGACGACTTAATGATATAATAATATATGTGAAATTTGAGTTCACCCTTTCATTTTATTTACATTAATTAATTAAATTGAAAATTAAATTGAATTAATAAGACTTAACATTAATGAATAGGACTTAATATACTAAATTGAATTAATAAGACTTACAATTAATGAGTGGGACTTAATCTTTTAGTATATAAGATATAAACGGTCAAGAATATGTGATTTGATAGGGTACGTAATATGCACCCAAATTTATGTTCATTATAGCTATATCCATTATTAATTCTTTGAACAAATCAAACGTCTCCTTAATTATAAGAATAATTAATTATAATAGAAAAAATAATTCACTTACAAAAGACAAAGTGAAATATGTCAAAATAAAAATTTGAGTAGACCAATCTCACGAATGGTTTTCTCGTTAATATATTGTTAACATTAAAACGATAAAAAAAATGGTAATGAAAATAAAGCCAAATGAAATTAATAATAATAATAACCATAATAGTTTTAGTAATAACAGCAAAAATAATAATAATAACAATAATAATAATAATTTTTTATTAATCATTTATCGTTTTTTTTTCTTAAAACTTAAATGGGAGAAAGGGGATATGAGAAAACCCTATTAGGCTTCTCCCATCAGTTGTGTCGGTTTCCAATCGATGCGCGTTGGTTGAACCGACACCGATGGCACCGCCGCGTCGGTTTTGAAGTGTGTCGGTATACCAATGGGGTGGTGAGGTGTCTCAGTTTTTTTTGTTTGTTTTTTTAGTGTATATAAATAAAGGTATATTGGTAAATCTGAGACCCAAAAATTAAAGTGACAAACCTACGGTTGGCACAGGTGTGTCGGTTTGAAAAATGGTGAAGTGGCGCTAAGGTGGTACAACTGACACGAAAGTGACACGGTAACGGTTGGGAGTAGTCTTATACCCTTAATATAAAGTCAACTTAGAAGATTTTGATATATTTAGACTATAATATAAAGAATTTAGACTTTTTATTTATATAAGTTTTTATGACGATTTAAGATTTAACATTTCTATCAATATACATATGTGATTCTCATTCTTAAATTTAATTTAGCTTTTATTAACTATCAAGTATCACTCCTCTTCATTTTTATACCACAATATTTTCAAGTCGTAATTGTCAAAGACGAAAATCTAGACCACTACTAATCTATTACCATGGTTAATCAATTTGCTAAAAAGAAAAATAATATATCAAATCATAAATTTATCGCTAATAATGGATTATATTTTACTATATAACGCGAAATTTAGGCTAGTAATAATAATTGAAAAAGGTAATTCACGTTCAGTTATAAACTAATCGTTGAGAACATCAACTATGTTGACTAAATAAGGTCATCTATAGTTATTTAATTCTCATGGTTTTGTTATTGTATTAGAATTTTAAAGGATGCGAATAGAAAATATTATCAAAATAATTAGTCCAAGACTTTTAAATTTTAGACTTCCATGTAGCTTATCTTACTTACGTTAAAAAATGAAAGAAATAACATAATAACAATTTAAAGGGTCGACCTCAGGTGGCTGACATCCCAAACAACGCGCTTTCCAGCCAAGGTAGACGACTTTATCGTCAGATGTTATGCATCCAATAGTGACTATTATATTAGGTGAGAAAAAAAATTAATAAAAAAATACCTTCATAGTACTTCAATCAATCAATCACTGTTATTAAGTGAGTAATGTATTTCTAACATTTTTCATGTTTGCTATGCGTATTTAAATTTTAAACCCAAAAATTTTATCTCCTGCAATAATTTACACATATTTTTCTTATTACTTATTTATTGTTATCTTTACCAACAAATTAAAATACATCCAATTAATTTTGTTAGATTAGTATCGAATCCCACGCACAATAGTGGGTAAAAATTTCACATGTTGATATTGAGAGACAAATATTTAATAGTACCTGAATGTCAATAATAATTTATACTTCTTTAATGAAAGTGACTTTTTATAATAGTTTAAATTATTTTAATTTATAAATTCAATATTGTGATATAAAAGAAGAAAAAAGATATTTAAATGTATAATGTGAAATATAATATTAATTGAATAATTTATATAATTAATAAGTGAAAGGATAAAATGGTAATTTTCGATATCCTTTTTAAGGATTAAGAAAGAGAATGTTAAATGCTTAATAAGGGTTATAGATATATATATATATACTTTTAGACATGCTTTTAGATTATAGAAGTCTCTTTTTGACTAAGTTGTACGTGATTTGAATTTGTATAACGGTGAACTGAAATTTTTATAAATTAGTCGATAAAAAGTCAGAGAGAGAAAAAAAAAATTATTTTCATAGTATTTTTAAGAAGAATATAATAATATTGTTTCAATTTCGTCACTAAATCTGACTATCTATATAGACAAAACTAAAATCAAAACCACTAACTACTCCATACATATTAAAAATCTATATTTATATTCATAACTTTATAACTAGGAATTAAAAAAAATAGTAAAAAAAGCAAAAAAAATCTTTTACATAAATAAAGAATATTCGGGACCCAACACGATCCCTCCCATACGATAAACCCTCAACGTACCTACCAAGATTATTACACGTTACTATCCCTGCAATCCATTTTCAAAATTCAATTCTCACTTTTTCTCTTCAGATTTAACGAAATAAATAATAATAAAAATAGGAAAAAAGACTACGATTTCGCTCAAATCGAATTTGAAGCACTGTTCGAGCACCACAAGTGAATCAGGTAAAATTCAGTTCTGTTTTTGTAAATATGTAATTTTTGTTACTTGATTTAAATATATGTAATCTGTTAGCTATTTGTAATTAAACTATATCTGATCGGATCTAAGTTTATAATTAGACTCGTTTTGTGTATAATTGTTGATTGCTTGTATTAAACGTTTGTTTCCCTTGATTGAAAGTAGAACTACGGCGATTGTTTATGTAGTCTAGCTATTTAGTAATTATTTCTAGGAAGTTAGGGTTTCTAGGTTCGTGAACACTGGTCTTATATTCTAGGTTCAGATTGTATATGTATAGGTTGTATTCTTCCACTAAATGCATTATTAGTTTTCAACTTTTCATAAGTAATTATATTGTTGACTTTTTGTATATGTTTTGATGCTAATGAACTATTAATTGTAGAGCAACGAAAAAGATGAAAAAAATGCTATAATTTGTTAAAATCTCTGCTACTAGACAAAAAGTGTGATTTACAAGGTTTTTTATTTCATTTAGATCGGCTTTCAGAAAGTCTAAAGTATAGTGTTTCTTTGTATTTTGCAAAAAGTATGATTTGTTTGCAAGTAAAAATCATGTAAGATGGATCTTTAGTGTGTAGCGTAACTAGTTATGAAGATAAGGTCATTTAAAAGTATCTTTGGTTCGATCTGCATATGAGCCAAGGATAAACTTGGTTTATCCTAAAAAATTCCTTTTTGAGGTTGGTTCAGTTGGTTGGACCACCATCTTAGCACGCAGTTGGCTGAGCTTGATTTACCTCTCACATGATGGGTCAGGGGTGGTCTGGCATGGGTCGGTTTAGTTTGCCAGAATATCAAGCCCTTTTAAAAAATCATGTAGAATAGTTTGCAATATATATGAACGAATGAACTGCAAATGTAGTTTGTGTTTTTGTGTGTGTAGCAGGTCTTCTTAAGTCTCAAGTACTCTTTAACTTATTTTTGAAATGATCTTTCTTGTTTTAGAAGGCTAAACATTTTCTCTTTATAAATTTTTGTTTTCAGGCTTGGATTGTTTATTAACTCGTAAAGAGTTCAAGCGTATTTGCATCTTAAACATTCGCTTGTTGATTTTCCAAAGAGAGAGGCTCGGGAATGCTGAAAGATGTGCCTGAAGGTCCAGAAGCCTTCTTCTGAAGTTCACCGTGATTCTGCCTCTTTTCAGCTAACCATCTTCATTCTCGATGAGACTGGTTACATTGTGTCCAGCTCATCAGATCCCTGTGCCACAACCCGAGGTTACATTACGCGTGATTCTTTGGTCCATCATCTGTGTGAAGACGGTTGAGCTGCTTCATTAGGAAAACTCCTTAGTAAGATCAAAGAGTAGGGCCTTTTAGTTTATTGTTTTAAGATACAATATATGGAAATCATGGATATCAAAGGGAGTGTTTTGATGGAAAGATATGAGTTAGGTAGATTACTTGGTCAAGGGACATTTGCAAAGGTATACTATGGTAGGGATACGAGAACGGGCCAAGGTGTGGCGATTAAAGTAATAGACAAGGAGAAGGTTTTACGGGTCGGGCTTATGACTCAGATCAAGAGAGAGATATCTATTATGAGACTAGTAAAACACCCTAACATTTTACAGCTTTTTGAAGTAATGGCCACTAAAACCAAAATATATTTCGCGTTGGAATATGCCAAGGGGGGTGAGCTATTTGACAAGGTATCCAAAGGTAGACTGAAGGAATCTATTGCTCGTAGATATTTCCAGCAGTTAATCAATGCTGTTGATTTTTGTCACAGCAGAGGGGTCTATCATCGAGATTTGAAACCTGAGAACTTACTCTTGGATGAACACGATAATTTGAAAGTTTCTGATTTCGGGTTAAGTGCTCTAGCTGAATCTAAGCATCAAGACGGGCTACTTCATACCACTTGTGGGACCCCTGCTTATGTAGCACCTGAAGTAATTAACAGGAAAGGCTATGATGGTGACAAAGCTGATATTTGGTCATGTGGGGTGATTTTGTACGTTCTGTTAACTGGTTATCTGCCGTTCCATGATTCAAATTTAATGGAAATGTACAGAAAGATAGGCAAGGCGGAATTCAAATGTCCAAATTGGTTTGCACCAGAGGTCAAGCGGTTACTCACAAGAATGTTGGATCCAAATCCCACTTATAGAATCACAATTGCCAAAATTAAAGAGAACACATGGTTTAAAAAGGGAACAAATCCCAGAAAACCAAGAAATGAGGTTGAAGTTAAAGATTCTGATAGAGCTTCAAGTTCCACCGAGGAGAAACGGGAGGTAATGAGGCCTCCACACTTGAACGCATTCGACATTATTGCCCTTTCACCAGGGTTTGACTTGACAGCATTGTTTGAAGAACCCCGACAAAAGAAAGAAGCGAGATTTACTTCATGTCGACCTGCCTCTGTTATCATCTCGAAACTGGAAGAAGTTGCTAAACTTTTGAAGATGAAGATTAGCAAGCGAGAAGCGGGATTGCTGAAACTGGAGGGAACAAAAGAGGGTAGAAAAGGAATTTTGTCAGTCGATGCTGAGATATTTGAACTCGCTCACTCTTTTCATATGGTTGAGGTGAAAAAATCAAATGGAGATACTTTGGAATATCTGAAGGTATTAAATGAGGGTTTAAGACCTGGACTCCAAGATATAGTTTGGACGTGGCAACCCGAAGTGCTACAAACACCGGAGCAACCAATACTACCATCACCAGAGCAACCAGGACCTCTGCCACCACAGCAGGATCAGCTGCCCTGAGTTATATGTAATTCCTACTCTTGAGGTATCTAATATTGTACATGTTTATATTGCTTTCCTTTTAGCTTGTGTGATTGTATTGGTTTCATATGAAATTTACACTGGATTGTGTCATGTAACCTTGGTTAAACACATTTTTTTTGTAAACTAGTAATATTGAAAGTTCAGCTCATTTATGTCATTGGTGTTGATAACGAAGCATAAGACAAACAATCATGTGCAGATATAATAAATATATACACGTTTCACCCCTGGCCAACTGTGAGAGAGAATGTAACTTTTACTATATGAAAAAGTAGATTAACTGATTGTCCCCAAAACTAGTGGCAATATGTGCAGGTTGGGTTAGTGGTCAAATCAAGTAAGTTTTAGTCCAGGTCCAGTTTGCTGGGTTGGGCAGACAAGAACGCACCTTTGCCCTTATATATTATAAATTCTCCAATATGATTAGACAAAAATATAAGTACATTAATTATTTAGGTTTCATAAATAAAACGATTTAGGAGGTTGATGCTTTTGAATACATTTAGGATACTATTCGACTTGTTCAACCCATTTGACATGTTTCCCTGATTCCTTCTTAGTTAAGTCTTTAATGTAACCTGTTTGACCCATTAGAAATAAAACATAACCTAGATCGAGACATTTGTAGGTAAATCCGTAAATACATTCAAGTTTTTGTCTTTTTGAATATTTTATAAACTTCAAGGCATACCACATATGTAATTGGACTAGGATGCAGAATACAACATACAAACTTCAGATTATTCAACTCTAGAAAAATAGGAATCTCCAAATATCTGAATACTTGTATTCCTTTTGAGAAATACATGTGTGGGATTTAAGTTCAAAACCTTCACATTATCCAAAGCTAGTTTCAGCCACTTGGTTTGAGTTTCAGTTTTCTGAATTCAACCCAAATATTGAACAGTCATGCTTGCCACGACGGTTCATATTTTAACGGGTTAATGCTTATTCATGTCATTGTTACTTTTAACTGCTGATAAATCTCAAGCTTCAACCTTTGTATAGTATCTAGTATAATTTGATCAAACTGCATTATAATTATTTGTAATTCGTTCATATTAAAATAGTAAAAAACTCACACATACATGAAAACATCTGTTGCTCGTATTCATACAAGAACTTAAACAGAAGCTGGAAACTTGTTAACCGATTGAGGGAACTCTCAACACTTTATATACAGACTGAGAGCATTACAGTTCACTGTCCAAAGCTCTATATTTATTTATCACCATGTTAGTTTTGCTTATATTTTAGGTTAATAATTTTTGTTATGTTTTACGACAAAGAAGATATTTGACACGTGTTCCCGCCGTCGAGTCTCTAGTTGCCAACTACCTGAGCTTATCGTTGTCTTTCGAGCAGCTCTAGTTTAATCCTGTTCTTCCAAAATTCATCATACAACTCTGCACCTCCGCCTCCACTCCCCGAACGTCCACCACCGCCACTCGTTCTGTTAACCGGAAAACCTCCAAGCCGATCACAAATTTACCGTTTTGCCATGCCAACTCCACACCCCAATCTCTTCGCTTCTTTATCCTAACGTTCTCCTCCTTCACGGTCTCTTAAATCTGGTCGATAACTTCCTCAGGTGGTCCAGCGACCACTAGTTTCTCTCCTTGACCTTCCGTGTTATATGTGTTATCGTAGAATGGTGAAGGTTTTAAACCGGAGGAAAATGAGATGATGTCGAAGGCATCTAGTGGCGACGTTTTAGCATCCTGTTCCGACTTCACAGGGAACTCTTCATCTTCGCAATCGTGTAATTGTGTTCCCTTGCTTCCTTTCTCGAACCACCGATTACTTGTGATCTCATCGATGGTGGTTCTCATTGTTGGATTTGTGTCAAGGAGATGAACCAATAGTCCCCGGAGATTCGAAGACATCCATTTCGCGAAATGATAATCGTCTTTGTGGATTTTCTTATACAACATCATGAGGTTCGGATCATTGAACGGCAAGTATCCGGCCGTCAACACTAACAAAATGACACCACACGACCACAAGTCCGCCTTCAATCTGTTATATCTCTCTTTGTGAAGATCTCTGGCGTAGCATAAGCCAGTGTGCCACACAATGGATGTAACAAACCGTCGTCTTGGATCTGTCCCATTAAAGCACTCAAACCAAAATCTGAAACCCTCAAATTACCAGTCTCATCGATCAAGAGATTCTCTGGTTTCTAATCTCGGTAATAAACACCACGAGAATGACAATATCAATTGTAGAGATCAATTGTTGAAGGCTCTGAGATACGCTAAGACGAGTCTTTGCCACCTCAGCAAACAACTCACCACCTTTAACGAACTCCATCATGAAATACATCTTCGTTTTTGTAGCTAAAACTTCTTATGATTTAACAATGTTGGGATGTCGAAGCCTACACATGATATCAATCTCTCGCTCGATGTTTGACACGAGACTCTAGTCATTCGTGATCTTTTGTTTATTGAACACCTTGACCGCGAGACTGACCCGTGGCGATATCTCTAGCACAGTAAACCTTGACGAAAGCGCCCAGCCAAGGAGTTTTCCGATCTCATATTTTCCAAACAAGGAGTTGGCCGGTTGTATGCTGGAAGCAATGTTGCCGACCTCTGGCATCGTCTTAAATGACACCAGAGATCGGAACGGAATTGGTAGTTGTGTTCAAAATAATAGGAGAAGGAGCAGAGAAATCAAATGGGATTTGGTTTGAAACAGGTTTGGATGTTTGTTTTGTTAAGATAAATTTAAGGATTGAAATTGAAGCTTTTGATGCCGGGAACTTTAAGGATTTATGTGGGGTCCATATATTTAGGCATTTGGAAAATTTAACCATTTTTTGCGTTCGGTTATGGAATGAATTATCTATCCACTTTCAATTGAAAACCTAATTATTAAACATCAAAAGGGTGAAACCGAACTTAATCTAATTCCTTTATGGAGAATGCTAACTATAGCCCTAAGGGCTATAGTTAAGCTTGCCTTAAATAACATTACAAACTTAGTTAACAATAATTAAAAGTGATTATATTCTATATTTATACTCACTTTCCATAAATACATATGTAAATATTTAATATTCATGGAAATAAAGAGTTATAATTTTAGAAGTTTTGTAAATATGGTATGCTTAACCATAGCCCTAAGGGCTATAGTCAGCATTCTCCTTCTTTTATATATGAACTTTGGTAAAAAGAAATTTAAATAAATTAAATAAATAAAAAGAGAAAATATATAGAGCGTTTTTGAGATGACTTATTTAAGTATTTATTATATACATTTATTATTTGAGTATTTATACATTTATTACTTGTTTTTATAGTAGATAAGTAAATTAACATTTAAAGAGACTGTTTAGTATTTGCTTATTTTATAAAGGAAATATATATATATATATATATGGGTGGGGATCAATGGGGAAGCAATGATTTCATCATAAATGAATTTTAAAAATTACAAAAAATTTCAAAATTTAACATTCATCGTCAATGAATGTTAAAAACGTTTTTTAATAAAAAAAAAATTAAGAGCTAAGATTTAGCTCCCTCATTCCCCAAATTTTTTTGCTTCCCTGTGGATCCTTCCCCATATAATATATATAGGGTGGGGATCAAGAGGGAAATAAAGAAAAAAAGGGAAGTAGGGAAGCAAATACCAATTTAGTATCAAAACATGATTTTCAAGCAAGATTCATCAAATTAAAGCTTGAAATATAAATGAATCGATTATATATATCATTTAATCAAACAATGTTGTTTTACGTTTTAAACAAAAAACTCTCAAAATCGACACTTATTATTCATTTGTGATGAATGTCAGTCAAAATTTTAACTTAATATTCTTAAAACATTAATTTATGATAAATATTAACTCATATATGTTATTATATACCGATTATATCATTTATGGGTGAATGTTATCACTAATTCATCAAGAAATTATGTTAAATAACATTTATGGATGTATAATAACAAAATATGAGTTAACATTCATCCGGAATGAATGTTATAAATGATGAAATCAATGGCTGTGATTTGTTTTCCTCCTTCCCTAGAATTTGAAGCTTCGCTATGGATCATTCTCCCATATATATATATATATGTATGAGGGTGATTGGTAGTCGTATATTTTACCTTTATTATTATACCCTATTGCATATTTAATGCAATACGCATTGTATAAGTATTTGGATACTCATATATATCCATATATATATAATCGTGTCTGAATATATAAATCTAATCATCTATTATTGGACATATGAACTTTATATATTGCCTCTGTGTATATTTATCAAATCATTTTTATATGTGTACCGGTAAGTTTATACGACATGTATTTAGATATACATTTTTAGATGTAGTGTATTATTTTTCTTTGGATACAAGTGCGTTTCACTTAATTTATAGGATAAATGCATTTATTTTTAAGCTAGATGAGTAGTGACTATTTTGAACACACTTTTTAACCTATAGACACTTAGAAATATGCAATCACAAACACACTAAATCGTACATGTTAAACGAAAGAGCTTGATTGACGATCCAAATCACGCAACTTGGTTTAATAATATCGAACACAGCCAAACCATTCTGGTTTCGTTCAAATTATGATCATCTAGTCTTAATTTGAAGCAACTAAGTTGCCGTTATAAATTTGGTGGAACTAATATTTACAATCAATTTCAATAAAAGTGACAAGCCTCATAACGTAAACATAGACATAAACAATTAGGCATGAAAGATGTTGGTTGGTTGCTTTAAATTCGTTTTGTTGCGAAATGAAAACTTAATAGAGTCAAAGAGGTAAAAAGAGTCCCGCTAAAAATGCACATTTTAAATAAGCATGGGCCATTTTCAATTTGGTTAATCTTGATCTTTTTATTTGTTAAATTTGACAAATAGCTAATACATCAAAAATGGTTTAAATAGTGTTAGAACTAGCAAGAAATCTTAACTCAAATGCCAGAGCAGCCGATCTGGGTTGGCAAAGAGTCTCGGCACTGATAGTGGTCTAAAGTGGTTCCACAAACAGTGTGGTTGGCATCGTAGTGAAAGAAAAGTAGTCCGAATGAAGATGGTACATACTTTTTTTTGTTTCTGTTTTTGTTAATGCTCTATCAACTATATTTAAAGTATGATTTATAAGTGTAAAAGTGGTGAAAATAAAAGTGATGAAACTGATTGATAGTCGTTGAAGGTGAGGTAAAATTGTTCTAAAACGATTTGAAAAAAAATTGATGTGATGTTGACATATCTAAAGTCTATGCTTGTATTAACAATACTGAATGCTCTTATTAAATTTGCAAACGTGAAGTAGCAAATTTGATCATTACTTAACTTTTTGGAAAAGGATACATGTGCTTAAAATGTGTGTTTAATTGTATGTCTAACGATATGATTCTTAGATATTTGATAGTGATTGATGAATGTAATGATAGATAATTAGTAGAGTTTGTATATTGATCATAGATAAATTATGTATAACTTTAGATTTAAATATTTAAGCACGTATAGTAATGCTTTAACTTTTTAGATTTTACCATGACAACGGAAAAAGTAAAACTTAAATTGGAAGATTCAAATAATGTAATTGCCTTTCTAACAACATAGATGATTAGAGAGTGGTTGAGATAGCATGAGTGTAAAACTCAATGTTAAAGTTTAACACCGAGTTGAAAATTAAGGTAAAAGTGGAAGCATTGATTAACTTAGTGTTAATATGAATCTACTAATTATTTTAAATCATAAAATCAAAGAAAGAATAAAAAATAATAAATAAATAAACATTTAAATCAACGTTCGACTCTTAACTTGGGAGAATAACCTCCTGAGGAAAAAGCCGGTTGAGAGTCAAAAACTTCGGATTCCAACATTACTGACAATAACTTGACAACTTTTGGTGCTATGATAAGTTTTGATAACTAGATATGCAAATTCTTTGAGCAAAAATACCCGAGATCGATTCGATTTGTTAAGACCAGAAAACGATGTCATAGCATGTGAAATTTGAAGCCAACGGGTTCAGCCTCGTGGAAATCAAAAGGCTGACACAAACACAGAAGGTTATTGAACTTTTCCCGTTCATGCATTCTGACCCCTATATATTAGATCTGATGCATATATTGCCCCTCATATTCTTCAACATGTTTAAATGCTAACTTTCTTTGTTCTTTTTTTTAATGAAGAAAAAAATAATGCAAAAGATGTCAATGAAAGAAAAATATTTTTCCTTGAATAATATCGTTCATTATAACATTTATATAGAAGCTACAATGAAAAATACTCTTCAAATATGCTATCAGTAATTATCCAAACCAAATCTATCTATAGTTGACATCATTAAACCTACGTAGTTGGAATAGATAATAGACTAATGTTAAAACTTTTTAAAAACCTCGAGGAATAAAGAAGATAGAATACCCTTGGTGAAAATGTCAACATACAAGAGTTAGACAAGAGATGAAACACGCGAATCTAACTTATAGCAACTTTCTCTTGAACAAAATGTATGTCGCTCTCAATTAGTTTAGTGCGTTGATGAGGTACTAAATTGATGGAAAGATTTACGTAATGTGGTGACATTTTCACAATAGATAATAGTGGTATGGAGGGGGAACAATGAAGCTCAAGTAAGAGACACGAAGCCAACGAATCTTGGTGACAACATTAGCAATCCCTAGATATTCAACTTCATCATGGCTCCAACGGCTACGAAAATTTTCATTTTGCTTTGTCTTTTTATTATG
The DNA here is from genome assembly GCA_963921325.1 of Logfia minima. Classification (NCBI taxonomy): domain Eukaryota; kingdom Viridiplantae; phylum Streptophyta; class Magnoliopsida; order Asterales; family Asteraceae; genus Logfia; species Logfia minima. The sequence goes on along the minus strand of OY992766.1, from coordinate 6,635,680 downwards.
TATCTAGATCTAATAATAATGCCGGTGGAATTTTCTAATTCGTTGTATATTGAGTAAGAAATTCATGAACTGGGGTTTATGGTAATTTTAGAGAGAGAGAGAGAGAGAGAAATTGAGATGAGGTATGTGCTGGAATAAAAAAAAAAGTTGGTGTCAAGATTAAACACGCTCTAGTATTATAAAAATAAAAAAATTTCCATAAATAATATCATTTATCAATATCACTTGTATACGAGCTACATAAGTAATACTTCCCGAATATTCCATCACTAATTATGCAAGATATATGCTTACATAATTTACTCTTTTAGTCAAAACCTTATATATCTATATATATACTAAAAGAGGATATCAGTTTGCTTATGTGGCTCCAATCATAACTTGCCACATATGCAAAAATCTGAGGTGTCAATCATACAATTTTTTTGGGTTTTTTTTTCATATATACATTGTTGATGTCTCTTATATCATAAAAGTTGAATTAATTGCAAGCGTTGACTGCATTAATTAGTATAATTAATAACCATTATTAAATAAATTAATGACCATAATGAATTATTATTGTTTTTTTTCATTTTTTGAATTAATTGTACTAATACTTTTAGTATATTGATCAACTCTTCAATCCATTTTTTTTTCATATGTTATACTTAACACATAGTTAACTATTAATTAGTTAATTGAATAATTAAATTGTAATTTGATTAACGCATAAACTTTACTAACTGCATACATTTCACCAAATAAGTAAACAACATCACACTCCGTGCATCGCACGGGTTTTAGCACTAGTATATATATATATATATATAAGATGAGAATCAAGAGGGAAGCAAAAAAATTAGAAAATGAGGGAATCAAATCTCAACCCTTGATTTCATCATAAATAAATTTTAAAAATCACAAATAATTTCAAAATTTAACATTCATCACAAATGAATGTTAAAAACATTTTTTAATAAAAAACAACCAAGGGCTAAGATTTGCTTCCCTCCTTCCCCAAATTTTGAAGCTTCCCTATGGATCCTTCCCCTATATATATGTATATATAGGGTGGGGATCAAGAGGGAAGAAAAAAAATTAGGGAAGGAGGGAAGCAAATCTCAACCATTGATTTCATCATAAATGAATTTCAAAAATTACAAAAAGTTTCAAAATTTAACATTCATCACCAATGAATGTTAAAAACATTTTTTAATCAAAAAATCAAGGGCTAAGATTTGCTTCCCTCCTTCCCCAAATTTTGAAGCTTCCCTATGGATCTTTCCCCTATATATATGTATATGATCTAATTACACTAGAGAATTTCAACATTTAACCTCGTTTCTTAAGATGATAAGAGTTGAATGCCGGTTAGAGTCACATATATAACCCCTATTAATATCATATTATATAGTTAAAAGATCTTATTGTTCCTTTTCAGTTTTTGTAATTGATATGAGTATTCAAAACATTTAGCTTTAGGGTGTTTGACAAAACTAGTGGGTAGTTGGAGGTGGAAGTTTGTAGATGGAGTTTTTGTTTCGAGCTAGAAGCTAGAGCTTAAATTTTTTATCAAGTGTCCGAAAAATTAGCTGGAGATGAATCTGGAACTTAATAATGTAAAATCACATAAAATGATACAAAAGAAAAACTAATACATTTAAATTAGGGGTATCTATGTAAATGTCCCAATACTAGTTGTCAACGATTTCATCTGACTTCATTATTTTATTTAATTGCAATTTTCATGAACTTTTAAATCTTCAGACACTAGTTGTAACAACCAATCAGTTTTAATTTCCCTAACGATTATTGTACTTGCTTAACATTTATGATAAGAGACTGATTGGTTAATTTTAAAAAGTTGGTTGGTAAAATTTAAGAACACCGAGACTCAAATTGCACTTCTAACCAAAATAACAACTCAATTGTTGAAGTGCAAATAAAGCAAATGAGCCACAACATACAAACATAATGTTTTGAACATTACAAATAAAATCGTTATTAAAGAATATTGAGATTCTCCCATGTTCAACTTGAACATCAGATTATATTTCCTCATATTTTAAAATAGTTGGACCAACATTTTAACATAAAGATAAATTTATTTAAAATACTTGAGCATGACTTATTATGTTCAAGTTGAATATGGAAGATTTCAATCCACTAAAACAATAATCATGGTAGAAAGTATAAATCTATTATTTTATTTAGCAAAACTGGTTTGTAAACAGGGTCAATGATTCGGATGATCTGATATTTCTCTGTGAATTGTGTATGAAAACCACTTTTGAAAGACAATACTTCGACCCTAGAATGATCTAGGTTTAAAAAATTCGTCATGTGATAATTCAAGAGAACATTCAATATTTTAGCAATCAAATCCCGAATTCGAGTGTTTGTGCCTCTTAAATGTGTTTGAAGAAAATGCATAAATTATATTCAACCAACATGGCGGTTATGTCTGAAAACTAGCATTCAAGATGTTGGTTGTGCCTCTTGGACCCGCTAGGGGCGTTACCCCCAAGACACCACAAGGGGACACAACTCCGTTGATCCCCACCATTTTCGTTGAGCCCAAAATTTAGTAACTTAGTCCCATAGTCATTCAACATCATCTAACCCGTTTTCATTAATCCACCGATTCACTAAAATACACAATATTTCTACCAAAAGACAATTAGGTATTTAGTATGAAATGAATTGAACAAAATAATATCTCAATTCTCATTTTTACTAACTTTATATTCTTCTTTAAAGATTACTATCCTAATCATTATTTCTATTTTTTAAAAATTCATGAAAAATCTTAAAACTCGGTTCTTATTTTTATGGAGTATAACAACTTAGTTTCATTAGAATCTGCGAGGGACATACCCATTAATAAGGGAAGAGAGGGTAGTCAATGGTAAGTTGTCACCTCGTTATCTCCATTCTCCACCTACATCATTAAGGGTAAGATAGTAATTCTACTATTTTCTTTCTCACTTCGCATTCATCCTTCTCCTTCTCTATCCTCCTCTTTCCTCTCCCTCACACTTCCTACAAGCAACAAGTTGTCGATTGACCGTGAGAAATTATAAATTAATAAGTGTTCTTAATATGCTAGGATAACACATATAAAAAAACATACACTAACAACTTAAATATTTTTTTCTTCTCTACTTTTAACTTTACGTATTTCAATTTTATTGACTTCCTCTTCTCACTCTCTTTCAGTGTTTTATCTACATAATTAACTACAACATGAAAATGTCAATAAAATACACAAAAATACAATATATAGATAGGATAACATGTAAAAGTCAACATGTATATGAAAAAGAATGATGAAGTACTAATACAAAATAAAATATGCATTAAAAAATATATACAAGATACAATACAAATAGGATAACACCTGTACAAGAAAGTAGTAACAATAATTACATAGACATACAAGATACAATACAAAACAACAATATTAAGTAATAATTATATACAAGATAAAGTAAAAAATATAACACATGTACAAAAAAGCAGTAACAAGGAATACATAACATATCCAATAAAAAATATACACAAGATGCTGTACAAAAAGGATACACGTATATGAAAAAAATGATAAAGTAAAAATGAATACAAAAACATACAAGATGCAATATAAAATGACAACGTGAAGGTTGAAAATATATATAAGATGCAGTTTAAAAAATGTAAGATGCAGCACTAACATATTTCTTAAAAATAGAACACTATATTTAGAGTTTCACTTACGAGTTTGAATTTCTTTTCCTTTCATTTCTTGGAGTGATGACTTTTGAATTTCTAGGAACGGAATCATAAGTTTTCTTTGGCAATTTCGTCTTATTTTTAGTTAAAATTGAACGATTACGAGTGATTAGCAATGATAATGTTTGTGAAATATTGAGTATTACTGAATTATGGCTTGAAAATTTTGAGAAGATTTGAATTTAGTTTGTGTATTGTGAATGAAGAAGTGTGTGCATGTGTTTTCATTAGATAAAAGTAAAGTATAGTGAAAAGATAGATGTGTGACATATGATGATCATAATGTTAGATTGAAGGTTACAAGTAAAATGATGTAAGTATCCTTAGCTCATTAATACAATTAACATTTCAATCCTCTAAGTTTCAGCTAAAGATCAAAGAGACCATGCGCACCCCTAGAGGAATATGCACCGTAGATCACTTAAATGAACGAATATAATGTCCTTCCCTCCCTTCCCTTAGTAAGGGGCTTACCCCTAGGATATTGTACCTTCTCATTATATTGCCTATACATTAAATATATAAAATAAAGTGAATTTTTGTTTTTTGTTATTTTGATAATGTAACTTGTCATTCAATTTCTAGTAAAAGATTTTGTTTAAGGTAATCAATGCGTCCTTCTAGATTATTTATATTTAAGTTTATATTTTTTAAAAGGAAAAATCAAGATTTTCATCTCCATCGTTTACTATATTTGGGACTTTTTCAACGATAAAATTATATTTTCTCTAAATAAAAATAAGTATTTCTTTAGAATTGTAATTAATCAATTTTAATACGTGAGTATTATATATATAATTTGAATTGGTATAAAGTTTTCTATTATTATATAAACTACATTAAACAAACTTATTTTATAAAAATAAAAATAACTTAAATGTTGTGTAAAAAGTTTAAAATAAAAGTTCTAAAGTACGTTATTAGAAACAAAATATGTAAAACAATAATTTACATAAAATTAATTTCTTATTCTTGCATACTTAGAGATAAGCAAAGATTATTTTAAATTATATTTTAGTTCAGCTTCAAACAATTGAATTTTTCATAGAAAATAAAAAAATCAGTATTTTCTAAGACTAGATTAGTTTCAAGTCAGTTGTTAGCTTTTCCAGTATTTCATAGAATTTTAGTTTAGTCCCAAACCTGTTTCAAACCATTTTACAGTATTTTTTTCATAGTTGATATTTTTGTCAATAGTTAAAATTTGAACTTTTATTTATTCTTTATAGAGATTTTATATATTGTCATTGACAACAAACTTTTGATCAAAAATCTTCATATTTCGTGAAGCAAAATTTAAAAATTAAAAGGAAAGTTCAATAAGTATAAAATGAGGGGAGAAATAAAATGTATACATTAGTAATTGTTGATCAATTGGCAAAAATTAAAGAAATAAAAGCTCACAAATAAAAAGATAAAAATGCACCAAATATAATTACTTTAAAACTTCAAATTTTTTAAAAGGGGTTTAACATTAATAAATAAATATAAGTAGCTTAGAATATATTTAAGTATTTTATCCAGTCTTTAACCAGTCTAGACTAATTTCGGTCTAGCTTTTAACCATTCTTCTGCTTGAAAGTAGGACTGAATTAGGAATGTCAGGTAGTCCTAGGACCAATACAGTCTTTTTCTAGTTCTGTCTTTTTTACGTCCGATTTCAGTCTAATTTAGAACCAATTTCAATTTTACACTGTTGTGCTCATTAGAAGAAGGTTGAAAAATGACTAATTGATACTAGTACTTTCGTTTTTTTTAAATGGAAGTGTATCCGTTATAGAAGTTAAAAAGTAGTTATAAAAAGTACACGGTAGAAAACAAAAAAATACTAAATTTATTTTCTTGATATAAAACAATTACTAAATCCCATCAAGTGGTTCAATGTAGAATAGTAAAAAAGTAAGGAATGAAAGAACCAATATGATTGTTCTAGTTGATTCAAAACCATACCTCCACTCAAATTTTTAAACTTGAATATCTCACAAACAACATGACTAAAAATTATAAAAAATTACGTATTCGGAATCAACATCTTTTTATCTTTGATTAGAGAACTCAGAAGCTGTACTTTCAACGAACTTTTTTTGTTTTTTTGTCGGGTCTTAAAAAACGAATTGCATATAATTACATGTGATTTTGGGTATAATCACGTGTGATTTATGATAAAATTTTAAAATTGGTAGACGATTATTTATTAATGTTATATGTTAATTCACACGTGATTACAAGTTAATATATATTAAAATAAATAATTATAAATAAGATTTGAAATATTACATTTATTTTCACCAATAACTACATATAATTACTAGATTTGATGTTTAATCACATACGATTTTGTATATAATCATATCTAATTACAATTGAATTTAAATTTTGCATGTGATGAGTTATTATGGTAAATGTGATTCACACGCAATTTAACTTGATATTTATTTTACGTGTATGATTAATCTTTAGTCACACATGATTACTATTTTGATATTTAATTATATGTAAATACAATTGTAATCACGTATTATTATAATTTTAATTTGTTAAATAAAATTATTTTCATGTAATTTTTATACTTATAAATGATAATCCGATTATTTACATTTGATAATAGTGGTCTTTTTAATTGAAAGTTTGATTGCTAATCAATATAAAATCAAATTTCCATTAAAAATAAAAATATTGAATTAAACGACATCATTTTTATAATTTTAATTATAAAATATAAAATATTTAATTTTTCTTACAAAAGTGAAAATAAATATTTGAAACAAGTAGTCCCATTAATTTCTCTGTTCGTCAAATATTTATAGTTATATGGAACTTTTCTCATCCCACCAAACTCCAAATAAAAACAAAACACTAAAATTTAAAATTTTGCAGAATCTCCTGCATACGTACAGCTACCACCACCCCTCTCTGCATCAATCTCCTTCATCCCCCACTTCGCACACACTTCCCAATTTCACTTTCGCACTCACACCAACATTGTGTGTTAATTAAATTAGGGTTTTCTATTTGATTTTATAAATTGCTGCATTGCTCTGTTATTGGTAAGTTATATGTTATTTGAACTCAATAAATCGTGGTTCGCGCCTTATTTCGGTAAATTAGGGTTTTGAATTTAGGGTTTTAGCTAATTAGGTATTTGTATTTAGTGATGGAAAATGCTATTAAACCTACAAAATCTTCATCAAATATATCGGAAATCGTATCGAAATTTGCGAAAGTTCGTAAATTTAGGTCAATCGGTGTGTTTTCATCTGAAAACCCTAATCAATTTCAGGATCAGGATAGATGTAATGATGTGAATGAATGTGTTGATTCCGTATGTAGTAGTAAGAGTAGTTGGAGTGGTCATGACGAGATCTTGAAACTGTTTGATATAATGTCTGAACTAAAGTTAGCTTATGTTCAGCTTCAACAAGCTCATATTCCTTATGATCCTGAGAAAATTAGGGCTGCTGATGAGCTTGTGTTCTCGAATCTTGATGGTCTGTGTAAGGTTAGGCGTGCCTTTAAGGAGAAACAGTTTCAAACATCGAGTTCGCTTAAGGCTTGTTTGACTGTTTTACAAGCGGAGATTAAGGTTCAGGAGAGGTTGTTGGAAAGATTAAAGGGTGAAGCTAAGAAGAAAGATGTTGAAATAAGTTATTTAAAGAGGGAAGTTTGTGATTTAGATGGGAAAAATAGAATGTTAGTGGAAGAGATTAAGTGTAAGAAAAGGGAAGCGATAAAGCGATTGACTTTATCGTCTGTTGATAATGTTATCAAGGAGGTTTCAAAGGGTATTCATGATTTTGCTAAGCCGTTAATTGCTTTGATGAAGGCTTCAGGGTGGGATTTAGATGAGGCTGCTAATTCGATTCAAGATTCGGTTGTGTATTCTGTTAGATCTCATAAGAAATATTCTTTTGAAGCTTACATTTCAAGGAGATTGTTTTATAAATTTGGTTTAAAACCTTGCAATGTTGATGATGTCTTGAGGTTTAAAGATCCTGTTGATGTTTTAATAAAAGATCCTAATTGTAGCTTTGCTGAATTCTGTAGAACAAAGTACCTTTTAATAGTTCATCCAAGGATAGAAGCTTCTTTTTTTGGAAATCTGGATCAGAGGAATTTTGTGACTAGTGGAAGGCATCCGATTACGCCATTTTACCAATTATTCGTTAAAATGGCAAGATGGGTTTGGCTTCTTCAGGGGATTGCAGCTTCAGAGCCAGATAGTGAAATGTTCATAGTCAATCGGGGAAGTGAATTCTCTGATAGTTATATGGAAAGCATTGAGGGGTGCAAAAATGATATGGGCTCGTTAGATGAGCAACATGGAAGGTACAAAGTTGAGCTGATGGTTATGCCAGGATTTAGAATTGGTGATAAATTATTCAAGTCTCGTGTTTATCTATCCAAACTCAGCAATACGTCCTAGGAACTTGGGCTGTTGCTTTATTGGTAACTTCTGAACCTTTTTCTTTTGTTCTTAGTATATGTACAAGTTGAACGTTAGGTTATATTAGAGTCGTTAATGTTATGTCATTAATGTAATTCTATGCTGAAAGTTAGCGTGCTATTATGAAGTTAAACGGTGAAATTGAAGCATATGACTTACAGTTTATGCTTCTCTAAACATCTACGTATATTGCTTTTGGGCAAATTCGATTAAGACACAATTGCTAACATGTGAAGAGTAACCTAACATATGGGAAGTGTTAGGAACCATAATAATGATAGATATGCTTCTATGTACCTTTTGAGGTCCAACACATTTTTGTCTATCTTTCTGAATCTATAGATGTTATTTGTCTAAAAGGTGATATGATATCATTGGAACAAGTTTTGTTCTTTATTTTTGGAATTAAACGGTTTGGTAGGTTGTTGGTAATGTCAATTCTGTTACACTTGTTTTCATAATTAGCAAAGTGTTGACATTTATATATGACTCGTTGGGGGTGAAATATAACCCAGTTTTGGCTATTTTCTGTAAATTGATTGAAATTCTCATGTCTTTTGAAAACTTTAGAACCTCGACTATCAATTTACTCTAATATCAAATGATCTAGAATTGAAATAGGTTGGCCTGTGATGATTAAGATAGTTTGTCATCTTTGTCACCATCTTTAAAGTTCATCTCTAGAAGCATAAACATACGTGAAGCAACTTTAAAAAACATTGTAGGAACAAGTAAAATTGAACTTTGGAAGTGGTCATTTCAACTCATCTTCTTTTATAAAAGATTCGATTTGGATTGTACAAACTCTTTAACAGGTCATAGGTAACACGTAAAGGGTCAAAAGTTGCCCAAATCATATTTTTTATGCTATCAACTTCCTAAGTCATTTTCTTTATTTCAACAATTAGATTATTAGTACTGTAGTAATGTAGCTTTTGTAATCATATTTAATGTATTACTGATTGAAAAGCAACGATCATTAATGGGCAAAAGTGTTTCGGCCTTTCGGATTATCTCTTATTAAAAGTTACTCATCCTGACTCATTACTCAACTATCATACCGGATAAGTAGATTACCTGCTCACTTTACCACATTTATTAAACTAACGTATGGATCCTGTTATGCCTTTGTTGCGGCCCATCTCAATATCTCATGCGACAAACATATCTTCAACAATTGTAGTCAAATAGTCCATAGGTAAGATTAAGTTGCGATTGAAGCAGAATCTAGAGTAAAATTGCTCACAACTATCAGTAAATAAATGTAGAAGGGGCACAGATCATGGGTCAGGTAGCTCTTCATATGTACTTGTAGATACTAGTTCTGTATGTGTCATGTTGAAGGATTTCATGCAACCGATATCAGCAACTGTGTGTCACTTTTTCCTTCTTATTATATGGCATTTTAACAAATGCTCTTATCTGATGAAGATAAAAATAAGAATTCCATACATTAGAATTCGGGTTCAAGTGCATTTCATCGATATCCTTTTGTAATCATCGTCTCGTATCATTTTGACCCACTTTTTCACGTGACCTGAGTGCATAGCCACTCACACTCAAATACGGCGTATACCTGCCATAAAAGGAGATTGGTGTGGCACCTAAAAGATATGTCAAAAGGTTCAAGTGTGTGCATGTGATTCAAATTATAGAAAGGTATTGAAAAATGCAGCCCTGGTTAAAGGCAAATTGGTGCCCAGCTGATAGAACATATGGGCATCAATCTACTTTCACCTAACTTTTTAACAAACCATTAACCTTTTGAATGTACATGGCCACAAAAGATGGATTAGGCTATACACTATGATAAATGTTTTTAGGTGGTGTCTTACAAAAACACAATTTTAAGTTTCCTTTAAAAATAAAAACTAAAACTACTATATTACATCTTGACTTGCATGTAGATACTAAATAGCTTCGATGAATAACTTCTTATAATACTACAACAAGGGTGTTAATTCCTTTTTATGTTGCAGCTCCAACTGTCAACTTATCTACCACGCTCCAAACAAAGTTCCTTTTTGCTATCAGCTTCAAATAAGTTACAATGTCTTCCCATTTTTCAGAAATATTATGCATGTTCGCTAATTCGCGGACGTTGAGCCAAACCTGGTTAGAGAAACAAAACTCAAAAAACAAATGTGAACACGAATCTTGTTACAATGAACCAAGGCTACACCAAACATCATCGTTACACGTTATGTCCCTTGGCCTTAGCCTATGACATTCACCCATAATCAACCATAGTAAAAAGGAGTAACGAGGTAACACCAATCAATCTCCGACCCATTTGGCCTAACCGTTTTCCACACAACACCTACAAAAAATCACCTTTTTTGTCATCATAAAACTTAGGAATTATATACTTGAAGGTCATTTAAATATATCACTTTGTTTTTGTAAGTCATCCATATTTGAGAACGATTTTGTAGGCCACCCAAATATACCAAATTCGACTAAAAACTCATCGGAAAAGTGTAAAAGGACACAAATATCCATGTATTTGAATAAAACTAAAATAATATAAATAATGTTAATTAACAAATATAGGGGTATTTGTGTTCCTTCACATTTTTTTGATGAGTTTTTAAGTCGAAGTTGTATACATAAAACATTATAAAAATTTGAGTGGCTTACAAAAACAAAATGATATATTTGAGTGGCCTACAAAAATAAAATGATATATTTGGGTAGCCTCCAAATATATAATCCCCAAAACTTACTAACACTTTAATTTTGTAACAAATAATTTTAAAAATTATCAGCAAAAGAGCGGTTTGGATTGCGTTTTAAAAATAAATTATGCGTTTTTTATAATCAGAAGCAGATAATCAACTATAGAAAAACGTGATGAAAAATGTAGCGTTTGAATTTGATTTTGCTGTGTGATGTCGCATTACTCATGTAATCAACTTTTAACGTTTTTGGCAAATTGGATTATTAGATTACTTAACATGTAAAATGACACTATTGAACATCATTATGTATAATTTTAACATATATCATTTTTTAAGACATGTAACAATGGTGTTTTAAAAATAAATAATTTAACACTATTAACATCTATACTTTCTAACAATAATATATATAAACATTTTTTTAGTAAGCTATAACGCAAACTCAAATACTGTAAAGAAAATTTAATACGATGGTAAATTATATAACCTATGTCTCATAATAATAATAATATAATAATAATAATAATAATAATACACATTGAAAAGGGAAGCAATACATACAATAAACAAATAAATGAATATATTATATTATTCATCTGCATCAAGTGAATCTTAGAGGGCACTTCGGTAATTTTGATGATCATACTATTAAATCCATGCGGCGTTTTGTTGCGGTAGCTGTCAAATCTGCATTTTCTTATTCTCAGATCGCAAATAACATTTTTTTTTAACAGCAAAATTATATTAACAAAGGGAGCTATTAGCAACAAAATAGAAACTAAACATACACAATCTAATCTAGAAATAAAACGAACAACACATTCTAGATACCACTCGAAGCTTTAACTACGAGGATTGCAAAAATGATGAAAAAACTCTTATCAATTACAGCGAACCGAGACAAGAGAAAAATCCCCACCCACGGAGGGCGCCACCTGTTTTCACTCCGAAGTGTTTTTGATGCAACACCATACAAGCCCCGAGAAAAAACAAAACAACCAAAAATGACAATAAAGCACACGATCCGCAAATTCTTGTCCGGTTTTCAATTTTGTTATCAAACACTATCAACTAATTATTTGCATATTCAAAACACAATAATCTAAAAATCACTTTCAAATAGCAATCCCAAACACTCTTAGTGTATTGAAATACAAAATGTAATTACTTTTCTTTTAGTTGATTAAAAATAGGTGTGTTTTGTTTAAACTTTAAAGTTTAGTGTTAAGGTGTTATGTTGTTTTAGTCGATTAAGATATATGAACTTTTAATTTATAGGCAATATCATACTCTCGTAATCGGTTAGCCAAGAAAATTTCATTGACTTTTGACAATCACATTCGGTTGAAAGTTGTCGTTTAGAGTTACTACAGCTTTGAGAGGAAGAAGATGTCATTTTCTTATTCTCGCCTTCCTGTAATGTGTTCAAGAAACTCGATTTTTGAAGGTCAAACTATAGAAGTCCGATTTTATATCTTTAAAGAATTCACGTATGATATTAATACTTTAATTTAGATATTTCCCAAACTTAATAGATTCCAATTTCTGCTCAACATACAAATCTGTTGACTATGAATACTAAAATACGTCAAAAACTAGTAATATATATATAATATATATATATATACATATAATATATACTAGTAGGGTCGGTTATGAATTTTCTAATGTCCTGAGTGAGTCGATCAAACGATACTCCTTGTGAACAAATAACACAATATCTTTTTAGGGGTTTGGAACCTAATCAAGCTAGACGGGCTCATCCCCACGCCGATTTTTATTTAATAAATAAAAATTTTACAATATGAGGAGATAAACTCTGAGTTACAAGTTCCATATCACCTAAAGCGATGCCTTTGAGTGTTTCTTGAAGCAAACACATCAATTATTTTGTCATAGTCGATATCTGCTAAAAACTTATTTTCAATACGAGTTCCATCATTTTCATTAACATCATATTCTTCATTATCTTTTTCAATAGGACTTACATCATTATCTTTTCCGTTATCTTTTTCAATAGGACTTCCATCATTTTCATTAACATCATATTCTTCATTATCTTTTTCAATAGGACTTACATCATTTTCACTAATATTAGCATCATCATATTCTTGATTTTCAATAATTATAGGATTGTCATTGTTTGTAGCCGTAGGATTATCATAATCTTCATTATTGTTGTTATTTCCTTCTCTAACCACAAACTTATCAAAAGATCATAGTAAAAATTGGGTAATTTTTTCTTGTCTTCTATTTCTTTTCCTATTTTGGGCATCTGATGGTTGTGAACGAGGAGGCAACATAATAATTTCTAGACTAACTAAATAATATTGAAGCAAACATATAACATAATTATGAAAAGATAGAACCTGATTACACGGATGAAGAGAAGAAAAGATGAAGATTAATCAGTTTGATGTCAATTCATATGATCATAAATACGTATCGCCAGTTAATCTTTTGATCTTTGGATTACACGGAAGAATAGAACACGATTGTTGTGTGTTAATCTTTTGATTGCAAGGGTTAGTTTTTTTGTACGTTTCCTAAAATTGGGCCTGCTACAACCTACAAGTCTACAACATTATTTAACTTGGGCCTAAAATAGTCTACACTAGCTTAACTTGAACATGTAAATTGTTGCCCCTAACCTCTTGTTGCCTTGGGCTGTTGCCCATGTAGCCCATTAGAAGGGCCGGCCCTGTATACTAGTTATAAACTCGTGTGATCCATGACCATATAAATAATACAATTTTTATAATGCAATATTTATTCATCATTAAAAAAATATATAGTGGTCGTAACTTGAAACAAGAACACTTATATAAGTGTAAATTAGTTAATTGAATATCTACCGTATTCAAATCTTCAAGTTATAGTCCAGATTCACAATTCAACATAAAGAACAACATGTGAAAAAAGATCAACGTTAACAAAACCTTAGAAACAATGGCATATCTCCATATTTCTTATGTAAGAAAGTTTGATAATGAACAACATAATTTAACTAATATGTAATCAATGAACAAAAAGTAAGAGGTTTAGAAAAAATTGACATGTCAATTAGATATTTGGAGAATAAAAAGTTGGAAAAAGAAGTTTAAAAAGAAACATTCTATTGAATTATTAAATCTCTATTATACACCGCCATTCATAGTTTTATCTAAAAATATTCATTATCAATCGTTATGGTATTTTATGAACCGTGATAGTTACAGACTATTTATACATAACTATTCAATTTATGTTGTAAATAAGTTATTTGACAGATAATAGTTGTTATGTTTATAATTAACATTTATCATCACTAATAATTGATTATTATCAATAATAATGATAATAATAATAACTAGATATTTTAATTATTTATATCGAAAAATTTAAGAGTTTAACTAATTGCTACTTTTAAGGAATTAAGTAATAATATTAATATTATTAAATATAATATAATTAATTATTTTTAAATTCTTATGAGTTTGCCACGTGACATCTTTGTCTAAAGGGAAAATTTTGGAGCTTCACTTTATACTCTTATAGTATATGTATAGCGGTTTGTTATTGTAAAACAAAACTTAACGTAAAACAAATAAGACACAATCTGAGCCATTGTATAAATTATGATGAGATAAGTTTCAACTTTTAACTCAAAACAACATTAATTACTTTTGAAGGGCAAAATAGAGATTCCAACACATGACGCACCATGATTATTCTGATGATGCAGGCTGAATTTTTCGGTGATGCACACTGATTTTTTCAGGTGTGCATACTGAATTTTTCGATGATACTGATTTCATACTATTTAAAAATTGCAAACTTCACATATTCGATGCACAAAGAATATAAACTTGATGATGCACAGAACTTCGACCAGTGCACGATGATGCACATAAAAGAAAGTATTGGTAAAAACAAGTGATGCAAATGAAGATATGTAAACCCTTTGCTGGTTTGTTGCTTCTACTCCTAGTTATGGGATTAAGTGATGGTGGAGAAGGAGGTGAATAGGTTGTTAGCTAAAAAAAAGAGTTTTAATTTTAATTAAATGGTTATAATTATGCAAATAAAATTGCTAACTCACCATTTGATAATTTGTTGTTTTATTTATTTAACAATAAAAATTATTGTATATGATCTAACCCATATATATATATATATATTTAGAGAAATGATCCATAGAGAAGCTCCAAATTTTAGGGAAGGAGAGAAACAAATTTTAGCCCTTGAATTTTTCATAAATAAATGTTTTTAAAATTCATTTGTGATGAATGTTAAATTTTAAAATTATTAGTGATTTTTAAAATTCATTTATGATGAAATTAAGGGTTGAGATTTGCTTCCCTCTTCATTTCCACCCTATATATTTTAGGGTTAAAGCAGTTTGTCACCAACGTATTCTTCTTCATTTTCCGAGATCACCATCCTACTGATTTTAATATTAATGTCACCAACATACTTGTTAGTTAATTGTTGAGGTCACCAACGTTAATAATTAATTTGCAATCATAATTGTGTAAACATATGAAGATTAGTTCCAAAAATTACCAAACTTTATTTTCATAACCTAATATTGGATATAAACTTCCTGTAAAAATTTGGGAATTTTAATAATTGTATTTTATTTATTCTAAATTTATGTCCAAAATGTGATAGAAATTCAAATAAAATAGCAAATATTCATGAAAAATTATGAAATTTTTACCATCTCATTTTCTAATTATTATAAAACTTGTGTAAACATTTCAAGTCATTTGGAGCAATAAAACTCGATTTTCCAATATTTTAAGATTAAAAGCACACAAATTAATTTAAATACTAAAAAGAATTTAAATGATATAAGTTTTGTTATGTGGTGTTATTTACTGATATATACACCTCAGAAAAAGTTTCAATAATTTTTGATCTTGGGAACTAATTTTTATGATTAAACACTCTATTTTAGTAATAATTTTGTATTAAATTGAGAATAAATAAAATACAATTATAAAAATTCCCAAATTTTTACAGAAAGTTTATATCCAATATTAGTTTATGAAAATAAAATTTGGTAATTTTTGGAACTAATATTCATGTGTTTACACAATTATGATTGCAAATTAATCATTAACGTTGAGGATCTCAACAATTAACTAACAAGTATCTTGGTGACATTAGTATTAAAATGAGTAGGATGGTGATCTCGGAAAATGAAAAAGAGTATGTTGGTGACAAAATGCATTAACCCTATATATATATATATATAATTGAATTTATTAGTTCCGATGAAGTGACTAGAGAGTATGAAGAAAACAAGCTTTTTGGAAACAAGATCGAACACTAAGTGTGAGGATTCTATAAAAATTTAAATATCACATAATACTTTAGTTTCTATTATATGATAAATATTTCAAGGTGCAATTTTATGTAATAAACCAAACTCAAGTGGTGTATCAATATTTTGGGAACTTGTAGGATCCTCGTTTTCATTTTGATTGATTTGAATGTTTTAACTATTACCATTTAAAAATAGTAATTGTAAAAAAATGAATCTTAATTAGCAAAACTAATAATGACTAGCAGACACCTGCATTAAGTATAGAGTACTTATTTCATTTAGTGATTTTATGAATATGTATTTTAAATGTGTATTTATTTATTTACGGACTATATAATATTTCATTTAATATACAATTATATCTTAAATATCTATGTCGTTTTCAAAATTTGGTAACGATTAAAAAAGAGTTAAACCCTTTATAAATGTATAAGTTTAAGTGTCTTTTAAAGTTTTTTTGTTCTATTATATATATATATATAGGGTGAAGATCAAGAGGGAAGCAAATCTCAACCCTTGATTTCATCATAAATGAATTTTAAAAATCGCAAATAATTTTAAAATTTAATATTCATTTTAAAAAACATTTATTTATGAAAAAATCAAAAGCTAAGATTTGCTTCCCCTTTTCTTCAAAATTTAGAATTTTCCTATGAATTATTGTCTCTTATATATATATATATATTATATATATATAGAGTGGGGATCAAGAGGGAAGAAAAAAAATTAGAAAAGGAGGGAAGTAAATCTCAACCATTGATTTCATCATAAATGAATTTTAAAAATTACAAAAAATTTCAAAATTTAACATTCATCACCAATGAATGTTAAAAACGTTTTTTAATAAAAAAAGTCAAGGGCTAAAATTTACTTCTCTCCTTCCCTAAATTTTGAAGCTTCCTTATGAATCCTTCCCCATTATATATATATATATATATTTGATATCTCATTGATTGATGATAGTAAAGATCGCACCAATTTGTATCCTCTAGGTAACAAAAAGCTTTCGTAACTAATAAGTCCAACTTAACACTCGTGTGCATATACAACTTTTAGCAACTAAAAAGTATAAGGAAGAAAAAGTAATCATTATAATTCAACCGCATGATATTGAAAATACCTTTGTTATATTCGTGGTCAACAAAATCATCATCAATCATGTATATTCTTTTTCTAAAACAGAAAATAATATATAAAATACATAACATGTTTTTTAGGACACTCGCAAAACATAAATGTTATTATATGTATATGTTACAATTTAATTGAATTCCACATTGATCAACTAACGCCCCAAGAGCCGTAAAATTCGGAAATGACAACTAATTTTAGTTACTTACGATGATCTTTAATTAGATTAGAACGTTATATTCTTTTTCTTTTACTTCTTTCAAAAAAGAATAAATGAAATAAAGAAAAGAAAAAAAGATGAAAGTGTTTTAGTGAAATTTATCATTTAAAAATAATTATTATCGCTTACGTGCGCTAAGAGGATATTCGATAGAATCCTTCTAAAGTTTAAAGATCTAAACCTTCTTCTTCTTAGCAGAAACTTTACAAAAACAAAATATTACATACAAATTAGTTATATAATTTATTTTTAATGAAAAACTTTTCTGCATGCCAGAATATATCGCATCTTAGATGACTACATATATAAAATAAATAAATTCAAATTTTCCAACAAAAAGAAAAAAGAAAAAGAAAAGTTGTCTTATGAAATTCGATTGGCAGGGCATAACCCGGTAATTAATTTTAATTAGAAACTATATATTGTTCTAGATGCCAAGTTTTGCGATACTTACTTTACCTTAATTTAACAATATATTTATAATTTGTCAATAAACAATGAATGTTAATAGATCGAGCTGTCCTGATCTTTATTGAAAACTATACTTGCTGTAACGTCTTGCTTTTTCATATCAAGCAAATCTTTTACTATTTACCAATATTATATTTGCCACCGAACCAAATTCGTTTTTTTAGTATGTGATGCTTGTTGATGATGAAAGCGCATACCCTTTTAACAACATTGGGCCATTTGGTCGACACTTCATTTATCTTTTCATTATTCGCCATTTATTAGTAGAAAGAATACCATCACCTACTTATATGGTCGAATGCATGGTTTATTAGTTCTTTATTTATCTGTTTGGCCTGTGCAAAGACCAAGAACCAACCCGACCTGATCCGACCTAATCTGGAACATTATGAATCAAACCAGAAATTCAAAAACTACAAATGTTAGAATCAGGAACAGATTTGGTATGATCCGATTCCAATGTTATGAGCTAGTTAACAAACGTATTACAACATTAATCCTGTAATCGGTGTGATGAGTTATCAATTGTGCTATTGTGATGTACATGTTAACGGCCACAGAGGTTACTTTTTAATTTATTTACTGTACTTTTGTACTTCTTAAAGCTTAAAATAAAGAATTTCAATCGGTGAGCTGGCAATTTACTAACAAATCAAAAAATGCGTTACATACACATTAATTAGGTAGTAGTAAGATACTCACGCTACGCAACTAAAGTAATACAAAAGATGATATTCACTTGTCATTTTTCAAGTATAATAATGGGAAATCAATAGACGTCGAACAAACTGATCCGAACTAGAATAGTACAATATTCTTCAAATTTTGTTTATATTTGTTAATAAAAAGGATTTAGAAAAGGAAGGATATATATCTTAAATCTTAAACATTTATAAAACATTTAGATTATAAGGTTTAATTTTTAAAAGTTGAAAAATTAAAAAATACATTTATGCTCTTTTCAGTAATAAATAAATATGAAAACTAAAAGTCAAATCAATTTTTATTTAATTACTTCTTTTAATTTATATACTTTAAACTTATCGTTATTAAAAATATAAAATAAATAATAATTGAAATACAATTACTGTTATAACATAAAATATAAATGAAATTGAAACAAAAGTTTAAAATCATTATTATTAAGACAATTATCATTATCAATCATTAATATTTTCTTTTTCATAACCATCACATTGGGCGAAACCCCAATTAGTATATATAGAGAGAAACAGAAAAAGAATATTTGAGTATATTAAATAACTTATAATATTAGTGTGAAATATTCTATAATTAAGTAGAGGGAAATTCATTAAAGTATGAGTTTCTTTTTTCTAAAAAATGGGAGTACCAATAAAATTGTGTCATTTGGCAAAAGTCTCACTTTCCCCCACCTTTTATAAAATTAAATATCTCAAAAATGGAAAGTAAAAAAATAATAAAAATTACACCATAAAATTCAACATTTTTTCTCTCTTCGATTAGATATCTCACAAGGTATATTTTTGACGAACTTTTTTTTTTCATTTTTTATGGGTTAACACATGTGTTACAATTGACTAACAAATGTGTTATCAACGACTATTACATGTGTTACGAGCGATAGTCAGTGGCAACACATGTGATAGTCGCCGGTAACATATGTATTATTTGTTTACAACACATGTGTTACCAATTTTCAAAACCCACCAAAAAATGAAAAAAAATCGTCGAAAGTATATCATGTGAAATATCTAATCGAAGAGGAAAAAATAGTGATTTTTATGGTGTAATTTATATAATTTTTTGACTAACTGTTTTTGAGATATTTAATTTTTAAGAATGTGAGAGTTTTATTATTTTAATAAAATAAACTATTGAAATTTGTACTTCTATATTTTTAAAAACCTTCATATTTTAATGAACTTTTGTTAAAATATAAGTAATATTTTTGTTCTTCAGAAATAGCCTAGAAACGGAATTTCAAAAACATTGAAATAAAACACCTTATTCAATTGATAACTCGTACTATCAGTACGTATCGGCCAACAGACATTTTGGATTAATACATTAGGTAGGACCTCACGCTAGGTAATCAACTAGCTATTTATACGCTTTTCTAGATTTATGGCATCATATTTATTTTTCTTTCATTTTAAAACTAAATTCTTCTATTGAATAAAGTTTGACACGTTCTATGAAAAGTCTTTCGATTATGTAACAAATCATAAATAACAACATAGAAGACTCGTGTAGAAGTAGATGAATATAAATATAAATAATTCCATTTATAGTAAAAATACTCAACCTATTTATAATGATAATATGACATCTTTCTATAAAATAATATTATGTACTATGAGGATGAGGATGGCAGTCTATGTTGTTTCGTGATGCAGATTGCTCAAGCCTCAAGGTACGAAAATTGTTTATCTTTTCGTATAGTGCAAATCAATAATTTTCTCTTAAAAATCTTAGTTTAACCTTTTTTTTCTCTATTTGTTCGATTGAATTGTCCACTTTTATAAATAATAATTATAATTAATTAAATTTAATTGATTATTCATAATGTATAAACATAACATAAAAATATGTAATTTTCTTTTAAACAAAATCACAATTAAACTAAATTGTAATGATTATATTTTCTTAAAATTTGTGTCTTTTCTCTTCGAACAATAATTTTAAGATGAAGAAAATATATGTTAGTGTAGTTATGGTGCGTTTGGCATACTAGGTTATTGAAGTTTATAAGAAATTAAAGTTATTTTTATCATAAGCTCAACCTAGTAGTGTTATTTAATAAATAAAGTTATGAATGTTTATTTGAAAAAAAAAAAAACTAACTTAACTAGCTTTTAAAAAATTATAAAACTTATAAAAGACAAAATTACACAAATACTTCATATTAAATGTCTTTATCGTATTTGACTTCTAATGTTTGTCATATGATGTCAATTTTAATTATAAGTTTTAGATCATGTATCAAACACTTCTAGAAAAATATAAACTACCAGCTACCAAATATTTTTACCAAATACACTATTAATTGATATAATTTTTCATTTTTTACAATGTCACTACTAGAAAATGAGGCTAATGAAACACTTTTGAACCAACACTTTTGAATAAAAGGCAACATTTACTATAAGTGTTGTATATAATGGTCAAATGCAACATCTTTTTTTCAAGTGTACATGTTTAAAAAATAACTGCAACACTTTTTTAAGTATTGCATACATAAGTACAAGTTGCAAAAGTTCAGAAAATGTTACGTTTGTCAAAACTGAAAAGCGACAATTAGCTTAAGGTGTCGCGAACAGGCAACATTTTAAATAAATGTTACGTTTGGTAAACTTACTAACACATTTTACAAAGTGTAGTTTTTTTTTTCTTTTTCTTTTTAATTTTAAATATAGTGTTAAAAACTGCACGATCTAGTTATCTGTTGATTCGTTGCAAATGTTTCAATAAAAAGTCCGAACATTTGACATATTTGAGTTATGTTGATATATGAAGTTGTTTAATTACACTTTTAGTACTTATAATAACCAAAACCACATCTATTTATTCATCTTCACGTTTGTCTGATTTATTGATTATCATTAGAATATTCTACAATATATTTTTGTATCTATATATTTAATTTTATCTCAAATACACTTGGACTAAAAAACTCAATATCAGTTATCCTCCCTTATTAAAATGTTGAAAGGTAAACCATTGGGTGCTGATGACGTCAAAGTGTTGAAGCCATGGGCAACAAATGGTTTGCCATTTACATAAACGGTTCCGAATAGCTAGAAACACTTCACAGCTAGGCCCACAGCCTATGAGTTGGTAGACTAGATACACTTCAATTCACAGCAAACGGTTCCAACCTACTCTTTAGTAATAACTAGGCTGGTAGTTTGCTAGTCTGCTACTGCATTAGCTCATTTGTCATGCAAAATTCCAAACCTGATTTAACCCAACCCATATGACCCGCAACCCATTTAAATGAACCCGACCCAATTTCTTGATAGGGTTAGGTTATGGGTAAGTTTTAACTTAAAAAAAACCCGATTAAACGGACCCAAATAATCTTTTATAGGGTCAGATTGACCCGATCAACACCCCTTATAGCAGTGTATAAATCCATTTAGAGGTGGCACAAAAACAATGTCCGTCAGTGAATAATAAGGATTTACAAAGTTGTGATATTGGGGCAAAGTTTCCAGCATGAATATCATGTGTACATGAGTGTACCATACCAAAGCTGCCCTACTACCATTTTTATTTTTTAGGACATCTTTGTGAATATTAAATATCTTAAATACGATTACTAAAAACTATATCGTTATATACTATGAGACATCTTGTTAAAACTAACACACGTTGCCGAGGGGCCTAAAAGAAAACATATATAGATCAAGAGGATAATTTGCCATAACATTTCACAATGATCAATTGTCATCACTCCAAGCTGCTAGAACAAAAAAAATTGGAAAGTGGGATTTATGCCATCCTTCGATACAAAGAGTGACTAACATGGAATCAAAAACTAATGTATCTGTATAAATGTCTTAAATGTGATAACAAAAATCATTATATACCTTGAAATATATAGAAGAAAAAAAGAAGAAGACAAAGTTGCCAAGGGGAATCAAGGAAATCATGCATAGACGAAGAGGGGAGTTGGCTCTCTGTGTTGAAAAAATGTATGTGAAAACATTTTCATAAAGATCAATAGCATTGAGATTAACCTTGGAAACATTGACTCTCTGTGTTGAAATTAATACGTAGGTGGATGATCACTCCAAGATGCTAGAACATAAAAAAACTGGAAGCTGGAAGCTTATGCAAACCTCCGGTACAAAGAGTTCTACAGAGAAACAAAAAGTAAAATAATGAAACTGATGTTTAGAAAAGATAAACCTCTTCCACGTTGTAACACCCCAAGATTTGTTTCTAAAGTTAGTAATAGATATTTTTATCCTAATTATTTGTGAGCTTATCATTGGATAGTCCATGCATACTTGTTCTATTAGAGTCGATGTATTTATTTTTAAGCATGTGGTAAAAACTTTTTATATGGATAAATGCAAACATTTTGGTACCAAGAGTTGGTGTGTGTATCGCACGTGTTTTATGTCAAGAAAGTACGAATGATCAACCTTAAAATACAATCGCTTGAGCATAGAAAGATTTTATTTGAATATGAAGTAATTATTTAAAGTTGCATGAATGTTTAATTTAAATCGGTGACACTTGTTAATTTGTTATCATCTTAAGCTATTAATTAAACACACCTTGTAAGTCTGAGATAGATGTGGCAAATCTATCAAGTGTAGCTTAGATGATTTAGCATGTTTGAGAGACTATAAAAAGAGTCATTTCTCTAGTTATTTTTTTCGTATAACTCAACAAATATGAAGAAGTAAATAGAGAAAATGTACAAATATCAATATCAATTTATAAAGAAACTAAATTTTTTTAAGGAATACAAGTTTAAGTGAGCTTGTTGTGCACACAAGCATCCTATCTTATGTTGAACTTACATTTTAGAGGAAGTTATCTCGAACTTCAATTTGAGTATTCTCGTTTTTTTTTACGAAAACTGAGATATTTATTACATACGTACTTATGTCTTACATTATTGCATTAAAGTTGCTTGAATTGTATGCCTTTATTTATGATCATGTTTTAAATATACAATTATATATATGTATATATATACTATGTGTGGTTAATTTATGACGGGCAAAGAATTCAGTTAATCAATCCATTCAAAGTTTAACACAGATTAGCGCGAAGCTTCCCGTTGTTCAGTTCATGGGATTCATATCTTTAAGATTGGATCCGAATAAAAGGAAAAATTACGGCTCTTTACACATTAACGAAGAGATCTCGATATATATTTTGATATAATAAAGATCATTATCATGACATGATTGTATATGTTATTTTACTAGAACACAGATGCTTATTAAGCCATTAGGCTTACATATTTATTTCATATATCTCAGGTTTAATTGGATAGGATTGCTCAAGAAAATAAATGAAAAAGGAGCTTAATGAAGAAATACCAAAAGATAGATATGATACATTTGTAAAGATATTTATGTTAGAAAAGATATTATATTGCTTTCGTTGTAAAATGAAGCTAAAATTATGAGATAAAAGAGACGAACATCACACACATGACCAATGAACTACTTGAGGCAAAACCTAAGCATATAATCTAAAAGATAGCACATCCCAATAGAGCATGTCAAACCAATCAAGAAGTTTAAATAACCAAAAAAGAAATTACAAGTGTATATATATGCAACACCCATATTTCTTATTTCGAGCTTAATCACTTAATTAATACATAAGATCACGTAATAAACCATTAGGTTTATCAGATTCAAAATCAATTTCATACATACGATCATTCTCTTAATTTCAACTTCGAATTGGAAATCAATTTGATACACACGATCATTAGATTTTTGTTCCCTAACAAAAATACAGATAAAGTAATACACCCAATAAGACTTAACAATTTATCACACAATTATTCAATGACTTCTACTTTCTTCATCACACACACCTATTCACATTAGTTCATCAAAAGTTTCTTACTCTTATGCACGAATTATTGAATAAACCCTCTTCCTATCAAGGTTAAGGAGTCAACTG
The DNA here is from genome assembly GCA_963921325.1 of Logfia minima. Taxonomy (NCBI): domain Eukaryota; kingdom Viridiplantae; phylum Streptophyta; class Magnoliopsida; order Asterales; family Asteraceae; genus Logfia; species Logfia minima. The sequence continues at coordinate 6,611,021 of OY992766.1, read as the reverse complement.
AGCATATCATCGGCAGGATTGAATACCCGAATCGAATCAGAGTTCACACCGCCCGCCCTGAACAATAGGAGACGATATCAACTTCCTAGGGTCTTTTTATTTAAATATTACTTATAAATGTGAATTTTTTATTCAGGTCATGTTTATGAATGTAATATATATGCTGTGTTTTAATCATATTATTTTTATTTTAGTTTATATAATTTTCTTTAATTAAAATTAAAATAATAAAAAGGATCTGAAGTGAACCACTAAACCCGATGTGCAGCACCATGTGAACTTTAATGTGTTTCTCCGCATCAGTTTCACATCAAAACCATTTGTACTCGTGGTTGTTTAAGTAGGATAAATATTAAAGGGACATTTATATTTGAATATTTCAATGTAAATGTAAATCAGCTATCATGCATGCTGGTCACTGTTAGCTCAATAGGTGCCATATAACACCGTTTAAGGATTATATTGTTTAATATGTAAGATATAATATTACCTTCCAACACACACATTAGCCAATTGGAGTTTAAACTGCAGTCAAAATAATGCTAAGTTTGTTTAGTAATAAAACCGTTATGGAATAACTTTGACACGAGTAACTAATTTTATATAAGACTAATATGTTTTCCTATAAGTCACTGTAAGGATTTCAGTACCTTCGAAACGTGGAAGCGGGTTATATCGGAACATGGGTATCTAATACATAGGGCTCTTGCTATTTAGTATTAATACTTCAGTTTAAGTTCAATTGTGCTAGATACTTAATGAGATTGTTGGTCAAATGAGTAGCTACTAAATATAATAGTCAAGACAGTAGTCATCTGCCATTCATACAAACTAATAACTTAACGAATTATTTAGTTTCACCTCCAATTAGTAGTCATCTGCCATTCATACAAACTACGGTATGTAATAAAAGATTAAGCATGAAGGATTCAAAATTAATTGGCTTTTGAATTCTAACATATTATATTCTTTTAAAGAAAAATAAATTGTACCTGATAACGCTTTATCGTGGGTCCTAATGTCTATTGGTGCTTGTTGGAGGGGACAAAAATGCACACTCAAGAAAAAACACTTCTATGAACTTAAGGATAACAAAGAGAGATGGAAAAATCGACCTAAAATCATTCTCAAAGATGATTTCTTAAGTTTGATGAGCTTATGGAATAAAAAGGAAGAGAAGGTAATTTTGGTGAATATTCTTTTGACTACTAATATGTTTATCAGTTTACTTTTCCTGTTGATATTTCTATGTAATGTGTGAAGAAACGTCGTATGCTCGCAACGAAGATACACATGTCTCAACTAAAAAAAAGCATACTGCTGATCCAAAAAGTTTTGCTAGTTATTTGTATTCAGTTTTCCATTAAATATACATATATATATATATATATATATGGGAATGATTCAGAGGGAATCTTCAATTTTGGGGGAAGAGGAAAGTAAATCTGGGCCGTCCGTTAACATTCTTCACGGGAATGTTAACATTTTTTATGGGCAGAATGTTAATAGACAGCCCAGATTTACTTCCCCCTTCCCTCAAGATTACCCCTTCCTCATTGATCACTCCCCTATATATATATATATATATAATTGTTTTGGTTGATTATTATTGATGTAGGTTAAAAACCAGATAAACACAAATTGAACCTGTTGACTTACACGAATACCAGGGTTAATTCTTCTAATTATCGTTGATTCAACGAATACTTATAATCAGAGTGGTTTTCCACTCAAATACAGATTTTGTGAATTGACAGAAAAATGAAATTTCATATAGCCAAAAACTGAGTGTTCCAGCATCACCATAGAACTTTAGAATAGACTCAGAATTTTGAATGGGACTAAAAAGACAAACGGGCCGAAAACTAGCTCACACACAAAGTCAACAAACCGAAAAAAACATAAAAATGCAAATAACTCATTAAATACAGCATTTTTGGGCCCAAAAGTTCTGTAAACCGCCATGGGAAATTTATCACGACATTCAGCTTGTTGCAAGCTTCGATTTCACTAGTCTCGGGCCTAAAATGGAGCCTCGTAGCCCAAGTTATGCTCATTTTAGTGAAACCCCTTTACTCATACGAACTTGGGTCACTAGAAACAAAAGGGTCGTTCCTACATGCTTGAGCCTACATCATTTCCCCTTGGGTTGAAAAAATTTATCCTCGAATGCACACTACGTTCATCATCAGAAGAATCACCATGATAAGGCAACAAGTGTTTCACATTAAACACATCATAACATCGAACATGGCTCGACAACTTCAAACGGTAAGCATTGGAGTTAATTTTCTCTACAATTTCCACCAGGTCAATCTTCTTAGCTGATAACTTATTATATTGACCAACCGATAAATGATCATTCGTTAAAAAAGCCCACACAAAATCACCCACTTCAAAATCGACCTGTCTCCGCTTTTGATCCGCATCTTGTTGTACTTGGAGTTTGCTCGAACCAACAAACCACTTTATGAACTTCATGCAACCTTTCAACAAAATCCTGCACTTTCTTGGGAATAGAACTAGAAAAAGAAAGAGACATTAAATCGAGAGGCCCACGTAGTTGAGTGGAAAAAAACCACCTGGAATGGTATAACACCCCTTAAATTACCTCAGGGTTAAAATAGTAATTTGACTCGGAAGCGATGGATAAAAGATAATATTATAAATTATCTTACAAAATGACCATAGATTTTTCGCGAGTTTACAATATTAAAATGTTGCTGAAACAAAACATATAATTGTTATACAAATCCCCATACATGTTAATTAACAAAACATTCATAAATATATCAGAGTTATGGCACGTATCAAACATTCTTCAAAATCACCTTCCTGCCCAACCCACAAAAGACATGCATAACCTGCAGGAAGGAAAATGGTGGGATTAGCACAAAGCTAAGTGAATGAATGTACAACTAACAATTCAACTTAGCTTAATAATCTGGTTACACTAAGCACAATAAACACATAAACTCAAGAGGATCGGCGGTTACTGAGGAACCCTACAGCCGCGGTGGCCCTCAGTAACACTTACCACAATCTGTAAAGGCCCATACAGAATAGGCCGATAACTTGGCACTACAACACCACAACACACTTTCCAGCGACAACACATGTATCTGGAACGTGTGTTGAACACAGTAGTAACCAAGTCCAATCGCAATTGACCTCTGAATAACACAGATGCCCGAAGGCCACATATGCATAACAAGCAGATATATTCAACCATAACTCAGACTAAATAGTCAATCAAGGTTTACGTTACTTGTTGTAATCACACCATTACAACTAACTCAAATTATGAGTTGCAGATCCACTCACCTGAGGATACCAGCTTACAAGCTCAGTAATCTTATATCACTGAGTCTTCTGCGTTTCTGAGAATAAACAGAGTACAAGTCAGTAGTCTGTTACATAATTCAGTGATTAATACTTATATAATAATCACACATACAAATCATTCTCAATAACTCACTCGGGGTCAACTGACGGGGTCCAAGGAGCTGGCCCCTGGCTGCGGTCCCGCTGGCAGGTCAGCGGGTGGGGTCAAGGGGCAACGCCCTTGCGGGGCTCGGGGCAGCGCCCCGAAACCTAAATGAAATTAGCCTGCGACATAAACTGGCGACACAACTTGCGACACAAACCTTGTGTCGCTAAACAAGTGTATGCGACATTAACATTGTGTCGCAACTAAAACATATGCGACATAAACCCTGTGTCGCAACATAAGCATGTGCGACATAGCCACTTGTGTCGCAGCATAACAATGCGACATAACCTGCGACATAACCTCTGTGTCGCAAAGATGAACACCCTTGTGTCGCAAAGATGAACACAGCAGACCCCAAGTTCGAAATTCACGAATTTCAACATGTAATACACAAATTAACACATATGAATGTATTCAAAACAAGTATTAACAATTATAGCATCAAATAACAAGAGTTTTACCTTGATTTCACGATTCAAACACTCTAATTTCGGATTAAAGCTTGCTTCTCACTTTCTTTCTCTAAATCTCCTATTTCTCTCTTAAAACTTGATTTTTGGTATCTGGAAATGTTTAGAAAATAATTATGTATATATATACCCCACTAATTACACTTAAGCACCTCAATAATTTCATTTCAGCACGATCTGCGACACAAGCTGCGACACAACCCTTGTGTCGCACAACCAATACCTGCGACACTACCCTTATGTCGCAAAAACACTATAATAATAATAATTTTTTTTTTTTTTTTTTTTTTTTTTTTTTTTTTTTAAATTTTGAGATGTTACAAATGGAATAAACCCAGTGCTTCGATTGGCATCATGATTATGAGCAAACTCAGCTTGACATAACTTCTTATCCCATTCTTTTACATGATCACCCACTAAACACCTCAACAGATTACCAAGATATCGGTTAACAACTTCAGTTTGCCCATCAGTTTGAGGATGATAAGCACCATTGAAACTGAGCTGAGTATTCAACATCATCCACAAACTACGCCAAAAATGACTTAGTAACCGAGTATCTCAATAATAAACAATAGAAGAAGGCAAACCATGCAAACGATATACATCCCGAAAGAAAAGTTAAGCCGCATTAACTGCATCTGTTGTCTTCTTCCAAGGAATTAAGTGCACCATCTTAGAAAAACGATCAACAACAACAAATATTGAATCATTATCTCTTTGAGTACGATGTAACCCCAACACAAAATACATGTTGATATCAACCCATGGCTGCAAAGGAACAAGCAAAGGCATATAGAGTCCGGCATTAGTAGTTGTGCCCTTTGATACTTGGCAAATACGACACCGCTTGACATAACAATCAATTTCTTTCCTCATAGTGGGCCAGAAATAAGAAGCTTTCACCAATTGTGCAATCACGACCAACATCCCCTTCACCATGTAATTCCTTAATAATTTGCAAGCAAAGACTAGAATCAGGAATACATAATTGATTCCCTTTGAAAAGAAAACCATCATGTAGTAGAAAATCTGATTTCCGCCTAGATTGTACACCTTGCAGAACAACATAAAAATATGGGTCAATAGTTAACTGCTCACGAATGACATCTAGCCCCGACACATCAACTTGCATGCTTATGTGATACCTTATCTTGGGTGCGAATATGGCTTAAAGAATCATGATCAGTGAACAAAACAAATTCCTTATGAAACAGATAGTGGCGTCAGTACTTTACAGCTTGGACCAACGCATAAAACTCTAGATCATAAGTACTATACCTCAACTTTGGCCCCGTCAATTTCTCACTAAAATAGGCAACATGTCAACCACCTTGACCGAGAACCCCGCCAATTCCAACCTTTGAGGCATCCGTATGAAATTCAAAAACTTGAGAAAAGTCAGGCAATACCAGAATTATTGTTGTAGTAAGCTTTTCTTTTATAAACTGAAAAGCCGACTCTGCATCCTCTGTCCATACAAATGTATTTCCCTTCATGCAATCTGTCACTAGGGCCATAATGGAACTAAAATGTGGGATGAACCGCCTATAAAAAGAAGCAAGCCCATGAAAACTACGAACTTCAGTAATGGTAGTTGGAGTTAGCTACTCATGAACAATTGCTACTTTAGACTCTTCCACCTGTATTCCCTCACCAAAAACAGTATACTCCAAAAGAACTTTTAAGGTCATGAACACAAATTTCTTCGTGGCTGCATAGAAACTATCCCTACAAAGTATGGTCAAAACCTGCAATACGTGGATGACATGCTCACTGAAAGAAGCACTATAAATGAGAATATCATTAAAATAGACAACCACAAATTTCCTAATAAAAGGCATGAGCAATTGGTTCATCACACGCATAAATGTACTAGGTGTGTTTATTAAACCAAAATGCATCACCAACCGTTCATACAATCTTTCACGAGTCTTGAAGGCAGTTTTCCATTCATCACCAGGTCTAAGACGAATCTGATAATATCCGCTCTTCAAATCCAACTTTGTGAAAATAGTGGCACTACTAATCTAGTCAAGAAAATCATCAAGTCGGGGAATAGGAAACATGTAACTCACAGTAATCTTGTTGATGACTCGACTGTCAACACACATACGCCATGTGCTATCCTTCTTCAGAGTCAATAGGGTATGAACAACACAAGGGTTCATGCTTTCTTGAAGTTGGCCCTTAGAAATCAACTCAACCTGCCGACACAACTCCTCATGTTCTCCCAGGCTCATTCTGTAACGTGCCCTGTTAGGCAGTTGTGAACTAGGCTCTAAATCAATATGATGTTGGATGTCACGCAAAGGTGGCAATCCATCAGGCAACTCATCAGGGAAAACATAAGAAAATTCCGCAAGTAAAGGAGTTATGTTGTGATCAACTCCCAAGGTCTACCCAATAATAAGTGAGAGGCATCCGTGGGCACCACATCACACCAAACATCATCTTTATAGGTTGTTCCCACAGAAAATGGAACAAGGGCACGCTTGGACATAGTTACCTCACCACCTTTCTTAAGCCACTACAACTTGTAAGGTTTGGGATTCTCTATTTGCAATCCCAATTTCTGAACCGCCTCTTCAGATATCAAATTATCACAACTACCCGAGTCAATCACAAAGGTGCAAACCTTACCCAAAATAGTACAGGTTGACTGAAAGATGTTATGCTTGAGCCACTCATCACCAACAACTTTTAGCGTAAAGGAAGAGTGCCTTACCACCAAATTCACCCCCCACATCTTCAGTCATCACTTTTGCTTCATACTGAGGATCATCATCAAATATTGGGGCTTCTTCATAATTTTCATCAGCCTCATCATCATCTTCCCATTCCTTAGGATTAGCAAATAAGTGTCTTTTTCCAGCCTTCTTACATTCCGACTATCGGTGACAAGGTTCACCACAGTTAAAGCACTTCAAGCTACTACTTCCGACCCCCTTAGAAAATGGTCCAGTATTTCCACCACCCTGTCTTGCCTGATTAGGCCCAAAACAAGATGCCACTTAACCCGAACCAGAACTACCTCCTGTTATGGTAGAAGAAGATGAACCCCAACCCATCGGTTCAGTTTTTCAAAAGCTAATGCACGTTGATTTGCATCTGGACTCTTAAACCCCAAATGTAACGAGAGACAAGTTGTTAATCAGTCTCTTGTTGTTTCTTGCAATATTTAGTTGTGTAATCTTCAACAGATTTGGTCCCCTGTTTCCGATTCTGTAACCGTTGGTACATCATTCGTTGGTAATTATGAGGAATAAAGTTGGCCCTCATGCACTTGTTCATCTTCCTCCAAGTCACAACTCTTGACTTTCCAACTCTCTCTTGTGTCAGTTTCAATTGCTGCCACCATGCGAATGCCCTACCACGTAGTTTGGTAGCGATCAATAAAACCTTCGTGTTTTCAATAACCTCTTTGAATTCAAACACTTCTTCAACTACAACAAGCGAATCAATGAACCCCTTCAGATTCAAAGTATCCCCATTGATTCTCATTCTAGACTCCCAACGCCTATTATCATCCCGTTGATTTTTCCTTAGTCACCTTTCCGGTTGTCCATTAGAAGATGAACCATCACCCACAAAGAACAAATTTTCTGGCTGTTCATCTTCAGTTTCCCGATGGTTATGATTACCACGCCTTCTTTGATTAATCAAATCGTTCATCTGGTCAGCCAACTGATCAACAAATTGATCCAATCGCTCCTCCATTCTTGCCAAAAGATGCTGCTCAAATTCCTATTCATAGACGTCATTAAGAGGCCTATTTCTCCTTGGAGGCGTCTTGATAAGGAAATTTAGCTCTGATACCAACTGATGTAGGCTAAAAACGAGATAAACACAAATTGAACATGTTGATTCACACGAATGTCGATAATCAAGGTGATTTTCCACTCAAATACAGATTTTGTGATTGAGAGAAAAATGAAATTTCATATAACCAAAAACTGAATGTTCCAGCATCATAATAGAACCCTACAATAGACCTAGAATTTCGAATGGGTCTAAAAAGACAAATGGGCCAAAAAATAGCTTACAAAAAAAGTCCAACAAACTGGAAAAAAGTAGAAAAATACAACTCATAAAATACAAATTTTTTAGCGAACCCCTTTAGTCATATGATCTTCGGCCTCCAGAAACAAAAGGGCCCCGTACCTCCACGCTTGGGCCTTCGTCAATTATGTAGGGAAGAAAATTAATGGGTTAGAACATCTTTAATTGATATAGCTACCCGAAATATCATAAGCAAAGTAATACATACCATCACAACAATCCTCTATAGTACTCGAGTTAGGTTAGTAGGGTTTTGAAATGGAAAAGTCACCAGTAATCGAACCCTATTTACAGTTTGGGTTCGAGAAAAACATGTTGCAGGTCATATGGGTCGGATAAAATTGGGTTCTGGGTTGACCCTATTATCCTTTTTTGTGTGGTGTCATGTTTTGTATTTGCATTCTATCAAGGTTCATATCGGCTGGGTAGAGTGATTATGACAAGAGAAAAACTCAATGTAGAATGGTCAATATCGAAAAAATTAATAGAATTGTTTTATCTCAATTCAACATTTTAACCATTTTTTAACACTAAATATCTCGCAAATCGTTTATTTATAAATTTTAAAAATTACACCGTTAGAATCAATGTCTTTTTGTATTAAATTAGAAATCTCATATGATATATTTTCAACGAACTTTTTTTTTCTCATTTTTAATAGATGTTTAAAATTCGTAATGTTAAATCAATGTTTAGCTAACACTTTTTGAAAATGTTTCCCATGTTTAACAAATGCAACACTTTCAAAATGCAACACTTTTTCATGTGTTTTAATCAAGCTATAGCAACGCTTTCATCTACCAAATGCAACACTTTTTCATGTGTTTTAATCAAGCTATAGCAACGCTTTCATCTACCAAATGCAACACCTTTCGACGTACAAATGCAACACTTTCCGACCTCTATAACAACACTTACTCGTATTCCAAATTTCATTAATGCAACATGTTTCCAGATCAAAGCAACTATATATGTAAGTATTTTCTTCCTTTCAAAAAGTGTAATACGTTTATAAAAATCGTAGAATGTCAATTAACAAATCTCTTTTATCTCTTAAAAAAAATTATAATGATGTTATCATTATTTCCATAAGTTAATCTTAGCCGTTATATGTTGTTTTGTTGTATGCAAAGAGGCGAGTGCAAATATGGTCGATCGAAACAGGCATATCTCATGGAAGAGAATGAATTAGGAGGAGCATTTCATTACTTTCTAGACTGTAATTCACGTTTTATTTTGTGTTAGACTGTACATTTTAAGTTAGTTGTACTAGCGCTGGAAAAAAAGTTCTTGGTTCAAAATTATATAATCTATGCTATGTATCACCTTGTTGTTGAAGGGATATTATATAATGCATGAATGTGTTTTATTTTTTGCAGCTCTTCCATTCGATAAGAAACTGCTACTTTGATCTTGCAAAGTTTTGCATTCTCATAGTTGAAATAAAAATTAAGTGTTGAAATTGGGTGGGTCAAAGTGTTGCATTGGGTGGGTCAAAGTGTTGCATTGATTGGTAAAAGTGTTGCCATAGCTTAGTAGGATCAAAGAAAAGTGTTGCATTTGATAGGTAGAAGTGTTGCCATAGTTTCCTAAGATCAGTAAAAAAAAGTGTTGCACTTGTGTGTAAAAATTATTCCATTTGAAAAGTGTCGAACTTGCTACACATGAGCAACACATTCTATAAACAAATTTTGATCTTATATAGCGTTTTTATTTCCTTATTTATTTTATTTTTTGTTAAAATTTAATTGTCACCTAGTTCTGATAAAAATAAACTATGTCCTTTATTTGATTTAACTGGTTGAACTTTAAGTCTTTTTGTGGAGAAAAACTAACATTTTATTTGTTGATAGAATTAAACTTTCATATCTTTTTAATTTTTCTTTATGTGCAAAACAATAGATTCCTTATATTATAAACTTTTTGAACGTAAATACCTATCACTAAGGATCCTTAATTAACAAACAAATGATATAAATTTATAACCTACTACTATTACTATTTGTATATATTTTTTTGTTACCCGTCGCGAAGTGCATATTCTTCATCCTAGTAACAATAATGCATCAGGTACAAAAGATCTATGCATGCTCATTAATAATAGAATGTGGTCTTTGAATTATTGAAGATTCAAAAACAGTGGTATCATTACTTTATTGTGTAATTATTTTTTATTTTTTTAAAATGATTTGTTAGATGTTAGTAGTTCAGGTTTAACAGTGACATGTAATTGAGCAGTATACTAACTCTGAGATCCTGAAGTTCCTCTTTTTTTTATCGCCTGAAGGGGTAAAAGTTCATGGTGTGACTCGAACTTGAGACCTCCCCTAACCAAACATCACTTCCCCAAAGCTCCATAAGGAAATTTTGGTGGCCAACTGAACTAGCCCAGTTGGTTACTTCAATGTGTAATTATCAAGGTGAATTTCATGTAATTTTTATATTAGAATGCATTTATTTTATAATTTGTTCATTCAAAGTGATGGTTAAGTACTTTATGTGAAGACATTTTTATAAAATTGTTTATTGTTTCATACATACTCTGACAATGTGAAAATTAAAGTTGTTGCTGAGCTTATTGATTATCTCTTAATAATAATGGATTCTTATTAAAAGTGGGATAAAAAGTAGATAAAGAACGAATAGTAAGCTATACGGTGAATACAGAATAAATAATGGGTAAAATAGTAAATGAAGAATAACTAGTGGGTTAAAAGTGGGAGACAATAAAAAGTAAGCTAATGTAAGAGTAAATTGCTTTTCCATTAAAAAGAGAAAATTGTAAAAAAATGAAATGGTGAAAATTAAAAATGAAAATAAATTGTTTGACTGAATCATTATTGATTATGTGAAGAGTTGTTTGGTTAAATGTAATATTATAAAAGTTCATTAAAAGAGCTAACGTGAAAATATTTACTAACAAATTAGTCTTAGCAGCGCTTAATTAATATGGGCGTAGCTAACTAGGTATATGCCAACTCCAAATAATAAAAAGTTTTAAACACTCCTTACACATTTGTCTAATTCTAGTTATTTGGGTGTCAAAATTAAGTTCAAAGGTAAAATCAATTGGTTACATTTATATATATATATATATATATAACATAATATTAAGAACTCCCAGTTCAATAGTTGTTACAGCAATATTTTATGAAGTAATGAGCACCTTGTTGATAAAATATTCTTTAGAACCGTACATATGTCTTGTAATAAAATAAGATATAAGTGTCACTCAAGTCTTCCTCTCCGTGACCTATTTATTCAACCACCTCAAACCAAACTCATATATTTCTCCCAAAGAAAAAAGAGATACACACACATAGAAAGTGAGGGAGATTTAATGGGGAATTACAGGTTTAAGTTATCAGATATGATACCAAATGCTTGGTTTTACAAACTTAAAGACATGAGCAAAACCAAAACCACCACAAAGCATCACAAAAAATCATCACCGTCTTCTCATTATTCTTCATCAACAACCACAAAACAGGCACATCAAAACCACCATTTTTCGCAACCAAGAAACTCTTTTTATTACACACCAAAAATTTCCCAATTTCATAATTCACCAAAGTTTCCACATTATCATGACCCACCAAGAAAATCAACAAAAAATCCAAAACCAAATAGAAAAACCATCTATAAACCTTCACCAAAACACACAATTAGTACTTGTCAACTCACTGAGTCAACTCACACTTTACAAGATTTCATTCACTATCCCACCACTAACCCTAGTCCTTCCTCCGAGTCAACTCAGTCAGGGCACGCTACTGACTCATGGTGCACAACTTGTAGAATCAGTTCTTCAAATTCTGATATTATAATGGATTTAAACGAGTCAAAAAAACTCGATAATTCGAGTTATGGGTATAATTATTTGTCGCCTGAAATAGACTTAAAACTCACACCCATCATTACAAAACCAGTCAAACCCATTTCAAGAAACAAACAAACATCACATTCCGGCAAAAAAGTCATCCAAACTCCGGCGAGAAAGTCAGTTTCCGGCGGTGTTAAACTCAGAGTCAATTCACCAAAACTTGCAGTCAGTAAAAGAATTGCACAAAGAAAAAACTTGACAGAAAGTTTTGCAATTGTGAAATCATCTTTTGATCCACAAAAAGATTTCAAGGAATCAATGATGGAGATGATAGTTGAAAACAACATCAGCAAATCATCAGAAGATTTAGAAGATTTACTTGCATGTTATCTTTCTTTGAATTCTAATGAGTATCATGGTGTAATTGTTAAAGCATTTGAGGAAATCTGGTTTAGTTTACCGGATCTTTGACTTTTTATGTGGTCAATTGATAATTTTATTATGACAAATGTTTCAGGTTCAAAATTTTCTTGTGACCAGTAAAATAGACGGAAATAATCACGAAATACTCTGATTATACTACGTACATTTGAGTTAAAAAAGGCTGATTTTTCACAAATAACCTGAATAAAGTAAACCTCCAGTAAATATTTAGGAAAGTGAGGATTTTCATACAATAAAATTAGATGTATCACTAATTAATTTGTATTCCGTAGTGATGATTATTATATGGACAATAATAAATTCACTATCATTTTTGATAAATCTATTATAAATATGCATTGATTGTGTATACAATACTATCTCTTAATGCATAGCTGTAATGGATAATCGTCACTTATTTTTATAAGAAAAAGTTAGGTGTATCACTAATTGATTTGTATTCCGTATGGTACTAATAGTTTAAAGGAGTGTGTACTATAATAGATTTTTCCGTATGAAAGTTAAGTCTGAATGTTAATTAATGTGATATTCGTTGATTTTGGTGTTGTCAGAAGTATGAAAGTTTGATGACATTCTATAAAAGGAAAATTCTGACAAAATTGAACTGCAAAAGAAGACATAATTCACAACAAGCTGACAAGTTCGTGTTATTCAAGAGTTGAGAAGATAAGTGTCAATTTTGGAGTTGCATGTACATTTATTTTACCCATTTGGGTTTTGTTTTTCGGTTTTCTGAAGTTAATTTAGTGAGATGTATAGATACATTACATAGTGAGATTCTTCAATCAACATGATTTGTAAATTGTAAACGTTGTTTTATATAAATTATCGTTGTCCTTTAGATGAAAATTGAACCACCTCATACATAAGGCTTATATTTTTGTAAAAGAACATACCAATCATGTTAATTTCAACTTCCAAGAATCCAAATCTATACGTTGAAAATCTTATAGAGGTTTTTTCCTTCTAGTAATAAGTAACAAGTAGCAGTATGTGAGAAATCCGTTAATAAAGTCAAACTTCGTAATATGCATGCACGAAGTATATAAATGTATATGTGTGTTCGGTTGTTTGTAAATTTGCCTTTTTTTTTTTTCTTTTAACGATCCTACTGAGTTTTAGGATTTAAGATTCATAAGTTTAGACTAGTCCTGTAATCAAATCGAACGGATAAACAAATGAATTTAATTGTTTATGTGTGTTCATTAAGAAAATATGTTTGTTAATAGAAACAAATGAACACGAACGAACAAATATATAAATTTTTGCATTCGTTCGTTAATATGTTAAACGGGCACAAACAAACCCACAAGAACACAACCTAACATATATATATATATATATATTATAACTTGAAGCATTACGATGCATATTTAACACTACAAATAATCAAAATGTGATGTTTAATTTTATCGTACGAACAAGTTTTATAAGACATGAAATATCTTAAGGTTTTTATATTAGTATATTTAGATTTAGATTAGATATACAAATATTCATATATTTAATTAAGCTCATAAACAAATGAACATTAACGAACATGTTATCAAATGTTTACGAACGTAAATGAACGAACGAGACATATGTTCTTGTCCATTCATATAACTATTTAAACGTAATTTTTTGTTCATGTTTGTTAATATAATAAACGAACGAACATAAATGAACTTTCTATTGAGCGGTTAGCAAATTATTCACTGAACGTTTTATTCGCTTACGAACCTAGTTAAGACTCAATTAAATGGTGGAGTTTGTCAAATCTGCACCTCAACAACTTGCACGGCCTTCTTTCCCTTGCGGACATGGAGAGTATTCAAAAGAAGACTGCTCATATAGAACACTTTGATGTGGTTATTCATTCACACTACATTGTGGGTTCTATGGAAATATCGGAACATTGTTACATTCAACTCTAATAAACCAAGGAAGGATGCCCTCTTTGAAGACGTAAAGCTCCTCTTGTTTACTTGGATATCAAATAGGAGTAGGAATTAAGTCAAATCTTAATTGGATGGATTGGATGTGTAATCGGAATTCCATATGTATTAATTACGTGTAATTGTTCTCATTGCCTCTAGTATCTTACTAGTTGGCTTTTTAATACATACTGTTGTTCTAAAACAAAAGTCGATTATGTATGCGTTTTCTTTGACTTTGAGATAGACAAAAGACGTCATCTTATATATATTATGGAACCCTCATGACATGCCTTCGGATTTTAAATAGATGTTCATCAAAGATCACGGATTGATCATTTGGGTTATAGATCCGGGTTTTGGAATTTTGTATTTTCTTAGTTTTTTGTTAATTTGAAAGAATATATTGTCTCTAAAGTGGTTAATAAGATCCACTTAGGGATTTAGTCTACTCTGATTAACTTTAACTATACATATTATGTAAAAAATAAAATAAAACTTTGCTCTCTAGTTTTTTGAGATATGATTATTTGCTTTATATATTGGATCAAAGGGTGTAAAAGGGGTCCATGGGTTGCATTATGCCAAACAGAAATGAGGGCAAATGTAGTGTAAAGCAACTTTTGGCTTTCATTGCTTTATCTAAAGTTAAAGGCCGCTTTTTCTAGTGTTGTATGATAAATCCAGCCTTTTTAAAATTTTAAATGATAAGTAAATATCTAAACTTTTTAAATTATATGAATCATAGTAATTACGTATACAAACCTACTGCCTTATTTGAATACAATAATTTTAATCAATAATTAAGAGTATGACTCATCAATTCGAATATTATTTCTTAATTGTAAATCACTTCTAATATTACAAAAGAACAGTTAAAAATTACAAGTGACTTGAAAATGACATGATTCGGCTAACTTATTCAAAAAAATAGTCAAGTAACATTCGAATCAAGAGGTCAAATTGGTCAGTTTTAAGTTGAATGGGTCTATAAATAGGTCAAAATATTCGGGCTAAGAGGTCAAACGGGTCAGTTTTAATTTTTAGGATTTTCATGTTACGAATTTTAAAGTTTGAATCAAGTGGGTAGGCTTGACTTTTTAATTTTTTCACTTCTCTTAACACCTACAAAAAAAATTAACTATTCACTCGTTAAGAAAATGATAGCATACGCCTTCTTTAAAATAAAACATTTTTAATAACATATTAATTCATTAACTTAATTAATTAAAGAATTAATTTTTTTTTAACGACAAAATTATATTAACAAAAAGAGCTACTAGCAAGAAGTAGAAGCTAAACATATACAATCCAATCTAGAAATGAAACGAACAACACATTCTAGATACCACCGAGGCTTTAACTGCGAGGATTGCAAAAAGGATGAAAAAACTCTTGCCAATTACAGTGAACCGAGACAAGAGAAAAATCCCCACCCACAGAAGCCGAGCCACCAGTTTTCACTCTGACGTGTTTTTGAAGCAACCCCATACAAGCCCCGGGAAAAAACACAACAACCAAAAATGACAATAAAGCAAACTATCCGCAAATTCTTGTCTGGCAGCAAGAAGCAAAGCAAATAAGCACCATCATTCTGATTCCTAGACTTGCATAATCATTTCGGAACACCCATAACTCCCACCACAGACGAGATAGCTAACGAAGGATTTTGTAACCAAGCCACCCAATTTAAATTTATCTTTTTGCTCCTACCATTAATCCAAAGCGGCGCATAAGTGACGATGATATCCATGCAAAGACTTCTCTTTGGTTTTTTCTTGGCGAATAATCTAGCATTACGAAAATTCCAAACATGCCACCATAATGTCAATAACACCACCTCTAGACAATTTCATTTCACCTTGGACATATTTAACGACTCAAACCACAATGCCAATTTCGAAAAGAGTCAATTGATGGGATATCAAGACTCCACCATCTCCCCACCTCTACCATCAGCTCCTTGGCTGACTCGCAACCTAAGAAAAGATGATCGGTCGATTCAATACCCTTATCACATACCCCACACAACATCGAATTAACCTCAATCCCCCTATTATACAGATTGACTCGAGTTGCAAGTTTATTAATATCCAACTGCCAAGCCAAGACGTTCACCTTAAAGAGTTAATTGCATAGTTGGTTCTTGTATTCTACATACACTAACACATCTACTGCATGTACTTCACTTTTTTATATCGGCAATCCAAAAACACAAAATTTGTTTTATAGATGGTCTCTCTCTCTCTCTCGTTAAGTTTAGCATTTTAGTCGTTAAGTAGATTAAAATAACCATTTTAGCCCTTGACCAAAATTCACCAATCTTCCAATTATTTTCCATCATTAGCACGTATATAACAAGGAGTAAATACAACCACCACCATAACGTTCTATAATCCCTACTAATACAACTAAACTACGGAGAATTTTTCGGATCTAAAAAGAAGTTCGCACCATCTACTAGATATGAGATACCCGAAATCAAGACCACCGAAATATCGACTTTTAAAGACCGCCAGGATCTCAACCTTTAAAGACCGATTTGATGGATAGAGTGACGACGTTTACGACTTGGGGATTGCTTGTGAAAAGAATTAGGGTTTTGACTTGGTGAAGAGATGAAGTGAGGGTTGAAATTAGGAGAATAGATGAAGTAAACAAAAGAAAATTAAAAATAAATAAAGGTATTTATATCATTTTAATGTAATAAACGATTGAAAGGTTAAACTTAACGAGGGAGAGACCGTTTATGCAATAACTTTTATGTTTTTGTACTGTCGATATAAAAAATACGAAAACTAGGAGTATTATTGTATCTGTATAAACCTCGAGGATCAACAATAGAATTAAGTCTTAATCAAATCATATGTTGAAAACGTTGGTGTTGCAATAAAAAATGGGTGTGCACCTGATTTCTCACGAACCAATAAACATGATCACAAGCTTCAATTCACGAGTTAATATTTAATACGAGTATCATTATTATTTTTTGATCAGATTCACGAGTTATTAGATTACGAATTGGCTTTCATAGTTCTTTGAAGGACCTTAATTTCGCCTTCTGTTTAATAATTATTTTGAATTTTGAATATTTTAATAGGATCGAGTTGAGATATTTATTTAAACATATATGTGTATTCCCCTGTGAATAAGTTTTATAAGTTCTAGATTTGTAATAAAAAAAACTAAAAATAATAAGGGATAAATATGTTTGTAGTGTAGACGACAAGTATGATTCTTATATTGTTGAATCATAATATTTTAGAATACTCAGCTATCAATACTAATATATTATAATTTGTCACGCTAAAGTAGTGTCATTTTCCGCTTAAAATAGCACATTAGAGATAGTCTCTCTTTTTTTCAATGAGCAAAGTTTATATTAGATAAAAATAAAATAAAAAATACAAAGAAACCAAGAATGACTCCACGAATGGAGCACAAAGAAATCCCAACGTACAAAAGCTACATGAAAAGAAAAACAAACGTCACCTATACAACTAGAGAAAAGAGAAAAACCGAGGCCAACTAACATTACTGAAGAAAACTAAATGTCGAGAACACCAAGGGGATGCAAGATCCAATCACCCCAGTTGGATCTTAGCCTGGTGCACTAATTTGATGTCCAACAAAGAAGCTTTTGAATTGTTGGGAAGATGTCATCATGTCAAGCCTCGCTCGTATAATCAGATGATCGTGAAAAATTTGGTTTCGCCATACCAGATTGCCCAAATAATAACGAAATAGACGCATTGAAACAACTTAGTGACTAGCTTGCTTTGGAAGAATCGAAAACTTCCAGTCCCAATATTATGAAGAGACGGAAACTGATGGGAAGAAATTTTCCACCAAGTCAATATGTCCATTTTTAACCAAATAGACTTTACTTTCAAGCATTGTAGAAAAACGATTATAACTCGATCATTCCACATTAGAAATTTGAATATACATAACTTGTTGTATGTCAACTAATATTCATAGTGTCAATCAATATTAGTGTTAGATAATTTTCATTCGAGTATAAGTATTGATGCATATCTGAAATTCTTAACGATCAGTTACCATTTCATTTTTGAAACACAATATTAAAAGAAAATCACTTCAATATGTTTTTTTTGTTTTGTAAATAAAATTTAATTCAATTATTGAAAATCTTTTCGCAGCGTATATATTCCAAATCCTGGAGTCAATCTGTACACGTGATCATAAAAACCGAACCAAGTCACCGACAATTCACATAAGTCGTCCAAGAAATCTGGAAATATGAGATGTAAAGAAGAATTGCTTTTATCTTAATTTGAATTTTAATTAGGTCAAAATAACTAGATTTTAATACAGAATACCTAAATTATCCATGCTTTCAGTGAACCGTTCATGGGTGTTGTTTGTGAAAATGTTCTTTATTGGCGATCTGTTCCAATTAAGTTATTTACAACTGGACAATAAATTAAATATAATTTTGTATAATATTGATATCTAATTGGCATATCCATAATTAAAATATAATACGAGGTTAATTGAAAAATTTGTTATTGTACTTTATGATAATGTTCATATGGATTACTATACTTTAAAAATGTGCAATTCGATTACTGTAATTTACGCAAATGTTCATATGGGTTACTATACTTTAAAAATGTGCAATTCAATTACTGTACTTTGTGAAAATGTCCATATGGGTTATTGTACATTTAATTAACATATGTGTTTGGGAATTTCAAAATACATTTACTTTATAAATATAGTTTATGTCCCTCCAACAACTAACACTAAGAGGGAAACAAATCATAGTACAACAAGACATTTTTTCCTTGATAGTTTTTAGACTAATAACTACACGAAGTATATGTAAAACTGAAAGCGTGACAAGACTTGAATTTAAATCTGTTCAGTTCATATAAAAGCAAAATATGATTGATATTCTTCATTTTAAAATATATGAATTGAACAGATTAAAATGTAAGTCTTGTCACGCTTTCAGTTTCACATATAGTTCGTGTAGTTATTAGTCTAAAACCATCAAGAAAAAAATTTCTTGTTGTACTATCACTTTGTTTCCCTCTAAGTATTAGTTGTTGGAGGGGACATATACTATATTTATAAAATGAATTTATTTTGAAATTCTCGAATACATGTGTTAATTAGTTGTATAGTAACCCATATGAATATTTTTGACAAATACATTAATCTAATGACACATTTTTAAAGTATAGTAACTTATATAAATATTTGCAAAATACATTAATTTGATTGTAAATTTTTAAAGCACAGTAATCGATATGAATATTTTTAAATACAATAATGAATTTTTCTGTTAATAATATATCACATGTGCCGGTGCATTTTGACAAAATATGTTGGTAGTGACCACCGGATCCCAAGCCATTATTCTTTAGAGTGAAGGAACCGCAACAGCAACAGCAACATCTTCTCACAATATAAACTATCGAATCTTCAGGATGTATTCAGTTGTATAAAATTTATTTTATTTTTTAAAAATTCTAAAATGAGAATATTTATTTCTAAAAAACTAAGGTGAATTTCAATACACTTATAATATGTAATAAAACTTTAATTGCTAATTTTGTCAAACATACCTTACCTATTTAACTTTTATTTTTTCTTCTATGCTTATAGAAAGCCGTTAAGACCATTTATTTTCATTGGCAATCATTCCGTGACAAAATTCTCGAATAATCGCCTATCTAAAGATACAATGATTAGGCACATCTCTTGAAACCCACAGCTGACAGACCGATTGAGACATCAACCGCATTATTTCCAAACCCTAAACCGTCTAAATACAGAACATCATACAGTTTTCGTTGCATGGTATACAAGTTGGCATTTGGCGTTCAATTTGGACCCGATCACGCTTTAGAATCAGTAGTAAAGAAGGGATGACAAAAATTCTTCACATGGAAAATTGGAAACTAATAACAGAAGATGGTGCAAATTAATTTGATTAGGTTGAGGACCACATAGAAGGTCCATAACTCATGACATCCCCAGACCCAACCAACTGGACCACCAGTAATTCCTTTTCCCAGAAAAAACTTTCCCAAATCCAGAACACTTCTAACCTTACAACTTGTAATAGTGCATCAGACGTTGTACATTGGTGTGGCTATAGTGATTTAAGCTATGGAATAAAGATAATTTTGGTTACCTATATGAAGAATAATAAGCCTGTTTTTTGAATTTATTGTGTTATTTTCTCAGGTTTTATCTTTGCAACCTGCAACCATCTGTGGTATTTTCCAAAATTTGACAAGTCACTTTCTGTACACCACAAATAATCTAACTCAAAGCCAAAGTACTACTCAATAGTCAATAGCCCCACACTTCACTTATTTTCGATTTGTTTATAATGACAAGTTGACATCACAAAGCATTTTGTTGTCCCTCATTAATCTACCAAGAAAGAAAAAAATAATTATGATACTTCCATATAAGAAAAATATCTGTTTGGCTCTTGGTGGATAGAATGAATGATCAAAACTGTATGGTCGCGTTTGTGTCTTGAGGATTTCAATAACGAACTACAAAAAGTTCTATTAACACTATAACCTTTTGTAACATGTCACGTTAATGATAGTCATAAAAGCTCTCGTTAACAGGTTAAAAACTAAGAATATGCTTTGAAATAAGAATGATATCAAAGTTGGTTGATAATAGTGGTTAGTGTAATTATGTAACATGATGCATGTACTTTACTAGTAATTTTTAGAGTTGTCGTCAATAGAACTTTTGGTAACTGTATTTTATACCAATCCACTCATGATCTAATTCTTTTCCTTGAATTTTAATAGTTGTATGCTAATAAGTTTAAGATGAATGACAAGTGAAGTAATTAAACGCTGTACAAATTTGGCCTACTGATTTGTGTTTGTCTTTTAGAAAAATTGTTGGAGATTGGTGAAGACCTTCAGGGTTAAAATAAAAAAAGTTGTTGGGGAAATTAAGTCATCCAAATATTCTACTTTATAAATTTGACGAGATAAAAAGTAAAATTGAAATTTGAGGACTAATTAAAGATATTCAAGATGAACTTGAATATTGTGAAATTTAGTTTCCTAATAGGAACGTGTCTAATTGTACATATCCCTAAGACTCTATAAATAAAAAGTGCTTAGAAGATATTATGTGTCTTTACTTCGTGTCAAACCACGATCTCATAACTTGAGATCGTCTCCCCATTGTTTTCACAAGATTGTTCTTATCGATAATATGCATATGCCTTGATAACTCTTCTTTGTATTCTTCGTTATTGCATTTACTTTGTTAAATTCTTTTGCGTGGATGATAAATGGGTCCTAAAATTGATATCGGAGTAGAATCAACAAAGTTTGTTGAAGATCCAATTCATTTCCAAGAAAAAGATATCGTATTGAAGAAACTATATAAGTTAAAAGAAAACTAGTTATTTTGTTCGTCATATTCTGTACAACGGTGATAAAATCATTGGATCTTTTTCGTTAGTAGACGGATCGTAATAAAATTTGAAACTGTGGATTTCTAACACATAGATTTACATTCTCACATGAGGAATTTCCAATCTTCACAATTGTTGGATATATGGTTCAAGACATACATATCTACATTGTGTAAAATGTTTATCGTAAAATATGATGTTTCTACGCGGAGATATTAAATTTCGAAGTTGGTTGCAAAACGTTTATGGATTATGTGAGCAACTGGTGTAACATTTACTTTTTGTGCCCGTTAACCGTTGGATCATCTTGATTTTTGGATATATGTTTCAAGATGTATAAATCTACTTTATGTCAAAATTTGAGCTTAATCGGATGTGTCATCAAGGAGATATATAACTTTGAAGTTGCTGCAAATTTTTAGTCTTAGTTTGTCCCACACAAACACAGACCAAGACACGAGGACCGACTCAGACTAAGCAACGAAACTAGAATTAGACTGACATCATACTCATACCGAGACAAGAGCACAAACTCAGACCCAGACAAGAGCACAGACTCAGACTGAGACGAACATAGACTCAGAAGAGGTCACCCCCAAAAACTTCGACCCATATGTTAGCTCTAGCCTAATCAACATTTATGAAGATGATAATGAAGTTTTCAACTGACATATTCAATCTTTATGGGATCTAAGTGATAAGGTATAAATTGTTATGTTCTAGTTAATTGAAGTTTTTTTCTTCGGGTACTATAAGTGTTGTTGAGGCAAAGTTAATTTCTTAGGTAGCTGATATTGAGAGAGAGAGTCAAACTTCAAAGATTACAACTCGAACAGGTATAAGTATCATGAAGATATAGTAACTCAAGCTGAATTGATCAACCTTGTGATAGTTAAAGGGGAGAAAGATGTATACTCTTGTGATAGTTGATGAATTCACAAAGTATGATCAAGTTATCAACACAACAAGAATTCGACGGATTGTGCAAGATATTTGGAGTTATCAAGTTGAAGATTATACTTAGTGTTTAATCTATATTTATCTTCTTGTATTTATCCTGTAATCAGTTTACTATTTGTTTTGTCTTCATCAAATAGGGGAGAGATTGTTGGAAAAATTAAGTCTTCTGAACTTCTCATATTATAAATTAAATTAGACAAAAAGTAAAATTGAAATTAGAGGATTAATTAAAGATATTTAAGATAAATTTGAATGTTAGATGATTTAGTTTTCTAATACAAATGTGTTTTCTAATTGTACATATCTATAAGACTCTATAAATAAAAATTCTTAGAAATATTAAATATTTTTACTTCGTGTAAAATTACAACCTTATAATTTGAGATTGTCTCCCCAGTATTTTCACAAAATTGTTCTTACTGATGATATACATATATATATTGATAATTCTTTTTCATGTTCTTCATTATTGCGTTTACTTTATCCGGATGATAAATGCGTTCTACAAAGGTAAATGTCAAATGACAAAATCTATAAGCTATGGATAAAACTTTGCGTCAATGTAAAAAGTGGTTAAAAAGCCAAAAGAAATCTCAATGATTTTTTTCATCAAAATGCACACCTTTTGTTGGTTAGCTTGTAAGAACAAACAAAATGTCTCTTCACAATTAACGTTGGTGTCATAAGCGTACAAATGAATGTCATTTCATGAAATACTTATTGATACTTTTGATTTTTACTAAATCAAAATGAATCATTTTCTTGTGATTTATATTAAGACGACAAGTAGAAAAGTTAAACTAAATTGAATAATAAGTCAAAGTGAATTGATCAAATGTGTTTCCTTTGAAGGATGGGCAATGTGATAAGGATCATATTGGCTTGATAAGCATAGAATATTATGTATAGAAAATGTTTAGATTTGTATGATAAATTAATTAATATTTATACTTTAGCGAACATAATTTAGGTTATAAGTATACACGGTCTGATTAATTTATTAAGAAAGGGATAATTATATAAAGCTTTAACATTATTTACCTCATGGTTGTTAATAAAAGTGTAAAAATGTGTCGTTATCTAAGTTTTTATCCTTTGATGAAAAAGGTTTTGATATAAACAATCACTCGTACAACTTACGGTAAAAAAGAAGAAGTACAGATTAAAATTTGAACCAATACAAGTGAGGCGAATTACATCGGAATGGTGTGTTGTTTTTACATACATATGTTTGGAACGCAACTACATATTTTCAATATTTACACATGAGAGTTTATACTATTATTTTGCAACTGTCTTTAAGATTGACAATTTTATTTATAAGCATGCTGACAAATAAAAAATATTTGCTGTTAGTTACAGTGCTACCGTTAAGATGTTAAATTTAATATGTGAAAATGTAAATTAATTGATCTATGTTGTTAGAATTCATCAGGTCGTTTTTATACAATTTTTGCAAGAAATTCGATCACGTGATTCCCAAGGACGCGCACATGAGCTAGTGATGTCGGAGATTGGGAGTTCAAGTTTCATTGAGAATAAAATATGTAGTAACGTGAGAATGTCTAAACAACATGCAGTTACATATTTGATTTTATAAAATAAAATAATAAATAAATAATATGTCCATCGTCTAAATGATAGTATGTTTTATCATTAGCTCGAATTTGTATATAAAAGCATTCACAACGGCTTCGGTTTCGCTTCCGGCGCCAATCAATGTCAGTTGGCATGTCATTGCGTCAGGATTGTGGTCGGCTGTGCGTGACGAAAATAGGGTTTGTTGCCGAGCTTAAATCAATTTTTTTCTTTGTTAGTTGTTTTTGGTGGCTAGAAAAAGAAGAAGCATGTCGTGTAACCTGTATTCTGTGTGACTAAGAGATGAAACATGGCAATCGAGTCTAACAATGGTTTAGCATAGGGGTAAGTAAAAACCAAATCAAAAATAAAAAAACTGAAAAAATTCAAATTGAAAAAACTGAACCAATTTAAAAATTGACGGTTTTGCTTTTCGACTTTCTAAAAACGATTTAGCATCGGATTGGTTATGATTTTCGCTCTAAAAAACCGACCAAGAAAACCGAACCAAACTATTTAATATCATATATATAAATACATATATACACATATATATATATACCACATGTATATGTATGTCTGTATATTTAACTCTTTAAAGTAAAAATTTGGACTTGTTTCTAATATATATAGAATATATGTAGATAATATATAAATATATGCATATATAATGTACATTTATAAAAGTAATTGACAAATATGCTTGATTGGAAAAAACGGAAAAACCGATAAAACCAAAACTGAAATAACCGAATGGTTTGGTTTTTAGAAATTCAAAAACTAAACTTTCAGTTTGTTTTTCAGTTTTAGCTAAAAATCGAACTGGACCGATCCATATTCACCCCTAGTTTACCTTTAGCATCATGATTATTGGTCTATGGCTAGCATTATTTCGTTATTTCGTTTCAGTGTGCTCTTTTGGTTGGCAGTTTGCTGTTGATGCTATTCAAAGGTAGGGGCTACGACGAAGGTTGGTTTTACGGTATTTTCTTGGCCTCGTGATGTTTTTAGTGTTTTTATGCCTAGTTTGTTGTTGGCTAGTTCAAGTAGTGATATCTTGCAGTCTTGTCGCTTGTTTTTCTTGTTGTTCTCTTTTTCAGAAAAACTCTTGTTTAAATCAAAAGTTAATATGTAAATTTTTGTGGGGATCATATTGTTTTGCCCTAAAAAAAATAGGGTTTTAATTATCTCGGCTCTATAACATTCAAAACAAAATATTAAGCTCAATGACAACAAAATATGTTTAGTTTCTTGTTTATAATTTATTTTCTAATTAATGAAATGTGAACGTAACTATTGTTTTCTTAGAAAAACATTATTTCAGTAAATTAATTTTATTATCAAAAATAAATAAAACTTAAGATATTGGTAGTACTAAAAGTTGTTGATAGTGGAGTAAAAGTTATGAATTTTTTTTTTGATAAAATTAAGGAAAATGATAATAAGAGTCTTTGGGGCTTTCATTAAGACTTTAGACATGCATTAATAGTTGTATTAACAAACTCATAAGATGGATATCAAGATTTAAAGATAAATATGTAATCGTAGTGAAGAGCAATATATAAATGTAGAGAGAATGATTGTTCGTACAATTAGAGATTAGCAAAAGTGTTTACAAGTTGTGATATCTTGGGTATTTATACCCCATTACAATACACGTATGCTTTACAATACAATACACATCAAATATGTAAATCTTATTACATATGTTAATATTCCTAAGAATCTCCCCCTAGGATTTAACGTGATGGCCTTGACGAGAATCTTCTTGTGTGGCAAATTTCAAAAAACTTCTTGAATCGAAGAATTCGATTTCTGAAATTGAGTCATTCATCTATATCATCAAATGCCTTTCTGATTCGATATCTTTCAATGTCATCTTTCAGTATACACTCTTTATTCTTTCTGGTATGTCAAGCCTCCTTATCATTTTCATCAATCTTGGTTAAGTTCACTTTAATAAGCTTTAAGAGTACCACCACTTAGCAATCTCAGAAAAATACATAAATTTCATTTCTCCGATTGATAGACAACGTTATACTTTGGTTTATCGGGAACATTATATTTCTTCATTCTTTCAATTCCGTCCAATGTTTGGATTGACTTAATTAAATTCACCTTTTTCTGATTGCTTTCTAATCCCATTTGAAAGTCTTTAACATATGACAACACAATTTTACATCTCAAGAATCTTTTAACCACCTAATGAGCAATCCGTGTTGCCTTTTTCCTTATTGCCTTGTCTCTCATCTCTTGGTATAAAAACTATAGGTCAGTTTATCTTAGAAAGATCATATCAGCTTCAAAGACGTAATAATCTTGTGTATCATCTCTTTGTTCAATAAAGTATGGATGCCAATATTTTGTTTTTCTTGTTAATTTCTTAATTTTTATACTTCGTAACTACATTATCTTAAATTTTGACCGTACTTGGCTTCCCAGTTGTCTTTGTCCTCTCACCATTTGTAAATACTATGTTTATTGTGTTTTCTTAAAATGATCAACTTCATTTACTACTTTTTCTTTCAAATCATAAACCCTTCTTGACCAGATTTTAGTAATTGGTTCTTCTAGAAAAGTTGTATCCGGTTCTCTTATGAATCTTGCTTCCCATCATCATATATTCACCTTGAATTATATTTCCATGGATTTGACTTTCTTGGCTTGTGTGAACTGAATGACTTGTTGAATAATATTTAAAGAACCTACTTCATTTGTTTGATTCTTTTGTTCCTTTGATTGATCACTATAATTTTCATTCCAAAAATCCTCAAACATTTCTTCATTTACACATTCTTGAGCTTTGAATATGTTTTCAGCCGTTTCATGCACATCTGCTTTTGGTTCAGTATCATACTCAATTCTAGTTGTGTCTAGCTCAATCACATTTGACTTTTTCAACTCATGCCAATCTACTGTAAATGTCTCGTCACTGCCTTGACTTTTACCCAAATGTTCTTGTGTTACTATCAATCTTGTAGCTTGAGTTGTCGTTTCAGTTTCTTTAATCCTCAACCTCTTAGGTTGATTCTCCCCCTCAGGATTATCTTCATCCTGATCAACATGTGTCTGTTTCTCTCCTTGATCCTAAGATTGACAAGATCTCAAACGTTTAATTCTTTTAGTTAGACCTTTGGTAGTTTTGTGGTGTTTGTTATTGAGTTATAAGAGAAACAATTTGTTTTGCGAGTGCCTCATATGATGCTTGAATAACCCGAGTCCTTAGTAAAGAAATAAAATCGGCATCTACAACAGAGTTTAAATCTTGAAGCATTAAGCAAGTAATGTTGACTTCAGGTCGTCAATTGACATTTCTTCAGGTCGGATTCGGATTGGGGAATGGGTATTATCATCCCCGCTCCGCCCCGCCCCGATATATATATATAATATTTGTTTATATACATTAATAAATAGCTTTGTGTATTTTGTGTTATTACTTGTCTATATGTTAATTTGATTGTCTATATCTAAGAATGGGTTTGGATTGTTTATATATGTTAATTTGATTACTTGTCTTGTTTTGATTACTCTTATTGTTTCGACTTAGTATCATGTGATTTAGTCGGGATATTCTAAGACCATTTTGTGTTAACTTGGGGATTTTGAATCATCCACTTGTGCTATTAACGTACACCAATTACTATATATTATCTTGATCGTGTTGATAATTTGTTTTTAGAAAAAGAAAATGTTACCATATGCATTGCTAGATAATGTTGTCAAGAAAATCAACAAAAAGTACGGGTTTAGGGTATTATCAATGGGAAACGGTATTAGGGAACTGATGTCCCCGATGTAGTGCCTCGAACCCCGTTAGGGTTTGGGGAAACCTATGACCCCAATGGGGTACCCGATAAGATCCCCATTGGAGTTTGGGGCGGATTTGGGGATTTTTTTAATTAACAGATTTGGAGTTGGGGTTATTACTCCCCGCCCCGAATCCGCCCCATTGTCATTCCTATTTATGCTTTATAAATTTATGACTAAGTATTCTATTAGCAAGTGATATATGCATAAGATTTTTCGTTAAGTTACAAAGAGGTCACTGCTCACCTAGACATTGACCGGTTAACTAACTAGTTTATTTGTCATAACCAAATCACTAAGGAAGTTCGAGACCCCAACATAAATTTTTGAAAATAGAGAACTACAGCCTTTCTGAAAAGTATATATAAAGAATAAACAAATAAATAAGTAGTTATGAAAGAATAGAATTTTTTTTCCGAAAGAATAGAGAACTACAGCCTTTCTAATATGTTTGAAATTGTATTATAAGAATATAATAGTTAAGTTAATATTTTATTTTTAAAGTGAACATATATTTTGTAGCAAATAAAAATTGAAATGTATAAAAAAGTAAAAAGAAATATGACATTTTGTTGAAACTAGCACTTGAACTATTCATCTAACTTTCAGGCTATCAAGAGCATTTATAATGGAAAAAACTTTTAAAACCTTTTTGCAAGTGTAATCATTTTCTAGTAAAAAGGTTTTTCACTCCGTTGGTAAAAATTCTTTCAAAAGCTATTAGTTAAAAACTACGCAGAAAATTCTAGAAGTTTCTTTCATTAACGACTTGATAAATTTTAAGTTGTGTAAAAAAATCTTTCCACTCCAATAAAGAAAAATTTTAAAATCATTTTTTACATAGAAAACAAACTTAAACAAAAATATCGATCGAAGATGTTCTGTGTTCAAAACAAAAAAGAAGAATTAAAAAAAGGATAATTTTAAATGAACATCTTAAAGTTCCTGAATGTATATCCTGTGTGAGTGTACAGATATACGTGTCAATCCCATCAGCCCCTATATGTGTATGTGTTAGTTACTTCACACACTAGGAGGTGTCCAAATAGTAAGTCTCTCAAAAAACCAAAAAAACCATGTTATCATATACTATTTGT
This sequence comes from Logfia minima, assembly GCA_963921325.1. Classification (NCBI taxonomy): domain Eukaryota; kingdom Viridiplantae; phylum Streptophyta; class Magnoliopsida; order Asterales; family Asteraceae; genus Logfia; species Logfia minima. The sequence continues at coordinate 6,581,936 of OY992766.1, read as the reverse complement.
GACCAGATTTCTAATTAAATAAGTAGCATATTCTTTATCTCAATTTTAAAGGTCAAAGCCCAATTTCCAAGGTATAAGATGTTATTTTATGATGAAGTACAAAGCCCAATCTGTATATAGAAAGAATAAAGTCCAAAGCCCAGATCCAATTTCACAAACATACCTTTTTGGCTAGTTTGATTTTTGAGTAAGTTACATTGTCGGTCCCCGTAGTTGTTCATATATTACACTACTAGTTCCTTGATTCGATATTATGCGGATATGGTTTCTGGACATGGGTTTTTGTTTCATGCCAATCCTGGCCCTAACGAATGTAATGAATTTTTTTTGTTTGTCATATCAGGTCACGTCCATTATCTTAGGGACTGACGGTGAAACAAAATATCCTTGTATGCAACACACGTAATTGAAGATAGCGAAAAAAATTAATACTCGTTAAAATCAGGGACTGGTGGTGAAACAAAAACCCGGGTCAAAAACTATATCGGTACAATATCCGACCAGGAGATTGGGAGTGTAATTTACTCTTTGATTTTTTAATTATTTAAGCCCGGGAGAACAACACCATTATCTCTATGCACAAGTCCAATACCCAAATGATCACAAAAATTATGGGATTGTTATTAGTTGATTAATGATAACCTAAACTCGTAACCAATCTTAGTATGTACCGAACATTTTTAAGCGGTTGATGGTATTTTAATCTTATGGTATTTTAATGTACAAATACTTAATTTGACAGTAATTATGAGGTTCTGATATTTGAGATAGAGTACAGATTCATCTCGTATAAAGAACTGTTACTTTGATGTCAAATTGTTTGATAAATGCTGGGAACCCTTTCTAAAGTTTATTAAATAGAACTACTTTCTACCACTCATCATAACTAATTGAAATCAAATTTTTAGAAGTCTTATTAGGAATTTTTTGTATACACTAAATCACTGACTAAATTGAAATATTAATTAAGTGTTTCAAAACATTTAAGGAAACAGTTCAAGTGCATTGCTCTATCGAAATGATTCAATTTTGTTGGGTCAATGAAACAAAAAGAATAATAAATGTGCTCTGTTTATTCTAATAACAACATTAAACTCTTTACATTAAGTAAATAGAATCATTTGATTGGTACAACATAATGGCATATAGCCAAATTACAGTCTAATTTGACAGAAAAATAATATTGGAAAAATGGTTAAGTATGGTGGGGGCTGGCTACGCCTACTCGTTTATGAAAAAAAATATAAATAAATAAATAAATAAATAAATAATAATATATAATATAATATAAGTAATAAAAGTGAAAATGTAAATGCAACAGCCGGCAATGGAAGCCGAGTCGGTGCCGTGGTAGGGTACTATTCTACCACTAGGGGGTGTTTTTATCAAGGTTTTTGAGTTCGGGTTCAATCGACCGGGTAAATTGAATGGACTGTGATTTCAGTAGTGAGTTGGGTTTAAACATTCTGATTCAACCGTAGTTTATGATTTACTGTGACCCAACAGGTTTAGCCGTCCGTTCGGTGACCCAGCAAAGGTTGGGAATTTTCATTTTTTTTTTTTAAGTTTGACGAATCTTTCGTTCGTATAATTTTCATTTTTTTCTTAAGTTTAACTTTAGTATTTTTTTTCATTAAAGTAGTCATCATAAATCATTAAAGTATATTTAAAAAGATATTTGCATCGCATTAAAAAATGTTTTTGACCTTTTGCTCGTGTATCCGTACACGAATTTTTAAAGACATAATGATATATGTAATAATATTTAATTATCTACAACTTCCAACTAAGAATCCATTATTTTCACAATTCAACAAATCAAAACAAGAATGAAATTAGTACACGATCATATGCGTTGACAAATATTCAATTTCCTGAAAACAGGTCACAAACTGAGTTGACCCAGACCCAGTCACTATGTCGGGTCGTTTTCAAAACCCAGGTTTTAAAACGTTGGTTTTTATTTTAGAGGAATGTTACAGTTACTTAAAATTTACAAATCAATTATCACAAAATGACATGACATAAATGTTGGACCAATTAAAATATATTATCTTTTCTCTCTCTTAATTATCTCTCCTGATTTAATTAGTTCACATCATTTTGTAGATTATATTTTGTAAAGTTTGTATGAACTTATCATTTCTCTTTGTTTTATTAATAGATAAACGATAAACAAATTTATATACTAGTACAATCGTGACTTGAAGAAGATTATTGTATCCTCCAGACATGACAAATTTATTGTTAGTGCATTTCTGTGTGTCAGTCAGTTGGTCAATGTTCGTATTTGTCAAAGTCAATTAGTCTTACTATGTGATGTGATTAATGTGTATATTCAAGTCAGTGAATGAAATGTAATTATAGAATATACATAGAATATTGGTCATGCGACACAGAGCTTATGTCGCAATAGCGACATAATGCCTATGTCGCAGTGGGTTTGACCTGCGACACAAAACTTGTGTCGCAGGGTCCAGTATGTCTATAAATAGTGAAGTCAGATTTTATTTGTGGATGGAAAAAAACCCTAAAGAGAGAGAGAGAGAGAGAGAGAGAGAGAGAAAGAGAGAGAGAGATTGTAAAGCTTATTCATCAATTGTTCATATATACAAAACGTTAGAGAAACTGTGCTTGTGATTCAATATACGTTCAATACTCGATTAGTTGGATTCCGCCCTTCTGATTGAGTCATACGATCTGATTAGGTCCAGCAAAAGGGTTCCTACAAGTGGTATCAGAGCCGTGAATAAGTTATTCAACGGTTTCAGATCGTGTTTTGAACGTTTTCGGTTTGATTCGCAAAGGTTGAATTGTGTAATCTTCGTTTTTGGGTTATTTTGCTTGAAGATTGTGTTTTTGGAAGAGTTTTTGTGGGTTTGTTCGTTGTTTTTCGTTCAAAATTCGTTAGGGTTTCGAAATGTTTTGTTTTTGGGGTTTTTGGAACTGATCAGCGCCGTTTTGCGACACAAGGTGCGACACAAGCTTAGCGACACAAGCGTTGCGACACAAGGTGCGACACAAGCCTTGCGACACAAGCTTTGCGACACAAGCCTTGTGTCCCAATATAAAAAAAAAAAAAAAAAAAAAAAAAAAAAAAAAATTTGAAAGAATTTTTTTTGTGTCGCTAAATTCGAATATGAATTTATTAAATACAACCTTGAGAGGAAAGTTGAAATCCTTATTTCATAAGGACTTTGATCGATGAAGAGTTGTGGTTGAAGTGTTGCTTACGCTGCATGATGCAAATTTATGGATATTCATTGCAAATCCGTATGAGAAACCTAGAATAGCCGGAGGTACATCTTTCAAAATGGAAAACCAAATGTCTACCACAGAACGTGAAAATTTTAATTTGGAAAAGAAGACATTTGAGACAATATTGGCGTGTTTACCATGGGATGAAGCCTCATGTTACAAAAATCAAGATACTTCATTTAATTTGTGGTACAATCTTCAAGTAAGTTTCGGAAGTAATACTAAGATGAGAATGACAAACCCAGAAGAAGAAATGAAGGAAGAAGTTGAATCAAAGCTTCGGATAATCAGGTTGATTCTGAACCATCCTCATGTGCTTCATGTATTAACTTAACTGGTCCGATTAAAAGGTATAGAGAGTATAATGAACGCCTTAACTCTAACATAGAACAACTAACAGAAAGTAATGATTTGTTAAGAGAAAATGATAAGGCATGTGAAAAAAAGTTGAAAGCCATTTTTGAAGAAAAGAAAGAACTGAAAGCCAAAAAAATTTGTCAGCAAGATGAGATAGGTAGTTATGTTAATATGCTTACTCTTGTGAAGAAACAACTTGCTGACTCACAGGCAGAAGTTCTTTGTTTACAACGAAAACTTTCAAACTTTTCTACATCCTCTATGGTATTTGATGAAATTCTTCAATCGCAAAGGACAGATACCAAAAGCAAAGCTGGTCTTGGTTATCACCATGTACCACCTCCTAATGACTATCTGCCAATGCCATCAAAGGATTCCATCAAAGACTTTGTGCCTTCTTCTTCCAAAGAAGACACAAAACCTGTTAATTCCTCAGTTAATGATTCTATCACTAAGGTTGATGAGGTTATTGAGGTAGATGATATACTTGAAGTGTCTACCATTAAGGTTGAGAAATTAAATGTCAAACCTGAAAATTTCATCCTTGCAACTGAAAATGATGATTGTTTTAAATGCAAAAGAAAAGCAAAGGTTTACAATGAATCCTCAAAAGTTCAACATGTTAAAAGGGATTCAAAATCTAAATCTTCGGATAATTCACGGTCATCTGTGAAGAATCTCAAGAAAGATAAAGTAGTTGATAAATATGAAAATAATAAATATTCAAAGTCAACTAGCTCAACCTTAGGAACATCTACTTCAACATGCTCACCTAAGAGTGCATGTTCAACAAATGTTCCTATTAATAGGCCTTCGGTGTATTATCCTCCTCCAAAACGATTTGAAGGAACTCATTGGAATCAATCTTTTGTGGATAGACGTTCTTGTTTTTGTTGTGGACAACAAGGACATGTTATTAGGGATTGTAAGTTGATAACCCTAGACAGGTTTGGTAGAAGAATGCCAAGAACTTATTCATATAGAAGTTCTTGTTCAAAATCATTGTCAATGTGTAGTTCACATTCGCCTTTATCTAATTATGCATCCTCTTCACCTAAACCTATGGCCAGAGTAAACAAAGTTGTGCCTAGTAGAACCCAAGTTCAACAACACAACATTGTTGAAAACAAATCATCCAAACCTAAGCAGGTTTGGAAACCAAAATCCACAAACAACACATCAATGAAATCAAGTGACTTTTTAAAATATCATAAACTCATTGATGTGATGATTATGAACGATAATGGACACCCCAAGACTATCAAGGCTTGGGTGTCCCATAAAATCTAATGTTTCATTGTTTGTGGTGATGCATTCAGCTTTTTGATAGATTATATTTTTAGTGACTGCAAGGATGTGTATTGTGTTAAGAATGCTTTCAAGGTAGTTAAGTGTGGTGCATTGTGATTGAATGGATGAGATTATCAAAGTTTCGAGACGGAATAACGTGGTTAAAAGAATTTGATTTGACTTGATATGTGATTTTGGAACTTTTATTTCGTCATTTTTTTTTCAATTTGTTAGTATTGCAACAACCATTCTTTATACTCTTTAGTATCAAAGAAATGTAATGTTGCGAAATTTATTAAATTAAAAAAAAAAAATAATAATTTAAAATTAGTTTAATTTTTAGGGGATAACCTTTGAATTAGAATTGAGAAAAGAATTTGCTGTTCAGGGGGAGTAATTTTAAAACATTAAAAATTCTGATTATTTCGATCAGAAATTTGAACAGCAAGATTCTTAATTCTGGAAGATTCTTAATTCTGGAAAACATTTTGGATTGTGTTTGTAAATAACTTGGGATATGATAGTTCATCAGGTGACATGTACACAAAATGGAAATTTTAAGGTTTAAGTTTGATGTGTCAGTAGATTTATCTAGCATACTTGAACTGCCTTCTCTAAATATTAGCTTCATCATATGATGTATTGGTAGACATCTAACATAAAGGTTTTTAAGTGCACAAAATAAACTTAAGTCTCGAAATTATCATGTGAACACTTTCTTTTGATGTATGACGATAAGTCTTAATTCTTATGTGATAGATACTACCATAACACATGTCATTGAGTATCCTAAAGAATTCATCTGGGAGATATACTGAGTGTTTCTTTTGCTACATCCAGAAATATGTTAACCTAGTTTCAGTCAGTATATCTTAACATAGAGCAAACTAGACCAAGATATAAGAATACCGTTATCAAGGTCTCTAGTCAAACTATGTCGCTCTGTTGTACGAAAGTACAGACCTGTCACCTCTGGTTTGATTTTAGATTTGTTTGTCTCTAACCCTAGTCAAATTTAATCTTTAATTGAGTACAAAAGTACTTGAACATTTATTCATGATTTGACTTTAAAGATGGAATACAATAATCACACTCATTACATGGAAGTTATGCATGTATCCTGATCATAAGAGTATATCAAATGGGAAGCTACTCTGGTAATCATGAATAATAATTCAAAATGCACTTGTAAATTCTGATTGCTAGATGTTTATATGGACAAACATACCAATAATCGTCTTGAACTAATATTTATACCCGGTGATTTAAATATGCTAAGTAAATTTAAAGTTGGACAAATATACTGATAATCGAAATAACACTTGCTATTTCCTAATAACTATATGTTATCCTGATATGATCCTTAAGCAGACATATTACAATCTTATCCCCGATTTATTTTCTTTTTGGTATTCTTTACTTTTCATTTATAAAGAAAATTACAAAAATATTTTATTTCTATGTTGTTTTATTCAATATCACATATCTTGTTAAAGTCAAATATTGAAGATATAAAGGATGTTGGTTATTCTCCAAAGACTGTGAAGATAAATTCTATTGGAGAAGCTGCTAAAAATTGAGAGATGGTCATATAGTTTGAAGATCTTATTGTATGCAAAAGGTGTGTCAGTCACATGAATCTGGACATCAATATTCTGAAAACCATGCTATCTCAATGGGGGAGTTTCTAATTGTTGATGACATAGAGGAGTTTGTTGGTGAAGACTAAATGAAGCCTATTTGACCAAGCTGATGACATGGGGGAGTTTGTTAGTGCATTTCTGTGTGTCAGTCAGTTGGTCAATGTTCGTATTTGTCAAAGTCAATTAGTCTTACTATGTGATGTGATTAATGTGTATATTCAAGTCAGTGAATGAAATGTAATTATAGAATATACATAGAATATTGGTCATGCGACACAGAGCTTATGTCGCAATAGCGACATAATGCCTATGTCGCAGTGGGTTTGACCTGCGACACAAAGCTTGTGTCGCAGGGTCCAGTATGTCTATAAATAGTGAAGTCAGATTTCATTTGTGGATGGAAAAAAACCCTAAAGAGAGAGAGAGAGAGAGAGAGAGAGATTGTAAAGCTTATTCATCAATTGTTCATATATACAAAACGTTAGAGAAACTGTGCTTGTGATTCAATATACGTTCAATACTCGATTAGTTGGATTCCGCCCTTCTGATTGAGTCATACGATCTGATTAGGTCCAGCAAAAGGGTTCCTACATTTATGTCTTAGGATACTGCATAGCAGACCTCAATCAAATTGTTATAATCATCAATCTCTTAAATCAAATTAGTTATTTGTTTGTTCTCAAATTGTATACTTATACATATTGAATATAGGGTGGCCTTCCTATGAGAACATTCCTACATTTAAGAAAAATAAGAACAACTTTGGGCCTTAGGATCCAAAACATGATGGATTAAATTGTTTTAAACAGACATCAATTTAGTAATAGTCAAAAGCCTTGTAAGGGTAAATAAGTAAAGAAAATATGGAGTCATTAAAAGGGTTTATATCTCTAATTTGAAACTGATGCATATGACAATTCGATCCCAAATCCTATCCCGGTATTTTAGTTTAGCTAATTAAGCCAAATGTAGTAAGATTTATGATTATTCATCAACTTCACCACATCAAAAGAAAGGATGCAGTTGTAGTTATAGTTAATGTATGATTTTGGATGTAGCTATTTGTTGAATACAAATTAACGCACAAAACATCAAAAGAATGTTGCTTACACCGGATGCATCAACTAATCAAAGAAAGGATGCAGTTGTGGTTACAATTAGTATATGACATTGGATGTAGCTGTGATTGACTAAAAATTAACGAACAAAACATTTTTGTTGAAATCTATTCAATAGTTAAGTAGTAAAACTGATATAATCCATTTAATTAAGTCTAATCCATATGAATTCTTTGAAAATATTATTCAAATATGTATAAAACTGAAATAATTCAGCCATAGTACAAACGAATACAAGCCGTCTTTATTCTTGTGGGGACTGACCAACCAATTGTAAATTGAGATGATGGGTTAATGCTATTACAGTTTATATAATTAAAATATTGTAACTGATACCTTCCCATGATATCACTATTTTGGAGCTAATTACAAAAATTTGAATTATACATGAAACAAGGAAACGGTTTGTCATGATTTGACTGTCTCTTCTCTTCAAATGCATTTTACTTTTTAACCGATATGTATTCATCAACAAATGAACACTCTAGATTTGTTCTTAGTGTTTTCATTTAAATAGTTGTTCTTATTTGAACACTTCTCATTGAAAATATATACATATATTTGCATATATTATTCCTGATTATTAATTATAATTGTTGTTTATATATTTTATAACACATAGAATTAATGTTATTGTAGTTTTCATAGAAACAGTTGATAGATTGCATTTGCTAGAGGATTTTAAATGAAAAATTTATAGGGAAATCACATTGAATTGTTGGTGATTTGGCAATGGTAGAGGATATAATAAAAATTAGTTGTAGAGGTAGATGAGGTGGACCTCTTTATTAATTTTTTTTAAGAGATAAATTTTACAGTAATAACATATAAGATTTAGTGTGACATTGAGAAGTCTCCACCTAACTTGAAGGATACCCGATTAATAGGTAAAATTAATTAATATAATGTAATTTCCTTTCACTTAATTCTCGAAACATTGTCCAATGGAATACCAAGTGTTGCTAGTACCTTTTCGCTTCAAACACGCGCCTTTAAGTTGAGACACAAACATAAAATTTATTTAAAAAGGTCATAAATTGATAATGAGAAACTTTAATGATAGTAATAACTCTCATTTATTATTGTGAAACATTAATTTAATGTCATTTCTAATTACAACTATCTAAATCATGTCAAACATATAAGTATTACTATTCATAAAGCTTGACAATAAATATTTCTAATATTCATAAATTACAAAATCAACCAATAATATTATGAGAAATTAATAAAAAGAAAGGAAAGATATTACCCACATAAATTGCGAGCATAGTAACACTTGTATGTCTACAGAATATCCAAAGGGTTACAATGCTAAATTAGTTATTACTACTGACTATTACTAAGCTATTCTAAAAATAAAAAGAAAGGAAAAAGAAATAAAGAAAGGGAATTGAAATTGTGAAAGTTGTAGCTGAAATGAGTTGATGAAAAAAAATGAGAATCTAAGCCTCATATTTATAGGCTCAATCGAAGCTCCAAATTTGACATAACCTCCATACCAGGTCGTATACAGATTGTAATATCCTCCCCAGCGGCCTAGTATTTTTTCGGTAAATTCATTCCTTATTTACTTTATTTAATTGGATCAATTTATATGAAATGTTTGAGTGGGTAATTGTTAGGAATAATTAAATGGGAATTATGGTATTTTTAGTTTAAAATACGGATATGCCTAAGTATTAGAACTAATACCATCGTGTGCTAGATTAATGATAATAATACATCGTAGTATACGTAAATCATTATATATAAACCAAAATCCAGAAAAATTAATTCTCAATTTCATCACCATCTTCATCTTTAACACACACACACACACAAGAACACACACTAAACACACACTTGCAATTGAAGGTTGAATCAAGCTCAAAATCACTTCAAATTTCGTTATTAGATTCGGATTTCATCAAAGATTAGTCCTGCAATTCGTTTTTTTGTGGTTTTAAGCAAAGAATCGAAGGTTAGTTAGTTTTTAGTTTTGGGTTTTTAGAAATAAGAGAATCTTGCTTGGAAATTCACTTATGTGTTTTTATGTTAAATTGATGCATTTCGAATGTTTGGTTATGTGTTTATGAGGTGTGGGAACGTTATTTTGGTGAAATATCGAAGTTAGAATTAAGATTTGGATTATTTTGCTGAAAACAGCCCAGTTTTCTGCAAGTTCGCAGGATGAACTGGTTTGGCGATATTGGCAATATCGCCAACAATATCGCCCCCATTATCGCTAGTAATATCGCCCCCAATATCGCCACCCAATATCGCTTCCAATATCGCCATCCAATATCGCGACTAATATCGCCTCTGATATCGCCATCCAATATCGCCATCCAATATCGCTTCCAATATCGCCTTTAATATCGCTTGTAATGTCGCAAGTCAATTTTGTTAGGGGCCAGCCCCTTGGACCCCGTCAGTCGTAGTGTCCCTTAAACCCTCGCTGTTTAGTCGACCCCGAGTGGGTCATTGCGAATACCATATACAGAATGATATATATATATATATATATATGTGTGTGACTATTTATATAAGTATTAAACATTGAATTATGTTAACAGACTACTGACTTGTATTCTATTTATTCTCAGAAACGCAGAAGACTCAGTGATATAAGACTACTGAGCTTGTGAGCTGATATACTCAGGTGAGTGGATCTGCAACTCATAATTTGAGTTAGTTGTAACGGTGTGATTACAACGACTAATGTAAACCTTGATAGACTGTTTAGTCTGATTTACAATTATGTGTACCTGCTTGCTATATATGTGGCCTTCGGGTATCTGTGTTATTCAGAGGTCAATTGCGATTGGACTTGGTTACTACTGTGTTCAACACAGGTTTCAGATACATGTGTTGTCGCTGGAAACTGTGTTGTATTGTTGTAGTGTCAAATTATCGGTCTATTCTGTATGCGCCTATACAGATTGTGGTAAGTGTTACTGTGGGCCACCGCGGCTGTAGGGTTCCTCAGTAACCACCGATCCTCTTGAGTTTATGTGTTTACTGTGCTTACGTAAACAAATTGTTATGCTGAATTGAATTATTAGTTGTACATTCATTCACTTAGCTTCGTGCTAATCCCACCATTTCCCTTCCTGCAGGTTATGATTAAGTTTTGTGGGTTGGGCAGGAAGATGGGCTATGGAAGGAATGTTTGACATGCGCTCACTCTCTGATGAATATGATTTTGTAAATGTGTTTTGTTAACTAATATGTATTCAGATTTCGTAAACAGCTGTATGTATTTGCTGCAGACAGTTTGTTAATTGTTGTAAAACTCGCGAAAAATTATTATGGGTCTTTTGTAATATAATATATACTAGTATCTTTATCCATCGCTTCCGAGTCAAATTACATATTTAACCTTGACTTAAATTATGGGGTGTTATACAGATGGTCCCAGGGTGTATTCGGTGTTGTCAGGCCATATACGGCTGGTCCAAGGACATACACGGTGTATTCGACTGGTATTTGATGTTTTCGACTAGGTGATCTTCATATTTTCGTCATAACTTTGTAGTTCCAGGTGGTATACGGCTAGTTCAAGGACATACACGATGCATACGAGCCATATTTGATTTTTTCGACTAGGTGAAAATTTTATATTTTGGTCACAACTTCGTAGTTCCTTATCCCTTTTTAGCAATTATTGAACTCACACACTCGTAATCACCTTATTGAAAATTTAAATTCATCTAATTTTTTTTTCTAAATCTTTGTCAAATAGGTAGTTAAAACACGAGCGAATTGTCTTTGATAGTTTATGCTCTATTTTATTCGTTTTCAACCGTGTTTAGTGATTCTTGAGCATCGTCTATATTTTAACCTCATTGACAGGATAAGATAGACAAACGTTGTATTTTCACAATTACGTCAATTATTAGGTTAAAATAAGAAATATAACGTACGCAAAAATATAATCTTTTACGCGTTATCAAGATTATTACATGCATTTTGGTAGAAACTCATTTTAATGTATTATCTTTCAAAAACTTCCATTAAAAAATCTTAATTAATTAATGTACTATAACTTATAAACTCTTAACTTTCAAGCTTTTAGTTTTGAGTATTTTATGTAAATTAATGTACTATAACTTATAAACTCTTAATTTTCAAGCTTTTAGTTTTGAGTATTTTATGTAAAGATCTATTGATATATAATTACATGCATGGAAAGATCAATTACATACATGTAAAGATCATGACATATGCATATAAAACTAAACATATAAAAATAAAGAAATATGTAATCATCTAATAAAATTTTTTAAGACTTAAGGTTTATAGATATACCTTAGGATGATATTGAATGGTAAAAAGACAAGAGAATGATTGTCGAAAACTACATTCCTAGTCTCTTCTAACTTCTTCCTCCTTTAAAACTTATTAATCTTTATTTCATTAGTTCATTCTCTCTCTCCCTCTCTCTTACTCTCTCACTCTCTCTCCTTTTAAAATGACGGTAAGAAAAAGTAAACTGATAAGAGTGGTAGTTTATTTAAGTTAGTATCGTCTACCAAATGTTGATGATTACCCTATGAATAGGGTGGTCACCAATTCTTGAGATAGTGACAATACACCACTTTTTAAACTTAAGAGGTAGGTGATCTACTATTGGAAAAAAAAATGGAGGTGAACTTTAAAACCGTTCGATTCCTCTTGCATCTTAGTTTTGTACTTTGAGCATTGACTTAAATACACTAAAGAGTTAAGTCATGAGAAGCTCTCTTTCCTTGTACCTAATGCTTTAAAATGGCTATTTTGTTTAGTTTGACAAACTGTTAAAAGGTTTATCTTTTATTGCTTATAAGTATTACATTCATAAGTATGTAATTTATGTTATACTAAACAACTTTTATTTTATGTAAACAAATTTTATCATACACTCAAAATTAAGTTGCATAAACATAATATTTAAAAGAGACTAAATTTAGAGATGTTACACAAGCTATGAAGCGAGTCGGAACGAAGCGGGTCAACCCTACATACTGATAGAGTTTGACCAAACAGGTTTTTCTGTCGGACCGGTGACCCGTTATCCATTCAATTACCGGTTTTCCAAAAATACAAAGAAAATTTTGCAAGATGTTGCTTGCTGGCGGTCTATCTGTTAGGTCATTTATAGATCTCAACAACTTGATAATCAAATTAAATTAAGTATTAAACAGTTAATACCAAGTTATAAACAAATCAGTAACCATTGTACTTAGCGTAATTAAGATCAATAAGAACACATAGTGAACACACAGTGATACTTTGAAATGAATATTATTGATAATAGTTCAAATCATATAAACACAGAGTTTACAATATGAGTATAGATGAATTGAGTGTATGTAAGTACTAAACTTTTGCTCTCAAAATACAATTCACAAATGATCGCATCGCTCCTATTTATATTACTCTAATCATTTGGAAACATAATCTCATCATTTCTCTAATTATCATAGTTCACTAACTAACTTCACACAATTAACGGGATTGAAATCAATCAGAGTAATCGTGCATAATCTTAACTAATAAGATATTATCGAATCTTTAATTCAAATCCCAAATCTTTAGAGTCTGTAAGGTATGAGTCTGCATGGCTTGACTCTACATGGCTTTACTTTGTCTTCATTTGAGTCTACCTAAGTTTGAGTCTGCATCTGTTTGAGTCTGTCTCCATTTGAGTCTGTATTCATTTGAGTCTGTTACACAGATCTAGACTAAGCAATCGCACAAAGTGAAGATCATAAATTAAACAAAAATAAACACACTACGACTAACTTAGAAAATTAATACTAAGTTATCTAGACTCACGTTTTGACTCTTCAGATTTTTAATTTACCTTCGATCATTGTTTTTTTCAACACTATCTTCGGCATCTGTTTTCGAAGAATTTTTGTGGCGTTGTTTCCTTGCAGTTCATTACCGACGATGGCTTTCATTTGCACTTGGTACATTTATGTAAATATAGATTCATTAGATCATCAACAATTAAAGGTAACTTAATGATGACATTAGTCATGAGTATGTGAGTGAATGAAGTTGAGAGTAGAAATAGTTAGTCACAAATGAAGAAGATAAGCGTGTGTATGGATTGAATGGGTGGTCACTATCTGTGATGGTCAAATTAGAGATGTGTCACTAACTTTGCGACATTAAAGAACAACCTGTTTACCAATGTTTTGAAAACCGTTTTTTAAGTCGGACCGGTCTTTGACTTTTCTTGACTTTTTACGACTTTTTTTACTTTTGTTACCTTCTTGACTGTTTTTTTTTCTTTTTACTTTTCTTGACTTTTTATGACTTGGTTTTTGGGAAAAACCTAAGTTTTCCAACAAATAGATCTTTAAAAAATAGACAAGTTAAAAATAAAAAGACAGTGACTTAATCCGACTTACCAGTAAAAAGATGTGACCTTTCAATGTTCACACCTCAAACTTTTAAAACTACAATTATAAATTATGACATTTGACATGAAACATATAATGGCTATCAACTTATTATAGAATTGTCAAAATAATCATTAAAAGAGCTATTAGAAAAATCATTAAAATAATCATTTATATATACTAGTAATATAATATTTACACAACTACAAATAAAGAGTTTTGGGACGACAGTTTTCGTCAGAAATCAGTCGGAAAACACAATTTCCGACGGATTTCCGACGAACCCTTGCCGTTAGAAATAACTTCGTCGTTAAAGGGCTCCAACGGATTTCCCACGGACATATTTTCCGACGGATTTTCGACAGCCCAAACTTCCGACGGCCTTTTCTAGCGGATTATTGACAACTACTTTCCGGCGGATTACCGACACGCTTTTCCGACAGCTTTTTTTCGAAGAATTTCCGACAGGTTTTTTCAGATGGTTTTCTAACTTGTCTAATGAGGTCGATTTTGCAATGACCATTTTTCGTCGCAAATCCGTCGTGAATCCGTCGCAAAGTCGTTTTCCCCATTTAAATGCTACTGTAATTATTGCATTTTTCAAGTTTTTTTCCCTTGCATTTCTAGTTTTCCAGTCTTGCTACGGGTACATAACAATATAAATACATCAAATACCATATAAAAATGTGTAAAAATGTATCAAACATCCTAAAATTTTCATACATAGCTACAAACATGTTTTGGACATTCAAAAGCCAGTAGGAAGTCCTACAACATACTACGCAAACAAGTTCAAGTAATTAAAGTTTAATTACTTCCCGGAAAGTTTGGTATGTACTTCACCAAATTATCAATCTTCTCGGGTAATTCTTTCCTAAACCCTTCACCAAGTGCTTTACTATCATCAACTTCTTTTTGAAGTCGTTCCTCACGCTCTTGCATCTCCTCCTTTCTTTTAGCATATCCTCCCTCTCTTTTAGCATCTCATTCCTTTCTTTTCACATTGGTCCTCTATTTTATCTATCTTTTGTGTTAGCTTTTGCACCTTCAAATAGTAACCACGTGTTCATACAACCCATTACAAATCTTTACAAATATTTATGATTACAAAAACAGAATTGTAACAAGTGATAAGCCTACTTTAACAGTCGAGTTTGGCACTTTTACATTCATAATAAGTCAAGGAAAACAAGGAATACATGTAAATAGGAATGTAGGTAAACAAGAAGCTAAGTAAAAAAACATACCTGATTACACAATATCTATATAACAGCTTACTATGTCCCTATGCTTTCATTTTCATGCACGCACGATTAAATCTAAGTTTCGCAAATCAGAAGACCATTGTTTGATATTTTGTACTTAAATATTCAACTAATTTTCTTTGTATATACAAACCATCATAAACACATAGAAACAGACTAGCACTAAGACTCGACTGTTGAACCTACAGAAACATCCCTAACCCACTACTTAATTTCATTTAGATTGGTACTAATTATCGCAATGTTTCATACATATTGTAACGAGTTATAAGAAATAGTGTATATATATATATATATACAAGGAAGAGTAAAACATACCTCGTTTGGCTGATGCACATGAGCTACCAGTGCTCGCTGTAAAGGGTATGCCCGTGAGCACATAACATAGATCTGAAGATGTACTAGACCTGTATGCTCTTCCTTTGTTCAGCTTTCCAGCAGCCTCCTCCCACAAGACTTGATCATGCTTTGGGTGAGCTTCAACGTTTGGGCCATACTTCTCCAACAAAGATCCCGTAAACTTTTCCTAACATGTATGTTCAGAAATTTGTATGTTAGCAACTAGACATTAAATAATAAAATTATTAAAGCATAGCTAATCATAAGAGCATGAAACTGCACATACATAAGTCATATGCGATCTTTCATCAACAAACTCCGATTGCACACCCCCGTCCCTTTCCTAATATGATTGTTTTTAAAAACTTCCGAAGACAGTTGTGGGCCACCCATTTTTTATTCATACAAAAGTTATATGAAGAGTTAGACATATAGAATTAACATAAAAACAAATTATTCAAAACAGTATATAGTTAATAAATAATACAAATAATTGTCGTTTCCTGATGTAGCCTCCCGAGCCTCCAGTATGAAGGCCACCTCGAGCTTTTCCCCTATTTTCTTTGTTGACCATAAAAAGCTTTTTCCACGACACATTATTTCATTTTCTTTTAACAAGTGTTATCCAAAACTCTTGTTTTATCCATGGTGGGTTATAAGGAATGATCCATTTTAAGTTATCAATAACTTCCTCAGCTGAGACACCTTTACGTGCACAAGCGATATCAATTGCTCGGCTACATTCAGTACTCAACGTATCATACAATCGTTTTTCATTAACTTCATTCAAGATATGCTTGATAGCACCATCAATAAGGGGATCCCATTGAAATTGACCCTGCACATAGATTAGTTAATTACCTTAATCCTTTATATAATAACACATTTTAACTTAACTTCTTAACTAATAAATAGTATGTAGCTCAACCTTAAATTCAGCAAAAAACCGGTCTTTATGCTCAATCGGGATATCAGTTCAATTTACCCAAGGTCCAGCAAACATACCCTTCGAGTTTTTAGAGATTGAGGTAACAGCCTTATGATTAGTAAAACTGCATAATGGGAACAATTTCATAATATTAATATACTAAGTCTTTCCAAGTTAGATTACACGGGTTTTGAATTGTTTTAAGTTAGATTTACTTACCGCGAACTATCATGTGTAACAGAATTCCACAACTTATGTGATGGATTTGTAGGAATAGTGCCTGAAGAATTTCTGTAAGTCTCTAGATCTTGGTTAGCGATAACGAATTATCTTTTAGGTATTGAGGTGCGGAATCCCTCAATACTTAAGGTTTTAGGCTTATATAACTAATCTATCAATTAACAAGCTTCGTTTTGATATCAACTAGTGTTAAACAATCAAAACCGAGCCTATTCAATGATAGCCTTTATATCAGCACGAATTTCGAGGAGAGAATACTTAAAATATTTGGTGTATGTGATAATGGCACGGATTTCTAGGTTTTTTTTTTTTTTTTTTTAATAATGAGCAGCATTAAAATATTTATATCTGGTTCAACTCGCAGGCCATGGGCCTTGCGAGTTGACTCAACTCGCAGCCCATGGGCCTGCGAGTCCAGATTTATTGCGAGCCCAGATCTCAACTCGCAGCTGAGAGTTGCGAGTCCAGATTGGACTGCGAGTTGAGATCTCAACTCGCAAGTCTGTTGACCTGCGACTTGACTTCTCAATTCGCGATTCAGACTTTAACTTAAAATCGATATTTGTCTAATAACATTTAACAAATAATAATAACAAGTTAATATCATATATTTACAAGTCTAAACCAATTTATACAAGTTTGATAATAAATACACTAGTCCTATTACAAGCTAGATCTATTGTCACAATAACATGTCCCAACAGACTCCCCCTTGACAATAGCTCTAGTGTCGTTATCTTCAACTTTGTCTTTGGTCTTTACTTGTAAAGACTACTGCCCATATGAATCTTCATTCTAATACAAGTCTTCACCATTAATTGATAATCTCTTGCAAGATCACCCCATGCTTCAGTCGTCAAGATCCTGTTTTCGTTTTAACTTCAACAGGTCATTCTTCGACAGATTCATCAGGTGTCGATGGTCATAGAGTGTTAGAATTACTCTTTCTCCTCCTTCGACTTCTTCATCAGCTTCAACCATGACAGCTTCACCAGTCTCTGAGTCCACGTGCCAGTTCAGAAGATTTCCCAGAATATTCTGTGGCATTGTCTTCAGTGGTATCTGCTGTACGCACTTGACAGCTGGATAAGTTTTCTTCCTTAATCTTCGGCCAGTTCTCTGACTTCGTTCCTTTAATTTGATCGTCTTTCCGACTCTTGGCTTAATCTTCTCAAACTTCATTGATCTACCCTCAGTCCGAATGATTCTCTCAACATAAGTTGCGTAGGGATCATTACTGGGATATATCAGTTCTAAGCGTGCCAAGTCTCGAATTTCAAATCGAGGAAGCGAACTGAATACTTTAAGCTTCTTATCGAAATATTGAACTCCGTCAAATCTTTTGATAGCGAAAAGTTTCAAGTCAGAATCAAAATACCAGCCGATGATCCCCTTCCTTGGAGCTTTCTTTCTAGTTATATCTACTTCAGACATCCCAACCTTTTGCTTTCTCCTTTTCAGAGGTCTAAACATGGGATTATTTCTGAGTTTTTCTGGAAGGTCATCTTCTGATTCAGAACTGGTTGATTCATCTAGATTTTCATCTAAATCAACAACCCTTTCTCCATTTTCTTCCTGGATGACCACTTTAGTTGTAGATGGGCTTACAATGTGTTCAACAACATCAGCGTCAAGATCTACACACTCGTCTGCCCCATCATTAACAATGAAAGTCCAATCTTCAGGAGGTACAAACTCTCCTTCCTTAAGGTCAAAGTCAATGTCCTCATCTAATTCATCTGGCATGTCGCCTTCAGAATCTGATAAGTTCAACATTTCATGACCTATAGAAATACATACACAAATAGATTAATATCATAAGTTCTTTCATTGATTTCCCTGAATCAATCTAAGATTTTTCTTATTAATCCCTTTGTGTATTTAAAATATATTATATATATATATACTTATTTAAATCTTTCATCGATTATGATAATCGATCTAAAATTTGAATAAGTCTTATAATATGCGAACATCATATATTATATGATCCTATAACTCTTTTATCGATCATAGTCAATCTAGAATTACAAAAGGCTTATAATATACGAACATTCATAATTATAACATTTTAAACATTCAAGTTTAAACATCTTAATTACAGAATTATATTACAAAATAATTCAAAGTTACAATGTATTAATAATTACAATCAGTCTATATTAACACAAGTGTCACCTTCTTCAGCTCCACCCTTCGCAGTACCAGCACCAGCTCCACTAGCTCCAGCAGACTCCCCCTGAAATGTAGTAGTCTGCTGACCAGTCGTTGAAGGACCAGCCAGCTCACTTTCTTTTTCAGTCGCGGGATCATCGTCTTTATCATCTCGGCTCTTCTTAACCAGCTCATCCTCTTTACAAACTTCTTCAAATGCAGCCTTCTCAATTGCAACTTTCTCCCCTTGAGATGGCTGGTTCTGCTCTAAGTAAGTAATACGACGAGAGAGACGATCAAGTTGTCGTTGCTTCTCAGCCACGTCATCTACCAGAGTGTTGTTGGTCTTGAGTAACAGTGAGTAAGCATTGTTCTGTGTAGTGACACTGTCTGACAACTGTAGAATCTGTGTGGCAAAAGTGTTGGCAACTAACTGCAACTCTCGAACCTTAGACTCCAAGCTTATAATGCGTTCAGCATCAGTCTTTGGTGAGGTTGAAGGAGCAGCATCAGTGGTGGATGGAGGTGTTGGAGCAGGAGGTTGCATTCTCTTTGCTATCTCTGTAGCAACATCTGTCAAAAGACGCGCCGCAACCCTGCTTGATTTGGTGGTTGGGTGTGAAGAAGGTTGAACCAAAGCAGCAATCAATTCAGCCTCAGAGGGCGTAGACGTTGATTGTGTAGTAGCTGCAGAGGTTGAAGCAGTAGGCTTTGACAGCTTGCGAGGTCGAGTGAGAAGCACTTCCTCCTCTTCTTCATCATCTTCGTCTTCAACAACAACGAAATCGGGATCTTGATCAGCAGCTTTCCTCTTTAACTTCAATGCCGGATCGATAATCAATTTTGATCCTTGACGAATCATCCCTTCAGGGATACCGGAGACAAACCCTGGTGGTCCAGTCTCATCATCATCATCAGACTCAGATTCAGAAGCAGAAGCAGCTTCTCCATCTCTGCCCGATGGCCCAACAGCATCAGATGCCTCAGTAGGTAGAGGTGTACCAGAGGTACTCGGACCTGCAGTCAAAAATTGATCTATATCTTTAAAGACCTGATCAGTGTCCTCTTCAACTCGTGGTGGCTCAGCAATATATTGATCCACATCCTGCAAGATAGGATCATTTGCATCATCATTTTCAGCCAAAACTTGTTGCACTACTTCAGCAGCAACTTCAGCATTAACTTGTGGCTCTTGCTGATTTGCCTAATTTAGAACCTCCTCTATTAGCTCTTGTGGTGCAGGCACAGCTGCAGCCACATCAACATCAATCCAACCATTGTTTGGTGGCGTAATATACTCGGGATTAACCAAAAATCCAAACAACTCTGTCAGCTGAGGTTGCATCTCGAATCTGCGAGAGGTTTGCATAAACATCGCATTATATGCCCGTAACCCAATGGTATCAACCTTCAGATCCGCTTGAAAAACCGGCAGATCAGGGATAGAGGCCCTAATAATCAGCATGCAAAATCGGGGATAGATCATAAACTGCGATCTAACTCCCCCCAAAATTTGGCGTACAATCTCCCCAAAGATGTAATCTGAAAAGCTGTATGGTTTGTTATAAACCAGTGACAGTAAAGCAGATAGGAGAGAAGAGCTCAACTCATCGTATCCTCCCTTCTTCGGTCCAAAGATAGTTACAAGGACATGCCATAAGAACCTCCACTCACCGAAAACGAGCGCCTTCAAGAACTGACGCCCTCTCTTGGGTCCAACATACCCCATCCGTCCTAGAGCTCCCTCAATAAAATCCGATGGAAACTCAGTTGGTCCATCTTCCTGCTCCACAGTCCCCAACTGTAGTATGTTTCTAAGATCAGAGGCAGAGAAGATAACCTGACTATCATTAATCCTCGTCTGGATGACCGGAGGATTCACAGATGTGTCATATACTATATTAGCCCAGAACTGGGTAAGTATATCTTGTGAAAGAGCAGGTGACTCTGTAATGGCGTACTGTATCCTTGATCGACTCAGAAAAGTAAGAACCCGAGCGACCCTGGATGCACCTCGTGCATTGACATCCAAATCAACGAGCACGTTGTGATGAGCAACAAATAGTCGAGCCATATCTGTAATATCACAAATCACACAAATGTTAGACAATGAGTTTAACCAATATTGATAAACTTATATGATCTACAACTCATGATTGAACTATTAAGTCGTGAAACTTAATTATCAATTATAGTTGTTCAACATATACAGAATCAATAAGTCTAACTTTCAAATTAACCTGCTACACAAATATATTACTTATTACGGAAAGTCATAAGTCTTATATATAGAGTATACGGTTTTACGTGTTTACATTTAAGTCGACACGTCTAACCGTAGACTATTTTAACTTATAAACGCTTAATTAGTTAACTAATCGAGAGATCGTAAATTAAAATTATAAATCAAAAGTTTCAAAAAGTCAACTCGCAAGTTCAACTCGCAGGTCAACAGAAGTCAACTCGCAAGCTCAACTCGCAAGCTCAACTCGCAAGTTCAACTCGCAGAGTCAACTCGCAGGTCAACTCGCAGGTTGGACTCGCAAGTCAACTCGCCACTCGCAGAAGCGGGCTGCGAGTTGAGTCTGGATCTCAACTCGCAGCATGAACTGCCATGATGACATCACCTTTTAATCTTAATTTTTGGCGAGATATAACATGATCAAGCTATGTCATCTTGTTCAATAGACTCAGATTTACATAAACCCTAAGGTTTCTTGTCTATATGAGCTATAATTTTGATGATTTTTGTAATTTAAATACCAAAACCCTCATTTTATTAAAAATGCCGATTGTGGATTAATTACACGATAGAATTGATTGATTTATACCTCAAAATGTTCGCGTTGTTAAGATGTATAAAAGTCACAAGTTCAAAATCTCTTTACTTCGAAATCAAAGTCAAAATATGTGCGAGTTCAAATCTGGGTTCGAAAAGGGAATAAACTGGACTCGCAAGTGTGTGTTTTATTTTTCAACTCGCAGTCCTATTTAAGCTATAGACTCGGCTCGCAGAACTCAACTCGCAAAGTTGAGTTCAATTCGCAGCCCTGTCAACTCGCAGCACTATTCTCAGTTCGCAATTTTTGTCCAAAAATTACATTTTAATTATAAAACGTAATTTTTAAGTCCAAATCGCGTACAAGTCTAAAATCTGAGGATCTTTCATCTGTTTTTCTCATGGAATAGCGAACAAGTCTAAAATAAAATATTTTTCACTTGTCTTTCTTGGAAAAAGCGCACAAGTCTAAAATCTGAGGATCTTTCACCTGTTTTTCTCATGGAATAGCGAACAAGTCTAAAATAAAATATTTTTCACTTGTCTTTCTTGGAAAAAGCGCACAAGTCTAAAATCTGAGGATCTTTCACTAGTGATGCAATCATGCAATAAAACGAACAATAAAAACATAAGTAAAATAAAATAAAGAGAAATAAGATAAAATGAGATAAATAAAAGTTCAATGATTCATAATAAACATTTGAATCAAGTACCCTTGTATTAATGAAACATTTTGACTAAAATAAAATTACAATAAAGTAAAATAGATCGTAATCGAGGGCGTTAAAAATTTATCGACAGTGGGATCATATCAGAAGGAAACAGCTGAACCAAATGATGAGTAAAAAGTCTAAGAAGATTGTTAGTATGCAAACCTTATGAAATTCACAATAAGTTACATAAGAACTCACAACTTAACCATTTATCAACTTACATTTATAAGAGTATAACTTGGTTACCTATTTCCACATAATATAATAGTCACATCAAAATGAAGTGATTTAAATATCATAGACAGTTCAGGATGATTACCGGTATTATAATCCATATAAACAAAGTCTACACTGATTTCCAAGCAAACCTTTTATTGTTTGTATGTGTATTACCTAATGTGATTCAAAAATGACATACTGAGAAATCAAAAATAACACATAACACCGTATCTTTCTCTTTCAAGGTAGAGGTCACTAAATAATGTTCTTTGCGAAGCATATGACATACCCTAGAGTAAATGTGACAAATATCAAACTCGTTTTGTAGATACTAGTGGTTCTAGTTCTGTACTTAGTACAACAAAAGATCCCTTAGTATAGACAAACCAAGCTTGAAACTATTGGCAAAACTAAAGGAGTCAGGTCTGTACTTAGTACAATAAAGACACCAGTAATTTCACTAACAGCCATAATTCTTATTATTTGTCTTGACATATTTTCATAGATTCTTGATAACAGTGTATGGTCAGACTATCTTTCATCAATTAAGACTTATGTCATACGTCATATAGTAAATCACACGAGATAACACACAGAAGATTTATAACTTATTATATGCTCAGAAATCAAAGCAGAAATTGCCTACCAGTACATCATATACTGAAGTTGTCTAGATCTAAAGTTTTTCAAGCAGATTATATCGTGTGGAGAGAGGAGTATACTAAAATAAAGATAAGTGAAGGCCTGGTTTTAAAGATGTAAAGTTCATGTAACAAATTTGAATCTACTAACACATCTAACTTAAGACTTTTACCTACATTTATTAAGCCAATTCCTCTAATTTACTATCATTTCCCAGTTGATAAAGACTTAACCTTTATCGGAGGCGATTCCCCAACGGTAACAAGCAAATGAATGCCATACGCGTTACCCCCTTTTCCCCCTTTTTTTTTAAAAAAAAAATAGGCATAAACTAATAAATATAAACGACTAATTATTACAAACCAACTCTATGGAAGACTAATCCTCTGGATTTCTCATTCCATTTAGTTGCACTAATTTCTCGAATCGAGCTCTGTCGAACGTTTTGGTGTATAAGTCTGCTAAATTATCCACAGATGGAACCTTAGCTAACTTTATCAGGTTCTTCTCAGCACAGTCTCTAATAAAGTGATGTCGAATATCAATATGTTTAGTTTTACTGTGCTTGACCGGATTATTGGTTATTGAGATCGTTGATTCATTATCAATCATCATAGGAGTATTTGTTATACTCAACCCATAATCAAGCAATTGTTGTTGTATCCACAGAACTTTGGAACAACAGCTGCCAGCTGCAACATACTCAGCTTCACATGTAGAAATGGCTACTGAGGTTTGCTTCTTGCATTGCCAAGAGACCAGTCTACCTCCTAGGAATTGACATCCACCGGTTGTAGACTTTCTATTCTGATTGCATCCTCCGTAATCAGAATCAGTGTAAGCCACAAAATCTAAGTCTCCATCAGTCGGATACCAAAGTCCCAGCTTCGGTTTCCCTTTGAGGTAACGAAGAATTCGTTTCACAGCTTGCATGTGAGACTCTTTAGGAGTAGCTTGATATCTTGCACAGACACATACTGCAAACATTATATCAGGCCTGGAAGCTGTAAGATACATTAGTGATCCAATCATGGCCCTATAAAGAGTAGGATCCACATCTCTATCACTCGATGTATCTGGCCCAATACCATGAGCTTCTGGAATGGGAGTATGAAAAATTCTAGATTCTTCCATTTTGAATCGTTCTAGAAGCTCATTCGTATACTTAGTCTGATGAATGAAATATCCATCTTTCTTTTGATCGACTTGCAATCCTAAGAAAAATGTCAATTCACCCATCGCTGACATTTCAAACTTGTTCTTCATAACTCGTTCAAATTCACTACACATCTTTTCGTCAGATGACCCAAAGATGATGTCATCCACATATACTTGAACAAGTAGAAAGTCTCTCTTCTTCCATTTGACAAAGAGTGTACTGTCAATTCTTCCTCTTGTAAAACCATTCTCAAGAAGATAAGTAGACAGTGTTTCATACCACGCTCTCGGAGCTTGATGTAATCCATATAGAGCCTTATCGAGACGATATACTCTATCTGGATACTTTGGATCAGTAAATCCCGGTGGTTGAGAAACATACACCGTTTCTTTGACTTTGCCATACAAGAAGGCACTTTTAACATCCAGCTGAAATACCTTTATTTTCTTTGAGGCTGCAAATGCTAAGAATAACCTAATTGCTTCAAGCCTAGCCACAGGCGCAAACACTTCATTGTAATCAATCCCCTCTTGTTGATTGAAACCTTGGACAACTAGACGAGCTTTATTGCGAATCATGATTCCTCGATCGTCTTTCTTGCACTTAAATACCCATCTAGTTCCAATTGGATATTCTCCAACAGGTAAGCTAACCAACTCCCAAACTTGCAATTTTGTGAACTGAGACAGTTCTTCCTGCATTGCCTCGACCTACGAATTTTCCTTCAAAGCTATCTGAACATTCTTAGGTTCAATTTGTGAGATAAAGCATGAATATAAACATAGATTTGAGATCCCTGTCTCGTTCATTTCAGCATACAAGCTTGAATGAGTGGATGTACTAGCTTTAGATTGATTCCGAGTCAGAACAGGAGAATTTGGATCACCAATGATATTATCTATTGGATGAATCCTATTAATTCTTGTTTAAGTAACAGGTTCAACTGGAATATCATCCTGTAAGTTGGCACCAATTTCCTCCAAAGGTGGTATACCTTCATTAGTAGTTGATATCCTTAATTGTCTCAGAGGAGTAAGAACATCATCCATAATCCTTTGAGAAGCAATTTCAGGATCTTCACTCTCTAGAAGTATATCATCTTGAGGTTGTTGTGACTCGATAGGGGGGACCACATCAGTATCGACAATATTCCTACCATCAGACGTTTGAGCACTCGATGAAGGAGTGGGATCCTCATCTCCTGACAATAAATGCTCAGGAATATCTGAGTTACTGACATAGTCACTGATAGGGACTTTAAATGACTTGAAAAGATCTGAATAATCAAACTGCCAATCCAATCCCTTATGTGAGTCATGTGTATAGCTCGTAACTTCGATGTTATAAACTATTTCAACACGTCCCGAATTTTTATTGAAGGCCCGTTTGTTTGGTGAGTTAGGCATGTAACCTAGGAAGTATCCTTCGTCAGCCTTCTCACCAAATTTAGGTTGATGACTTGTTTTCAACAACGTACATGAAACTCCAAAGGGTTCAAACCCTTTTAAGTTCGGTTTCTTTTTGTTCAAAAGCTCATAACATGTCTTGTTTTGCTTTTTAACCGTAAGAACCCGATTGAGAACATGACATGCTGTATTCACTGCTTCTGCCCAAAATATGACCGGAAGCCTTGAATCTGCAAGCATTGTTCTCGCTGCTTCAATTAGAGTTCTATTCTTCCTTTCAGCAACACCATTTTGTTGAGGTTCATATGGTGCACTGAATTGATGTTGAATGCCTTTGCTTAAGCAATATACATTCAATGTAGAATTCTTGAACTCAGTCCCATTGTCACTACGAATTCTCTTAACTCTTTTTCTATAGATGTTCTCTATTAGATCTAGAAACTCCATAAGAATGCCCGGAGTTTCATCCTTAGATCCCAAAAAGAATACCCAAGAGAATCTAGAGAAATCGTCTGTGACAACCAGACTGTACCATTTGCCACCTATGCTTCTCTTGCTTATTGGGCCAAAGAGATCCATATGTAGCAACTCAAAAGGCGAGGAAATAGAGTTCACATTTTTAGACTTGTGTGGTTTCTTATGCTGTTTTCCTTTCAAGCAGGATATACACTTGTCTTCAAATGCAAAACTCTTCGGTGGTACACCCAGAACTAACCCATGTTTGGTTATATAGTTCATTTTTCGAAAGTTTAAGTGTGCCATTTTCCTATGCCATAGGAGAGAGTCTGATTCTGAAGCCTTGGATAACAGACAAGTAGACACCATTGAAGTAATAGGAGCATTCATGTTGATAGCATAAATGTCCTTCTTCCTTGGAGCTTTCATCAGTATCCATTTTTCGGGAATGATAAAACCCGGCTTCAGGATCAAGGCCTCTTTCTCAGTGAAGAGAACAGGATGACCTTTATCACAGACTTGGGAAACACTCACTAGGTTGTGCGTTAGTTCTTCAACGTAATTCACATCCTCTAGAGTCAAAGTTCCATTTGAAACTGTTCCTTTCCCAGTAATTACTCCTCCTTTATCACCAGCGAAGTGCACTCCTTATCTCAGTCCACCTCTGAAGTCTGTCAGTAGACTTCTGGTTCCTGTCATGTGCCTAGAGCATCCACTGTCAACATACCACCAGTTGTCGTAGTTCCCAGTCTGCTCCTGCACATGTAATTTGTACACAATTAGTTATCAAGAGGGACCCAAGCCATTACGGTCTTGGTTTGTCCCTTATCATCTACAAACTGTAGCTCTTTAAAATAACCATTTTTCCCATTGGGAGCTTTGGTCACTTTTGAAGACGCATCAGC
This sequence comes from Logfia minima, assembly GCA_963921325.1. NCBI lineage: Eukaryota > Viridiplantae > Streptophyta > Magnoliopsida > Asterales > Asteraceae > Logfia > Logfia minima. The sequence continues at coordinate 6,554,688 of OY992766.1, read as the reverse complement.
TTGCTGATGATTAGTGGTCCTGGGTCTATAAGTTGATTGATTTCCAACCCTCCCCGAAATATAACCCTGGGATTTTTGCCCTTGGCTACGATTATCATAGGACCCTTGGTAAACTCCTTGTGTGCGAGATGTAGAACCAATCTCAAAATGACTTTGGTTCCTTCTCGGAGTCATAAACCTCGACGGCACTTGATCCTTAGCAAAGTTTTCATGCCGTTTAGGTTTTGGTGGCGAGACACTGTGAGACGCATCTCTTTTCAGAGCAGTCACAGGTTTAATACCAATACCAGGTCTGGTACCTAACCTGTCTGTGATAGAGATATTTTTAGACTTATCACTGGCCTCGCGCTTAGGAGCAGCTTCATTCTTCTTATTGGGACAACAAGAAGAGACATGTCCTCGTTGATGACATTTGAAGCATGACATCTGCTTTCGTGACTTAGCAGACTTCTTCTTTGTCTGATCAAAAGACACTGAAGGTAACTCCTTATGTTTCTTAATGACCTCATTATTTCCATCAGTAATTCCAATCATCCCACTTGATACGAATTGTACTTTAGTGAGAGATTTGACTGTACTCTTGGTTAATGATGAATCATTGACAGTCTCTTTTTGGATCTCAGATGCAATAGACTGTTGATTTTCCAAATCCTCAGTCTCAGGATTAACATCTGTCATTTCTAAGTCAACAGAAGTGGAAGCAGTGTAATTGGCATTAAAGGGCGGAGGAACATCTGAGTATCCTAGGCCAGTAACATCCTTTACACTACGTTGAGAGCTAATGATTCTATCTAAGGTCAAAGAAGAAGTTCTATAACCTTCAAATTTTCTATTCAGCTCTACCAGTTTCATATTTGACTCTGATAACTCCTTATCCCTAATAGCTATATTTCTATTAAGCTCATTAAGGTTTAGATATAACCCGTCTATTTTAATACATTGTTCATTTATAATGTCAGTCATACTGGTCTTATCTAGAGCATCACTCTTAATCTTCTCGTTCAGTGCTAATTTATCTTCACCTAACCTACGAACATCAGACTTAGCTAAATCTAATTCTGAGGTCAAGGTTTTGTTAGATTCTGCAAAGACACTAACCTGTGTTTGAAGATCAGTAACTAAATAGCACACATCAGCGAGAGTAAGGAGATCTAGACATACCTTTTTCTTTTCGGATTGAATATCAGCCATATATGCCACAAAATCATCGGGACTCATTTCTTCTGTCGAGTTGATGTAGAGAACATCTTCCGCAATCCCCTTAACTTCTGTGTGTGGCACATTAGCTTGAAGTTCTTCAGTAGTCGGCATGTAGGAAGTGGATTCAATTTGTTTCTCTTGATCGTCAATCTCAGCCATGAGAGCTTGCTCTGATGGTGTAGACCAATCATAAGATCCGTCTATTTGCTGAACCACTAAGACTTTGGAAGTTAGATTACTTCCCGAATCTTGTTTTGAAGTTCCAGCATCAACCTTTGGTCTTTGGCATTCCCTGGCAAAGTGTCCGTAACCTTGACAGTTATAACACTTGACCTTGGACTTGTCAAAACCTGGTCGATTTCCAACCACTCTCTTACCCGTACGCTTTAGGAAATTCTTTACTCTCCTTGACACCATAGCCAGTTGCCACTGGAGGTCCATTTCCTCTAAGTCATCAGGGTCAACCTGATCATAATCTTCATCAAATTGTGCAGGATCGTTTTTCTTCCCTTGAATATATTTTTCATAGGAAGCAACGAACGATGCCAACACAGAAAGTTGTTGTTCGGCTGATTTCACACTCATCGGCATCTTATGATGCCCTTGAGTGGATTTATCTGAGGTGGTGTTCCTGTTTCGTTATTCACCGCTATCCGAAGCAATGAAACAGAGATCCTCAATCAATTTTTCTCCAATCTCATCAATTTCACCCGCAAACAAAGCAGTGGTCAAATTGGATGAGGAATTAGAGATACTGGTCTTTCCATGGTACAGACCAGGATTCTGTAGATGATCAGAATCCGTATCTCTCGTTCTCTTAGAGAAATCATAACCCCTTAGTTTATCAATCGCTTTCTCTAGGGTCATGGTTGCATATCTTTCATCATTATCTTTCAGCATGATACCGTACATCTCCCATTTACAAGGTAAACCCTCAATAAACTTGTCGGTTTTCTCCTTGTCATTATAGAAGATAGCATGGTCGTCAAGCTCACTTAATAGATGATAGAAACGGGTGGTGTAAGCCTCAAGATCTTCTTCTCTAAAAGCCTTAAATACCATAAACTGCTTTTTTAGAAAATTACATTTACCAGCTTTCACCTGAGGGCTCCCCTCACATCTCTTTTCTAGAGCGTCCCACAGCTCTTTAGCTGTGTGAAAGGACTTCAACTGATGGTTGATCTCCTTAGGAAGGCTCATCTTAATTGAAGAATGTGCTTTATTATCGATGGTGAATTCTTTCTTCTGATTGTCATTCATTCGATCATAAGTCACAATCACTGTTGCGTTCCCTACCTCAGCTGTAGGTGCAACATATCCGTTTTTAATACACAGCCAGATAGTTATGTCATGGAATCTACAGTAGCTTTCGAACCTGTCTTTCCACCCATAATAGTCCTCGAGTCTAAGCAATTTTGGTGGAACATTAGATTTTCCAACCTCATGTTCCATTTCAATCATTCTACTCAAGTCAGACATCTTGGTAAGTCTTAAAAGTTGTCAAATCACAAGATATTACAACTTCAATTCGCAAGAATATCTCAGCTCGCAAAGGGTTTCAGCTCGCAAAGAAAGTCAACTCGCAGGAACTCAATTCGCAAAGGAACTCGGTTCGCAGGAAATGTCAACTCGCAGAAAACTCAGTTCGCAAGGAACTCGGTTCGCAAGTAATTTCAACTCGCAGAAAACTCAGTTCGCAAGGAACTCGGTTCGCAAGTAAATCTCAACTCGCCAGAGACTTTCAACTCGCAGCTGAATCTCAACTCGCAAGAAACTCAGCTCGCAGCTCAAACCCTAATTCTCAACTCGCAAATAACAGTAACCCTAATCTCAACTCGCAAAACGGCGCCTCGAAATCTGGGAACTGAAACTTTTTGGTATTTTACGAATAAATCCGTAGATTTCGTTCGAAAAACGACCCTAAAGATGTTATATAACCAAAAACCTTGTAACCACAACGTTTCTAAGCCCGAAAGCTCTGATACCAATTGTAAGTCTCTAGATCTTGGTTAGCGATAACGAATTATCTTTTAGGTATTGAGGTGCGGAATCCCTCAATACTTAAGGTTTTAGGCTTATATAACTAATCTATCAATTAACAAGCTTCGTTTTGATATCAACTAGTGTTAAACAATCAAAACCGAGCCTATTCAATAATAGCCTTTATATCAGCACGAATTTCGAGGAGAGAATACTTAAAATATTTGGTGTATGTGATAATGGCACGGATTTCTAGGTTTTTTTTTTTTTTAATAATGAGCAGCATTAAAATATTTATATCTGGTTCAACTCGCAGGCCATGGGCCTTGCGAGTTGACTCAACTCGCAGCCCATGGGCCTGCGAGTCCAGATTTATTGCGAGCCCAGATCTCAACTCGCAGCTGAGAGCTGCGAGTCCAGATTGGACTGCGAGTTGAGATCTCAACTCGCAAGTCTGTTGACCTGCGAGTTGACTTCTCAATTCGCGATTCAGACTTTAACTTAAAATCGATATTTGTCTAATAACATTTAACAAATAATAATAACAAGTTAATATCATATATTTACAAGTCTAAACCAATTTATACAAGTTTGATAATAAATACACTAGTCCTATTACAAGCTAGATCTATTGTCACAATAACATGTCCCAACAATTTGAACCATTATGTGATGGAACGTACCTAAGTGAGGGAACCGATTTTTTGTTAAAGAAGAAACTAGTAGGGATTTCGATTTGCTAAAAATTATAAACGGGGAAAGTAGAAGTAAACTAGGGCTTGCTGTTTGTGTTTGGTCGGTTTTGAGTTTTGACAGCCTTTAATATTGCCCAATCAAAACCTAGGTGCTTTTTTATTTTTTCGAACAAATGGTTGCTTCAATTGAGCTTTTTTATTTTATTTTATATGTCATCACTTGGAACAATTTTACAATGTTTTTAGGAACATTTTAACATTGGTTTATAAGTTAATGATAGTTAAATTGCTAATATAAACATGATTTCATGATAAAAAATAATCCATTCAAGTTAGCCCACAAATTAATACGAATAAGTCAGTGGACACAATGTATATATAAAATTGAACCATAGTTTTAATAAAAATCGTGATCATGAAATTGCTAATGTAAACATGATAGTCAGTGGATACAATTTATATATAAAATTGAACCATCCAAATATAAAAACAATCCATTCAAGTTAGCCCACAAATTAGTTTACTACAATACATTGAAACGATAACACTCACGTATTTGCTTGTACTTGTATGGTGTATAAATAAAAACTTATAAAAGGTCCCTCCTAAATCCGTCCCAATTTTCTGACAAATTTGGGACGGACCAATATGTTTATCTTTTATTTTAATAACATTTTTATACGAATAAGAACATGCGCACTCATATACATTGTTATATCAACATATAAAGATATAGAAAATTTAAAAATGCATATATACACTTAACTATACATACGAACGTACAAATGTTAACATTCGTTCTTAACAATACATATACACATACATACATACACAATAAAGAGAACACCGTTAAAGCTTTTATCACACGATTCTTAAATAAAATATGTAAAACTACTTATTTGATACTTTAGATTGATTACTTGTACTTGTATGGTGTATAAATACAAACTTATAAAAGGTTCGTCCCAAATCCGTCGGACGGATTTGGGACGGACCAATATGTTTATATTTTATTTTAATAACATTTTAATATGAATAAAAACACGCACACTCATATACGTTGTTATATTAACATATAAAGATATAGAAAATTTAAAAATGCATATATACACTTAACTATATATACGAACGTACAAACGTTAACATTCGTTCTTAACAATACATATACACATACATACGTACACAATAAAGAGAAGGGCGTTAAAGTTCATGTCATACGATTCTTAAATAAAATGTGTAAAACTACTTATTTGATACTTTAGATTGATTACTTGTACTTCTATGGTGTATAAATAAAAACTTATAAAAGGTCCGTCCTAAATCCGTCACAATTTTCCGACGGATTTGGGACGAACCAATATGTTTATATTATATTTTAATAACATTTTAATACGAATAAGAACATGCACACTCATATACGTTGTTATATCAACATATAAAGCTATATAAAATTTAAAAATGCATATATACACTTAACTATACATACGAACGTACAAACGTTAACATTCGTTCTTAACAATACATATACACATACATACGTACACAATAAAGAGAACGCCGTTAAAGCTCATGTCACACGATTCTTAAATAAAATGCATAAAACTACTTATTTGATAGTTTTTATTATTATTTGTACTTGTATGATGTAAACATACAAAAAATATAAAGGTCGTCGCAAATCCTTCCCAAATCCAAATCAAATTTCCGACAGATTGGGACGAAATACTTGTCGTTAGAAGCCGTCAGCACTGGTCGGAAATCCGTCGAACGTTTGGGACGGATTCCTTGACATCGGAACTACGTCGGAGGTTTGGGACGGATGCCTTTCCATCGGAAATTCGTCGAAATTTGGGACGAATTTTTGTCCCGTTGGAAATCTGTTTCTAATCTCAAGTTTTCTAGTAGTGTTATAATTACAACACTATCACAAAGTATGGTTAGATCGGTTTGCGATCAAACTATCTACCAAGCATAAGGTCTGAGGTTTGAAACATGGGGTTGACAGTTTTATTTCGTTTTATCTTCCTTTAATATTAAAGTTGTCTCACATCGGTGGTAACACAGACCCCAGCCTACCATGACCTACTATATATTTCAAACCAAACAAGCAAGTAATTCCAACCTAATCACGGTTGACCTACTAATTTGAAATGTTGACCTACGTGGTTTCTGATGGAAAAAAATAAATAAGAAAAATTCAAAAACTACTCCAAACCTGTTCCCCATTTCAGTTCGACCCACCGGTCGTTGACCAAATCAACTTTAACCAAAAACCAATTATAGGCGATTTTTCTTAAAACTCCAATTTAATAGGTCGGATCAATTTTCAAAATATTGTTATTTACGACAAAGTGATTGAACTGGACCCAACACGTTAACCGAGCCAATTATAAAATCGGGTTTCAAAGTTATAGGTGCTGCAAGAAGCATCTACGTCAAGCCAATGGTGTATATCTTGTACTATTAAATTGTTATAAAATCGGGTTTCAAAATCGGGTTTCAACGTTTCTTAAAAATTGTAAATTGTGTAGTGTCTAATAATTATTATAATTTGTTTATGATGTATATCTTGTACTATTAAATTGTTATATTATTAAATTTATTTAATGCATTATTATTATTTTTCATAAAAACATTTGGTGTGTAATTATCTGTATAATTTTATTGTAATGTGATATTTGTTTATTATGATGTATTTTTCGATTTTAAAGCTACTTTTTTTCATTTTCCTTATATAATATGAGATAATACTTTTTGTATTTCATTATGCCGATTTTCATATTTCAATGATTTTGTCAATAAAATAGCAGACAAAATAGAAATAGTATGATTTCGAAAACAAACAGTATATTATATTTAGTAATTATTATACAATAATAAATTGGGATGTAGATAACGATAATGATAAGTATAACTGACCATAATAGTGCATTTATATTTATACTAATAATTATATACGTTAAAAGGTATCATAGGAAAACAAATTAACGCATTAAATGAAACTTTTAAAAAATAAAACTACTTAATAATTTTAATTTTAATAATACAATATATATATATATATATAAACATATGTCATGTCTAAACACAATGCGTAACATAGAGACGAGGTGCCCTGTTAGGATTGGGGTTTGTATCGTTGACATGAAAGCTGGTCTAGAAAGATAAGTTAGTCCAACGTGACACATTGGTCGATTAATCGTGATTATTCGGCAAAATCTATTTACACATCTAAAAATGACTTTTATACGGATTAGAAGAATGGGAGAAGTGATGTTAGTCAAACTTTAATACATTATATTCTCATATTTAATTAATATAGTTTTATATTTCTTTTTGATAATTTTTATATAAGATACTTGAAATAATTCTGAATATATATTTATGATTAGTGCAATTTTATTTACATTTCGATATAAATTTTATCATCATATGATATTTATTTAATGAATGTATTTTTCAGTCTCGAAATCAACATTTTTTTATATCGAAATGTAGATAAATATAAACTGATCATAGTTGTATATTTGAATTAATACAAAAAAATACATAAGAAAAGCTATTAGCAAAAAACACAATGATATGTTAATACAACTATTTGAATATCATATATACTTATTTCTCATGCATGAATCTCAATAATATGTAACATCGAAATGTGCAATTTGACATTTGTAACTATACGACCATACCTTCACACTACTAGAGAAATTCACTTTAGATACCGGTTTTTAGGCACTTTAGAGACCGATTTTCAAACCTGTTTATAAAGGAGGGTGGTTGTATGTGATTCAATAAATCGGTTTCAATGTTTAGGAAATAGAAACCGTTTTGTCTTTTAAAGTGTGGTCTTTGTACTGGGTATAGAGATCGTTCTGAATAAACCAAAACCGGTCTCTTTGTTACATCAGAAACACAGAAACACATAAATGAACAAAAGCATTTGTTGAATAAATGCATAAACAACACAGAAATGAACAGAACCATTTGCTAAACAATGGAAACTAGAACAAATGCGTAAACACTTAAAATAAATTATATATATAATAAATCATCAAATACAAACTTCAATTTCATCGTTATATTTGGCAAAAAAAAATACGCTCAAATGATAGTTGTATAACAAAACTAATTATCAGAAATCTTTAAAAAATATGATATCCACAAATCAACAATATTGTCCAAGTCTTTTACTTCGTATGAGTACGTATGCTTCCAATCTGTAAATACGAAAAACAAAATGTTAATAATCGTTGTGGGGGCAAATAAGAGGGTAGTTCACAACTATTTATGTATGTATGTATATACAAAGTGATATGATTTACCTAAGGAAAAATCCAACAAATATCTCCAAGTATCCTAAAAACAAAGTATGCGATATCGACAAGTTAAAAATTTAAAAACAAACTAAATTTGAATAGTATACCAATAAATAAAACTCTTACAATTGCAAAGAGATTGCAAGTGGCAACAACGGAAGAAAATGTAAAATGAATGCTCTCTCTTTAACCTATAAAGTTTATCACATATTCAAACATGAACTCATTATCACCACAAATTTATCACAACAAACATAAACTCTATGCACCTTGAGTCTTGATAGTGTATAAAAGGAATTGATTGGATGTTGCTTAGTTGTTATAAGTGAATTATCAGCAAACTATGTCCCTCCAATTACAATGGTTGAAAGTTTATATATCGTATATATTTTCAATGGTGTTTAGTTGAAGGTGTACTAGTTAATCTGTTATGATAGACAGTAGGTCACAAATATGAATCCGTTGACCAAAATTAAAATGCCAACTTGAAACACATTTACCTAAACTGTATAGAGAAGGGTAGGTTCAAAGTTCCAACCTTTTACTTTCTGATGAAAGTTAGTCTTCATGGTGATATGATTTAGCCCTGGATTAAAAGAAAAATTTAGTAATATAAAATTAAAAACTTAAGGAAAAAAAATAAAAACTAAAACTAATTCTAGTGTAAACCAAAAGGGACAACATCAAGCCTTTTATGACTATATAAACATGAATAAAATACCTCTTTTGACTTCATAACTTTAAAGTATTCTCCTGCATCACAAGAATACTACCTTACTATCCTTAAAACTAACAATTGTTCATTATTCTAATCTTCCTGTGGTAATTTTTATGTGCCACTTGATTTTGACATAAACATTTCCCATTATATCTACCAATGAAAATACAAATATCTATTACTATTCCTATTTAGTCAAAACATAGTAGTACTAATGGTGGGTTGAGGAATCAACTCAAACTTTCAAGCATATAAGATTCACAGGAAAAAATATTACAATTTATTTATGTATCTATATGCTTTGTATCATTTAGAATAGCAACGACAATACCCCAAAGAATATTATTAAACTTAAGAAAACTACCCACAATATCCTTGGAAATTTGGAAGTTTGAACATGTATTAAGGACTGGAAATATCAGTAATAACATAAGAGTATAATCTTATTGTGAAGGGAAAGAGTATTTATAATGATGTATAATACACTGACAACTTAATTCACGAAAGTTTTTACAATAGTATTTAGGTCACAAAATTCTTGTTTTTCTTTGAAGATATTTGATAGATAATAGTCAAAAGAAAACATATGTCATCCATATTCCAAAGTACCCCAATTTTTCATACATAAAATGCTTGACATTCCAAAAACAGGGAATAAAAGTGATTACCTTGACTCGTAACTGAAACAAAACTAGAGATGCAACCCTTGCGTGATACTACTGTTCACTTTGCTCCTCGGTCGTTTCTTAGGTTTTATCGAAATATCCCAAACAACGTATGACTGGGTGTATTTATCGATCTTTATAAAGGAATTAATGGGATGATGAACGAAACCCATTCAATTAGTAGGTGAATTTGGGAATTGAACTTTGAAGAGAGTGGTAGGGATAAATTAGCAGTTCTTTTTGTACAGGGAATAGAAGGTTGGACTTTTGGAGGGATTTTTTTTTCTCAAAATTTTTGGGCTCCCGCTTAAAAACCATTAAAAACATTAATTATAATACTTTATTGCTTATCATTTTACATCCAAATAACAGTATAAAAAATTAATTAATTAATTTACATCATAACTAATAAATTCACTATTGCTTGCCTGCGTACGTGGAGTGGAAAATGGATATACAGTTGAAAATATTCAAAAGGTTTAGTGAAGAATGGAGACCAGTTTTTATAGATAATTAGGTCTCCATTGATAAAAACCGTTTGATTTATTAAATCGGTCTCTAAAATATGGAATAAAAACCGATTTGTATTAGCAAAAAGGTCTTCATATTTCCATATGTATTTCATGGAATAAAGACTAATTTTCTACTACATAACCGGTCTCTATTATGTTTAAAAACTGCTTTTCTACTAGTTTCACTTAAACCGCTTTCTATTGGGGGTCTCTATCACATTTTTTGTAGTAGTGTCATGACCTTAACATCATATGTATATCAAATTGTATGTGTGTGTCTCGAAAATCTAAAATGTCCATACTATTCAAGTTGTATGTGTGTTTTTTACTTGTATTGACGAAATAAGTGAATGGGATGAAAGTGAAAATGAGAATGAGAATGAATCTTACCATAATATTCACGGCTCACCGCAATTTGAAACCGACAGGGTATGAATATGTAATTACGTTAAAAGTAATGTTCTAATAGGTTTTAAAAGTTTCTTATAAATGTAAATTTTGTAGGTGTTTAGTTATCGTGAAGAACTAATAAATTGGTGCAAGCAAATAGACGTTCAAAAGGTATTGTAATTGTAATTTTTTGACCAAGTGCACCACCATTATTTGACTAAAATGCTTTCGATTACCAAAATCATTTTTCACATCGATTCATTTATCAAATTCTAGATTTTTTTCATCCTTATATTACCCAGATACAAGATGTCATGTCGGATGGAAATTTTGTATTTCGATCAATAGCTTTTTTCGCGGTCTTCATGAAAAAGATTGGCCTATGGTTTGAAGAATTTTGATGGACGAGTTAAGAATGTACGAGAATGAAATGTTAATATGTTTACCCGTGAACATTATGATCATATTTACAACACCTTGAATTTCTTTAATCTTCATAAAGCGGCACAATTTACGAATTGGATGATTATGCCTGTAATGGAACTCTCATTGCTTCAAATTACAATGTGATATATATATTACATGTAATAGACATAACATGTAATACAATGTACTTCCCACTTCGTTCTATTCCACCTGCATGGTATCAACATGAAGCTATTGCAATCGAGTGTGTTAATAACAATCATTACATAAAAGTCACTTTAACAGGAGGATAACCCATTCAAACTATTAGCCCAATGTGGGTTCATTTCAAGTATGATTCTGCAATTACATGGGCTACTGCGTATAATGATCGGATTAATACTTATAACCAATGTCTGCGCAATATGTTTAATAATAATAATTATGCAAACTTTATAATTACTTATTTTTGTATGAATAGTTTAATCCATAATTTATTATTGTTGAATAAAAAATATTATCATTTATTTTTGTTTTGTGTGTTCATTACTTGAAGGTATGTAATATCAAATAAATATCATATTGTTGAAATATATAAGTTATAAATATATTTATATATTATTTATTTGCATTTGTAAAATGAAGTAATAAGTTGATAAAAAAGTTATTAGTTAAATTCAAATTATTATATTTTAATAATAAAATAATAATGATGGAATGATGACTTTTTAATTCGAGTCAAATCATGTTTGACCGTCGTGTAAACAGCAAGAACCTGACTATTCTGGGGGAACGGATTTTGAGTAGTGATATGTAGTGATATTTTTTGGTTTTGACTTTTGGGTCTTCGCAATGATATGTTTATAGTTGATATTAAATTAAATTATACACATAATGAAACTAATAATAGTACTTATAGTAAAATAGTAATACCAAAACGTACCCTACCATCAAAAATCCTTGTCGTAATGAGTCACAAATTTTATTATGAAATATGTTGAATGTTGACGTAACTTTTTATGATATATTGGAACTGAAATTTCATTAACAACAATAGCAACACCCGATAAAGGAAAATTAAGTGATCATGAAACAAAAATAGTGTAACACACTATTTTCTAGCGGCTTTGTGAGCGAGTTCCATCCCAATTATCAAAGTCATGCTCGTTTTTCTGCCGTTCTCATATTTTCTACAAAGTGATTCTTTTAGGGTTGTAGTGTAAGGGTCATTTTGATTGAAATTAAGGTTTACGGATTGTTGTTTTCAGAGTTGTTTTTTTGTACGTCAAAAGTCTCGTTTATAATCATTGTATATAGTTGTCTTTCAAAAACTAAAATAAATAAGTGATATGGTTACAGTAACAAAAGGTAGATATCTTCGAATATATGATCAAAACCGTACGGAAGAAAATTAACATACCTCTTTAAATAACTATATTGTTCTCTATTTGAATATCATAGGTAACTAATGAATTTTCAAGTTATATGGGAAAACGAAAAGAAAAAATTAAAACCAAATGAGAACGAGATATCTAAGTGCATGATTTATGAAAAAAGTTTATGCTTGACCAAGGAAGAAGCTTGAAGATGGTCACGCCCAAGGACTAACTGATGGGCTTGATCTATAACTGGGGTGATTGGATGTTCGAAATTGACATCAATCGTGATCTCTAACTGTAATACAAAAGCATTGCATGATCATCAAAGGCGTCTTGGTTAAAACAATATAATGAGATGATGTGTACGGTTTTTAAACAAGACGTACGTACTTAAATGACTTATTAGACGGAATAACGGATTCACCAAAGTGATCTTACTTGTGATCTAGTTCATCCTTACTTAAAAGATTGATAGATGTGGCGTTGAGCTTGGCTCGATGAGATGCCCCTGCTGAGACTCCCATCCAGCTGACCATCTTTGTCTGAAGTAATCAATGGAAGCTTAATTGTAGGAATCTACCCTCAACCTCTTCGAATTTGCCATCTCCAATCTGGCAAAACATCAAACAAGCATTTGATTTGCGCTACAATGACCAAGAAAATTGGAATTATTCTATACGTTTTTTTGGGTGATTTGAAATACTGGAATGTATACAGTATTTAATACTAATTAAATAATGTAATATTTCTTACTCTAGCTCCTTGCTAGTTTAGTTTAAATTCAACTTGCAGTTTGCAATCAAACGACATGAGCGATTATTATTAAAGTATAATAATTACCGAATGCACAATATACAATCAAAATATGTTTCTTATTGAAGCCCAATCCTATCACCAAAATAGAACACTTACCTGAAATCTAATTTTTGTAATTAATAATTTTAATTCTTCCAAGTTTAAAACAATTATAATGCCTTAAGAACAACTCACTTTCCTTACTATACACACAATAATGCATCATATCACACAAATGAACCCATCAGAAGTTGCAAATTAAAACTATATCCTCATGAAAGTTGTACTTTCACAGTTTCACAGGAAGTTTTGTAGTACTTGGCCAAATTTTAACTTCAGTACCTTATTCACACAGAACCAATATAATTAATTGCTTCGGCTGATTGTACGAGTAAGCAACGTGATTAGTGTAAACAGAACTCATCGCTTAGAGATGTACATTGGTAAATAGTGATATTGGTACTCCAAGAAATTCAAATGGCTCTAGTACTCACAACATAGAGCATGGTTAATTGATCTCGTTATAATTTACTGATTTGATTCGATCATTACAATAAAATAGCTGATCAGACAAAGAAGAAAAGTTTTCTTTTAAAGAAGAAAGTGAATGAAAGTGAACTATATTCTTGTAAATATGAATACATCCTTTCACGTGTTTTCGAACAAAAACAGTTATCTTTTTTTTTTTTTCTGTATTCCCCGGCCATCATATCCTAGAAGGAAAGATATGATAATGAAACTAATTTGATTATTTTCGCTATTTAAAACCGACAGTGTTTGTGAATACCGAGTTTAAAACAGTCGGATCAAGTACCACAAGAAAAACCTCATTTTTACACACAGTTTATGCATCACAGTATACACAAACAGACTTAATCACATTTTCAAACACTACGAATTAGTATGCCAATATATACTTCAGATTTAATACCCACAAACTTGAAAAGAAAACCATATCTGCATTTTATGCATTCAAACCTGTTGAGCAAGTGTTAGGCAAGCATATAAAAGAGCAAGAAGCAAGAAAAAGGGCACCCAAAGCATTGACAAATGTCTTTTTTTCTTTTCTTCTTTTTTCATTTTTTTGGTCTTTTATACAACATATATATCACGCCACAAGCAAAAGGTCCAAAAGAAACTAGAAAGAAAAAAACTTAGAAACAAACGGGTCCTATTCATAATTATTCCCGCATCCTTCCATATATATATTTTCCCTAGTTATTAAGATTAGATTAAGTTTAATAAGTTGACACTTTTAGAACTAGCTAGATAACTCTTTATACATATATGATTGAAACTCATGATCTTCTTCCCCATTCATCCTGATAAAGGAGGGAACTCTTCATCATCTTTAAGTTTCAACGGTTCAGCCACGACCCTGAAAACGTGCAAACAGTAATGCAAAAAAAAAGATCTCATGATTAGCAATACATAAATGAAGTGAAAGTAAAGAAATTATATGGAATCCATGCATCTTAAGTTACCTTTCGGGCTGAGAACTCTCAACATTTTGACCAGTATTCAGGATTGCACCAAATGATCCAAACTGCAGCCTCCTTTTTGTACTCACTTGATTCGGTGTACCTGCACCAGAGTGACTAGGGCTCGTTGGGGACTGTTGACGAGTGTTTTGTCCCTCGTGATTAGCACCCAAAGCTGAGCCCATTCCTTCAAAACCTCTACGAGGTTGTCGATGAGGTGTTGGTGGGGCCCGTCCCCATCCCCTTCCTCTAGTGGGGGATCCCTACAAAATCCATTAATATTGGACAATCAACAATCATATAAATTAGACCTTCAACCTACAACAAGTAATGAATAATATATATTGCATACCATAGCGGGAAAGTGAGTCCCAGTTCCCTGATCAAACAGATGCGTTCCAGGTTGCATGGGTGCAACATATGGGTACCGCTGAGACCATGATTGATTCTGTGGGATCCACGGACCCGATGAAGGACCACCCACCTCGTACTGCCCATAATGGCCATAAGGTATAGGCTGATCAGGCACACGAAACAAAGGACCAGGTGTAGCAAAACAATAATTAAGTAGACCATAAACCAGATTCCTTACATAACCATCATAATCTCCAGCGAATTTCGACAAAATCAATTCCTCATTTTCCTTGAACAAATCGTTCATTTTATTTTCGAGGTTCTTCACCAGTTTCTTACTCTGATCACCACCTTCACCAAAAGTAGAAACAGCTTTTCCTTTTGCCAACCCTTTACCCTTCGGCTCACTACTCTGGAACAAAATGGTCAACTCTTTTTCGGGTTTGTTCACCCCTTTAACACTCTGAGTACTACTACCTTCACCGAAAGTAGCAACACCTTTTCCTTTCGATAACCCTTTCACACTCTCATAAGTAGGAACAACTTTTCCTCCTGAACACCACCCTTCAGTGGTTCCATCATCACTCATTTCAGATTTAGTATCATCAAAATCGTCTTCGGATTTATAATCAAGATCTAATTCCCATTCAACTACAACCATATCAGGAACTGTTGACAAATCCCTTAGTGGTATAGGACTCAAGGGATTGTATCGCGATTGATGCTCTTGTAAGGTTCGTTTAAAGAAATTTGTGACTGCAACTTCAATTTTATCAGTTGGTAGTTCCATTATCTCACCAAGCTTACGTGCACCAAATCTGAATCCATTCTGTATACGGTAGAAGGCTCCTACAAGAAACATATTGTGTTGAGACAAACTATATATATATATATATAGGGGGCTGATGTACAGGAAGGGATAATCTTGGGGGAAGGGGGGAAGCAAATCTGGGCTGTCCGTTAACATTCATCACGGTGAATGTTAATTAATATTCATCGTGACCAAATTAACATTCATCGTGATGAATGTTCATTCACCTTGATGAATGTTAACGGATGACCCATATTTGCTTCCCCCAAGATTAGCCCTTTCCTCTCGATCATCCCTCTATATATATATATATATATATGTATATATATTTAGGTATGTTCATGGAATTAAAGTGTGTACAACAAATATGAAGAGTGTTCTATCTGTGACAATCTTTCTTTTTCTTTTTTGTATCTCAATCATGTATAAGTATAACTGTGGAAACTTATTACTTTAATGTCTCGATAAAACACTTAAAACTCTAACTTACCATATATATATGAGTAGGAGTTAGCAAGATTCTAAATGTGATCTACATGCTTCAAGTGGTAAACTTTTTATTTCTTCTTATCTCAGTTGATTATCATTTATATACACTTCGTGTCAACATAAATTCCTTGTATCCAAGTGTATACATGATTTATGGAAATATCACACATTTGTTGTTGTCACAAGTTTTTGCGCAGTGATTGCTCTACTTAAATTACGTCATTAGTTACCTGGAAAAATACTCCGCCCAAGATTGTTGGTGTCTTTTAGGGGATCAACAATATTAAGAAACTTGCGTGCGAAAATTGGAATACTTCCTTCCCTCGACGGCACATTGAACACGTCTTGACAGCTTTTCAAAAATTCCCCACCAAGTACCGAATCATGTATGGGGTTGTCAACTGCACAAAACAACAGAATGAATCAGAAAACGATTTAACGAACATTGTCACTATCATTTAAAGGAGATTGTGTTTGAAAGTTCTGATTCTTTAAATATTTACACATAAAATGAGCCTTGCAGTGGTCGATAACATTTTTAGTTCTTTCACAGTTGGGCTTTACTTATAGTTTGACCCGTATATAACCAGAACCAATTTCAATGTACCCAAACACTATAACGTGAACTGAAAATGCAAAAATCAGAAAATTAGTTTCAAAAAGCATTGCCAAAAACATACACTAGTCAATGGCTAATTTCTTACCGATTATATTAGGTAATGAAGATACACTAGCAGGACCATCCAGACTGATGCAAAATTCTTGCCAGTCAAATGTGTTGTAGTAATCCAAGAACCTGTACAGAACCTAAATATTGGCACAAAGAAAAAGACTAAACCATTAGCGTATAACGATCTAAATTATTGGCCTTATTTCACAAAGATTCAAGAGATTAATTACCATTAATGGGCTTTTTAAAGATTCACGGTACATATGGAATATGTACAGGACAAGAACTTCTAATGCATATGTAGACATGAGTCCATGAATTGCACCAATAACATGGCTTTCGTAATAACACCATGCTTTGATCAACAGTATACTTCGCTTAAATAGATGATCTTGTGCGATGTGACGATCTATCTGCATCAAGAAACATATCTAACAATCAAAACGGTAATAAAAAATGGATGCAGTTTTTCAGAAATATGGAAATGAAGTTTGATCATATATACCCTTTCAAGAAATCCCAATGAGCAAAGTCCACCCAATTGATTAAATGATATATCCATTATTATACCCCCTACAATGCACTTCACGAGTTTTACCTGCAATTGGTAACAATATCATTCCAAACTATCACAATAGTCACGAAACATCCAATGTAAACATGAGGCATCTCTTCTTATAATTCTCAAGATTTTAATCATAAAGAAGAAGAATCATGAGGATAACCTCTGCATTGATCATATTGACATCTCTCATCTCGAATTCAGCATTTATGTTCTCCGATTCAGCAGAAAGAGCAGTAGAAACATCTGCAACCAAAGCCTCTTCCTGTCTCGGAAAACTAATGGCTGTCAGATCAATGTCACCTTCAGGGAGATACGTTTTGAGTGGCACGGAACCATATGGGAAGATCTGAAAGAATAAAAGGTAATGAACATTGTTAATTTGATTCAAGAAACAAGCAGCTATTGAATTTCTTTAAGTTACAAGTACTGCAAGATGCACTAAAAAGGGAAACTGTATCAAAACTTGGGCTTGAAAGACCACCACATACATAGTTCCAAATAAAACATCAATTACGGCTAGTCAGCAAGTAATCACGACACTTTATATTTTTGTGGTTATTTAAGTAAGGAACTTATATCATCTTGAAGAGCGTCAAGCTCATGAGATAATTTTTAGACTTTAAACTTGTTGTAGCTATCCTTTATCAGAAACTTTGAGATTTACTTAATTAGATGCTTATTTTCCAAGTTACAAAAATCTTCAACATAGTTAACATTTGTGATAGTATGATTGTTAAGAGGATAGTGCACGTACATGCTAAAAAAAATTTCAATATATAATATTTATTCTAGCTTTTACTGTTGTAATCTATTGGACAGGTTCATCAGATGGAATATACACATGATCTTGATTTGTATATTTGAGATGATGAACTTGTTGCACAGATCACATCCATGTATACTATATAAGAATTACTGAACTGAGATTTCATTCACGTATTTAGTTATCCTCCTAAACAATCACATTAACACGAATGCAACCATATACAGAGTAGCAAATTAGTGTGAAATTTCACAAAACTCAAGTGATTGATCGCAATAGCTTATTATGTTAACCTTCAAAATTAGTAAATCCAAATAAATTTTATTATGTTCACATAATTTAGCTAATACTCGTAAACTTGATACAGAGAATATAAGTATTTATCAGCTCAAGTCACTGGTGTCATGGGCCACCAGTGCTTACCAAGTGGGTCCCCCCTGGGGAGAGAGACCAAATTGTCAAGTCAAGATAATTAGCAGAGGAAATTATGAAGAAGGAAGCTGATCCATCAAATATGTATATATATATATATATGCAAAAGTCGTATTTGAAAAATATGAAGAATGGCGCTTGAATCTTTCGATGATCCCTAGCTTGTATCAGTTGTTACTGATTACAAGATGGAACTGTAAATGACTCAACATAACCCATAGAGGCAATTAGTCACAAATAAAGTGGTCTGCAAAATTAACCTATATCTGTTTTCTCATTCAATCGCACTCGTTTTACGCTTAATCTTCATTTAGAAAAAACTTTTTTGACATAATTATCAATCTACCATTTCAATATCACTGCAGATATCATTTAAAGCATATTTGCAAGTAGAAACAAGGATAAACGTTATAAAAAATCATTTCTTTCATTGTTCATCAACATGTTTAAAAGGATCGATAAAGAGATTTAGATTTTCAAACCCTAATCACAAAACTTATGCTAAAAAATCTATTACATCTATAACCATATAAGCACAATGATGGATCAATTAACCTTCAAAAATTCAATCACTAGTAAACACCCAAATGAAAAAAGTTAGATAAAAGCTTTATACTTTGATCAAGTATTAACAATCCTTCAACAGAACTCCAAAATTGCATTCAAACCTTGACAAAAATAGACAACCAGGTTCAGATAGAAAATAATATTAGCATTAAACTAAAATTGAGTTACAATTAAAAGTAATCATCAAGGTATTGTAATTAGCCATCAAAACAAGAACATGTGATCAACAAGATCATACGCAATAATTCCACTAAAATCCTAAAAAATTCAAAATTTTCACAACTTTGGCCGGTTAATAATTAGGCTATCAAACCAAACCCTAACTTACAATTACAAGATCTAAATCTACACTTTATTTGCCTTTTTCTAAAGATTTAATCATTTTAATTTTATAAAGTAAATAATAATAATAATAATAATAACAATAACAATCAAAGTCAAACCAATTAACTCTTGAATCAATTAATGAGAAAAACATCCTTTCCTTTTAAATAATATAATAATATAGTTAAAAAGCAAAACAAAATAAATATATAAAAATTTAAGATGATTTTCAAAATGACAAAAAATGACACCACATCCGGATACAAACCAGCTTTTTCCATGCAAAATTAGATAATAATAATAATAATAATAATAATAATAATAATTAAGAAAAAGAAAATTTTAGTAAGAAATGAAATAGACCTGAACTCCGACTTTATTATAAATCAATTGTTGAATGTAGTCAATCACTTTACTCCTTCTATCTTCTGTAACATCAGTAGGTGATATACGATGCATAACTTCGCGAATTGCAGCTTTCGTAGCGTCCCATTTTTCTCTCGGAATCGAGCTAAAATCCGGCATAGAAATAATGGGTCTTGCAAATGATGGCCATATAGGGGATGGATCTTCTTCCATTACTTACAAAGTTCTACTTAATTAACAATAAAATGTATTTTTTTTATTTGTGAAGGCAATAAATACTAATAAATAAAATTAATAGTAAAGTACTTTAACTTGAATTCAACTTAATTGGCCAAATATACAGCAAAGTATACATATATAGAAAGTTGAAATTGAAATTTGGGAAGAAATTTTGAAATTATGAAAAAAGAAAGAAAGTTGATGAACTGAATGCTTGTTTGCATGAGGTTTAGTGAAAAGACAAACTGGATTATTATTTGCTAATGTCATTCTTTATGTTGTTGTTTCTTATCATTCTTGACTGATCATTTTATTGCATATTGCATATCCATATATATATACACAAGAACGTATAGATACATAAAAATGTGTATGTATAGATTTTTATTACAAGCTTATCATGTGTATGTAGTTAGTGGAGGGTGATTTTAGAAGTATGTTATTTTCATGTTTAGTCCTTTGTTTTTTTGTAATTAATTTATTACAGGATGCTTGTATTTTGAAACTTATAAAAGAAAGAATGTTTTATTCAAGATTTTATTTTGGGGTGTTACATAGTGGTAAGCATAAATCCAACGATACCGAACTAACATACAAAAATCGAGTTTTTAGTTGATCATTTTTTTTTTACTTATATTTGAATAAATTGGTCCGGGTATAGTTATTTGTTATAAAATGGTTCGTTATAAATTGCATGCCGTTTTATAAGTTATCATTAAATATTAATAGTTTAATACTATTGATGTCTGGCGGGATTGGGGGTAAGTTTCAAATCCAAGCAGTAAGACGCTATCACGCTAATTACGAACTAATAATGGTGACCGACTACGACATTATAAATAATTGTTAGAGGTTGTTGGTGGTATAAATCTCGTTATTAGTGGTGATCATTGATTGTATCGATTTATCGGCGTCGGTTGACAGTTATATCAACTCATCGCTAAACTACTAACTTAATACTTTAATTTGTGCTTCCATTTCGAATTTGAGTGTATAATGTATTTATTTCACCTCAGTGTTATGGAAAATCAATACTTATCGGATTAATCGAATATTTCTTGACCTAAACTTTACTAATTAACCAACCATATATTCAAACCAGAGTTACTCAATATCTATAACTGAACATTTCACTTTTGAGTCGATTTAAGACCATAACCTACTATACCTCTTGTCTTATGTGATACAACGCAAAAAGTGTATAAACGATGCATAAGCAAAATATGTCACTTAAATTTTATAAATGATGTGCAACACTTATGCCAAAGTATATTCGCTATAAATGATTTTTATTTGTTATAATATTTTTTCAGAAAGATCATAATTCACACACAATCATTATGAATAAACATTTACTTAGCCCGATGACATGAACTCACAACCTCAAAAATGAAGGTTTACCTTAATACTATTAGACTAGTGACCTTTAGTAGTAGAAGATAAGTATATTTAGTGGTTGCTTTTGATTTACCGTTAGTTTTGGCTTTTAACGTGCTTATGCACGAACTCATTTTGCATTTTAGAAGATGTGACTTGACTATTGGAGTCTAAACATATAACGTGAGCAAGCATGGTCATTACGACTTAAAGTAGTAGACTAGATAGTGAATATAGGTACATATCAATGTTTAAAGGGAGAGTTTTTAAATAGAGAGGGTTAGTTTGTGGAATTTTAAATACTTCAAGGTCTAAAATGAAAATTTCAATTTGATTGGTGAAAGAATAAAATATTAAGTAACAAGAAAACGAATTTGATGGTTAGATGATGACAACTTAGGTCTTCATATTAATTATTTATTTCAGTGTACTTTATACGTTACAATCACATCGTTTTTTCTTTGCTATTTTTATAACAGTATTTTTTTGTAACTTAAAAAAAAAAGTTAGTTGTATTTAGACTTTATTAATTTTGGTCAGGTATTTAATAAATAATGTTATTACGTAAAACAAAATTGTGGTCAAGTAGATCATATAACTTTTTTCAATAAAAATAGAATGTTAGATAATATTACATAACGGTACCCATTCAGTTATGAAATTATTGTTCATCTTTTCATTTTTAGACATCTTAAAATTATTGTTTACTTTCAAGTTCTAACAAATCAAAAAGCTTTTGTGTGGTAAAGGTAAAATTTGATTGGTGTAACAATGTAATGATTGTACTTTTTTTTATTCAGCATGTCTTAATTTATTATCTATTACAGAGTACATGTATTAATTCTTAATTTGCTATTAAAAGTCAACCTTATATACTATATGCTTACAGAATTGTACAACATATTCTTTTTCTTTCAAAAAATATATAATTTTCTTATGTGTAATTATGTCGATAATTACATCATTACCTTCTATTCACAATTTGTTTTTCAGTGTATGTTTAGTAACAAGTCACTTATATTTCTCTCCATCTATTGAAAACATGTAACGAAGTTGAATAAAATCTATGGATAAAAAATAATTCTTTTCTATCTTTAAGAAATAAGAACATGATTATTATTTCAAAATCAAACTTATAGTTCGTAGCTAAGTTGATATACTGACAATTGTATTACAAAGAAACATCCTCCACGTGTCAAATTATGATGAGTGAAGGATTAGGAAGAATCTTCTTAATTAAAGAGAACAATATTAATTAATAAATTTTTTTGATGATAAATAGTTATTTTATGAAGGATAATATAATATCATGAACACATAAATGAAAATCATTGTTATTTTTAATAAATTTACAACAATAAGTTGTAATATCGTCTATGTAAGAATTAAGTGTAGAAGTTTTAGAATAAAATTTCATTATATTTTCTTGTCTTTATGTAAACAACCAATACAAATTTATGACATACATATAAGCTCATTATCTACGTATGTATTATTACTTCATTTGTCACACTTTAATTTTTCTCTAAAAGGAAATATTAAATTTTAGATATATAAAGAAAATGTTACTTTTACAAATTTAATTTTCAATATCTAGAAAAAATAAAAAATATGGCAGATTAAATTTCAATCTTGTTTGATCGAAATTAATAAAATTAAAAAAAAAAATTGACGTGTGAACGTGTGATTGAAATTCACATAAATATGTCTTTGATTGAAATTAAAATGTTGATGATCGAATATTTATTTATAGTATCGTTCTAAGCAAGTTAAATTAAATAGTAGATTGAATGGTTTAAAATATAATGAAAGTGTAAATATAGTATCGTTCTAAAACAGGATTATGTATCGGGCTGGCCGATCGAACCGGCCGGACCGCAAAACATGGAATTTATAGTTTGCTTTATCCAACTGAACTGTCAATGACTTCTTCTTTTATTTGATTCAAAGGTTTTATTCTAATATTTTATTATTACTGTTATAGGGCAATTTGATGTTTGAGTTGTAACGGGTGGAAACCTAATAATATTTAGGGTTTATTGTTTGTTTTGTTATGCGTTAAACTTTAACTTTATTTTATTTTATGAGCCTAATTTAAAAAATTTATATTGTATGAGATAAACTTTCAAAACCTGTCTATTGTATGTATTATTTCCTTTTTAGCCATTCCAAAAAAGGAAAGTTTCTTTTTTGGTCAAGGCCAAAAAGGGCAAGTCAACGTATAATAGAGACGTTTTGAAGGTTTACCTCATATAATAAAATTTTTTAAAGTTAGACTCGTATAACAGAAAAAAAGTTAAAGTTTAACGTATAACGAAATAATTTATACTACTTTATAATACATATACCCATTTTTCAAATCTCTAGAATTTTTTTTTTTTTTTTTTTGAACAGCAAATTTATTAAAAGACAAACTTCTAGCAAGCAACTAGAGGAGAAATTACAAAGGGTTTATAAACCAATCATTTTGATTGGTTACAATAGAACTTCTAGAACTAAGCCAATTAAAGGAAAAAATTCGAATATTATCAAAAAGCTCGCTTTTCCTCAATGAATGAGATTGAAAAACGATATCGTTCCGGAAACGCCATATCATCCAGCAACAAGCAGCGAATATGACTTGAATCTTTAAATTGATGCGGCTTTGACCATTAGATTCGATCGAAGTATTCCAGTCATCCGTCGAATGAAGAATCGGAAATGAAGAGTTGCACCAAACCCGAACAAGATGCCAAAGATTCAACGCAACGTCACAATTGAAGAAAATGTGGTCATTCGACTCGTTACCAACATTACAAACCGGGCATATGATAGAGTTAACATCAATACCCCGGTTTGAGATGTTGACAAGATGCGGGAGCCGATTGACCAAAAGCCTCCAAATGAAGATATTAATTTTCCTTGGGATATGCTTGAGCCACTTTGTAGGAAATAGATCAGAAGGAAGATTAAAGTTGTCGATGATCTTTCGAGCTTCGTGGAAAATTTAAATATTATCCTTTCCCATACTCCAAATCCAATTATCTTCATTAGAGTTGAAATGTGGCTTATGTTGCTCGACTTCCTGCATAAACGAATGAAAAATGGCAGATAATCTACCACTATTCGGGTTCGAATCCATTCCCACTTCCAGTCATCATTTACAAACCGATCCGTAATATAAGCATCTTCATATTTTTCAAGCCTGAAAAGACGATTATAAGTATCTTTGAGAGAAGATTGGCCGATCCATATGTCCTTCCAAATTTATTTATTTTTCCATTGCCAATAACCGTACGCATAGTGTGAATAGGAATAATATTTTGCTCGTGAAGTTGGTTTATTGTACCGATAATTTTCGACCAAACTCCGGATGAACCTGGGTGATCGGCTCCGAGTAATTCACCGTGAATATTCTTTATGACTCGAACCCATAACGCATTCGGATTAACTAAGGCACGCCATTTCCATTTAAGAAGCATTGCAAGATTCAACGATTTAAGACTACCAATGTTTAGCCCTCCGTTATCATGAGAAGCTAAAACCTACTGCCAATTGACCCATGGGATTTTGCGAGCGTTTTCGGTACCACCCCAAAAAAATTGTGACCTAATGCTTTCAAGAAGAGAAAGTATCGTTTCTGGGACTTTGAAAATAGACATATAATAGATCCCTAAGCTCCCTAAAACCGATTTAAGGAGTATGAGTCGGCCTCCAATCGAAAGTAGATTAATTTTCCAAGTAGATAAACGGCTTTTGAATCTGATAACAATGATATCCCAATTCCTTGAGTAGTACATGTTGGTACCAATTGGAATACCAAGATGAGATAGAGGTAATGAAGAAGCCGAGCAACCTTTTATCTCCTCCATATGCGAAACTTCATCGTTAGGGACTCCAACACCATAAACTGTTGATTTTTGGATGTTAATACGTAGTCCAGACGCGAGATAAAATACTTCAAGGATGCTAACAATATTAATCAGATCACTTCGGGACCATTCGGATATTACCATAACATCGTCCGCATATAAAAGATACATCAAAGGAGCTGTATGAGTGCCGCATCTAGCACCAGAAATCAGGCCTTGGGTAGCAGCTTTTTCAAACGATAAGTGTAATCCCTCCATTACTAAAATAAAAAGAAATGGCGACAAAGGATCACCTTGTCGGAGGCCTCGTTTTAAAGAAAATTACGATGTGGGACTACCGTTTATGAGAATGGACGAGCGAGCCGAGTGTAAGCATTCGTGAATCCAACCTCTCCACTTTTGGCCAAAGTTAAATTGAGTGAGAACATAGTCAATATATTTCCAACTGACCGTGTCGAAAGCCTTCTCAAAATCGACTTTGAAAAGAAGGAGTTGTTTTTTCTTTTTTTTGTACCAATCAATGATCTCGCTTAATAACGGGCCATCTAAAATTTGACGACCCGCTATAAAAGCAGATTGCTCCTGACTGACGATGTTATCAATAACTTTTGCTAACCGATTGGCCATGATTTTAGCGACAATTTTGTACATCATACCAATAAGCGAAATGGGCCGATAGTCTTTTATTAAAATCGGATTGGATACCTTTGGAATGAGGGTAATAAATGATGAATTGCTCCCCGGAGGAAGCCTTCCTGTAGAGAAAAAATTCTTCACGAATATCACGACATCCCCTTCAAGCAAATCCCAAAACGATTTAAGAAAAAGAAAAGTAAATCCGTCAGGACCGGGGGCTTTGGAACTACCACAATCCCAAACTGCTTTCTTAATTCCTCGGCCGAGATGTCACATTCCAACTCTGCTTGCTCAGTCTCGGTGAGCTTTTTGAACCCGAGATTATCATGATAATTGATATCGGTGTCGAACACAGCAAATTTAGATTTATAAAAATCTAAAAACGCATTTTTAACAATAACAGGATCCGTACACCAAATACCGTTAACCGAAACCCCTTGCACCATTTGGCCCCTACGTCTCTGATTGATAAGGGCATGAAAAAACTTTGAGTTTTCATCCCCTTCCGCGTCCTACTGAATTCTAGATTTTTGGATTAGATCAATGTTAGAGATTTGTTAGAGATGATCTAATTCAGATAATAGGATGATACGAGTAGATTTGTCCTCATCAGTTGCTTCTTGTTGTTGTATCAGAATGTCTAATCTAGACATTTGATTGGATATTTCAAGCATACGTGATTTATTAGTATCTCTGCATTCTTTACTCCATGACTTTAAACTGTTTTTAATGGATTTCAGTTTCAACATAATTGAATTATGTACTAACATTATTGGACGTCTGAAAATCATTGAGAGCCGATTGAATCACTTATTTGATATCATCGAATTGCAACCAAGAATGGAAAAAACGGAATGCATATGGCCCATAATCAGTTTTCAAATTATGAAGCAATATCGGGTTGTGATCGGACCAACGTCTGTCAAGAACAGACGCATTGAGATTGGGAAAAGCCGATAAGATTCCATCAGAAACTAGGAACCTATCGAGTTTACTCATTTTTGTGCCCTCTTTATTCATCCATGTGAATTTTCTACCCCCCAATTGTAATTCAATAAGGCCAACAGAAGAGATAAATTCATTAAAAGTGGAGGCGTCTACATGTGAAAATATCGAACCATATCTTTCTTCTTCATTACGAACTTCATTTAAGTCACCAAAAAGAACGAACTGACCTTGGTGACTCAAGATAAAGTCACGAAGCGAGTTCCACAAGATTAATTTTGAAGATGTATCTTGAGGACCCTAAACGTTGATCATGAAAACCTCCATGTCGTGACCCACCTATTTGCCTTGAACTGTCACGTAATTGGTCATGCACCATATATTTGACTTTATAAAGTGTGCCGGATCCCACACCGAAATTATACCCCCTGAACGGCCTCGAGAAAGACAACATGCGTAATCAAAAGTAAAGTTTCCCCACATGTTTTTGATTCGGAAAAGGTCAAGTTTCACCATTTTTGTTTCTTGAATACCTAAGAAAGAAATGGAGTTTTGAAAACAACGTTCTCGAACCCATTGCCTTTTCTTGTGTTTTCTTGATCCTCAAATATTGATAGAGAGGAGATTCATTGGTCCACCCAAGTTTCACCTGTACCATGTATAACTTGTTTCAGAAGCTTTTTACACCCTTGGATATCGTAGCCTAAGGCACTGCCCACTTTAATAATTCTTATATTTCATGTATAAGGGAAATACCATGAATGTCCTTTAAATCACAATTAGATTGTGTGGCTAATTCGTCTGATGCTTCTTGGTTGAATTCTTTTTGTTTGTCGATAAGATAATTATGCTCGGAATTGGAAAATAAGGTATCCGAGACTGGGGCTTCATCCTGAGCTGTGGGAGAGGTTGTTTTTGGCGTACCAACATTAAGATTTTCGAAAGTAAAGTAATTGTCTGTATTAACTGTTTTCGGAGGTATGTCGGGATATTCCTCCCCTTCTTTACTATTTTCGATCGGATCCTTGAGCAAATCATGTATGTCATTTAAATTATTTTCCTCTTCTATGGAGTGACAATCATCAACATCCACATCTTGCTGTATTGGTTCAAGTTTTGGACACCAATAGGAAAATTCATTGATATTGACAGAGAATGATGTTCCTTCAATAACTACATCAACTTGTTCATGGATTTGTGTCTGATGCTTCGTAAGAATGCATACCCCGCCTTTGCCTAACACGGCATTGGTATCCAATTCCGAAAGCATGAATTTCCCATACAAGTTGGCTATATTTTTGAAGGCCCCCATACTCCATGCACACAGTGGTAAACCACTTATATCGATCCAAACCATCCTTTCAGCAATTACAAAGTTTTTCGATATAGGTTTAATAAATGAGAACAAAGGGCCGATAGTGCTGTTTGATTTGAATGATACACATTCATCAGTGGAACTAAAATCAATCCAACACCATAGCCCCCCAATATAACGGACCTTGATATTGCTGAAGCCCTGTGAATTACAAATCTGGTACATGCTAATAATAGTCCCAATGGATTTGGATTTAACAAGAACTGATCTAGTGGAGTTGTCAACCTGAAGCAGGTCTGATTCAAGTAATTGAATGGACTTTTTCAGAGGTGTATCAGATATCATATTATCAGTATTAGAACCTTGAACAACAGAAGCATATGATTTAGGAATGGTTGATACCTTTTGAGTACCATTTGCCATGCGAGATGCGGGATTAGGGTTTGCATTGGATTTTGATTTTAGAGAAACAGTTTGATTAGCCCCTAATTTCTTGTTCTGTCGTTGAAATCTTGCCACTGCTACAAAGACATGATGATTTCCAATCCAGACGTTGAAAATTTTATCAAGAAAATCATCCGGATTTTCCGAAATCAGAAATCGTAAAAAACCAAATCGATTCCCCCTTGTTGAACGCTTGCGGGCAATGTATGAATCGACTATCCTGCCATGAGATTGAAACGTTTCCCATAATCCTTTAGCGTCAATTGAATCCGGGAAATTTGAAACGTAGAATGAAACGGAGATTGATTCAATTTTAGCATGCATAGGGTTTGGAATACGTATTTCTTTGGTAGTGTTGTTTGCATGGAATAGCCACTTCCAGCCATTGTTTATTGCCAATCGACCGGAGTTCGTCATGTCATCCCAGCGGCGGCGGCGTGGGAGTATATATATTTTTATATATCTTCGAATAATCTCTAGAATTTAAGACTAAGTAAAATAGACCCCTACCATTCATTTAAACTACAATTGATCTTAACCATCTATTTTCTATCTTTCTCTTTTTACCCTACCAATAAAAACTACCAACCAACACATACACACAGTAAACATCTAAAATTACACACACATTTCCCATATCTCTCTCAACCGGGACTACAAAAGCACACCCAAAATGCAAATATAAGATACTCACACAACATATAAATACACATAATATTATCGCCGCTGCCGCATTGCGCGGGTATTAGGCTGGTAAACTCTAATATTAATTGGCAATTGAACATACATTTAGTGTGCACATTAACTGTGTTGATGAAATGATCAAAAGAATTAAAGTGGTTTTTAATTGCATTAAGACGATTCAATGATTTATTGTGATTGCTTGTTAGGTTTTTAATACAAAGCTTGGTTTAGGTTTCTCAAATTATTTAATGTCCAGTTGCTACTCAAGGTCAGTGACTACATTAGAAAGTTTTAAATTTAACTTTTACTAAGCTTGCTTTTGAAGAACAATAAAAGTTTGCTTTTAATTAAACAGTAATAGCAATTATATTGTTTCCTATAACAATAACAATGTTAAATAAAATAGATTCTACGTCTATGAATTGAAATTCTGTCCTCCAGTCCTTCTACTGTCATTGGTGATGCAATGAGTGTATCGTTGATTCAAAGATACGAAACGCCTTTGTACGCCACCGGTAAGTGATACGATGAAATTGCCCTCATCGGATGTTAAATTCATGTCCACTTTAATAGCATGAACTTTTTTTCCCTTGGCTTTTAGTGGCAGGAGAAGTGACAAATATTATTTTCGAATGGGATAACCACTTGTTTGATCGTGTTATGAACTTAGTAATTTATTTTTGTCTAGTGTAAATGATTTGTGCAGGTTTAAAGAAGAGCAGTGGTTATGATGCAATTTTGAAGAAAGAAGATGATCATTTGCGAAGTGAATACGTTCAGGTTTAGTAGCTTAATATTTTATCTTTAAACAGTTATATACACTTACTAGGTTAGCTTGATTTGTTTAAGGTGACTTAAGATACATAATGCGGATTTGAAGATGGGTGTATTTTGACTAAATCTCTAAATGTGATTTAAGTTACTCTAGAACAAAGATAAAATAATTGTGCCATTTTGTTTTTCAATTCGATTCAGTTTTGTTCTTAGTTTTAATCGTAATTTAAAAGTCAATATTCTCTATTCATCCTCATGAATCAGAAGCATTAGTGCCTTTTTGTGAAGGTTCCTAGACCTAGATTGATAAGGTTTTTGTTTTGATTAGTGACTTTAGGTCTAGATTTCTTTTTCTTATGACGTTTTTTGTTCAATCTTATTAGTTTGGATGATCCACAATTTGTTCCATTTAGACATATCTTGATTTTGAAGTTATTGTTTTCTAAAGATGCAGTTCAGTCTTGAGGGAAGTTATGTGGTACAGCAGTGGCTTGACATGATTTGGACTTTGGGAGAACCCTTTTCACTGTGTCGGCTCTAGACAGCCGGCAGACATGCTTATTGGAGTGCAGTGACTATTTTGTGGTGATCAATTCTATTCGGTGTAGTAGCCATATTATCTATTCTTAACTTTGTATAAAACCGCAATCTACTAAACAATCATCTTCGAGTAGTTCACATCTAGCTCATCAATTTAATGATTTCCCAAATCAATCTAATGGTTCTGGGCACTGGGAATTGATTGGTTCGCCTGAAAATTAATCGGTTTCTATAGGAGATGATGTGTTTGTTGAAGGTGAAATTCAAGTTAAAAGAATGTGAGTTCAATTTGTTCAAAGTACAATTTTTAGTTAATTAAGTTAATTTGTTGTATATTTTCAAGATTATATCTTAAAATTGTCACATTGTCTCCTATGTGACAATTTTATCCAAATTGTATGTTTTTTGAAACATTTTGGATAAAAAAAACTTGACTAAATATAGTATAGATTGTGATCATTTTCAGCATATTTATTGTTTTTTTGTTTTTGTTTTTTTCAAATGGCTATTAGAAAGATGGATAGTGAAATGGAAGGGACATCCAGCGAAGGAAGTAGGATGGTAAGGGAGCCAAGAGTTGTGGTTTAGACCGCAAGTGATATTGATATACTCGACGATGGATATAGATGGAACAAATACGGTCAAAAGGTAGTGAAAGGGAATCCAAATCCAAGGTATTCATTTCATTCTTTTATTTGTAAGATTTGTGAGTTAAACAATAAAGAAGTTTATATCATCATATGCACAGAATGGTTACCTTAAAAATAGATTACAAATTACATCATTTGTGTAATTCTTAGAAGGCACCTTTTTTTTGGTTTTCTGATTAATTTATTTCTTGCCAATGTCATCATATATAGGAGCAATTGCAGCTGGGAATGTTGTTTTGAAGCCCTCAGAAGTTTCCGGCTATGTCTTCTTTGTTGGCAAAACTTTTTGGAAAATATTCGGATAATCTGGTAGTAAACGTCATTGAAGGTGCTCTTCGTGAAACAACTGCACTCCAAGAGCAAAAGTGGGATAAAATAGTCTATGCAGGTCCTATAAATGTGCCTTTAACCTGGTATATTGATTACAATCATTAATCAACATGGTGAATCAAAATTGTGTTTTTCGGCTGCTATTTGGTTTATGGATAACTTGATGATGCACTGAAAAAACTACATAAAGTGCTTGGATTCTGTAACGGTTTTCTTTGATAGGAGGCTTACAATTGAGGCATCTGATGGTCTACAAAAAGTTGAGGTACCAAGCGCCAATTGTGTCTCATAAATAATTATGTACTCTGGATTTGTGTATGTATATTTGCATATTAATGTGTTAATGTGTAGGGGTTAAACTGAGCCTATGCTACCATGTATGTAATTGTTGATTAATAGAGTTAATTTCCAAAGATCAGCTTCTCATTTGGGATTTGTCTGAAAGACAGAAAGAGATTAATTATGTCAACCAGTCTGCCAAACTGAAAATGAAAGCTACGAGTCAGCAACTAATGCATTGGAGTTCATTACTGAATCATTATCAATAAGTCAATGATCAGATTTGGTCACTCATCAGAGTTGTTTGCTGATATTTGGTCACCAATACATCAGTTGGTCGCTGTTCAACCAGCAAGTTCAATAAGCAAGATCAGTCAGCAAGTTCAACCAGCAAATTCAATAAGCTAACAGCTAGCATATCAGCATCAGCTACCGCATTTAAGCCGTGTTTCAGCACCCGTTTCACCATCATTTCAGCATGCGTTTTAACAGCGTTTCAACACGTATCTCAGCAGCGTATTAAACACGTATTTCAGCAACTTAGTCTAGATTGACTCGCAATTATTATGAACCCGGAAAATAGTAACTTAGCTAGGTGTGCACTTCGCACCATCTAACCCGTGTCTACAAAATCCACCATTACACTAAAATAAACAACAAATATATGTTCTTATAGTGCAGGTTATGTTATCATATTTGGCTGTACAAAACAGATGTTGGTAGTTTCTTATAGGGCAGGTTTAGTTATTGAGATATATGTCGAAGTAACATCGATTCGAGTTCGAGCTGAGTAATTCATAAACAAGTCAAGCTCATATTTCCTATTACTCTAACTCAATTCGGTTCTTCAACAGCCCTAGGTTTTATAATAAATAAGTAAAAGCATGGGACATGTCTTACCATTATCATCATAACATTTTGTTTTGTTTGAACTCTAAACTGTAAGTTTAAATTTGAGTAAGCGGATGTAGAGCTCCAACCCTTTGAAAAATAACTTGGAGAAAATAACATCTCGATTTTTAGTTTGAAATATAGTAAAACTAGTTCAATCCGGTTCCAGTACGATTAGTTATGTCAGTTTTGTCAGTTTGAATCGACTTTTGTGACTTTTGTCCACCCCTATCTGTTGTAACTACAACATTTATCCTAAAAGATACATCTTTATAGAAAAATTCAGGGGTGTTTGTTTTGATATTTTTTGGTAATAGGAATGGGTTCGAAAGTAAGATAGATGTTTGTTTTAAAATTTTGAATATTAAAGTTGGAAATGATTGCAAATATGAATAGCTTTCAAAAACCCATGTATATTGGACGGTTTAAGTGTTTAACTAGGTTTAATGGGCCCACGAAATCATTCTCTCTATCTCTCTTTTCTTATCTTTGTTCTTAAACAAAAATTAACTGTTAATTTTAATTCGCAATTAATAATATATATTTCTGGAAATAATCAAAACCTCTCCCCTACTTTTATTTCAAACATATACCCATTACCGAACCCATTAACAAAACAAACGCCTCTCAAAACAAATGCCTCTTCAATCTAAACGGTTAAGATTGATCGACATTGCTATGACAGATGAAATTCATATGAAACTTCTTAACAAACCGATCGAACAATGGTGATCATCAATATGAACAAACACGTTGATATAACCATGTAGGGTTGAGAGAGACACAATAATATATATGTTACATAATGATTACTTTACGCTAACGACCTCAACCAACCGAGAAGTCCAAGGAGGCCAGCATCTAATACTGGCGACTTCTTTTCAAGTCCTGCCAAGAAAAACGTACACATGAACTTTTAGTGACTATTTAAAACACATGTCCGGCATCATATTAGAAGAATTGTTTATAGTTTAGGTTTGGGGAATTCAATTAATGTTACAAGAAGCAATATTGTTACAAGATTTATCGAGTTTTCAGTGACAACTCATTTGGTAGTAGCAATTCTTGTGGGACGCAGAGTAATATGTGAGAGATAGCAGTCTCGACCCGTTTATTTATGAATGAGTATATTTGGTAGTGTCTTATCTCTAAAGGACCAAATGGAGAAAAAATAAAACTGTAGCTTAAAAAAGGGCCAGAACACCGCGCAAGGTGTACTTTTAATGGATAAAATCTTCTAAATCATTTGATTTAGAATACAGTTTTTATTCATAATAAATAGATAATATAACTTTTGAAAGCATTGTGACTCACTAATATTCATAACAAAAGCAAAAAACTATCACACAATTATATATCTTCTGAAGATGAATAAAAGTATCACTTTTGACCATGAGCCAACCTACCAGACCAGCCCATTTTCCAACTCTAAAAATTATGGACAAAGAAAAAAGTACAGTTATGCTTACCAACATCTGCAGCTACTCGATGTGCACACATTACTCCAGAGAATGCTACGGCTATAACACCTTGGCCTGGAAAGCAACTATCGCCCACGCAATAGAGACCATTTATAGCCTACACAGTTTAATCAGAATAAGGCCAAGCAATTAAAACTAATTGATCATTATATATGTGAAAAAAGGAAGCATTTTTTGGAATCCAGAATTGACATGGATTAGGATCCTCATGTTCCCTCAGACATAAGTATTAAACAAATTAAAAGAATCAAATTTATATGAAGGTGTGGGACCCACTATCTGTATATGTGAGGGAACATGACCTCTCATGTTTAGATACAACATGAAAGGATCTCAATCAAACTTGAATCCATGTAATGACTCTTTGATCAGAAAGTCGAAAATGTATCTCTGACTTTAACTTACAGTGGTATTAAAAGGCATTCCCAGCAAGCCCTTTGGCACATTACGTGGCATTGGCCCATATGTGCCACTATCACGAGCCAGGTATCGTCTGTGT
Source organism: Logfia minima (assembly GCA_963921325.1). Taxonomy (NCBI): domain Eukaryota; kingdom Viridiplantae; phylum Streptophyta; class Magnoliopsida; order Asterales; family Asteraceae; genus Logfia; species Logfia minima. Next base: position 6,519,893 of record OY992766.1, on the reverse strand, counting down.
GTCTTTGGTGTGCCCACCTGCCAAAGTTAGCAATTATTAAGGTTCAATGCATTTGTCATTTTAATATTCTCATTTTGTGGGTCACACTTATATGATATGAGACAATAATGAAGATGTGAAAGTGAATATTTATAAAAAAAAGTTGATTAGATCCACAAGATAAATAACAGAAGTAAATTGCATAACGAATGAAATCTAAAAACTTCATGAACAATTATGGTCCACATTTAATTATAAGATATCTGATTTATACACCATAAAGCACAACCTACAACTATTCAGAAGATTTAACAAAATGATCGAAAAAACTAATCTAAATTTTGACAACTTTTATTTCAAAAGAAATTTTCAGGAAAAAAGGGAAGTGTAGTACCTCTTTAAATTCGACGGAGGCTTTAAGGCCCGGAAAAAGTTTCTTTTCCAGTCTACTGATTATTTTGTCTGCAACAACCTCTTTCTTTGCCTCATAATCTTTCGTAGAAAGCCCCTATTTTTTCCCCAAAAAAGTCCAAAACAATAAAGAAATTAATAGACCCATACACGCACTTCTATTCCAGGTTGTCTGACAATTATACTGCAGTGAAACTAGAGTTACCTACTAGACTGATTACGTTTTCTTGATGTTATTGATATTAATCCACAAGGTTTGTCATATCTATTCAATATTCGTAAATAGTTCTGACCTTCGTAATTGACTTTGATTCACAACATTTTGCATATCTCTCATAAGGGTATATTAGACAATTCACTAACAAACAAACTGCAACTTTTCAAATAAAACCTAATAATAATAAGCACCTGCCAATCCTCTATGGATGAGGTCGTAAATATGTGAAGTATATGACGTCCTTTTGGAGCCAAGGAAGAATCAAGAATAGTTGGGATGCTCAAAAATATACTCCCGTACGGTTCCTCCAAGTTTTTCCACTCATCCTACACAATCAAAAATATATATCATACGTGAACAAACACACAAGTAGAGGTGGGCAAATGGGTGGGTCGGGAGGGTAGGGTAATGGGTCAATTAGTAACTTCTATACGTGTCAAAACACAGGGTTGAGCCGAAACACATTTTGTCCAAACAGATGGTAATTTATTATAAAGAATTAGAGAGTTCTATTGCAAACACTTTGTTGTTTCAATAGTATTCTAATTTTAAATACTGAGTTATGAGGTTTCTAGCATTAAATACATTTTGGAAGAGTTCCGAACTTTTTGACTTGTTTCTTGTAAGCTAATTTTTCAGTTAATTTTACCCTTTGGAAATTAAAAATAAATAAATAAATAATTAAAAAAAAAAAAGAAAGACAACTTGTTCATAAGTAAATGGCTCAAAATTGTCACCTATACAGGGAATTAAGAGAGTACCTCAAGAACAAAATGGTGGCAATCCGTATCCCGCGGCAAAACCTCAGCTTTGACCCCCATGTGAATAGAAAGAAAAGAAGGGGCTTTTACGTAAACTTTTTGAAAATTTTCTTCTTCTTTGGGCAGATCCTGCGTTTTCAAAAGTTTCCCTACAATGAAAACATATAATATATATTAATTCAGATTTTTGTGTATAAGGACAAATGTAGCCTTATAGGCCTTAAAATACATCGAGTGAAAACTAACCGAAAGTATCCCATCTAGTAGCATTCGAGATTATGGTTTTTGCATAGAACTCTCTACCATCTGATAGTTTCACCCCTACCTAGATTAATTCAGAAGGCAAATAAAAATCGATAGGTTTTAAATTTTACAAAATGTCAACATAACTTCTTCTGTACATGAATGACTCGTATATAATGATAGTCTTGTAACATCTAGTGAAGGTTGCAATGCTTTGCTTGACATTAAAAAACTAGAATAGTGGAATACCCTTCCATAAACACAGCTTTAAAGAATTTTATGCACCCTGATTAACACTATCAGTTTATTTGATATGATAACCAAGGGCAATTAGGTCGTTTTAAGTAGAAACCTTCTTGGAATTGAAAATGTTGCCATTTTAATGACAAATGAGAAGGCTAAGTATTGTGAGAACTTGAGAATGACTTTAAAAACACTTTTAAAATATTCAAAACACACATTTTCAAATTTTTCTTTGGAGCTCTTTATCTAAATAACTTTTAGAAGTTATATTTGAAATAAAATAAAAAAATCTATTTTTTTTAAGTCATAATAATAACATTTTATTACTTGATAATCACATGAATTATATATAATTATCAAGTCCTATTTTTTATTTATAACTCAAACACATGATAATCACATTATATTAGTGAATAATCACATGTGATTATCATGCTACTGTTGGATAATCACCACGGTAGCAAATGTAAAAAAAGTTTGAAAAAAAAAAAAAAAAAATTTATTTATATTTTAATGATAACTTCCTAAAGGTATTTTAATAAGAATAGTCGAAAAAGTTTCGAAAAAAGTTGTTTCAAATATTTAAAAAGTATTTAAAGTCATTTTCACGTTCTCACAATATTTAGCTTTCTCATCATCGATAAGTTGAACTTACTGCTTTCTCGTTGTCAATGATAATGCTTGTGACGTTTGCCTTGTAAAGTATTTCACTTCCTTGATCAACTAAACCTTTTGTCAATGACTTTGCAATCCCTCCAACCCCGCCTACAGGATAATTAATGCCTCCATAATGACGGTCACATAACACCTAAAACGAACATAATGTTAGAAAACGGATACAAGTGGAAAAAACAAACAATGAAATAAAAGCCGAGGTTTACCATGCTTGCATTGATCATGGGTGTTTGTAACGCATTGACCGTGCTAACGATAAAACACTGCAAGAACCGAACAATCAGTAGTTAAAGAACTAAAGAGTAACAATTGAATATTCTAAAAACTAAGAAACATTACAGTCTCGAAACAGTTGGAGTGGGTAACAGGTCAAAACGGGTGGGATCAGGTTGGGATGACCCGTCAACATTTTCTGGTTCACTTTTTTTGATTTTGTAAATAATTAATGTACTGAATATGATTATAAGGCTATATTATTTAAATTCTTATATAAGTTTTCAGATGCAACTATTTAGGACATTGTAAACATTTTGAATACATGTTATAGCAAATACTGGCCCGTTTAACCATCTGACCCATTTCATTTTCAGCCGAAATTGTATATTTCACCCAAGTTAATACAAATGGCTTGATATTGCCTCCTGTTGGTAACAGTATTGGCTTACCTCAGCATCTATGAACGAGAGTACTTCAGGATCTTTTATAAACTTCCGAGCTATGGTTCCAGCATTTTGTGGCAAATAATAAGCTACAAAAGACTCGAATAGCATATAATTTACATTAATTTGGCTTTGTTTTTTTACACTTGAACAAGCTGAATCGAAAGAAACCAGTGGTTAGCTTTTACACTAAATTTGGGTCCAAAATATTTTCATTTTGCCATACTTGTCTTTATTTAAGGAACTAAGTCAGACCCACAATCATATCTTTAATTTTCCAATACCATATAAATAGGACCCACAAAATGACAATGTCCAATATTAAATGTAAAAAGATTGATTGAAGAAGAAATACCAATCACCTATATTTTGTGGATCCTATTTACTACAAGAAATTAATATACTAGTTACGGATGTTTGAATCTGTATTTCGAAAACAATTATTGCAACTTGAAGAATCAGATAATCAGTTGATTGAAATTAGGAATATGTAATTACATTTACCTTGTTCCTAAAGAGTTCTAAAAAAACTTCTTACGTTCTCCGAATTGGGTTATCAGTTTTAAAACATAGTAAGACACATGAACACCAACCCACAAAAAGCAGTAGAATGTAGGAAATAGCATATACAAATAGGAAACGGGCACATAGATACAAAATACATACCTAAAGTCAAGCATTCCACGGGCTTTTTGAAAAATTGACCAAAGAGGTATAAAGGTTCTTCAAGGGACTTAAGTTCCAGTGAATTTAATGCGTTGAAAATCTGAAAATATACCAAATATATATATATATATATATTTAGCCCAAGTTTTGATTCAAAACCAAAGTACCGAACAACTAGACGCTGCAATCACCTTAATCAAAAGTCAAAACAGACCTTCCAGCATTCATTGTAGAATTTGAGAATCCCTTCCTTTTCGTGGGGAAATTTACTCGTCATTTCAGAAATGAAATCGTCGTATTCTCTGTGTACTTGGACAGAAAGACTTTTTGGTAGATGAAAATGGACGGTAGTTGGATCGGGAATCACCTCCATCTTACACCCGACTGCCGCCAATGCTTGAGTTATTAAATTAAGATTTCCCTACAACAAAAAGGGTAAAATTTCACCATAAGATTATTGTATATCGTTTAGAATCTTATATTTCCTTAAATAGTCGACTTGAGTTTATTTACAAATAGAAGTTCCATGTTTTCGTATAATTATCTTCGATTCTCCTCTTTTCGAGTATGATGTTTATGCCTAGATGGAACTTATCATATTTTTGAAGTTATTTAAACATATGAACCAGGCTCATAGCCTCATACCATAAAACATTATAAGTTAATTGCATATTGTGTAGAGTCACATTCCCAAAATGTTTATTGCTGCTTGAAGTTGCAATGATCAGTTTAGCTTATTTGACAGAAACTTATATGATCCTGATTTTATGATAATTTTGGGTGATAATAGTATAGTATATATATACAAGAAGGCACTCTAAAAAATTACAATCCCTATACAGATAAATGTAAAATCACCTTAATATCCCTAACTTTATACACTTAAATATTCCATACGATACTTAAAGTTGCAAATATTTACTTTGAGAGCACACATCCAAACTCCCCCTAAATAGTCAATTCGAGCTTATTCGCAAAATGGATGTTCAATACTTCTGTACAATTTTCTTCCATTAGTCATTTACTCATTTTAATGATCCGTAATGACGGTTTCAACCTTAAAAAACATACAATCCATAAGCAAAAATGCATCTATACAATGGAGATTCAATAATGGCAAAGGGCATTGATGGTTAGCATTCAACAACATTGTTAAAACTAGCAAACATGAGTAAACTATTTGATAATCGAATTAAACATAACACGAAACTAAGTACCTTATCACTGAACCCAAACATTACAGATGAACCAACATCAAACGTATAACCATCTCTCTCATAGTATCCTGAACTCCCACCAGGAATCACATATTTCTCAAGCACCAAAACCTTAGCTCCTTTAACCGCCAACTGTGTCGCTGCAACCAATCCACCAATCCCTGAACCAATCACAATTGCATCATAGCCACCCTTACTTTTCCCCACTGCCACGTCACCTTTTTCAACTACTTTACTAATATCCATCACTGATTTAGCCCTAATGGATAACAAATTCTTGTTTCTTTTGATTGTTCTGAATAATCCCACCTCTTGCTTACTAAAATCTTGGGTTTTTAAGGGTTTGAAACTAGAAAGACTCTGTTTTGACCATCTACGTTCTTGACAAACAGTGAAATTTAAGGCTTTTAAGGGTGTTAAACAAGAATTTACCAGCTTTTTGCACCTGGGTTCGTAAAGAAAACATGAATTCGCAACTTGGGTAGGTTTGAAATCAAGAAAAGTTTGGAAATTTGGATACCCCATGTTCATATTTCCTGTTTTGCAGCTACTGAAATTGCCCAACTGCATCTTCTATTGTTAAACAAAATGAGGTTTTTCAAGAAATTGGGAAGTGGGTTGAAGAAGAAATGGGAAAATTGCAATTGTTAAAGACAATTGGCTGGTGGTTTATGAGGGATGTTAAAGAGGTGCGAAAACAAGGAGAGGGTGTTTTGGATTCACGGCATGATGATGATTCCAACCGATATACAAAATGATCCGGTAACTAATGAGACAAAAATTCGCCTAAAGTAGAATCTTTTTAGTATTTTTGGTATTTTCTAAAGGGCATATTTGTAGGATGTTGCGTTTGGAATTTTTTTCTAAAATTTTTGGTTCGACCCTTCAAATCAACATTGATGTTAACCATTCTTGTGTTCGACCCAATATGTGTAGTAAATTGGATTCAAGTCAACATTGACAGTCATAAGATCCCTAAACAATCCTACTCTATAGTTTGTTTCGATATCAAACCATCTTGTGATAGAAGATTTTCGATTGACACTTCAAATCTCACATGGTAATCACTTGTCAAACTTTGTATGCGAAGTTACGAAACACTATTATATACGCATGAACAGTCCATATAAGGATTTTGATTTTAATTCTTACAACTACGGAGAACTTGTATGAGTATCAAATACCTAATTACTTCAACTTTCTTTTCAACGTATTCATAAGTTTGCGAAGTGTCCTCAAATAATTGATAAAATATAAAAATGTTACCACTTGAAAATGATTACTATTCTTCAATTAATGACCTACTTACTTCAAGTCCATTAAATGAAAAATGTCAAAAGGGATGTACTCTATGCTAAATACTACTAGTATATTGGAGCAACTTTTACACAATTAGAGCCTTCAATTTTTTTATTTTTTTATTTTTCTTTCTACAAATGCATACATCAGCCATAGTCAAATATATTTCTTTCACATTAATATAAACAACCTTTTTGAAGTTCACAGAATCCAGTGTAACATTAACTTATCAATTTAAAAACTTCATAAATAAATTAAGGTACTTTCAAAACAAATAAAGATGATGATAAAAACATAACACAATCATATCATAAATTGACATTTATTAAGGTCAGTTAAATACAACGTTTAGCGGATGCTATTCAACACCACAGCTTCCCGACCAACCAACAAAAAAAGATACAATACATTCAATATTTTACATATATATAAATGATTTTGGATTATGGATATATCTCTAATCTCTGTCTCTATCCGACCTCCAAAAGTACCTTCAAATAAAACCTCGAAACAAAGTAGTAAGCATTACACGACTACGAAACATTTCTATACCGAATACTTTTAAAACGTGACATATATTCATTTTTAAGATTACAATATGAACATTTGTCACATTTCAAAAACGCTAGTAGAAATTTTTTAACAAAAACATTTTTGTTTTTAAATAAAAATCCAAATGGAACGTCTTTTGCTTTTGAAATGTTAAACTTGAGGCTCTTAAAAAGTCTGACCAAACTGCCAAGCGGCAGGCACTGCGTTGTATCTTGTCGTCGTTCTTCCATCACTAGTTGTGACTTTGAAAGATAGACTTTGACCATTAAGATACGAATTGCTTTGCCAATTTTGACCCCAGTTTCTCGACATGGATTGCCACCCGGTTCTGGACCCTTTGATTGATACGGCGTGCACGTCCCCTGCACCTCCGACGTTGCTGATTAAAACCAAGTTGAAGTAAGAGTGACCGTGCATTGTGAACCTTATTCCTCCTCTCTTTATGCATGGAACCCTGCAAAATAAAAACTTGATTACAAACATGTTTTAAATGATCGTTATTGTGTATAAACTGGAGTTTTGCAACAGATCATCTTGTGTTAAAATTTTATGAAATTATTCCGTACTACTATCATTTAGTTCTATTCTGTAAGCCGTAATACATTTTGTTTGAAACGAATGTAATGTTTGACCAAACACATATTGTAGTATAGTGTACTAAAAGATTGTTAATCAAATGCTTAAAATTATTATTCACATCAGCATTATACCAATTTAAACATTCTTATATTTATATTATGACCTAAATTTAATGCCAAATGACTCGCTTACAAACCTAAATACCATATAATCTTACTAAAAAATCTTTTAGAAAATTAGAAAACTATATATCCTTTAAAAACATGTCGATTATAACTTGATAAAATGGTTCGGTTTTTATTGTAGATTGCATACCCCATCTAAGAAAAGATCAATGTGTGCTATTAGCCGCACGTATGAAGATTTATTTTGGACTCTACGTGAACTTTAGAAAAGTGTGAATGTGTCATCCAATTACATCTAGCCTCTAGGCATAAAATTCATTCAGCTAGCATGGCATATCATTTGTCTCCCGGATATCATCTCCTCAAATAAATTTGAAAAAAGTTCTAACAACCCCTAGTAAATAACCAAATTACCCTTTATTTACCTTCTAAAAGATACAGGCACAATGCCAGCCTTGTATTTAGCAATATGCAAGAAAGCAGGCTCAGCCATATCAAAATGTTGGAGTGGTGGGTTGCACCACCCTCCATTGTTACTTGGCAAATCGAAGTTCGGCGGGCAAAAATTGGTTGCGGTAATGATGACGGACCCAGGGAGGCACCACTTAGGGTCATTAACACACTTAATCAAATAACAACCACCGCAGCTCAATCCGTTGTTAAAAAGTGCGGTACTCAGTGCTGCAGTATTTGTACCATAACCTTCACTATACAAGTTTCCATAACCACATGCTCCACCTACATATATATGTAAAAGATTGATTAAAAGACTATATCTTGATGTTCTAAAAGTAAATGATCTGGTATGTTATTCTTTGAGAAATAGTTGAACAAATAGCAGATTTAGGATTAGTGGAAATGCATTAGACATTTGGACTAACAATATTGTACATATTTCTCTACTACAAGCATGTCCAATTTCATCTTTTTCATAGAAGACATACTACTCTGTTTGTTGTATTTGTTTCCCTAAATACACCCTTTTGAAATTTGTTTACACCAAGGCTTAGATGCATCAGTTTTAGAAAGTGGTGCACGATAAGTGCGTCAATTTGAAAAGTTTGGTGCATCAGGACGTATCATGTGAACTCTGTCATATTTCACACACTACGCTGAAGTTTAGACACGTAAAACGTCTAAATTCCTCATACCCTTTTAACAAATGCGATGTGTATCCAAACTGAAAAAATGAATTATTTGGTTATCACACAAAATGTGTAATGCACATTTAAAACACCAACCTTAAAACATAATATTTTTACATGAACCAATTGTATAAAATACACGATTTACACAATTGCTCATTAAATATAGTCATGGAAGATAAAGGACATACCCATTGTCCCGGCAGCATCACCACCGCCATAAAAGGTGGCGTGGGCGCTCTGCCAACCGCCATAGTTGGCGGTTGTAATGTGCAAAAGGGTGGTAGTGAGCAAGAGAACAAAAGAAAGTGCAATGGAAGACATGTTTTATTAGTGTTTGAGTTGTAAAAAAAAATGAGTTGTTGGTTTGTATTTATAATTAAAACACGAAATCCGACAAGCACCGTAGGAGAGAAAGACATGGCGGAGCCGGCCAGATTCCGGTGAAAAGAATAAGGCCAAAATGCACATGGGCAATTGTCTACATGTGGTGGATGTTGTTGTGCAACAACATGCGAAATTTATTTTTTATAAGATAATAAAATGTTATTATTCGCATGATTAACTCAAGATGTTTGTTTGATTCGATAGTCGCACAATAATTTGTGAAATCACATTTTAATATTGAAACAATAATTTTACATATTTATTCGTAGAAATCGACCAGAGTGTAAAACATGAGTCTATGCAATATGTTAAATAACAAAAGAGTATTATTATTGATTGAATAAAAAATTACATGAATTTATATTTATAAAGTAAGATAAGCTTAGTAAACAGGAGATATAATCCTAGTAGTAAATTAAATTAATCTAAACAAGATAGATATTAACTAAAGATAATTAATAATTAATTCCAACAAATCTAAACATTATTTAAATAATATTTTATAATATGTCCCCACAATATCACATTTAAGCGGGAGAAAGATGAATGGTTAAACTGGAACGAAACTTATAGAAGAAAAGTTTTTGGTAGTGGTGACCATTTGTCGTGAATTGGTTGTATTGGTTGGCTTTGATGGCATTGGCTTGTTTAGCTTGCATTTGCTTACGTTAGATAGCTTGTTATGGCTAGATCAAATCTTTGTCCGGAAATATTTAAGTACAACGATAATTTGTCAGCTTTTGATATTGATGCGTTAGGATTTTAGGAATAAAAAGGAACAAGGCGGAGAAGGAGATAGAGAATATAGTTATTATAGGAGAAGTTGTGAATGATAGAATGGGTGAGTTTATCACCAAGATAAAGTAAAGAATAAGAAAGAGAATAAGAGATTAATTAAGAAAACGATTTGATAAAAAAGTATGAGTGGGATTAATATGATAAAAGGATAAGAAATCTATTTATTTATTTATTAAATAGAAGAGGAAGTGATTGAGAAGAAAAGAAAAAGAAAAAGAAAATAAAAATTTTTACATGAAAAGAATATTTATAAAGATTGGAAGGGCATGTTTTGGAGAAGAGTACACATAACGGTTGTAGTGTTAGTAAAAGATTGAAAGAACTTTTTCTTTTATAAGAATGCGAGATTAACTAAAAGAAAATAGTAAGCAGGTAATGATGGTGGAAAACCATCAAAAGAAAGAAAGTAGAGAAGGCGGGGAAAAAATTAGATGATTGGGTTAAAAACAAACAAATCAAAGAATTGAAATCATTACAAAATCAAAAGAAAGAGCCGTAATTAAATACTTGGGATAAAAACAACCTTTAATTATGTGAGGAATTTTGATCGCATATACATAGGATTTTTGTTTGAAACTAGAATAAAGAAAGGAAACTTGGAGTTTGCATAGCTCGTAACACTAGACGGAAAACAAAAATATTAAACGAAAAATACTATAATTAAAATACAAATCTTACTTGAAATAAAAGTGAATCTCTCGGAACCGTTGGCATCGACAATCGGAGGATGATTATTTCAACTAAAGTTTTATCTATAACCTTAACTCCGATATTATGTTAAATAATAAAAGAGTATTGTTATTGATTAAATGAGAAGAATTATATAAACACATATTTATAGACTAAAATAAGCTTAGTAAACAAAAAGCATAATTTTAGTAAAAAAACTAGATCAATCTAAACAAGATAAATATTAACTAACAATAATTAATAATTAATCCTAAGAAATCTAAACATTATCTAAATCTAATCTATATAATATTCTATAATAACATAATGGTCCTAGTATTGAAACGATAGTTATATTTTACTCATGTGATAGGATCATTATAGCAATTTAGATGATCCTAGTGGTATTTGTTGTCCCATTTTTAATTTCTTAGTCCAATCAGTTTGCCTTTAAGAAGAGAACATTTCATGACAAAAACTAATTAAACCGGTTAATTCACATTTTCTTGGCAAAACTCTACAATATATCACACGTATATACACGTAATACATTGTTTTCAATGACATTTGAACGTATAACCTATTAATTGGTGATTCTTTATATTTTAATTTTGTTCTTAATTTGAGGTTAACTTTTGAATTGATTACACTGCTTTTAGAGTCTGCTTCGAGTTTAATTTTGAAGAGAAAAAAGAAAATTGAAAAGAAATAAAATATATATTTTATTCTTGAATCTTATGTTTTTAAATTCAATACTTTATTTTTCAAGAAATTAGTAAAAATACCTATACGATGTGTGATGTTGTCATTCCATTTTTTAAAACCTTTAATTTACGTTATGATAAATATACATTTTATTCTTGAATCTTATGTTTTTATTTTTGACTTTCACATTTTTAGAATTTTTTTTTCTAGAAATCAATACGATGTAATAAAAAAAAGTTAGATAGCTAAAAATATAAAAAAAATTTACTCGACATTAGTATGTCTCGTAAATTTGAGAACAGAACAAAACAAAATATGAATATTGTGATTTTTCGTGACTTCTTTTCTTTCTAACTTGAGAACAGAACAAAACAAAATATGTTATTTCTACTTCACATTTTTTCTATCATTCTCAACTCTCTTTTTTTATCTTTCAACTCTCTCTTTTTATAGCATAGTACGTTCTTAATTTGAGGTTAACTTTTGTTCTTAATTATAGAACACATTTTGATCATGGTTTAATATTGTTCTTAATTTTAGTCGAACTGGGATCTCATAAAATATAGCATAGTACGTTCACTTCGGTGTGAAAATGTTGCATTCATTTTGTAATTGGGTCCAAAAATGAAACACGAAATAGAATTCTTGGATGCAAATTAAACCATGATCAGAAAATTAAACTCGAATTAAAATTGTTTATTTTCTCTCTTATCACACTAATCTCTTCTAACGAAAAAATGTAATTTGACTGAAATTAATTCAACTAAAAAATGCTTTTTTTTTAAAGCTGATACAAAATGTAGATCATCAAATTACTCAACAAATACTTAATTCCCTAATAAAACAAACTTAGGATTAAAAAAAAAAGGTGATTGGAGAAAGGACACGTGTATAACATTTGGAATATTTTTCATGTGCACATCACCTTGTTAATGAAGATTACTTATTGATTAATGCTTAGATTGAATTTAATCTATCTTAGTGGATTGAAGTTATAATAAGGCAAGTAACACTCTAACACGGTGCTACTTACGTGGTGTAATATATGGCATTTATGTCCGTGTAGCGCTGGCATAGTGGCCTAATAATACTCCTATTTTGTTCTATACTATTTGATCTACTTCGAAAATAATTATCATTATAATAGTGAATTATTTAAAACTAGTTACTAGTACTAAATATGGGTGGCAAATAGGATAAATATATGCACTTGCACCTTTTGATTGTCTCCCGACTTAGGTCAATTTGACACGATGTTGTATTATTAAGAATTGTTTTTCATGTTTGCTTTTACTATTTGAGTAAGAAAACTTTAAATTACTATTGTTTTACCGGTTCAAAAGTGTGTTTTATTGGGCCAAATTGTGGGGATGGTGATCCCTCAGCTCCTACCTCTTTTTCTATGGGTGCTATAATTTTAGGATCGTTTGCTCATTCTATTTTGAAAAAGGTTGACTCAATCTTTCATGAAGTCTGCTATGTATTTACTTGGGCAATTTGAAAATGGAAAAACAAAATCTTTCATGCCTCAAACAGTAACATCGGTCAATATTTTTTCTTCGGATTCAAAGATTGTCTCTTCTTTGTTTGAAGAATGGATACACGCGCAAACCTACTGCTAGTGTTATGTAATTTTAGTTGGCTTAGTACAATCTTTTTAGTTAAATTTTTTGTTGTTTTTGCTCGGGCTCTGTCTTGAAGTCCGCTATATTTTTTTCATACCGTTTTAAACTTTTAATTGATCTTTGTTTTTCTATAAAACAAATAATATACTAAATGTTTATAAAAATGAGAAACAAATAATAAACATCGGTGTATATAATTAACTTGTTCAATTTTACCATTACTTAACCTTTAGGTGGATTTTTTATTCTTAATTACAAATTAGATTGGTCTCTAAAATTAATTTCAATCCTTCATTTACATCAATCAAGGAAGCAAAAAGAATCTTTCATTTCATACCGATATATTTTATAGAAGTGGGTACGAAAAATGCACAATCAAGTAACTAGTTTATATACAACAAAGAAATCACAAAGAAGATGCTACGTTTACTTCTTCAACTTTTTGTTAAGTTGTTATAAAAGGTCCAAGAGATCTTTTCTGGTTCGCTATCAAAAGTTGTATCATGTTGTTGTAAAGCAAGTAACACAATCCTCCTTAATAATATCTATAAACTTTTTGGTTTAATAAATAAAATATATGGTTTAATCAAATTGATCACAGCAGGTAGAGATGAGCAAAGACTGGTTAAAACCAGTTTTCAGTCCAGTTTAAAACAGTCCAGCTTTTTTTAGAAAATAAAATATCGGTCTTTTTTAGGACTGGTCCAGTTTTAGACCAGTTTTTCTTCAAATTTGCCAGTTTTTTAAGTACTGGCAGTCCAGTTCCGAACCAGTTTCAGTCCAGTCCAGTTTATTTCCTTTCTGACTGATCTTTTTTATTGTCAAAATTTTTTACAAATTTAATCACTTTAGTATAAACATTTTATTATAATTATCAATTTTCTATAACTATTGCAAATTGAATATGTTACCCATACTATACTTAGGGGTGATCATATAAAAATCGATTAATTGAACAATAACCGAAATAACAGATTAACCGAACCAAAATAACCGACCCACTATATTAACCGATGGTTCGGCTATATATATTCTAGTTAAACAAATATTGTGGTTCGGTTACAGTTAATCCCCATAACCTACGCACTAATAATTGACCAGCCCTAATATATATATGTATTAAATTTTTCAAATTTTAAATATATTAATATGTAGTATGAATATATAGCATGTATGCATGCCCAAATTAAAATGGTGTCCATTTGGCCTTGTAGCCTAATTCCATATGTAAGACTGATATTGTAGTTAGCAGTTCTTACGTTTAACTGCTTAAGCATATCCACCCTAATACAAACTAAAGTTGCAATGCTTCAAATCAAGTCTTCTTCTTCTTTTGTATTATTTTCCCCTCAATCATTTATATGAAAAAGTTAGTTTTACGAGATTACTCAAATAGTTCAATCGGCATAGAAGGTAAGCCTAAATATCATGGAATAATTATATAAATATTTTATATTTAGATATTTGTTTGAATTTATGGCCTTTTAGGAACGATCGTTCTTCAGAGCTATATAATCGACGACCAGAAAAGATCTTTAAATGAATCGTTAAATATGTTGAAAAATCTTCAAAAGTATAAAAATAATAATTTATAAGTTATTTCGGTCTTTTAGTAGTTTTGGACTGATTTCAGTCTTTTTAGGACCGGTTTTAGTCTTTAACCAGTTTTAGACCAGTTTAAACTAGTTTCAGTCCAGTTTAGGACCAGTTTCAGTCTTTAACCAGTTTTTGGACTGAAACCAATTTTAGACCGGACTGAATTCAGTCCAGTCTTTAACCAGTTTTTCGATTGAAAGTAGGACTGAAATAGGACTGGTGGCAGTCCTAGGACTGGACCGGTCTTTTTCCAGTCCAGTCTTTTTTAAGACCGGTTCCAGTCCAGTTCAAGACCAGTTTGAGTTTTAGACTGTTTTGCTCATCTCTAACAGCAGGTATATCATCTACAAGAAGACCGATTTTAGTTAATTTTATTTGTATATTGTAATTCGTAATTCAAAACGATGAATTGGCAATACCGCACACATCATCTTGGTCAATATAAACTGTTTCAAGATAAACCTTTAAAAAGTAAATCAAAAATATCTTGGTTTATTAGTTCAATAATTATGAAATCGGAACTCAATTATTACGAGATATTTAACTAATCATGCTATAAAAAAATACGTTAGCAGTCCTACCCTAGCCATGTTACATGTCACATCAAATTGGTGGTTGCATATGGTTGATTTTGTTAGTTCCAATCACATGTTAAAAGTCGATTATTGTTAGTATTCTATAAAACTAACATAACAGCTCCTAAG
This sequence comes from Logfia minima, assembly GCA_963921325.1. Taxonomy (NCBI): domain Eukaryota; kingdom Viridiplantae; phylum Streptophyta; class Magnoliopsida; order Asterales; family Asteraceae; genus Logfia; species Logfia minima. Next base: position 6,504,638 of record OY992766.1, on the reverse strand, counting down.
ATTTCAAAGGTGACTTTTGGATGTTGTCATTGTTGTCTTAGAAATTGGATTTTTGACTGACCCAGTTTAGGTCTCGGGTCAACCGGCCGAGTCAACACGTCAAGTGCAAGCTCAAATTTTTAAGCTTAATCCTCAAACTATTAAAGGTATTCAGGTTTAGTCCCTAAAATTAAAATCAAAAAAAAAATGAAAAATCGGTCCGACCGGTCCGGTTCACTGGGTCAACCCCGATTCGACCAAAAAAACGGCAAGGTCTGACCGAATTTGACTTCAAGGTTAACTCGCTTACAATCTGCCCCATCTGACCTCCGGGTCCCAGTTTGACCAACCGGATCGACCCAAGTTTGAAAATGCTGGTTGTCATAATGGGTTTGATAGTACTTAAGTTTTGCTAGTAGATTACAACCACCTAAACAATCTTTGCTTTATTCCAACTAAGAAAGTAACAATTTGTAGTTATTGAAAACGCTAACTCAATTCTTTTGGGTTACAAAGTATATCGAAATATGCCTCCCAAAAAGGTGGATATTCTTTTTTCCTCTATACACAAAATTCCGAAAATATCTAGGTTTCCCATCAGCTGGTGGTGTAACAAGAACTGGTTCAAAAATCACAAAGTGTGTTGCAGCGATAACATATACCGAAAGAAAGAAGAAATTAAACCATTAATTAATTGTCAAGAACAAAATGCACCAACGATTATTTGCTTACCGAGCCATTTTCACTTATGTGTCCACCACAATGATGCATATATATGATGTTAAACCACATGTATTAATTAAGTGATGTCGTCTGTGCATCACTTTTTTAGTGTACAAATCACTTCACAGTTTTACTTTATAAATCTCAAAACAATTTTCATTTTATTGAATTAGTAAAAATAACCTGAAACAACCCAGATATACAGTCCCACCCACCATATCATTCTCTGTGGAGGGCTTAACAATATCAAAAAACCTTGACAATCTCTATTAAGCTTCTCTACTTGGCTGACACATCATATATATCATAGAACACCAACATGCTAAGAATAGACCAAAGCTTAGAAAATTAAAATGGTCCTTGGTGTGCATTAAATAACAGAAAGATTGAAAAATCTCTTCAAGTAATACTTGAAATTGAAATCTTTATTCATCTGAATAACCTGTGCTTACATTTCCTCAATAAAACCAAAGTTCTCAAGGTGGGTTTACTTGTATATGCCGGAAAGAACCGGCTTGCAAGCGTATTAACAAAATCCAGGGTAGAATGTTGATGACGCCTTAAAAGCAATAGGGTCATTGATTACCTGAACAGAGGTGGATGATGTGTTGGACTCAATTATGTTGGTGTTGCAGCCCCACACGCGAACTGCAAGTCTTCGACACTTTGGAGATGATTTCTTCAGGTATGTGTTGTACCAGTTAGAAATATCAATCTTTTGAAGGGACTTGACTGCTTCAGCTTCCTTTGCAGATAAGTCAAACATATACCTGAAATAGGATGCAAAATTGGACAAATGATGCAAAGGAGTAATCAGTAAAGGTAGCAATTTTGACATGTTTAATATAAATGGGTTACTTTGGATTACGTTTTATCTATAACGAGGTCAAATGGACCCGTCTTGACCTGCCCAACCAAACACAGCCCTATTCAATCCATACTAAAACTTACCCGCTTTAATCCAAACCCATTTTGACCCGCTACCCAACATGCCTGACCCAGCTATTGTGCCATAAATTTAAACTAGTAGGTAATTTGCAAACTTTAGAGATAGTTGATCAGAATCATAACCTAAATTCTTTTTACTAGATAATATTAAGTATATCCTATGCACAAAAAGTTACCTCTGGTCTATAATTTGTCCCCAGTATCTATTTGTTTCATAAGTTAGAGAGGGATCTTTTTCTAAGAGCTTCGCGATTAACCCACTTTTATAATTCTGGAAAGACTCGTCATCAAGTTCACTCTGCAATACAAACAATCAGCATATCACATGGAAACATCAAACGTATGTGTAATGACGAGCAAATGACAAGGATTCCCAATAATCATAAAGGAAGAAAGGACGATATACTCAATTTTCAGTTAAGAACTATGCAAGAGTGTGCTTACCAACAAACCTTCCATCTCATTTATAAAACTATCAATCCTCCCTTGCAGATATACAGGACTATATTCAGAAGATTGAACCCGAAAACAGAATCCCAATACCCGGTATGTTACCCGGGGGCTACAGTCAACAACATAACCAAGCTGCTCCTTTGTCCTACGCCACACAAGAATTAGTATACTGAAATGATGTAAACTAGAGGTGGAAACTTAAGCAGGCTGGGTTAGCTGCTAATATATCAATTTGTGTAGGTCAGATTGGGTTGACCTGAAACACTTTGGTCCAAATGGATTTACTAAAAGGAAAATGAGTATCTCAAATAGTTTTTCAATAATGATATATAAAAAAAAATACGAGTTCTATTGAGGAACTTCAGTGGATTCAAAATACACTTCAAGTGAATTTGGAATTGCCACCTATAGTGTAGACCATGAACCCAAACCTAACCACTACACCACAATTTATAACCTTACCATACCTAAGTTGATTGAAAAGTGGTTCTTCCACAATTTCATCTAATAGATCAACCAGCGCTTTTGATTTCGCCAAGTTCGAACCAACTTCTGGTTCAATCTGGTAATAAAGCTGTGAGGAAAATTTGAAATCAAAATTATCCAAATGACGCCATGATATGATGATAGCTTCCATAAAAATAATAAGTATCGAGACTAATAAAATAAATATTCAATTACCTCGACCACAGAGTTTGTGTCAAGCTTATTTTTTACTGCGACGTCTCTAACTAGGTCGGCACTAGAAGGAAGACATAAAATGCTCTCGTTATGTCTCATCTCGGATGGAAGTGGTTGTACAGAGAAATAGTTTTTGAAAATATTTGAAACATTTTCAGCTTCATCTTCAAGTAGATTTCCATGGCAAAGCCCCTCAATATACAACTGCACAGAAAAGAAGATTGTATAGGAGGCAGAATATATAAAAGCTTTACATCACCAGAGACCAAAAGAAAACACAAACAGGTCTCCCAAGATCACAAGAGGATTTTTACAAAAAGTAAGTAGTCATATCGTTGGTTGATTCGGGTTATGTTTCATCTCTAGCGGGCCAAACGGGTAAACTACTAGATAAATTAAATAACTAGCTTATAACAAACTAAAAACTCCATAAAGCATTCTATTAATAACAAAAGGATCAATATCTTAATATAATTTTTGCAATCATATTTGGCATGCCTAATAATAGGGGGTGATCTAAACGGATATATAGGAGCAGAAGCGGAGGGATATTCAGGAGTTCATGGCGGTTTCGGCTATAGAATGACGAATGAAGGACGTATTTTACTAGAGTTCGCCACCACTCACGACTTGGTTGTTGCAAACTCTTATTTCAAGAAGAGAGATGCCCACCTAGCTACATTCTATAGGGCGGGTCATAACACACACATATTGACTATATGTCGGTACGAAAAGGAGACCTAAGGGCATGTAGAGACCGAAAGGTCCTTCCTAGTGAGACTTGTTCCTCCCAACACAGGCTGTTGGTCAAGGATACATAACTACAAAGACGTACACGCAAGGCTGAGAATAACGATGAAGTGGAAATCTGCATTGAGGACCAGATCTTACACCCGCAAGAGTCTTTTAGATATCTAGGCTCAGTGCTATACAAATTGGGGAGAACAGACAAGGAGGTGACCTACCGTATAAAAGTGTAGGCCGATTGAAGTGGAAAGCAACGACAAGTGTCATGTGCGACCAGAAGTCCCTTTTAAATTGAAAGGGAAATTTTATAAGGTGGCTATTAGACCAACTATGTGTTTGGAGCAAAGTGTTGGCCGATGACGAAGGCACAAGAGAGGAGGATGGAAGTGGTGGAAATGAGGACGCTAAGGTGGACGTGTGGTAAAAACATGTGAGTTATGATACCAAATGGAGTTTATAGGTAGGAACTAGAAGTCGTGAGCATCATCAACAAGTTGAGAGGAGGACGATTGAGATGGTTTGGACATGTAAGGAGACCACAGACAATGTTGGTTAGGAGAGTGGACCTAAATGTGAGTCGGAGGATAGACTGAAAGTCGACATGAAGGAGTTTCTCCTGACCAAGGAAATGACTTCTGATACGAATTTGTAAAAGACTAGAATTAGGGAGATGAGTAGATGTAAGTAGGAGGATAGGAGGATAGACCGAAGCTCGACATGAAAGAGTTTCTCCTAACCGACATGACTTCTTATAGGAATTTGTGGAGGACTAGGATTAGTATAGATGAATAAGGTGTTTTTAAGTAGATAGGTAAATTTATATATCCATAATTCCTATATATATATAGTTTTGTATAATATACTTAGATATTATTCGTACTTATTTACTTATGATATTTTTAGATGTATATATCTATATATAATATATCCATTCATCCTATATACTTACAGTTTCGTATAATAAATACACGTATATATTTATTCTTATATAAGATATAAGATTTGTAATACATCTAGACTATATATATATATAGGGGAGTGATCAATGGGGAAGGGGTAATCTTGAGGGAAGGGGGAAGTAAATCTGGGCCGTCCGTTAACATTCTCCACGGGAATGTTAACATTAACATTCCCGTGAAGAATCAAGATTGAAGCTTCCCTCTGGATCATTCCCCTATATATATATATATCTTTATATATCTTGTTTGCTTATGACATTTTGGGGGGAAAGTGTCCAGTGTCAACCTGACCCATTTTGTTTCACATGAAACTTGTCCATTTTGATTCATTACCCAGCCCTTCCATTTTGCCACCTCCACAATTGTGACTGCTTTGGAACTACAAAGAGTACGAGGAGTTTGGTATATCCTTATTTTATTGTTTTACCAAATATCAACCACATGATGTACTTTCAAAAGGTCAGAAACATATAGCCATTTAAAGCTCAAGTAGCATAGGGTCATAGTGGAAAAGGCAAACTGTAAATGCTCACAAAGTAAATGTAAAAATAGACCTGAGTAAACAGTTCAGGGATAAAATCCTTCAAATCAGTTAGGGAAAGGTTAGATAGCAATGCAAGCTTCTCATCAACGTCCCAGAAACTCTGACAAAGAACTTGCAGTCTCAAATAAGATGAATGATTTAATGGCTTCATATTGGCATTTCTAAAATTTCTCTCCAAATCCTCCTTGATCACCTGCAAATATAGCAGCAGTGAGCGAAAATGAAATTAACAAGCACGAACAACTTATCCACAAGGTTGTAAAAGGCGCTAGGCAGGGTGTATACGGCCGTGACCTTGTAGGGAGTACTCGGCCTAGTCGGGGATTACTCGGCCGAGTCGGGGATTACTCAGATTAGACTTTTTTTTAACTTGAATAATTAATATCAAAATTATATGTGCGAAAATGCGAAATAGAACCATAAACTTAATTGTCTAGAAACATAACATAATCATTTAATTGTTCAAATACTAGAAACATAAATATTTGTTAATAGATTCATTCTTCATTCTCATCTATTTACATTAAAATACCTGTTGTAATTCGGAGTATTCATACATATGATTATTGATATTTAATAAAAATAACAAGTAATACGAGCACTAAATCAAATCTCAATTGCATACATTATGTAAACTCATACATTTGTGCTCAACAGTACATATACAAAACTCAATGCCAGTGGAAAATAGAATTGTATGTAAAGGTTGCAAATGAATTGTTAAATTACCAAATACCAATCAAGTGGTCAGTATCTTACTGACTTCAATTTTGTATTTTATTCTAATTGATTACAAACCTGTTGTAATTCACCTGAATCGTGTTTCTCCTGGTGATACGTACCTGTTGCTGGACTCTTGGTGAAATCGCCTATGTAGTTCGAGAATGAATAGCGGCCCAATTTTAACAAAATGGACTCAAGCTAATTTTAACTCATATTATAAATGTTGACTAATTTTGACCGATTAATCCGAGTTTGACCGTTTAATCCCGTTTTTTAACCGTTGACCGAGTTTGACCTTTTTTTGGCCGCCTCAGCCCGAGTCATGGCGCCAACACCCCGTTTCCTAATTAATCCCCGATTAATTGACCGTGCAGGCCGATTTTTACAACAGTGCTTATCCGGTTTCAATTGAAATCTGGAAGTAGAACAGCCTTTAAATGGTGGATCAGTAAACTTTAACAGTATCATTATATAAGAAATTAGCGTGAAAAACAGTAGATTAACAACCCTTTAATAGGGACATGAGAAGGTGGTCTGTATTGTCTTTAGTTTTTTGTCAGGAATCACAATAGGTATGGGTTTATTGGTTTAATAACAGGTGCACTGGTCATGAGTGGATTTATGAATCCGATTGGGTAGGTGGGTATGGAGGTTTCACAGTTATAAGGCAATCAAGTATCAACCTCATTTCCCAAAACCTATACTCTTAAACCAAACATGCCCAAACAACAAATGGAACACTCAAACCCATCCATCCCATTTTATCAAAAAAGAAAGCAATGATTAATGGAAAAAAGCACATTCGTAAGCATGAGAGATTGAAGCTCTAAATTGTATATTTACATACCACAAAGCGATCATCGGTTGGCAAAAATGATTTGGCAGTCTCCAAGATTTTGGAAAGAAGAACTGGAAGCTTGTCATTAAAACCATATACTTTTAGCTCTAACTTGTCACTAACAAGTGATATAGAAGTTTCCAACTTAGCCACACTAGCCTGCAGACAAAGAGCTATTATGTACAATCCTCAGGTTCCACATACAGGATAATACCAAGAAAGAATCAACAGAACAAGAATGAAAGTCAACTGCTTCCCATTTCATCATTTACCTGCTGGGGCACACACGCATTCACATATATAGAGAGAGAAACAGAAAATTATATAATTACTTGCCTGATACACGATGTCATTTAATTTGTCCTTCAGAAGATTAAGAAATAGCTCAGTCAACAGGACATTCTTCAAATCACGATAAGCACCATTCAGTGCAACACGAAAATAAGTATTAGCTCGTGGAAATCGGAAAGTGGTATCGAGCTTGTACCATAACTTCATCAACGGCTCATCAAGTATACATTTTGGAGGGGATGCAGGGGTGGAATCACATGATATACTATTTGCACGAATGGAAAAATCTCGTGGAATGAATTCATTCTTTGCAGGTAGATGCAATGACTCATCTACCTTCGGAGGATCCCTCCATAGTTCCAAAAGGGATGGAGAAATAGTTTCTTCTATATAATGTGATCCAAACCACGGCTCACATTGAACATCTGGTTAAACATATATAAAACTAATATTATTGGAAGCAGGTAACAACAATATGTGATTACAGATCTTATATCATATGCTAGAAACTGATATATGTGGTACCATCAGGCTTTTGGCCTAGCCGTATCTGGATGGCCCATCAATAAAGAGGTTGTAGTTTCAAGTCTCGACTAAGACATATATATAACACAGATGTAATGGGTGTTTGACAGCTTGATTTCAGAAAATAAGATAATATAGAAACAAGAAACGAAGAAAGAAACAGACATATGTGGCAGCCCAACAAGTAGAAGGTTGCAGGTTCAAGTACTCATTGGGAATTTAACGCGAGAGGTGTAATTTAGGTATGTAAATATATGCCACTCAACTAGAAAGAAAGAGAGAGAACAAACACCAATGTATCTGATCACAAGAGAAAAAGCTCTAATTAGAGAGATACAGCCAGTATAATACCTTGAGACTTATTGAAAGACTTCGATAATATATCAGTCCTCATGTTTTCGGGTGTAAAGAAACTCAAAACATGTTTGATCGCTTCTTCGTCCCACACCTTGTATGCATAATCCCCATAAATAGTGTGCTCCGGTGGATATATAAGCAGGTTTGCTGTAATATCAAAGAAAATCAGTGTAAATTCTGTAACAAATGCAAGAACGCAAATGAAAATAATAAACGTGGACATAAGTTACAAACAGAAAAGCAGAGGAGCCCGAAAAAGATTAGTCAATGACACCCAATGTATTAAGAAAATGCATTTGACACTTCAGATCCGCGTATGTAAATGAGATATTAATATAACTACCCAAAACTATATATCCTCACAGTTGAACTCTTTCAGAGAGCAACGTAAGCATCCTGTGTGATCTAACTGGGGTCTAAAGTATCATCGACGAAGTAGAGTAATCAAAGTCCTTGATATTAATTAGTGTAAAGAGGCGAAACAGGTCCGTTAATATTGCTTTAGAGGACTCGACACAATTTAGAGTAAGTAAATATCACAAAATGACCCATCTAACAAGCACAGAAAGAAAGAAGTTTCGCAATGGATCAAGTTGGTATAAAAGATTTTCACTACAAGAAAACTAATTTAATGATAGTCGCCAATAAAGATAGTTTATACGAGTTTAATAACACTCTACACCTTAAAAGGGAGAACAAAAACCAAGACATGAATTAAGTCTTTCAAAGCATCAATTATTCAACAACAGAACCAGGTTAGTATATTGCTCAAACATATCATAGTCCCTTAAATATTATGAGATTCAGGCGTCACACTCAAAGATATTGCTCTAGAAGAAAAAGCAGAACATATAAAAAGATAACCAGAAGAAATACCGGAAAGCTCGGCAGCATACTCATCCTGGGGTTGCTCCTCAGCAAATGTAAAATCCATATTTGCAATGTCCTGAAGTTCTCTATATATCCATTCTTGAGGAGAAACTTGTCGCAGTAACTTCAGGTATTGATAAACATATCCAATGATCTCATAGATCTGCACCATAGAAATCCTTTTACTTTAAAGAAGGATCCTAATGAAGGGCTTTAAGAGAAAGAAGCTCTCAATTGCAGGCTATTATTAAGCAACAAGTGATTGTGATATTACCTTTTCCAGTCCAGAATCAGTGAGGTGTATAGACATGCCAAAAACATATGCTACTGAAGATCGTTGCATCCCATCGTCACCCACACCAGCCGATATAGAAGTCGCCCACCCTTTAGCTTTCAAGAAGAAGAGCAAGCTTCCTCTGCCCTCTGTACACATAAGTCCACTCTAACTAAATTCATCAATCTCCCCAAGAACCCAAGGCCTTAACAATAAACTATGTTGACGATGAAATAATACAAAGGTTGTGGAACTAAACATGATATTTATCAGAAGGATTATGAAGCAAAACAATCATACCTTAGATAATTTCCTATAACAAATACTTCAAATGACTTAAAACTAAAATGGTCTCTTCAAACTGGAGCAGGTTTAACAACTCTTTTGAATCAAGAAATAGTGAATGGAGAGGTGAACTCACAAAATTCATATTATGAAGCAAAACAATCATACTCCTTAGATGATTTCCTATAACAAAGACTTCAAATCACTTAAAACTAAAATGGTCTCTTCAAACTGGAGCAGGTTTAACAACTCCTTTGAATTAACAAATAGTGAAAGGAGAGGTAAATTCACAAACTTCATATTTTTACCAATTAGGGATGGTCACATACCATTAAAGTGAAGCATTTGATCAGCAAAAACTTATAACTAATCATCACAAAGTCAAAAAAACAAGGCATAACATGGTGCTCAAGCAACAGAGGAGTCATAGAGATAGAGACCCTATATTAAAAGGCAATGGCGATCTTTGTAACCATTGTCAAATAAGGTACTAACTCCTTTTATCCACATATAGGTATTTCTATATACTCTAGACATAAGACTTTAGCTGATGTCTGATTTTTGTGGAGTTCTGATATCTAGCATTACGAGTCCAATAGCATAACTGCCCTATATTTATCCTGTTCTTTTACAGTGCTAGAGATACCATTTTCAGTAAACTATATTGTAACAGAAAACAAAAAAATATGTGTATGATGCTAGAAAAAAAGTAGTCTTCTGCTAAAGAACACATATCTATTATTCTATTTGAAACAGTTAAATAACACATTACCATGGCCTATTAGATGTGCCAAGTAGTCTTCTGCTTTCTTTACATAGTCTTTCCGAAGACATGGCAATGTCCACGAAAGATCGAGCATATTGACATCTTTCACAGCCTCTAAACGATAAATTTTCCCTGCACTCCAAATGGGGAGTCCTTGCTTGACTCCTGACTTTAATGCATTGCTGGACTTGACTTTGCTAAATAGCTCCAAAACCCAACTTTCAAGCGCATCAAGACTTTCTGCAACACAAAAAGGTGGCTTCATGATCTTGTCACAAAAATGCTAACGCATAACTCAAATGATGCTGCCAGCTAAAATTGAGGTATGCATCATGATATAGGGAAGTGTAGGGGAAATTGCCCAGGCAACTCTTTTCAGCTTGTTCAAGAAGTTCTATAGATTGGTGTCATGTGGAGTCATATATGAATAGGATTTTCAAGTGAAAAGAAAATGAAAATAAAAAATAATAATAATAATAATATCAAAAAGAGAGACTGTAGGTCAATCTATGAAATATACTACAGCCTTATAAAAGCTAAAAAAAATTGCTTCAGAGATATAGTATAAAAAGTTGATTATAACCTGATAGGAGTCAAGAATTTGATTATATTGAAAACTACTACAATGATCTAAATACAAAATGCTCATCCTTCAAGAGGCAACCAACTCTCTCCCATGATGCCCTATTCAAATCCAATTTTCTAGGGTCAAACTAAGCATAAAACTTAACTATTTAATATTATTACAGTTACTTAACGTGGAAAAAAGATAATTACTAAATTACTAATTAAACCTAGATGCAATCCCAGATGAACAGCTTGGTCTAAGGAGCATGTTCTCCATTGGTCTAAGCAGCATGCCATGACAGAAACCACTTTATGCTACTTCCAATATTTTACAATTTCCAACTTTAGCTTCTTATATATTAATAGCATAACATATTAATAGCATAACGCATATATACATGGTCACACTACTTATACCAATTTCTCAAGTTTGGTAGAATATCAAAGGCCTCTCATGAATTATAATACCTATTTATACAGTTATTTAACAAGGATGATATAATAATAACCTATATTACTAATTGGCCCTAGATGCAATCCTGTATCGGTATTCCATCAGTACCAAAAAATTTTGCAATTTCAACATTGACAGTTTATTCAACTTTAGCTTCTTATACACAGTATAAGCACAATGTTGCACTACTTATACCGAAGGGCCTTTTTTGGCCTAGCAGTATGTGAGTGGCCCGTCAACCCAAATATGAATTCAAGTCTCAATTGAGACACATGTCTGATATATAATAGTTGTGTGGGTGTGTGAGTATTGCCTTTCAAATAAACGTGGTTGCACTATTTATGCAAATTTTCTCTCAAGTTCGATAGACTATAAAAGGTCAAAACACATAAACCTACAATTTGGCATCATCAATTCAGCTATAAAGATTATTAACAATACTTCTTTTTTTGTTTACAGGGAGCTTACCTCCTCCGATGATAACTAACTTCATCGATCCACCATGATAAAAGTCATTGTACAGTCTGAATATTTGATCCCGTAAATTGATTCCTTTCTCCATCGCATCAACAAGGCTTTTCTTATTACCTTACATACAACAAAATAGAAAAGATAAACAAGCATAAGAACAATTTTCATATACCAAAAACATAACAGGCGCACTTGAGCCAATTTTATAATAAAAACAACATTTGAAAGAAACAAAAAGAAGACATCTGGTAATGAAGGTGAAAAGATACAGTTAAATGTTTACCCCAGAAAAATTGGTTGAAGGCATGACCCGGTGCAGCTGTATGACATTGTAATTGTTGAAGTCGACAAATATCACTTTGCAGAGCTTGATTAAATTCTGCCATTTTTTCATATAAAGAGTTGATAAGTGATTTGTTTGTCATTATCAACATTGGGTTGTAAATTGGAATCATATGGTGGGGTGATATAACGCACCCGAATCTACAGCCAGTACTTCCCGATCCATTGCTTCAGTCTTCACTAATGGTGAAATAAAAAACTGTGAAAATCTGCGAAAACGAAAGGAAGTGGGTACGTTACAATCTTATATATGAAAAATAACATATATGTAAACATAAGAGTTAATAAACGATGTGAATCTATAAGACGCATAAGCAGAGCTTCAATAAGGAAGGCATTCCACTTGAAACAACTAAGTAGATGAAGCACTGAAGTATATGATATAGAAACATCTTAACACTTCCAACCCTGTTTCTACAGCTTGTAGCACTATACATTTCCAATTGTGAGAGAGTAGGGTTAAATTAATGAGCGTCGCACCATCAAATACAGAGACAACGTGGAAAAGAGGATGCAGACAAAGTGATAAAGAAAATGCTTATAATAGCTAAAGCATATGTAACTGCAAGGTTATATAAAACCATCATTGAACTTATCAAGTAATGTAGTAATTCACATTTCACATGTTTGGTGTCTACTTGCAAAATGGCATTACCATCTGAACTCCACAGACAAAGCAATGATGTTTAGCAGATGCTTAAATGAATTATAAATGAATATGAACTGTACTTCCCAACTTTCACTAAAAGCGATTGAATAATAAATTAATAATAACAATAATAATTATACAAAACAACAGATACCGAATAAAATTGAACCAAAAAACTGTGCTATCCCAGAGCCAAGCAACACCCTACCAGTCAGTATGGTTTCACTTTTCTCTTGTATCTGTTTGGAAATGTATCAAACATTTAAATATACATGAGGTCTTTGTTATCCTGAGACTCTAAGAAAGCAGGAAAAGGGGTGACAAAAACTGGAAAAAGTTCAACCTGAGGAGGAAAGCAAATGAAAGTGCCACAATTTACTCTCTGTAGCGTTGGTGGTAATGTGGTGTTATGTGATTGTGGATTGCCATTTGAAATATAGATTATAGGTTCTTTTATAGGTACCCCAAAAATAACAAGACCAGGAATATGAAGATAACATATACATTAAATTAACCACATGTGTAGATGAAACAATGATCACACATTCATATGACGATATACTTGAAAAGGATGTAAAGTTACCTTCTCAAAGCACCCTCGAGAAATTCTGGTTTAACTTCAAAATGGTAGCAAGTATGCTCCACTTCTGTGTATGCATTAGAAGAGCCCCCGTGCTTGGACAAGTAACTGTCATACTAGCACATGAAAGAGTTAAACGGGAAGCAAAAGGATCACAAAGATGTTGTAAAAAGATTGCTTGGAGGTCTTGCATAAACTGTATACACATATACATATACATATAAGCATCTAAGATTTATCAAATATTGTGATCAACAAATATCTAGATCTCTATTATGTTGTTTTCATCCTAGTTCCAGTCACCGTTGACTTGAAAAATTAATAACATTAATCCGTTGACCTTATAAAAGCTAACTTATATCTTATATGATAGCTATTCACTCATACTCCATATAAAATTGCATATTTTGGAAAGGTCTTTCATTGTTAATAATTGGGACTTTCATACCTTCTTGCAATGTACATCTACAGTTTATGTTTTAGTACCTGACTTATGCATTATTAAAACCAAATTGTGCTAAATGTTTAGTATACCACACAGAGCTCAAATGTAAATGGTGTATTCTTATTATTTGATACATCACTAGTAAGTAATAACTAAAGTCGGCAAACCAAGTGGGTCTGACAATTTTGGTAATGGGTAATTTTTGGCATTGGTTAAAAAGAGTTAAGTTGGGTACACCCATTACCTCTGTTTCCATTTCTTTAGAAATTGAAAAAATAATGAATACTTTGGATATGAACATACAGTCTATTATTACATTGTAATAATATAACTATTTACAAACCCATTTAGCCTTTAGGAGGTTGTATTTATTAATAATACACGTTGAGCAAGGAATAAATCCATTTAGCAGATTCTTGTAAGTTTACCTGTTTGAGTGATTATAGATAAAAATAAGATTAATCAACCCATTCTATAGAGCATCAGTTGGACTTGCCACCTTTACTAACAACTAAGGAGGGCTATTTAACATCATTCCTATTGAAACATAATGAAATGGTAGATAGTGAGAGAAACCTCATTTTCATCTGGAAATTCAGCACTTCCCATAAAGAGCATGTGTTCTGCAATAGAGCATGTGATGAGCACCATTTAACCATCAAACAAAACAAGCCATTGAGTATTATCGCATTAACATAATTTTAATCCTTAAAAAGTCTCATAAACTGCTGTTAATGTGCTTCATATTGAATCTTCCACCACAGAATCAATATAGCCAATGCAAAACTATTTTGTATAACTCCCATCGACAAAACAGACGGATTGGAGTATATCAAAGAGAAAATACATAAGTGAAACAACATCAGCTCCATAGGTATCATGAACAAAATACATGACTGACAATGTAATAGACGTTTGGCAACTCCAATCCGATGTGTATCTGAGCGAATATACACATCTCATTCCAAATATTAAAAACACTCTTGAGTGTAAATCTGAAATGCAGGTATGAGAGGATAAGAACAAACCAAGAAAATGAGCAAGACCCTGTGCCTCTAGAGGATCACAAAAGCTGCCCATCCCTACACACATTGCTGCGGCAGCCTGTAGAACAACAGCAATAATAGTCTCTATAAGTTTAATCCAACATAATTAGTTCCATATCCATTACTTAATTTCCACATTTTCGCATCATGACTAATAAACTCAATGTTATCAAATGTTACTTTTCAATGACTACAGTCTCTTTGTATCTGAATAAAATAAATCTAAATACCTGATTAGCTCCACAGGTATTCCACATTTTCTCATAAGGCGACTAATGAACTTCACTATATTCTAAATAATCCAAACTACTATGTAAGCACATAAAAGACGACAAATAAACTTCACTATATTCTAAATAATCCAAAATATTTAATAAGCAACCAAAAACAATTAATAAACTTCAGTATATTATAAATAATCTAAAATATTTATTTAGCAGCTAAAAGGAATAATAAACTGTACGTTATCACATGATACTTAACACCGCTTTAATATAAATATAAACTGTAACATTACAATAGAAACACAACAAACTAGTCTCCACTCTCCGTTTCAGATGCTCGAACAAATTATAACAAACTCGTAGACTAAACATATTACTGCTTTTAACTTATGCCATATTAAGTTAACGTATCTGTACACCCATGTGGTGCAACAACCTACAGAACGAACAACAATAACAATCTCTACAAGTCTAATCAAATTCAACCTAACTAGCTCCACCTCCATAACCTATTTCCACATTCTCTCATCAAATCCTAAATCATCCAAAATATATGTAAGCATCTAAATAGTAGACAGTAAACGGCGGCTAGTAAACTCAATGTTATCACATAGCACTTGCTATAACTGTATAACTGTATAACATAAAAATACAAATTATGATATATTAAAGTAAAAGTAGCCCTAAATTTTCAAATAAATAACTGAATATCAACTATGATACCTTTTTAGTCTGCGCAGCATTGTTCTTCTCTTCATTTCCTTCATCATCGTCATCATCTTCTTCTTCATCGTCACCGCTTTCTTGCTCATCATCATCGTCGTCTTCTTCTTCATCATCGCTGTCGTCGTCGGTGTTTCCGTCAGGTTTGAAAGTTTCCGGCGGTCCGCCGGCGTAAATATCGGGATCATGTACAAGCAAAGCACAGAGTCCGTTCGGAAGCTGTATATATCTGTATAACCTCCGGTCGTTAGGCGATCTAACAACGATATCGTCCGACGAAAACGTAGTAGCGCCGACCGCCATTGATGGAAGTGTTGCTGTAGAGACTAGAGAACGATTGTTGCTTGTAAAAGTGAATAAATCGTCTCTAACGTGCCCTACTCTCGACACGCTTATTCGGGCCGATTATTAGTTTATGATAGTCATCACTTTAATATCTATACCGTATCTGATTTTGCGTTGTGGGCTTAATCCCTAAAGATAGGAATTTACTAATATGTCCGACTAAATGAAAATGGAATATAGACTTCAACTATCAATCAATCAATTATAAGTTACAACAAATATTATATTATATCTTAATATTTTGTTATGTCTATATTTTATAGCAAATACTTTACTTTAATATTAAAATTTTCAATTATTCATAGCAATCTTCTTTACAGTAATTTTTAAAATACAATAAAAAAAATTATTTACACAACTAAATTTTACAAATGATTAAAAACGTTATATAAAGTTCAAGATATTAAGCAAAAATGAATCACTTGTGGTATAACATCACTACTGTTTGTCACGTATATTGGTTTGTAAAACTCACAACCAACGCTAACAACTACCAATATCTCTTCTATGGATACTACCACCAACTTTTGACGTCCACCATTATTGTTTTCTTCTTATTAATTTTCGATGCAAAACGCGGGTAATTTACTAGTTTTTGGATATATGTTTATGTTTTTTTCCTTTTTTCTTAAGAAATGGTCAACAAAATGATACTACTACAAAATATAGACCTAGTAAGTTTTAAATCACTTAAGAACCACCTAGGAACTAAGGAGTTTAAACATATTGTGAGACGTTGACCTATTAATTAACAACTATAATAATATAGCACTTTTCATTGGAATACTTACCTAGAATAACGAAACTATTATGAGATAACAACCTATTAGCGAGCTATAAAATGATACAAGAATATTAAAGAGACATGTGTAATACTTTTATTTGATCATAATCTCATTAAATACACATAAGCCTATTTATAGGGACCTTATAATTAGTTCAATTGGTACAAACATAATAGCAAAAGACGGAAGTCCGAGAAATTGAGAATATAGATAGCCACCATAAATGATAAGACTCTCATTTGACGATCCATCAACTAAAAGAATACGGGTTTATTTACTTGTGGTGTAATACATTTGGATTGGTTAAAGGGCTTATTCACTCATCATTTTAGATGTTTATTTAGTACTTAAAAATTGAGCTGATCTTGCTAATGAGATTCTTCTTTCATCTCAAAATCCCTACCTGAGATTATTCAGCCGGTACCACTTCATCAATAAAGAAAGTGTTTACTTGTTCGAAGTTAAACTAAAATTATTTTGAAAATGACGAAGTACATGCCCACTACTACAAAAGAACAAATATAACTCACATCTTAAGATCCAATACCAAGAAAAACAAGATTTGGAAGTTTAAAAAATTCATACAGAACGTTTACAGTAACATCCTATTATTTAACCTAGGTTTGAAATATCGAAAAAATCCTACGAAATGTTACAACTATGTCTTATTCTTTATCTAACTTTCAAATTCGGGCTATAAAGCCTTAAATTTTAAGTTTCCCACAAATTTACACTTTTTAGTTTTTAACATATATAAAACAAACCTTTCAAATTTTATTTCTATGGAATTACAAATTTTACACCTTCATCTACATGTTTAATATAGTTTTTATGTTATCAATTTGTATATTCAAAAATTTCAGTTTTTCGATGAAATTTTAGAATTACATTTTAACGTATTCAAAATATGTGGCTATTAAATTTTTGATAATGAACACTTAATATCAAACACAGAATGAAGGAAAAAAAAAAACAATGATGTAACATTATTTTATGTGTAAAAATCATGAACATAGGAAGAAAAAGTCCTAGTATATTCATGTTTTTAAAGTGTTCCAAAATGAAAAGAATACAAAATTAATTAACTGATTTTACAATTTTACTCTTTAAGATTAGTATCACAGTTATTAGCGTTAAAGTGGTAATTGTAAAATGTAATTAGTATTCCTTTCTAATGTGTTTATATTTATATCTAGACGAAAATTATTTAAAACAGAAATCTTTGTAACTTCTATCTATCTCATTTCCTTTCATTTATTCACTTTCTTTTTCCAAAGAAAAAAAAACTAACTATACATTATTTACTTTATTTGGTTTCCTTTTCTTTACGTTTATAGAATATCTTGCAAACGGCGGATACTAATAAGATTGAAAAGGATGTTGGAGAAACAAAAAAGCAAATAATGAAAGACGAAAATTATAATAATACTATATGAGGTGTGGGAGGAATTTAATCTAGAAGAGTTGTGCATTCCATGTGAGGTTAGTTGCATGAATTGTAAGATTTTTTTTTTCTTTTTGACGTATACAAATGAAGATGTGTGTGAGATAATGAATGCCCATAGTAAAATTTGTCTAAAATCTTTACCAATAGAAGAAACACGGATTCTTTTCAAACGCATGGTTAGTGAAAGAGTGGGGACCAACGCCGACTTGAAACAGGTTGCAATGACGATCGCTATATAATGTGGGATTGTCGGTGCTCATTCAAGTGAATGGAGATGCTTCGTAAAACAGAGATATCAATTCACGGAACATGACTCTTACACAAGTACATAAAAATGCTTCTGCGGGTATTGTTTCATCAATAAGGAATAAAATTTACACGTTTGAAGTTAAGTTAAGATTATCTTGAAAACGAAGGAGTCCAATAGTCACTAATATGAACATGTCGCATTCTCGTAACTTTTAGACAAGTAGGTCATGTCTGTTAGTACACCTTCTTCGATTACTGTACCCTGGAAATAGACGACAGATCTAATATAAGGGAAGTGTGTTCAATAAGAGCCTTGGTCATCTTTTTGTTCACATTTTGAACTGTCTTTTATATTTTACATATGGTCATGTATTTAATTTTACACCCATTATATTATTAATACGTAAATAATGATATTTTTTAAATTAATATTTTCATATACTATTTATTGTAACCTTAAATTAGATTCTAGACTTTGTGATACTTCGGTTTTACATAACTTTCATATACTTGATAATGTAGTTACATATAACATATAGTTTAAAATATATACAACACATTTGATCTAAGATGTTATATTTAACTCATATTTGTTAAAACATGATTCTAAACAATTTTCGTATGTGTTAAAATCAAAATATGTAACTTGTAAAGAAATAAGTTCAAAAAATTGATTTTTATCAAATTTTTAAATGTAAGCTTAAATCGTTTGAAAATAATTGTAAAACTTGGTCTAGTTATAGTTTTTGAACTATTAAACCAAGTTATCATTTTTATATAGCAGCATAGTCTTGGAAAGTATTCAAATGGAATTTGGATAGTTTGGAAAGTTAACTCTAAATTGTAGAATTTTTTATGTCAAATTATTACTTATGTCATATATTGAGTATGTTTTATGTCAAATTATTATTATATGGTTTGGAGTATTCATGTTTATTAAGATTAAGGTTTAACTCGAAACTTGAATTAATTATAAAGGTGCTATAATAATATGTGTTATTATGTAACAACCAAAAAACATTTTGATTATTGCCAAGTAAAGAGAATTTAAATTTAAACTATGTGATAATTTCAAAAAATAATATTTATACATATATATACATGTAACAAATATTATAATCAAACAAACATGTGTTATATAAATCGAATTTAAGAGTTATAAAATAAGTATGAAGTATATATTAAATAAATGAAATGTGTCAACTATTCAATTCTGTGTGTTAATATGTATTATGGTACTTATAGTTTTTCTTGGTGTACAACATGTTTTGCTTATTGAAATTTTAAAACATTAAGTTATTTATGTTTAAGCTAGTTGTACAACTCTTAAAGAACATACTTAGTGAATAAGAAATCTAATTTAGTGGAATTTGATGACTTATTCCCTTAAACACTTGGATAAATTATAAGATGACAACAATTGGGGCTACAATGGTGAGTTGTCTTGTTATTAGAATACCATCTTAAGAATTAGGGCTAGACTACATTACTAAGAAAGTCTAGCTTCTCATCAATATATAAGTCATTGTGGTCTTTCTTTCCCTCTCCTTTACATGTAACTATCATTGAAAAGAAATGTATTAAAAAGATTAGTGATAAAGTTGAAGAGATTAAGTAGTCTAGCAACAAGAAGAAAGATTAAGTAAAAGAGGGCAACTACATCCTTTTAAGTACAATAGGTAAGGTATACCTTCACTTATTTTATTTTATATTAATTCATCAATGTTCAGTAACAATGGAGTTTCAAAGCAAAGTGTTCAAAGTCTTGTTATTTGAGTACCCAAATAAGTTGGAAAGTGATTTTTATGTCAAAAATTACTACTAGGATGTTAGCTTTGAGTCAGAGGTATGTTTAGAGCTTATGAGATTTAAAACAAAGATAAGTTTGCAAAATAAAAACTTTAGGACATCAGTGTATAAGCTGCCTTTTAAAGAGTTTTAAATGGTTTCAAAGACAACTTTGTATTTGATGTTCTATAAGGTCTTGTAAGATGTTCCAAACACAAAACTCTTTAATTTGATTTGGGCATAGTTTGAAAACGAATATGAGAGTCTAAACATGGAATTTGGGACAAAATAACAAAGATACACTTAACTCTTAACTGACGTTTTGACCAAAATGAGTACACATCTTGTTTTAGTTATAAAGTATCAAGTTCCAAGTTTTGACAAGTTAAATAAATACTAAATGTAACTTTGGAGTTGAATGCTTAGGTTCTAATCAGTAGCCATTTATGTGTCACACGAACTTAAGGCGAGTTTCCGTGCTTTTCAAAAACTGGGGTGCACGATATGTACATGGGAAATTGCTATGTGAAACTATTTGCAGCTTATTTGTATCAGTTATCAGTGCATAAATATTATATTGTGTGTGGTATATTGTTTTCAATCACTACACAAGCTCACTAGGCCTTGAGACTTATGCGTATTATCTGCATTCCTAGGTTACCAGGTAGACCCAAACTGTGAGGATTCTAGAATAAAAATGAAAAGAAGGGGATAGATGCATCTGATATCTAACTGATCCCGACTATATAATTATGTTTTGAACCTTCAAGTTTTGTTGGATATTAAGACTTTAGTATTTTTGACTTCCGTTGTAATAAATACGTCTAATCGTTATGTCAATATATAGCGGGAATATAGCTGAATTTAATTGGTATCAGAGCATTCAGTATTGTAGAAACAGGTTGATTTAAGCCTAAGCCTTACCGAGTTACAAAGTACTTAGCTTAGATATACCTAAATCTAAGACTGATCCATTATTTTAATTATGTAGGATGGCACGCAGGAACCCTGAGATCATTAACCTAGTGTCAGATAGTGAAGAAGAACCTTATGAAATACCGAGAACTTTTATTGAAAACATGGGTGTAAGTTTTGAAACTTCGAATAGCCCGTGGTAGTAGTACCACAAGCATATATAGATGGATGACTTATTTAATACATACTTACCAAATTCAAATGTTTGTAGCCCATGCTTGTACCTGCCAGAGTTCTGATAAGATATCTTCGTTTACGGGACCTAGATGTCTGTGACATAGTTGCATGGTCTGGTAATGTAGTTCGGGTCCGGATGAATCACTTGTTTGCCCAGTACCCTACTCCATACACACAAACTGCTAGCTATACTGGATGGGTCCATTACCATTATAACTAGATTGTAATGGTTAAGGGTAAAAGTCTTTTTTTAACAGGTTGGTAAGGATGAATCTTTTGAAAATGTTAGTGGCTAATATGGTTACACAGTGAGAAGCCGAATGAATATAGAATAGTAAATTATGCAAGACTTTTGAAAGCATTAGTCATATTCTCATTATGTAATAGAAGCACAACTTCTTATGTGATGCCAGCCTGTAATCTTTTGTAATCTGGTAGCCTATGTGTGTATGGAGCTTATGTAATATATGAAATAAAAGTTTATCATGTTATATTCGTTTTGGATTTATTTCATGTGTTATATTGTTTTGTTGTATATATAATCAGTTATTCTATGAGTATTGAATCAACTATTAATCAAAGTGCCCCAAGAAGTGAGTTGAAATTAAATATGTAAAATGTTGAATCTAAAAACACAGTACTTGAACTAAAGATATTATAAGTAAATTAAGAAAGTTTTTAAGAAGCTTAAAACATAATTATTGTTATCAGAGAGTAGTACCAAGTAAAGTAGCCAAATAATCCTATGATTAGTTGTAAATTCATGAGCTCATTGAGCTGTGAAATTACAGGAAATGACTTTCAAAAGAGAGTTACCCAGTAAGTCTTTGTATAGGTATCCTCCACAAAGTTTATTCTAGTAGGCACAAGGTTGGTTCCATTCATATTGAAAATATCTAAAACCTGATATAGTTTAAAATCTTCGGATTATGACATCTTCATACTAAAATGACTTTAGACTGAAAATAAAGACTTCGAATATTTTCTAGACTTAGAACTTTGGCTGACTCATTAGATTCATAAGTTAGGTTTAATCATTGTTTTTCTCAACATTCTAATAGTCCTTTCTTTATCCCTTATCATTTGTTTAGCAACTTTCTTTATTGCCTTAAACTTTTAAAGAACGAAAAATAAGCAATTACCCCTACATTCAATGGAAAAGACAAAGCTACCAATAGCTAAATTCAGCAACGATCATAAATTTGAGAAAAACCCATAATATTCAAAGCAAGCATAGACCCTTGGCCTAGGCAGGCGAGGCAATGGCCCAAGACATGAAATGAGAAGGGGCATCAAGTGTTCAAAGGGTCGAATTTGAGCATATGGGAAATTGAAATTTTGTGATAGATAAAAATCAATTTCAAATAATTAAATCTAGTTATTGAATATTTTTTAGTATATATTTAAGATCTTGAAGTCATTGAAGAAAAATAAAGATTTTAGGGTTTGTGTCTAACATAGGAAGTTAAGTTGTAGGTATATGATGTGAAGAAGTGAAGAAGACGACTTCAAGGCCCATTTATTTGTTTATATGAGAATTTATTTTATTAGCCCCTAGTTATTTTATAAATATACACTTAAACCCCTCAAGTTTTATAGTCTTACAAATTTAACCTTCAATTTAATGTAGAAAAAGCAACACATGTATATTACGATACAAGACTATATTATTTATATTTACAAATATTAATTTTTAGTTATTACTTATTAATTTTATAAAATAATCATTTCAACTACTGTTGTTGATATTGCGTTATTTATACATATTTTCCCTCACAATATCTTGTTTTTTGTTTGTATTTATCATTGAATAGTTAGAACTTTTGATACTTATTATAGTTAATATGTGTCTTCAGTGATTAAGAGCAAGTACAAAGAAAGATGGAGGTAAAAGAAATGATTTAGAGCTTACTTGTTGAAGTTTTATTGAGAAGCAGACTTGGCATTGCAATGGAATTATTTGGCATTGCGAAGTTATGACAGCAAATTAATGGTGTTGCCATAAAGTTGGTGCAACCATCTCAAAGTTTTCAGACCGTATGTTGCGATGGAATTACTTCGCAACGCGGAGTCTGGTCGGCGCAATTACTATATATTTGACTTAGGACGATTTCTAGAGACTTGTTCATCACTTTTTCATCATTCAAACATGAGGATTCAAGATCACATCATCTACAAACATTATTGCATTCGATTTGATCATATTTTTGAATAGATACAGTTTTTCCAATTGTTTAATTAAGTTCTTGATGTTTGATACCACACAATGGGCTAACCTCCTTAGTATTTTTCTTGGTTAATGCGAAGCATAGTCATGGATTGTTAATCTTTTGAATTTAGCTATTGTTAATTACTTTGCTTTATGATCAATTGAAGAACCATAATTATTTGAGTCTAGTCTCTTGTTCTTATGTGTGGAAAATTAACTTGTCAACGATGGTTCATTAGTATTAATGATTTATACTTGATTATTTGATGCAATTGAATAATTGAGATAATTGATAGACATATTGATTAGTTTAAGAACATTGACCAAGACTTGATGATTATAAAGTTATATGCGGCACATCAGTATAACTTTAGTTTTACAATACTAAGACTTTAGATTGATTTGTAATTCAATAGTAATTATTAGTGAATTGGTTATGTTGATATTAGCTGTAACACCCGTTTGTTTACCCGTTTGTTTAAGACAATTTTTTTTTTTTTTTTTTTTTTGAACTCATTAAACATAATTAAACACATATATAAATACGTATCATACATTCGTTACACGAACTTCACAATGTTTTATAGTTATTACAAAATGTGAGTTCTCAAAAAGACTCCCTCGATATCTGAGCATGATTTAACGGGAGTAAACGCTTACTACTAGCCGTAGCAAGCCCACCACTAATCGCGCTGAGGTTCCTTCCCTGAACCCTTTATCCCTCTACTCGACCCACCTGTAATAAAACAGCAACAACAACATAGATAAGCACACAAGCTTAGTAAGTAACAGGATTACATCAGTATAAAGATAACAATCTTATAAAACACTATAACCGTTTATATTTACTCGGCTCAGTAAAGATTCACGATTATACTTCTAGGCCATTTATGATCACTCAGCATAAGAGGGCCAATCACTGAATTAATACGGTACGCTCAAGAAATCTGAATGCAGTGCACTCAAGTACTTCAACAATCTAGTACACTCAAGTACTTCGACAACCTAGTACACTCAAGTACTTCAATGATCAAGTACACTCAAGTACTTCAACAATCTAGTACACTCAAGTACTTCAATGATCAAGTACACATAAGTACTTCAACAATCTAGTACACTCAAGTACTTCAATAATCAAGTACACTCAAGTACTTTAACAATCTAGTACACTCAAGTACTTCGATGATCAACCACACTCAAGTACTTTTACAATTAAGTACCCTCAAGTATTTCAACAATTAAGTACACTCAAGTACTTCAATAACTAAGTACACTCAAGTACTTCAACAGTTAAGTACACTCAAGTACTTCCACAATTAGATATTTTCATTTAATTTATATTCCCCTATTACTTACCTCGAAGTACGTGAAATTCTGCAACCTCTAGTCTCTCACGTCTGAACACTGGTCTGTACACAAACAGATACAATTTAAACTCTATTTCACAACTTAGCGACGCTATTTTAAAGCCGCTACAACAAGGTGCATCACAAATTTTAACTTGCAAAAGTCCACTCGCAAAAGTCAACTCAACTCAACTCAACTGAACTGAACTGAACTGAACTGAACTGAAAAGTCAACTCGCAGGTCAATTCGCAACTCAACTGAACTGAACTGAACTCACAAGTCAACACGCAGGTCAACTCGCAACTCAACTGAACTGAACTGAACTCACAAGTCAACACGCAGGTCAACTCGCAACTGAACTGAACTCACAAGTCAACACGCAGGTCAACTCGCAACTCAACTGAACTGAACTCGCAAGTCAACACGCAGGTCAACTCGCAACTCAACTGAACTGAACTGAACTTGCAAGTCAACTCGCAGGTCAACTCGCAACTCAACTGAACTGAACTCGCAAGTCAACTCGCAGGTCAACTCGCAACTCAACTGAACTGAACTCGCAAGTCAACTCGCAGGTCAACTCGCAACTGAACTCAACTCGCAACTGAACTCAACTCGCAACTGAAACTCAACTCGCAACTGAACTCAACTCGCAACTGAACTCAACTCGCAACTGAACTCAACTCGCAACTGAACTCAACTCGCAACTGAAACTCAACTCGCAACTGAACTCAACTCGCAAAGTCAACTCGCAAGTCAACTCGCAAAGTCAACTCGCAAGTCAACTCGCAAAGTCAACTCGCAGGACGAACACAGCCGACCCCAAAACCGAATATTTCACAATCAAAGCTCGATTTAACCAAATTAACCCGTTCAAACCTTAATAATAACATCAACTAACATAATCTTACCTTAATCACGGTTCCAATCCTTCAAATCTTCAATTTTCAACTTGAATTAGGCGTTTCTCTCTCTAAAAACTCGTTTCTCTCTCTAAAACTCGTTTCTCTCTCTAATTGAACGAAATTTGAGTCTTCTGGAAATGTTTTGAAGTATTTAGAAGAGTTTTAATATATATATATAAATTGTAAATTACACTTAAGCTCCTCAATCTTATATTAAATTCCACCTGCGACTCTAACCTTAGTGTCGCACAATTCTAATTCGCGACCTCAATAAATAACTTCGTAGGGTTCAGAAACTTTATTTTAAATTTCCAAAATTCTTTTCAAACTTTGGGATGTTACAACTCTTCCCCACTTAATTGGGATTGTGTCCTCACAATCCATTCCTGATACAAGGCTGGATAATATTGAATGATTTCATTCTCCGTTCCCACGTGAATTCCGAGCCCTTACGGTGTTTCCACTGAACCTTTAACATCTTTATTTCTTTATTTCTCAACTTTTTCACTTTCTCATCCATGATGCTAATCGGTTCTTCCACATAATTCAATTTCTCGTCCACTTCAATCTCTTCAAGAGGAACATAAGTCGTTTCATCCGCTAAACACCTTCTCAAATGTGATACATGAAAAGTGTTATGAATTTTCTCTAATTCTTTAGGTAACTCGAGTCGATACGACACTTTTCCTACCCTTGCTAACACTTTAAATGGCCCAATGAATCGTGGACCTAACTTCCCACGCTTTCTAAAACGGATAATGCCTTTCCAGGGTGAAACTTTTAACATCACTTTATCACCTTCCTGGAATTCTATGGGACGTCTCCTGTTATCTGCATAAGACTTTTGTCTATCCTGGGCGGCTTTTAATCTTTCTCTTATCTGACTGATTTTCTCCGTTGTCTTTTGAACAACTTCTGTACTAGCCAATTCTCTTTGACCAATTTCATCCCAACAGAGCGGAGTCCGGCACTTTCTCCCATACAACATTTCATAGGGCGGCATCCCTATACTTGAATGATAGCTGTTATTATAAGAAAATTCAGCTAATGGCAGATGTGTATCCCAACTACCCCCAAAGTCAATTATACATGCTCTCAGCATGTCCTCTAACGTTTGAATCGTTCTTTCGCTTTGGCCGTCGGTTTGTGGGTGATAAGCTGTACTTAAGTTAAGACGAGTACCCATTTCTTCTTGAAATCTCGCCCAAAACCTTGAGGTAAATCTGCTATCTCTATCCGAAACAATAGTCACGGGCACCCCGTGCCTTGCTACAACTTCTCGAACGTACAAATTAGCTAATACTTCTGAGGATGACGCTTCTCTTATTGGCAAAAACAAAGCACTTTTCGTCAATCTATCAACTATCACCCAAATCGCGTCATGATGTCGCGGCGTTTTAGGTAACTTAGTAATAAGATCCATAGTTATATGCTCCCACTTCCAAACGGGAATTTCTAACGGCTGAATCTTCCCATACGGTTTCTGGTGTTCTGCCTTTACTTGCAAACATGTTAAACATTTCTCTACATATTTAACAATCTCTCTTTTCATTCCCGGCCACCAGTAATCTCTTTTCAGATCACGATACATCTTTGTAGCACCAGGGTGGATTGAATATTTTGACTTATGTGCCTCGTCCAACAACATCTCTTTTAACTCAGGGGAGTAGGGAATCCAAATTCTTCCAAATCGGGTCTTTAAACCTCTTGAATCATCCACCAGATTCTGTTCCTGTCCCTTAATACGTTCCCTTTTCATATCACCTATTTGCCAGGCTTGATTTTGAGCTTCCTTAATCAATTCATGCAGCTTTGGTAAAACCGTCATTCTAAGGGACTTAATCCTTAAAGGACAATGTGTTGCTTTTCGGCTAAGGGCATCAGCAACCACATTTGCTTTCCCCGGGTGGTATAGTATTTCGCAATCATATTCCTTTACTAAATCCAGCCATCTTCTCTGACGCATATTTAGCTCTTTCTGGTCAAAGAAATACTTTAGACTTTTATGGTCTGTGTATATTGTACACTTCACTCCATATAAATAATGTCTCCAAATCTTTAAAGCAAAAACCACTGCTGCTAATTCCAAGTCATGAGTTGGGTATTTCTTTTCATGATCCTTCAACTGTCTAGAAACATAAGCAATGACCTTTCCTCGCTGCAGTAATACACATCCCAGTCCGATTCGGGAAGCATCGCAGTAAACAACCATATCATCTGTACCTTTAGGAAGTACTAAAATAGGAGCTTGACTCAACTTCTCTTTCAGGGTTTGAAAGGCTCGCTCGTGCGTTGCATTCCAATCAAATTTAGCATTCTTCTGGGTAAGTTTTGTTAATGGGGTTGCAATCTTTGAAAAATCCTGAATAAATCGTCTATAATAACCTGCTAAACCCAGAAAACTTCTCACCTCAGTGGGATTTGTTGGGGGATCCCACTTCATTACTGCTTCAACTTTAGCTGGATCCACTTTAATTCCGTCAGAATTAATCACGTGTCCCAAAAATTGAACTTCGCGAAGCCAGAATTCACATTTTGAAAACTTTGCATACAGTTTCTCGGCTCTCAATATTTGCAACATTTGTCGCAGATGTACCCCATGATCTCCCTCCGTTTTCGAATACACTAATATGTCATCGATAAACACGATAACAGACTTGTCTAACATTGGTCGGCACACTCGGTTCATAAGATCCATAAAAACTGCTGGTCCATTAGTCAGACCGAAAGGCATTACCACGAATTCAAAATGACCATAACGCGTTCTAAAAGCAGTCTTTTGCACATCCTCCTCCTGGACCTTCAACTGATGATACCCAGACCGCAAATCGATCTTTGAAAAGAAACTTGCACCTTGAAGTTGATCAAACAGATCATCAATTCTTGGCAAAGGATACCTGTTTTTAATAGTAACCTTATTCAGCTCCCTGTAATCAATACACATACGCATGCTCCCGTCCTTCTTTTTCACAAACAAAATCGGTGCTCCCCACGGTGAACTGCTAGGGCGGATAAACCCTCTACTTAATAACTCTTGAAGTTGATTCATCAACTCTTGCATCTCCGACGGAGCCAGTCGGTAAGGAGTCTTTGCAATGGGGGTTGCACCAGGCGTCAATTCAATTCGAAACTCTACTTGCCTGTCGGGTGGAATACCCGGCAATTCATCTGGAAAAACGTCTGGAAACTCCCTCACAACAGGGATATCAGAAATTTTCAATTCCCGTTTCTGCCCATCAACAACGTACACCAAAAACGCATGACAGCCATGCGACAGATATTTCTTAATCCGAGCATACTTACAAGTAGATAACGATGATCTGGGCTTTTCCCCATAGATCTTTATTACACCTCCACTCAGCGTCACAACACAAATAACTTTCTTTTCACATTGGATTATGGCTCCATACTTTCCAAGCCAATCCATACCTATCACCACATCAAACTCACCCATTCTCATGGGAATTAGATCAATCATAAAATTCTCCTCACCAATTACCAGTTTACACCCACGGTAAACATTAATCACACGAATAACTCTATTATCCGCCACTTCCACATCTAAGGGAGCATCTAATTCACTTAATGAATTAGAAAAATCCTGGCTAAAGGTCTCAGACACAAAAGACCGAGAAGCCCCTGAATCAAATAAAATATATGCGGGCTTTAAATTTACAAGAAAAGTACCCGTTAAAACATCTGGGGCATTCCTAGCCTCTTCAGCTGTAAGTTGAAAAGATCGACCTCTAGGTTTCATCGGTTCGTTCATCCCTTTTCTCATTGGTTGCCCTTGGGCAATTGTTGGAGGTTGGGCTCTCAGCTTTGGACATTCAGACTTTATGTGGCCCGGCTCATAACAATTAAAACATACACGAACCGACTCGGGACACTCTCTCCCAAAATGGCCTTCTTTTCCACATCTATAACACACTTTCTTCTCAGCCCTGCATTCTCCCAAATGTCTCCTGTGACACCTCTTACATTCTGGTACGTCACGTCGTTCTTCTCTCCTAACATTCTCTGGCTTGAATCTCTTTGAAGAACCTCCAGCTTGTTCAACTTTACGCTTTGACGAATCATCGTCGCCTCTATTAATTTCAATTTCTCGTTTCCTGGCTTCATTCACAAACTCTTCAAAACTACCCCAACGATCGGGGTCAACAAATTCACGTATGTTCTTCCTCAACACTTCATGAAATTGATTCATCAGCTTCCGCTGATCTTCAATAAATTCCGGACAGAAACGTGCTCTATCAAGAAATTTTCCCGCTATTCCGTTCACCGTCTCAGTAGTTTGTTTCATATACAAAAATTCCCTCCGAATCTTTGTTAATTCAGCATTCGGTGAAAAAGCCGTCTCAAACACTTTCTTAAACTCATCCCAGCTCATATTGTTGACAACCTCTGCCCCTTTAGATTGACGTTGAACGTCCCACCACTCTTTAGCTCTCCCTTTCAGTACGCTCGATCCAAATTTCACCTTTAAACGGCTTGGGCATTCAGAAATATCGAATGCACCTTCTATTTCAGACACCCACCTGTGACACTTAATGGGATTTGTTTCTCCAAAATATTCAGGCGGATTACACGCCAGAAATTCCTTGTAGCTGAACCTTTTTCTCTCTTCTTTTTCTTCCTCTCTCTCTGTCATTCTAATTTGAATCTCCTCAGCTACAACCTCTTTAATAGTTGCTGATATATGATCCAGCAAGAAAGCAAGAGATTTTTCTTGAGCCTTTGCCACCTCTTCGGCAATTATCTCTTTCATCTCTTCCCTAAAAACTTCTTCTACATTCACTCTGGGGCTTTGTACACCAGAACCCTCCCGGATTAACCTCTTGATCACCCGACATCTTTACTTTAATGAGCTCTTTATATACTGAAAATTTCCACAAAGCTCAGTTAATTAATTTCAGTAAGGCTTTCATAGTTTAACACTATTCTGCCTCATACACATTTCACAACATCCAGAATCTCAACCAGGCCCCCTTGACGTCATGTGATTCCTGTAGGTTTACGTGGGTCATTTGATAACTATTACGTTGGCCAGACGTAAGGGTTGTCACATCACAGTTACGCATCTCTACAGCCCCCACATAATGTCTCGGTCACTGGGTTCAACTTTACATAACACATAAACCATGCACATATAAATATATGTACAATTCTCAATCACATAATAAAATACATATACTAAATCACGGTTTAAGTCCGAGCACTCAATAATGGTGAATACTCGAATCCCTTAAACCAATGCTCTGATACCAACTTGTAACACCCGTTTGTTTACCCGTTTGTTTAAGACAATTTTTTTTTTTTTTTTTTTTTTGAACTCATTAAACATAATTAAACACATATATAAATACGTATCATACATTCGTTACACGAACTTCACAATGTTTTATAGTTATTACAAAATGTGAGTTCTCAAAAAGACTCCCTCGATATCTGAGCATGATTTAACGGGAGTAAACGCTTACTACTAGCCGTAGCAAGCCCACCACTAATCGCGCTGAGGTTCCTTCCCTGAACCCTTTATCCCTCTACTCGACCCACCTGTAATAAAACAGCAACAACAACATAGATAAGCACACAAGCTTAGTAAGTAACAGGATTACATCAGTATAAAGATAACAATCTTATAAAACACTATAACCGTTTATATTTACTCGGCTCAGTAAAGATTCACGATTATACTTCTAGGCCATTTATGATCACTCAGCATAAGAGGGCCAATCACTGAATTAATACGGTACGCTCAAGAAATCTGAATGCAGTGCACTCAAGTACTTCAACAATCTAGTACACTCAAGTACTTCGACAACCTAGTACACTCAAGTACTTCGACAACCTAGTACACTCAAGTACTTCAATGATCAAGTACACTCAAGTACTTCAACAATCTAGTACACTCAAGTACTTCAATGATCAAGTACACATAAGTACTTCAACAATCTAGTACACTCAAGTACTTCAATAATCAAGTACACTCAAGTACTTTAACAATCTAGTACACTCAAGTACTTCGATGATCAACCACACTCAAGTACTTTTACAATTAAGTACCCTCAAGTATTTCAACAATTAAGTACACTCAAGTACTTCAATAACTAAGTACACTCAAGTACTTCAACAGTTAAGTACACTCAAGTACTTCCACAATTAGATATTTTCATTTAATTTATATTCCCCTATTACTTACCTCGAAGTACGTGAAATTCTGCAACCTCTAGTCTCTCACGTCTGAACACTGGTCTGTACACAAACAGATACAATTTAAACTCTATTTCACAACTTAGCGACGCTATTTTAAAGCCGCTACAACAAGGTGCATCACAAATTTTAACTTGCAAAAGTCCACTCGCAAAAGTCAACTCAACTCAACTCAACTGAACTGAACTGAACTGAACTGAACTGAAAAGTCAACTCGCAGGTCAATTCGCAACTCAACTGAACTGAACTGAACTCACAAGTCAACACGCAGGTCAACTCGCAACTCAACTGAACTGAACTGAACTCACAAGTCAACACGCAGGTCAACTCGCAACTGAACTGAACTCACAAGTCAACACGCAGGTCAACTCGCAACTCAACTGAACTGAACTCGCAAGTCAACACGCAGGTCAACTCGCAACTCAACTGAACTGAACTGAACTTGCAAGTCAACTCGCAGGTCAACTCGCAACTCAACTGAACTGAACTCGCAAGTCAACTCGCAGGTCAACTCGCAACTGAACTCAACTCGTAACTGAAACTCAACTCGCAACTGAACTCAACTCGCAACTGAACTCAACTCGCAACTGAAACTCAACTCGCAACTGAACTCAACTCGCAACTGAACTCAACTCGCAACTGAACTCAACTCGCAACTGAAACTCAACTCGCAAGTCAACTCGCAAAGTCAACTCGCAAGTCAACTCGCAAAGTCAACTCGCAAGTCAACTCGCAAAGTCAACTCGCAGGACGAACACAGCCGTCCCCAAAACCGAATTTTTCACAATCAAAGCTCGATTTAACCAAATTAACCCGTTCAAACCTTAATAATAACATCAACTAACATAATCTTACCTTAATCACGGTTCCAATCCTTCAAATCTTCAATTTTCAACTTGAATTAGGCGTTTCTCTCTCTAAAAACTCGTTTCTCTCTCTAAAACTCGTTTCTCTCTCTAATTGAACGAAATTTGAGTCTTCTGGAAATGTTTTGAAGTATTTAGAAGAGTTTTAATATATATATAAATTGTAAATTACACTTAAGCTCCTCAATCTTATATTAAATTCCACCTGCGACTCTAACCTTAGTGTCGCACAATTCTAATTCGCGACCTCAATAAATAACTTCGTAGGGTTCAGAAACTTTATTTTAAATTTCCAAAATTCTTTTCAAACTTAGGAGGCCTCAAGCTAATTCGTTCGTAACTGAAATCGATTTGATTTAAACTGAGATAAGTCTAGCACACACGCCCACGTTGCACATTTTGGTGCACACTACTTTAATGCATGATGCATTACGTCTACGTAATTTTTGAGAGTTACGCGATTCAATCGTATTAAATATAAATAGTAGTTATTTACTCATATTATAACACCCCTCAATTTACTCAAAATTAAATGTGTCATTTGACTCGGAAGCGATGGATAAAAATAATATTATATATTATATTACAAAAAGGACCATAAAATTTCGCGAGTTTACAACAATTAACTATTTCCTGAAGTAAAACATATATAGTGGTTATATAAAATCCGCATACATGTTAACTAACCAAACATATACATATATCAGAGTTATGACGCGTGTCAAACATTCCTTCCAAAAGACCATCTTCCTGCCCAACCCACAAACTTATACATAACATGCAGGAAGAGAAATGATGGGATTAGCACGAAGCTAAGTGAATGAATGTACAATTAATAATTCAACCTAGCATAACAATCTGTTTACATTAAGTACCGAAAACACATAATCTCAAGAGGATCAGTGGTTACTGAGGAACCCTACAGCCGCAGTGGCCCTCAAGTAACGCTTATCACAATCTGTATTGGCCTATACAAGATTTACCGATAACTTGGTACTAATAAACAACAACACAATTTCCAGTACAACACATATCCATGGAACCTGTGTTGATCACTAATAGTAACCAAGTCCAATCACTATTGACCTCTGAACATCACAGATGCCCGAAGGCCACATATATAGCAAGTAGATACACAATCACAAATCAGACTAAACAGTCTATCAATATCTACGTTACTTGTTGTAACCACACCATTACAACTAAATCAAATCATGAGTTGCAAATCCACTCACCTGACTTATCTCAGTCCACACTCAGAGATCTTATGTTATTGAGTCTTCTACTGATCTGAGAATATAATAATTAAGAAATTAGCAACTCTTTTCATAATTGTATAACACATTTCACTACTCAGTATCCAAATTATAATCAATTACCAAGTAGCAATTATCAGTTATAACCACTCTACAATTATCAATTTATATCAAGTTATAACGATTCATTTATACTTATACACTTTGAATTTAGCAAAATAAAACTTTCAGAATAATGTCTAAAAATTCTCAGTTCGCAGTTCAGTTCAGTTCGCAGAACTCAGTTCGCATAACTCAGTTCAGTTCGCAGAACTCAGTTGGCAGAACTCAGTTCAGTTCGCAAAATGAACTCAGAAACCCCAAAACCGAACCAATTCGCTCACAAACACAAAAACTCAGTTTCCTATCAATCTAACCAGCTTTCTCACATCTCTAATACATCAAGTAGCATCATATAACATATTTAAACATCAATTACACACCATTTCAAAGATTGACCAAAATTTAAGTTTATAATCAAAATAACAAATGCTTACAATTAGGAGTAAGAACAAGATGATGATGATGATGATAAGTGAAACAAGGAATCACAGCAGATTATTAACACAACTCAATTGATGTCAATTTGGTGATTTTGGAAATGATCTTTGCAAGAAAAGTGAAGAAATTAGTTGGTGAGAAATGAGATGAAATGAAGAGGTTAGTGGTAATTATATCACTCACCAACTCAAGTGTTTGTTAATTTTGATCCCTTGTTTGGCTTATTGTCTGGAACCTAAAAATCGTTTTGCGAGACAAGTTATTTTATTTTACCGACAACCATTTAAATTTAAACTATTAATATTTTACCTCACACAATTAACTATTCGATCTTAACTAACTTTCCTATTAATAAACATATTAATATAATATAAAAATTATAATTAAGTATAAAATTAAGGAAATTATCAGATTACCCCTACGCCATAAGAGTGAGTGTTACACATATTATTATGCTAAGATTTTATAGCATAACTCTCTGAGTATTTTGAAAATCAATGTGAACACGAATTAAAGTAAACAAACCAGTTAATAGAAACACGTATTTAACTAAACGAAATATCAGAAACATACGTATATGATCAAAACAAATTATAATTATCTAATTCATCTTGAATTACCTTAATTAACCTAATTACCGAGTTAACACTTGATTAACCTCTAATCAACCTAAGTACCTAAAATACCTACTAAATTAAAGAAGCTAGACAAAAATCCAACAAAAGTCAAAGAGGCCCCTCCCCCTTTGACTCTTTGGCCAACTCCCTCACCACACCACCTCCAGCTTGCCTTGTTCACTCCCACACTCCATGTAACACTCCCTCTCTAATTGTTTAATGAACACACCATGCCTAAAAATATCTCATTGTCTCTTGAATCATTGATTAAGTGTTGAACTAGCTAGAAGAAGAACACACACACACCACCCCACCTCTCATCAAAACTCTGCTAAGTCTCCCCCTCCCTCCCTCTTTTCCATCACCATTCATTATCTTCATCTTCATCATTTTCATTTAAAAGGGAAACATCAATAACACCATCATAATCCACCAGTACTACATCACCTCTACATCATCTTCACACTCTTTTAAGCTCATCATCATGGTTTAATCTTCTAAATCTCATAATCTTGAGGTTTCAAGCAATTAAAGAAAAGCTAGTAGATTTGGGTTTTAAAAGGATTTTTGGTGGGAGCATTCAACTTCAAGTTCTTTTCTTCTTTTCTTTATTTTCATCCAAGAACATTGTAAGGAGAATTCCTTCTTAGTATATTCATTTCCTTCGTTTGAATGATTACATGCTTAATGTTCACTCATATGTAAGAATCGAATATATATATATATATATGTTGAAGACGGTTCTTTAAAAGTTTAAACGTTTAAAAATGTGCAAAATATGTTTTAAATGGTCAATAACGAGTTTGATGTTAAAACGAGTAGTTAAACATATAATGTTGGTAATACATGTTATATGTTGTATTTGAAAGTGTTAAATATGGAATTGTGGTTAAAATGGTGAAAGAATCATTAAACGAGTGAAAAACGGGTTTATAAACGGAAAGCTTTAAAACAAGAAACGAAAACCGGCAACTTCATGTTTTGGACTAGAAATATGTTTTATCATGTTAAAAATGTGGTTAAAAATAGTTAAAAATGTGTTTGAAAACAAATTGTGAAAACTGAAAAAACTGCCCGGAAATGACCTTACCCGGACGGGTGAATTAACAGGGGGATCACCGTCAGCTATTTATTATTTTAAACTATATATCATCGTACTTTTAGCCATGGATGGCATGATATGATTTACGAAACATTTACTAAATGTTGGTTTAATGATAGAGTCTTAAACTTGGAGATTTCACTCAACAATTTTGTTGATCCTTTTAACTATGTTTTTGACGGAATTAGCAGCGAAGTAAGATTTGCATGCATGTTGGGACCCGCGCCTACCACATTATTTAGGGTGCCACTTTTGGAAAACACACGAGATTTATTTCGTATTACTTTAAACTGTCTTAGTTATATTTGCGAAATCTCCAAACAATTGTTATGTTGATAACGCTATTATTTTGACGACTTGATAAGTCGAAACGTTTGTAACCAACAATTTATAGCATCTTAATATTTATGTTCCGTGATAATCATACGCTCTTGATTAATTAACGATTGATCGCGTCACGCCTTGTTCTTCCGTATTTAACTTTGATTAGAATTTGGCGGGATGTGACATATCGTCTTTCCTTTGTTTGCATATTGCCACTGTGACTTAATGGTTGAAGAAGATGGTGCATGATATCTTGGACAAGAAGTTGCCCATGATGCACAAGATGAAGCACGTAGGGTTGTACAAGTTATGTGAATCACTTTTTTTAGTTATATTCATCGTACATCAATTTTTTTTTTTTTTTGTTATTTATCTACATATTTATAGATGTTTGTAACTAGAAAATTGTAACACTAGAAAAATCATTGAGTATTATATTAAAGGTTAAAGGTTTATTTATCTATTTCATATCGTTGTCTATAATAATTAAGTTGTTGTCTATCATATTCTTATATCATGTTTATTATTTTTATATGTCTTGTGTCATAAGATCAAGTTGTATTTTGTTGTGCATCAGCTTGAGATCTATGAGATAAAGTGTACATTATTATTACATCACCAATATAATATGGCCGGATTTTTTGACCAGAAAATATCTTTACTGTTAAAAAACTTTGTACATCGAATGTTTAAGACTTGTTCATCAAGACATCGCTGTGAATCAATGTTTTAAAGCTATGTATTCAAGTGTTTAAAAGTTTGGATCAACTCATTTAAGGGTTGTGCATTAACTCGTTTTATGCTCGTTTATACTAGGAACAATAAATGATAATTTCCTTCTATTTGTGTGGACCAATTAACAAGGACTAGGTTTTAATTTTTGTTATAGGATGAATTATTCATGATGCACTAGAATATTTTGCTGAAATTAAATCATGGGAGGGAAAATCGGATGGCAAAATGAAACTAAATTGACAATGGACTCAAATAAGATTTAAAATGTACCAACCTACCACTAATGTTTTCTAGAAAAGATCCAACGACTGAGATGTTGCCTTATTCGTTTTACCATAAGGATTGTTTTACGATTACCGACCCTTATATATATATATTAAATGACATCTAATTTGGTACATAAATGAATGTTTGAAATTTTGGAAATAATCTTTCATTAAAATGTGGTCTATAAATAAACACACATATTATATTTTAATAAATACTTTTCCTACTAAATATTCATTCTTACTGATCCTGCAAGTGAATTCGTGTTGAAGGTACGAATATATTTGTTCCTGCTATATATCCACTATTATTGACCTGGCAAGTGACTTTGAGTTATAGGTATGATTCAAGGTAATATTTACTCTAAATAAGTTATATCCTACTCAAAATAATATATACATTGTTATAATTGTTTCATGGAGTCGATTATTTGAGTTTCGTGTGTTAAAATTTAAGTCGTGTATGTATGATTTGAAGCATCGTTGTTTAAGTGATTTTTGGTTTGTTAATGGATGTAAATTCATTATTAGGTTTAGTTAAAAAAAACTTATTGGTTAAATACTTAGGCGATGCTTGGTTAAGGGTTAAAAGGGGTAACTAATGGCAAAGATAATGAAAATGGTTGTTTGGTTTGATATAAGAAAAGTATTAATTACTCACTAACGGGTAATACCTCATTCCCTAAGAAATCGGGGGTTATGGTAAACCATTACCTATATTACACGATTTTAACTCCCTTAAAATTCTATATCTTTTACTTTCCGTTACAACATGATTATAATATATAATATATGTACAAAAATAATAATTTATTATATGTTTCATAATAATGATATTATTAATATTTAGTAAACGAACTTAAAGTCGTGAACTATATTCTAGGTTGTAACAATACATAAATATTAATTAATATTGTTGAGTCACTTGTACATGCCCAACCCAATCACTGGTGATGTGATCATTAGAAATTATTAACCCAAACTCTTATTATAGAAAAAGAAGGTCACTGCTATCAATTGTGTTTGTCCAAGTGTTTAGTGGAGTAAATGAATCTTGATTAAGTTAATTATGCTCACCGATGGGAGCAGCGAGAGATTCATTAACTCACTATTGTATAATAAAGTAGCAGTCGTTACTGTTAATAAAAGGAAGTCACTGGAGCTAAGAAGAATAGCATTTAAGAAGAGCACGTTATCTCGTAGGGAGTTAAGTATTCTATAAAGTCACCAGCATCTTCAACAATAAATTTGCTACAGAATATCATGAGTATCTACATCAGCAACATCTAATAATAAATCAAGCGATGGAAGTATGACATCATTCTTAACTGTGATTCGTGCAAATCAACCATACACGGAAAGGATGATCAAGAATAGGTACCACAGAATATTCCTCTAACCGTTTCATGTAGAATGAAGCCAGTCATGAAGCGGCATATATCACTCAATGGCTAAAGAATGTCGGAGAAAATAACACATTCAATTTTGCTATTAATATAGTATCATTTTGTACTTAGAAACGTGAAGTTTGTATTGATTGCCTATTTTATATGTGAGGACTCTATCTAAGTACAAGTGAGTCAGTGAGTGTTAAAGTTGGTTCGTTTTTCGAACTTCTTTAATAGCTTCAATGAGTGTATTTCGTGATTATCTATATTGTATTGTTCTTAGCTTTGGATAGATCATTGTGCATACATTTTTGGTGTAATTTGATACTTAATAAATTCATATTTGAGATATTACTTTTACAATTATTGTTTACTTTATTGTCTAACATATCATACTATGTTCTTAACTGTTAAAGTATTTTAACTCATCAATCATATCAATTAAAGCTTTAAATTACAAATAAACTGTTAAATTGTATTCACCTCCTCTACAATTCAAAGCTATACATTGTGACTCCCAAATACTAAGTCATAGTGTTACTTGTCAATATCTATCCTATCATTGTATCATATCATAATTGTCAATATCCATATATATATTTTTCTGTAACAAAAACTAAGATTAAATTAGTTAAATGTAATTAATAATATACCATGACATACATCCACAAAAAACTCCTATTATAAGAAATTTCTTTCTAACCCTTATATAATTACAGTCACCTACAACTATATACATCTACACATACATTGCATGTCTATAATGAAGTAATATATATATATATATATATCTCAATAATATGTATACTTATATTTATCAATAAAATATATACATATAATTACAAATATTTAGTATATCTTACTTTTGTAGCTATATATTAATTTTAATTAAAATTAAATTCAATATTAGTGTTTATATATATTAATATATTAAGTAACACATAACTATAGTATTAATAATGTGATAGTTTTACATCCAAATAATTTAACTATTGTAAAATAATTGCATTCCTTTAAAATTCCCATTACCATTTCCATTTCCACTTCCATTGCACGCTTTGAACCTTATAGAGGAGTGTCACAGATGTCTAAAAACTATAAAGTTTTTATATTTATCACAATGTCCATTATAACTTATCTTGAGCCTATTTTTCTCTTTATATAATTTAGATAACTTAGATATTATAGATAAATAAAATATTGTATAGAGGTTTTCTGACATGTCAAATTAGTTTTTAGTTTGAAACTATAATGATTACTTATTGCTTTAGATTATGTCATGATGTTTCACTGTGTTTCTTTTTACATATGTTTAGTGCACGGGTTAATTTTCAATTCATCTTATTTTTGAAAAACCGATACAAAGAAGAATTGGTAAGTACTCATAAACCAGATTCACTCGCCAAGCATTTGTAAGATGCTCGCCGAGTTGGTTAGTAAAACAATATATAAAACGCAATAAAATCTAATTAAAAAGAATAAGTAAAACTTTATTATTTTATTTATTTCTTTATTTTAATTAAAAACAGTAAACAAAAGTAATATACACACAAACTAATTAATCAAACAGACAGAAGATAAGAAAAACTTTAATTTTCAGTTTTGTGATGAACTCGTTAAGTTTGTAAATGGAGGTTGTGTTACATACACCTTCTCTTGTAGATTTCCATTTAGGAAAACACTTTTCACATCCATTTGGTAGACCTTGAAGTATGTTGAGCTGTATATGCTATGTAGAGTCTTATAGCTTCAATTCTGGCTATAAGGACGAATATTTTACCCTTGAGCTACTAACCTAGCTTTGTTTCTAATCACCACTCCATCCTTGTCCATCGTGTTTCTGAACACCCACTTGGTTCCAATAATAGATGTATCTTTAGAAGTAGGAACCAATGTCTAAACTTTGTTCCTTTTAAACACTGTCAACTCTTTTTGCATAGCTTCTACCTAATCATTATCTTGTAATGCTTCACCAGCCTTCTTTGGTTCAATGATAGATAAGAAGTTTATGTAGAAACAGAAGTTTGGAGTTGACTATTTTGTGACTTGTGTTCTAGTCTGTGCACCCGCATCATAGTCACCAATAATTCGTTCAACATGATTATCTCTATTTTGTTTGATACCTTTTATGTAGAGTCTTCATTATCATGAAAAATGTTAGCAGCATCAAACTCTCTGTCATCTTCTAGTGGTTGCATATCTGGATCTGTTGAATAACCATCACTAGGCTGGACATCTGAGTCTATTCTACCAGAGTGAGCACTTGACTTTGTTCACAGATTGAAATGGTGAGTCTGTAGCAACAGACTAAGAAGTAGAGTATGTGCTAGGAACTTGTGGTGTATTAGTAACAGTCTCAAATATTGTTGGTGAATCTTTTGAAGATTCATCTTCATTGTCAGAGTCAAGTTGATGAATTTCAAATTTTGATGTCTCATAATGAGACCTAACAACAGATAATTCTTCTAATAAATCAATACCAGATTGGTGATGTCTACACATGATTGACAGAAGAGTCATCAAAAGTAACATTGATGGTTTTCTCTATCTTTCTTTTTATGTTTCTAATTGATCCCTTTGATTAAGGATATAACATTTACTTCCAAACACATGGAAATATTGGAGGGTTTAAACGTTACCATGATACATCTCATAAGAAGTCTTACGATGTCTTTTGACAATGATAGATCTATTATAAGTATAGTATGCAGTGTTGACTGCTTTTGCCTAGAAATAAATCTTCATATTAGCCTGATATAACATGGTTTTAGAAGCTTCTATGAGTGTCCTATCTCTTCTCTCTGAAACTCCTTATTGTTGAGGAGTTCTCACATAGTCAAAGTTCTGCATGCTGCCTCTATCATCGCAAAATTCAATCAATATAGAATTCCTGAATTCTTTGCCATGATCACTCCTGAGTTGCTTTACTAGTAGGCTTTTATGCAATTGCTCTCTCTTGATTAGGCTAATGATTTCTTCCGATGCATCACTCTTTGCCTTTAGAAAAATGACTCATGTATACCTTGTAATTTCATCCACAATAACAAGGGTGTACTTATTTCCTCCCAAATGCCAGTGCTCATTACACCAAATAAATCCATATGGAGCATGGGAAGTGGTTGATCAATATAATTAAGCAGTTTACATAGAGAGTGGGTCTTCGTTTGTATACCAAGTACACATGCGAATCACACATTATCCTTCTTGTATGTCACTTATGTAGACCCCTTACCAATTTATTTTTCGATAGAAAGTTGATGCTCTTGAAGTTTAAGTGTGACAACCTCTTAATTAGCTAAGTTTAGGAGCATATTGAGTATATAAATAGGTTTCCACATCCTCATCCGCTGAACCTAAATCTAAGAGATACACATATCTTTCCCTTTCTAAACCTTATCTCATTCTCATCATCATACATCTGGCTAAAACTCAACAGATTGTGCTTTAACCCCATTACATAAGCAACCATTTTGATCTTGACGTTTCCTACCCTTACTACTCCATATCCCTTAATCGTGGCAATATTATAGTTTATCATCTTCTTCTACAAACTCCAACAAGTTTGAGTTACACCTTGTCATATATCTTAAGCAGACACCATCTAAATACCACTTCTTCTCATTCTGCACAAGACAAACGAAAAAAATTAGTGAATGTTGGAAACTCACTTATAAGTGGGTCCTTTGTGATGACCTATAGTCTTCACTAGTATTGTTTTGTGGATTATTGGTTTGACATATTCAACCAAAACGTTTGTTTT
The DNA here is from genome assembly GCA_963921325.1 of Logfia minima. Lineage (NCBI taxonomy): Eukaryota > Viridiplantae > Streptophyta > Magnoliopsida > Asterales > Asteraceae > Logfia > Logfia minima. The sequence continues at coordinate 6,461,883 of OY992766.1, read as the reverse complement.
TGAAGACCTAGTTTTGTGAACTTCTTTACAGTGTACACCTTCATTACCTTTGATACCACAATTGAAACATGATATTTCCAACTTGGTGATACCAGAATGTTTAATAAAATTTGGTTCCATTTCACTCTTTACCTGTATAGAACTTTGCACATGTTTTACAGCGGTAGTAAATTTACTTATGCTTTCTTTATTTTTAAATTTTAAAACATATAGTTAATAGCATTAACTTTTTGAACTTCATTTGTTACGATGAGTTTTGGTCTATTAGAGTCTGGGGTATTACAATATTCAATATCATAATCTATATCCTCACACTCTGACTCGGTCTCATAAACAAGTTTTGTTTCTAAAACTTTGGAACTTTAAGATTTAACAAAAGCCTTAGTTAATATCCTTTTGTCACCAACTGTATAACAAAAAGTGTTTGGTAAAGTATTTTGGGTTTTGATTATGTCTCTTGTTCTAAATGAGATTTGAGATCCAAATCATCACCAAGTGCAGCTTGTATTTGATTGGGATTTTGTTTTCCCAAACAATCCTCATTCTTGAGAGAAGCAATACACCATGATTTACAAATTTTCTCAAAATGCTCAGCTTTCTTCTAAAATTCATATTTTTCTAAAGCTAATATTCTAAAAGCCTCTTTTTAAGCATCTGGAGCAAGTTTGTAATTTGTGTTAGCATTAATGTATTCTTTTATGTTAGAATTCATCTCCATTGTTTCAAAACTTAATTCGAGCCGTAAAATGGCTATAAAAAATAATAGCATGAAGCGCTTGCTTTTATAAAAAATCACTTCTTATAACATTTTGTTAAAATACCATTTAGAAAGAAAAAAATAAATATTACACCATCTCATTATTTAAAACTGTTTCATGAAATATAATAGTTTTATATCCTTAGACACTTTAATTATTAAAAAAATACATAGAATGTAATAACATAAATCAACTATAATATTTTCATCTTAAGTTTAATTCAAACATGATAATTTTAATGGATACATAAGCAAATGTCATTCTCATTAAGATGATTTCCACTCCGAGAAATAGTCGAAACAGTCCATCAATTTATAGAGGATGCCATATGTATGTGTATTGGCACTCAAAAAACCAAACCATCTTTGAGTAGCTGAAAACACAAATTTTGAATGATACCACGTGTATGTGTTGTGGTACTCAACATACCAAACCATCCTTGAGTGGCCGAAAATACAATTGTTTGAATTATGTTGAAATAACTATATATTAAAAAAAAACGTTTGAATTCTGTTTCTCAAACCATAGCTCGTTTGTTAAATTCGTGATACAAAATCATTTTCAACAAGCAAATCCTTTTATGCCACTTTGTAAACATATTCCGGTTATCTTTACCATATGTGAAGCAACATTATGTGTAGAAACACACTCCACACATCTTCAGTTTATTAGGATATTCAAATAAACCATTCCTTGTGTTCAAAACTCAAAATCATGTGTAGAAACAAACTCTCCACAATAGACGTTTTCTCACGAGATTACACTTATAAAACACTTTTCTATGAGCTCTATATCATATGTAGAAACAAACTGTAGACAAATACTCAATTACTAAAACGTTTACTAACAAATCACATAAACATTTTTCATACTCAAACTAATAAGAATTCTCAAATCTCAATCGTATGTGCAAACTCAAACATTACACATAAAAGTTTTTCATAAAGCTAAATCTTATACACGGTTTTCGCTCTTATGTGTCGACATCAACAAATAAAACTTTTTCCAAATACAAAAAGTTTATGTGTTAAAACTTAATCTACACAAATATAATTCTACAAAAATAAATGTTTAAAAAAAAAAGTCAATCTCTATATGTAAAGATAAAACTCAACAAAATAAAAGCTTTGTCAAACAAAACGTTATATGTAGAAACATAAAGCATTTTCTAAAAATTGCTAAAAGTATGTTTAAAACAAATAAACAAAATAAACGTTTTATCAACATTCAAAGTTGTTTATGTGTAGTAACATAAGTTACACAATTAAAACGTTTTATAAACCAACACGCAAGTATTTTATGAGAAAACATAATCTATATAGTGTTTTATAACTATTTCTATGTCATATCTTACACCAATAATTAATTTCACCAATTCAACTCAAATTGACATTTTTCAAAAACTTTATTTGTAAGAAAAATTTAATACAAATAACCGTCTGATCACACATTTTCCAAAAGTAACAAATGCAATAAAACTATTTCAAAGATTAATATAAAGTGTACAAAAAAATGTTTACACCCCAACATTTTACACACTTGTCAAATCTGTAAACGTTTTATAAAAATGTCAAAACTTGGTTTGTAACAATATGTATAACATATATCGTACAATTCGTTAACCCAAAGAAACATATCAAAGTTTCTATAAAATTGATTCGGGTACTTTTATAAAGAATATGTTTAAAGATTGTAAGGAAAATGTCTAGTACCGAATATAATTTCATTACAATAACGAATCAAATACAATACAATAACAATAATACATATACATGAATGTGTATATAATTTTCTCTAAACAACATAAAGAAATAGATAAAAGAAAGGAGTAGAAATTACTGGATATCAACAAATGATATGCCGAGGCTCATGTTTAACACAGTTCCATTAAAACAGATTCACTGTCTGTTTCTCAGGGTACAACGCCCGAAGCAGTAGTACTGTCGGACTTGAATCACATGCCTGAATATGTTGTCATATTTGTTGTTCGTAAGCAAACCCAATGTTTGATCCTAGCTTGACAAATATTGGTAGGTCCCAACGTGACTAGAATAAAGCTCTTAAGCTTACAAAATTATGTATGAATTTGTGTGTGTTTCATTGCAGCTAAGGGTTCACGTAACTCTATCTAAAAACACATAAGAGACGCAAGGAATTATCTATTATTTGGTCATGAAGGAGAAATTGAAAAACTAGATATAATGACCATCAAATGCCACTTAATTTTATAAGTTATGTGAAAAATGAAAGATCACACATTTACTTGCAACTAATTGGACATTTACTTGCAACAAATATCAAAATTACTTACAAATAGTGTCAAACCTTTAATTTTTCCAACATGTTTTTGATGAATTTGAAAATTTAGAATGCTTGTGAATGATGAATCAATGAAATACATGCTTTAATTTTGGATTTTAGACAAGAATTGGTGAAATTGACCTTGTATATGTATTGTTTCTTCCTTGGACAAGTTATGGTGAAACCAATGGCTAGGATTAGTATGACACCCGGAGATTTATTGAACTAAAACGACAATCTTATTTATTTATCAAAGTTTTACATTAAGAGTGGAAGCGGAAATATATTACAAGCTATACAAAGAGAAGACTATAAATAAACTTAAACATCTTCGGGTATCATCTGGTCCTACGGTTCCCATCTTGAAGAGCCTACTTGACGTTTCCTGAGATATACACGTACATGCGTAAGCCTAAAGGCTTAGTGATTTCGTGTGTTTGTGTACAAAATATCACACACAATATGTAGTGATGACACAAAATGTAAAAATGTAAAATATACAAAGTATAATGAGATCTCTGTGTCCATCAGGGTTAACCAAATCTAAAGTCGTCTCAGACATCAATTTAGCATAAGGGCTATCAGTGTCACGACTATCTATACCAGCTGTACACTGAGTGATAGGTATCTGCTAGTATCGACTTAGTACAAACAAGTGGCCGCTTGTGTACTAATCGTACCAATATATATGGGGCCAACGACCATTACGTTTCAGCTCCTGGTTACTTGATGACTAACGTGACATAATATATCTAAAAGTCAATGTGCGTGATATTAAATGCAATTAAACAGATAAACAAGTAAGCAGTTAATCACGTGGTATATCACATATATCTCACTTTTTAAAAATAACAAGAAATTCACCTCGTTAGTTTAGGCTTTACTTTTAGTTTCAACCTATTAATTATATAAGTATACACAATTAAATTCCTTATACCAATTTATAATAAATAGATTATAAGGTTTCTTGTATTTTAAGTAGTCATAATTATTATTAAATTAATTAAATAGTAAATAAAGAATTTAAGAATTTAGAAAGAAGCTTACCTTGAATTGTGCTAGTAACTACGTATGAATGGAAAGGTTGGTGTAGTTTTAATTTGATTGAAGGCTTCCATTTATAGTAAGTATATAACCTACTTATTCATAAGTCTACTACTAGATTTATAATACTTGGCAAATTCCTTAACAAACAAGCATGCCACCTCTTGTTATTACATTAGTCATTAACTAATATGAATTTACAAAATTACACTTATTTCTTATAATGTCTAAATTCTAATTTAGTTATAAGATATACTAACTTCATATTTTATTTTATTATTATTATTATTATTTTTCTTTCTACATAAATACTATTATTAAGGTTAGTTCTTAAATTTCTTAAACATGACATTATTTGTTAAGTTAGAAATGCTTTATATGTATTTGTGTAAAGTTATCAAGTAATTGTTATTTAAATTGATTAATAAAGTTTGTAAAAAAAGAAAATTTAAAATAAATAAACAATTAAATAATTTACAATTTATTAGCATTTTTATAAGGATGTTACAATTAGCTTCCGTGCTTCCTCTAGATCCGAAGCTATCCTATAGTTATCTCATTATTTTTATGCTCGTTTATGTACACATGGTAACGGAATCTGGACGCTGATTATAAGTTTATATATACCGTTTAAACGCAACTTGTACTTCTTGGAATATCGATTATAAGTTTATATATACCGTTTAAACGCAACTTGTACTTCTTGGAATATCGATTCCACGGTAATGTATCTTCATCTTGACACGCTAGTGACTAACCTTAATTGTGCATGAACTTCCTCTCGTGATACCATTGTCCATAGATTAATAAAATTTGCTTTGAAAAATGATTGACAGTAATGAAATGGTTGTTTTAACATTGTAGTTGATTAAATCTATAGTTGTAATGGCTGCCTCACTATTGTAACACATTTTGGTGCTAAGCTCATTCACTAGGACGTTTTTAGGTATGTTTTGTTTTCAGGTTTTACAATCATACTTTATAATGATACCTCATGTATATATACTATGCAACTTTTTGTTAGAAACGTTACGAGTTTATATCTACTATGAATATATGTGTATCTGTATCTACTTATGCTTACCGGATAAGATAATTGCTTATAACAAAATATTAACTCGAAAATCCACCAAGTGTGATATACCTTAATGGCATAAAGTGAAATTTAAACCGACCCAACCCTGAGCTTGCTTGGTTGCTGATTTCTTAACCCAAAGAAACTGGACCGAGTAGCTCGTAAGGGATTAGCTTGACTTATGGTTGGATCGACATGCATGGTTTCACTTGTAAAGTTTCCTTTATAGAAATTGTATATTTATATATTATCGATCTCTCAAATACACGACAAATAGTGTTCTTTATGAGCTCCAAAACGGTACTATATTTGATTGTAGATCTCATTCACAACAAAATGCATGTGGTGTATATACACTAAAGAAGATCATACGCATTTTGGTTGTTGATAGCTAATAGTTGGCTTAAAGGAGGTAAACAACATAAAGATGATGATTTCTTGCGTCATCTCTTAGGTGGTGGACATAATGTTTAACGTAATTAATTCATAATAACATGTAGTTCTAAAAGTTTTCTGGTATACACATGAATTAGTGGAAATGCACATGCTTGTTTTGATGATAGAAGATATAATTAACATATACTTATGCTTAACACGTGAGTACACAAAACACAATGAATCCTCTTAATACTCTTCTCTTTCACAACCTTTTTATAATCAGTCACTTCTTCTTGGACTTCAATTTTTTTTTTTCTGTTCAACAATCTTTGACCTCTGCATAGAAGCACCTTACTCTCCCTTATCAATAACCTTCCTCTTTCCTACTGATTTTTCAACAACTTTAGACTCAACAGTCTTCTTCTCATTCTTCTTCGGAACAACTTTCTTCTTAGGCTTATTCTTCTCAACACTCTTCTCCTTATCATTCTTCTTCTCACCAATCTAATCATCAACATTCTTTTTCTCATTCTTCTTCTCACATATTTTCCTCTCAACCTTCTTCACAACAACTTTTTATGGTTCAGATTTTGAAGGTTTATGATGCATGTATTTCTACAATTGTAGATATATTTGCAAAGCTATTCTTTAGAACGTTTTCTAAAGTAGTTGCTGCTTTGCCCTCTTTATTTAAAATATCATCCTTATCCACATCAATACTCGTTGCGCCTACTAAAACAAGATCAACACCTAATGCACTGTTATCTACAACATAATCTAAGCATGCATGCTTTTTTCCATCCAATTTCCTTTTGACCGGCAACTTCAACCTCAAAATATTCTTTTTAAGCGTATTCTTTTTAGTTACAATTATAGGTTCCTTCAATAGATCATCGAGAGTCTTGTATTCTTCTTTGAATCTTTTGTTGCATATAGTGGAACTTCCGTTGTGCTATCACCTTTATAAGTAATTCAAAAATAAATTAATCGCATGTGACTAACTAAAAATAACAACAAATCAAACATAATGTAATAACATATCAAATATGAATATAAAATAATTCAAGTATCAATATGCATTTGACTATCTAACAAAGCATCAATAATCTAAATATCACTTATGTTATAAGTAAAAACATATATTATAAAAAAATCACACATGATTGTAACAAATAGACATGTAAAGCATAGAAAATAAAACAAATTATATATGATATAACAAAAAAAATCACATGTTATTATATGAAACAAACAAACATATAAAGCACAAATACTAAACAAATCGCATATGACTTAACAAAATTACCTTGAATTAAATTTAAAGAGCATATGATATTAAAATAATCACAAACTGACCTAATAAAAAGTATATACCTTTAAGAAATGATAATGAACTAGCAACTACAATTATAAGAAAAGAGTTAATGGTATTGATCAATAACGTACTTTTATTTTTATTCTGAGTTGCGTAATAAATCAATTATAATATCAATGTATGTGATATATTTGTAATAAATGTGTTGATGTAAGTAATAGAGTGACGGGCTACCGATTGAAATGGTAATTTGAAATATTTGACCTTTTTATTAGGCAAATTTTTTAAATGAAACATAAAAATATAGTTTAGGTCAAATAATATTCATAATTTTCAAAAGGAAAAAAAATATAGTTTCCTTCAACATAAGTACATCACCTATAACTTGGCTTTTCAACTTGCAAATCAAATTTAGAGTCTTGAACCTCTTTAATTAAAAAAAATTTAACACAAACATTATTTGACCCATTATAATCATCATTCTAGTGTTATTTGTTGACTCATCCTCATCAACGTCTTATCCCTATCGACGTGACTACTACCATAGTTGTCGCCGCAACTGCTACCAACATCGAAAAGTTTTTTTTTCAGGTGTCAAAATCGTTTGTGTATTTGTGTTTCGTTAACAGAAAATGGTTTTCAAAACAAGAAGGTATGGGTTCATGTTTCTATTCATTTTTGTTTGCAGATCTATCAACAAGTTCTAGATTTGGGTTTGTTAATTTTTCATATTTTTCTTTGTTTTTGTTTGTGGGTTAATATATTTATTTCGATGTCTTTTGGTCTTTAGATTCTGATACAAGCTGGATTTTGTATTTAAATATGTTTGGAAGTTTTCGATGTTGGTTAATAATGTGTGTTTCGTATTAATGGTGGTGCGCGGTTGTTACAGAGATAAGCTTTGGTTGTGTAATGTGAACATTTGAATGAAGATGATAAACATTTAAAAGAAAAAATTGGATATTCAAGTATTTAACTATATATTAAATTAAATTGAGAGTAACATAATATGTTAAACTAGTCCGTCCTACGTGTACATATTTACGTGGACATGTTTAGTCTAGATGGACATGAGTTGTCGTTGATACATTGGCAACTTTGTTATTTATCTTGTCAAAAATAACTTATTACCTCAGGACAATACATATATTGGTATGTCAATCGGTTTGTTACTTACCTCGGGACAAAAAATGAACATGTAAGTAAACAAAACATGAAATTGTAAACTAACATTTAAGAGAACCATTAACAATGACATCATTTGTAGTATTCACACTTACGTCTTCGGTATCTGAAAATATAGAAGTAAAAATAAAATTAACTAAAATTACAAAACCTACACAAAATTAATAATGTAGTGTTATATGAAAAAACAAAACTAAGTTATAATGATAAAAATAACATTTATAAATCAAACACAAATTAGGAGAAAAACAAACTTATTACCCTCATTTATAGTTAGACTAGATTTGTCAGGAACCGCATTAAGATGATTAACTTTATCGGACTAGATTGATCTATGATGTGAACAATTTTAGGGAAACAACAAAAGCAAGTAAAAATTCGAACAAACTGATGAACACCGAACGATTTCAAGTAAAAACGTTAAAGGAAACTAATCCAGAATGAGATTCAAGTGATTGATTACTGGATTTGGGGCAAAAAGAAATGGCGGTTATGGAGAGTATTATTGCTTTTTAAATGAAAGAAATGAACGTAAACTTACAAGGGAAGATAGAGTTAAAAGGTACAATGACCGAAGTACCCCTCCTTGTTTTTTAACCGAAACAAATAACAAATTAAAAAAGATAAAGTTGAATTAATCTTGGTCATTGATTTGTTGTATTCAATTATTCAAGAGTGGAAGATTGTTTCTCGATTCTTTAATTTAATGTGAATCTTAAATCATCTTTTCTCATTCATCACAATTTAAATGTTCACTATAAAATTACATATAAATTTAAAAACTACAATGATTGTACTGTTAACGGATTAATCTTTTTATTTTTCACTTCAGTCCTTCCTAATTAGCTGAAAGTGAAAACATGTACTTATCAATACTAGTTAATAATGTATTTGGGTAAAAGTCTTAAAACATCTTATAAGGGATAGATAGTAAATGACTAATTTACATTTCTACTTATTTTATTCAACATTTAAACACCTAAAGTTAATACAATTAATTACAAAAAGTAATATATCATAAATGTTTTCACTTACAAAATACGTAACCCCATAATCATTAATTTTATTTTATCTTATGTAACTTACATGACATATTCATGGATATTGAACTGTCTGTTACAATTATTTTGATATAAATATTGGTGAAAATTATACAAATTATAACCATCTTCCATCATCTATATTAATATTATAAAGTTTGGCATAAATTTCTAAACTGTTAAAAATTATGGGTACTTGAATTTTCTTTACAACCATTTTAAGTATGTTATTCGAAATCTAAATACTTAAAATCAAATTAAAGTAATCTAAAACATCATTTGTTACTATTATATGAAGAACTTGATCATTTCGTAGTCTTAAAAAGTTAATCTGTTACTATTCTACCATTTTAGTTAATATAACATTTAGTGTAATGTGTTTGTTTTAATTTTTATTTTATTTTTTTACCCAACATTTATTTAATTATTTCATTTAATAGCTAGATTAAATAAATAATTGTAATTTGAGTTGAGCGAGGTTAGAAGATTTGGATTTAAAAATCAAAAGCTCACAAACCAAACGGATTAATAAACGGGTTGAATATGTCAAAGTAAACAACATGAACATGACTTGCATAACATGTTTATATGAACGGCTCAAACAGACAGATAGATAGGCGAATTGATTTTTTTTTTTTTTTTAAATCGAGTTTCTCTTTAATTCTGGTTGGCTAGTCAACCTATTGATCCAAGTTTAACTCAAATTAAACCTAAATAATTACAATCGTTGGCAGGTGTGTGGTTAGGAGGCTAATTGATTGAAAATGAAACTATAAGCGATTCATTTAATTTCGTGTCATTAGGAGTCACGTTTTGAATGTGTCAAAAATTATAACCGTTAATTCTAATAATTAAAATTAAAATATTAAAATTAATTAAATTATAATGTATAAAATAAAATAGATAAATGGTGTGTTACTATTTTTCTAATTCTCATGCAAAGAAAATCTATCGTTAGCGAGAATATTATCGAAACCCCAAATATTTTTTACCGTCGGGCATTCACAGGTAACATACAACGGTTCCCAATTTATAAATCAAAACCCGAATGCGGAATCAAACTACAACTTCACAGTCATTCCGCCATTATGAATTGAAAACCCCAAAATTCTAAAACCCTAATTTCAAATTCACAAAACTGTCTACTAAAATCTCGTTTAATGGACATCGACGAGTCAGGATGGATACTCGAATTCCTTCTTCGACAAAATTCAGTCGACGATAAAACCCTAAACGATCTAATTCGCGTTCTTCCACTTCCGAACAACAATCCGAAACTAAAAAAAGCCTTAATCCTTCGAAACATCAATCGCGATATTGAAAACCGAAACATCACTGAATGCACAATCGAGTTTCTGGAACAAATCGAACAATTAGATATCAGTGAAGGAAACAGTCAAGTCTCTGAATCAATGAAATTAGCTTACTATGCTGTAGCTCTGCATTGTACTGCAAAATGTATTGAATGTATCGAAAACAGCGGTGGTGATAAGACAGATAAGTGTGCTAGTGATTTGAAGAGGATTTGGAGTCGTAGGATTCGTGAAATGTTGCGGTCTGATAAGTCGGGCTTGATTAAAGATGAGTTTTTGAAATGGGTGAATGATGTTGAGACGGGGGAGTTTGATGTAAATGTTTGTAAAAATGTTTTGGAAATGTGTAAAGAGTTGGATCTGTTTGAGGTTGTCCGTGGGTATGTAAATGAGGCGAAGGAAAAGATGGGGCCTTCATTTCTTGAAATGGCGTGTGAGACGATTTTAAATGATAATGGATTGAGCAAAGCTGTGGGTTTGGATGATGTTGTGGAGTTTAGTGATCAGAATAAAGATAGTGAACCAGCTAATAGCAAAAGTAATTGTAACTTGCTGCAATTTACTGTTTCTATTTCATCACATGAGTTATTTATAGTTTAACTGTGTTAGTGTATTGTTTCTCTTTTAGCTAGTTTCCGCCAATTGCAACTGTTTGCTAAACGTTTGACATACCATTTTAAAGGAAATTGTGAAAAGAAATATGGTAGTGGTTGTTAGTGACTATGAAGGATTATAGTCTTGGCAAGCTGATTTAGGTGCATATGTTAATGTATCATATTGCTAGTTAGTTTATTATTTCTGTTTTGTGTATCAGCTGATATGCTAAGGCTGAATGTGGCAGTTTAGAGTTATCTCTATGAATGGGGATTTGGTATGTGTTATATCACAGCCGACTTTATCTACTAAACATAGTTAGCATTTTAGCTATATGGGGGACGGGTCAAACCAGTTGAAAGTTACCTAAAATCTTTATATAATGCAAAGTTGCAACCAATCTTTGATTACCTTTTTATTCAAAGATTTAGATTTCTATTGTAATAAAAGTTATTGCAGTAGTTTATATATGTGATTGTGAATTAAAAAGTGATTTTGGGTCAACCAACCTGATGAATACTGTTTTGACACATGCTAGCAATTACCTGTTTCAACCCGAATCCATTTTGACCCGTTACTGAACCAACCTGACATGCCCTCTTGCCATCTCTAGCGAAAACCAAATCTGATTTTCTACATTTTAGCCTCTTGTTCCTATTTCAGTGTTGACTCCTCACTTCTTTTATTAAAGTTTTCCTGTTTTTTTTCTTCCGTGCTACTTTAGAATTCAGTTTGAATCCCAAGTATCCTCTGCCCGATGTAAAAGCATTGCATTTAAGATTAGTACATTAATATTTTCGCTCTCATGTAGAAGCTTCGAGCGCTCATGTGTTGCCCAGACAAAAGCTAATTGTCCCAAGGTGTACCAGGGGATTATCAGGACACAAAACTCGTAGAGGAGCTAAGATTGTTGATCCCATGGAGACATCTGACAACAAATACAATTACATTCCTTCCCCTGAAGTAAATAAAGTACAGGAAGACCTCGAGATCAGTTCGTTTAATCTGCATGAAGTGGTGAAGGACCCTCTTCCAGATGCAATACATCTTGCTGAGTCTTTGAAAGGTAGCAGAAATGAAGAAAATACCGCTCATGACCATGTTGTTGGTAATTCTACTATGGTCGATGATGAAGCTCCTAGATCCTCAGATGATAGAAAAGGTAAAGCTCTAGAAGACGATGGAGATGATGGCTTATGTGGGTATCAAAACAAAAGGCGTAAGCCTAGCTTAATGGAACGAAATAACACTGCCCATACTGTTGAGGTAATATTCCCTTGCTTTTGTGCATTTCATGTGATGTTTGTTTTTTTTTCATTTTATTACTGTTTTATGCAATACTTGTGTTTGTGTTGATCAAAACTAATACTTTACTTTATGTTTAGACTCAAACATGTAAATATGATAATCCTTGCTTTTGTCACTGTTAGATTTCTTAGTTTTACTATTTTTATTTATTTTGGTTTTCCAATGATGAAGATGAGGAGCCTGCTGGTAAGTTTAATTTGTTATAAAAACATTTTACTTTTTGAAAGAATACTTGGCGTTATATAGTCTAAACACATCATAGTGTAGCAGGATGTTTCATATATGGCTAAGAATGGTATATTCTTCACTTGCAATTTAACACTATGGCCCATCTGTGATAAAATAGTTATATAGCCTTTTGGTAGGTACTAATAATGGTATGGCCTGAGGGTGCATTATCTTTTACAGTCCACTATCACAATATGAACCTTCAAATATATATAAGGCATTTGATTACCGACATCTGTAATGCAAGATGACGGTATGCTTGTTGAGGTGTTCCCTGCATGTGATTAATTACTCATCCAGTCGTGATTTCTAGATGAGGTTGTAGGCATTGGTATTGGATATCACTTAACTAATGATTATATAGTTTCCTTTAGTCTGTTGTTGAAAGCTCTGTCTAGACAAACTACCTGAACTATATAAAACTTGCACTTTAACGGGTATGTATTTTGATGATTCGTTGTGCTGTGGACATTCTGAAATGATGATATTCTTATGTATGCGTGTATAGACCTGCTTCTGAAATAGATAGAAAATGTCAAAACTTTATTATCGATGAGTATAATTACTGTCGCAATATTTTTAGTGGCTGTTGCGTTCTAATCTATTATCTTTTATTCCCTATAATTTTTGTTTGAAATATGCGTATTAACCCATAATTATATTTAATGTCTTTTTTCAGTGGAGTGACTCCATTGATTCCACCGAGGAAGAGTCACCTACAAGACCTCACTTGCCCAGTCCCAAAATGAGAGCAGTATCACCTTTAAATATTTACAAGATGGAAAAACTCACAAGGCAGAGAAAGAAAAAGAAATGGACCACCGTAGAAGAGGACACTCTGCGGACAGGCGTGCAAAAGTATGTGATACTAATTAGTGATTCTTTTACTTCATTCTTACTATTTCTGTATCCCAAAGTCCAAGTATATTGTTCAAATCTAACTCTGTCCAGAGGTGGCAAGATGGTGGGTCCTGCAAGTTGGGTAACTATGTACTAAATGTTTTATCATCCATTTTGAAAATATTAAATTTATCGTTTATGATTTCTCAATAACAATGTTATTACAACAATAAAGTATAGCTTTGATTAAAACAATATACGAGGTGTTTATGCATTAATAGTAGACTTTGGGTGACCTTCGACATGTTTTAAACATTTCCCTTCCTGCTATATTTCTATCCGACCTGTGGAGATTAAACACAACCCAAATGAACCCATTTATAAATTAACGGGGTAAATTGCCACCTTTATTGTTTATAAAAATGTACCCCTGACCCCCGTACCATATTTCAATGGTACGCGTCCGCTCCACCCGCAAGGAGCATCAACACCGGGTAAATCACTTGTCCACAAATCACCCACATGTGCTGGGGAACAGATTCGAACCCCTGACCTGTTGTCACACATGTCGGGCCTGAGCGTTTGCGGTGGCGGTACCACTTGAGCTAGGCCCAATTGGTAATTAGAAGGTAGTGTATGAAGACAAATAGATGTAATTATCTCATTAGTTTTATGCTCGTTTTTGTAGGTATGGTAAAGGAAATTGGAAGCTGATTTTAAGTATGTATCGCGACATTTTTGAAGATAGAACTGAGGTAATGCAATCTATCTTTCTTGAATTATCTATTCCACAGTAATCTATCTTTATATTGACATCAAATTGCCAAAATCAATGTTTCAGGTTGATTTGAAGGATAAGTGGAGAAATCTGACACGCTAGTGACTAACCATAATTGCGCACGAACATCGTCTTGTGAAACCATTGTCCGTGCACTAACAAAATCTGATTCGAAAAAAAGAGTGACGCTAATGAAATGGCTTTTTTTGTTAATATTATAGTTAATTAAATCTGTGATGTAGTGGTTGCCTCATCGTTCCTTTTTGGTTCTAAGCTTCTTCATTGGTATGTTTTGTTTGCAGGTTTTACAACCTTGCTTTTGGATCATATGCCGTGTATATATTCTATGCTTTTGGATCATAAGTTTTGTTTGCGGTTGCCTCAGGGTTGGTTAACATGTGGTCCTATGAGCTTGACTTTTGGTTGGCTCGCCCTGTATGGAATTTTTGACCCCAAACCATATTTAGTAAAATGTAAGGGCTTATCAGCAGTACTCTCAAATTTAAGTGTGCTAAAGTTGTACATCTAGTAAAACACAAGGGCCTGTCGACAAATATTTACTATATCTGGAACCTTTAAATGTTCGAGTACAACATGGAACTATAATCAGGGCCACGATTGAATCCCCACGATTGGATAGTAAGGTGTTGACGATAACGACCATTCAACTTGATTCAACAATTGAATCCCAACCTTCTTACCTAAAATCACATCAACTGAATAGTTCATTCGTTAATAAGCAATGTATTGACACCCACATCATACCGAATATAAGTAACCTAATTTCAACTACTAAGATTACCTGGCTTTATTTTCTAAAAATGTAGTTTTTATGGTTGTCACATAAATATTATCACGTCAGTTTTTTGTTCGACAAGTAAACTAGATATGAGAAGAAGGGTCTCGTTTTTTATGTACATTCGTCTGCATTTTTTGTGATCAATTGACAAACATATGTTGCAATCGAACGCATAGAATCGGGGAAGGGTCAAACAGTTAAACAGGGTTGTTGTGTGTCATAGGTTGAGCCACTTGCGTTCCCTGCGGCTCATTTACACCCTTTATCAAGGGGTACGTTGACATGTGGTGGAGACAATGGACCCAATGGACCCAATACTTGATGTTAGAGGGCCCTGTTTTAGGTATTGTTCAATGAGTATTATATTATTTGAGGTAAACCGCTAAAATGGTTATCATAAATATGATGGAAAATAGTTCTTTTTTCTCAATTTAAACTAAGAGATTCTACTCATATTTTTTTTTGCTTGTCCCCAACCTTCTCGTATCATCATTTGTCCTTTTGCTGTTTTTTTAATATTATTTTTAATAGACATAAAAATATAAATATTTTATTAAATAACTTCCAGGCCTCGATATTTAATAAACAATACTGTACAATCAATCAAACAATTACAATTAGTGGTCACATACATTAAAAATTATATTCTTATTGAATACAAGGTTTTCCATGCAGCTGCATAATCTCGCTTGTATCTAGACCAACTTTGATAAATCATAGGTAATGGTTAATTTCCTTGCAGATCTACTTTGACATAGTGGTTATCGTTTACGTTGCAATTACCCATATGACATTTTGTGGATTCTCGGACAGACTAGACCAAAGTGGTATCCACGTTGAATGAATAATTATATTATAGGATGAAGCAATCATGACACTTGTGCTGGGCATATTCATCTAACGGTCATCAGGTTCAATACCTGACTCAAAGTGATTGATGGAGTAGTAAAATTATTAAGCAATACATATCCAAACGAATTATCATAATCATCCTCATGCATAATAGTTTCATTTAACAAATCACTACGAATCTGTGGCCATGCATTTTCGTCGAGACCAAGGCAAGCAACTACTACTCGGAATTCACAGTTTCCATCACCCATAACATTATGTATGTGTTTAACGTAAGGTTGAAAGATAACATGGATAGCTGTAATTAGTGGATCTAGATACCTTGGTGGTTCTGAATCCATATAGAAACTATATCGTGGTGATTGCGGATCCATATACGAATTATGACTTGGTGGTTCCAGATCCACATACAAACTATACCCGGAACATTCAAATCATTAGTTTTTGAATAAAGTTCTGCCAATTCAAATGGACAATTAGTTTTTCTCGAAGTAACTTTTTTAGTAGACGTTTTCGTTTGTGTACGTTTGTATACACCACCACAATCACAGATATGTACAACTTTATACACATAGCCACTTGGCTTTGTTTTTGATCTTCCAGTAACTATAACATAACCATCTCGATGTGCTACGCTTTGAACCCTGTCTATTAAATCTTTACGAGATTTAAAACCTATAATTCAAATTTGAAAACAACAACATGAATGAGTAGAATTAAAAACGCCCAAGATACAAACTATATAAATAAGATTAAGTCATATACCTAATCAATAAAAAAAGCATATGTGTCATTCCGATTAGACTCGACATTTAATTGTTTCAAATAGAAAATGTTAAGAGTCTGTATGAATTTGTGAGTTTGATTAATTTTTAACGTGTTTATATAAGAAAATTTTTGAGATTATATCTTCAAATAATACCTTTGATTTAGTCATGTCAAATAATAATTATTTTTATTTTAGTAACGTCGCATTATTAATACTTTTTCTATAGTCACATCGTATTATTTTATAAAGACGTATTTTTAAAAGTTAACTTTTAAACGAATTTAAAAGAAAATTTTACAATTTTTTATTATAAAATACACCTGTTTAATACTTCATATTTTATAAAACCTAAGTTTTTTTTTAAAAAGAGTAGTTAAAAAGTTAACAAGTTTATTTTATAAAAGTATTTATTTTTATAAAATTAGATTTCCTTTTAATTTTTATAAAAATAAAACATAAAAGTAGAAGATAAAATTAGATGTGTAAGTGGAGTAAGAGGTGAAAAGTAAAAAATGAAAAATATTATTAAATGTGTAGGGAGGGATACAAGACAAAATGTGAAAAATGAAAACAATATATGATTAATTTGAAAATTAATAAAGGGACAGAAATTTAAAATTGAAGATAATATATAACTGATTTAAGGGTGAAAGTCAGCAAAAGAGGGTATATTAAGACCCTCTAAACTTTGTTACTATTCATGGACATTAAATCAACAGTCTGTTACTAGTCTTCGTCAAAAAGTAACTTGGATAAAACAAAACTTTGGACAAAATATCTAATATATATTCCTTAAAATATCAATTATTTATTATTATTATTATTATATTTGTGACCCGTTAGGTTGTACATTTTCAATTTCATGCATACGTTAAGTTGTACCAATCAGTTAATTAGATCCACATGTACAGCATATATCATCTAAAATTCAAAAAAAATCTAACACATTATTCAAAATCAATCACAACCTCTTTCTCATCATCATCTCTCTCTATTCAGTCAACACTTCCATGGATTCCATATTCTATAAGCTTTATGGTCCCATTATTCTTCATTTTTCTTGATACTTACTCATTGAAACCAAAATATATTCTTTGCTTTTACAATCTTTTACCTTGTTACAATTATTCCAACACTTTTTAATCCCTCCAAAAACCACAAAAAGAAAGTTATTCTTATTAAACCAACATCCCAATTGGTTCGGGTCATGGCGTATAGGCGGCTACAACAAACCAACATCAACATTCCGCCATCACCCACCAACGGAACCTCAACGGACGGTGGTTATACAACGGGTGATGACAACTTTGACAATAACATGATGATCATACTAGCTGTCTTGCTATGTGCCTTAATTTGTGCACTCGGGCTTAATTCAGTCGTTCGATGCTTTTTTAGGTGCGGCCTGACATTTCTTTTTGAGAATCCAAGACAAACCACCACCAGAGTGACCTCAAATGACCGGAAACAATGTAAGTTGAGTGACATTCCGGTGGTGGTTTATCGGTTGGAGATGAAAAATCCAGCCGATTGTCCGATTTGCCTTGGAGATTTTATTGAAGGTGAAAAGATGAGAATTTTGCCTAAGTGTAAACATTGGTTTCATGTTAAGTGCATAGATAGATGGCTTTTGTCACATTCATCATGTCCAATATGTCGGCAGCTTTTATTTGAGCTAGATGAAGTTTAATCGTAATTATAAAGTTTATTTTGTGGTTATTTTATTCAATATTTGATAAAGTTTGAAGGTGATATATATATATATACATATATATATGATAAAATGTTTCTTTAGGGACCTCAATGTTAACTACAATTTTTTGAGTTTTCAAAATGCCCCTAAACATTGTTATAATGACACAACCATGAAGTCATGCACCATTTCTCTTACAATTAATTGTATGCTTTTCTAACGAGCTAGTCAGTTCATTCAAAGGAATAGTTTGTTTAAAAAAAGAAAAAAGAAAAAAAAATAGATATCACTTCACTTCTGATAACAACACAAGACTATATCCATATGTATCATGTATATACTTGGAGAAATGATGCATGATGTGAATATAAACTTAAAATTCATTAAACATTATATTCTACAAGTACAAATTAATCCTAATTAATCCTAATTAATCCTAATTAATTTTCCAAACTTACAATCACTGTTAGAAAATTAATCCTAATTAATTTTCATAGTTAAATAAAAAATACACATGATAACTTTTTCCATCAATATAAATCTTCCAGTATATTATGGCAAAAGCTTGGTTATTATCTATAAGTATAAAACATAGAAAATAGTCTTGTAACTTTAATAAAATTCTCAAAAAGGAAGGTGGTGACGAGTAGGTGTAGCATAAGGGGAATACTCGGGGGTAGTCACAAAAGAAGGTGGGCCACTTGCAACAACATGAGACCGATTTGGAGTTCTTGGGGCCCTTAATGGGCTTGTTGTTTTGGACATCATAACGCTTCGGTTATACACGTTTTCACCTGATCTTTTGGGCCCTCTTTCGGCCCATTTAAGTTCTTTCATCTTCACTCCATTTGGGTACCCATTGAAACAGCCTGACCAACACCCTACATCCCCTGCCCTATGTATGTACCTACATTTCAAATACACAATAGTAAGTTATAAAGCTAGTGTGTATGTCAAACATTTTACAAATATTTTAAAGTGCATTTAACTGTTCTACAGTATATTTAAATAAAACTATTAAATGTTACTCTTTTGCCTAACTTGTCGAAAATTTTCTTACCGTCGACTGAATTTTCGTCCGAGACAATCAATACACTTTCTTCCTTCGGTCATCTCTCCCATTCCAATGTTCAAACATTGTCTACAATACACTCTTCCACAAACCTGCAAGAGAGACCGATTTATCACTAGATGAAAAGATAGACGGATCAAACGGGTTGAATACACGTTAAAAGGAGATGAACTGTTTTGGGCTTCTCTCTATCAGCAATTTTGAAAAATCTTTAAGTACATTGGGTTGTTGCAAAGTTTTATTATTATAGCCTTATAGGTTGTAAACTGGGCTGGTCTACAAGTAGTAACGACTAACGACTATAATTGAAAGAAAAAAAATGAAAGTTTTAAATGGGTCAACTTGTTTGACCAACAAACCTGCTTTTTTCTGTACTTTTAATATGACATAATTAATATCTTAAGAAAATGATCGCCCGTTTTCCTTTTAACTTAATAGTTTAGTTCTATTCATAAAATTTATGTCCAATTTATCCCATATCGATCCATTTTCATTTGAACATGTTGAAACGAGTTCTTATAATGACAATAACCATCTTCATAACTCTATTAGACTGTAGGTGTAGGTTAGTTGGCCCAATCTCCATTTTGCGTTTAGGGTCAACTAAGTGACTAACCTAAACCCAATGTCTAGTAAAACTCTTTAAACATCGATAAAGAGAGAAATTAGGAGATAGATAATCGACTTACAAGGCAACGGTTACGAAACATATAGATATAAACACTACAAACAGCGCAAATATTCGAGTGAGGTATCCCAGGACGACGTCGTCCAGCCTTCTCTTGATACATAGATATCATACTCGTTCCACTCATCATACTCATATCATCATAAGCCATACTATTCTCCACCACATGATCCTCATGAGGACTCTTCATAACATTCCCATGATGTCCATGACCATGTGAACCATTACCATAATAACCATGATGATCATGACCATGACCATACCCGTGTTGCATCACTGGTGAGCCCGCCACAACATGATGGTTTTGGTTTTGGTGGTGGTTATGCTGTTGATGAGTGTAAGTGGCTTCTAAGCCTCTACTAAAATCAAGACTAGGAATTTTGGACAAATGTGGTGGTGGAAAATGGTCATGTTTAGGAGTTGATAGTTCAGATATCGAATCCATTTTCTTGATGGGCATTTGTGGTGGTGGGGATGGTTTTTTTTTACTATTTGCCGCGGCTACTTCTTGTGAAACTTGAGCGAAATCTTGAAATGTTAAGTTTACTGAATCATCAGGGACACCTAGGTATAATTCTTCTAGCTCTATTTGAGCTTTAGCTAACGTTGCTCGATCACTCATTGTTTACGAATTGGTTGGACTAATTCTGTTTTTATTTTAGAGAAATAAATAATTGAAAGAGTGTGAGATTTGTGAGAAGGAAATGTTGGAATGAAGATTTCATATATGTAATGAAAATACCATGATTGGTAAAAGTTAAGGTTTTGGCCAGTCATACGAAGATATATCACATCACATAAATCATATATGCATTATGTTTATTTAGAATGGAGAGAGACTTCTGGGAGAGAGATACGGTGTTAAGAATTAGTCATTCGGCAGATTTGCCATAAACAATAAAGAGTAGGTCAAGAATGTTAATTCCAATGCTATCAAAATAATGTTTTGTTACAAGAAAACTTACTTTTTGTATATACTTTTTTTTATATCAACAATTTTTTATCTTCTAAAGAAAATATTTCGTACAGCTAACAGCACATAAAGTAATTACATGTTGGTAAACTAAAAGGCCAGGCCATTTAACGAGAACCATTGTCATACGAATAGAAATTCGGTCTTTTTACTCTTGTAATGTACGTACATAATAGCTCCGACTGTATAATATTATCAACACGATGACAAAATTTTGTTACTTTCACTAAATTTCTATATTTTGTGATCCGTGATTTATAGTTAAACAAAACTTTACTAGTTTAGCGTATAATTTATACTTCATTTATAGTGTCTAGAGTTGTAGATTAGTGGGTGTTTAATGGGGAACTGCATATGATCTCTTTTTCTACTGGGTTGAAATAATCTATGTATGTATATAGGTTTGTTTTTAAGCTCAATGCACATCAGATATCAAATTCAATAACTTGGTCCAATTATATTAGTTATAATTTAAATTTGTTTTATAAGTTCAACAAAACAAAAAGGCTCATTGGTTTAACAATTCGTTTTAGCCCGACAAACATTGTTATACGGATTATTTTAACTATGTTATCAGTTAAAATAAGATTAAAAAAAAAAAAAACGAATATGCATTGCTAGAGCTGGAATTGTTGAACTGATTTTAAGTTTTCAACATCGATCCATTAATTTCAATTTCTCAATTTTTTGTTAGACTTCTTTTGATTTTAATATTTATAACAATTTCATACTAGTGATGAACACAATTTATTATGTTATATGCGTTATGCGTATATGAAAAATATATTTAAAGGTTTTTTTTTTAACATTGAACCATCCAATTCCTAATTTTCAACATGACGTCACCTTTGACTTGGACGAAATTTGTATGAGGTGGACCCCGTGTATGTGTCTAAAATGAACCGTATATGTTATTCTTAAGGGGTAATCACAAATATACTCCTTTGACCGTGCCTACTTAACATTCTAATCCGTTGACCAAGCTTTTTACCAAAGTAATCCATGTTTGATCGAAGGATGTTCGATCCTTTCGATCAGCTAGGTATATCTGTTAAAACAACTTAAATTAATCCCTAAGTCAACATAAATCCTAATCGAAACCTTCGATCTACACAATAAGCCGCCACGTGACAGCTCGATCGAAGGCTTCGATCAAGCTTGATCGAAACAAAAAAAAATAACCAGAAACCCTTTCATTGTAGATATTATAATATTATATTTTATATTATAATATTATGTTTTAAAAATAAAAATAAAATAACTATATGTTGATGGTCGATCAAGCATATTATGTCTACAAGTAACTATATGTTTATATTATAATATTATGTCTTGATAGCTGACTTGGCAATTTACATGCATACCTTCGATCAAGCATGTAATTTACTCCTTTGTAGATGTTCGATCCTTCGATCAAGCTATTTACATATATAAAAAAAAAGATACTTTCGATCAAGCATATTTACATGCATACCTTCGATCAAGCATATTTACATGCATTTGAGGTTCGATCAACATATATTTATTTTATTTTTCCTTTTAAAATATAATATTATAATATCTACAATGAAAGGGTTTCTGTTATTTTTTTTGTTTCGATCGAGCTGTCACGTGGCGGCTTATTGTGTAGATCGAAGGTTTCGATTATGATTTATGTTGACTTAGGGATTAATTTAAGTTTTTTTAACGGATATACCTAGTTGATCGAAAGGATCGAACATCCTTCGATCAAATATGGATTACTTTGGTAAAAAGTTTGATCAACGGATTAAAATGTTAAATAAACACAGTCAAATGAGTATATTTGTGATTACCCCTATTCTTAATTACCATACAACAGCTTGTAGATTAAGTAAAAAATTAGAAAATTAATACGTATTATAATAATTACCATGGCCGGACGAATTAAATAATAACATTTATGACAATTGGATTTGTCTGGATATGGATGGGAAGAATCGCAGAATATTTAATATTAATTTCTTTATTAATTAAGTTATTTAATTTCAACGATGACCACAACTAATAAGTAAGTAATTCACTCGTGCAGGTCTTCGCATTTTTTTTCCCTTTCAAATGTTATTCTGTAGTTATTAAAAAAATCGTCTTATCCTTTCGTTAATGATTCATGGATTTATGGAATTGAAAGAATCAAATACGCATTCGATAGTAAAGAGGTTGTTGGTTTTATATTTAAACGGACGTAATTAGTACAACTGGTAGTATGTGATCGTATTCATATTTGAATCCATTTATAACGATTGATTTCTAAATTAATAGATACGTCTATATATGTTGGACATGATTGTTGTGTGTTAACGTTGTATTGTATGTTTATAGAGTTAGATTCAAATAAAATAATTTATTAAGATAGTAACCGTGATATTTCATAATAAACGTCAAAATGTCACTGTTTTATTTTTTCTTTTTCCATTTTGTAAAGCCGGTGCAAATTAAACTTTTTACGTACTTATTATTTTTGTATGTTATAGTTATAAATTTATTCTATATCATATACATGTATGAATAATAAAATAAAAACGATATAGTAAAATGGATCTCAAATTGAAAGAGAGTTAGAAGATTGAATTTTTATGCAATTTATTTTACTAATAACTCAATTATGTAAAAATTGTACTAAATTAAATGATCAGGTAAAAAGTTTGAATAAACAAAAACTCGGTAAATGGTGCGTGAAATGCCCACTCATGTTTTGTTTTGTATTGCCACTGAACTTTAATTTATTTATGATCTTGCCACTGTTATTTTTATCGATACTAAATTTGATGGTCCAAATTCAATCTTACAGTTACTACATTAACACACTAAACTATAAAAATTTTCTTTGATATTTATAATAAGGCTAAAATATAGGGAGTGGTGAAACTGTTTTTCAGTATTACTAAAAAGGCGAGAAGCGGAGAATAGGGTTTTGGACTTTAATTTTTTTACTTTAGAAATTCAAATAATTTAATTAATTGAAACAAATAACAAAATAAATTAAAAAAAAAATACATATTACAAGTCCTAAAAAAGATACGTAGCTCATTTCAATTTAGTCCACTTTCATTTTAATAGGTTTGACTCAATTAAAGTAATTTAAAACAATAGCTCATTTTAAAAAAATTAGCCCATTTTAAAAACTTAATTTGGTCATGATCATCTTCTTCCTGCAGACAACAAAACACACAAACTACTGATCTTCTTCAAAACAAAAAGAAAGCCGACAAAAGATTGAAAAAAAAAAACGAAAGAATAGCATTTTGTGATGGACGCCATTTTGAAGTGACAATACACCGTTTGACAGCGTTCTCAACCAAAAACGGTGATAGGTCGTCTCACTCCGTATTTGATAGCTATGAGACGACAAATAAATTTCCTCAAACATGTATGCTACTTGTAACATATAAACTCTTATGTCGTAAAACACAAAAACTATATATATTTATATTTTGATACCCTTCAAATCTTCTATGTAACAACAAATGTCCTTTATATTTATACACTACATCTAAAGCTACATATGTTTAATCTACTTTGTTTTATTTAGTGTTTGAAAATGTTTTATGGATGTTAAATAAAATATAGAAATTGAATATAAACCTTTACTCTTAGTGGTTCAACTTCATGATACATAGCATGCAACATCTAGTATAATAATAACCTTTATAAATTACTATAAAAATATTAAAAATGATAACATCTAGTGTAACTCATCTTCCAGAATTTCATTCATTTTAAGGCCTTTATATCATGCCATCTCTATTCCAGTTTTCCAATTACATTCACCACAACATTTCAAGAAAAAGAAAAAAAAAATGTCTTTAAGACTCAAAACTAGTACTCTCTGAGGTTGCATACAACATCAAGTCCAAACTACAAACTTAATTTTATAACAGAAGAAGCTCAAAACTAGTACACTCACTCACAGATCTTAAGATCTGGTTACAACTTACAACCCACTTTGCTTTACAGATACCCCGTCGTCGACAAACTTCTCGTCCATCTTATGTTCCACCGCATCGTCCATCGGGATTAGCATTTCATCGGTAGGGAGGTGGGTAGGGGCCACAGATGAAGGTGAAGGTTGTCCTTCAATCTCGCTTGTACTTGTGGGTAGCGAATAAGGTACACGTCCGGTAAGCACATTTTGCCATTCTAATGGAATTTCCGATGTATTAGTAGCATTTACCAGGATCATTTCGTCTTCTTTATCCGGATCACAATTCAAATCCAACTGTTGTCCTCCTTTGCTACTGCTCTCTCCAACTTCAACTTCAATTTCATTCTGATTGCTAATCGCGATGCCGAGACTGTCGTCTGGGACCACTCCGTTAGTGAGAGCTAGCAGTGATTTCTGGGCCTCTTCCGCTTCTCGGTCCGATAACCATTTCTTTTTACGGAACATTAATGTTTTGAACCGACGTCTGACTGTGAGACAGACGTTGCAGAAGCAATTTGGTTTGTGTTTGCCTTTACCACTTGGGGGTTGAATACAAACGATACAAGTGCATCCGGGCCGATGACGGGGATGTCTAGTAGTGGGACCAGATGAAGACTCACCAAGTTCGCCTATGTTTTCACCTAGTACTGCAGCAGTAGCTAATGCATCCAGCGCAGAGGCCGCTTGTTCTTCAGCCACCTTTCCTTCTGCAAGTTTTCGCTTCTTGGGATCTGGAAATGATCAAAAAGTAACAAATAAATAACAAATGTGTTACGTATGACTACAAAAACTAGTATTGTTGTATGTTATTCTAAAAATGTGATTCAGGAGGTTGTATGCATTAAGGTTATACTTCGGGCAACTTTCAACCCGTTTGACCTGTTTCTATATTAGTTATAAATAAAAAGTAAAAAATAAAATAAAATAAAAAATAAAAATAAAATAAAAATAGAAAACATTCGAAATGGATTCACTTAATAAGTAAATGGGGGCAAATTTCTAACTCTAAATCTTAGAACTAGTACCATAAGATGAAATCTTTGAGCCATGATCAAGAAGTTAAAAAAATGTACACTATCTAGATACATACCTTTGCCAAACTTAAAAATTCGTTCCAAATCTTTTGTACTTATCTCATCTGGAGCTGAACATGTACACCTGGTGCACCCCAAACACAAAAGATATTATTACAAGCAATTAGCCCAACATCCCTTGAAGCAATTATACTAGTCGATTTGCAATCTATTTATTACCTATCTGGATCCCAAACGTTATCAGAGCATGTCCATTTTGAGGGAAGAAGAACATCAGAAGGTAACCTCCGCCATTTGGAACAACTATCACACTGACCCCATTGTTCTTGTGACCTACAACACAATTGACAAGACAAAAGAAACTGGATGTTCATGAAATTTTCATACAAAAAACATGCAATACAGAGGCCTAATAGGATAAGTATACATTGTAACTGTGATGTCAACATGACTAATAAGCACATTATGCAAACTATACATGTGGGAGATTGGCAGAGAGAGAGCAGGAGTTAAGCAAACAAAAATCTAACTGGGCAAGTAACATTTGATTAGACTCACCAAGACGTTTATTATTAATTAGTATATCAAACTTTAACTTTTGGAATTTCAAGCCACGTTGCTTTATTTTCTACCATACAAACAAGTAACCGGAGGAGGTTCTCCATGTTCAGGTTACCCAGGGAGGGCGAGTATTTTTACTCGGATGTACACGGCCTAATCGGGGTATCCCATGACCGTTTCCGACCCTTTCCCTGGCCACCCCAAGATGTGCAGCTAGTGAGCTTTGAAACTGAGACCTCTTGTGAGGATACCGTGACAGCAACCACTAGGCCACCTTGGTGATGGTTACTTTATTTTCTACCATATATAAAAATAATCAAACAAAGACACCCAATACTGATTAGCATATATACACAGCCAAGATTGTCTGTTTAATTATTTGAAGAGCTTATAGGGACAGATGATTTTTTTCTCAATAGAGAGATAAATTTCTAAATGGCCTAACAACTATCATATTGCTTAATCCATTAACCCTGCCTAGCTCAATTAAGCTTACTTTTAGAAATTTCAATAATGACCCCAAAGACCACAATGCTAAGTTGAAAAAATCTATCAGGACTGCAAATACGAAACACAAAAGTAGATTAAAAGAGCACATTTTCACGAGATATTAGACACTTAAAATTTTGATAACTAACTCAAAGAGCTATAGAAAGGTTGCATCAACACAAGATTCAATTAACCAATAAATAGTGAAAGAAAAAACTAACCCAGATGCGTTCATTGTGAATATGGTCTGCTTGCCAAAAACTGGTGGTTCCTGAATGATAAAAAGAATGATTGAAACATGCAAAATGATGATGAATATAATTCAGCAATTTAAAAGGATTTTGTGATATTAGATAGATTTTATCTTGTGCTTACATCATATTCTTCAAATTCACAATCTTCAATCATGGAAATAGTTGGGTTAGAAGTAGGGGATGGGCGGAGCAACTCATGTGCTTCTTCCCATGTGACCTTCAACTCCATGGCATCTTCATTATGCATCAGCAGCCTCTTGTTTTTAGATCCTATATTACGAGTCTTCTTCTTTTCCTGGATCAACGGTTTTTGATCCCCGTTTGCCACCCCATTTGCCATGCTTTCATGCTCCACATTTTTCTGCAAACCAATGTAACTTGGTAAGCAAATGTGAAACCAAGCGGTGAAGAAAAATATAACAAAATATCAGATATAGAAAAAAGTCATAAAGAAAAAGCACGTACTGTAGGCAGGTTTCCATTCCCAGCAGAAGTTCCACCAGCAACACCATTAGCAGAAGCCATCTCACCTTCCTGCTTGTTTTATCCAGTCATTTAACATAATATATGATTTGTTTTTTTATAAAAAAAAACCATAATCTATGCATCCATGTGGCAGTATTTTAGTTTACTTTTTTAAGCTGGCGACTAACATGTAACACGTCCTGAAAAAGGTGCCCAACTAAAGAGGAATTTAGGCAGTACTATATGTGGTATAAAGAATCACGGAGTATGCGGCAAAAGGATCACCTTTGTATCGGTAGAAACTGCTGCCTTTCGACAACCTATAACAAGCTTTTCTCCTGGATCCAGTCGACTAAAAATAACTGCAGAAGTTTTCGAAAGGTTGAGAAGTTATTATTAAAAAAGAAGCAGCAAAAAGTTAGCCAAACATGTGCTAACCAAAACCAGAGGAATCTAAATCAGTGTGCGGAAAAAGCTAAAAGACGTGATTCATCAGTTAATACATGCACACCCTTGTCCAAAGTGGGACTTGAAAACCACCATAATTCATTAGTTATTTACCCGTTTATACTAGATTTAGATTAGAAAAATATCATTAAAGTTGAACACGTTGTAAGATAAGCAGGATACCTGTGTCCCCAGCTTGCAGTTGCATATTCTGTATGCAAGGAGTTACACCCTCTAAAACATACATACGACTGTTATTATTAGGCCAGAATCGGAACTGAAATGTCCACTCTTTCCCCTTTATATCCTGAATTCTTATTGGTAAACCTTCTGAATTATTAATAGCAGGGAAATATGCCTGGAAAAATATTTTATTGTTATAAAACTAAAGTAGGGTACAAAAAAGATAGTGACAGGATGTAAAAGAAATATTTACTTCAGCGCATGCTTTAGGCAGGACTAACCGACCAATTCGGCCAGCATCACTTGCACTCAAAATCTTCTCAAATAATGGAGTAATAGTGCAATTGTCATTCAAGCTAGAGGTTACAATTAACGAAACCTTGTTTTTCACATATGATGTACACCTATTTCCGTTTTCAATAATGAAATTTCATCCACTCTTAAAATTTTAAAGGGCATTCTTTTGATGGACTACCCCTTCCACATATTAGCTAAGAACCTGATAACTACCAAAAGTCCAGGGGCTATTTTCATAAAAGGCAAGCATCTTTGAACTAATTTCTGTTTTAGGTGTCCAACTTATTTAGGCCAGAAAAAACCCCATCAAAGTTCGATAGAAAAGAAAAAATATTGTATATAAAAATAATATTGTCTACACTCCAAATGACAAAAAGTCAACATGGTAATATTACACACAAGGTGCCACATCATCGTTTTGACCGGGTTACCAGGTGAGATTACCCCACATCAAAATCTGAAAGTCGGCTACCTTAAATCAAACTTATTGAAACTTTATAGTTTTTCCTCACCTAAAGAAGTTGGTGAACTAATATAGAAACTGGATCAATGATAATTACGGAGTACGTTTCTATGCAATTAACACATTGTTCAAATATCCTTTATAAAAGTAATATTTTGGTTGAATTAATAGGAGTGTAAAACTAGTGTTATAGTGGTTGCAAAATCAAATTGATGATTTCACTAGACATATTACCCCAAAAGGAGGAAATTAGTATTGTAATCTGTATAAGCACATTTGACCAAAAATAAATGTTTCAAAAAATTTAAACACCACATTAACTATCAACCCCTGCAGTGTCAAATAAACCAAAAAGTTAAACAGAAGACTAATTGCCCAAATAAAAATATGTGAACATAAAATGGACAATTCAACATATATAACAAAGGATACTCTCCAGATATCTGCAACAATTCTTGGTCAGTCATCTTCGGCCAATACCTCGGAAGTAATTGACTTTTGCCTCTACCTTCAACAGGTGGTCTTGGAACTCTATTGTCAACTGTCCCTTTATTTGACTGTGAGCGTATACTAAGCCCAGATTTTGACGGTTTTGTAAATGTGAGACGTGACCTCTGCCCTTGCTTAAAGGAGGGAACTTTTTCGGGTTCTCTTCCATCGACACCCCCACCAGAATTAGGGCTTACAGAGGACTTTGTAGTGGCCAGAGCATTACCAAGAGAATAATTTATAGATGGTTTAGGAATTGATTCATACAGAGCTTTGAAACCTAAATCTGTTCTAATATTATCTGGTGTGACAAATAAAGATGGTGTATTTGGAAAAATCATTCCAGCATCTTTACTAGAAGAAAGACGGTTTTCTTCTTGTTTGATTTGGTGACTGATTAATGGAGTAGAAGGTGAGGGTTGGTGTTTCTCTATAGCTTCGGTTAATTGCATAAGTTTTCCCTTATCAACAGTTGCACCATTATTCACTCGACTACCAATGACAGGGTGCCAAGTGCCGGTAAACGGAACGAACCCATTAGGAAGGTCGTTAGTGTAGCTCTGCATTGACAATTTACTTAAAATTAAGACATCAAGTATAGGGTAGCAAAAAAAATGAAGGTCGAAAAATGGGTGTGTCCTGAGGTAATGTAACAGTTTTAACATGTTCAGATACAGTTTGACTAGGGTCCAGTTGGGCTGACCTAAAACTTTCTTTTCTGTCATATGCAATATGGAAATTGTACAATTCAATACTAGTCTACCTTTTTGAATATGATGATTTCAGAGGTTATATATTGTAAAAATACGCTTCATACAGCTTTGACATGTTTGACCGTATTAACCCATCAAAGATAAAATATAACCCGAGACAACTCATGGAGCTGCAATACAGAAACTTCTCTGTAGCATGAGTAAATAGGTATTCCAGAATGTCACTAGCCCGAAATAACTACATAAAAATATATTAGTAAACCGTACCGCTAAGAATGTTAAATATACCTGATATGCTTTGGTTCTAGAATGTTCTACTTTAAGTATCAAATATAATTCATCCGTTGGAATACTATATACACATTACAGACTGCAATAACAAACAGTAATAATGATTACCTGTATTGGCTTTAAAGCCTGTGTTCCCCTAGCTCTTATGCATTTTATACATGATATTCCTCCCAAATCAAGACATTCATGAAGATACTTTGAAACAACACATCCACAGTGAACAGGCTGCAATATAAACAAAATGAGACCTAGTGAGTAAAACAGACGTTAAGTTCTTAGAGACTTCAAGTATATTGGATCAAAATTACCTTATCACAAAATTTGCATTCCCTCCAACCAGGTTCATTCAGATGGTATCTTTCACAGTAGTTTACATGATCGTAGGCAGTTCTGGGGTCCACATAGAGTATTTGAGCAAATTAAGAGTCACACACAAAAATTCAAAACTAAGCCTAGATGCAAAGGGACTACACTTATTATCATGCCAAACGCACAACAAATTAAAACCATGTGTTATGGAAACCATCAAACATCATATTCTACACTATAAGGATATTCAAATGCGTTAATGTACAAATCTTTTAAAGGGAAAAAGGGTCGAACCGTTTTTTGGGATATGGGTAGAAGTCATTCATACATTCAAATGCTATTAGTAAATTGTTCAGATAATTGTCTCTTAATGATTACTTGAGCAAGAAAGAAGGAAAGCACGCCACAGAACATACTAAAAGACATGCATGAAAAATATACCATCTATTTATAAGGGTTATTATTTAAGGAGAATATTCGGCTAATACCACTGTCATCTCATTTTAAAGACGGCTTAAAGAATTCAAATGCTGCAATTTCAGTTAGGTGGTTTTATCTTGTTACACTTATATTCATGTGCTTTCCCTATAAAATATTACGCTTCAAATAGAAACTGTATTATGCACCACCCTTTTCCTGCTTTCTTAACCCATTGTCAAGTTAAATACATACAAAATAATAAAAAAATATTTCACGATGTAAAAGATGTTAAAAGCCCATAGATCTCCCCTAATGTATCATATCTAGATAACATGTCAGATTTGTGTTTAACCACCCAACAACACATGACATAATATGACACACTATCATGTAATAATAGGCCATGTTACATGTGACCATCAAATTCTACTATATCATTATTATGATTCACAACTTTTAAGGTGCATGCAAATGCATGAACCCTATGACAAAAATCAAATTCATTGCAATATAATGCAAATCAAATTATATATTCCAGCAACAGTTAATCAACAATGCATAGCTACAATTATATCCCATGCAGTATGCAAGCTCAGCGCCACAAATATGATTCTATACATTTTCAACCCTACATTTGGAGGAAATTTTAAAATTCACTTTAATTACTTACAAACAATGCATAGCTACAATTATATCCCATGCAGTATTAATTGTAAATGCACAAATAATTTCTTTTTAAAGGTCAAAACTTTAGACATTATTATTGCAAAATCACATCTACAATCATAATCCTAATGTACCATTTCTTACAAAATAAATAGATAAATATAATAAATAAATTGATCTCGTGAGTTAATCAACAATCCATAAATACACTTACAATAAAACACCGAATTATTTAAAATTCCCAAAATAGAAAGGGTACAATCGGAATAGAAATTATACATACCCACAAGAATAGCAAAGTGTAGCGAAACCACCGGCTTTCATAGGCCAACCTCTTTTCCATTGTGGAGTTGATTTTGTTCCACACAATCCGTTCATGCAAATCTTTGACGAGGACGACATTTGACTATTTTGACCACCTAATTTTAACTTAAATTTAAATCTCTAGATCTTATATATTACAATCATTAACCATGCATATTACACCAAAAACCCCTAATTCAAAACCCTAACACCAAAACACACAAATTAATTTACAGTTTCACTCGTCAAACCGATCAAATCAATCACGAATTTGACTAATTCGATAGAAACTAAAACAAAATCAGAACTTGTAACCTAAAATTTCGTAATTGACCGGATCGAAATCAAGTAAACTGAACACATACATATTTAATGTATACATATATACACACTCATTACATACATGAACCATCATGAACTGAAATTGAGTGTGTCTAGCTTGAAATCTGGCCGGAATTTGGTGGTTATATTGATGATTGATTGATTGACTAATGAGTGAAAGTAAAATAGATAGATATAGATATAAAAATATATTAAAAGGAGAGAGAGAAAGCGTGTGTGCATGCGGAATGAAATGAAAAGAAATGAAGTGAAGAGAGAGATCAAAGAAGAACGAGAGACAAAATGCATGCACGACAACACTTTGAATTGAAGGGGAATGATAAGAGGTCAAGATGAGTTCCAACAATGGAAGAAACCCTTGTTTTGTATTTTTATATTTTTATTTTTATTTTTATTTTTAGTATTATTATTGTCTAAAAATATATATCTAGCATTTATTATGTACTCTCTATTTAATGTTAATGGAAATAGAAGGTGAAGTTTAATAGACTATGTGATGTTACGATGGATAATGTGTTTGCATGACTATATATATCTACAAATAGATAGTATTATACGGATTTTCATTTATTTAATTATAAAATATATATTAACTTTTTTAATGATTAGATAATGAATTGAGATTATATCACTTTTAGATGATATTCTTAAATTATATAGAGTAGTGATTTTTACATCGATTTTTCTAATATATACGACAAATATTAAATATTTATATTATATACATTAAAAGAATTAAAAAGTTACAATATATACTTGAAAATAAGTGGTGTAAGGCCACTCCATTCGTGACTGAAATCGACTGGTCAGTTTTTGCCAATTCAGCGTCACGTCAACTTTTTTCAAAATTGACTGAAACTGACTAACAACTGACTGTCCACTGCCATTCGTGACGGTCAGTTTGTTTTTTCTTCCATTATTTAATTATTTAAAACACAATAAATTAAATAAAACACATTTCATTAAAATAAAAACATTATATTAATTAAAAAAACATTATATTTCCTAAAAAAAAATTACATTTCCTAAAAGTTAAAATATCACATTTTCTAAAAAAACATTACATTTCCTAAAAATTAAAAACTTACATTTTTAAAATAAAAACATTACATTTTCTAAAAAATAAAAACTTACATTTCCTAAAGAAGAAAACAAAAGAAAGTACAAAAATAATAATAATAATAATAATAATAATAATACTCGTTGCAAACTGTCGGATTACGGTGCAAGCGACGGGACCGTAATATTGGTGTCACTTTCGTCACTTCCAACCGACAAGGGAAGTGACGAAGAAATGGGAGTGTCCTAACGATCATCTTTCAATAAAAATTGATTAAAGTATTATAAGAGCACTCCCAACATAAAAGTAGTTTTAGCGCTTGATGCCATTGGATGGTTGGTGTAGTTCAAGTGTGAAGACTAACAATGTCTTTCTCTTTGCATTCTAATAGACTTTAATTCCCATTTTTCTAAATATTCAATGTGGTGCGATGTGATTACTATAATGCATATTGATTTTTGTGTGATTTCAGTGTTTTGCTCACGTGAGAGACTTTTTATCTATGGTCTGTTTGATCATGATGAGTGTAATAAGGTTGTAAGTGTCTATATTAAACTCATATTATGGTGTGGGAAAAAACTACTTTTTATATGATATAGTAAAATTAAATTGGCTTAAAAAGCAGCATAGTAATATTAGACAGTCTTTTGAGCGAACGTTTACGTCAAGAATCAGAGTTGTCAATGTGGTTGCTTACGAGCAATCATCCATCGTGTTTTTGTAGTCTATGCAACTTTACAAAATTGAATTTCTAATTTATTCAAATAAAATTTTAAATGAAATTCTAGAGTAAATCGTATGGTTTTGATTGTGTATCCTTTTCATATCATATTGATAAAGTGTACTTTTCATATCAAACACAATCATAGACCAAATCAAAGCACTTGAGTTAGTGATTCGATTTGATTTATAATTTTATCTAATAGATACCGATCATTTCATTAGAATACGGAAAACTTTATCAATTTAATTTGGTGCTAAACTGGACGAGTATCATATCAAGAACTATCGTTTGTTTTTCTTTCATATAATGGTCTAGGACGTGGATCATACACTACATGTTCACTAATAGATGTCAAAATATATATGTTAAGTGGTTTAAATGGACTAGCGACCCAAGTTCTTTAACCACACACACGTGCAATTCTTTTCTCTAAGTTTCTGTTAGTTTATTTGATTGAATTCGCCATTAAAGAAACATATACGCTAATGCCGTATCGATGGTCAAACAATAAACGGAATAATCAAGAACAAATAACTGAACGTTCAATATGGGGATTCTTTATTAGCCATCAATAATAATCAAAACTGAGTTTATGAAACCCTAAACACTGATTATATGTCTAACCACAAAAAGAAAGAAGTCCAAACAAATACGAAAAAGGAAAACAAATCGAAAGTTCAAAATAAAGCTTATAAAATAGAAGAAGACCATTTGCGACCCCTAAACGATATGATTTTGAATGGCCGAAAAGTGTCGGCGCTCATGGCGAAGCGATGAGTCTTGCTTGTTTGGCCGTTTTTCATCAACTATGCGAATTTCATTGAATTCCGCCACCAAAATCAACTTCTTGAAAATACTTGGACAATGTTAAATTGATATCGTTGATGTCATTAACTGCATCATTCACTTTTGCTTCTCGTATGATATTTCTATTAAGGGAAGAGTATTGCACATCTATGTATCAAGAAATGTGTACATATCATAAGAGAGTACTCATGTACTAATAACTAACACACATGAGAGATATTAGCTTCGTGAGAACTGGACACGACGTCTTTTATCCCATAAGTTTTTCTTTTCTAAGCCAAAATTATATTAAAAAGACACAAACCACTCAAACGAATGAGAATCCACTGTAAAACAACTATAGGCATACAAAATATACACACCCCTAACCAATTGACATTCAAAGACTCTTATTGGATGACACCCATTTACCCCAATCGTGCTTCTTCCTTTTACAGCTAACAGAGAATCAAAACTTGGAACCACTCAAACAAATGCGTCTGCAACTTTGGAAATAAATCCGCAGCCTGAATGTTGTCCACATAGTCTGTATGAGCATGCAACATGCGATTCCTCCAGTTCCAAACTAACTACACAAGAGTATAACACACACCACGGAAGGCAACACATTATTGCTACTCGAGCTGAAAATTAGACTAAGATAGAACATGTTGAATAGACTGCACGTCAGAAGGTTTCAACCTCCACCAACTCTAACATATAAGCCACACAAGATATTAAAAATATTTAGAAGCTTTTTTTCCCGATAAGCACGAAAAATGGACAGTGTGTTAGGAAAACATGCGCTACCACTTCCATACTGGATCCACACATCATACAGTTCAGAGAGCCGACTTTAATTCAACGGTTAAAAATTTTAGAAGCTTTTTTTTTTTCCGTAAGCACTACAGACTGTATCAACATTTCACAATTAGGGGTGCTCAAAGTAAAATAACATCATAATAAGTGGTCTTCTAAAATCCCTATCATGGTCGCCAAGAATAAACAATGGACAACGATATGAACGTAATGGTCGATGTGACACAAGATTGTATTGTATTTATACTAACGCCAATAGGATAAAATATTGAACAATGATACAACGTAAGTTGTAAAATAAGGAGTGATCACATAGATTCTCGTATCCTAACAAGTATGAAATAGACATATGTCTGAAATAGATTTTGTTCACAATTTAGATATACTCAAATTCTCGAATTCAACAATTTGAGTTGGACTGTTAAAATGATTATATATTTTTGAATTAGTTTTAGTTAAAGTTCAGTAGATAGTCCATAAAAATGAATAGTAATTGATCATAGAATTTGATAATGATAGTACTAAGCTCTAAATATGAAAATTCAAATTTATCTATTAACCTAGATTTTCCGTCTAATTCAAACTTACATTCAATAAATTTTAGATTTTATTTAATATTAATAACTTATAAAAAATTAGAATGTATTAGTATATTAATAACTTTCCAATCGCATTTTTTATGTCCTTAGCTGCCCGTTATACTTTTAAATCTTGTCCTCATTTTCTCAACTACTTCTCTATATCTCAACTTCCCATCGTACTTTCAATTTTTGTCTTCATTTTCGCAATCTATAACATATTATTTATGTTATTTCAAGGTTGGGGAATTATAAGTAGAAATATGTTGGAGATCGGGGAAATGGGGACAAAAATTGAAAGTGTGATGGTCAAGTTGAGACTTAGAAAAGTATGTTAGGAAGAAAGGAGATTTGAAAGTACGAAGGAGAGATGAATACATAAAAAGGTACATTAAAAAAAGATAAAACTGAAAGTAGTGTTATATATTTAGGTAATTAATTCTTAAAAAACAAATCTTTAGTAAAATAGGTGAAACAAGTTTAGAAATCGAAGTGACATGTGCTTGGGTGGTTTTTACTTTCTACCAAGAGCGTTGAAGTAATTGAAATTTACTGATCTACGATATCAACTCCTTAGATATAAAAGATATAAAACTTAATTCACATGTTTTCATTTTTACAAACCTTAATTCAGTACGACAGACGCATCACCGATTTTACTCCTAATGACAATGACAATGAAATTACTTTTTACGAGCAAAAAGAGACCGTCATGAATTCAACAAAGTAATTAAATTGTTACAAGTTAAACAAAGTGAGTAGTAATTTGGTTCATATCGATTATGATTAGTTTTTTATAAGTTCGTATTTTTAAAAACTAAAAAGCTTGCACTGTTGTAATCTTTTGCTAGCTTCTTACTAGTTTTTTTCAATTAAATATTTTTTTATATATTCTTATTATATTGCTGTTAAAAAAAGGTATTTGTACTATATTAAACGTAACCATCCAAACGTTCACCTTTAAAGAGCATTGTATATTCAAATAGGTTGTTTGAAATTGCAATACGTGGCCTTGTGACAATTACAATTGCCTACTTATTTGTTTAAATCCATCGTTTTAAATATTCGTTAATAAAAGTCAGAAACGAGAACCTTTCAAATTTAAATTGGCGTGTGTTTTGTTACGCTATATTTTGATGATGATTTTTGATAATGACAATTTTTAAAGTATACATTAGTTGTTGTACCATTCTTATATTATTCTTAAAATGGTTGAAAACCAATTATTAGTGTATAATATATATATTCCACATCTTCAACAAGGGCTATTAGAATTTTCATTAAATGCTAGAACATCGTATATGTGTTAATTGGTGTATACATGTCACTTGTTAATTATTATAGTGTACAAATGACATCCAAAATACTATACCATAGTATAGTCAACATAAGTTTAGTATTCTTTTTTACAATTTACCATTTACCATTTAGAAATATAGATAGGAAAAATTCTAAGAGGAGCATTACTACGGTAATTTGTATTAGGGTATAGTTCGTTCCAAGAATATTTAAAAGTATGTACCTGGGTATTGTATACGGGCTCACATATAGTTTTAAAGAGCGGATCATTGTATATCTTTTGTTTGTGATAAGTTAAATATTAGTTATGGGCTCAAAGCCCATAAGTAGTCTACCATACTAGGCGGGCAAAAATTGATTTGAGTTCAAACTGAATTGATTTGGGTCAACTTTTGTCAAAATCGATTTAGATCCAAACCAGTTTGGTCCGGAAAAAGTTCAAACCAATCCCAACCACCTTCAAACTATAGGATCTAAAAGCGTTTCAAATCGGTCAAACAAGTTTGAGCCAAATCAGTCTTCAATTTGAGCTAGATCAGTTTCGGGGTTTAAGAACCGTTTTCGATTCAGAAACCGATTTGGTTGAACACCTCTATATCATACTCTACATAAATGCAAGTTGGATAAAAGTATATGTATAGTTAGTTTTTAAAAAAGTTTATATCATTTTGAGGTCGCTACTCAAGTCATTGTTTTCCTTAAGAGATTTAAGAAGTACCTTCTGATTATTAGTCGTATTTAGTGTCAAAGGTCATATTTCATAAATAAAAATTACCAACAAAATTGATTAAATTTTGTTAGTAATATTACATAACTCATATGATAATAAAATCACATGAAAACTCAAATATGTAATTCTATTCAATAATAATTTGTAAGTGAGATAAGACGTAGTTCCTTAAAATTCTTTAGCAAGTTACACATCTCAGTCGTATTTGTAATCATATCTCTTTTTACGTGATCAAGCTAAGTAATTTAAATGTAAGGATTATAACCTTATCAAAAGAAAACCCTTTTGTTTACGGTTTCATTAATCACCGACCAATGCAGGTCATAAGTTGCAAGCCATTGCAAGTTCCAATTTGCAGGTCGTAAAATCCCAAACTGTAAAAAACTACCCTCCATGCGATTTGTGTGTCTTGAGTTGCGTGTTGCCTGTCTCAGTAACTGAGATCGTTGTCGGGCACGTGACGGGGAAAATGTTGGTGGTGACTGAGACATTGACACGCAACCTGCAATTTGCGTGTTGCGCCTGGTTGTTTGCGGGTTGCATGTCTTGTAACCTGTTAACCAAACTCGGACACAAACACAAACACATTGCGACTCCAGGGCTTAGCAAACCAAAGATGCTAATTCGCAACCACCACCAACATCAAACACATTGTGTCCTGATGTGTAAAATCTAGTTATAAAATTTATATCATAAATACCGCAGATAAACTATTACACAACTGGGCAATGTACCCTGTCGAGTAATAGTATAGTTTAGGTAAGTCCGAGTCGAACCAAGAGGACCGTGCAATTAAGAGTGTGTATCGAATGAAATTAATCTAACAGGTAAGTAAATGTGGGGTTTTGCAACCAAATTGTTGCTTTGCAGTTATCGCTAAATAAGAATAAAAGTAAATGACATGCAAATGGATACTGTAGTATAAGATATTAAGAGAAACATTCATCTAGACTAGCTCACTAATGATTTCGAGTGTTTATTAAAACCAGTTTATATGATATTGTTTATCAAACTAAATCAATCATGGAATTCGTGTTCACTTTTTCCAATAGTTTAAATAGAATTGACATTTCGTGTTCACTACGGGTTTCTAATCAAACTAGTCTCAATTTAATCTAGTAACTAACGATTTAATCTTGTAAACCTACGTTCGCAGGAATACTAAACTTAAGTTGAGTTCTCTACTTAAATTCAATACAACCACAACTAAGTTTAGTCAATTAATCTATTTAAATCTTGTGTTCGCGTCAATTCAATAACCATTCATAGACAAACGATTATAACAAATCACAATCATGTAATAGTGTTCACTAGAACATTCAATGACTTATCAATAGATAAATTAAATAAATAAAACTTAATCACAATTAGATCTTCGATTAAACATTAAAAACAATAATAAACATCGGAGAATCAACACCTTTAATCACTAGTTTGCATCATCTAAATGAATGTGAAGCAATTTAGCTCATACTCATATAAGACATAGCAAAACGAATCTAATAACAGAAATTAATCATCTTTAAGAATGAAAAGAATGAAAACCGAGTTAAATACGTGATCCAAATGACTAATCTTCAATCCTTGAGTGAGAATGAATGAAACAAAGTCTTGTATCTTCAAAATCACCAAAAATCCTCTTCAATATGAGAGAAACCGGCTAGGTCAAAAGATAAGTAAAAGTTTGTGGTTTAATTAGGTTAAAAATGCATAACCCCGCTGGAAAAACACCTCACCCGGACGGATAGTAGGTCACCTGGACGGGTGACAGACTTTGGCTCCTGTTTGGATGAACATCACCCAGACGGGTGAGCTTGTTTCTCAGCTTGATGTCTTCTTGAAAGTTGTAGCCCTCTGAGTTCCGAGAATTTGAGCTTTTGAATCTCCTTAATCGGAGTCCGTATGAGAAAGTTATGGCCAAAACCGTGAGGCCTCACCGAAACTACAAAACTTCCTCTTTCTTGATCTTTTCTTTCACATTTTCACTTCATTTCTTCTCGCATCCGTTCCTAATGATAATAAACACACTCAAAGCATATTAAGTATCAAAAGTTTATTAAACTCATGATAAATACGGATAAAACGAGAGATAGTGCGAGGGTAAAACATGTATAAATTGAGCATTCTCATGTCCCGTACCACCACCCCGCATCGACCACCACCTGAGCAACCATTACTGCTCTGTACCACCACCCAACAACCAAAACCGGATCATGTCTTATTTTTGTATAATTGAAGTGTAAAAATGTCCAATGATCAGGTAATAACACATTTATGCTCCATTTGTAAGTTTAATTTTTGAATTTTAAGTAATGCATTTCATCGAACATTTGGAGTGCATTCGGTTTTTTATATTTTGGTGATTGAAATTGCTAAATGTATGTTTGTTGTTGCTTTATAATGTATATTTTATGTTTGTGTTGAATGATATGGCTTTAAGTTGGTTGATTTGGCTTCGATTTGAAATATGCATTGATATTTGCTTCGGTTTGCGGTTGGTTGCATATCGTGACCGGGTTTTGCGTGTGCTCCTCGACTACCACACACAAAATCTCAGCTACAACTAGCAATCAAGGCCGTTTTGACCCGCTTTGACACTAGTTGATTGTGTTTGTCGTGTGTCACTAGACATTTCATAAATATTGACTTGTTTTCAAGAATGTAATCCAAAAGTTTTTTTGAAAATTTGTTAACATCTACACAATCCATAAACGCTAATAAAATCTTGAAAGTACATTCTTCTTACGCCCCGAAAATCTCAACTGTGACGAAGCGTGATGCTAAAAAACTCAGGAATTGTTGCGTATAATCCATCAGTTTTTGATTCTTCATTTGGAGATCGAAACTGCCAAAAATGATCAGTGTGAACCATTTCGGAAAGTGTTTTCTTGATTTTTCAAGCAACAAAAAGTAGTTGTATTTTTACTAAAATTTGTTAAAGGACATGATGATCATCTTATCTTAGGATCATAAGTATTTATAGAAATTTTAAGAATCCCGAAAATCTCGAAATATCTTATCCAAGATGGATAAAATGCATTTTTATTCAAAACTGACTTTGACACGTAAAAGTAAACAAGGACACGCAACTAGCAAGTTGCGGGTTACGTGACCATGTCTCTGTCACCACCAACATTATCCCGGTCACGTGCCCGACAACGATCTTGGTTACCGGGACACACAACACGCAACTCAAGACACAAATCACAAATTATACCTCTGGCGAATGTCACCGATATCTCCTGCATTTGTTTTAGTGGACAACCTTTGTTTTCCTTTTAAATCTTGACTATTTAATAAGTGTTCTATTTATACTAGATTTAGTGACTCAATCCAACAATCATAATTTTTGTTATTTTATTAGGTATCAATTTGAATATACTTTTCAATGCATTTTCATGCAATATACGGAGTAATGAAAGAAAAGAAAAGTGCGCGAGTGAGTAGGAGAGTCAATTGAGTTGATCTCGATTTAGATCCGATCTGTCTGACCTGTCTTTTTTTATTTGACCTAATGGGTCAAAAAACTAGAACTGTAGACTCAAAAAGTGATTCAATGGTCGACTCATTTAGATGGATCTCTAGTTGAAGCGATTATAACCTGTCTGGTCCATACATAATGATTTCTCAATTGCTAATTTATTAATACGTGTTTCGTTAAACTAAATTAATACAATAGATAAAGACAGCCGGATTAACTAAAATGAAAATAAACTTGAAAATTTAAGTTTATATAAACATCTCATTTAGATATTTTATCAAACGCTTGATGAATGCTATCAATATTTTCACAATTTACTATGTACATCAACTATTATTTTCAATACCAAGCAAATAACAATTATAGCAAACAATAATAACAACTGATAAACTAAGATGCAGTTTCAATCATCAAAGAGTCGTTTACACAAAACATTAGTTTGAGATCAAAACTGCTACATATTTTCTACTTAAACAAAAACAGTAAAAGTAATTGATATAAAGACCTAGAACTAGCTTCTTTTACTAAAACAAAAATAATACAATGTATAATTAAGAATAGATATAGGAAGATTGTATTGTATCAATCAAACTATAAATAAAAAGAACATTTAAAAGAACATAAAAATAATTTATAATAAACATTCTTCTTTAGTTAAACAATAATAATTATATTAAATGGGTCCATCCGGATTGAGATTCATATATTTAAATTAATTGAACTTTGGATCGGATCAAGACCCATTAGTTAATGGGCCAAAATCATCCATTTAATTAAATTTTATAATTCACTAGATCATGACAAAATCTGACCCTACCTGTTCCATTAATAGACCTACACAAACTGACTCCTCTTTCATACAGTGTTTTGGATATTTAACTTTAATATGAGCAATATCCTTAACAAACTTGTTTCTATAAGTCCTTTTAATAGATACTTCTGTCAAAATGATAAATGGTGTCACAAGGATTTGTGTGTATAACAAGCTTCAAACTTTGGATACTTTTGTCAAAATGATAAATGGTGTCACAAGGATTTGTATTTATACCAAGCTTCAAACTTCAAAGATTTAACATTACCTTTCTTAAAATCAGTCAAATGGAGTATTACTTTATATCATGCTGGAGACTGATTATTATTGATTCAAAAACCACACTAATATCCTAAATCCATCAATCAGCCATTGCAGAAACCACAATAGCATAACTTCACTTCCTGTACCAATTTTATATATGTACTTGGTACCTACTTGCTTTTCCATAATATGTGAAGAATTATGCATCAAGTTAAGTAAAAAATATATATACAAACATTTGATTAGGCTAAACTGCCACCAACAAAATTAGGAAACTAATACTCTAAAACTGAATGCAACCCATATGTTCACCTGTTTAGGCAACCTGAAGATCACTATTACATTACATACTTATAAAAAAGAGTTAGTAGAATTAGGATCGTATAATGAGCAAGATATCAACAGCTTTCGAAGAGAAGGTAAAGTTATCAATCATAGAAATTGCTGATTAAACAAACGCAACTACGCATTTGTGACACATGTTTTATTAGATTCAATAAAAATAGACGTACGTAAATATAAGAAAAACGTTTTGAAATGTTATTTCGGATTTGCACCAAGTGTCAAACCCGAACCTTTGAAC
The DNA here is from genome assembly GCA_963921325.1 of Logfia minima. Lineage (NCBI taxonomy): Eukaryota > Viridiplantae > Streptophyta > Magnoliopsida > Asterales > Asteraceae > Logfia > Logfia minima. The sequence goes on along the minus strand of OY992766.1, from coordinate 6,418,076 downwards.
TTGTCTTGGGTGATTTGGTCAATTCGCTCTCTCATCTCTTGAGTTAAGTGATTTTTTCAATCTTCAACTTCACCCCATCAAAAATAAAGCTTGTTTTCTAACTCAAACCCTGAGCCAACACGACGAGAGTCAATGAAGATTATATGCCTGTATAATGATGTTCACTTTTACCTTGAAATATTTTAAACAAAAACTTTTTATAAAATGTTTTGAAAGACTTTTTAAAGAAAAATATGAAAATATAGATGCCGAAAAAGTATTCATTATTAATTATAACTACTTTATGTATTTATAGGAACATAGACTTTTTACATTAGATTCTTATAGTTCTCCGATGAAGACTACTTAAAAGACTTGTTAACAAATGAGTTAAAAATATTTTTGGACAATAGGTAGAGATATCTTAAATTATTAGTCAAAGACTTCTCTAGTATTTTAAGTGTATAGATTTTTAATATATATAGCTTTAACTTCTGTTCACTATAGTGGAGGGATTCTAATTAATTAAATTAGTAAAAATATGATGCGGTGATAAAAGAAGTTATTAAATATCTACTTTGTGAATGTCTTTAGTGCGCATTTTTTGAATAAAATCTCATGATTAATAATTGTATTTCTCTAGAATGAAGTGTTAGACTTTATCAAATGGTTTAAGATTCAAATTAGCATTGATGATCGTTTTCTTCTTTATGTTACTTTAGGCCATTATTTCCAATGTATGTACCAATTATAAATTGTGGATTACTTAATCCTCCTTAGGTGAAAAGTGATGTATGTATTCCAACTTAGTTTAGTATAAGTTTAATTCTATTTTGAGATATAACTCTTATATCTGCGATTGTATGGTACCAAACACTAATATATGAAAAGAACATGCTAAGTAAAAATGTGACATTTAATGCTTTTAAAATTCACACACCATCATAGTAATTTTAATTAATTGTTTTGTTATTTGTATCTAAGGTTCGGACTAATGACATTTCTTTTTTTATATGCATCATAGTTAGCCTTAAGAGTAATGTCATTTCTATTTTTATCTATATTTGGAATTTAAAAATCAACGCATCAGCATAATTAACATTATAATCAGGTATATTTATCGAAAGCGATGGTGCTTGGAAATAGTGGATGAGAACATATAAAATTTCTTTTCGTATTTCTATCAAGCGTCAACTAATAGTAATATATATGTAACATTTATAAAAGTGATCATTCACCTTTCTAGACGTTGACCATGCGATGCACAACCTTATATGTTCACTAGTAATAGTAATGCAAGTTGTATATAAACGAGTATACAAGTTGCGGCGGAATTTAAAAATATATATATAAATTTTGAGTGTTTTATGATATTTTTATTTAGATCAAAAAGATATAAATTTTGTCAATTTGTATAAATTTATACTTGTTGATAGATAAAGAAACTTCCTACTTGTATGATATAATTTAATTATAATGTCAAATAATTTTAAGCGTCAAATGTACCTAAACTTCCTACACCAACATGTTCCTGCTTCATCTTTCTGACTTTTCTTTATACATGATCCAAGATCTCCATACAATATATGTACCCAAAATTTAACATTGCTATATGTACCATCTCGATTTTTCTTAAATATCGTATAAATTACAATAAAGGTGGCAAATCATTTTAATAGGTCTTATGATTTAATTATAGTCGATTTGAACAAAATTTGTAAAAAATGGTAGATTGGGGTAAATTGCGAACTATGGAAGATAAAGGCTTATAGACGACAAGAAAAGAACTTAATATATAATTAAATAGATTAAAAACTCTACAAACCTCTTAAGGTCTGTAGCATGTGATGAAGAGGAGAAGGAAGGAGAAAGTTCATTTAATTAGGGTTTGTGATTTTGATGGAACTGATGTCCAAAATCAACACGAAAGTTGTAACAATTGACAAGATAACCATCATACTAGAAGATGAGATGAAGATGTTACGTCTAAGATGAACAAATAGAGGTAAGAACTTCTTTAAATTCTTTTTTAGGAATTATAAATATATTTATAAGTTTCATTCGTTTAAAGGTTTGAGTGCATATGAATACTTATGTTTCTTATTATTTTAGTCATGTTCATAGATTCATATAAAATCAATCGTAACTCCGATTGAGATGAATCTTATATTTATGGAAACGTGAGGGTGTTTACTAGAAATAGTTGTGAAATAGTCCATGGTCCATTCAGACTCTAAATAGGTCAAAATTAACGGTTTCCAGAACGGGTCAAACTATGGACGAATTCACCAACACATTTTTATAAAAGTTCATCTTATATAGAGTTTGTCTCCAAATGATTTGAAATTTGGTATATAAGTACATGAGTTGGTCATTTGAAGGTAAAATAAAAATTATATAAAATTGTGAGAAGTAAAAGTAGATGTGATACATTGATCTTTGTGGAGGTGCAAAGATGAATAGTTCTAATGAATAATTTCAGTTTAATTATGGATCAAGAATATACAAAACTTTTAGATGGTGTCCAAATTCACATTTACAGTAGATCTAATCTTTGGAATTTAGTTTAGTGGCCGTCCTTACTACATTTAATGAGTACCTTTATTTTTCTTTCTCAAAACGAAGACGATAAAGATAGAAATAATCTCTAATCGTATGGTGTGCTTCTTTTATCTACTATTTAGGTTATAAGAGCACTTAAAAGGGGATTTTATAATATAAATGGGAGAGCTAACATTAAAGGTTAGATAATTTATTCGAAAACTAGGTATTCAATCAAAACTAATAGAGTTTTATAGTTAACTTGTTTTATTAAGTTATACTTTATTGTGTTTTGATTATATTGTGATTTATGTGGGTACAAGGGAAACTATATTTATATATGTGGGATAAGAGTATGGGTAGATGTAGTATTCCATGATTCTAAGTGTTACTTGTATGCTTGATGATAGTCACACTAGATGATGATACATGATGCTTTAGACATGATGCACGATTAGGAGCCCTAATACTTGATGCTTGATGAAAGATGAACACTTTTAAGGTTTTTAATAATATTTGAAGATGATTAAAATAAGAACTTGAAGTGGATTTCCCTTATGGATCCAAATCACGTGAACAGGGCTCGTGTATATGTTTACTAGATACTCTAGACAATGTTCGGATGGGTTTGAATGGTAGTTGGTTGAGAGCAAATAAAATGTGGTACTTTATTCAGGAATGGGAAAATGATAGCGATGACTCATTCCGAAATGCTAGTGGTTGTTTGAATTTTGCTCTCCTCTAAGTCAGTATTTCATCTTCGAGGAACAGATGTAATAGATAAAAGACATAACAGATGAACAAATATAATTAATGAAATAGATAAACTTGATGAAACAATTATAATGGATGAAAAGATAAAAGATGATATAAGCATGGCTAAAAGATTTCAATAATTGATTCCTTGCTTTACTTTCCTGTTTATACATGAATTTTTTTTACTTAACTCGTTATTTTACTCAACTTTAATTAGATGACAATTGTTTTCTATTTGCCCGATTGTGCACACCGTGCAAGTTAGGAACAGTAGGAGGATACTTGAGTGAGATGGGTAGCTAATATAGATATACATGAATGTCTAGGATGCCTTAGCTCACTTCTGTAGATATTTTTACTTATGTAAAGCATATTATAGTTATTTGGGTTTTTCTTTTGCTATTGTGATGCTAAGACAAGTAATACCCGAACTTTGGTGAACCGAACTGCTAGCTTGGTTAATTATTATTTTATGAGACTCTTCGACACTTAATTATTATATTAAAGAAATTTTTTTGACAACTCATATTTTGAGATTAGGTTGTTACACGACCTTTTATCAATTAACTAACATATATTTTTGTAAAAAAAAATTTAAAAAAATACTATCATTAATTCTCAATTTCTCTCATCTTCAACATTCTTCTATCATTCATTTTTAGGCCAGCAAGTTCAACCACCACTTATCAGAAACAACCGTTATACTATATGATAAAGCCTATTTTGTACATATTTTCTCGGGCATTATCGGCTGGTTTATACTTTTTTGAATGCAATTCCATGGACGTTGGATACTTCTTTCTTTGGTTTTGTGTTTAGGTATAATATTTAGGATTAACGAAGAAATGTGAAGAACCCCTTGCTCGAATGAATATAAATGAGGGAAGTACGAAAAATATTGATTTTGACTTATTGGAGGCTCCAAGAGTACTGCTTGGAGGCGATATATGTTGATGAATATAAAAGGTCACATTTTCACCCATTTAGGGTTATCTAATCATTGTGTGACGGGCATGGGCGATTTAGAGACATCCTAAGTATTCTAAAATCATCTCCATAATAGAGGATCAAGTCCATATCACCCGGTATCATTGCCTTATTCGGTTTGATCTCATAACCACGCTTATAGATTTTTCTATGGGTTTTGATTTTCTAATGATCGTGCCCTTCTAGGGCTAGGTTATAATGTTTATTTAGGTGTATAAACCCTTTATTATTATGGATGTATCGTATGTGGATTTGGCTATATTAGTGTTAACTTTGTGTTTAATTAAAGAACCATGAATGATTTGTGTTTTAGTTTTGATTCAATTGATGAATATTTATTGCAATAAGTGAAAATTTATGTTTGTTAATCATTTTTTTACAACCTATTGAGAAATCTTTGATTGTGACTTGTTATTCCATCGAATACAAGAAAGTGAATTGGGATTAATACTTCAATTTTTTGTCAATCATACTGAGGGAAACCTTGTGTCATTTTAGCTTTTATGAAAGTAGGCTATCGATTAAACTATAAAGTTACTTGAATTTTCAATATGTGATTAGTAACTATTGGTGTTTAGAGACATCTTGCACTAGGAAATGTTGATTGCTCAATTGGTTTTGTGAAAATAAAGTAATTGGTTTTTTCAATTGCACATAATTGATCAAGTCTCATGCTTGATCCATACACCCAAGTTTAAGGGGAATACATCTAAATATACATAGTTCATACTAATGTTGGATCACTACTATCTTATTGTCTTTAATTACTTATTTTTGGACACCTTAGATTGTTTGTCATTAAAAGGCACAATCATCACTATCTTACTTGCTTTAAATAAAAATATGATTATTAGCTCAATCAATTCTCAAAGTACAAACATATTGTCCTGGGAACGATACTCGGATTGTTTATCCACATGATGCACACACCAGTATGGCCTCATTTGTGGTGGAAAAGTATTCTTAATAACACTCCTTAATTATATGGTTCCAATTTAGTATCATCACTACAAATATTCTTATTGTGATGAGTGAATTTCTTGCACATATATAATAATTAAATTATGACACTTGGTAAAAAGTAATAAAATAAATGCTTTAAAAATTTGTCAAGTTATCATACTTTTAAATATGTGTGTATCCTTACTCTATATAAAAAGAGAAATCATTTGCAACCTTAAAATTTTATGGCTAAATCTAAATATAAAAATGTGATTGATGTATATGAAAAAGTGACCCGAAGAAATTAAGAGAGAAAAAAAACATTTTAGGTGTCAAATAACGAATTGAGTATGCTTGTTTTTAGATATAGAGTAATGACGCGCATATGTTAAAAACACTTGCAAGTTAAAAATTAGTTTTCAAAAATCTTTGTTTGTTAACTAGTTATTAGTTTGAAAACTTTATGACAAACTAGAATATATTAAGTAAAGGCCTACTGTATGTTTATTTGACAAGTTCAGAGCCAATTTGAGCGTTTGCCCTTGTCTCGCTCCAACTGTGGAGGGCTATTAGCGGATTATTACAACTCAATTTCTAACAACATTAATTAACTCTTGCTTTGATCTCTCTTCTAATGTGGAAATTTTTAGAGACCTTAAGATCACTTAGAAAGATATTTAGAATTTGTATTTTTATGTTCAAGATGATAGTTTGAAGGTTTGGTTTGACTCTTGCATAAATAGAGGAACAAAGTCACTTTTAAAAATCATCAAGAGATCCGCAGCACGACAACGGTTTGATCACTATCATGTTGTGTTTTTTTTGCGCACTTTTTTTCAAGAAAAGGTATAAACGGCTCTGTGTAACCAAAACTACTATTAAACACTTTTAGACTGAAAAACTCTTCTTTTTCAGGCACCCAAGAACTATGAGTCTTAAGGCACTCAATCTTTTGAGTTACAATGACACTTTAAAGATTTAACCAAAATACATTTTTTTTACACAAATGATATTGTGTTTTCTTTTGAAAGATGTATGACTTTTATGGATTTATCTCAGCCACATCTTGGTATAAAAATGTTTTTGTAAACTTGTTTTGTTTTAAACGTTATTTTAAGTTTATAAAATATGTGTTTGATTAATTGTTATAACAATATGTCTATTTTGATGTGATAAAGAAGCTCAATGTATACACAATCACTAACCTTAATTACGATGTATCTTGAAAGGTGCATAGGCCCGTTCTTGACCCGAACGTTAACCAATTGAATTGTCAATTTTGTAAAAATCCTTCCAGGTGGCTCATGGTCGATTCACGATCTAACCAATCCTAATCCTTCAATACTTCAACTTGCGTCTAATCTTAAACACTTCAACTTGTTCAATTTGTGTTATTGATTTTGGTTGACTTGCATTATTATTATAAATGATATAGAAAGTAGTTATATTCATATAGACAATAGTTCATTCAAATATGGGATTTTTTGAAAGTATGGGATTACAAATCTCAACCGTTGATCTTGATCAAAATAATAAAACTCTCACATTCTTAAAAATTAAATATCTCAAAAACCGTTAGTCAACAAATTATAAAAATTGCACCATAAGAATCAACGTTTTCTCCTTTTCGATTTAATATCTCACATGACATACTTTCGACGAAATTTGTTTTTTTCATTTTTTGGTGGGTTGAAAATTAGTAACACATGTGTTATAAACAAATAACACATGTCTTACCGGCGACTATCACATGTGTTAGCACCGACTATCGATTGTAACACATGTGATAGTTGTTGATAACAAATGTGATAGCCGCGGGTAACACTTTTGTTAGTCCATCATAACACATCTGTTAACCCACAAAAATGAAAAAAAAAAATTCGTCGAAATTATACCATGTGAGATGTCTAATCAAAGAGAAAAAAATGACGATTATTATAGTGTAATTTTTATTATATTTTGACTTAGCGTTTTTAAGATATTCAATTTTTAAAAAAGTGGGAAAAAGTGGATTTTGTACCAAATAACACAATCTTATCAGTACTCCTATACTTTCAGAAAAACTTATACTTTAATAAACTCATTTTTTATGCATATAATCCATTTTAATTAAACATTATAGTTATATATTAATTATTTTATCATTTCAAAATAAAAGAGTGTGTTAACAATGTGTGACCAAGTGTATACTAAAAGATTATCTTCAACTCTGCATTATACTTAATAACACATGAAAGTAGTGTAAATTTTGGTGCATATCACCTACCGATACAAAAAAAATATATGATTATAATATAATTAACAATATAAATTCTTTATCTTATACCAAATTTAATATAAATATTGTTATACCAAATCTCTATACTAATTAGTTTAACAATTATTAAAGACAAATAATAAAATTAATATATATATATATATATTACTATAACAAAATTCTTGAGAACTTTAACATGAATACAAAGTTAAATGTGCATGTTAATTTTCTTTTAACATGAATACATGAATACAATATAATAAATTAAAATTTATTCATAAGTTCTATAAATAGTATAAGTTAATTAAAGTATCTTAGTAGGTAAATTTAAACTATTCAACTGGAAAAAGATGGATGCTATCTAATTTGGTATTAAGATTCGATGCTTACATAAACTGATAAATATGTTTAGTGTAAAGATTCTTTTTACACAAACATTAGTGCATTTTTAATGTATACTTTAGATAAGTTAAACATAACACTTGAAAAGAACAAAAGAAACTAAAAATTGCATATCACTAAACCAATGAGAAAATGAACAAGAATTCAACATAAAATTAGGGATGTAAACGAGTTAACTATCCGAATTTCATACATTAAAATCTTGATTTGAATCGAGTTTGAATATATATTAAATATAATTTAATAAAGAAGTTCAAACTTCATGTATATATTGAATTCGAATAAACTCACAACGCTAAACGACACTATCGTTTATATAAATTAATAATATGTTAATAATATACGTAACAATATATATTTAAACATTAAATTCTACTATATAGAATTTAAATAATAATAGTAGTTATTATTATATATAATATAAGTACACAAAAGTAAATAATATAATTTTAGTATATAGTACACGAGCTCGACTTGAGCCGAACTTCTTAGTATACTGTCCCGATTTCATCTTCTTTCTTTTTGAACTATTATACTTTTTCTTTTCTTATTTATTTCATTTCACAAACAAATTAAAACACACTCTTTCTTTTTTAATTTCCTCGCACCAAAACACAGTCCCTTTCTTCCCTTTTTGGTACTAATTCCAACCCTATCTCCTTGGTTTTATTTATATTTCGAGAATTTTTTACTCCGAACTTAAAAAAAAATAAAAATAAATAAATAAATAAACGTAGTGAGCGTTTGATTTTGATGGATTCATCATCGTCATCAGGAAGAATGAATAAAAATAAGTAGTGAGAATAAATAAAAGTAGTGAGAATTTTTTACTCACAACTTAAAAAAAATATATATAAAAAATAAACAAATTAAAACACACTCTTTCTTTTTTAAGGCCTCTTGTGCTGGTTGTGGATGATAGTTTGGTTGATCGTAAAATCATGGAAAGGCTTTTTACCAACTCTGCCTGTAAAGGTATTAATTCTTTTCTTTTATTAATTCCTCTGATTATTTTTAATTATTATATATTTAATTTTGACCAACTCCCTTCAATTCCTTAAAATTTGGATCAGATCCAAGTTATAAAAAAAGTTAATATATATATTTTTCAATAATATAATGTTTCTTTTTGCATCGTACGTATTTTATTCTTGCATTGCATTTGGTCCATTTCGCTAGCTACTAAAAAGTTTATTTTTTGCCGTTTAACATTTAAAAATATGTAAATGCAGGTTTGAGTGTGTGACATATAATAACCTTGAATAAATTCTTTGATAAAATGGTATATACATTAAAGTAGTGTTTTTAATTGAAGGGTGTCACATGTTGGTGTGTGTTTATTTATTTTAAGAAATGAGAAGGTTTGTAATAAGGCATGAAAATGAAAGGAAGTTAGCTGGCATTACCGCAGCAAGTTCTTCATTTTCATACAAACAGTTTTTAAGTTCTACTACTTAAACCAGAAGGACTTTAGCCTAGCTATACCCATATGTATTTAATAGTGTCAACAGCCGGTTCGTCCGGTTTTTGTCAAAACTTTCGACTGAACTGGTATGTAATCACAGTTTCTGAAAATGGCAAGCCAAACTGGCTGGGGAGGCTTGGTCAGACGGACCGGCGGACACGAGGTACACTTGCTTAAACGGGCAGCCAAACTGGTAAACCATGTTTATAGTTTTCTGAACGGGCCTGCTGCTTGTATTGTTTTCAACCCCGCCAACTTGCTTTGGTTTGGCCAGTTATGACGGTGTCTCGGTTTCAATGTACACCCCTAGAATTTAAGGTGCTCCTCAATCAAAGTCCTAACTCACACGCATATGTACATTTCATTTGCAAGCTCTAAGTCTAACTCAAAGATTCAAGTCAGCATTTTACTACATTCAGGCTTGCATGCTATACATATTTACACACACATACGCATATACCTAAGTGTCAACGATACACGTATAATCATATACCAACATTTCATCAGTACATATACCTACGTGTCAACATAGAAGATTCCTTTTGTACATTTTAAGCAAGGGACAAAAGCCTACAGTAACCTCAGAACTGAAACTTGCATATACGAGATTCATTAACCAGAACCAATTAGTTCTTTTTTATATTTAAAAATAATGAACACTCGAACTTGATGACAAACAAACTATCGATGCACTGCCTTCTCTTTTATCAATTCTATGACACTCACATGATACCTGAGAAATTACTTTAAATGGCAACGCATCATCTTTCTTTTTCTTTTTTTCTTACTGCAACCTTTTAAGCATGCAACTATGAATACTTCTGAAAAATAGACAAGCTAGAATATCCTATACTCATTTTTTGAGTATCGACTTTTGTGAGGAGTAAACAAGTTTTAGTTAGTTTAAATAAACTGTGTGGGTAGGGTGGTAGGAGACGAAACTTTTAGTACCGATTTTGCTTACAAAATACAAAAAATGGATCAGAATTATTAAAAAATTGATACCATGGTTCTCTCCCACCTTTTTTATTGTATGTTTGTGAGACGACCAAAGTATTATTTCCAAAAGATTTAATTGATTTGTTGTATTACAATTTTGAAAATGCACCCTAGAGTCCTAGACATAGGCCTTGTTTGGCGCGCAGCTTTTAGAAGCTTTTGAAAGCTTTAGCTTTTAGTTTTTGAACAAAAAGCTCCTATGAAAATAAAAGTCTTGTTTGGCATGTACAAGCAGTAGCTTTAGAATCAAATGAAAAACTCAAAATTCCAAAGCTACTGGAAGTAGCTTTCGTGAAAACCTCTAAACTAAGGGTACGTTTGGTGAAGTAGTTGTAGGTTGTAGTTGTAGCTTTTCGTTTGGAGCTTTTCGCGAAAAGCTACTTCGAGTAGCTTTGGAAATTTGAGCTTTTCGTTGGATTCTAAAGCTACAGCTTGTACATGACAAACAGAGCTTTTATTTTCATAGGAGTTTTTTGTTCAAAAATTAAAAGTTAAAGCTCCGAAAAGCTCCTAAAAGCTCCATGCCAAACAGGCCCTAAAAGTTACAGCTATAACTACAGCCTAGAGCTATTTCACCAAACATACCCATAGTAGAGTAGACTAGTGGATTTCATTTCCTGGTGCATTTGGGGACTAGAAAGATAAATTATAGCTAGTCAAAGGAATAAGCAGGAATGCAGTGGTATCATGACGAGCTTGAGCATTTGCCAATAAAAGAAACAGTGAGCAGGAACACAGTGATACTCTCTATTTGGTGTCTCTAGTTTGTATGTTTTACCTCACATAAACTTAATCAGTACCTCACGGTTTCTTATTAGGATGAAAACTTTAATTCTCCTTCAAGCACATATACTGTATACACCAACATAATTTGTAAAGAGAAACATGAATGAGACTACAATCACCGGGAATCCCCTTTGTATCAAATAATTCATGTCACAAAAGGTTCGGGTTTAGACTACATTAAGAGACATTTCATTACATTTACCTTTTCAAGGGGGTTGTATCCTATCACATAGTAGTAATCATTAACTTCATTAATCTTAAGGTCTATCTTGAAATTTATTTACCATAAGAACATAGATTTTTCTATCAATTAGCTGCCATTGTAAGCTGTTATTGCATGTTCTAAGAAGCTGTTAAAATTTAATTGCAAAATTTGTGTCAACTCAGCTTTTGGTCTTCCATACAACAGTATGGTGGAAACATCATTATCATACAGAAACTTTATATTATCAACCAATTAATAGGGGTTTGGGTTAAACTTGTCAACTCTTATCTATGATAAACAAGTTACAAGAGTAGCATCTTGAACAAGCTACGATAATTAAAAGAGGAAAGGTATTAACATAACTATCTTTGTGTTTGTGGCAGTGACTACAGCAGAAAGTGGACAGAAGGCATTGGAGCTTTTGGGTCAAGGAGAAGACAGACATACCAATATCAACATAAGTTTCTGTTTGATCTTTTCACAATGTTGGTTGTATTGAAAGTGGAGTACTAAATGGACATAATTCTTACAGTTACATCTCTTACAACTTCTTAGAAAATGCACTGCCCTAAGTCCTATGTAACACACCTACAATGACAACTTATTAACAGAAAATATCTGTTTTATTTCGTGATGGATATCAAGCAGGGCCAGAAAATAATTTTGGTTGTTACGAATTACAGTATGCCAGAAATGACAGGGTACGATCTCCTTAAAAAGGTTAAAGTAATGTTTGTCTCTAGTTCCACAGAAAGAATCACATCTGAAGATATCTCAAAAGTTAAGTAATTTCCTTGTTGTCTTACCCAAACCTTTAATTACAGGAGTCTTCTAGTATGAAAGAGATCCCAGTAATTGTAGTCTCGTCTGAGAATGTCCCCACTCAAATCGAGAAGTAATCACCATCAACTTTATTACAGACTGATCTAGCATTAATGATTAAGGATATAATTTACTATTTTTTTGATGTTTCTTTTCTAAATTATCTTGGTTCATAGGTGTTTAAAAGAAGGAGCTCAAGAGTTCATCCTAAAACCCCTCAAACAGTCTGATGTTAAGAAGCTAAGATGTCATATGCAGTTCACACAGCCAATAAGAGGAAGGATTTGCATAGGAAGATAATCAATCAGAAAGAGTTCCTATAACGATTGAAGGAACAAAGTCAATTCCCACTCCAATATGGCAATCAATTAGCTACGGTTTATTTATGAGGAAACAATATGTTGTTAATGGTGACTTTTCTCATCGGATTATTCTTAATTAGGATGCAACTGTGTATCTATGAACACTAATGGCTAAAAGTTTATATTTTAGTTAATTGTGCTGCATTTACATAGCATATCTTGTCTAGGAAGACATACAAAAATGTATCTAGCAATATGTAATAGTAGCATTTTGATATACTGCATTTTTATGAATTCTATTGGTATATTACAACAGAATGTAAGTGTTATCAGTTCCATCAGAAGGATCATACCTACTTAGAAGTGTCACGTATGGATAGTTTCTTCAATTTCTATACCTAAAGAATTTGAAGAGCGAATCTCCCAAGCATCATTACTTTACGACAACTGCCCAGATTGCTGTATGGCCCTTCAAGAGCAGAAGATGAAAGAAAATAAAAAGTATCACTACCGAATTCAGTCAGAACTAGAGGTGGTCCTGCTAAAAATTTACTTAGAAATAGGTTGATTTGGTTTAAATTATAACTCTAAAGGATCGATAAACTAACTTCAAAAAGTTAGTAGTCCAACTGTTGCAAATGACCCGATGTGTATTTAAATGCTTATCACCTCATAATGACTTCACTAAAAGAACCGAAAATATCTTGATATTATAGTTTTTAACATGTTTAATATGATAGGGAATTCAATGGAAAAAGATCAGACACTGTTGACAGGCCAAGCCAACCTGACCTGCAAAAAACTGCCTGTTTTGACCTGCTCGATCCATCTATCAGGCCACCTCTGGTCATAACATATTAGCTTTTGTTAAAAGGATAAAAAATACAAACACTACTGACAGGCCAATCCGACCAACCCGCAATTAAAAACTACCTTTTTTACCTGCTCAACCACCTATATTGCCACCTCTGAGCAGAACATAATACAATACCACATAACAAGCACAACGAGCATAAAAGGAACTTAGAAGCCTACCTTTATGCTCATTTTGGCTCAGGAGAGAAGTTTCTGTGCCATCTGCATGTCTGGATTACCATATACAACAATTTTAGGACACCTCTTAATAATTTCTTTGACAACCAATGCCAACATTAAAAAACGAGAGAATCAACAGAGACACATAAGAAATTACAACTTACCCCTTTAATTCAGCGTATTCTTCCAGATTCTGGGGCATCTCCACCGATGACGACCCCCCATCTGAACGTAAAGGAGAGAGTGCAGCAGTTGGACCGGGAGTAATTTCTGGAGTTTTAACTTTTGATTCCTCAAACTGGCTGTGGCTATCTTCCGTATCTAAGACATTCATTGGTGTTCCTTTTGTTGAGGATGAGTAATTGCTCTGATTAAGTGTGCTCCTGATAGCTGGTAGAGTTACTGATCTGTTTTCACCTGTGCTGACACTCTCCTGAAAGTTCATCGTACAAAAATCTTTCTCTTTCTTGAAATGACCAGTAACTTGTTGGCAGAATGCAACTTTCTCTGAGAAAAGGTTGCCACTAAAGGTATCATGGTCTGACCTTAAAGCTGATTGTTTGTCATCAACGTAAACTTTTGGGTAAAAATCTGGATCAAATGGCTCTTCAGTCCAATGTTTGTAATCAAAGGGGAAATCCTTTTTGGTTTCAGACGCATTCATGGAATCGTAACCTGGTTTCACATTCTCACTATTGCATTGTTCTCCAAATAGCCAAACATCTTCTGGAGTTGAAAAATCAGGCATCCTGTTACGCGTTCCGGAAAAAAAGCCACTCTCTTGTTGCCCGAATTCCTGGTCAAAAGTACTCCTTTTTGTACTGAACTTATTTACTGCTGGTCTTCTGGAAACAGCTTCAGATCCTCTTGTTTTTTGTCTTTCGATATAGTTAAATGATGTACTCATGGCTCCTTCATGCCATACTACGTATAAAAACATGATTTTAATTTGATATCAAAGAAGTTATAACATAATCAGATAATAGGAACATGGAGTTTTTTCAATCTGTCACCTGCACTGGACAAGCATGAATCTTCGCTGTACAAAAGTTGGTCCATATGATGATATGAAAAATGTGTCATAGATCATTCAAATGAAATAAGAAGAAAAGCATTTAAATTATGTCGTATATCGAATATTAACCTGAAAAGGCTCAATTGGTCTCTTGTATCTTCTCTTTGAAGAGAAGGCCATGCTGAACAATGAGTCATTTCACTAAACTCACAGTTGTTGCCTGTAGTTGGATAACTGCCATTGCTGATGTTTGTTAGATACTTACAAGCATTATATATGAGTTAAGACATCAAAGAGTTGGCATACCCTGTCTTATCGGACACAATGAAATCACAACCATGATCCATTTGTCGCTTATATGGAGAAGATAACCCTGATTAAGTGAATATCAAGAAAAAGGTAAAATGCCTCAAGCCCTCAACACATAAAAATAGATAAATCACATTTATTCACAAGAAGATTCATCCCTTAAAACACAAGCACTGCACATCTTACCGCCTTCACCTTGAGACGTTAAGTGAGATGATTGCGAAGATTAAGGACAAATTTGTAATTCCAATACTTTAAAAAATAGCATCCATCAATATCATTTCTTATCATCACGATTACTTTTTGTTGTTTACATTAATAATATATTCATCTCATCCATGTCATATTAAGGGAGATGATTGCTGGGACAAGTTTTTCATTTTAATTTTTTTTAAATAGTTGAAAGTTCTTCTTTCCGGAATTAGTGTAATAGCCATAGCAATAATATATAAAAGTATGATTTTCAGGGTGATTTTTGTTACATAAATAATGAGTATTACCTACATCTCCTTCACTTAACAGGCATCATTTAACAGTGTGACAGTTTGTGTTTGTATGATGTCAACACTCATTATATGGGTTCCTAATAGTGGTACATTCTGGACGTAAAGAATAACAATAAAGAAAACTGAAACAATAATAGGTTAATAAAACAAAAAACACCTTGTTTATTGAAGCTGCTAGCTGCTTTCACACTAGCTCTGCAGATATAACTTGTCAGTTAAGACCTAATTAAAACAAAAATAAAGGTGGATATATAAAAGTAGCAACGAAAGATAAACCTATTTCGCATATGAAGGCCTTTAAAGAAAAATTCTGGCTTATCATAGTTCCTGCTTCTGGAAATACAGGAATCCGAATCACATGACCAGCTCTTCCGAGATATGCCACAATTATCATCAACATAACTGTCATCTAAAAAGCTAGATTCATCTGGAAAAGCAGAGAATTCAAGTGCTGATAATGCCTTTATACATACGAATATATGCAACCTTACAATTCTTAATGCTAATAAAAATGAAGATATTACCATGCCATTTAAATCCATCCTGCTTTACCCTTCTATCATAGAAGTCATCATCAGTTAAAAAATATCTTGCATTCTGCAGCAACCTTTCTTTGCCAACAGTTGTCTTCTGTTTCGAGTTATGACATAGTTCTTTTATATAAGAAGGGAGCTCCAACCGAGTTACATCATTTGGTAAGTCAACACCAAAAGCTATATCATCCTACATTGATAACAGTAATTACAATGAGCCACCGCAAGGACTAGTAAATTAACAGAAATGAGAAAAATAGTGGAAGTCATTTTGATGTGATGCTCAACAAGAGGACTCTAAAACAATAAGATGGTTGTTATAATAAGTTCCACTGATTCAAGAAGTCTTTAGTAACATCAGGACAAAAGAAACGGGTTAAGTTAGTGTGTGTGTGTGTGTGTGTGTAAGGTAAGTTCTTGAAGAGATGAAGCTTATTTGAGACACTAGAACAAAAACAAGAGTGACGTTGATTGCCAAAATTCAGGATACAAAGTGGCAACAAGCTATCCGCAATTAGGACAGGCAGATAGTTGTAAGGCCGTGATAAAGAACCTGTGGAGTCTAAACTGCAAATAGGAAAAATTATATGCCAATACAAGATAGAAAAGAAAACAATCAACCGTAAAAAGAACCTCTCACCAACTCGCTCAATTGGTCGTCCAGACTAGAATTAAGGTTCTTGGAAGAGTGGAATCCCTTGGAGATTTTGGACGGTGTAGGACATCCATAGGAGAAGTTTCTGTGACAAAAAATGTGAAGTGCAGAATAGATATTCATCATAATTCACATTTTCTACAAGATAATTATAAAAATGAACTCAAGAATACATAAATAGTATATTAATAGATAATAACAACAGAAAAAAAACGATTCACTACAAAGTGACACTTATTCCGAAAATGGTATATAAAAACTAAAGCATGTTTTATCATTCCTATCAATATGTTTACACCCATCAGTGATCTATAAATACTGAAATTTTGTGGATTTCCACTGAGGATGACCAGTTATGCATTGTATTCCAGTCGTAACATAAGTGTATATGTGGAACAGTAACACAAAAGACCTAAGGAGCTTCACTGGTAGCAAGAGAATGCTAAATTAATGAGTCTTCATATTAGTCAAAACACAGATTTTAAAGAAAAGAACTCAACTATAAGACACCGACTAATCAGTTTAATGAAGTTCTTCAACAGCTAAATTTGAAATTTAAGGGGCTGTAATATTGACCATCTGATAAAGAGCAAGCAGCTACTATGAGAACAATTAGAACTAACTACCCCCAAGCACCACAAGCGGAGAATTTATAATATGCATGTGAGTACGTAAAATCATGAATAAATACAAAATTAAGCCTAATAGATACCTTGTCGGATGTTGTGGTGAATGAACTGGGGTTTCCATTTCTACTTTTCCTAGACCTGATGGGAAAGGACATACTTCAGATTGATATATGAGTGTCAAAACAATAACAAGCTTCACAAAGCTATAATCCGTAGTAATTTAGTAAAATTCATAAGAGAATATTACTATCTGTGGAAATTATACTTATAAATTAAGATACAATAGAAGGTGGATCTATCATGAATCTTCAAAGGCCAAGGCCATGATCCATTGTGTACCTTCAACTGAAAATGCAACATGATTCTCAAGTACCAAGTTTCCTCTTGAACTACTATTTTGCCCATCATCACTGAGCATATCAATGACAGACAACTCTGGGAGAAACAAACAAGGAAACGTGAACCAAATCATTAGATGAGACTAGGAGCTGTTGATAAGCTAAAGGGTCTAAACATAATAGCAACTATGACCAATGTGCCTAAAAATTACTCAGTTATTAATAAAGCTTTGGATAATCCGTATATCCTATTACAAGTACTTATTACAGGCACTGTAATGGCCGTAACAATTAAGAGGAGACAGTGGACGTCAGATATTCATGGCAATTGACTTTAAAGAGAAAGAAAAGCATAGAATAAAAGATAAATCCTTTCTTTGATCTCATTTACTCACTGTATTCAGTAGTCTTCTTCAATTGATCTTTGGCATCATTCCTTTCTGAAGCACCATGGTGACTATTTGAAGAAAATTGCAGAACCTTAGATGCACCAAGAAACCAGATTCACACAAGGACAGAACACCCTTGTTTTGAGCAGTAAATGATACTACATACTATGAACAAACACATCATAGTATAGAGCAAACCATGTATATGTTCCATCCCACATACACTTGTGTATAATTTAGTAAATTAGTCATGAATAGTCTTTGATATTCAACATGGGTATAGTTCAGGGGCGTTCAAACTGAAGTACAGAATATGCGTGCAAAGATCCACTTACTCCTGGCAACATACTGTCTCTTCCAGGTGATTGGATGCAATTCCTGATACAATTCAATAAGGGCTCAGGATGAATAAAGTAAGTGCCTAACAAAATATAGACAAGTGAGAATAGGGAAGAGTTCAAAATTACATACTAGTTTCCCTTATTTCAACATGTTCAGATGGATGGAGGTTTTGGGTTTCCATTTGACTCGCATTTGGACATTGCACAGTTTGATCATTTGATGTTGTGGGTTCACCGTTCGGCCTTCCCTTTCCTTATACAGTTTTTTTTTAAAGATCATAAACAGTATAAAGTTCATCGTAAGGAAATGGAGTATCGAATAATAGATACTTGAACAGAACTTCTATGCACTACGAACCTAACAGAGTATGCCATAAATTTCTGTCATATAATTTTTTATTTATGCCTTCCATTTTCTTGATGTACAATGAATAAAAGTAGTAACACTATCAACATCTTAGCATACATCCATGACCACTGTTGCTTTCTCCTCTCTGTTTCATCTTGTTTTACTTTCATATTTAACAAAACTAACACAAATTTTCTTAATGTTTAGCAACATTTTGTTATTATCTTCTATGGTAGAAACTACTCGAAATAGCTGGTAAATTGTTGTTAAGAGTTTCAACCAATCTTCTTAAACATGTAAGATAGACAACCTCCATGACTGTAATCAAGTTCTATACTAGGCATGTATACAAAGATATCAAATTGTTCAAGAACATTCACCAAGTCACACAGCTGGGTAGAAAATGACACCTGAAAAAGGATAACAATTCGAATGGTACCTTCTGAGAGTCTGGAAGTGCAATCCTGACCATTTTTTGATAAGTTTAGCAGACTGAGAACATCAAGCGATCTATTATTTTCATGACATTGTGTGGTTGAAACCCTTTTATGGGAATAGCTCTCTAGCCCACTTATATTCTGCTCTTGCTCTTGATGTTTCCATTTTCTTTGTTCAAAATATTGTTTTTGTCTGGTAAAACAAATGTAAAAACCAGCTAAAGTTAACCATAAGTTACATATAAAACCACCCCCACAATCTTTGTTTGAGGACATCCAGCAAATTGTAGACTTGTAGAGCCAAATGACATACAGAGCATACCTCTTCTGTGTTGACCTTCTTGACTGAAAATTTCCTCATATAAGCACAGCCAGAACATTCCAGGACAAACGAACACGATTTCATTTGTAGACCAAAGAAATGAATTAGGAGCTTATAAGAACAATTACCCTATCAGGAGAGTACTACAACAATATAACTATATTATACGCTATTATTATCGAAATATTGAAATGGGCTAAAAAATTATAAGTTGAAAACTAGTTGGGTATGATCTACACACACACACACACTATAGATCCTTATTTTTCATAGTCAGTTTCTTATTAACCTACTCTAGAGCCATCATTGCTTCTGCTTTTGGCCTTGATTACATATTCTTGATTCAAGCAGATTTCCAGACATCTTTTGACACCTTGATCTCTATTATGTCCCGAATCAAAACATGGCTGTGGTCACCTTCGGAATCGTACCCTTGTCCACCCACTAAATGGCACAAATTGTATAAAGCGGCAAACGCTTAAGCATGCCGCAAGATAGGAAACACACATGATAGGCTGTACCCTAAAATAATGGCGTTACGTCACCTAAATGTCTATAAACAAGCTAATCTGGGAAAGCTCTAGCATTCAAAATTACAGTAGACAAAGCTGAGATGAAACTGAAATTCAGGATATCAGTACGAGACGATCCAAGATATTAGGTGCACCGTAAAATATTAATAACAGTTGAATGATAAATATCATTACACATAACTGATCCTTGATGAACAATAATGTACAATTGCTAACTGCTTTACAAACTGAAGAATTCTCGAAACTATAAGGGAAAGCAATTTGTTGCCAGAAACTTACAGTCGTGACTTTCCGCCTTGATCCTCCCATCCATTGTAACATTTCTGAATGTGGAGTATACTGTAAGTCCTGTATAAAACAACTGAAACAAGACAAATGCAAAGTAAATATAACAATAAGGCACTATCACATACACAAACACCTGTGAATCAATTTAACAATATTAATACGACTTAAATAGCACTAAGATGATCAAATGTGTTGATTGCTAGAGCTTCAAAAGTTCATTTATGTAACTCTATCCCAATAAAATGTCAAATCCTTCAATAACTAGCAACTACAATGTACATAATTCAAAATACAAAATCCAGTGATTTCATCAGTTTCTCATACATCCTAAGACCTAAGAATAGAATATCAAGAAGTTCGGATTTCATGCACCACTAAATAAGTTCGCCTAGGTTTATCAACTTAATTCACAATAAGAATATAATTCCAGTAACAATACACATATTTGTATCATGTATCTATAGAACGTCAATGATGATAGCTGCGCATATCAAATACACATAAAACATGCAAACGATTCAAGCTAAAATTAGAATCATACCTAATTAACGAATCAAAAGTTGAATTCGACTACGAGCATCAACTTATGGTAGAACGTAGAAGACTGAGATCTATGATCGAAGATTAGTTGAATGAATTACTCCGTATTAATCAAAAGCGTTATTAAAATTGATGTAATGTAGCTACGGAAATAGAGATCAATTATAGAGATGAGGAAGAAATTACCGAGAGAAATTAACAGTTAGGTTTTATAGATTTGCAACTTCGAGAAGCACAGAACGATGAGCGCGCTGATGAAACTTTGGTGCCAAATTTGAATCGTTTAGACTTCAGAAAATTAGAGGTTAAATTAAAAAATTACAAATGTATTGATTATTACCGGTTTATAATTGACTTATGATGTCACTTAGTCAGTTACCGAACCGAAACAGCGAACATTCTGTGAATTGTTCGACGAAAAATTTAAAATATATCTATAGTTTGTTAAGTTGTATTATTGAAATTTTCATTAATGTTTTTAGGTTTATTTTATTACCTACATTATTTTTATGTAATTTGTCTAAACTTTATATTTTTCTCGTTAATAATATTCATACTAGTGATGTTTTTATAGTTTGACTCGATATATTAAACTTGTAATTATGCATTTATCTATATATTTGTTTTTTGCGTTCATTTATATTCATTCATAACTATATTTGTTTACCGAATGAACATAAACTAGAAAATTCGTTCATATCCTTTTGTGTTCGTTCATTTGTTCAGTAAATCTTAATGAAGAAACACAATCATGCTTTGTTCTTGTTCGTTTACAAGTCTAATCACGCCAGTGGTGTTACAAATAAAAATGATAGTCGAAAATTTAAATAATTTTTCAATATTTTTTAGTAATTGATATTGGAATTTAAATTTTAAAGTCCATCTATATTGAGTTAATCATCATCATATGTACTCGTAAATTTTTGAATATATGATAGTGGTGTTATCACATTAATAAACATATTACTAAAGTGAACCATTTATTTAGTTCTATTTTGTAATTACTTTTGCTAGTTTCTTATTAATTTTAATATAATCTAGCCGTTTAAAAAAAAAATTAAGCGCAGTGAACCATAGTGAGAGCATCTTGATACGGTACCATAGGTAACACCGTCATTAAGACGTACTAAGGAAACTAAAAACCAAGTCTTATGAAGGACTTGATCACTACTATATTTTGTCACATGCATTTTGAAGAGTACCACTTGCACGCTAGATTCTGCTAGTTTGCATGCATTAGTCTAGGAATAATACATGGAGCATCAGTACCTAGTGGTTTCACCTACCCCATGTTCAACTACTTGTTCCTTAAGTTTAGGAGAGCAGTTCTTTTATTATTTATATTGTACGTTTGCATACGAAAGAAATAGAACAAAAAATTGTAGCAAGTCTTTTTTTGTGTGGTTAATTTAGTAGTTTTGATAAGGAGAGTGACTATCTCGAATCAGTTTTTATCACATCCACGGTGAGAAAGAGTTTTTCAAAACTTATATTATAGCTTTTTTAATACGATACGTCATAAAAAGCTACAAAAAACTTAAAAAGAAAACTATTATTTCGATGCGAAAAAACTTTTTTAAATAAAGTGAATGATTGATACGTAAAGTAATTGACAAAAAAGTTTTGTATCAAAAACGTAAGAAATCTCAAATTTCTAATAAAAAAACTTTACTTTCAATAAAGATAAGTTTTTTTTTTTATTAAAGCTTTTAAAAAAAGAAACTTTATGAAAATCTTCACTTGAGATACTGACTGTCACATAGAGAAGCAGTCGTTCCACATTTAAAATGGACTCACTTCATTTAGCTAAAAAGAAAAAGGATAAAAACAATAAATAAAAAAAACCGTCAAATTACTTTTCAGCCAATGTTACAGGTTCGACATTAACTCTTTCACAATGAAAATCACACCCGCAAGCAGTTGTCTATCCGATACGAAAGGCCTCTCCGCACCATAAAATTTGCTTGTACTACCCGTACTAATTTAAAAATAATGTAAATGATTGTTAGCAAATCCAAATATTACTCGTATTACAACTTACAAGTAAATCAAGTAATGATACAATGTGGCATAAATGGGAAGTACTATAAATGTACGAGTTTGTTTATGACATCGTTCTTTGCCACCCAAAATACGTTATAGGCACAGAATCGTCTTCGGCCATATTTTTCGGTTCATTGTCGCATAAAAGACGGAAGGGATACGGAGGTGTGGCCTCGGATGCACTGGTAAACCAAAACTTTTTTTTTTTGTAATGTTATAAAACGATAATATATCCGTTTTTCACCAATTAATGCTTTTTACAATCCAATTGTTATGCTCAATACTCTTGAAACATTGGAATAAGATGAAGAAAACAAAGCCGAAAGTTCACGACCAAAATTACGTAGAAGGCGATGACATAGAGATCGTGTTGCCGCCGGCAAAAGTTTATGACAAGACTACTTTTCTGATTCATGAACATTTCCAGAATATTACTTTCGAAGACGATTTCGGATGAGCAAGTTATTGTTTCTCCGCATATGTCAAGGTATAACGTTCGTGGTCGGAAAGGTATGAAGTGCAACTTCTTACAGACAAAGAATTACGCACTTTCGAGAATGCATCATGATCTTCGAAATAATCTTATCGAACACATTTGGAACCTCTCATCAAATTTTCGTGTTCAAAATAATTAATGTAATTGTATATTTTATTAATGTAATATTCTTTTTATTTTTATGTGTTAACTGAAAAGGTAAAAAGAAAAAAAAAAGTTAATTGATAGGGTTCACAAAAATTCAATTTTTCATATCATCATATGCCGTGTTCATTCTTGATTCAGTTTATGATATTATCATACGGAATGATATCATTGGATGTGCTTAAACATTTAGAGATCGTTTCTAGGTAGTGGTCCTAGGTTATGAGTTTGTTGTTGCTCAACTAAAATCTTATTTACGATTAAAACGGGTTAATTGAAAAGGTTCTCACTGTTACTTTATCTTAACTACATATAAATCATTTTTATTTTTTTTCTTAAAATTAGACTCAACAATGATTGATGTCCAAATTACCCTTAATAATCATTAATTACTTTCCAAATGAACCACTAATTTATAAATTGCAACTCTTAAGTTTTAAACTTTACATATGCTTAAATAAAACTTTTAACAATATATTGTAAACAACAAAATTTGTGAATGTCAAATTAACTATTTGTTCCCCAGCTATGCGCAGGCACACTGCTAGTTAAGGAAGAATGAGTCTTTTATTTTTTCTCCTTCAACATATGAGGTTTTTACTATTCAGTTTATTTGAGGAGGGGAACC
The DNA here is from genome assembly GCA_963921325.1 of Logfia minima. Lineage (NCBI taxonomy): Eukaryota > Viridiplantae > Streptophyta > Magnoliopsida > Asterales > Asteraceae > Logfia > Logfia minima. The sequence goes on along the minus strand of OY992766.1, from coordinate 6,394,103 downwards.
TTTCTTTTACTTAAATGTATGAAGTGTAACCGGGATATTTCTGTGATCATCTTCAAAAGTTTTTTATATCTATTCCAGTATATTTATATAGGTAATTTTTACTTGAGACCTCTTGTACTCTTATGAGTATAATCAAGACGTTTTACCACGACCACCTTGATAATATATGATTGAAAGCCAAAATTTTAAGAAAGTTTTTTCACAATTATTTGATCTTGTGAAGTGAAATGATTGTCCATATTTGGGACCATATATGTCATTATGTGGTTGTAAGTTGTTTGTGCAATGGTAGTCTTGTTTTCAGTGTTTGTAATTCATGTGGTAGTAGTGTATTATTTATTTTCATTTGCAATGACAGGTACACATACATATATTAATTTTTTTTCACAGATAAAAATTATATAAAAATTAGCAAAATATTAGGGTAAATATAAAACGAACAAAAAGAAAAATTACAAGGAACATTCTATAATGGGATTATAACATGAATTACTCTAATTAAGTTTTCTTTTAAAATTACCCATATAATTTAATCAAAAAACCACTTGTGATTGCATTTTGCTAAAAAGGTTATTCAAACCAATAGAACTAGATGAAAAAATCTTATTATTGTGAGAGGCTTAGTCAGCCAAAGTAAGATCCTGATCGCCACATTAGATCCGACAAGAGCCGAATTATTGAAACCCAAAGCCTATCCCCATTTCAGAGCATCAAGAATCGAAGCTGGATATGAGTAGGATATACCCAACCAAACACATACATTTGTGATCGAATATATGATCGACCCCAAAATTTGCGTCCAATAAACAAGCGTTAATTTACATTACAAGAGTTAAAGTAAAATTACGAGTCAATGAATTTTATGAATTGTAAATTATTAGTAAACGAAACGATATACAGATATAATTCAAAATCTTTTAACAAGAAAACAACCAAGAGTAACATTTAGTTATTACAGTCACAATGATGAACATAAACAAACTCCTTAATACGATAGCGGTTTTGCAACAATGGTCGAGTGCTTCAAGATATGCAAGCTAAACTGTCCACCTTTTTCGCTCGTATCAATCTTAGATTGTCCCGGTGGCGGCAACAAATCGAAATTCTGAACCAAACGTCCAAGCGTAATACCAAGGATCGGTAATGCAAGAATAATCCCGGGACAACTTCTTCTCCCAACTCCAAAAGGTAAATACCTGAAATCATTTCCATTAGCCTCAACCTTCGCTTCCTCTTCCAAAAACCTCTCGGGCCTAAACTCCTCGGGCTTTTTCCATTGCTCGGGGTTGTTTGCTAGCCACCAAGCGTTCACTAAGATCTTGCTTTCGGCTGGAATGTCAAAGCCACCGAGTTTAGCATCGTGGAGGTTCATGTGCGGGACGAGAAGTGGGATTGCCATTCTTAGACGAAGAGTTTCTTTAACAACGGCTTGGAGGTATGGAAGGTTTTGGACATCTGGCTCGGTGATTTGGACACCGGGGCCGAGCTTTGTGTCAAGCTCGTGTCTGAGCTTGGCTTGAATCTCGGGGTGGTTCACGAGCTCGGCAATTCCCCATTCGATCGACCATAGAGTTGTCTCGATTGCTATTTCACATACAAAATAATGAAATTAGAATTATATTCAAGAAGTTTAATGTCAGTTCTTAATTTTTAGCATAACATGGTCATAGAAAATAACAAAACTCAATATTGGATCTCACTTATATTAAAATATATGACTTCGGTAAAGGTATGTCTAGAACATAGCATTGTTAAGTTGTAGGTGTGTTAGGTCCAATATCACTTGTAATAAATAAAGGGCTTATTATTAAATCACTTTTAGACAATTATTATATTGTAAACCTAAATGATTGAATATCACAACTAGAACTATTTAATACTCGTAATATGGTAAGGCACAAAACAATGTCTTGCTTTTGGACCATGAAATTTCTTTGCCTAACGGGAACATTCTTTTATAGGTTAAACCAAATCTAAAAATATATGTTTTTTTTTTTTATTTATTTTTTTGGTCTAATACAATTTGACTTTTCTTATATGGCATGAAAACTTTGACTTTTTTTTCGGTTCTTTCCTTTTCTAAAAGGCGTTTGATACTATGAACTAAAAACACGATGAAACTCACCCACCAGTCTAATAACACGGGTGGATCTTAACCACCACGGTGGGCCCTTTGAAAAAGTTTGGTGGGCCTGATTTATTGTTCATTTAAATTTGAGGCCACAATTTTAATATTTAATCAACAACCCCTTAAAGTGATCATCAAACAATATACTTTTAGCAAAGGAAAAAAGTTCAAAGTAGTCATAACATTCAATTAAATATGGTATGAAGCAAGAAAAATATGTAATACAGTAATAAATGAGGGTAAATGAAACATACCTGCAACATTAATGTTTTCAACAATGTAAAGAACATTGTCTTCATTAATCTCTCCCTTCTCTTTAGCTTCAAGAATGTGGTCCATTGCACATTTCAATTGATTGTTATCTAATCTCTTTGTGCTCCCAATCTTCCTGTTTTTCCCAAATTAAAAACAGACAACAAAATACTATTTAATTCACCAAATCTAGATCTACTGATAATCAAAGAACCCTTAATTTGTTTAACTAATTAGAATTTTTTTATAGAGCATTTAAAATCATCTATCTAAAATCAGCTTACTTATATAAACACAAAAACAAGTACCCCTGCTAATTAGCTAAGGGTTTTTTCATCGTATGCTCATTTAGCACACGATAAAGTATATTTGATGAAGTTAAAAGTTTCTTAAATATTTGTATTTCTATTTAATACTTGTTAATTTAATCTAATATTTATCTTTTTATACATATATTAATTATTATAAATTATACTATTTGAGAAAATTATAGGTTTATTAAATGTACCTTAACATTAAGGTACACTTTAGCAAAACCAATTAGGTAGTATCAAAACTTCCCAATTTAGAAATAAATAAAAAACCAAACTTACTTTCTTTCATCAACGAAGTAATCCTTAAACAACTGAAATCTCTTCTCCTTAACTTCTTTACACAACTTCAAATAACCTTTCAAAAAAGGTCTCAAAACAGGAATAAAATCCCCATAATTATACTCAAAACTTTGAGCCAATCTACTCCTTTCACCATTCAACGCTTTCAACTTCAAAAACAAAGGATCATTTTCACTCTCAAATCTTCTATCAAACATTATCCTAAACATATTGTTATACATCATCAACTGCAACCTTTTCCTAATAACCACCCCCTCTTTTGCCGCTGCCACGTCATTCTTAACATCCTCAACCACCATTGCAATTTCATCTTCCCATCCTTTTCTATATTGTTGCACTACTTTGTTAGTGAAAAATGGTACGGTCATTATTCTCCGCATTTTTCGCCAGTGTTCTCCGTACACTGTAAACACCATATCTTGTCCTTTACCTGAACCACTACAAAATGTCATCGGTAGCACAAATTTTTTTTTCCTTACATTACATTAATTAACAAAAGTATGATTTCAAAAGTGAAGTAACTTTAATCGGTTAAATCAACTCAGTTTCTATAGGACTCGTTGTATTTCAAATTCAAGACTAGTTGCACCGCCGCTAAACCGAACTTTTTCTGGAAAAAGTTACACTACACTGCGATCTTAACAAAAAAAAATTTACAGTTTAAGAAATAGGGTAACTTTAATTGGTTAAATCAACTCATTGTTTTTTTTACATTAGATAAATTGACTAGTGACAGTGACACCAACATTTACCTGTGAAAATGTCGAAAACGACGTTGCGTGTACGTGACCCGAACTCAACTCCTTGTGTGTGTAACACTTCTTTTGCTAAATCTGGTGAAGAGACTACAACTAAGTTGCGTTGGCCCATGCGTAAGTGGAAGATTTGACCGAATTTTTTGGCATAATCGGTTAAGTTACGGTGGTTTAAATCGTCGCCAACTTGTAACCAGTTTCCGAAAATGGGTACGGGGATTGGACCTGGTGGAAGTTTGAATTTTTTGCCACGAAGTTTGGAGATAAGAATTGCACCAATTATTGTTGCGAATAAGGCTATGAGGGTTTTTTCTATAAGGATGAGATCCATGGTGGAACACGGTGGTTTGTGACGGTGGTTATTAATGTATGTTTGTTTGAGGGTGAAGAATGAAGCAAATTTGTTTTTTTATATTGAGGTGGTTGAATGAAAGGAGGTAGGTGGAAATGGTGTTGGCTAAACGGCGTTAGTCAAGTTTGACGGTGTATTTTATACAATGATAATATAATTATATTTATATTACAGTAGTAAAAGTAGTACTCCTAGGTATCAAGCAAAATTGTTCTTTTCTGTCTTTATGGATCTTAAACATGAAAAGCGTGTTACATTTGTTAAGATTCTGCAATTCACAATTTTGGCTTAAATATGGCAGGGATTTTGCTGATCATATCTTTTAGATTAGTGACTAAAATCTTCTAAATTTGGAAGTATATTAAATATAAAAATCAAAGTTTCCATGAATAAACAATTTAGAAATTAAATGTGTATCTAGTCTCCCTTAGAGCATCCTGCTTATTAAAAGCTTTATTTTTTTTTGTCATATCATTTTTTTTTTATTAAAAAAAAACCTTTTAACTCTTTGATAATAAAAAAAAAATTTAATATATTTTTTTCCACAATCGTATATATACTTTTAAAAAAGCTTTTAATATAAAATCTGAGATTTCTCACGTTTTTACACAAAAAAACCTTTTCATTTAATAAAAAAAGTTTCCTAAGAAACTTTAGAAAAAAACTTCATTAAAAATGTTCTTATTCTTGAAGATAACGTAAACTTCAAAAGCCTAAATACTAACTTTCGTATTTTGCATTTACTTACATATTTTTATGGAAAACATATTTTTAAATAATGAATAATTGTCTAAAAAAGTTTCTACTCACAAAAAGATAACTATAAAGAATCACTAAAATTCCTATTTTACCATCATTTATTAGACATAATTATTTATTTCTTAACAATTTATAATCAAATTTACTTTGATTATAAGAAACATAAAATTTAAAGATAACGAGAGCACAATAAAAGTGAGAGGTAGAAAGTAACGTAAAACTTAAAACAATGGAAGTGTATGCAGACTATGTTGTAATGTGTGACGCATTCGAACACAATTTCTCAAAAATGAAAATTCGTAATAATGTGATAGACAAGTTTATGTGTACCAAACTCATACTAATCATCAATATATAATATAATATAATATTTATATAAAGGAAAATTCACAAATAAAATCAAACTCTATTTACACATTAGAAAAAGAAAAAAAATGAGTAGGTGTAAAGGAAGAGGGGGGGGGGGGGGGGGTAGGTGGGACGGCGCCCATTGGTTCACTAGTGGTTTAAGTTTGTTCTTCGTTTTGGTTGTCAAGTACAAACACGACCCCTCAAATGTGACCCCAGTTATTATATTTCCTAAAATGCTTTTACACTTTTCCAACATCTGAACTCACATATGTAAAAGTTTTCAATTTAAGGATTCATGAAAGATGATTCTACTAAGAAATATAGATAGATCAGATATGTCTAGTTTTAAGAAAATGTGTGATAATATAAGTAAATATCGTTATGTTTTACAACAACTAACTTGAATTGTTATGACTAGAGCTAAAACTAGAGTCGTAAATAAGTCGAGTTATTCGCGAGTTACTCGAATTCGATTCGTTAAAAGTTTAATTTGAACCCATCTCAAACAAGTTCAAGCCCGAACTTGAACATATTTTGGAGCTCATTTAGTAAATGAGCTCGAGCTTCTTACAACGAACTCGAACAAACTTGCGAGCCTAAACAAGCGTTTCATTTATATACACTAAATTGTGCTTCTATAATAATATCATATATAATTACATAATAATAACTATTCTATATGTAATACTTAAAAACAATAATAGTAAATCTTATTATATGTTTACACAAAACATAAATAAATATTATATATAAATTAAATAATAATAAAATGAATATAGCATTTATAATATTAAACGAGTCAAGTTCGAACTATATATACTAAGCTCAAAATGAGCCGAACTCGAACTCAGCTCTTTGAATTTTAAAGGAGTCAAGCTTGAGCCTAGTTGGGATCCGACTCAACTCGTATATATGAGTATTTGTGTCCCTTCACATTTTCTTTTATGAGTTTTTAGTCAAATTTGGTAACATGAAACAATATACAAATTTGGATGGCCTACAAAATCGTTTTCAAATATGAGTGGCCTACAAAAATAAAATGATATATTTGGGTGGCCTACAAAATCGTTATCAAATATGGGTGGCCTACAAAAACAAAATGATATATTTGAGTGACCTCCAAATATATAATCCCTACATTTGTTAATAAAAATATAATGATTCCGTAATGAATGAATTGAAATTAGAGTTTTTGAAGTTAGAAAGAAGCTATACAAATTTTATATCATCGCTACTGAGATTTTGGAATGCTTTATCTCCATCAATCAGCTACAATCAAGTAATTACTGAATCTTTTATGTTGTAATATGTATGGTTGTACATGATATGTATGTTAGTTTATAACTAGATTTGTCGCTCTAACAAAGAAAATTATTGATACGTTGCTAACAATACAACACATTCCTGTATGCTTCAACTACATATATAACAACATTCCTTTAGTTAAGTTTATTAAAGTTATTGGATTTATTGTTTAGTTTAGACAAAATAAGTCATAACTGCTTGAGTGATTGGCAATTTCTTTAATAAATTGTACGGAGTAACGCCTTGTGTTTGACATTTTGAGTTGACTATATTTTTACAGAAATAGAATAAAACAAAATATGTTACGGTTAGGGTGCTTATTTTCGGACATTCAAAATTTCGAATACCTCAGTTTTGATATCTGAAAATTTGGAGAGTAGATTTAGCTGCCTGAAAATCGTATCCCAATAGTGTCTTGTGAGTGTCTAATGAGTGACATTAATTAGCATATAAAATGTGAATGATCCATGTGGTTATGCTTAATGATTTACTTTAATATATTTGTGGATCCGATGGTTCCTTAATCACAAGACATTGGTTGATCTTTTTGGTCATTAATTAATATAATAATCTTTAATCTTAGCTTAATTATAATATACCTAGCACAGAATACGTTAGATTTCACAGCAATCTAACCACAAGCAGCATCTGGATCCACTCTTTTAAGCTACATGATCAACTGTGCTATAGCATCTAGATCCACTTTTTAACACATGAGTATCATGTCAAGTGAAAATATAGATGATCAAGAAAAGGCTTACCAGCTCATGATCATGGAGCTTCCTAAAGGCAGTGGATGGATTGCATCGGAAGTGTTCTTATATAAAGGCTACTGGTTGTTTCGGGACACCTTACTAGGTGCTACGAGGATGCAAACTTACTTCAAACCTTGATCCACCGATATCTTTTTATCTTGTTTCGTGAAGAGTGGCACCACCTGGCTCGTGTCCCTCATGTTTTCCACTCTCAACTAATCTTTTTTTTTTTTTGAACGGCTGTTGGTGCAACGGAGTTTCATCGTGCCACCTTGTGCACCAAGGCACGACTCCCCGAGTTCGAAACCTCTCCAAGGAGAATAACCACCCCCAGCTTAGCCATCCAGTTTCCATTAAGGGCTTCAAGGCATCACTCTCAACTGATCTCGCTTTGATTTTAGTACCAACCACCCTTTGCTCCATCAGGGACCCCGTGATTGTTTTACACCGTTGGAGATTTACATGTCTCAAGACTACCCCTTTACCAATATGGACAACGTCCTTCCATCACCATGTCTCTTTTCCACTCATTTTGCGTATAGTTTATTTCCATCTTGTGAGTGCAAGTTTGTTTACGTGTGTAGGGATCCAAAAGACGACCACCCCTTTTGTTCAATCAAGCATTTGAGTGGTTTTTTTTAGGGTGTTTCAGAGTATGGGCCGTATTGGGATCATCTGTTAGGGTTTTGGAAAGTGAGTCTTGAATCACCAAACAAGATATTGTTTCTGAAGTATGAGGAGATGAAGAACGAGCCTGAGGCTCATGTGAAGAAGTTGGCGGAGTTCATGGAAGTTCCCTTTTCAAGTGATGAAGAGGAGAAGGGTATGATTGGCAAAATTGTGAATTTTTGTAGTTTTGATCATTTGAAGAACCTAGAGGTAAACAAAATTGGCTCTCGTCGTGTTGGCTCAGGGTTTGAGTTAGAAAACAAACTTTATTTTCGATGGGGTGAAGTTGAAGATTGGAAAAATCACTTAACTCAAGAGATGAGAGAGCAAATTGACCAAATCACCCAAGACAAGTTCAAAGGTTCGGGTTTGACACTTGGTGCAACTCCGAAATAACATTTCAAAATGTATTTCTTATCTATACATACGTCTATTTTCATTGAATCTAATAAAACATGTGTCGCAAACGCATAGTCGCATTTGTTTGATCAGCAAACATTTCTATGATTGATAACTTTACCTTCTCTTCCAAAGCTGTTGCTATCTTGCTCATTGTACGATCCTAATTCTACTATCTCTTTTTTTATAAATATGTAATGTAATAGTGATCTTCAGGTAGCCTAAACACAGATCCCTATTGTTTATCCCGTTTATATGAAATAGTGATCTTAATTCTACTCTTAATTGTGTTCCTATGGTTGTTGCCATTACAACTAGCTTCAACCCCCTACAAAGTTTCTTTTTAGTCTCATGTCATCACTTGAATTGTATAAAAATCATGTGGAAATGTTGTAGCTTACATGAGTCTAGGTGAAATTTGGCACAGGTGTACATATGTTGCATTCGGTTTTAGAGTATTAGTTTCCTAATTTTGTTGCTAGCAGTTTAGCCTAATCAAATGTTTGTATGTATATATTTTTTCCTTAACTTGATGCATAATTCTTCAAATATTATGGAAAAGCAAGTAGGTACCAAGTACATATATAAAATTGGTACAGGAAGTGAAGTTATGGTGTCGTGGTTTCTGCAATGACTAATTGATGGATTTATGATATTAGTGTGGTTTTTGAATTAATAATAATCAATGTCTCCGGTATGTTAGAAAGTAATACTCAATTTGATAGATTTTAAGAAAGGTAATGTTAAATCTTTGAAGTTTGAAGTTTGTTATACACACAAATCCCTGTGACACCATTTATCATTTTGATAGAAGTATCCATTAAAAGACTTATGGAAACAAGTTTATTAAGGATATTGCTCATGTTAAAGTTAAAAATTAGACTGTATCAAAAGGTGGAGTCAGTTTTTGTAGGCCTGTAAATGAGACAGGTCGGGTCCGATCTTGTGATGATCCAATGAGTCATTTGATATAGTTGAACGGATATGAATGTGACCAATTAGTTAATAGGTTTTGATCCGATCCAAGATTCAACTAATCCAAATATATGAATCTTGATCCGGATTGACTTATTTATTATATCTATTTATTATATATGAAAAACATTATTTTTATGTTCTTTCAAATTTTCTTTTTATTTATAATTTGATTGATTTGATACAATACAATCTTCCTATATCTATTCCTAATTACACATTGTATCATTTTTGTTTTAGTAAAAGAAGCTAGTTGTAGGTCTTTATTTTAATTACTTCTATTGTTTTTGTTTAAGTAGTGAACATGTAGCAGTTTCGATTTCAAACTAACATTTTTCGTAAACGACTCTTTGATGATTGAAGTTGCACCTTAGTTCATATGTTATTGTTATTATTTGCTTGGTATTGAAAAAAACAGTGGATGTACATATTAGATTGTAATAATATCGATAGCATACATTTGATGAAATACCTAAATGAGATGCTGTGTAGAATTATTAATTATATGCTTGCTGCTTATAATCAATAACATATAGACTTAATGAATAATAACCAACTAATTGTATAAATATGTTTAACAATTTATCTGTTCATATGAACATGTCACTTCTTAATTATACAACTGATTGCAAAGGGAGAGAGCATAAAATTTGTTGATCAGCAGAGTTGTTGTATATGTTAAAATTAGTACATGAAAAAAAGGTTTTTGATGATCGATGTTAGAACACTGTAAAACAAGAGGGTCATGTTACTCGTAAGAAACCAAGGAGTTCATGACTTTCAAGTAGCAAATTTCAAGATGTTGCTTTTACCTACAAGTAAAGATAAATAACATAAAAATATATTTAGTAATTAGGATACAACTTGTCTTTTTTATGTTTATAGGTAACTATAAGTTTTATACCATTGTTTATATAAATTTAATTTCAATTTAATTTTCATTTTAGGTGATCCGGCTGTTTTCGTTTATTGTATCAATTTGGTTTAAAGAGACATGTATTAACAAATTAGCAATTGAGAAATCATTTTTGAATGGGTCAATCCAAACGGGTTTTGAGTCGTTACAACTAAACCAATTCAATACTCGAATGAACTATTGAGGTTGGTATACATTTTTGAACATTTGGGATGGTCTATGTATGCATCCTCTCTTCAAAAAGACAATAAACCCATAAGAGAAAACGAAAGACCGATGACAAGTACTCACATCAAATTATGATGCCATAACCGGTGTTTTATGTTCCAAAAGATTTTGTCTAAGCATTTGATACGCGTTCCTATAATGTTCTAACGAAATACTCAACTGTCTTACCGCTTGCCGTTTCTCCTCTGCCCCTTCTTCAATCACCTCTCGTTGCTTCTCGATAACTTTCTCCAAGTCTCTACCTTGGCACGTTAACTCCTCAATCGACTTACTCGATTTTTCACATTCTACATGTAGTTTTTGCAATCGATCATTCATTTCATCGATTTGATCATCTTTCAATCTCATTTCTTCTTCAAGGTCACTCACTTTTACAATAAATTCTTCTCTTTCCATCTTTAGTTGCTCTAGTTCATCTTCCATTTCGGTTCCCTCAATTCCTTTTTCGCCATTAGATCCAAAATGTTGATATAAATGGTCATTCGAGTCGAATTCTTGTCTTAACCTTTTAACATCTTCTTCAGCACCACCAAGCTTTTTCTCAAGTGCGTAAATCCTATTAACTGATTCATCCGAAAAATCATCACCTTGTGGTTCCATGGATTCGTATCTCTCGAGTTTCATTCTCAATATACCAATCTCTTCTTCGGAAGACAGAATCTTCTCCTTTGCCATTCGTAATTCCTCCTCGTAAATCGCAATTTCAGGGTTTATTTTATTTACTTCTTGTTCCATTTGTACCTTCTTAAGTTGACCTTCCAATTCAGTGATTTTTCGACGTAATCGTCTATAATTACCATAATTCGATGAGCTCGAATGATTATTCATAAACAATTCATCTGAATCTGAACCAGAATCGTACGCCGAAGTCTCGTACCCTTTGTTTCCGACATCGAAATAACCCGTTGGGACACCTGATAACCGACGACTTAACCTATGTTCGGGTGATGTGATCGTTGAAGGTGGTTCGGAAACAATCTCGGTCATGGGCGTGCCTGAACCTTGTGACCGTATATCGGAAGGTAGGGTCTGCCTTAACTCACACGTAGCATTTTCGTAACGCTCAGCTAACGATCTAAACATTCGATAGAAATCTTCAACTTGAGATACGAGTTCGGGTCTTTTTTGGATATAAATTTCGGCTTTTTTAGCGAATGAATCTCCTTCTTCTTCAATCAGTTTTAGCATTCGTTTCACGCTTCGATCCATTTCTGAAATCAAAAATCGTTTGGTTGGTCCACGATTCGACATTTTCGCCATTTGCGATCTTACAGCAAACAATCATGTTTTTCTTTCTTTTTTATGTTGTTATTTGAATTGTTGATGAAATTGGCTATAAAGTCATAGATTGATCATATCACCATGAAAATGAATAAATATCTCGATGAACCAAAATTTGATTTTCAACTCAGGAACAAGATATGCCATTGATTTTTAAATTGTAACATTTTAATGAATCAAAAAGTTATGTGGGCAGGAGATTTTGCACAATAACCACGGAACCATTAGATTTTAAAATGTACTTGGATTTGCATATTTTTCTGAAAGAAATTGCAAATAACAATATGAACCCTTATAATATTGCAAAAGAATTGAAATACGAAAGAATTGGAATTCGAAGGAAATTGTATTATGTTTGGTTGACAGAAATTTATGAATTGAATTGAAATCTAAATAAAAATAATGCCAAAATTACCCTTATAATATTTTACATACTTTTTATAAACTTTTTATTTTTATAGAATTTTTTATAAAATTATTAACTTTTATAAATTTGTCATTTTTATAGAATCTTTTATAAAATTATTAACTTTTATAAATTTTTCATTTTTATATAATTTTTTATAAAATTATTAACTTTTATAAATTTTTCATTTTTATAAAAACTTTTCGTAAATACGATTATATTTTTATAAAGTTCATAATTAAAAAAATCATTTGTGTTGTGTTTGGAGGGTTTTTTTTGGTAAAAATAAAACATTCCTTTGGAATTTCAAACTTTCCTTCCATGTATGGATGGAATGTTGAATTCCATTAGGTAAAGGAATTTAAAGGAATTTGACAAATTCCAATTCCATTGTATTGTTTAACCAAACAAGAAAATGATGAAATTCAAATTCCAATTCTGGGGAATTCCAGGGAATTCCACGAAACAAATGGGCCCTAACTTTATCAATTACTCAACCAAACAAACTAAGAAATGAAATCACAATTTCAATTCCATCGAATTCCAATAAATTTCGTGAACCATATGCAATATAAGGGTTTTGTTAATTACATCTCGAGAATTGTCAATAATAAATCTTGACATAAGAGGACATCGCATTTGTGATGGCTTGAAAACAACTACCGCTACTTTTTAAGACTCTCGTTATCATTTTCTTGCAAAATAGTTATTTAAACAAATGCACATTTTAGATTTAAAAAACCATAAACGATATCTAGATGTCAATCACTTAAAACTCAAATTGCAGTTTTGATTAAAAAAAAATAGAGCAAATAATGTCATTTGAAAAAGTAAAAAGTAATAAAAAAACCCACAAATGAAAGAATTAAAATTATAGGATCTTTTACCCATGTTTATAAACATGACTATACACTACTAAGAACTTTGATACGTGTAGTATTAGAATCTTCACTTCTAATTATTTTCATGTTACATGCATATCCAACTCAATTATTTTCATATTACATGCATATCCAACTTAAAACTATGTCTCTAACAAATGCAGATTTTTTTACTAAGGTTTAGGACGTCGTTAAGAATTTCAGAGAAGCATAAATTAATTGTACTTTAACCAATATTTATGGGTCAAACCAAAATTATGGGGGAAGTTAAGTTCTTTTCGGGCCCCTAGAGAAATGATGCATGTCTGAAACGGTTCTTAATACGGTTCTTAATACTGTTACTCTTTTAATATCGTTTTACTTTTTACTATAGATCCTCTACAGAAGTCGGTTTTTCAAAATCGTACACAATAATTTAACTAACAATCCAAGATTGCGATCCAATATTGTCTATCTACGTATTGTCCGTACCACATTTACCCGTCATTATAAAAACTAATGATCTTTAGTATATGACGGTTGTCAATAGTATACCTCCATAAAAGCATAATGGAATCGCTTGAAACCTAATTCTTGTTTACATCAAGCCTAGTTGGATATACTTTTATACTTTTGCTATCCCAAATGATCGTTTATGTCTTAACTCTTACTACTATAAGTTAAAAGCAAAATCTTATGTTATATTCCCACCAGATCAAGATGAAGAATTTACATATGCTTATGCTTTTTGGGTTGTTTTCTGGGGATTACTTCATATTCCCAGTTCCAACGCATTTAGCAAGTCTTGATTACACTTTATTTTGGATTTTCAAGGTACAAGAACTTTTGCAATAAGTACACACCGTTTATGTAGCTAGCTTTAGTTTACCTTTTCTGCTACAGATAACCCCATGTACAACAGCAATCTTGCACCTTTGATACAACGTTTAAGTGCATACTACTGCATAAATAATGTAAGTTTTTATTTTCTATTTCTTTACATCAATAATACAGAAAACTCAAGAATCAACAACAAAATGAATCCTATATAAAAAAGAATCACTACGTAGCATAAGCTCATTATTGACCACATTTCAAAATTGCAAGAAATGAAGTTACTATACTTGTAGGCATCTTCAGATTGCCCAGGGAACTTTGCACTCAAAGTAGATGGATGGTTGAACATAAGTATTTTTGGTATGTTAACCACGATTACACGTTTGAGAACCAAGCTACTATCAAAAACCTTACCGGTACTATCAACAATGTATGCTCTCAAGGTTAACATTCGCTGACTACATTTACATGAGAATTTCAACCTGTTTCCCATTAACTAATTTAAGAGATGACAATTTCAACCCATTCCGCATTAACTTATGAATGGGTTTTAACATTATTCCTAACAATTCAATAGTGTAGAATCAAAATCAAATCAAAATCAAATCAAAATATTTTACTAAAAGGGGATTTTTAGTGCTCACAGCCTCTTAAAATGTTTTATTCTAAAATTTTAGATGAATAATGTAATGACATAGATTTGGAATCATAACTATCGGCTTATCGCGCTAAAAATATGAAAGACAAGTTTGTGGGTCATCTCTCAGATGACATCAATTCGAACCAGCTTTACCCTTTAGGCAACCTGACCGACTAACCCATTTCACCACCTCGGAGTCTAGTATTATGTGAAAAGATCAGATTTTTATTGTGACATGGAATAGTGTTGAATCAAAATCAAAATATTTTACTAAAAGGGGATTTTTAGTGCTCACAGCCTCTTAAAAATGTTTTATTCTAAAATTTTAGATGAATAATGTAATGACATTGATTTGGAATCATAACTATCGGCTTATCGTGCTAAAAATATATGAAGAAAGACAAGTTTGTGGGTCACCTCTCAGACGACATCAATTCGAGCCAGCTTTACCCCTTAGGCAACCTGACTGACTAACCCATTTCAGCACCTCTGAGTCTAGTATTATGTGAAAAAATAAAAAAAAAATTGTCACATGGAATAGCACTGTGCCTCAACAACAAATACTTTGCAGGTTTCACTGGGACAAGTTTATATCCAAGTAGTGGCACAACTACAATTATATCAATAGTGATGACATTTTCAGCTTTGGCCTTGTGGGCTCTATTTTATATATAGCACTTGCAACGACAAAAAGAAAGGAAAATCACAGGCGTCATAAAGCTTACAATAGTCAACAAGTCAACTGTTGTTTGATATAACTAAGACAGATAATGTATAGACCCAAATAAGAGAAAGTACTGAGGTCATCCTCTGATAATTTATATTAATACAAGATTATTATAAAAACAGAGTTTAGCATTAAACTTAACTTAGCTCTTCTGCCCATACGGAGAAACCTTACATAATCTCTTCAAACTGTTGCACTCACACTCTTTTTTCGTTCGAATATATCTTTTATATCATCCAGCAAAATTAAGTTCCGGCCTTTCTACGACCAACACGAGCCACAAAACCAGCTTTGATTTGAGCAACAGATCGCCCCGAACCAC
Source organism: Logfia minima (assembly GCA_963921325.1). Taxonomy (NCBI): domain Eukaryota; kingdom Viridiplantae; phylum Streptophyta; class Magnoliopsida; order Asterales; family Asteraceae; genus Logfia; species Logfia minima. Next base: position 6,378,572 of record OY992766.1, on the reverse strand, counting down.
ACTACAAAGTAAGTAAGAACCAATGTCAAGGACTAAAAAGGATGCCATCAATCATGCAAATGTGAAAGAATGTTGACACTAATGATAAACTGCTTTTCTGCTGCGTGTTAATACAGCTAGAAACTTCGACCCATTAATTTACAAATTCTTTAATATGGATTACATGGGCCAAACAGGTAAAACAAAAAAGAAAATGACAAGGAAACATGTCAAGTGGCTCAAATGGGTTGAAAATCGCCCAAAGTGCATTTTAATGCAATAGAAAGTTGTTAATCATAACACATCAGTTACTAAAATGTTTAAAAAGAACCCCAGTTACTAAAAATTTACGGCATAAAAAACTTCATAGATTTGCATATGATAACTCAAGGCAAACAATCACATGATAAACATAGGCATAGTTTCTCAAGTTCCTATCCCATGGATATTGACTTCCATATTGGATATCAAGAGAAGGGAGGGAAGTGGGTCATGCCTCAGCCCTCATGAAATCACTAAAGCGACCATATAATTAAATGCTTTATTCTCGTAGCCCAACTCTGTCTCGGTTACATATTGCTACAAACTTGTAACCTACTGAAATAGACCAGCCATCATGGATACTATACTATCCTACTTAGAAACCATCCCGCGACAAATATGTAATTTCTTTCTATAAGACTAAACAACTAGACCGTGTACAGAAATTTTCAGATTTTCACGGGACTTATCTACATGGTCATACATAATAATATCATATATGAATATATATAGTTTACTGACAAATTGACACAAAGGGAGGTTTAGTGTCGCAATGTACCTTCTCACATCGAAGGAAGAAAAGACGGTTCTCCTTTGAAAGAATTGTATCAGGGCTCTTGCAACCATTGCAGATGACATACTCATCTGTAAACAAAAACTTATCAGCAAAAACAGCAGTAAACTCTCCCCATTGGTGATATGTATATAAAGCCATATCAACATGCTCCCGGTTCATTTCCAAATAATAACAAGATAGCAATAAAGAAAATACGGAGTATCAATGAACTTTCTACTTCAAACGTGGATGCACAGAAGGATATAAATTACATTACAGACAGTCTGCTTAGTGTCTGGAAAGTAGTCACAAATGAGATCTGGAGAAGCAACTTACTGACATATCGCCTCAAAATCCCTTCAAAATTTTTGGGTGCGAATCTACCCTTCACTACCAATCTTTGCTGCCCATCAAGTGATCCACTTGTACCCAGTTCAGCAAGCAAGAAAGTCATAACATGCTCTGGCTGCCTATGCATCCTAATGGCCAGAACAAACAGACAAAATTCAGGAATGACCAACAACTTTTAAAATGAAAAGCATCTTTTAAGTCTTAAATAATGAACAACGGTGTGAATTATTCTATTTAAGGTTCTAGATTTTCATGCACCCAATATACAAGCAGGGTATAAACTGTTAACCATAAATTTATTATAAAAAAAAGTCATTAGCTTGGACATACGATTTGCAAAGATCCATAAAATTCACAAAGACAGTTTTCTTTGTTCCTTCTCGAAGAACTTGGGGTGGCCTCATGACTGTTCTCCTTCTGTCTCCAGCAAGCTCAGGATTGTTTTCACGAAGAATATGGAAGACTCGGCCCAAAAGCTAACCAAATTTAGATTGAAAAAATTAGCAAGACTATCAACAAGAAGTGTAATATGGTTTTGATTTGATGCGAGGTCATCGAATTTTTGAGCTTAAGAAGATTGCATACCTCCTCATACTTGTAATCACGATCCGTTCCTTCCCATGGTAGTTTTTGTTCTTCCAAGTCAATTCCTTCTCCTTCCTCATCCCCTCCAATAGGATCTAATCAACATAAAAAAGCTTCTTCGTTCATTTAAAAGAAATAAAATTATGGAGGACGATAAGTTAATCAACAGAAATACTTACCATCTATATCTTCCTCTGCATTTTCTTTCTCATCATCCAAGAGATCTGTTTGTACCTAAAACAATCATAAGAATCTCAAGTTCAGACATTTGCAGACACCTTATATGCCGTATTTGTAAAACTTGGATTACTCGGCCGAGTACCCACCGAGTAACCGCTCATCGGCCATGGTTTGAGGTGATTTTGACGAAATCAGACTTGCTACTAGGCTTGTTTAAAACTCGGATTACTGGGTCAAAACTTGGTCCTACTTGGTCAAACTCAGCCGACATTTTTTTGTTCAATTCAATGCAAATTTGATGGAGAAAAATAATAAAAAAAATGACGTTAAAATTAAGTTTATGTTTATATAATAACTATTATTTATGTTTGAAGTATTTAAACAATTACGTTTATGTTTCTAAAAAATTATATTAGTGTTTCTAGTCTATTTTTAAACATATACTTTTGAAACTTCTTAGTTTTATATTAAAAGTTCCAATCCAAGTACTCCGTGTAAGCCGATTACTCGCTACAAGGTCCCGACCACTCGTGTACCGCCTAGTGAGTTTTACAACCTTGCTTATATGGATTACAATGTGGAGCCTATCACTAACCTGTTTCTTCTTCTTCTTTTTCAGACCAGTAAACGTAGGTTCAAGACCTTCAGAGACTGCATGCCAAGTATATTATTTTATTATAACTTGAAAATTGACAAAATATACGAAGTAAAACATGTAGCAGAACTTAAAAAAATCCAAAAGGTTGATTGATTTACCAGATAAGTTCTCAGTTTTCTCAACCAACTGTTCAACAGGCTCATCGGCAGGATCTTGAATGACGACCTTCTTTTTCTTCTTCTTTTTCGTTGGGTCAAATGGTATAAGCTGCATTTCATTAGCACATTTAAAAATAAAGATTTCAATAGACAATAACATCTAAAATATGGCTGAATTCAACTGATGATCATACTGCGATATTCATGAGCAGAACTGATAGAAAGGAAAATGTATAACAACAAAAGAACACCAATCCATCTAATTTCTCATCAACCAAACCTCCTAAGCACAAACACTATTCTTCCATATTGCTTACCTTTTATATTAGTTTAATGTTTCTATAATGCTTACCTTTTATAAAATAGCTATTAGTAGAAGATTTAAGCTTGGCTAGATTCAAAATTAGTGAAAGTAAAAACTGTAATTCCCGATTCAAACATAATTTGATTCATCAGAAAATCTTCATCCAATGGAAAGCTAGACTCATTTTGGCATGTTCAAGTTTCAGTAACCACATAACCAGACTCATGAACTGATAAGACCACATGCAGGGAATGAGTTTCAACAAAAACATGCACACGCCAGCAACTTTAAATCATATGTCTTTCATCCATAAGAGCCAAAACCAGCATTTACATGTCACAAAGACACTATCAATATATACTAGACAGCATCAAAACACATATCATGTAGAAACAGAAATGAAGATAGCAACAAGTCAATACTTTAACAAATGCCATAAAACAAAAAAGCTACTCACATCTGCAGCTTCATCCTTCAACTCAATTTGATTTTCTTCCTCAGCCATGATTATCAAATCTGAAGAATCCCTACTTCAAATCCTTCTGTTCAATAATAATAACAATATATATGAAAGTTAACATAACATTGTGACCAAAAAAAGTATCAAATAATGTCTGTTTTCCATATATACACTAACCTCAAACTGTAACAGAAATTACCAACATACTTATTCATTTGTTCTGTTTCAGTCATTAAAAGTACATTTTTACATAAAAGTTACTATTTGTATAGTATAAATTCACATTTTTCATCTTATACATAAAGCTAACATTTTTAGCGGTCTGTTTCTTGTTAACAAAACCATTACTCTAAGACTCCATTTAAAGAGCACAAATTCTATTAATAGAAAGAAAAAATAATAATCATAGCAATCTTACGATGAAAAGGGGAATAAAATAACTTACAGTTGATATATTCAATAAACCCTAATTTGTAAGTTTCGGGGGAAATCAAATCGACCACATAAATCAACAGAATCAACAATCAGAAGACAAAATTAACATCAAGGATTAAGGAATAAGAAAGTTGAATTGAGTGAAAGTAGTACCTTTTTAGAGATTGAAATATTGGTTTGACTGCTAATATAAGATTAAGATTTTATCGAGATATATATCAGTTACATGTATGTATTATTCGTAAACCTAGTTTACTAAGACTATATCCCGAGCAACCCGACCCACCTTTTTTATTAAAATATTAATTTCTTTGTGTTATGTCTATACAATTCAATCTAATTTAAATTATTACCCCTTAACAATTCAACCCAATCTACTATTTTAATAAATAAATATAATTTATTATTAATTTTTATTCTATTAAAATTATAAAAATATTAAAAATAATTTTTTATTTCAAAATAAACTATATTTTAATTTTAATATGAATATAAAATTTTATATTTTAATCAATCACACTTAATAAAATAAACAAAATACATTACAAACGTAACAATAATCATAAAATCAAAGACACCAAAGATACAAATTATATAATTAATCATCAGTGCCAAATTTTTATCATATGTGCTCAATCAAATCATTTTTAAGAATGTTATGAGCTTCTCGGTTACGAAGTTGTTCTATGTTGATCATTTTTACCTTACGGTGCAATTGTGTGTGAACCACATGGACGATTCATACAATTAACTCTAAATATGGAGTAGGTAGATTTGATGTAGTTTTCTTGCTTTATGCATCTTTCAAAGAAAATGTAAAAAGATTTTATGTTGGTTGTCTAGTTGGTCTAGTTAGGAAAATTGGAGTAATTTCACAAATGTAATTTTCATTCAATGGGAGAAGAGAGAGAAGAAATAAAAAGACAAGCGACCCCGAATATGAACACAAAAAAACGTGCGAGGAGAAAAAATAACAATAAGGATTACGCCAACACCCAAAAATACAAGGCCGAGGAGGACTGAGTGATGAGCACGTTAACTTTTTCTAAAAGCGGGCTCTGGATATGAACACAAAAATAGCGTGCGTGGAGAAAAAAATTAACAATAAGGATGACGCCATCATTCAAGAAAATAGACTGAGGAGGACTGAGTGATGAACACAATAGCTTTTTCTGAAGAAAATGATGTCAGGATTCTCGGCCATTATTAATATACATAGATATAGTAAGGGTTTGGTTAATTTATACCCTAAGGGCATAAGTTAAGGATCATTAAATGTACTTGAAATTTTCAATTAAATTAAAATTTTCATTAATAGACTCTTTAATTTCCTTTTATAATTATATATTAAATATTAATATATTAATTATAAATTTGATTATTTATAAAATTTTACACTTCTATTAATGTACAGTGAACACGCTTAACTTTTGTCCTAAGGCATAAATTACTCAAACTCGTATGTTAAAAGATGTATCTTAATTAATTAATTTTCTAGTGTTATGACTTACATGTACACATCTACCGCAAGGACTTGAAATTAATATATTATAGTCATTTTACATATTAGCCCCCTCAAAATATGGAGATCAAAACAGGACCTAACATCTGGCGTCACGTGTAATGTGTTTGGGTTTTCTTTTCTTGTAATGTCTTTTAAATTGTTAATTGTTCAATTTTTAATTTGCAAAAATTGGTCTAGGGCACTTCCTAGGTTATAGTGGCTTGATTTTGAGTAAAAAGAGTGTAAACTTTCAATTAATTTTAATTTTCAGTTGGACCAATACAAATTTAAAATATCTGAATAAAGCTTAAAAATTTTACACTGGGAAAAAAAGCGTTACATTTTTTTTCGAATTTCTTTCTTATGAATTTGAAAACGTAACAAAGATGCCCAATCGAGTTGTAAATTACTGTATCGCTTTATAGCTTTTCATATATACATTGTCATATGATAGACATTTAATACGCTGAAAAGTATATGAATGTCAGAATGATTTTGCCCCCTTCCCTAATGATGGCACTCAAGTTTCGCCGCTGGTTATAATAACTATGTAGGGTTTGATTTTGTGATAAACTAACCATATGCGTTAAAAGGGTAATGGTCGATCTTGTGACAATACACATGTTTGTGTGCACGAAGTAGCATTAGCGATGACCTAAAAGGTGTAATCATATTTATGTATTAAAATTAAAGGGATGAATGTATAAAATTGTTATATGTTTTAAAAAAACATTAAACGGTCCAACGAGAACAAATATCTAAACGTAGAGGTTAACTTTTTGGTTCTCAAATTGCATAAAGGTCTCCAAGTTCATCCACCTTGTGTATATTTGTGTACATGTACATATATATGTAAGTGTGTGCGACCACATTTGAAATGTAACGATGACATATGATGTATTGAAGTTTGACCACCAATATCATAGCGTATGTTTGATTTGATATAGATTATATTGTAGGGGTTCACGTCAATCCTCTGGCGGTCCTTATTGACCGGTTTCACGGTTAATATGGGAGAAGTAAATCGTATAACTCGTGGTCAAAGGAATATGGAGATGGAAATTGAATCACCCATAACCTTCACATTTATATTGCATGTCCCCCACCACCAAATTACCATTGCGGGGACTAAACCATATTATATGTGCTCATATATATCTCTTACATGTGATACCTTTAGTTGATGTTCATGTTACTACCATTAAAAGTGCGCAGGCTCTTCAATTTTTGAATACACAAGCTTTAATTTTGGGACGAAATGAGTATAAAGGTAGATCTCGACGAGCTTTTTATCATTGTTGATTGCATAAATTCTCTTTTGCAAAAGTCAAAGTTGAGTCTTTTTGTATTTGGTCCCGTGTTATATAACTTTGTTCTAACAATCATTTCGGCGGAATTATCAACTAATCTTAACAATTATTTGAACTATATATTCATGTCAATCATAGTTTAGGGTAAATGATTGACGATTAAGAATGACTAGTGCAACTCTTGAGACTACAATATTAGGTTTGTATGCGTTTCTATATTGAAAAAAAAATGAACAAAATATAAAACTAGTGATGTGCTACTGGTAAAGTTGACATCATGGTTTAAGTTGACGCATTTTGGTCACTATAATTTATAATTAAGATTACTTGAAAATGCAACCTTACTTATAAGATGTTTTGAAACATATATAATACATATACATGTAAAAAGGCTCATTGCACATGGATATTGCTAAGGAATAAGATGCCTTTACAACCTCCTTTGCCCACCCTATCAATGTGGTACATGCTTAAATGGATACCCCATCATCCGTGTCATGACTTGTTGGTTGGATCACGAGGTTCATTGGGTTACGTCGTCAATGGTGCGTTCCTTAACTTGGTTACATATACAATAGTCACGTTCTCAATTAGCCATCAACGGCTTGAAACTCTTCCTCATAGTATATAAGGCGTGAAAATGAGTTCACTGTAAATAACTATGAAATATGACCCTTACGTCTCCATTTAGAATTCATTCCCGCTTTGTGTTTCCTTTTAGAGTTTATTATTTGAAAGTGAATTATATTTTACCTATTTTACTACTAGATTTCAAATCTATGTATACACATGAGCCGTTATATTGGTTTAATTTTTATTTTACTTTTTGTAGCGAATTTGAGTGTGTAAAGAGTAAATTTGTTGCTGAAATGGATTAAGATAAAGTAAAAAACATTGAATTATAAATGAATGTAAGTATCCATAACCAAATCAAAAGTATAAAGAAATTAAAGAAGCTAGCAATTAAAAACGATAAACTTATAATATGGAGCAATAGTGATATTATTTGTAGGATCTCTTTGTATGCTACAAATTCTGTATTTTTTTATTTTTCTGGCGGTCATCCTTGTCACATAGAAGAACTTTGAAATTCCGACCTAGCTGCTAATTCTGCATTTGTATTTATCAATCTTGTTTCGCTTTCTAATTTGGTATTTTTTTAGGGTTTTGTAAATCATATCAACACAAAAGTGGAGGAGACGAGGAAAGGCGATATGATTTTGTAAGAAAAATTTAACTTCTAGTTGAATTAAATGGAGTAAAATATAGTCATGATTGGTCGATAGAATTTGATTCTAGAAATATGACTTCAGTTTTTTTAGAAAAACTTTTAATTAGGTGAGATGGAGTAAAATGTTAGTAAATAGAAATTAATTTTAAAAATATGACATCAATAATTATTAAATATGTGTATATATATGGTTCGTTTAAATCGGTAAGAGAAATAGGACATTAATTATATAATCATCATGCAAAAAAATGAATTAAAATTCACCTCCATTCAAAGAAATTTATAATCTATAAAATTCTAATTTTATAGAAAATATTCCACAAATCGAATTAACGGTAAAATTCTCTCTTGGTTCTATTATATGTTGTATGAAATATCTAAGAGAGTCCATAATTTGCATTACTTTTAACAGTTTGAAGTTGATTAAATTACATAACATTTGTCCGTGTCCGTTGTACTACTCAACAAAAAGTAAAAGGTTGTATAATTTGTGTTTACTTCAAATATGTTTTTGATAAATGTGAAGTCTTCAAAAATATTGATTTATAAAATTTGAATGATATCTTTGTTATAGGAACTTTTGATGATATAACTGTTTAAATTTAATATATTATTATTATTATTATTATTATTAGTCATTATGTAGAAGATTACACGTTATAATCGTAAGCAATTTTGAAATTTATTAATTACTTTTATTTGTACATACATGAGGGTACACTTTTTTATTAATACATTTTCTCTGTGAAAGAACAACATATATATTTCTTAGTGATTATGACATAAAATAACAATAACGTTATGTTATTAAACTTCGTCCAATAACAATGATCTTTCGTATAGTTTTACGTGAAATAACAACATAAATATTTCTTACTAATTATGTTTAATTAACATGTTCTCTATTCTCTTACATAAAATAATAATAACAATTACTTATTAAGTTTGGTTCAATGATAATGATTTTGAACATGTCAGAAGGAGATCACATACACCAGTTAGAAGAGTAGAAGTCATCACAGTTGATGGCCAAAGGAGGAGGGGTATAGCAAAATTTAGGTGGGAGGGTAAACTGAAACTCAACCTGAATGAGCTGCAGTTGTCAGAGGACATAACCTCTGGTAGGAATAAGTGGAGGCATAGGATTATGATGGAAGAGTATGGGTAGTAGGCAGTTTTAGGATCTTCTAGAGTACCTAGGCATAACGCCATAGCCTACATACTATATATCTATTTACTAATCTACATTGATCCTTACTGTATTGATACGTATTTTATACACTATATGTATACCTCTAGTTCTGGTATAATATATACATGTATTACATCTATATTTACTACATATATGTATCCGTATATATTTTCGTATATCGATCTCATATACCTAATTACAGTTATTTACTCATTATTTTATATATCTATCAAACTCATTATACCTATATCTATTGATATTATATTGACACCTATTTCGATCTCATATACCTAATTACATTTATTTACTCTCTATTTTATATTTATATCGAATTCATTATAACTATACCTATTGATATTATATTGATATCCAAACTATACTAATATTTTAAGCCTATATCTTATAGTATCCATATATCTATATATTATAGCTGCATTTTAATCATACGATGATAGATTTTACACTTATATATCATACATTATACTTATAGCTTATACTATAGCTACACATTATATACATCTATATTTATTTTTTATGGTTATATTCTTATATACTAACACTTTTACTAACATATAATTATCTTTCTTAATTATACTTATTTTGCCTTACTACATTATTGTTCATGTTTGTTGGAGGTCTCCCTGGAAGCAATCTCTATACTCTCGGGTAAAAGTATGACTCTCTACATCTTACCTCCACCATACATCGTCATTGGCAAAATTGTGTGTTTTTGTTGTTCTCGTTGTGTGTATCATAGTTTGATAGGGAAACAACTTTGCATGACTATGTTTTTTAAGATGTATTCACGAAGTCAAAATGGTATTATGTTTTTCAAGAAATATTCACGAAGTCAAAACGGTTGATATTTATAAAAGAGAATAAATGACAATGAGAATTGCAAATGGATAATATGAATATATTTGTTAATATTTAAATTTATTTAGTTCGAAAAGATGTTCAAAGTAAAAGATTTTATTTTTTAAGTTAAGTTAAATGTAGGGACATCTTTGAAGAATACAAAGTTTTTTTAATTGATGATGTCAAATTCCACTTCCTATGTTATATTTAAGATTTTATGTAGTATACTTTCAGAACTTCTATTATATGTATTGAGTATGTCAATTCCGTTTATTATATATACTTTTTAAAACAATAAAAATATATATTTCTTTAAATATATACCTTGTGTTAATCTTTTATAAGCTTGAAAAACTACAAAAGTAAAATGATTGATAGAATTGAAAATCAATTCTCTCTACAATGGTGATAGGAAGAAAGATGGTGTAGGATATGATAAAGTGGAGAGAAAAAATAAATTCGGAATATTTTTTTTTACTTTTGTACCTTTTTAAGTTTATAAAATAAAAATATAAGGTGAGAAGTACATATGTAAAGAAGCATACACTTTTACATGTTTGTAAAAAGAATGGTTAATTATTTCATGATGTATTTAACTTTACTTCTTTTATTATAGTATGTAATTACCTTTTAAACGTCATATTGTATGTATCAAACTTTGTAAATATATCTATTGTATGTAATGAATGACCTGAAACTGGCTAAGTGCTTACGTGACACCGGATTCACTACATACAATAAACGTATTTTCAAAGTTCGGTACATACAAATACATTTTTTCAATAAGAAAAAACTGAATAAATGTTTTTCAAGTCACATGTTACATACAATAAATATTTTTAAAAGTTCAATGAATACAATAAGACGTTTACAAGGTAATTACATATTATAATCAAAAAGTTAAAATTAAATACATCACAAAACAATTAAACCTAAAAAGAAACACAAAATGTAAATTAACTCCTCTACTTTTTATAACAAGTGATTGCCATATATTAATTAATAATTAATGATTTAAAATTGATAAATGAAGGATACATAATAAAATTCAGACATATTTCAACTAGGAAAAAAAGATCTTAACTAAAGAATAACAGTATAAAAGTTTATTTATGCGATATAAAATATTAGGGTTAAAGCATTTTTTCACCAACGTACTCTCCTTCATTTTTCGAGATCACCATCCTACCCATTTTAATACTAATGTCACCAACGTTAATGATTAATTTGCAATCATAATTGTGTAAACACATGAAAATTAGTTCCAAAAATTACCAAACTTTATTTTCATAACCTAATATTGGATATAAATTTTCTGTAAAAATTTGGAAATTTTAATAATTGTATTTTATTTATTTTCAATTTATGTCCAAAATGTGATGGAAATTCAAATAAAATAGAAAATACTCATAAAAAATTATGAAAGTTTTACCATCTCAGTTTCTAATTATTTTAAGACTTGTGTAAACATTTCAAGTCATTTGGAGCAATAAAACTCGATTTTTCAATATTTTAAAATTAAAAACACAGAAATTAAAATAAATACTAAAAAGAATTCAAATGATATAATTTTTGTTGTGGGGAGTTATTTACTGATATAAACACCTCAGAAAAAGTTTCAATAATTTTTGGCCTTGGAAACTAATTTTTATGATTAAACATTCCATTTTAGTAATAGTTTTGTATTAAATTGAGAATAAATAAAATACAATTATAAAAATTCTCAAATTTTTACAGATACTTTATATCCAATATTAGGTTATGAAATAAAGTTTGGTAATTTTTGGAACTAATCTTCATGTGTTTACACAATTATGATTGCAAATTAATCATTAACGTTGGTGACCTCAACAATTAATTAACAAGTATGTTGGTGACATTAGTATTAAAAATGAGTAGGATGGTGATCTCAGAAAATAAAAGAGAGTACGTTGGTGACAAAATACTTTAACCCAAAATATTACAATGAGTCATCAAGTACATTAGAATGTTATAATAGCAAGAAAATAAAGTAACGTTAAAATCATAGATCATACTGAGTAATCAAAGTATCTAAAATTATCATAAGTATAAGTTAACTAGTTAAGTATCAAAAGTGTAATTTTTACTTAAAAAAGCTTGATACGAGTATGTTATTATAGGAAAAGGGTCTAACAAAAAATCTTAGCAAAACTAAAGTGGGGTGTAGATGAAATATTTTAAGTTTGCGGAATGTGGAGTATTTGTATTTATTTTTATTTTTATTTTTATTTTTATTTTGTGCTTTTGTAAAAGTGTGGGTCCCATGAGTTGGTTACCTACCAGATATGAAAGTAACCAGAGCCTTACTGTGGTTGTCAACACCCATAGCCGCCACCCAATGCGGATTCCACACTTGCTGGGCTCCTTTCAACCACAAAATAAATACAATAATTAAATTTTTACTAAATGTTTGTATTTAGAAAATTTAAATATTTTGGAATCACTGCTTGCGTTGTTGGAGGAAACTTGTTTAAGGTCATTGGTTTGATCGGTCACTAACAAGAGGATCTCGAGCTTGACTCCTATAATGGTATTATGTAACAAATACTTTGATTGTAGTCATTTAACATAAATGATCAACAAATAGTTGAAATGTGTTATCAAATTACTCTATTTCGGCTCCTTAAAATTGACCATCACTAATATATTGGTTAGATATATGAAAAGGTACATATAAAGTTATAGACCATAAAGTTTCTGGGCTTAAGTACATTTTAAGTTTGAATTGGATTAGACTTCGCCAGCAACATACTTCAACCGATCACCCATGTCATTACACCATCTTCGCCTGCCTGTTTGATCAACATCCCAATCTTGAAGTCGCTCCATGTTGTACCATCTTGCCATCGTTTATGATAAATGTATCCGTTAAGTCCGTATCATCACCATGACAATTGAGCGTGACCACTCCATGAGCCAATAAACAAGCATTTGAAGAACTAAAATTATTTTAAAAAATACGTCTATGATCATATCGTTTATTTAACTCATACAACTTAATCCCCTGACTTCTCATTGTCAAAGAAGAAACCTTTGTCCTCGTCATGGTGGAGAGTTGGAGACCCTCACAGAGAACCCACTATGATTTAAGAAATCACTTTTCAAAAAAATTTACCACATCAACGTCACCTCAGCTTTTTCTTCAAATCACTCTTTATCACTTTTACCCCACTACTAACCACTTTCACCATCTTTAATTTTCCCCACTCAAAAGTGTAAAAAGTGTGTACATCATGCAATAATAGTAGTATATAAAGCAATGAAAGAAAAAAAAGGTTGAAGTGATGAGTGTGAGAATCACAATTCAATCAATTTGACGCCGACCAAGACTTGACCATTGTGGGATGAAGAAAGACTAAGATCAGTGTCGAAGAAAGACCAAGATCAGTGTCGACTCATGGACGCCGACTGTAGGTCGGATGTTTGTTTTCTTAACAAATCTATGTTCATATTTTAAAATTTTTGATTACATAAAAGTGAAATAATAGGTGTTTTTAACGACACCGAAGTTTGAGGTTAACCTCTCACAAAAGGAGAGTATTATTGTATATTTGTATATATGTCAAAAAAAAAGTTTTAGAAACTACAATTATAAATTTAGTCTTGTTAATACTTAGATATTGATCAAGCATATTTCATCTTGAGTGCAATTTGGTGAGGGTTTATGGGTAATAAAACCTTTAACACTCTGATTAACGTTCAAACCCAGTCCGAAATTAAGCTCAATCGAAGGTGGCCAAAGGGTTAATCCTTGAAATTACACAGGGAGGCAATTTCAAATGTATGAGGTGCTTGTGAGATGATTGATTGAGGGCAGGCACTAGTTTATTTATTGTGAAACCCTACCTTCTAAAAGGTTCAAGAAGGATGTGATTTTAGGGTATGAGAACGAGAACATTCTCCGACATTTTGATGACGTGGGCCAATTCGGTGAACCGGCCAAGTATTTTTCAGGAGATTGTGCAAGGTATGTGTTGGTGGAGCCTAGGAATGTGAACTTTGAGCTCGGATGATGCTAAGAGGATTTCACTTTTCGGAGAGCTATGGTTATGCTTGCGGGACTTCTTTCTGAAAAGCGATATCCGAGGTCTGAGATCCGCCAAGAAGTTTGCTAATTCGTCTCGGCTAGGATATATTTGGTCGGTGTACTGATCTTGATGTTATGTACATCACTAAGTCCCTCCCACGATTCGATATTATATCTTGTAAGAGTATGATGCCAAACTCAAGTAAGTTTTTCCAAGCTGTACATGTCTACTATTTAGCTATATCTTGCATTAAATGAAGTCGGCGCACATTAAGTGCGCATGGGATGTGCATTAGATTCACATCACCTCGTACGTTTGTGTGTGTCAGTGAATGGGACAGAAGCTAGCCTACCGTGTTTATTGACATCACTATACAGGTTGGCAAATAAACGGTTTGGTTGTTACACGATGTTATAACCGTACATGTGTAGGGCGGTCATTAAAGCCCAAAAGGATCGGCCCATCTCGACATTTACTATAAATACCAACCCCCGTCCTTATATTTACTTTTTACGCTAGCATTAAATTCAGATCATTCCCACAAACATTCATACTTTCCGGTCAAAATTTCTAGTTTCCGGCGAACATTCAAACCAATAAGGTTAGTCCTCCCTCTTATTTTGTCTTTTCATAGTTCTCATGGCAAAGTCAAGTAAGTTGTAAGTATTCGTGAAGACGATCCGAGATGCTCGTATGACATTTTTCTAGTCCTCTAGGGCTCGGGAGGGCACCGCAGCTGGCTTAAGAGGAGAAAAACTTGCAGGAGATGTGCAAGGATTTGAAGATGCCCATGCGGGCTTATCATGACCATGTGCTCGTGCTCGGGTGCGTGAGATCATACTAGCCGCATGTAGATAGGCTACCAGCGGTATTGTTTGGGGGCCACAGTACGGGGGATACAGATTATCCTTTAGCTTATTTTGTACTTGCTTATCTTAAATTTCTTGCTAAATGTTTGTTTCTACATAGATAAAATCTAGACTCAAATTTGAAGAAGCTCAACCTTACGGGTGCCAAGTATATCTCTATGTCTGTATCCGAGTGGAGGATACGGATCAAGAGGAATCTGGTGTTATCCTTGGGGCAATGGTGATGGTGGCAGCTGCCGGTATACGAGTTAGGGTTGTTATGACCATCGGTGTCCCCCGCCTCGGAAAATCAGAAGGTCGGGTTGCCATCAAAGGAAGCCCCTGCTAAGATGAAGAAACTCTCTGCCAAGCAAGTGGCGAAGATGAACCTTCTCAACTTTATGACACAACCCATCATAGGTGGGCAATACATGGTCCCTTTTAACAATTTGTTGAACTTTGCTTTAGTACTAATGTCTTTAAATGCTTTGTTTTTGCTAAACTCCGTTGTGCATTTTGTAACCGAAGTAGACGCTGCGGTGGAGAATAAGGAGGAGGAGGAGTAATTAATCCTCTCTCGTAGACCACGCAAGATGGGAGAGGGGGTCCCACCTCTGTCGCCGGGGAGCCCACTTTTGAACCCGGCTTCTACAATGGTGAACGACCAAGGTGCTTCTGACCTGGTTGTTGATGAAGATGTCACGGTTCTGTCTCTTGAGACGAGGGTTAAGAGCTCTGTTGCTTGGGTCGCTGCTATTACTACTGCTTAGTCGTCTAGTTGGGAGCATTTATAGAAAGTGCCCATCTTGGGCTATACCGACACTAGGCACCTATTTTTGTTCTGTTTTGGAACTTCAAAGAGGTTTCTATGGCTACTGATGGCCAATCCCTGCGAGAATTTATGAGTAACGTCCTCTTTCTAGGCATCTGTCAAGAGGTCAAAAAATCGAGATGTAGCTCCTTAGGGAGTGTGCTAAACAACGGCTATTGGCAGCAGAAGAGGCTAAGGCAGCCACATAAGAACGGCTAAAAAGCAGCTAAATGAAGTTCGTGAGCAGCTTGCGACTACTCGGATGGAGATTGTCAAACAAGATGCGGCCTGGGTAGAGCTGAATAAGGATAATAAAACCCAGGAGGATGATAAGAAGGGTCTCAATGTTGAGCTTCTAGAGCCCAGGCTGACATTCCTAGAATTGTTCAGTTGGCATTGGGGTCGAAGGATGTAACAAACCCATTTTTTGAGTTGTTGAAGTCGGTTAAGGAGGTGGAACTTATGGAAACCATCATGATTTTCAAGGAGCACATACCCAACCTTCCTGAGACACTTCCCGAGCCAATCATTGCCAAGATCAACTTCGACTGTTATTCCCGAGAAGAGAGGGCTAATAAGACATTGGACGAGCTTGTGATCCCATATATAGAGGAAATAGGTAGCAATAGAGAACTGTCCATTATGGATATTATGGCCATAAAACCAGATGTATAGGTCTTTGTAAGGTTTCCTGGGCCACACCTCTATAAATTTTTTTATTTTTTTGAGGTGAATATATACTACGTTAATGATTACATCATATTGTAATTATATGCACATGGAATTTTTGAACTAGTTCTTTATTTATTTATGTTTCATGTCATGAAAATTGTAGGTTTCTGGACTACATTATAAGTTGGTGTGTGGCCAGCGCATAATCTTGGCACGACCAATATGTATCTGGTCACATCTTGACAGCTTAAAGTAGCTGAGGAGGACCTCTTCCTTCGGGAGGCTAAAAGGCATTCCCTTACGATGGCAAGACCGAGGCTTATCCAGACTTATCTAGTTATTAGAACCATATGCCCAATCGCATCTTGATTGCATTTATAATGTCTTTTGTAAATAAACAAAAGATAATTCAACACTTAGAAGTATAATATGCAAACATAAACTTTTATTGATAACATAAAATTGCTTCGAAGGTGGGGGATCAATCCTACCCGAATTCAATTGATTACATATAACATTTCTATAAACTCGTGACTTTTCTATGATGTCCGTGTAGCAGATGTCATACCATCTTTTCCAGACCGAAGAAAGACCTAAGAAAGCTAGATAATGAACATCCCTTGGGTTTACTAGTCCAAACCTCAAAGGCCACATATATGGTTTAATAAATTTGTTTAAATTAGATATAATCCATGACTTTCTAGGGAACCCGTGTAACAAACTTTCAACCCAACTAATCCCAGGCCGGAGAAAGACCGTAGGTGGTTAAATGACAAAAATTCATTGGAGTCTACTTATTCAAGTTCCAAAGGCCATATATATGATTTCAAATAACCAAACCTTAGCAATACAAATACCACAAGTTTAATTGCTTTAACTTCATGTTTTTTAATTAAGCACAATACTATGATTTCATAACATTAGGAATCCTTTCAATTTAAAATTAATGTCACATTTTTTCAAAGATTTAAGTAAATTAACACTAAGTAACAATCAACAAATTAATCTAAGATAAGACTATGGAAAATGGCTAATATTGAAGTAGCTCAAAGGTATGATGAAGCTTAGGCGCAATAGGGTTCACTACAGTTTCTAGCACTAAAGTTGAGTGTTGCGACATCGTTAGACTGTGATATAGTTGGTGTAAAGCAAAGGTTAAAGATCCTAACTACCCCTTATCTTATACAACACTTATATCACGCGTATGTGATATCACTGTGGTCTACAAATGTATCGACTAGAGCAAGTTATAATTTAATTATAATCACCGATGCCCTAATAAATAAAATTTCAGCATTAAAGATGAATGCTCATATGATAGGCGCAACAAGTCCCCAAAATATTTTAAAGGGAGCTGAAAATGTGCAAGTCATGCAATTCTAATCATTTGGATAGCTCTTCAATACAAAAGTAAATCGATTAAGCAAGTTCTGTGACAATTTACCAGTTTGAAACAATGTTACCCGCCAGGTAGGCTAAGTACCTGGTGGGTACTTATGCTTTCGGCCTTGACATCTTCTTGAAAGTTGATGCCCTCTGAGTTCCAAGAATTTAGGCTTTTCAATCCCCTCAACTGGACTCCGTATAAAGGAGTAATGGCCAAAACCGTGGAGCCTCGCCGAATCTACAACAATTCTTCATTATCGACTTTTTCTTCAACGTTTACATCCATGTTCATCTCGCACCCGTTCCTAACGACAATAAACACATTCAAAGAATATTAAGTACCAAAAGTTCATTAAACTAATGATAAATACGTATAAAATGAGAGCTATTGCGAGGGATAAATATGTCTAAATTGAGCACTATCAGCTGCGGCATGAAAGGACCTTGATTTTTTTTAGACCAAGCTATGCTCGGCTTGGGGCTGATTACATAGCCCATATGTCTGAGTAATTCTTGGGCGCTATTCGGTGAGATGAACTGTGCCTGAGGAGGTGGAGTAGGCCCAGAATTAACATGTGATGCGTAAATTGGTGGTGGTACAGAGTATAGAGGAGTGTGCTCAGCTAAGAAACCAACACTTAAAACCCCGGCTAATACCAAAATTTAGCCGAAGAGAATCAATCCTTGCGTTGAACGGTATTGTAACCACCGCAATAGGAGTGGGATTGATGATTGGTGTGCTCTGCACCATCGATGGCGTAATGCTAGAGTGCGTCGGCTAAGAAGCAACAACTTGATTGTTTACAGTAGATCCTACCGTTGGAGGTAGTGGCGCATGGGAAGATGATGTAACCATCCAATAACGTTTAGTAAAAACAAAAAGTTCTAGATTTCGGCGTACGACATGGTGGTTTACGGTGGTTACACTTGCAAATAAATAGAAAAATGATATAAAATACCATTGTTCTATTGGTGGTTTAAGCTACGGATGGCGCCATCTGGTCAAGTATATTTCATCTTGAGTGCAATTTGGTGAGGTTTATGGGTGATTAACCTTTGACACTCTGAGTAACATGTAAACCTGGTTCGAGATTAAGCTCAATCCAAAGTGGCCACAGGGTTAATCCTTGAAATTACCCAGCGAGGCAATTTCAAGTGTATGAGGTGCTTGTGAGATGATTGATTGATGGCAAACACTAGTTTATTTATAGTGAAACTCTACCTTCTAGAAGGTTCTAAAAGGATGTGATTTTAGGGTATGAGAACGAGAACATTCTCTGACATTTTGATGATGTGGGCCAGTTAGATGAACCGACCAAGTTAGTTGGATAGTCATGCAAATAACCGCATGCATGAATATTCTATTTTGTACTATTGTCAGATATTTTTCGGGAGATCATGCGAGGTGTGTGTTGGCGAAGCGAGCAATATGACCTCTGAGCTCGGATGACGCTAAGTGGATTTCACTTTTGGGAGAGCAACCGTTATACTCGCGGGACTTCTTTCTGAAAAGTGATATTCGAGGTCTAAGATTCGTCAAGGAGTGTGCTAATCAGACTCGACTCGAATATATTTAGTTAGTGTATTGATTTTGATGTTATATACATTATTAGGTATTGTTTGTGATGTGTACATATCTAGTTATAAAAATAGTAAAACAATATCAAAGCAACTATTACACAACTAGGCAAGTATACCTAATCGAATAGTAGTATAACAGTGATAAGTTCACCAAGTAGTCTCTCACAGTAATAGTTTATATGTACTTTGAGGGTTATTTGTCTAATCTATAGCTAAGTTATAAGGGAGATGCCTCTTAACGACAGGCAGTCAAAAGGTAATATTCACTAAGTAAAGCAGTAAATCAATTGATCAACCAAAAGATAGAAGTATGTATATTTAGACATTTCACCACTAGAGTTGGACAATAAATATAAAGGTATTAAACGCATGAGAATTGTTAATCTAAATTACTTGTTTTCACAATGTAATCGTTTAACTGAAATTATAAAATGCAAGTATCCTTGACAAGTTATCGATACCAACTATGATCAATCAAATCTACTAACCTGATGATTTAATCTTCATATCTTAGTGTCCTAGAGATTACTAATCATATAAGATGTCTCTAAATATGACTCACCCATATTATAATCTAATAACCTAATTCAGTTCATTTATTGTGTCCAATCAAACGCACACAATTTATAATCATGTAAATGTAATATTAAATGCAAGAGTTTTCACTCATGGAAATAAACATCACATCAATAGAATAGGATAAATAATTAAATACGAATTGTTTTTCAATTAAACATCAAATCATACTAATAAACAAATCTAAATATCACACGTCCAACATGTAGGGTTACCAGCCAAGAGGAACATAAAGGATTTAGCCTATTATATTACGCTCAATCAAACAAACAATATAAATCCAAACAAAATCCATAATCTATTACAAAGATGAACTAAGTATGAAATAAATAAGATTCGAATTAAAGATTTACAAACCCTAACTTCTATTGCGAATAAGGAATGATATAATAGCTTAGCGTGTCCCCAGTAGCTCTCCAAAGTCTTCCAAAATCGGCTACTATGTTGAATGATCCAAAAAATTATGATTTTTAGGGTTTGCATGGGAATAAAAGGTGAAAAATTTGTAACCGACCCAAGTACCCGGCGGGAAGCCTGAGTACCGGGCGGGTAATAACCATTCCCACCCCGATTGGATGTGCAGTACCCGGTTGGACCTTCAAACGGGAACACATGAGTTCCCGGCGGGTACTCAGTGTTCCCGGCGGGTATAATTCATCTCCAATTCTCTGTCCATTTCGTTCCCGGATGAGCACAAATCACCATTTCGGGTAGTGTTTACCCGGCGGGTACTCCTAGATCCCGGCGGGTACTGACCCTTTCTGACAGCTTTTCTATTCTTTCTTATTTCTTCATTCTAATCCGCCGTTTCATCATACTTTCTTCAAATCACAGGATCTTTAACCTGAAAACAATTCTAAACTAAATAAGTACCGAAAGTTCCTCAATTAACTAAATTATTATACAAATCAGACCGATATCGCCCCTATAAATATGTCTAATTTAGGCGATATCAAACATGTTCATCTAAACCATTTACCCCTAGAGTTGGACAATAGATGAATAAGTGTTTAACGTATGAGAATTAATAATTTAAATTACTTGTTTTCACAATGCAATCTTTTAATTAAGTTATAAAGTGCAAGTGTCCTTAACACATTATAAGTCTCAATTATGATTAATCAATCATACTAACATGATGATCTAATGTCATAATCCTAGTGTCCTAGACATTACTAAAATCATACAAGATATCTCTTAGTGATGAGTACCCGACGGGTACCATGACTTCCCGGCGGGTATAAATCAAATCAAAATCTCTGTTCCAAATGTTCTCGTTTGAGACATGGTGAACCCGTCTCGATAGCAAGTACTTGACTGGTAATATGCGTACCAGGCTGATAGTGGTTGATTTATGCTGTTTTTCTGCTCTTTTCTCCTTTTTCCGTTTTTGTTCGACATTTTTGACCTAATAGTAAATCTAAGCTAAGTACCGAAAATTTATAAATTGACTTAAATAATATACAAATTAGACTAATATTACTACTATAAATATATTTAATTTAAACAATATCAGTTTGCAATGTGCTAATAAATCCTGGTATAATGCTCTTTCTATGATGATAGATACTTGATCGATAACACTAATCTGAATCATGATGATCCATGCCGCCAAAACATCGGTGACAAAAAGATACCCATTCCAAGTGAAGACCTACAAAAACCACCAAATCTTTTCCCTTTTCAAAGATTCTAGGCTTCACTTCCAAGCAATGTAAATCCATGGTACATATATTATTTATTTATTTTACATGATAATCTACAAAATGGACCCTCGTCATACAATATTCTTCCACCACACTACATCTAGTCATCTGTAACTCAACTTGCATTTATAACAGATTTGTTTTTCTTAAAATTAGGTATCTTAATCTAAATTTAAAAATATACGTAGGTGTATTCCAAAAGTAACAAATGCAATATTGTATTTAAAAAACAAAAAAGAGTATATGGTATTATATAGATAGGGGAGGGTTCAAATAAAAAAATATAAATATCTTGAGAATGTAGGAATGATTTTGAAGTTAAATTTTAAATATTTAAAACATATTTTTGTTCAAAACTTTTTTAATGATTATTATTAAAATAACTTTTGCAAGCTATGATAATTATTTTTGATAAAATCAGTTATAATCTTGACAGATAAGCTAAACAAAACCAGAGATAATTGTTTTATTTTCGTGTGTTTAAATGATGACCAAGTGATTATATTATATTCACAATTATTTTGGCAGTTAAAAGCAGTTGAAGGAAACTAACAGTCACATCTTTTCACGAACATGTATGATTCACTAATAGATATTGTATCTATTCATCTTAACGAGAAAAACGGGTAACATGATCCAAAGATGATCCACCTTGGAGGCTCGACCCTTTGACACCCCCCCCCCCCTATTTAATGGTGATCCGATCTAGTTTGATACTTACAATAACAACTCATTCTATAACTTAATTTATAATATTTTGTGATCTAAACAAATTAAAATTAAACTAAAATTACCAAACACATATCAACTACTATTATACTTCATATTTAGAAAGATCAATTATTTGTGAACATCCATACATAAGGGAATCAAAAAGTTAAGGAGACAAACGTGCCTACATGGACAAATTCTAAAACAATAATAGTATATCATAAAAAGATTGTTATGGTAGTACATTATTTTATATTGAACATGTCGTTGTTCTAACCAAACCAATGCCCCATTAGTCGTTATAGTGACTTGCATAGTGCATACCTGGCATGCTATAATATTGCTTCAAATTAAAGATTTTTATATAAACAATAATATGCAACGTTACACCAATTTTATTGTTTTCACCATGTGAAATTCACAAAAACAGAAAAATACCCGTAATCGGTCAAAACTATAACACCCATCATTTCAAATAAGAATATTATATTAATAAACTCGGAAGCATGAATTTAAAAATACATTACCTTAGTATATATTAAATATTATACATAAACAGTTAACATTTTTCCATATTTACACAATATCTAAACTGTTTAAAACTAATAAAGACGGGGTATTATAAAATTCTCCAAACAAGGTTTATTACAAAAACCATATCAGAGTCTTTAAGCGCAGTCAAACATTCCCTGATCAACCATTCACCTCATGCACCCACAATCAATCAAAACATGTCCTGCAGGAAGTAAAATGAGGGGTTAGCACGAAGCTAAGTGAATAGATTCATCACACTCCATTCAACTTAGCATAACTAGATGTTCGCACCAAATAATCGTAAACACACATATTTCAATGAGGATCGGTGGCTCTGGGGATATCATAGTACCCGGGGATTCCCCAAGAACACTTACCGTCAATCCGTATGGCCAATACAGAATAGACCGATAACTACTGGTTATTAAACTCATACACAGGTTTCAAACACAACAAATGAATCAAAACCTGTGTAAAACACATAATAACCAGAAGTCCAACTGCACGTTGACCTCAATAACATAATACACATTGGTTCACATATCACGTAGATCAATAATCAATAATCAAGACTAAACAGTCTAATACACATCTACGTTACTTGTTGTAACCAAATAGTTACAACTAAATTAAAATGATGAGTTCTGAATCCACTCACCGATACCTCTGACGTCTCCACACTCAGGATGTTTATATCACTGAGTCTTACGTTGATCTGAAACAGAAAATCAAATACAAGTCAGAAGTTCGTTCCATAAATATCATTATAGTCTATTTATCCAATCAGGTAATCCCTGAAGTCTAGGCAAACAAAAGTTCAATCAGAAATGAACTTGGAAAATCTTGCAATAACGTTTAAAACTGAAAAATGCCATTTTCGGGTCCTAGATGACCCCGAATGGCCAAAAACAGCCTAGGCTAATAGCATATAGCCTTGATTACTAGGTCGTTTCCGATTGACCATGCGAATTTCAACTAAATCCTAGTTAGGGATATTTTCACAAAACCGCGTCTCAAAAACTCTTACACATTTTCAAAATTTGCAAAACAAAACTCTTTTATAAACTTAGCGACACAACCATTGTGTCGCACCACAAACCCTTGCGACACTACCACTGTGTCGCACAACATAAACCTGCGACACTAACATTGTGTCGCAATACTCAATATTGTCGCCTTAAGCGACATAACCCACTGTGTCGCAGAACATTCATGCGACACAACCTGCGACACAAACCTTGTGTCGCAATGAAGAACAGACCAGTTCCCAGATTCGAAATTCACGAATTCAAACATGTAATACTCAAATTAACTTATTCCAATCCGTGCAATTCATATATAAACAACTATAACATAATATAATTGGAACCTTACCTTGAATTCACAGCTAATTAGCTCAAACTTGATCCAAAACTCAACTTCTCACTTCTTTCTCTCTTTTCTCTTTGTTTTTCACTTAAAAACTAGTTTAGAACGTAAGGAAACTAACTGGAAATGTTTGGGCGGCGTTTATATATATATATATATATATATATCTTCGAATTACACTTAAGCTCCTTAATTAATTTCAGTTCAGCCCGTTTTGCGACACAGTCCTGCGACACAACCGTTGTGTCGCACAGACACCACCTGCGACACTACGCTTATGTCGCAGAAAAATCAAAACTTTCAAATTTTGAAACGACTAATATTTCACTAGTCACAATAAGTCAAAGGGCTTATTTATCTACGTTTCACAATGAAACACATAATATTAAATAATTTCTAAAACAATTAAATAATCGATTAAAATAATAGAAATTATCAGACCGCAGGATAGGATGTTACAAAAACCAACAATAATATTACCACTCAATGTAATTGTAAAGAATACTTTTTAAAAAATAATACATTTTTCGTCTCTTAGTAAGTGTTCGCAATCACAATCAGGTTACACAAAGTTATTAAAAAAATAACATAATCAGTATATGTAGTAATAAAATAATGACATATTTATCTTTTTTTTTCTACGATTTTCTATAAATAAATTTTATAAAAGATAAATTATGAAAAATTGGGGAAAATAATATAATAACATGTACCTTATGTAATCCGAGTAACTTTGAGTGATGAACTGCAACAAATATAAATGCTCAAACCACAACATCTAGTGTTTGATGTTAACAAACTTTAATATAAATACTTTTAGGGTTTATAATATATGTTCAAGTATTTTTAAAAACGACTATTATATGCATTTAATTTATTTATTATCGTATATATAAAATTTACAAAAGACATGTCTATTTATACGGTGAAAATCAGCAAAAAATATCAAAATATATATTTTCAAAACTTTACTACATACAATAAAAAATTTTGAATTAAAAACACGATTAATAATAAAACATATAAACTTAAATATATTTTCAAACTATAAACTCAAAACTGGTTATATTATATATATATAGTGAGAAAGGACCTATAGGAAGTTTCAAGTCATAGGAAAGGAGGGAAACAAACTTTAACTTTTGATTTTTTTATAAATAAATATATTTAACATTCATTTGTGATAAATGTTAAATTTTAAAATTATTTGTAATTTTTAAAATTCATTTATAATGTAATCAAAGGTTAAAATTTAATTTTTTCATTCCTTAATACTTTTACTTTCTTCTTGATCCCTACCTATGAATGCTTTTTCATAACTCTTAACAAACCAAATTATTTAATAATATGACATATGACATATGACATACTGTATAATTTATAATTTTATAATCTAAATCTCACGATACAAAATTGCTGAGACGGAATCAGCTACTCTCACTCACTATGATACAATATTACAATAGATATATGTACATCCATTAGTATTTTCCGTTAAATATTTATACTTAACTTAATGTGTAATTAATTAACCATTTAACTAATTAATACTTTCAACAGACGTCCACGAGGAAATCATTGATGTCAAAATCGCCAAACTCCACGTCATAGAAACTAGCCGGAGCTCCAAAACCCGACATATTACCCGGCATATCAATATCAAATCCGAAAGCGTCCACGTCACCATACCCCAACCCATCAAACACATCATCAAACGGAAGAACAGAAGTAGGAGACAAAACGACGTCCTTAAGTCTCCCTTCACTCGTTAATGGATTACTAACTGTTTTCGTTGGAAAATTCGTAACGGCGTTATCACCTTTTAACATAACGGCAGCGTTATCGTAAACCGTTGCAGCTTCTTCAGGTGTATCAAACGTCCCTAACCAAACCCGTTTCCTTCGGGTCGGGTCACGGATCTCAGCCGCCCAACGTCCCCACGGCCGTCTCCTTACACCTCTGTATTTCTTCCCTACCGATCCCGTACTCCTCACGTGCCTCTTCAGTTGTTCTCTACTAGACTTGACGGATTTAGATGGAAACTTAACGGCAATACACGGCGAGTTAATGTTGATTTCAAACACGTGTTTTTTCACTCTTTTTTTCACTGTTTTTTCATCATCGTCATCATCATCTGAATCAGTAGCGTACGGATCAGTCATCGTGATTCGAATAACTTTCCGGTGAAACGACGTCGTTGCCGGTGACTCCTTATTTGTCGTAACCACGTGTTCTGAAAACTTAACGGCCGGTTGTACGGACGTTATGTTATTAATCACCATATCACCCACACAGATTAAAAAGACTAATAGGAAAATAATGTTCAGCGGGAAATTTCCCTCTCTTTTCTTTTACTTTCTTCCCGGTGAGAGAAGAGAAAGGGGGTGAAGGGGTAGGAAACGAACAGAAAGTAAGAGAAGTATCTGTGTGTATATATATAAAGAGGGTGGATAGTGGAGTATAGTGTAATAGAGTGGAGTTTTCCTTTTTTCTTTTCTTCTTTTTATGTATGAATATGATAAATTTATAATTTTGGTCCTTGTACTATTGGTTACTTTATGAAGTAGTGGCAAATGTGGGTTGACTTTGCACTTTGGTTATCTAAATGCATCCCCTCTTGTTTGTTTTTCCAAGAATTTTACTTTTGCTTTATTAGAGTTGGGGGTGCGAAAAGAAGGATTTGGATTTTGGATGACATGTGATCATGTTTAGACGTATATGATTGATGTTTATGTGGTGTCGATTATTTTCTCATTTTTATTTTTTAATCACATGATTGTACGAGATTGAAGGTATGAAGATATGTTGAGTGAAGATATTTGTTATTAGATACAGTTACAACGTTATATATCATATAGCGTAAGATAGTTGAGTTTTAACGCATGTATTGATAGTGAAGTTGATTATTGTAAATTTACACTTTTGATAGCACAAATAGGAAAAAATGGGTTAATATAAAGTGACACATGTCAATTTTTAAGTGGTTGGCATCATAGTTCCTGATGCATGATGATGTATACCGATACATAAATTGTCATGAAGAGTCGGTTAAATATGAAAAGCACATAACCTTGACGCTACAACAATTGTTTATGATCGAAAGAGAGACAAAATCAATTACTTTGTTAACAATAGACTTATTTTGACTCGAGGACTTCCTTGATAACATCTTTGTTTTTAAGTATATACCCTTGACTTGAACGCTTCTAGTTTAATTACTTATACCACTATAAGTTCCACATACTTTTTTATAATGTTTGTATCATCTTTATCATTTCAATCTAGGTCCTACAATTACTTAAGTTACAAAACATAAACATCCAAAAAAGCATTCCATATTTACCTGAAAAAATATATAATGAAAACATTAGTCAAGACTGAGGATTAATTGATTTCATAATTTCTCTATACACATGAATCACACATGATGTTTCTTATTGTTATATATCCATATCTAATTAATAACTAATTTGTAAATTGAACCGTCAATAGTCTCTCTTAAAAAAAACACATTAAAATGGTGTGAAATAGGAGTTTGGAAAGTTGATTTGTCATGAGATGTGGAAGATAACTCACATTAATCAAATGACGACACCTTATGGTGTTTATTTATATCGAAACTATACAAAAGATTCTGATAAGTATTAGACCTTTTGGGAAATTTCAAGGAAGCACATACATGGCAAAGTGACATTGATGTGTATAGTTTTGTATTTATTAACAATATTGTCAATAAGTGGCGAAATTGTAATGAAAATGAAATGAAGGCATATATTAAGTCCCAAAAGTAAGGGAAGGTGAAGTAAAGGGAAAGGAAAGGGAAGGGAGCATAATTGTCGAAAAAAGTAAATAGTAATCAATTATTTAAGTTTATAACCCCCAAGTGGTTGTCATTGGTGGTGTTTGTTTTGCTTTGATTACATAGCTAATCACTACTTATGTTGTATAGACTTGGTTATTTGGGGTCTCAAAGGGCATAACTCATAAGAACTCGTGAAATGGAATCGGAAAGGAGATAGAACGTTCGGTTGTTTAGAAATGAGGAGATAACTGGATCACTAACGAGAGGACATTCATTTTATTTTATTTTTAGAGTAAAGGTTGCTAAGAGATCAAAACATTCTGAATCAGAAATTTACTTGATGCAACTACTTGATGCCTGAAACATGCTTATCTTCATGGTTTATAAGCTTAATCGATATTTGAAAAGAATCAGTAAGATCGGATTTTAAGCTCACAAGTTCAAATTGGCAAACTTACAAGGAGTTGAAAATAAACTTGCTGATTTTTTCAAATTGCAATAAACAGTTCATTACCATGAACCCAATTAGACGTCCACATCCAAACCGGTTTACGAACTGAAACCAGTTTGTAAACCGGAAATCGATTTGCCTCAAACCGGTTTGGTATTATAGCCGTTCAAACTGGTTTGAGAGCCTATCTGCCGGATAGGTTAATCCTATCCGCCGGATAGCTTTCCTGGCAACAATACTAGCTATTGAAAAACGGCCATATATCTGTTTGAGTGGGGTTTTAACTCATTTTTTTGTTGTTTTTAGGGAGCTTTTACCTCGTTTTGATAGTATATATATGTATTAGATGTTGAGGTTTACTTACAACAATCAAAAGTTTTGTTTAATTCTAAAAACACTCTCAAATTGCAAAAACGCAACATATACTATCCAACTAATTACAATATTTGCTTTAAGACAAAAAGAAACTTTAAAAATGTTTCATGACCTTTTTGCAGAACGTAATCAGGTGACACACCTTTTCCAAAGTTGAGTTGGCATACTATCTAACTAATTACCGAAATGTTTGTTGTTTTTAAACAAGCAACTACTTTTTTGTTGGGTGTTTATTATCCAACTAGTTGTTTAGTGTTAAACCAAATATTTTTAATTTATTTTAAAATAAACAAGTTTGAAGTGAGGGGCGGCATTTTTGAACACATGGTACAAACAATAAAAGCAAAATTTATTAAATATTGTAAATAAATGCCTCCCGTTATAACTTGTTTCGCCGCTTTGAACCTGCATTTAATGTTGGTGGGATTGAAACTTTACTTCAAAACATTTCTTACGATTTGGGTTTGTTAGATGAAGACCCGAATTTCGCGGAAAATGTAATTTCTAACTTAAACAAATTTTTTCAAAGTTTTTTTATGTCTATTTATCAAAAGTATGGTTCCACATCCCTTCATGATGGCATTTGAAATGTGACAGCATCTAGATCAAGTTCGCACGACAATAACGAAATGATGCGATTATACAACACTTTAAGAAATGATAATATGAAAAGAGTTCAATTAAGCACTCCTAGTACCGACCTGGGAAGGTATATTGGTACTAACTTTTTGACATACTTCACGATTGAAGAGTTCAACAATTTTGATATTTTAGCTTGGTGGAAAGAGCATGAAGCTCAATTTCTGATTATAGTTGCTATGACATGTGATCTATTAACCGTTCAAGCTTCTATGGTAGCTTAGAAATTGGCTTTTTCGGTTGCTGGTCGGGTTATCTCGCCAAGAAGAACCAACCTCACCCCTTTATCGTTGCAAGTTTGTATTTGTTTGAAAGACTATCTTAACGGCGTTGAACGGATACAACACATTTCACCACTCGAAGGGAAAATGTTAAGGGTTGAACAAGAAATACACGAGCAAGAGATTGAAATGGGATTGTCGGTACCACTTACTCGTGCAAAAGCTTGTAAAGAAGACTTATGCAACATGGCTTATGAAGAAGACTAAATAAACGAAGACGACTCGAAAAAGAAGACTAAATAAACAATGACAATTTGAAAACTTTCATTTATGGTTTTATGTTTGAATATGTATTATTTATTTCCAATTATTAGTTGAAATGCAAATAAACAAGAAAAATTCCCCAAAAACGTGTTTTGTACATTATGTATTTTATTATGTTGGCTTTAATCCGAAAGGATCTATCCGCCTATCCGGCGAATAGAACCTTTCCTATCAACATATGTTGATCAACAAGGACCTATCCATCGAATAGGGTGGACCTATCCATTAGATAAGTCTGAACCGGTCTGAAAAAATCAATCCACAACGGTTTAAAATCAGTTCCACACAAACCGGTTTGAACCAAACCTATTCCAAACCAATATGAACCGATTTTAAATTTTCCCGCTTTCAAACCGTTTCGGCTTGTCCTGAACCCGGTTTTGAACAACTCTAAACCCAATTGAGCCTTTCCATGAGCCCACAATCTAAAAATCCATATTGGATATCGACTAAAAGTACTTGCTTAGATCTAAAATCAATTAAAAGTTTGAAAGTCACAAATTTTATGGTAAACTGGGCGGAAAATCAACTGGCTCACTCACGTTCCTCCCGTTACCTTTTCTAATACCAAAGTCCAATTATAGCTAGTGTTGAACACTTAGTGAAGAACAACATAAGTAATAACACCAAAAAGCAAACGAAAATTGGGTCACATAAAGTAATATTTTTTAGTAAAAGTTGATTAACTGCTTAATTGTGTGGTTAATAGCAAAGAAAACGGTGGAAAACACCTATAAGTAAACAAAATCACAAGACTTGGGCATTAGAATACAGTTTCCCCCCTGCCGCCTTTTTTAACGTCTTCTTGGTTGGGATCAATTCAATATTACACAAACTGAGACAATCTTAAACACCACTTTCATTGACATTTCAAGAATAAAAAGTCAAAAGCTAACATTTTTATTCTTCCAAACATTGATTAAAAGAGCCTTCATCAGCCCATGGCATACTTCTGTGTCCAGCTACGAGCTGTGGCTTCATATTTGGTCTTGTCTGTCTTGTACATATGAGCGATTTCAGGCACCAAAGGATCATCAGGGTTTGGGTCTGTTAAGAGGGAGCAGATGGAGAGCAACACCTGTCAAACATACACATTTCTTGAGCATCAGATCCAAAAGATATAACATAAAATTCAAAAAAAGCCAATTCATAAAAACATTTAAACTTTGAAGTAATTCAAAGTGAAGGTAGATAATGACCTTAGAGATTGTTAGTGCTGGACTCCATTGTTCCTTAAGGATATCTAAGCATATGCTACCATTGCTGTTGATATTTGGATGAAAGACCTTGGTCCTAAACGCAACCTGAATATTGACAACATCAAACCAACTCAGCCTCCACACATCAATCAAATTTGATAATTGAAATTATTATAACCAGTTCCTCCAATGGTTCAAAAATCCATAAATAACCTTTTATACACTAGAGACGGCATCACAGCATTATAACAACTATTATAACAATAACAACTAACTAATATAAAACAAAAGATAAATTAACCATAGGTAGCAAAGTTACCTTAGGGGGCTTGAAAGGATAGTCAGGGGGGAAATGAATTGAAACTAGAAAAACCCCACCAGAGTATGGGCTATCCGAAGGCCCCATTATGGTAGCCTGCCAATGGAACATGTCCTCAGCAACAGGACCTGTAAAGTAAGACATGCAGCATGTCAGAAAAATATAATAAGTTAATAACCACAGCAGATGCTCAAACAAAAAAAAAACTGCAAATTAAAGGTAAAGAGGAACAACAAAGTGCCACAAACAAACTGGTCCAATAAGCGGAAAGCAAAGTCCGGAACTTACAGAAGATTTAAGGCAAACACACAAACACCATAACCCCACATGTTATTTACACATTCTGTCTCCATTGAGACTAAAAACTCTTGGCGACACTACAGATAGGCCAAAGACCCTTTGTTAACTGGCACATTTATGGATCAAATACTCAAATAAAGTTTAGTATATGATTTTCTTGGATACAGCAGATTAACACAAATAAGACTTGCTTTCTTTACAATTCTAATAAAGCATGTTCGAGGAAAGAATTCAATTTAATGCATCAGAAAAGCCCATCAATCGTCTTCAAAATGGGTTTAGATTCAAGATATTTGATGATATAAAACTCGTGAGTCCATAATGTTATACAACATAGACTAGCAATCTTTAAGGAATATCCAATTAGTTGATCATGTGTCTCATATTTGAAACGAATGAATGACTTTACACTCGTGAGTCCACAACCAGGCCTCTTTTATTATCCTACCCTTTTTTAAAACAGTTGTTAGCGAATGAGATCACAACATTTTGGTATGTGATCACATATTAATATATCATTTAGGTGACATACACAAGAAAAAGACTCAAAGGCACATCCCTAGAAGGTAGAGACAACACTAATATAATCTCTAGTTCCATATTTTGCTAGCTGAGAGCACTAGCAGTCAATACAAGGTAAGAGCATCTAATCATGCCTATATATACATCATTTTCCCCTAAAATACGATATACAGCTTACAACTCCATAAACTGGTTTTTGACCCAAAATTTATAACAAAATTCCACATCACAAAAAATTAATTTACAAAAAAATAAAAAAATAATAATAATAAATTACCAGCGCTACATGACGTAGGAGGATCTTTCTGCAAATCCTTAAGCTCCTTCAAAATACGTTTCGATGCCATCTCAACAGCAGCACAACAACAAAATCAAAACAGAACCTAATTCAAATAAAAAATGAAAAGTTGGTCAACGCCAAAATCAAAATAATAAATGTTCGAAATTAATCGGTCAACAATTAAAGATCTATACTATCAACATCATATACAAGCAAACAATCGCAATTTTATCATCAACTGTAGATATAATATAATTACACAAAGTAAGCAATAGGTAATTGAATCGAAGATAGAGATAGAGTACCTAATTGATGATGTATCGAAGCGGATTGAATCAAAATTGTTGAATTTACGGATTGAATAGAGTCGAGGAGCAGATCGAAATATTTTTGGGGGAAAACGAAATTAGGGTTTTTATTGATTTTTATTGAAGTTGGATTTTATAGAGGGCTGGGCTTGGCTTCTAGAATTTTCTTTATTAATTGTGGGGCCCAGATAGTTGGCGTGGGATAAACGCAGGTCGTTGGACAGTGGATGACTTTTCTTCTTTTCCTACTTCGGCCCAATTTCGCTAGATTTTTATTTTTGGACATCGATGGCTTTTTCTTTTGTTATTCTTTTTTAAAATGATGGTGTTTTTATAAGCGATCGCAGATGATAGCACATTATTGATGATTGGATTCTCTTAATGTCGCATCAAGTTACAACGAATATCATTTTTTTGGTAATGATTGTATGTTTTTACTGGAATTAGAGCAAACCGAATGATATGATATTGAATTTTAACACCGAGTACGATTTTAGTGAGGTCGTTTAGTGTTAAACGTGTCATGAAAAACATCCCACAAAATGTTTCTGGACCAATGAAATCAAGGAAAAATAACATTTAACACATTCAACTCACTGTCGGAGACTTAACATCTGACATTAACACCGACCAGCAGTGAGAAAACTGGCGTTAATCATCAGTGAATGGTGAAAAAAGCTTTTCACTCTTTATGCTATTCGTATTTATAATCCTTATCTCGATTCAACTTTAACGCAATATAATAATTCTTCAAATTCGTCAAAAATGACCAAAATACCTTTATTTATTTGCTTACTTATTTTTTGAAGGGTTTTGATAACCATTACACTAAGAATAATCATTAAATTTTCGTTACATAACAACAAATGCGTTGAGCATGAAGTCTTTCATGATTTATAAATTCAAACATCAATGGTTTTCAATGCAATTGGACTACACGGAGGTGTTAAACTTGATGTTACAACACCGAATTTAACATAAAATATGATTGTATATCTTTTACTTCCTCCGTCCCAGTCAAAGTGTCCACTTTGATTATGCACACAGTTTTAGGAATCTCCACTAACTATACTTTTCATCAATCAAATAACATCTTAACCCACTAAAATTAATTTTGATTGGTTGAAACATGAAAGTGGATACTTATTTAGGACAATCCAAAATAGTAACGTGAACATTTGAAATGGGACGGAGGGACTAATTTTTACACTCTAAATAAAGTAATAAGTATCCAACTAGTTAGTTAAGAAATGTATGTGTTTGTTATTAGGGGTTCGGTCGTTAGGTCTAATCTGAACATAACAAAATTATTTAAATTATTGCATAACAAAAAACAAACCGCCGATTTAGTCTTTCATTTAATTTTTAATATTTAGTTTTTTAACTTGGTTACGATTCAGTCTTTATTGTCACTTACCGATTCATGTAAGTCTATAACAGATAAACATCTCTATTCATTCTTTTAAATTCATTTCTTTTATGTTCTCTTCGATTAACAAGTTGAGTGGACACTATGAGAAATACAATGAAGAAAACCTTAAACTGTTGTACCAACTTTATACAATATCACCTACCCAAAATTATGTCGCGTAGGTTTTACAAAAAGACGATAGAAAGACATGTTACAGTAAACCAAGACCGCAAGTTATTTTTATTCTAAAGGTGTGGAGTAGGGGAAGAGAAATGCTAATGTTAATGTTAATAATAATACTTTGAATTTGTAGTTAGCAAAGTCCGTTAATCTGGGCCCACCCACAAATCGTATACAATATAAACGGAGTATACGCATTTTGATGTAGACAAAGGAAACTTGATTTCGGTAGTTAACTTTTGGGGGACTTTAGCCAGCTCAAAACACGTCTTGTGTAGATTTACGATTGACTTTTTCTTTGAAGCTACCATGTGCGTCCGGTATTTATATAGACAAATTATATTATATATTATATTTATCTTAAAAGAAGTATACGATAATCATTCTTCTTTATAAAGTTGATAGCAAAACTGTAATCCAACTTTTTACAGTATATTATACAATAATTGATTTTGATAATTATGAATTTATTAAAGAGGTTATTGGTTTCTGACATTGTTGAGACTTGAGAGACCATTCCACAAATCAATACATAGACTATATTATGAAGTTATATACCAAATCTAGTGTTATATCTTCAAGTATACTGTAAAAGCAATTCATGTAAACGGGTAGACAGAGGAGGTTTTTCATGTTCAGGTTAGGAGGGTGATTATTTTTACTCAGATGTACGCGGTCTAATCGGGGTATCTCCGTGACCGTTTCCGACCCTTTTCCTGGCCCACCCGAAATATGCAACTAGTGAGGTTTGAACCTGAAATCTCTTGTGAGTACATAAGGATGCCAACCAGTAGGTCATCTAACTATTTTGTAATGTGCATCCCATGATCAATTTACAGTTACTATGCTGTTCAATCGCTATTTGACTATATCATGTGTTTTCATTTACTTAGAGCTACACATGCATTTTCCTGTTAAAGATAAAACATGAATTGCAACAAAATATAATAACATCAAGTCTAGTAACGTTAAACCAAATATTAAAACTCTTTCAAAATAATCAGTACATAGAGAATGCAAGAAAAATTGAGCAAATGAACCAAATTGTCACTCTGCCATGGTAGTTTGGAAGAGAATTTAATATATCTCCCTTCTTCTGTTTTTTATTTTTTTTGGTTACTATAACTACTAACATGTGTGTTAAGTGTTTATGCTGAAATGAAAGGATCTGATTCTGCACATTTAAGTCACTGGATAGTTTGTTCTAATCAGAATGAGGTAAGGGTTCTAAGTCGTATACCCGGATCTGTTCAAGCCTTCTAACAATGTCATGGATTGTTGGTCGATTATCGGGAACCTCCACCACACAAGCCGAAGCTATCTGTAACATACTCTCTATTTTGTCTTCAATGTTATGAAACCTGGTTAGCTCGACGTCAAAAACCTCAGTTGTCCATTCTTCCTTGACCACTGATTGAACCCATCTCAGTAGATCCACCATGTTCCCTCTTGATGGAGATTGAACGGGTTGTTCTCCAGTTAAGATCTCGAGTAGGAGTACACTGAAGCTGTAGACATCTGATTTATGGGAGTGTTTGTGGGTTTCTAGCACTTCTGGTGCTATATATCCTGCAGATTCAGAAGATAGGATTGGAGGTAGGTTCATGGCAGGGACTAAGCCCATGTCGCTGATGCAGGCGTCCATATCTTGGTCGATGAGTATGTTTGATGATTCATGTTTCCGTCACTGAACCATGGGCCTCCTACAGAATGGATATGGGCAATGCCTTTTGCAGTTCCCATGGGAATTTTGACTCTGGCTTCCCAGTCAAATGGAATTCTACCAGCACCACTTTTTCCTGAGATTTTATTTGAATTATAAATCTCCGAGACTAACAGCAATAGGATAATACATAAAACTAGATTAGGCAGTTTTGACATGTTCATATTGTATTACAGGTCAAATTCGACATATTTACTTATGAATGGGTCGAATTGAAGAATTATGTTCTATCTTTCAGTCAAACAAATAAAGTCAGATACCTTAGCTAAAAACGAAACGTGTCCAATTGGTTGAACGGGTCGAATGCTGATCCAATGTGTATTTTTAATGATCAGCCTCCTAAATATTCTTTTCTGATATTCATATTTATATTTAAATAAGTTAATATTTGAAATCGTACTATCACACTTATTATTCATACACGACAGCACAAAATAAGGTGTTTCCGTTCAACCCAACTTGTTTTGACCCAATATACTGACCTATAACCCAGCCTGGGGACCCACACAATCTCATTCTGCCACTTGCACATAATAGGAAAGGATAGTGTCAAAAATACTTACCATGCATGACTGCATGAGGGTCATCAAGCTACCGGCCCATAATAATCATAATTGAGAAGCTTTGCATCCTTTGAATAATAGAAAGCACGAAGGGCTGCAACATTTTGATGCGGCCCAATTCTCCCCATAAGCTCCATTTGCTGTTCAAAGTCTTTCTTACTGGCCGCTACTTCTTTTACTCTTTTCACAACCACAGTAGTGGACTCCTCCAAAACCGCCTACGAGGCTATTCCAAAAGTACCCTTCCCGAGCACCTCAGCAGAAGCCCCAAACAAGTCATCAAGATCAAAATTATAAGAAGAACCTTCAAAGAAAACCAGCTTTCTGTTATCATTCTCTATAGTTGCACTACCAATTTCGGTTGGGCGCTTCTCAACCTTACTAGCAGTCGAAGGCTTCGTTTTTGGCCTCTAGTTGCGTCAGTAATCTTTTTCCTAAGATAACAGAAAACAATAGTAACAACTAAAAGTAATACTCCAACACCTCCTATGATTGCAATCCCTATAATAGCCCATAATGGAAATTTCTTTTTGGAAGGATGGTGTCCACAATCCTTGAGAGGTAGTCCACACAAGAAACGGTTCCCTATGAATGAAGAACTTGGGAAAGTTTGAAATGAAGGTGAAATCAAGCCGTTGAGATGAATGTAGCTCATGTTCACATGTCTGAGTTTTGAGAACTTGACGTCAAGAATTGGACCAAATAGAGAATTTTTCTAGAGGTATAGTCCATTTAGCCGCGTCTTAGACTGGATATTTGATGAAATAGTTCCGGTGAATGAATTGAATGATAGGTCCACTATATGCAGTCGGCGAGGAAAGACGGCTGGAATGTTATTGCTGAAGTTGTTATGTTGAAGAAAAAGAAAACGGAGTGAAGGAAGGGAAAGAATATCAGATGGTAAACTCCCATTCAAGCGATTAGATCTGAGGCTTAGAAGTCTCAATGCATCAAGTCGTCCAAGAGTGCAGGATGGTATAGGTCCAGCAAGTCCCACACCAGGAAGTCGAACCACAACCACACGAGTGGCATTAGAGGTACATGTAACGCCAGACCATGAGATGCAGATGTTAGTAGCATTGTCGACATTTCCCCGTTTGAACTTTGGACCATGAGGTACAGCAGCAGCAAAGGCAAGAAGAGCTTGTTTATCTGAGTTTAAGTCAACACACGCCAGCAGCAGAATGGAAAGTATGATAAAGACGGGCAAATGGTTCTTTTTATGAATTGGTCATTATCAGAATTTTACGGAGGTGAAAATTAGGTAGCCCTCTTTTACTAAGAAACAAACAGACCTTTTCTTACCTCCTGATTTTGCAGACAATTTTCCAATTGCCATGCAGGCAGTTTGTCGGCCATTCTTGTTTATGGAATATTACCTTTTTAAGATTACTATAAGCACATATCTATAGTTGACTCAGCATATATCTCACAAGTATGGTTTGATTTATGTAATCACTAAGTTGAGGCTTCTATTCGTACACGATTTTGAAACTGTCACTGCGGTGTATAGAAATAGAAGTAGACAATATCCAGTTATCTGTTGATGGTGTTTAGGCTGTCAATAGACTTGGTCAGGTTTTACTTGCCACTGTAAATGAATCAACCGTTGTGCCTTTTGTTAGTGGACAAGTAAGTTTCTGAAGTTACTTTATCAACGACTGACATGCTAATTTCTTTACTTAGTAATCCTAACTTGGTGTGTTCGTGCAGTAAAACAACGGCTGGAGCTTGCTGTCAATCTGGAAAAAAGAGGAAACCTACCTGGTGCAGAGAATTTGGTAATTCATTTCGTTTTCCTAGTCGCTGAGATTTTTTTTGTGTATCCATCTTTGCAGTAGAGTAAACAAATATGTTTGAATAGGATATTTTTGTCAATTATAAAATTTTTAACAAATGTTGGTTAAATAGGACTATATCCACATGCAAAATTGAATTTTAAATGAATAATTTTGAAATTTTTTAAAAGTAAAGGACTAAAGGTGAAACTCGATATAAACCACAGTCGGCTTAATCTATACTCCCTTATTATACATTACTATCTTTGGATTAAAAAAATATATCAGAAATACCTAAATTACC
The DNA here is from genome assembly GCA_963921325.1 of Logfia minima. Lineage (NCBI taxonomy): Eukaryota > Viridiplantae > Streptophyta > Magnoliopsida > Asterales > Asteraceae > Logfia > Logfia minima. Next base: position 6,339,669 of record OY992766.1, on the reverse strand, counting down.
CGTACACCAATTCAACTATTATAGATCTTAAATTAATTAATCAAACTTTATATCAACTACACACTTTCCATAAAAATCATCGTTTTTTTTTATCTTCGATTAGACATCTCAAATGAGATATACTTTTGACGAATTTTTTTCTTTCATTTTTTGGAATAAAAATTTATGTGTCTTTACATGAACGACCTATTTACTAAAAATTATATGTGTAATCGCGCATAATCGCAGGTAAATAAACTATATATAATTATATATATAATTATACAGTTATAACTTTAAACAATAGACATTTACATATTTCATCTATTTAATCGTTTTATATTTGAAAATGAAACAATATATTTACCTGCTGCAATACGAGCACTGTACTAATTTATTTTAATTTTTCTTATTTTTTTTCTTCTGATCATGCTTAAATTTGAAAATGGCTAAGAAAACATATACCCGAGTCGGGCATCCCGACCAATCCATTTATAACAGAGCACAGCCGACCCGATCCATGGTGCTTTTTCTTTAGAATTCAAATTCAAAATTCAGAAATACTTTAACAAATCTTGTTGCCGTTGAAGTGAATCTATATACATAACCAACCGTTAAAATCTGCGATCAAATTTTATTGCCGTTGAAGTCAATTATCCGCAATCAACTTACCTCTCTTGTCAACTTTCTGATCGGTTCCATAAACTTCATCTCCAATTGCTTTACTTATACACTTTATTCTTTTTCTTATTCAATTTCATTCTTATTTTGAGCGTACAAATGACTACTGATAGAATTATGTGTTTGTGTTTTATTGCCTGAATTTTAAACTGTTAGGTTTTGCGAAAACTAGGATTTATATAGATTTTGTGAGATTGTTTGTGAATTTTGGATTCTTTGTGACTTCTTGATATTTTATACGGATTTTGATTTGTTTATAGCTATATTTTGTTGCTTTCTTGTGATTCCAATTGATATTGATACGGTTAAGTAGCTATTATCAGATTCTTCCTGAATCTTTTATTTATTTTACGGTTTTTGAATTGTTTATAGATATCATTCAATTGTTTCCTTCTGATTGTCTTAGTGTTTGTGGAAGTTAGGGTTGATATCTATTTAATAGATTCTGTGTTGTTTATGGTTTCATGGTTCTTTTTATTTTTATGAATTGGTCATACCAGAATTTTATGGAGGTGAAAATTTGGTAGTCCTCTTTTACTAAGAAATAAACAGACCTTTTCTTACCCCCTGATTTGTAGACGATTTCCCAGTTGCCATGCAGGTAGTTTGTCTGCCATTCTTGTTTATGGAATATTACCTTTTTAAGATTACTATAAGCACATATCTATATTTGACTCCACACATATTTCCCACAAGTAAGTTTCTGAAGTTATTTTTTCAATCTCTGACATGCTAACTTATTTACTTAGTAATCCTAACTTGGTGTGTTAGTGCCATAAAACAACGGCTGGAGCTTGCTGTCAATCTGGAAAAAAGAGGAAACCTACCCGGTGCAGAGAATTTGGTAATTCATTTCGTTTTCCTAGTCGCTGAGATTTTTTTTGTGTATCCATCCTTGTAGTAGAGTAAACAAATATGTTTGCGTAACGGTTTCAAGTTTATAAATTTCGGTAATTAGTTTGCAGTTTGTTCAAACTTTTTCTTCTTAGCTGCTCACTTGATTGTAAGTGAAACCTTTTCAAGTTTCAGGCTCTAGTTGTTTGTAGAGTCCAAAATTGTAAGCTCTAAAAAATTCATTTCTTCCAGTCAGGTTGTTGCACATGCTTGTTCTCTACAGTCTTGATAATAGTAGCATTATTTGTCACCTAGAACACCATGCATAACTTCTATCTTAGGTGTGTAATGCAAATGATTAGAAACCATTATTTTATTTTTTTTGCAAATGATCTTAACTTTGTGAAAGACACATGATGAACTAAATCAATCCCTTGGGGATCATCGACTAACTCAGATTTTTTTTACTCAGGTTTTACGTCTCCCATGATTAGATACACTAGATACAGTTGCAAAATTTTCAGGTAAATGTTTGTATGCAATATAAATAAACTTTGGGTGAGTTTCTATCCGTTTAACCTATGGACAAGTGTGAAAAGAGGTTTGTTTAACTTCGCTTAATCTTCTTGTTATGGTTACTGTTTTAATTTACATGGGTATATCATTTGGTTGTGTCTTTCTGGATTTAAATCAGTTGTGTACATAATTTCTGGAGCACCTTCTCACTCCGAAGTGTCCATGTGCACAATGCTTTTGGTCCTATGGACAAGTGTGAAAAGAGTTTTGTTAAACTTTGCTTAATCTTCTTGTAATGGCTGCCGTTTTAATTCACACTGGTATATCATTTGCTTATGTCTTTCTCGAATCAAATCGGTTGCGTACATAATTTTTGGAGCATCTTCTCACTCCAAAGTGTCCATGTGCACAATGCTTTTTGTAAAATTATAATAAACAGCAATAACAATCCCCAGCACTTCTTCACTACCAATCCATATGACAGAGTCACGTGATCCTACATTCTCAGTAGAGGGTAATGTGATGAAGAGCTGATCAATGTAACAAACAAGAATTCTCTGTGTAAGAGGCACCAGGTACTCAGTTGTTCTTCGTCATTATTTAATTGGTAACATTTTGAGGTGGAAGTTTTCTCCAATTACCTTAAAAGGGGTCAATTTGGGTGTTATTTAATCTCTAATTGGTTGAACGGGTCAAGTTTAAATGTATACCTAAAATTGAAATGGGTCCAACAGACAACAATTCATCCAAAGTGGCAATTATAAGTTTTCAACATTCTAGCGATATTCTAAACAAATATGATAAGTATTTTGATTGGTTTGGCTATGATGATCATATTAGTTTGATTTATTTGATTTAACAATGAATGAAACATTGAAAATCGACCTTTATCCTGATGGTGCAATAACTGGATGACAATTTTCAATGAAATTGCAATTTTTTGTATCAATGCCTGTCACCTTTTAATCCGAATTGGATTTTAGAACAACCCAAAGTCAAAGAGTTTCTGCCTTGCTAGGACCCGATGATTTAAAACTCTGAGTAGTTGGAGCCGATTTTTTGGTTTCGGTTGGTTATACTGTACATGGAATTTATTTAAATTATGTATCTTGTTGACTAAATACCTTGAACCTCTTGATTTTATTTGCTTCCATGATATGTTGGACCCGTTCGTTTTTAGCTGTTTGCTTGGACCCTTTAAGTTTTGTTTTCTTGGACCCATTGATTTTGTTGGCTCCCATGACATGTTGGACCCGATTGGTTTGGCTATGATGGTTGGATTATTTTAATATAAAAATAAATAAAAATCGAAAGTCAACTTGCATTATGACAAATTGACAATGCAATAACCGGATGACATTTGTCAATGCAACCGTGTTTGTTTGTATCGAGGTTGGAATCAGTCTCTTTTGTTGATTTCGGCTGTTTGTATTAACTTGTTGGACCCTATTACTTTGTTGGCTTCGATGACATGTTGGACCCTATTGGTTTAGCAATGTTGGTCCGAATATATTAATTTAGAAATTAATAAAAATCGAAAGTAGACCGGTATTATGAAAGTACAATAACTGGATGGCATTTTCAGTGCAACGGTTAATGTTTGTATTGATGTCGGAATTGGTCTCTTAAAGTCGACCCTTTTTATGAAAGTACAATAACCGGATGGCATTTTTCAATGCAACCATTATTATTTGTATTGATGTTGAAATCGGTCTCTCTTGCTGGTTTCGACTGTTTGCTTTGACCTTGTTTGTTTTCCTTGGACCCGATCTGTTGGACCCGATTATTTTGCTGGCTTCGATGACATGTTGGACCCGACTGGTTTGACTATGATGGTTGGATTATTTTCTTTAAAATTGAATAAACATTAAAAGTTGAACGGTGTTTAAATAGTGTGATAATCGGATCACATTTTTTAAGTGGGGCGGTTTCATTTATATCATTTTCGGAATCAGTCTTTTTTGGTGGTTTGGTTGTTTGTGTGGACCCGTTAAGTTTGTTTCCTTGGACCCGATCTATTAGACCCGTTGATTTTGTTGGCTTCAATGACATGTTGGGCTCGATTGGTTTGGCTACGATTGTTGGATTATATTAATTTAAAAATGAATATACATAGAAAGTCTACTCATATTGGTTTGGAACCGGTTGTCCTGTTGATTACGACACACTAACAAGCTTTTCCTTAAGGTCTGATCATCAATTGCTAACATCTCCTCGTTAAATGATGTCTAGATTAATATATTACAAATTTGGCTGATTTGTTGTTGATTATCTTACTTTTTCAATCTCTTGTACAATTATTGGGACACGATCCTCTAAAAGGGCATTGGAGGTAACTTTATTTTGGTTCATTCTTTTTACTAACAGCAAAAAGGGTGGGTTAGGTAGCGGGTCATAATGGATTATTGTTCTACTATGTGTTGAAATGCGTGGGTTTCCGTTGACCTGCATAAACTTTTTTTCCATCTTTTTTATTTTTTTGGTATATGTGTGTGAATAGTTGCTATGTTTATTATAAATTCTAAACATAAGTTATTTGAAGGTAATCTAAATGCTTGAATAAGTAGGGCTAGGAGTTTGTACGCAATATAAATAAACTGTGGGCGAGTTTCTACCGGTTTAACCTGTCCAACCCATTTGACCTGTTGAATTATATGCTTAATATCTGTATTTTGTGAATAAATTTGTGTCTGCAGTATTGCAAATATTGTGAGCAGTTGGGCGTTTAAGCATGTATCAAATTGTTTGAGCAATTTAAATCATATGCAGGTCTTGTCTTCCTTTTGGGATCGTATTTGAGCTCCAGGTGACCTTATAGGAAGACATAAGTACTATGTTGTTGATGTCATATGTCAAGTTGTCTACCCACACTGACTTGTGCTTGTTGTTGCAGTGAGGATCCTGACTTCCCCTTTAAGTACAATGGAGCAGCTGCGAAGACACTTAAGGAGCTTGAACGTGTATGCGAGAGTCAAATTCCTATGATTCTAAAAAGTAAAAAGATGAAAAAGGTTCTAGTGGAAGCCAAGCTACTGCGTGATACTCTTAACTTTGTGAAGACACATACTGAACTAAATCAATACCTTGATGATCATTGACTAATTAACATTTTCTTTTCTCAGGTTGTCCCTAAGAATTGTTTGCTCAAAAAAGGTTACAAAGAGGCTCCTGACATGGCTGCAGAATCTCTCTGAGAAAGCTGGTCATTATCTCTCTAAGAATTGTTTGCTCAAAAAAGGTACAAAGAGGCTCAAGGTTGTTCCTAAGAATATGACATTAACATTTTCAACTCTCTGAGAAAGCTGGTCATTATGTCCGAGCTCTTCAGTTGCATACCTGAACTTCCATTTTCTTCTCCATAACTATGGTGAACTGCTGGACATCAAACGTGTCACTATGACTGCTCATGTTATCAAGCCACAGGTTTATCTATTATTGGATTCGGTTTACTTATCATTTGGAGATTTTGGCTGATTTGTTGCTTATTATCTTACTTTTTCAGTATCTTGTAGAGTTTTTGGGACACTATCTCTAGAATGGGCATTGAAGGTAACTTTACATTGGTTCATTCTTCTTACAGACAACATAATGGGTTATTGTTCCACTGCATAGTGAAATGGGTGGATTTTGGTTGACCTGCAAAAACTTTTTGGTTCACTTTTTTAGTTTTTGGTGTGTGTGCGTGTGTGAATAGTTAATATGTTATAAATACAAAACATAAGTTATTTGATGGTAATCTAATTGCTTGAATAAATAGGGCTAGGAGTTTGTATGCAATATAAATAAACTTTGGGTGAGTTTCTATCTGTTTAACCTATCCAACCCATTTGACCAGTTGCATTATAAGCTTAATCTCTGTATTTTGTGCTTAAATTTGTGTCTGAGGATTGCGAATATTGCATGCAGCTGTGTGTTGAAGCATGTATCAAATTATTTGAGCAATTTAAATTATATGGAGGTCTTTACTTCTTTTTGGGATCGTATTTAAGCTCTAGGTGACCTTATATAGGAAGACATAAGTTCTATGTTGTTGATGTCATATTTCAAGTGTCTACCCACATTGACTTGTGCTTGTTGCAGTGAGGATTCTGACTTCCACTTTTAGTACATGTGAAGACATCAAGGACCTAGAATGTGTTACGAGAGAGTCAAATTTCTTCGATATTGAAAAGACCAAGAATTTTCTGATGGAAGCCAAGCTACTGTATGATGTTTTCTTTTGTACTCTTTTATTTGTAGTTGTTTATATCGGCTACTGTTTGTGAGTGTCTATGTTTTATCTTTAGTTAGAGGGTAGCTTGTAGATGACAAAAGCAAAAGATAAAATGACGTGAAATAATGCTTCCTCAAAAGACAAAAGCAAACAAAAGTCAATTATGCATAATGCTTTGGGTATAATTATCATAAACAGCAATAATAATCCCGAGTGCTTCCTCACTACCAATCCACACTCGCTATTGCATACGGCAGAGGGAAATGTGATGAAGAGCTTATCAATATAAAGATCAAGCATTCCCTGTTTGATTTGCAAGCCAGGTACTCAGTTGTTATTCATCATTTATAAATTGGTACTTAATATTTGAGGTGGTGATTTTCTCCAATTACCTTCCAAGGGGCGTTTCGGGTGATATTTAATCTCTAATGGTTGAATGGGTTGATTTTAAATGTATACCTAAAATTGAAATGGGTCAAGCTGGTGGCAGGTCATCCAAAGTGGTACTCATATTTTTAGTATTCTAGGCTATCTATTGCTTAGACCAAATATGTTCGTTTTGGCTGTCTGCTTAGACCCTTAAAGTTTGTTAACTTGGACACGAGATGTTGGACCCAAATAGTTTGGCTATCATGGTTGGCTAATTTTAATATACAACCGAAAAATATCAAAAGTTGACCCCTTTATTTTACTGGTGTAATAACCGGAAGGCATTTTTCAGTGTAGCGTGTTTATTTGTGTCAATGGCGGAATCGGTCTCCTTTGTTGGTTTTGGTTGTTTGCCTGGACCCTTTTAAGTTTGTTTCCTTGGGACCGATTGATTTGGCTATGATGGCCGGTCTATCTTAATTTAAAATTGAATAAATATTGAAAGTTGACCCGTATTATAATGGCGCAATAACTGGATGGCATTCTTTAATGCAACTGTGTTTATTTGTGTCCATATCGGAATCGGTCTCTTTTGTAGGTTTCGGTTGTATGCCTGGACCCTTTTAGTTTGTTTTCTTTGACCTGATGATTTTTTTTGGAGATGTTGATTTCGAATATTTTGTTGGCTTCGATGACATGTTAGACCCGATTGGTTAGGCTATGACGGTTGGTTTATTCTAGTTTAAAACTGAATAAATGTCAAAAGTCTACCCTTATTTTAGTGGTGCAATACACAAATGACATTTTTCAATCCAGCGTGTTTATTTGTGTTGATGTTGGAATCGTTCTCTCTTGTTGGTTTCGGCTGTTTGCTTAGACCCTTTAAGTTTATTTCCTTTGACCAGATCAGTTTGACTCATTGATTTTGTTGGACCTTATTATTTTGTTGGCTTTGATGACATGATGGACCCGATTGGTTTGGCTATGATGGTTGGCTTATTCCAGTTTAAAACTTTTAAATATCAAAAGTCGCCCATATTTTAGTGTGCAAATCACGGATGACATTTTTCAACGTGTTTATTTTTGTCAAGGGGTTGTTGCGTACGAATGCACTTAACTTTGGTCGAATGTTCATAGTGTGTACCCAACTTATGGGTAGGGTTTTTAATGCACTTAACCTGTTAAAAGTCACAAGAAATGCACCTTACCTGCAAATGTCTACGTGAAATCCGGTTACCAAATGTCTTGCCATGTTAGAATTGGTGAAAAAACACAATCGGTTACCAGCTAAGGGTTGAGCTGGTCATGAAGTACATCAATTAACGATTTTTGAAAGTTAAATGCATTAAAAACCCTACCCATAAGTTGAGTACACACTATGAACATTCAGCAGAAGTTAAGTGCATTCGTACGCACTAACCCCTTTTGTCAATGTCGGAATCCATCTCTTTTGTTGGTTTCAAGTGTTTGCTTGGACCCTTTAATTTTGTTTCGTGGACCCATTCTATTGGACTCGTTAATTTTTTTAGACCCGTTAATTCTGTTGGAATCGATTATTTTGTTGGCTCGAATGAGATGTTGCCCTAGTTGATTTAGCTATAATGGTTGGCCTATTTCAATTTTAGATTGAATACTTATCGAAAGTCGACCTGATTTAGCTATAAGGGTTAACATGTTAAACTATAGAGTTAAGGGGCTAACGTTCAAGCAAAAAAGGAAAGACCCGGATATAATTTTCATAAAAGCAAACAGTGGCGGGGCCATCGATGGAAGTTCATCTTCCACAATTTCTACTATCAAGATACAAATTTAAGCTTTTATTTTTCTTTCAAGACTTCAGTTAAACTGATTTTATCTGCTTAAAACATACTTTATATGCCTAAAACTATCATATAATTAGATTAAATTGCTCAAGAACTGGTTTTTATATACGACATAATTTCCGATCCACATAGACACTTGATACCCCTCGATTATTGATGCCTTGAATCGTCGCTCTGGCCGCCAAACCCCAAGGCCGGTTACAATTAATATTATATTGCACATAATACATTTAAATATTTTATTTTTTATTTAATATTACAACATTGAATTTACAATTACAATAATTTAAACTATTATAAAAAATCACTTTCATTAAAAAAGTATCAATTATTATTGCATTCATATACCATTAAACATTTGTCTTTCAATATCAACGTACGAAATCTTCATCCGCTGCTGTGCGTAAGATTCGACACTAGTAAATAAATAAATAACAAAACCTTAAAAAGCCAAAAAAAAAAAATAAAAAAAAAATTGCAAATTGAACCCCCAACTCATGAATTTACAAATACCGGAGCAAAAGAAAAACCCCAACAAAAACCCTTTCTCTCCGTCTCCATTTTTCAGTTCTTCATCCAAAAATCCTCATCATTCTTATTCTTCTTCAAAGGTCAGCCTACCTTCATCTACTATTACTCTGTCTATATACATGTATATCTACGTATCCGTGTGTTTATAATTGTATATTGCATACTATATAATTGAATTTATTCCTTACTAGGGTTTTTATGCAATCACATCGGCTATTTTGTAATTTACAACTTGCTTACACCGAAAGTATTATATTTAACCCGTTTAAAGAAATTGTTGTAAGCGTTTACTTAGGGTTTTGATGTAATTGAACTTTAGTATCTTTAAAATGAAATTTGCTATATTATACCTGATACAATTTTATTGTTTTTTTTTTTGAGTAATTATAATATGATAAAATACTTTAGATATCATTATCTTTGGATTATTCATTTATTTGGTTATTCAAGCTCTCCAATTTGATTATTATTTCTATATTTAAATGGTGAATCAGTTTAAAGGGGGGAGATCAGAAGAGGTTGAGATCGAAAACCAATAGGGGGAAGTTATGGGTTATGCTCAGTTAGTAATCGGTCCTGCTGGAAGTGGAAAGGTAATAAAATATGATTACCTTAAGCATTTGCTTTTGTTTTGGGAGACAATAATTAATAGTTCTTTTTTGCTACTTGCAGTCCACTTATTGCTCAAGTTTGTACCAACATTGTGAAGCTACTCGGCGAACGATTCATATAGTGAATTTAGACCCTGCTGCAGAAAATTTTGATTATCCTGTGGCCATGGGTAAGTGGGATTTGCTAATAGTTTTGGTGGTCTCTCTCTAAAGTTTATGATTTTATACTAGTGTGGTTGTAGATATTCGGGAACTTATATCTTTGGATGATGTTATGGAGGAGCTTGGACTTGGTCCAAATGGTGGTCTTATGTACTGCATGGAGTATCCTTTTTTTGTCTTTATGATTGCTATACATAGGTTAATTTGGGTTATATCTTATCATTAATGAAAATAAAAAGATAAAAGTAAATTAGTCAAATACACACAATCTCCTAAGTTGTCTACTATAACCTACAGATCATATTGTTATAATTTAGTTTCTGTAATGATATAGAGGAAATTAGTTACTTACAAGTTTCAAAATTGTTTGTGGTTCAACCTAGATCAACCCGACCGTTAGCCAACTCGATATTGTTTTCTTGTTAATTCATCTTACTATGTCCATTTTGACACACCTCTAACAAGAGCACAAGGAAGGCACGGTTTAGTTTTTTCTCTCTCTCATATGGTGAATTTGAAGTCCTTAAATCTCATCCATTAGACATCTTGAAGAAAATTTGGATGAGTGGTTAACCGAAGAACTGGATAATTACATGGAAGATGATTATCTAGTATTTGACTGCCCAGGTATCACTTACCGTTTCGTACTATCATTTGTCAATAATCAAATGTACAGAAGCTGAAATAGTTATATAGGAACATTAATAAGTATGCAGATGTTGAAAAATGTTTCCTGATTATTAGCATCATCTTGCCTGATATACTCATATTTTATCATATTAATGGAGTGTGTTGTGAAACTCCCACTTACTCATTGTGTTAGTGGCCTACGTTAGTTGTTTAAGTACTTTATGTCTATACTCTATAGTAATAAACTAATTCTTCTTCTAAATCTTCTATTCCGCAGGTCAGATTGAACTCTTTTCTCATGTTCCAGTTCTTAAGAACTTTGTGGAGCATTTGCAGCGTAAGAATTTCAATGTTTGTGCTGTGTACTTGCTTGACTCCCAGGTTCGCACTGGTTTTTCTTTTGTTAGTTTTACATGTTGCAATCTCAACCTCTTTACTTATGCATGGGTCGATCCGGGAGAAACTCACCATAAGTGCATTTTTATTGCATAAAATCTCAAAATTCATAGCGGTAAAAGTTTAGATTGTTAGTGAAATAATAAAATTTTTGTAATCACAAATGAAACACTTTCTGGAAAATTGTACGAGTCAATCTGACCCAACCAACTTCATGCCAAAAATAACATATGTTGACTCAAAGCTATTTGACCATCTAAACAATCCGACCCTCCCATTTTGCTTCCTAAATGATCAATTCGTGAGTGGTTTTCAGTTTGGTGATTTCTTTTACCTATCTCAGTTCATCACGGATGTCACCAAGTTTATTAGTGGGTGTATGGCTTCGCTCTCTGCAATGGTTCAACTTGAGCTACCTCATGTTAACATCCTCTCCAAAATGGATCTCGTGACTAGAAAAAGAGACATTGAAGAGTTAGTTGCTATATTACTTATTTCATTTTTTATTTTTATATATTCAGTTGTAAATTTGAAATCATCTTTACATTTCCCATTGACATTTCATCTATTTCCATTAGTTATCTGAACCCAGAGCCTCAGGCTCTGCTGTCAGAACTGAATCAGCGCATGGCTCCTCAATTCCAAAAGCTCAACAAGGCCTTAATTGAATTGGTGTGTTTTTAATATGAATTGTGACTAGTAAAAGCTAAAGTTCTTTCTTGTATAGCAATGCTATGTTTTTGAGTTAACACAATGACCAACTTTTATGGTGTACCAGGTGGACCAATATAGCATGGTGAGTTTTGTGCCACTTGATTTAAGGAAGGAGAGCAGGTAAAATATTCATAACCTTTACATCTCATAAATGCATGTGCGTTTTAAAATATGTTTTACCATTTTTTCTATATGTTGATTCATAGAATTTGAAAGAAGTATCAAATTTGTTCCATGGTTGTTCTTCTTGTACCAAGTGTTATGAAAAATCATTTTGTGCAACTAAAGGGGGGAAGTATGTATAAATGTGCAAGTTTGGTTATATTATATTTTTAAGAGTTAAAAGTATGAAACCTTGCCTTAAAAAGAAGTAGGTTGAATTATTAAAACTTCTCTTAATATGTATAAGCTATGCTAAAAAGTTTTTTGGGTCATTAGTATAATAGTAGTTATTGTAATTGTATCTAACTAAGAAGTGGTATATATGAAAGTCTTTGAAGTTTAAGTAGTGTTGGCAAGTCAACTCGAGACGTTGTGATATTTTTACTCATTTGTCCCTAACCCGTTTTATCCCCTTGCCAACCTGCCCGACTGCCGGTTTTTCAACTTTTGCCACATATACATATTCATGCAATGCAATACCCATGTTTTCATATTTTATTCTCGTGTTGTCATCTTGTGAATTATGATATGGGGACTGAAAATTGATGTGTACTATCTGGTTCTTGTCTCTTTTACAGCATACAATACGTTCTTTCACAAATCGACAGCTGTATTCAATTTGGAGAAGATGCTGATGTGAAAATTAGGGATTTTGACCCAGATGAAGATCAGGATTAGAATGTGTGATTATCAAGATACAACATTAACTGTCTGCATTATTGTGAAATTGGTGATATTGGTGTGAACAATTACTATATATTGTTATGATGATTAATGTCCCATTGATGTTGTTTAAGGTTTAAGGTGATAATATTGGTGGGTCAGACAAGTCAAATTGAGTAATGTGCTAGCATTGGTCAAAACAAGTTGAACCATACTTTTCATTGTATAGTTAATGAGCATTGCAAGGATAAACCAGCCCCAAAACTCAACTGATTACTACCATTGTCGAAAGTTTGAAAACGATAAGCATAAATGAAGCTTGTTGCACTAATGATCAGCAAATGAAAGTTGGTGATGACTTAATTCAAACTATAATATTACATCGTTACTATAGCATCTGGATTTATGAGTAACGTGGTTGAGAGTGATAAATGCAGAGGAACTAAGTAATTAGATGAAACTTTAGTTAAACCCATACTTGGTTATGAAAGGACCCAACGAATTAACAGTGAAATTAAGCATGAAATCAGCACTAACAGATGTCAGATAAGAATTAGTTGAGTTATTAATAATAGATAGTTTGCTATACTTCTGTAGATTGTTTTAGGGAGAAATAAGTCGGGTATTGACTAAGCGTTGATTATGTAAATTCTGGGGTTGTGAACAGATGACTAGACACGAACGACAAACAACTTATTGCTTTGAGGCGAGTACTCTCTATCCTTAAAGCAATTTCGCCCCCTCTGGTTTATATAAAAACGTGTGCTTTGGGTTACCAGTGAATCACTTCCAAAGATACAACGACGAGACACTAAAAGATATACTTCTATAGCAATACGTCTCCCAGCAATCTGGTAATAGAGGGACAGAATTTTTGGTGCGTAAAAGTGGATTTTTCTTATTCAAAATTCGTTGGAGTGGTGATGCTTTTTGTAGGGCAAAAGCAACCTTTCCAACAGACAAATAACGGCAGTTGTATCCCCCTTCGTAAAGGCACCAGAAACAGGCAGTAACAATGAACAGGTGTGGCGGTTTGTTAGCAGTGCATTATCGAATGGTTACAAATTTTCTGATCAGTAACCATTGGATGCAGTGGCGGAGCTAGAGTGGGGGCAGTGGGGGCACTCGCCCCCTCAAAAAATTTGAAAATATGTAAAAAGAAAATTTTTTTAAGGTATTAATGACAATTTTAAATTTCCGCCCCCACAAAATTATAGAAGAAAATAAAATAATTTTTTTTTCGCCCCCTCCATTTACATTTCCTAGCTCCGCCCCTGATTGGATGTATATATACGGTTTGTATGGACATAATAATCCAATAGTCATATCTCTACAAACCATCTCGATTATAAATCACCAAAATAACTAGAAGGGTTCCAAAAGTCAACCATCTCGATTATGGCCTCATTGGATGATTCATTGTTATCATTGTATTTTTATCGACCTATTACTTTGGAGTCTTCGGTATTGCCTTCATTATTACTACTTTCGTGAGAGTTTAGTTCACTATCATGGTGCATAGAACATGAATTGCATGTTAGACTTGATAACATATTCATGAAGTTTTCAAGGCCAAAGAAAATTTCCAAGCTAATGATAAGAAGCTCCTTATGACAAAATAAAAAATAAAAATGGAGCTTATTGGATTTCTAAAACCCAGCAAGTCCACGAGCCATGAAAATAAGCTAATCCAAACACCCACTTAGTAAAGTTTTAGCTAATTATTTTGATGTATTTTAAAATGTGAAGTTATAAACTCATTAGACTTTAAACTTCCATTATTTGTGACATGTGATCAGGTGAATTCTGAAACAATATAAGAAGCAACATACTAATTGCAAATAGTTTTGTTCATTGCCGAATCGGGTTTTTGTTAAAATTAACTAGTGATGAATTTTTTAATGTGTTTTTTTAGCGTAAGAGGGAAGCTAGATTTCTCTTGTAACACTTACTATATATATAAAGAAAATTCAGACAGCAGGTTGAAGCCAAATTGGAGGCGCAAAATGACTACGCGATTGTAAGGGAAGTGAGGCTCAATGGTTCCGTTAGACATATGATAAATGCCCATATCGCTCCCTCCTCCCTTTATACTGTCACGGTATAACTCAAAAACGTCATCCGTGTAGTATATGCAGTTCCCTGTTATTACACCTGTACGGTCCTCTTCCACCCAAAAAGTTTGACTATATCCAACAAATAGCGCTTTCGCACCCCAATCCTTTACCTCCTACCATTTTTCTCTATGTAAGTCATACCTGAAAACTCGAAACTCTTTGTCTTCTAACTTTCACACCAATCATCATTTGCATCATCAAACATTCCTTCCCAAATAAAAACCAACAACCCTTCGTCTTCTTCTATACCTACAATATACGCTCCCCTATCCTCTCATTATAAACTATTGGATCTATATGCTCTAAGAGTCATAATTAAAATGATATTACTAATCACATATGATCTTATAGGGTCACACCAATAGCGGATAAACAATAATTGATTAATTTCAAGAATTTGATTCTTGCTAATTATCAATAATTCTTGTATTAATTGAAAATTAATATTTTGTTAAAATACTAATGTTCCAAAGCCTATAACACATTAGAAGTCATATAATATGATTATAAAAATCATGTACAACTTATTGGATCTAAAGGGTCTATATATATGATCCAAATAATCCTATAATAGAGTGTCAAACGGGTAATTATACCAAAGAAATAAAGATCGTTAGATTGTAAATGATGAAAAACAATGAAGGGCTCAGATTCCTTCATTGTATCCTCTTTTAATTATATATAAAGATAAAGATGTAAATGGATCTTAGTGGGTTTTATAAAAACGTCTTATAATATGATGAACTTATATTTTAGCTTCCGTTGCAATTTATCTTTGTTTTAAACCTTGATTTTGATCTACAAATCCAATATAAACATCTTCGAGTATCATTGAAATTATCAATCATAGTTGTTGGATTGATCTCCTCTTGGACGTCACATGCTCGTTTGTGACAATCAAAGCTATATATATGATCCTTATGGTAAGTGATATCAAAATTGACACCACCATTAGGTACAGCTGTCTACTTGTCATCTCCTAGCCGACAAAACCCTAGCCTCCCGAACATCCCCATAATACAACCACCAACGATAATGGAACAAGGAGGACTAGCTTCCTGCAATCCGAAAACGAAGTTTCTCTTAATTGTGGAAAAGGTTAGATCTCAGAAAGATTAATAATTTAACGCGAAAAAGGATGAATGAGTTTTGAAGCATGATCATCTCCTATAGTTAAGACTTAAGAGCCACCCACATGAAGACATGCATAACTTACCACCACTTGCTTCAGGTAGCTGTATGTTACATATGCTCTTGTTTGATAGTGGGAACAATTCTAAAACATCGTCCTCTTCTTCCTCCGCAAGCATTAGACGAGGAAATTAATGTTTTTCGAGGGGAAAAACTTTTCTCTAACGTAGTCTTCTTCTTTGTCATCTCTTTCTTTTCAGCGAGTTGCAACCCCCGGACAACCGCATATTGCCAATACTTGCACACTGGAGCGAATGAAAGGTACTCTTCATATAACATGTTTTTGGGCAATGATATCAAGTAATTCAGGCATTATATGGGAGCAATCCATGGTTAATATTCACTATTCAAAATAAAAAAATTAATTGATGAAGGAAACTAGGTTGTGATCATGAAAGAAATAAAGAAAGAAAGAAAGCAGCTACGTACACATGTATATACAGTTTGGAACTTGGAAGAAAGGAGAACCTTCTATAGGATTACTCCCGAATTATTCAAAATTAAAAATGATATAAAAGGTATCCATTGAGAAACGACCGATGCAAACCGATTAACCATAATCTTAGTTAATTATAATTGAAAATAAAACTACAATTAGTTTCAAGATATCATGTGGCACGTTAACCGTCTTAACCTTTTAGAAGTTTAATTAATTTATTAATTTTAATTAGGACCACTATTATAAACTAATATATAGAAGTAGTTTGTGTCAACTGAACTCAACTAGTTTTCCGATCAAGATAATAAGTCTACAACAACTAATTGGAATTGAAACTTGAGCTTGCAGCTTTTGTGGCTTGAGATGAAGCCAGATGATTACAATTTATAGTTGAGGATTGTGACAAAAAATTGTATTTAAAGATTTATTTCTAAAAGATACTTTTAAACTTGCTTCTATGACAAAGAATTCTAGTTTAAGTAAGTTCTACTATTATTGCCGAACAAGAATTCTTTATTTAAATAGGGATTGAACTTATTGAAATTAGAAGCTCAATCCCTTAGAATTCATCTTTCAAACGTATCAAAGAGTATCTTTTCTATTTGTAATATTTTAAATATTGAAAAGTGCAAATGTCAAAAAAGTCAATTTAACCGTTATAGAATTTCTTTTAATTAAGCCATCAAAGAATATTTGTTTTGTTAAAAAGTACATTTATATAGACTTACATTGACTCTTAACCCTTAACCGGTCAAACAGGTTACTTTGATTTGTTCTCTACTTGGTAACTATTAAGTTATCACTATTATTATCTATTTTGGTCAAAAGAGGAACTCCAGGTCAAATGGCATTGCCCACACCTCCCAGAACCATTCATCCATCAATGTTCAGTTTTACAAAAAAAAAAACAAATGAAAAGTGAAACTACCCTAGCAAAAAATTTGAAATGGAGCAAAACGAAAACCAACTGGATTGACCAAACTAAACGTAAACTACAATTGTTCTCTTTTCTTTGGTAAAAACAATCATAAATGTAGTTACTTGTATTTAATGTTGATTTAGTGTTTTAGTTACACATACGATTTGATCAAGTGTAATTTAAGGGTAGAACAGGTGATAATGGTGTGATTGACAGTAAAAAAATACCTGTATGGTTTTAACGACAATAAAAATTCAACAATGGCCTAAATTCTGTCTTCAACATGGTGGTAATTCACACAGAAAGCTGAGACTCGAGTAACTTTCACACAACTTGATTAGAGATAAATTACTGCTGTATGAGCAACACCTACCACAGCAGAACCGAACCTCTGTGCCAATTGCTGCCATGAAAGTATGAGTCTGAATTTGACACTACCACATGTAACTCATGGAAGTGTATCTCAACCGGCTAGTAAGTGTCAAATTTGCTGGAGAAAAGCAGCCGTTGTAATCAACATCTTACTATGCTTAACATCCCTAATTCTTGATATTGGGTGACAGGCCATAACAGTACTTGGCATGGTGACCGTGATGACCTTTTGTTCTAACTAATGGAGGTTAGGTTAGGTCAGGTTCAGTTAGGGTAATAAACGTATAGGTTTAACCTCATTGAGGAAAAAAGATGTGACTTATTTTTTTCTTTTTCTCCCTCTGTTACAGAAGATCCGTCTACCCAGTCAAAGATTTTGGTCTCTTGGGACCAGTTGTGCACATCTAAATCACCATCAACCTTAACCGAACAATTAAAGTACTTGGTTATTAATACAAGAAAACTGCATGTAGTTATAATAATTCAAGTCTTAACATAATTCTGGTTCTCCTTCGTCTTAAACTGAACTAAAACCAAAACATCTTTTAAATGACCAACTTGGGAAATTCGTCATCACTACATTCTTTATGATCTCCGCATCGTCTGTATCTTCAGAGATTCGATCTGGGACAGTAATTCTCCAGCAAAGCAATCTGTCATATATATAATAGATAGGTGTTTGCATCCATTACCCAAAGCCAGTAAACCTCGATCACAAACGTTCACACATTTGTTCACGTAAAGTGTCTCCAAACTTTGACCATACAATCCAATCGAAACCCAACCAGAAATCCGAATATTGTCACAAACTAGGTTTAAAAAAGCACTAGGCGATCCGAGGCACTAAGTTGCCGACATGGTCGGTTCTGAGGGTGTGCAGGGTGTGCGACCAGACATGGCCCCCAAAAAACTAGGGCCCAAAATTTAGCCAATATATATAGTATATGTTAATAAATGTTAAGATATATCACTTAATGTAAAATAGAACATAAACTTTGTGCAGATCTATTTTACTATCGTTCTTTTGTTTTGATTATTTTTACAACAATTATCGACTTATCGTAGTTTTAATGAATTTTGTTTATATAGAAAAAAATATTTAGGGAACCATTTTTATTTTTCAGACAGGCCCTCAAAATCAACGGACCGGCCCTGGTTGTCGACGGCCAAGGCATTAGGCGCTAAGGCAAGAGCCTTGCGTAAGTAAAAATGCATAGTACATAAAATAGTTTTTAAGTTGCTTCTTCATAACATTATCCACCTTCAAGTAATCATATGATACCTTTTTTCAAAAGTCAACTCCAGGTCCAAAAGTCAACTAGTTGACTTTTCAAAGAAAGTCACAAGTCGGCTAAAAGATCCAAAATGAAGAAATTGTCGACTAGAAGTTCTATTAACTCATAATCCAGCTTCAATTTGGCTCCAATTTTTCGTTTCTTGCTTCGATTTGTTGACTTTGTTTAAAAAAAACGAAGGCCCTCAAAGCACTAGGCGCCGCTTTGAGGGCTCCCCACGTCGTACTATCGCCAAGAGTAACTTTGAGGCACCATTCCTAGAGCCTTAAGTCGCCTAGCGCCTAGGCATGCTTTTTTAAACCAAGCTCATATAAGTTAAAGAAAAAATAAGAATATCCACGTAGCAATAATATCTTCTTCTTTTTTTAAAAAAAAATATCTGCTATTGTATATATATATCTGACATAGGGCATATGAAAGAGATATAAGATAGAATTCAAGGATCTTACATTATCGAATAAAACTTGATTATCAGCCGAGACAAACTATTTATAGTCATAGAACTACAGAAGTAAGTCAAGGAAGAGCAGGAAGTTCAACTTTATTAAAAGCAAAGAAGCTTACACGTCCATGTTCGACATAACAAAACTTCACAGGAATACCTTCGCATTGTCCTTCAAGATCTTCAATCTGTTCCCTTGTTGGTGGATTGCCACTAAGATAGACGAAGCAAAACAATATAACTATCAGAAAATTTTAAAGGGAACACTTCTTGTAGTCTTACTGCACAATTTTGGATAACATTACTTATCAAATTTATATGTCTTACATGTTAACGCAGAGAACAAACATCGGATTGCCTGGACTTGACTTTCTAAACTTGCTATTTGGAGGATAAACATCAAAAACTGGTCTGACTTCCTTGATCTGAAGTGTGCTGAACAATGCAGTGACTTCAGTAATAGAACCGCTATCCACATTTCCACTCTCTGTTATCCTTTGGCTCCCTAATTCACTCTCAACAGATTCAGCGACTATTTTAGCACGCTTCACACTCCAACAAACACCGTGTCTTTTAATTATGTAACCCAGAGACTTGAGGTGCCTGTATACTTCAAATGACTCCCAACAAGATCCACCAACACCTTCCGCAACCTTCTTATAGATATCTTCCAATGGAATCAACTTATCCTCATCGTCTAACAAATGCAAAGCCCCGATCTCTACCAAAAACCTACACATTGTCAAACTTCTTTTCAAAAATTGAAAACTTGAATATGATGATAGAGCTTCATGATCATAGATCATGTTTAGCATCAAACATTCGTTTATCCTTGGAAGTGTTATAGGCTTACAATGTATCTTCAAGAAAACTATATATTTTCCCCTCACGTACTATTCCTGTTGTTGTCCACATTCGACCTTTATTACTAACAATCTCAGACATTCCCAACTCTTCCTTCCAACGAGCCTTGGAAATATCTTTCCTAAACATAATAAAAAAACTCCACATTTTAAACAAACGAACATTACAAATGTTACATAAAAAATTATAAAAAAAGGCCCAAAAAGTACCTAAACTGTAACTTAGGTAAGTCACCGTAGTCATAGCAAAGGTCCTCGTTTTCACTATCAGGTGAGGTTACCTCCGAATCACTTGATCCAGCCCAGTCTTCAATGTCCATTATTAATTGAATACGTGGTTATATAGATAGAAGCAACACACTTGAAAATATATGATAAGGATCTTATCCGAGATACCTAAAAAATTAAACCAATAAAAAACTACTTAATACTCCGTATATATTTATAAAATAACCCTAGAGGTCCAAAACACTAAATTTAAACACTGAAACTTTCAGATTCAAAATTATATCAATAATATGAAAAACTGAAGATTGTAATAGTATTTTCCATGTAAAAAAAGTAAAAACAAAAATAAATAAATAAAAACCACAAACACAATAGCATACCTTATTCTTCTGAGTTCTGAAACAACCAAGAAAGAGATCGCGTATGCAGAATTGCTCGAAAGAAACTATTGCCAACTCCGGAAGTTGATGCCTAAAAAGGTAGTCATATATATTTGCATTATAATAATAATTATAATTATAAATATAATTACTAGAATCTCAAAAATAACCAACGACCCAAATACTGAAAGGAAAGAAGCAGCAGCAGCAGCAGCAATACCACCAAAGCAGTAGCATAGAATATAATGATGAAAATCCTGGTAAAATGGGCGGGTTGGTGACGGGTCAAAACGTGTCATCTTAAACGGGTCGAACAGGTCAGGCCAAGTTGACCCGATTAATATTCCTTGAAATTTTCAACTCTTTCCATGTCTCTAAAAAACACAGTTTGAATATACATTAAATGTCATAGTTTTCCATTAAAAATACAGTTTGAATATACACTAAGAATCTAGGTTATTAATTTTGTCGCTGGGATAACACGTAAGATAACCGTATAAATTTGACAAGTAATGTTATCCACAATTGTGCAGTAAGACTACAAGAAGTGTTCCCTTCTAAATTTTCTCAGTTATATTGTTTTGCTTCGTCTATGTTAGTGGAAATTTCTAGTCGACAATTTCTTCAGTTTGAATCTTCTAGTCAACTTGTTAACTTTCTGAAAAAAAGTCAACAAGTTGACTCTAGTCAACTTTTGGACCTGCAGTTGACTTTTGAAAAAAGATATCATATGATTACTTAAAGGAGGATAATGTTATGAAGAAGCAACTTAAAACTATTTTATGTACTATATGTGTTTTATTTACGTGAGGCTCTCCCCTTGGCACCTTGGAAACTTGGCGCCTTGGATCGCCAAGTGCCTTTTTAAACCAAGATAATATTTAGTTCCTTATGTTGCTAACTGAGAGCAATAGCAGTCAATTAAAGGTAAGAGCATATAATCATGCTTATATATACATCATTCTCCCCTAAAATACGATATACAGGTTACAACTCCATAAAGTAGTGTTTTACCCAAAATTAAAGCAAGCTATAACATAATTCCACATCACAAAAATTAATAATAATAAATAATTACCGGCGCTACATGACGTAGGAGGATCTTTCTGCAAATCCTTAAGCTCCTTCAAAATACTTTTTGATGCCATCTCACCAGCAGCACAACAACAAAATCAAAACAGAACCTAATTCACATCAAAAATGAAAAGTTGATCAACGCCAAAATCAAAATAATAAATGTTCGAATTACTCGGTCAACAATTACATATCTATACTATCAACATCATATACAAGCAAACAATCGCAATTTTATCATCAACTGTAGATATAATATAATTACACAAAGTAAGCAATAGGTAACTGAATCGCGGATAGAGATAGAGTACCTAAATGATGATGCATCGAAGCGGTTGAATCAAAATTGTTGAATTTACGGATTGAATAGAATCGAGGAGAAGGTCGAAAATTTTTTGGTGGAAAACGAAATTAGGGCTGGGCTTCTGCAATTTTCTTTATTAATTGTGGGGCCCAGATAGTTGGCCCAGATACTTTCCCTACTTCGGCCCAATTTCGACAGATTTTTCTTTTTCGATTTTTCAGAATCTCTCTTGTTATATTGGGACATCACTCATCAGTGGATTTTTCTTTTCTTATGTTTTTTATTTAAAATTAAATTAAAAGATGATCTTAAATTGTATGTTTTTACTGTAATTAGAGCACACGAAGTGATACGGTATTAAAGTCAGTATTTAATTTTAACAACAAGTACGATTTAATAAGGTGGTTTAGTGTAAAACTTGTTGTGAAAAGTGTCCCACAAAGTGTTTCTGGACCAATAAAATCAATGGAAAAATAACATTCAACACCTTCAACTCATTGTTGGAGACTTAACGTCTGACATTAAAGCTAATCAAGACTGACAAGACTAATGTTAATAGTTAGTTAACAGTGAAAAAGCATTGCACTTTGTATGCTCTAATGTTACTCGTATTTATAATTATTATCTCGATTCAAAATTGTCTCATTAATAAATAAATAAATAATTTTTCAAATTCGCCAAAATGACCAAAATACCCTTATTCATTTGTTTACTTAACTTTTTCAATGAATTTGATAACCATTGCACCAAGAATACCCGTTAAATTTTCATTACATAAACTCAAGATATTCGTTGAATATCTAAGTCTTTCATGATTTATAAATTCAATTTAAGGAAACATCAAAATTTCCATATTGATATTATTTAATATCATTCTTTTTGTGATGATTTGTTGGTTTTCAATGCAATTAGAGTAGATAGGTGTCAACATCGAGTTTAACATATAATAACCAACATAATATAACAATTATATAACTTCTAATTTTTATCATACAAGTAATAAGTATCCAACTAGTTAGTTACCAAACGCATATTTTGTTATTAAGGGTTCGGTTGTTAGGTCTAACCCGAACATAACAAAAGTATTTCAGTTATTGTATAGCAAAAAACAAAACCGCCAATTTTTTCTTTCATTTAGTTTTTAGTTTTTTAACTTGGTTACGATTCGGTCTTTCTTGTCTCTACACTTGTACCATAACCTACATTGATTCACTTACAGATTCACGTAAGTTTGTAACAAATAAAAGTCTCTTTTCACTTACAGATTCACTTGGTTATGGTTCGGTCTTTCTTGTCTCTAGACTTGTACCATAACCTACATTTATTCACTTACAGATTCACGCAAGTCTGTAACAAATAAAAGTCTCTTTTCATTCTTTTAAATTCATTTCTTTTTTTGTGTATTCTTTTATGTACTCTTTAATCAGGAAGTTGAGTAGACACTGTGAGGAATACAATGAAGAAAACCTTAAAATATTGTACCAACTTGTATTACACTAGGAACACCGAAAATGTCTGGCCCTTTTATATCGGACGGAAATAATTTAAAAAACACACAAAGAGATCTAGCTGTGGTTCTTTGATTCTAATGTATATTGTAATAAAGAGCTAGGTAGAAGAATAAATGCCAAGTGATGAGGCTCCTAGAGTTGGGTTTATACAAGAAATTAGGGATTTATCAGGTTATGATCTGTCAAATAAAAAAACCGCAAGCCCACTCAAAAGATCAGCAAGGTACGACAACATTTTCACTGCAGCTGGATAACATTTTCCATTTACAGAGACATTTTTCCAGTTTATGTCCTTGACTCCTAGTTTTACCAAGAGACTATGAAAGCACAACAAGCCACTTATCTTGTAGCATTGCTGGTTGAGTTACCATCAACAACTCATAATTGAGTGCATATGAAACACTTTATGGAGGACAACTTACCTTCCAAAGTATCTAATGCCCTACAAAAATCAAGTTAGACTAAACCAGATCAAGATGAATCAATATTCAAATCAAGAAATTTAAATAAAACAGAAATAGCAACATTTATGGTTTTCTGCAGCTACTATTTAGAGAACTACGAAATGTTAAGAGGGCGAAGTAGAAAAATGCTTATTGTTTAAGATGCGGTTTCCATAATAATGGTATGGCGTCAATTGACATTTCACATTTGTGATAAGGTGGTGAAACAAGCTACATTTCTACAGGAAAGCTACAAATAGGAAGATCTCCTGCTAATTCGTCTCCATTTCTTCAAGCTAATAATGTCAAAAGAGTAATCTAGTACGTAAACGGAACTCCACTAACATTAGTGTTATAAATTCATCTTTCTAGGTTTGTTATACTGCAAATGCAGATATATACCTATATGATATAACTGTATAACTTATTTAGCTAATGTACATATAAAATATGCAGTAGTTTCAATCAATTCAATCACGTAATCCGCCAAATTTCTATTATTCAAATGCAATTAACTATAAGTTTCCGACCTATCAATCTCTGTATCACAACAGCTAATATTTATCTATATCTGTACAATAACAAAACTTAAAACACTCTTTTACAGCGGAAAAATTCTGACCACAACAAGAGCAAGTGCTTACAAAATTTAACAAACAATGACGTCACTCAGATGCATATTCTACAAAATACATAAATCTGCTTAACCTTCACCACATTATATTTACACATCTAGTTATCTCATTGACTACTCAGAGATTTAGCAAACAGCTACATACCTAAACTTCAATAAAATAGATCAAGTCTCAATTAAGCAAAATTACTCAGAGATATAACATAACATAAACATATATAAACAGTAAATCGTAATTTATATAATATTTGACGAATGAAATTACAATCGAACAAGCAATTTCAATCGAAAACTGACATTCAAACATTAGGACAACAAGTTATGATTTCTGAAGCTGTTACGTTGAAATGTTGAGCTCCAGCCAATGCAACGAACAATCTCCAGTGAATTCAGCAGCAATTTCTTCACGAGATTCAGGATTTCAAATTACAAGAAAACGAAGCATCTTCAGTTGAAAACAGTGAACGAAACATTCAAACTTTCACCCGCACTTGATCGTACATGTTCAGTGCGATGTATATGTGTTGATAAACTAGATTAGAAGCTGTGTATTTACAGATGAATGAGAATTTGAGTGTAGATTTTAAGAGAAGGGAAGAACCCACAGTAACTGTGTGAGAGAGAAATGTAGGGAGTGAGAGCCCGGTGCAGTGGCGTTACCACTACCGTTTGTTGTCTCAACAAGCTATTAGAGCAAGGGCAGTAGTGGTCATCAACTGTGACAGTGTTTAGCGGGAGTGAAAATAGTGTTTGAAAATTTATTTTAATATTTTTATTTTTAAAAAATTCAAATAACTTAATACATACAAATTACAAATAAATAATAAAATAAATCTTTTGTATTAAAATGAAAATTAGATATTATAATTCTTGACGAAATATATATAGTCCATTTCAATTTAGTCTATTTTAATTTTAATAAGTTTTGGTCCAATCTAAAAAAGTTCATTTAAAAAATGAACCCATTTTAAAAACCTAGTTTCTTCCCTTCTTTCATTCTTTCTGCTACAGCATAGGACACGGAGATTTCATCTTCTTCTTCACAAAATGCACACACAAACACACAAGCTATAAATTCAAAACAAAAAAGAAGCAAGAAAAAGAAGGAAAAAAAAAACAGAGGACACAACGTACGGTTTGGAACGTTGAGGCCGGAACACGGTTCTAGAAAGGCGGAGCGCCGTTCCCAACAACGTTCCGGTTGAGGAATGGGTCGTTACACTCCCATTTGTGCTCTTACTGGTATGAATTTGTTTGTTTAATTCTAAAATTATAAAATAACTCACTGCTTTTTGCGATTATTACACTATTTATCCCTCATCATATGTACTTGATATTTATTTATAAGCGTTTTGTTTTGTTTTATACTGTATCAGATTACTTATACTTATGTATTTAGATATATTGGCAATGAATTTCTTACGAGTAACAAATTTAAACTAATAAAAGAATACATTTGTTTAGCACATGCGTTAGGCTTTAGGTTTTCCTTTTAAAAAGTTGGCGAAGCAATCTCCAAAAAAATAATGTCCCAATCGGTTGGACGCATATGTGCGTACGTTTGGTGGTCTAATTCGACCATCGCGTACAAATTCTCGTTAGGGGTTCGAGATTGATATCTTTCAGGATATTTAAGATTGTTTTGGTGTTCGTTTTTATTCAGTTTCTAAGTAAACTGTGTGAAACTTTTATGTTGATTTTTTCAGTCATATTTGCTTAGCTTTACATGTTGCAAACTTGCTATCCAACAGGAAAGTGGTTTATTATCGTACAATTTAAGCCCAATATCCCTCCATAGATGTGATTGGTTGTTTGGGGAAAAAAAAATGATGTAAATAAGATGACAGAAAAAGAATATACACGTCATAATTTGCTTAGTTTGGATGATGCAATATTATTGTTGTCATACTGTAAATCGTTTTGCTAGGGGTACAAATATTCCCAATTATAGATCATGTTACAAAACTCAGGTAAACATGTTTGAAGTAATTTATTTATAACATCAGTATGAAAGTTTCACGCACTTGTGGCTATCAACCATGGAAAATCAGACGAGGGGTACAATGGTTTTCATTTAATATCGGTCTAAGTTAATCACAATCCTTCTTGCCTGAAATACAAAGATGATTTGGCAATCCGTTGTCTAAAACAACCAAAGATTACATAAACATCCATAACACAATAAAGATCAGAGACTCCGAAAGTATATAGCACAAGGTTTCCAAACGTTTGGAGTTTTACTTGTAGAAATCAAAATCAGTGTCAGGCTTCTTTACGTTGGTTCTGTAGCCCTTCTCAAAGTCCTTGGGAAGAATAACATAACGGTTCTTGCGCACTGCATGCATTCCTGCTTCTTGACAAATGGCAGTTATCTGGATGTAACAGATCATTCAAGTTAACATTAGTATTCAGTATTCACTAGAAGTCAAAATAGTAGTACTGCAAGTTGCTCAAGGGGTCAAAACTATAATTTTGTACAGGTCAACAAGTTGTGTTCACCCAAAAGACTTGGTCCAAAATCATATATACTTTATCCATAAGCAGTATGTTCAATCAACCATGTTCAACAGTTTCCCTTTAAGCAATTTTTATTTCTTTTGACCCATCTGACCCATTAGAGACGAAGCATAACCAAGATTAGCACTTTCAGAAGCAGATGGGTCAAAATTGCCAAACTCTTGTTGTCATAGGACTAAACCATATCTCAAATAAATGGTAAACCACAACAGCTTACCTCAGCAGCACTAATCTTGTCGGGCCGAGAGACGTAATCTTCCAAGTCAACTTCATCACTTAGATTCATTTTTGCAGTGCAAACCTAGGTAATAAAATGATAATAAAATAAACTCACATTTAAGATAATAAATCATCCCACTTTAGAAACTACATACCCCTCAGCTGAAGATTACAAACACCAACCGATGCGGTTATGCAATTTAGAAAATTTAATAATACGATTTTTTTACCTGAAAAACAAGCCTCTTTTGTCGTCTATCAGGCAAGGGAAACTCAATCTTGCGGTCAAGCCTACCAGGACGCAGAAGTGCTGGGTCCAAAGTGTCAGCTCGGTTAGTTGCCATAATGACCTTGACATTCACTGTCTGGTCAAACCCATCCATCTGTAAACAACCCAAATCCATGGTTTTATAAGTCTCAATAACAGGAATCACATACAGCTGAACTAGAGTTAGCAAAATAGGAAAGTTAGGTCATGGATCAAGATAGGTTCTTGTTAGTATAGGCCGAAAAAGGGTTCATTCACTAATTGCCACCCTTTAATGAAGAAGGAAAGCAAAATTAAAAACAACTTATCAGGCATAAAACAATAGAAAATGTTCAACTGAACCTTTCATGAGATTTCAGTTCACCTGATTTAGAAGTTCCATGAGAATTCTCTGCACTTCTCTATCAGCTCCAGTCTGAGCATCAAACCTGGCAGTAGCAATTGCATCTACCTCATCAATAAATATAATTGCAGGTGCATTTTCTTTGGCAAGACGGAAGACATCACGAACCATTCTGGGGCCCTGTATAACGCATGCACAGAATGAGATAATCATAAAGTAACATGTATTATATCACGTCCTTCCTACTCTATTGATCACAGCAATTTAGAAAATATAATATAGGAATGCATACATATCACCTTCCTTTAAGACCTACTTATCAGTATCAATGTGAAGAATTTCTTAAATTGATCTAGGGCTAAAATTTTGTGATAAAAGGATATACTGAAAAACATGCTAAACCAGTATGGCAACAATATACAAACAACTATGTTTTAAAAGCACGCCTGAGGCGAGAGGCGATGTGAGGCGACCGCATGATCGCATCTTGTTAAAACAGAGATGCGCATCATGTACAGGAAGTTATAACCATGGTTTATAAGGCCCATGTTGGCTGAATCGTGAAAGGGCCATGTGTTTTTAACATTCCTTGTGCATAAAACCCTAGAAATCCTTAACATTACTTCTAAAGACTCCAAACATCCGTATCTTAGTTGCCTAATGCTTTGCTAATGGGTTCTGATTTCTGTGTATGAAATAAGACTTATAATAAATAATTTCGAATTGTTAGTGTGAATAAATGTGCTCGGAGGACCCATCGCAACGGAGCGACTCACGCCTTTCAAAACCAAGTTAAACAACGCAGGTGATGCATGAATCATTTCAATAAAATTAGTAGTGATACTAACAATACGTTCTTTTTAAGAACAAGTTCGAGTTTGAAGAATCTTCATATTATCTCAAGGATAATGACACGTAACAGCAATGTACTGTCACAAGTATACAGATTTAAAACGTTATTTTTTTGTATATTTCAAGTCGTTGAATTTGTAAGAAAAAAACTGTCTTCTTTATCAAGAAGAAGAACAAAAAAGGCTGAAGAAACCAGTTAGAGTTCTTATCAGGTTCCTGTAGCATTTTAATCAACTTAACATTTAATCTCAGCAAGAAAGATATCACTAAATTCATGCCAGCAAACAAATTGGGGATATATGCATTAATTCAGAAGGACATACTAAATATGTATTCAAAAAATCAAGTTAGAAACACTTTGATAGAAAATGTAAGCTACATGACATATATGGTTTTTTTTCCTTGTAAATTGCAAGGGCTCAATTACCTTAGAAGTATATGTAAGTAGCAGATATTAAGTAAATAATAAAATGGGGAAACCATGATCTGAACGTTCTAATGCTATATACCTCTTTAAGAACATCTTGGCCTTCTTTTTTCCACGAACAACAGGAACACATTGACTGCTACAAAACTCGGGTCAATCGAAAAAGGTGGTGGTTCTGAGGTCTCACACCCCGAGTCCATTAGCCGAATGGTCAACCAGGTTTGATTATCAGTTTGTGGTATCAACGACTGTAATGACACCAAACATATTAACCCATACTATTTTCCAACTATAATACGAACGGCAATGGTAATATTTTTGGTTAATATGTTCTGTGTCATTTTGTTGGTACTACAAACTGACAATAAAACCAGGTTGCCTATCCGGCTAATGGACTCGGGGTGTGAGACCTCAGAACCACCACCTTTTTCGATTGACCCGAGTTTTGTAGCCTGACCAAGAGGTCAATGCCTTCCTGTTGTTCCTGGAAAGAAAGAAGGCCAAGATGTTCTTAAAGAGATATGCAGCGTTAGAATGTCCCAATCATAGTTTCCTGGTTTTAAAAGTGGGATCTCCTCTCACTACAACAAATATCGTTTCCTGATTCTAATAGTGGGATCTCAATTACACGTGGCAAAGTGAATGCATTCTAGTCAAAGTATAAGCTCTTGATAAAGGATATTAAAGACATACCTCACCCAGATACTTCTGAACAAATTCCGACCCAACTACCCTGATAAAGGCTGCAGTTGTATGATTTGCAACAGCTTTGGCAAGCATGGTCTTACCAGTGCCAGGAGGACCATAAAGCAAAACACCACGAGGTGGATCAATACCTATCTGTTTGTATAAATCATGGTGCGTCAAAGGTAGCTCAACAGCTTCACGAATTTCCTGCTTTTGAATGTCACACCCTCCAATATCCTATAAGATCACAATCACAAGAAACACGAATGTTAGCTTTGCAGGAATCACATAGATCTCTTAGACATGCAGTTTCAACTACCACAAGCTTTCTAGAAACATACAATAGACCAGAAGTTTCTAACAGTAAGATTTAATCTTAATGTCTGTAGCAGTACAGAACATGAAATTGATGTAGATGTCCAATATGACAAAACAAGCAGGCCTGCACTGCTGAATGCCTGATTGAAAAGCAGCTTAACTATTACACATTCTGATAGTACAATGGGCTTTCAATCTAAATCATCAGCATGTAAGCTATTCATATTTCATACATAGCGTTCTACATGATAATACTCATATAAGTTAACTGCCACAAAAAGTCCTCTTCCTAGTTGCAAGCTTCAATTGTCTAGTTAAATTATGTCAATCACTATCTTTATATACCATTATTAGCTTCTAAGTAGTTCACAGTTCTAATCATAGTTTTTATAAATGAATGAGGACTCCTTTCTATTCAAGTTCAAAAACACTCTAAGCAATCCTTGGATAGTTACATCCACATTATCAGCATATCAATGGAGGTGTACTACAAAGATACGGGGGTGTTTCGGTGGGCATATTTTGTTAGCTTATTTGCTTATTGTAACATAATAAGCTTGAGATTTAGTGTGTGGATAAGCTTATTTGGCTTAGCTAATTTGCTTATTTGTAAGGGGGATTTATAAGCTCGAAATAAGCTTCAAAGTTTGAGTGTATTTGCTAATAAGCAACAAGCTCGCAAAATAAGCCGACCCAAACACCCACTATATGTCCAAATTTTAAACAAAAATGCGAAAATCTACTATCTACAGTCATTATGCACACATAATTATCATGTAGCATCAATTACCCTAGCAGAAACAGAGCACAGTATTTATAGTTAACACAAACCCTAATCCACCACAATTATTCAAGATATTCAAAGTTCAAAACATAAAATTCCTTAATAATACATAGCTACACATAGATAAATAAAAATATTCACTCACACTGTAAGTAACATCAGGTTTCTCAGACTGACTCAAAAGCGAAATACTCGAATCCGCCTCCGGTGGCAAAACATCAACAAGCGCATTACTATGACGGTGCAACGCAACAGAAGCAGAAGGTTTCAAATCCTCACGATTAATCGTACTCAAAATCCTAACATAATAATTAGAACCAGTAGTTGATCCAACAATTCCATTATTCTGATCAATCATCTCCATAAACTGACCGATTACAAGAGGTACCGACTGGATCCGTTTAACCTCTTCTTGAGATCTAAGAAGCTCACGTTTCAAATTCTTCTGTTCATCTTTCACATATTCCTCTTGAATTTCAATAAACTCAATTTGTCGGTCTAGGGTTTTGAGACGAGTGTAGAGGTCGTCCTCTGTGTCTGCTAACGGTGAGTCGGTTGTGTATGGGTTCGGGAGAGTTGGAGGTGGTGACAGTGATGGTTTTGGATCGAGAACCATCGTTGATGCCATCTTTTACGGTGGTTGTTTACGGCGGTGAGATTTGGGGAACGGAGAACGATAAGGAAGGAAAGAAATAGGGGAAACGATATCTTGGGGAACAATTTAACACAGAGTAGTCCCTTTTGTTTTTACAAGTTGGCCACAAAAGTTTATGTATTTGTTTATTGGAGACAAAGTTTTAAAGATTCTTTTTGTTACATTAAGCCCAACCGGACGATGACAAATCGGTCCAGGCCCATTATGTAAACGGTTCTTATTATCACTTCAATAATAATTAGTTTAGACTTTAGACCGTATAGAGACTTATATTCATATAAAACATCTTTTTATTGTATTAAATCATCAAAAACTCAGTTCATACTCATCGACCTCTAAAAAACGGACGCCCCTTGATGTCCTGGGCTATTGTCCAGCCCGCTCATGGTTAGAACCGGCCCGTTAATGGATACAAATATCACTGTACACTTACATCTTGTTTATTTTAGATCGCCAAATTTACTTAACCTACTAATTAATCACTTACTTTGTTATGACCAAATATTATAGGTTTCATAAAAAAAAAATTACTTTTTTGTGTTCCTTATTTTATTTTATTAAATTTTTCTTTTCATTTATTTATTTATCTACGTTAATGATTAAACTACACTAAATAATAACATGAGGCCCACGGGCTTCAATCTCTTCCTCGTTAGATTTTTTACAGTTCTCAATAATGTGTCATAAATCATAATAATATGGTGCTCGTATTAAATACTTATGTTTTAGTTATTGCAATAGAGGTGGTGTTTGTTTGTTTATTTAAAGCTACTAGATACATATAGGGTATAATTAAAACATTAAAGTTACCGTAGTTAGGATTGAGTCGGTCGACGACTATTTTTGATTGGTTTCGTAATCTGACATCTGACGTATATATGAGAACAAAATATTGTACTCCATAATATACTCACAAAGTTTCTGATTTGCATATGTTTCATGGATTAATATGTACCGATTAAATTCATATCGGAAGTGTACGTTTCATTACTTTTTTTTGGAAACGGCAAATAGTATTATAAAGTCCCAAACTTAGCAAGTAACTAAGAGGGAAAAAAAAATGCAGTTTACATAGGAAAAGAAAATGGACAAGATCCTCAATCTATTCAATTACATGGTATTTTACTCATATGTTTAATCCACAAAAAAGAAGAGGATATGATTTCTCCCGCAATTGCCGTGTATGTTTTGTGAAATTTGTTGAGCATCAGGTCGTTCCTCTCCTTCCAAATGCACCACAACATACATTGGATTATGCACAACAAAACATTCATTTTCTTTGGACAATTTCCCCATTTAGCATCATACTCAAGAAGTTCTAGCACCGATGAAATAGAAGGGAACGGAATGTCACACCAACTAAAAATCCATTTCATTGTTTCAATGGATCGTGGACAACGTATGAGAGCATGATTCACGCATTTGTCCTCCAAATTACAAACCTTGCATTGAATAGACCCGACATTGACACCTTTATCTTTTAAACACTTTGCCACCCGGATTCTCCCTAATCCAGCTCGCCAAACAAAGCAATTGACTTTCAATGGAACAATTTTAATCCATGGCATATTAACAAAGCCAAATGTGGTCATCTTTTCATCAAGCTAGCGTCTCGCATGATGTACCATAAATAAACCATCAGAGGACATATTACAAACGATTTTGTCCAGGGAATCATTGATCCGAACATGTGCGATGAGGTGTAGGAGGTCGCAAAATTCAGTGATGTGCAAAGGGTTATTGAAACCATAAGTCCAACTGCAAGAGTATCCATTACTTCCAATTCGATCCATGATAGTGCAACATTTATGATTTTCCAGTGAATATAAAGATGGGAATTTTACCTGAAAAGATATATCACCCAGCCATGCGTCCTTCCAAAGCAAGAAGGTATCTCCAATCCCAACTTTGATGGAAAAGACATCTCGAAAATTAAAACCAAGGGAATTAAGATCTGATTATAATCTAGTGATGTTGCGCCATACTCCAGGCAACGTTTTCTTTGCCATATGGTGAATTGGTTTGGACTTGAGGTTGTGAACAACTTTGATAACCTCAATCCAAATGCATCTTTTACCACTCCTTAGTTTCCACCACCACTTTAATAATAGAGCCGAATTTTGAGCTTTCAAAGAACCTACACCGAGACCACCTTTTTCTTTAGATGCTAAAACAATTGACCAAGCCACCCAATTGATTTTTTTCTCATTCCCATGGCCGCCCCATAAGAATCTTCTTCTAATTTGTTCAAGGCGATCAATAACACATGTTGGGGCTTTGAAGAGTGAAAAATAATATAAAGGCAATAAGAACCGATGTTATCAAGGTTAATCTACCACCAAAAGATAGATTATTTGCCTTCCATCCAGAAAGTTTGGCATTGAAACGATCTATCACCGGCATCCAATGTTTCTTAAGATTCATATTTGCCCCAACCGGTACACCAAGGTAAGTGAACGGGAAGGAACCAGTAACGCAACCAAGTAGAATAGCCCAATTATTAACTTGTGATGAAGATATACCAATCCCGAAGACCTTGGATTTGTAGAAGTTCACTTGGAGCCCGGAGGACTGATGTGTGAAATCTAGTTATAAATTTATAAACAAAGAAATACCGCAAATAACTATTACACAACCGGGCAGTGCACCTTGTCGAGTAGTAATATAGTTTGGGTAAGTCCGAGGCGAACCAAGAGGACCGTGCAATCAAGAGTGTATAGTGAATAAAGTTAATCTAAACAAGTAAGTAAATATGGGGGTTTTGCAACTGAATTGTTGCGATGCAAATTTCACTAATAAGAACAAAACTAAATGACAGGTAGTTGGATACAGAAGTATCAGATATTAAAAGAAACATCCATCTAGACTAACTCACTAATGATTTCGGGGTGTTTGTTAAAACCAGTTTATATGCTATTGTTCATCAAACTAAATCAAGTATGAAATTCGTGTTCACTACTTCCAATAGATTAAATGTAATTAACCTTTCGTGTTCACTACAGGTTTCTAATTAAACTAGTCTCAATTTAGTCTAATAACTAAGGATTTAATCTTGTAAACCTACGTTCGAAGGAATACTAAACTTAAGTTGAGTTCTCTACTTAAATTCAATACAACCACAATTGAGTTTAATCAATTAATCTATTTAAATCTTGCGTTTGCGTCGATTCAATAACCATTCATAGACAAACGATTATAACAAATTCACAATTATGTAATAGTGTTCACTAGAACATTCAATGACTCGTCAATAGACAAATTAATTAAATAAAACTTAATCACAATTGGATTTTCGATTAAACGTTAATTAAAAAATAATGAACATCAAGAATTAACACACCAAATCAATAGTTTACGTCATCTAAATGAATGTAAAAGAACTTAGCCCATAGCTAGATGAGAAACAACAATAAACAAAAACAAATTCGAAATAAACATAGTTCAAAGAAAAGAAATGTTAAACCGAATTCATGAATGTTTGATGATGTTGAATCTTGTCCTTGAGTAATAATGGTGAAAAGTTGATTAACTAACTCCCAAAATCACCCAAAATTCGCCCCTAGTTGCCTAGGAACGGCTTAGTGAAAAAGTTCCCCTAATTAGGGTTTAATTTGGGCTTAAAAACCCAATTTTCGCGTATCTGACACTTACCCGGCGGGTAGGTAAGTGTACCCGGGGGTACTATGTTTTGGGGCTTTTTACCCGTTTGGAGCACTTTTACCCAGCTGGAAGGGTTAGTACCCGGCGGGTAAAATTATTTTTCAGCACTTGACATTTTCTTGAAAGTTGTAGCCCTCTGAGTTCCGAGAATTTGGGCTTTTGAATCACCTAAATCGGAGTTCGTATGAGGGAGTTATGGCCAAAACCGTGGAGCCTCGCCGAAACTACAATACTTCTCCCATCCATTTTTACTCGTTTTTGATCTTTTCTTCAACATTTTTACTCGTTTTCTTCTCGCATCCATTCCTAATGATAATTAACATATTCCAAGCATATTAAGTACCAAAAGTTCATTAAACCAATGATAAGTACGGATAAAACGAGAGATAATGCGAAGGTAAAACATGTATAAAATTGAGCACTATCAAGGATGCATGAAAACACCTCAAGATTGTTACAAGATTCCTCATATTCACACTAGATCCTTCCCCCACGAATATCGCATCATCCGCATTGAATAAGTGAGAGATAGAAGGACCATTAACACCTATCTTTTTTCCATGAAATAGTCCTTCATTACAAGCCGTTTTCATTGCCACATTGAGACCCTCCATAGCAATAATGAATAAGAAAAGTGAGAGCGGATCACCTTGTCTCACCCCCTTAGAGATGTGGAATTCTTTTGTTGGAGAACCAATGATTAGGACCGAAGCAAAAGATGATGACAAACAACCATGAATCCAATTACGCCATTTGACACCAAAATACATTTGTGTCCTAATTGAGTCCAAAAACCCCCCAGTTGATAGAGTCGAAAGCTTTTTCGAAATCTACCTTGAACATGAACATTTTTTCTTTCGCCTTTTTTGCCCAAGAGCAAAGCTCATTAATGATGAGGGGTCCCTCTAAAATGTTTCTATCATTGATGTATGCCGATTGAACATCACCAACCACATGATCAATTACCGTTTTGAGACGAAAAGAGAGGGCCTTAGCAACTATCTTATACATACAACCGATGAGAGAGATTGGACGATAATCGCTAAGATTAACCGAGTCTTTTTTTTCGGAAGAAGCGTAATGAATGATGAATTACAGCCCCTAGCGATAACACCTGTAGCTTCGAAATGTCTAACAAACCTCATAACATCGTCAATAATGGTAACAAAATATGATTTCATAAACTTGAAAGTGAATCCATCGGGCCTGGGTGCTTTCTCGCAACCACAAGCCTAAATCGCAGCACTGATTTCATCGACTGTGAAGGGGACTTCAATGGAGTGCCGCTGATGCACATATAATTTACTGAAAAGAGGGTTAATCAAAAGGGGACGTACTGGCCATTGCTCGCAGAATTTCAAAGAAAAGAATCTGAAAGCCTCATTCTTAATGCACTTCGAATCGGAGACCCAACTACCGTTGATTGTCAAACCATGGATTCGATTGTTCCTATTTTTGTTCTTGAGTGATCCATGAAAAAAGGAGGAGTTTTCATCTCCATCCACCGCCCATTTGATATGAGACTTTTGTTTAAGATCTAACTTCCGAAAATGTTCAAGATCCGCTAATTTTACTTTCCCATTTTTTAACTCACTGATTTCGGACTCCACAAGTGCTCTCGATTCCACCAATGTATCAAGTTAATGTATCCTCTTGTTTAAATCTTTCAATTCCTTAGTTTCTTTAGCGAACTCCACCGCTCTCCACTTTTTAATCTCATTTTTCAGAAATTTGAATTTAGCAATAAGAAACAGATCAGGAGATCTGAATCCCAGAAAAGAGTACCAAACGTTTTTTACAACATCAGAAAAACCATCCCACAATAGCCAAGAATTGTATAATCGAAAAGGAGAAGGACCAAAATCAACAATAAAATTACACAAAGTGATGGGGGAGTGATCCGAGTGTTCCCTTGGTAACACAGTGACCGAAGATCTAGGTTGAGCCATCATAAAATTTGCACACACCAAGAACCGATCAAGTTTGCTTAGCTTGGTACAATATGGACTTAAGTATGTGAATCTCCTTCCACCCATGCAAAATTCCTTCAACCCCAATGAACTAATGAAAGCATTTAAGTCATCTACAGAAGATTGACAGAAATGCGAGTTGATGCGCTCGTCAGCCCTCCTAACTACGTTGAAATCACCAAAAAATACCCAATTGCCTAGATGAGAGTTTTTCAACAATGCTAATTCATCCCAGAGTTGTCTTTTCTCAACACTAGACTGAGGTGCATAGATAATGACAAGGAAAGTATTCCCAGAGAACTCCTTCCATTCACCACCCACTGTAAGGGAAAAACGGGATTTATTACAAAAGTTTGAAGAAAATACGGCTGGGTTCCAAATGCTTAATAATCCTCCCAACCTGCCATGAGAGTCTATCGATTCACAACAATAATCATTGTTACCCCAACAACCATACACATCAATTTTGCTTGAGTTAGTGTACTGAGTTTCCTGAAGTCCAATAAAGTCAATCTAGTGTTCTGATTTCAATCTCCATACCCATTCAGTTTTGTGAGATTCACCCACACCCCTTATGTTCAGAGATAGCAAATTCATTAAGACACATTATTGGCGTCATCACCAGATAATATTTCACACAAAATTGGGTCAAGATCTGTAACTTGAAAACCTAATTCTGCACCCATGTTGGCCGTTTTGGTAATTTCCGAGATTGAAAATTGCGAGGCATCAGATGTTGGATTGGCCGAATCCGAGAAATTTAAACTCTTATTGAGATCGATGGAGGGATTAGGAGCAAGAGGTTGGACAGGATGGTTGAAATACGGAATTTCTCGATGAGGAGAAAAACGTCTTCGCCTCTTTTTACTAGAACCGACCAAATCCAAAGTTTGAGCCATGCCCAAGCCTGGTGGGCTGAAATGAATAAAAGAGCGAGCATGCCCAAATGGTGCAGTAGAAGGAAAATGCCCAAAATTGAAACAAAACCCATCAGTGTTCGGTTGACCAAAGGGAATGTGCACCACAGGCATACGATCAGCCGTTGTTTGGGGAATATTGACTTCCCCATGCGACTCCTCAATAACTGTATTCTCCACTTCCAAATTTATTGGGGCATTTATTACTGATTCTTCCCCATCCTCCATCTCGCAAGAGTCAACAACAGCCGGAACATTACCTCCGATCACCAGAGGATTCATAAAGTCACCAATATTATTGGAATCCTCAGGTAAAATTTCGCCTTCTTCACGATCCACCATATCCGCCATTGAATACCTATCCCACGTATCTGATATCCCCTCAGCATCCCCAGATCCACTATTCGAATATACATTGTCGGATTCGTCATCTAATTCTCCTTTCGCCGTTGGTTGTTGGGAAAACGAGTGAAGCGAGAACGGCTGCCAATCAAAGTAAATTTTCGAAACACCAATTTGAAATACTTTCCTCCTGAAGTGATGGTGATTTCTTCGTTTATCCTTTTCTTAGATGAAGTGAGGATGGCAGATTTAACATTTGATAGATTGACACTCTCCCAGAATCTACCAACAAGTTCAACTAAATTGCCAAATTTGTTAACAATCCTTGTAATATTGTCAAGGTCACGAAAATGCAGTGGGAGTCCCACAATGCGTAACCAAGCGAGCCTTTCAAATTTTAGATCCATTGCATGTTCCCCCAGTTTGAGCCACTTGAACCATTTCTTCCAACAAACTTCATTCCCTAAGAAACCTTTAGTTGCCACAGAATCACCAAAGTAGAGCATAGCATACATACCCCCATAATAGTATGCCTTAATGTAACATCCTATCATTCGGTCTGGTAATTTCTATTATTTTAATTGATTATCTATTTGTTTTAGAAATTATTTAATATTATGTGTTTCGTAGTGAAACGTAGATAAATAATCCCTTTGACTTATTGTGACTAGTGAAATATTAGTAGATTCAAAATTTGTAAGTTTTTGATTTTCTGCGACACAAGGATTGTGTCGCAGGTTGTCTGTGCGACACAATGGTTGTGTCGCAGGACTGTGTCGCAAAACGGGCTGAACTGAAATTAATTAAGGAGCTTAAGTGTAATTGTAAGATTAAATATATATACACACCGTCTAAGCCTTCAAAATCATTTCCAGAACATTTCCAAACCCTTAAACTCGTTTGAGAGAGAGAATTAGAGAGAAGAAAAGAAAAGTTGGGTTTTGAATCATATTTGAGCTAATTAGCTTTGAATCCGAGGTAAGGTTCCGATTATATTGTGTTATTGTTGTTTATAAGTGAATTACACGGATTGATATAGATTAATTTGAGTATTACATGTTTGGATTCAAGAATTTCGAATCTGGGAACTGGTCTGTTCATCATTGCGACACAAGGGTTGTGTCGCAGGTTGTGTCGCATGAATGTTCTGCGACACAGTTGTTATGTCGCTTAAGGCGGCCATATTGGGTATTGCGACACAATGTTTGTGTCGCAGGATTCTGTTGTGCGACACAGTGGTAGTGTCGCAAGGGTTTGTGGTGCGACACAATGGTTGTGTCGCTAAGTTTATAAAAGAGATTTTGTTTTGCAAATTTTGAAAATGCGTAAAGTGCTTTTGAGACGCGGTTTTGTGAAAATATCACTAACTCGGATTTAGTTGAAAATTGCATGGTCACTTGGAAACGACCTAGTAATCAAGACTATATACTATAGCCTAGGCAGTTTTTGGCCATCCGGGGTCATCTAGAGCCCGAAAATGACATTTTTCAGTTTTAAACGTTATTGCAAGATTTTCTAAGTTCATTTCTGATTGAACTTTTGTTTGCCTAGACTTCAGGGATTACCTGATTGGATAATTAGACTATAATGATATTTATGGAACGAACTTCTGACTTGTGTATGATTTCCTGTTTCAGATCAACGTAAGACTCAGTGATATAAGACTCCTGAGTGTGGAGACGTCAGAGGTATCGGTGAGTGGATTCAGAACTCATCATTTGATTTAGTTGTAACTATTTGGTTACAACAAGTAAACGTAGATGTGTATTAGACTGTTTAGTCTTGATTGTTGATTATTGATCTACGTGATATGTGAACTATGTGTACTATGTTATTAAGGTCAACGTGTAGTTGGACTTCTGGTTATTATGTGTTTTACACAGGTTTTGATTCATTTGTTGTGTTTGAGACCTGTGTATGTGTTTAATAACCAGTAGTTATCGGTCTATTATGTATTGGCCATACGGATTGACGGTAAGTGTTCTTGGGGGAATCCCCGGGTATTATGATATCCCCAGAGCCACAGATCCTCATTGAATTATGTGTGTTTACGATTATTTGGTGTAAACAACTTGTTATGCTAAGTTGAATGGAGTGTGATGAATCTATTCACTTAGCTTCGTGCTAACCCCTCATTTTACTTCCTGCAGGATATGTTTTGATTAATTGTGGGTGCAGGAGGTGATTGGTTGATCAGGGAATGTTTGACTGCGCTCTTGAACTCTGATATGGTTTTTGTAATAAACCTTGTTTGGACAATTTTTATAATACCCCGTCTTTTGTAGTTTTAAACTGTTTGAATATGGTGTAAATATGGAAAAATGTGAACGGTTTATATATAATGTTTAATATATTTTAAGGTAATGTATTTTATATTCATGCTTCCGATTTTATTAATATAATATTCTTATTTGAAATGAGGGGTGTTATACTTAACGTATGGAATACCATCATCCTCCAGTAGCAATGGAAGATTTATGAGTTTATCGATGTCCAAGATCTCACCGATAAGGATTGTATTGCGGAGGGAACATTCTAAAGCATAAGAAGGTTTGAGGGAAATGGTTGAACTAGATAGGGGAGGGGGAGAAGTATGATTGTGACCCTTGACTGCATTAGCAAAG
The DNA here is from genome assembly GCA_963921325.1 of Logfia minima. NCBI lineage: Eukaryota > Viridiplantae > Streptophyta > Magnoliopsida > Asterales > Asteraceae > Logfia > Logfia minima. The sequence goes on along the minus strand of OY992766.1, from coordinate 6,298,590 downwards.
GATCTCGAATTTGTAAAGCGCCCCGCTGCTGACTGAAAATGATAAACAGCGGGAGGAGGTCGAGATGGATGACTAACACGAGGCCCAGGGTTAAAACCAGTACCGACTGTTGGTTTCCTTTGAAACTTGGCGATGTTGCAGTTGAGAATATTATTCCCACATCTAATTTCACCGATTGAGTTTTCGAAAGCTTTGCAATCACGTATCCCTATCAATCGAATGAACGCAAAGTTTGAACCACCTTTGTCTTTCTTTCTTGCGATGTAGATGTCCACAATCTTGCCAAGATGATTAAATTTCTGCTTTAGACCACCATTGTTGATACCTTCCGAAATGTTTGATACGAATAGAGTGGTGGGAGTGTGTTTCCGGTGAGTCACCTTCCTCCAGCCGTCGTCAACATGCATTTTGAATTTACTTTTTGAAGTTAGAAGGCCACCTACGAACTCATAGAGAGAGAATTTTAATAATTACTGGAATTCTAATTTAATATGTATATTTCATTACTTGAATTATAAATAAAGGATAAAATGTTAAAATAGATGGAAAAAGACGAATTTATTTAAAATCAAATATAGAACATTGTTTCATCATCTAAATCATGTAATTTTAAAATCATTCAACTTTTTTATAATAATATGTTATTAACTGGTTAATTTATTTGTTTTTAATAAATGAACGAAAGATAATAACAATACCTTAAGTGGACATATTCGTATAGTACACTGAGACAAAAGTTCATTTCAGTATATTTCTTTTTAAAATATAGGAGAATAACTTTCAACCGTCCACTTTTATTAAAATAATAAAACTTCACATTTTTAAAAATTGAATATTTCAAAAACGGTTAGTCAAAAATTATAAAAATTGCACCATATAAAAATCAAAGTTTTTTCTCTTTGATTAGACATCTCACATGACATACTTTCGACGAACTTTTTTTTTCTTCATTTTTTGGTGGATTTTGAAAACTTGTAACACATGTGATAGTCGCTTACTAGTTTTTAAAACCCATCAAAAAATGAAAAAAATATCGTCGAAAGTATACTTTATGAGATGTTTAATCGAAGAGAAAAAGGCTGATTTTTATGATATAATTTTTATAATTTTTTGACTTCCCATTTTTAAATATTTAATTTTAAAAAATGTAAAGGGAAAGTGAAATTTTGTCAAATAGAGATTTTCTATTAATTCTTTATTTTTTTTTAAAAAGCTCATACTCATTTCAGAGTCCTCTGATCCACAATTTCCATTTGTTTACTCAAATGTATAGTTAAAGTCAAACCGGTCGTAAAAAAGTTAAAATAATAATTGGTTAAGTGAGTGCTTTGCGTATATAATCTTTATAAAGTAAGTACTTTACATATTAAATTCACTAATTCAACTAAATAAATTAATAGTCTGAGTAAATGGTGTTGATCCCGCAAAGTTTTGGGGTTTAACTGTTTGTTGCCGAGGTTTATTAGTACCGTTTTGTTCAAGACAGGTTGACGTTCAGGCCCGTTACATAATTTGTAAACTAAACTAGTCCAGCAAGTTTTCCAACCAACCGATCCATAATTCCATATTGACAAAAAGATAAAAAAATCTAAAAATAGAAAAAAAAAAATAGAAAAAAAAAATGAAAACTCACATCTTGAGGTTGAGAATAATTCTTTGATTTACTACAAACACACACTTACAAGCCTCTTGTATAATTACATATATTCATATGAAAAAAGAAAGAAAAAAAAGGCAAATCGTGATCAAACATCGCTTAAAAGTTTTAATATAAATAAATCAAAAGAAAAATCACACTTTAAACCAACTAATCTAGTTCTAGAGGTATTGAAAAGCAAAGTTTTAATTCGAGTTTACGAGATGGAGAAACGTCGTCTTCTAGGCTTTGTATGATCAACATCATTTCCTTCTTCGATATTAAAAGTATCCTTCGATCCATGTTTAAAAGGATTCAACTTCCCAAATTTCTTAGACATTGATGAGAAGAAAGTAGGCTTCTTCGTGTTCCCTATTCTAGCAGACGTCGAACCACCATTTTTCTTTTGTTGTATATCAGAAATAAACGCTTTCATTTGCAACAATTCGGATCTTAATGCTTCGTTCTCTTTAGCTAATGATACGTCCACTTGTACTTGAGACCTCGTACTTAATGCATCAGGCGTAGTCTTCTCATGTTTGGCACTTCTTATTTGTAGTTGATCAAAATAAAGCGTGTGTAGAACCATTTGCACGGGTAGTCTTTTGTTTTGTGAAGCGTGTACCCTTGCTTCACACGAGAGTTTGAATGGGTCCATTGCGCTACAAACCTTCTCGCGCTCAATTTCGTCTAAGTTTGGATGTGCCTACAGAATAGAAGTTGAATGATTACTAATTGACAAAGGTAAGTGTATAAGACTTATGCATCCAAAATGGCTTCGAGTTGTACTCATCAATTTCATAGCATTTGGCAAAATTGCTTATCGTAATGTCCAATTATTTAGTAGATTAAGAAGCAAAATAAACCATATATGAAGTAACAAGCAAAAAGTTGCAGGTAAAACTCAATCTCAAATATATATGTAAAACTAATTATGTGTAGTTTCAATCAAATGATTAGCTAGTTGTTGTTTTAGAGACACAAAAATAAATGTAAAGGTAACGGTTCAAGACCGAATCAAACCGAATCAGAACCAAAATTCAAAAATATTGCAACTACCAAAAAGAAACTTGTAGTATGGATTTGGTGAGATAGTGATGGTCAAGTTCCGATTTAGAACCGTTTGGCAAGTTTGACGAACTAGACTTTTATTTTCTTTCTGGTTACTCAAATTTTGTAAAAATGTTAATAACCGACGTTGATCAGTCTATACATTCACCTTGACAATGATTTTTTACTTGAATGACTAATTTCATCAAAGTTAAAAAGAAAATTTGAAATTTTGACCAGACCAGACCCAATCCCAATTAAACTGCAAACCATATTTTCATATCCGGGACCACAAACTGGACCAGTTAGCCCGGTTCGCAATCAACTTGACAGTATAGAAACATATTATATTATATTATTTATATTATTATTATACCATATATTTCACAACGGTATATATTCGAAGTAGTTAGAGTTTTGGGGATTTTGAATACTTTGATGTGATTGAGAGTCGTGAAACACTTTCAGATTAAAGTATTTCGATGGTACAATCGAAAGTTCAATATGATAAAACTCAATTTTCAAGAAACGAATATGTTTTGTTGTTATGATTTCCTGTACCAAAATTCATGTCAATAAAACTGACCAAATACGGTTATTAAAACCGTTTTTCAAACAGTTTAACCACTTTCAAATGGGCGAGCCAAAACCGGGTTTTCTTCCAAATTCGGATTTTCGTTGCCCCCGGACTCCCGTGAGACCAAAATGAATTAAAACAAGCGTGCACCCCGCACCAACCAAACTTGTTTAATATTCATTAAGATCAAATTGGTCAAATAAGTTTAATCTCATTACATTTAAATCATATTGGTAATAAATTTCCAACAGTTATCTCAAAATATTCTTTTATAATAATTTTTGGGTATACATTAGGGAAATGATTGTCAATGAGGGATGAGTTTGATGCATATAAATTTGTTGTATTCTATGGTTATAAGTTATTATCGTTGATGGTTTAACCGTTATTGAGTCTATAGATACATCACATTATTATTAATTTTTTTGACAATCCTAAACAAATTTATTTAAATAAGTACCTTGAGGAATATATCGATAGCTCGGTACAAATCATCATCATATTTCCTTGCATTTTTGGGCACCAAATTAGCCACACCATTAAACTTTGAAATACTCAATTCACTAGCCGTTGCGATCTCACCAAGATACGCATCAACAGTTTTCGCAACCCTTAACATCGTGGTCGAACACACTTCCCTAAAATCGCCACCATTAAAAACCGAAACACTCTTTTCTTTCTCAACAAACCGCGAAATAATCCTCCGTACACTTTCCAAATCAAACAATCTCTCCCCATCAAAAGTGTACGACAACACAAGTAAATCATCAACCGTTACATGTTCCAACATCGATGATATCCTTTTCTCCAACTGTTTTTTACAATTATCTTCGTTTTCAAGATATATTGCCGTTCGTAGTAGGCAACATAGGAAGCTAATTGGGAATGAGGAGCGATTAGTTTCGATTGGGAGTAATGTGATTATTTTTTCTATGAGGGATTTTTGTTGGGATTTTGATGTGGTGGAGATTGAGATTGAGCCTTTTATGTTGGTACCCGAGTGATCACGAACTAGGTCGGGTAATGATCGCTCGGTGTAGGTTATGATTGCGTTAGCGATTGTGAGGGGTTTTGCGCCTCGTGATTTCATTGATGTGATTATTTTTTCGAAGAAGTCTATGTGGACGATTGATAGCTCGCCAGTCCACCAATTTGGTGGCGATCTGCTTGGAAAATTCGCTTCGTTACTTGCCTGCAAATGGAATTTCGATTAAGCAATGTTCATGATCTACAACATTAAACTAAAATTAATTTGGTCTAAAATAAATTTTCATTTCTAAAAGTGATTATCAAGTTTTTGATCTTAACCTTACTAATGTAGTTTACACAAAAGTGAATTGTTAAAAGAAGAATAAGATGGACATTTGACTATTAAAAGGTCAAATAGTTACGTACGACTAAGTAATATATTATTTATTTAATAAGCATTTATTTTGAGTCAACAGGTGTACAAAAATTGTCAAACTTGCATTTTGTGACCAAAGTTAGCAACAACAGATCACTCTAAAACCGTGTTTACTAATATAGGTAAAAATCGGAGTAACTGAAAAAGTAAAAACGTTAGTAACATCATTAAAAAATATTAGTAACTTGCTAAAATTGGTATAAAAATTAAAGTACAAGTTTTTACCTACATCTAGTAATTTTTATTATAAGTTGCTATCAGCGGTAGAAATTCAAAAATACGTTGTTATTTAAAACAGTTAACGGTTTGATTATAAGTTTACCTTAACGCTAGCGACTTCAACACATCTTTGAACGATATTAATTTGTTCGGCTATAGGAAGAAGATCTTCACACGATTTTAACACGACAACGGCCCCAGAAAGGCTCTTTAACGCTACTTGACCAAGAAAATCGTCTGTACGACCAGCAAGGTTGTCATCACAATACTGATCAGTCATATCGAGATACTCAGCAGCACAACGAAGAGCTGCCACGTTATGAACCGTGATTTCGAAATTGACACCGTAACAAAACTTTGTTGCCTTTTCGAATATTTCAGCTCCTCCGGGAATACTAGAGAGATCTAGTCGTGACATATCGGGTTCTTTCGATTCTAGTATTAATCGTCTTATGTAGTTGCTCTTTGCTACTAGCATAAACTATCATAACATCACATAATTAATTATCAATTAATTAGTAAAGTTTAACAACACGATCCGATTAACTTTTACAGTACCAAAAGTGACGTATACAACAAAATCATGCATATATGGGGATGCACCATACGTAATTAGTAAATTAACAACGAAGATAATTGTACGCCATGTATACTTGTTACAAAAAGAATATTGATTTATCATAATTGATCATACCTTGTGAAGAGGGAATTTTGCTTCACCAACTTGTATAAGGATATCAGTTGGGATGTCTTGAGAGAAGACCCTAATTAAGAACAAGATTAAAGAAAAAAATATGTTTTTTTATTTTCGGAAAATAAAGTTGGACAAAAGAGTAATAAAATATTTAGTTTACGGTAAGTTGTGGATGATTACCATTGGCCAGTTCTTTCCATTGCAAGAGAAAATCTATTGGTGTCTGAAGCCATGATGAGATGATTGGGAGGATAAGGTGATGATGAGTTATTTGTTCTGGGTTATATAAGAATATATGATAGTAATACTTGTATAGTATAGTTGAACATGTTAGCAATTTAATTCACTTCTAATAGAGCTTTTGTTTGGACATTAGGAAGAAATTATAGATTGCATCCTGGTCACATTTTTAGCCATATTCCAATGTCCAATTTATAACTATAAAAAGTAAAACCATTTGCGTTCCATTATGTTATATTTAATAAATCAATCTTTTGACGGTTAAGGTGAATTATACATCTTAATGAGTTTTAATGATTTTTACCCCTTTTTCATAGGTAAAATTTACATTTTATTCATTTAACCCGTGGAAATTAAACACGAGTCACAATGAAATATCTCAAAGCTATTGTTCGTGATTTGTATTACTTAATTTTTACGATTTTATTATATATTTCGTTACCTGATTAATTAAAATTGTGGTTGATGATGCTGATGTAGCTTAAACAAAGTATTGACAATCTTTACTTGATTTAGAGAATATCTTCTCGATCTATTTATGAAATTCTACTTTGTGCACCCATTAGATCTCAAATTTTGATCATTTTCATACATTGATCTTGAAAATTTAGACATTATTCAAGAAGTAGAGTTTTTCACTTCAAAATTCAAATACTATCATATATTCGTTAATTTGCGGATAACAAAAGCTTAACGGCTTATTTAAACACCATTTTAAATACATGATCGAGATCATTCTAGATTTATTGAGTGGGTACATAGAGTATCAAAATTTGTACATTGTGCATTAATTGATGTTCATATATATACAAAGATTGCCAACTATTAGTTACAACTTAAAATAGTGACTTTTTGGTTGAACATTATGTCAATTACCAAACCAATGCCAACACCATGTGATGGTGGTCGGGGTTCTCTCCACCACACAATGATCATGTGGTCAAGCCACCTTCAAATTTGGTACAAATCTTGGCCATATCGTAGTACAAGTCACTTGTTGGACCCTCATAAGTTGCTTTTTATTGTTTGTTGATTTATTCTATAGTTATGGCCCACCAGGATATCAATTATAACAAATGATAGTGTCACACGTGGACTTCCCCATATCTAATCTTGTTTAAGATAATATTTTATTAATTTCATCTAGAGATATATCCTTTTTGGGAAAGAAAAGTTGGACTCGTTTCCTAAAATAAAAGAGCCTCTCTTTAACAAAGGAGTAAAATAACTACCATTTATTATTAAAAGGTAACGGCATTGATATTATAGTGTAACTATAATTATGAATACGAAACGTTCATTATTACCGTGTTTGAAATCACCCAGGTTCATGGCATAATGGCAGTGAAATAAATAATGGTGATGATTTGTTCACCATTATACATGTGTTTGATTGTTATATTATACAACATGAAACATGTTTAATGATATATGAAGAAAAATCGATGGTGTACTAATTACTTTAAGGAAAAAAAGTTTCCGGATCTAATTCTTAGGTTCGTCGACTGATATTTGTTTTATATGGGAGTAAAGCAAAGTATATTAAGCATTGATGTCATGTATATTTGGACAATGCTATAAATGATACCAAAAATGCATTCCATTGACTATATGATACCTAAAGTGCATTCCCATGAGTGTAAACGATGACTAAAGTGCATTCCCATGAGTGTAAAAGATACCAGACCAATGCTTTTGTTATGGCTAGTGTCGTTTGTGTCTTCTTGTCGTGTACGTTGTAGATTTAGTAATAAATGAAAATTTTGCATAAAAGGATAGGTTTAATATGTTGCACGAAGTTACAGATCTAGACAAATAATGTATTGTCAAACATATAGAGAATAGCTAACATGTTATCGAACTAGAATAACGTATATTATTGTATTCGAATGAAGATAAAACACACAAAGATTGAGAAAGTTCTTCTCTGACTCTTTTTATAAACACAAAACATCTCGTATAAAACTAAACTGTATAGCCCTTAAACCAACTATATTACAATTACAAATATACTAATCTACTAAGCCAACTAGATTACAATTACCAATATCTTAATCTACTAAGTGAACAAATAAAATTAAATTAAAAAAACTTCCTTATAATATTATTTCTTGCTTGTCAAGTAAGCACGAATGTGAGTTAAATCTTTTTTCTTTTCTTCTTTTAAGAAAAGCAAAATTATATATATACACGCATATATGAATTAGTACAGTACACGTCAAAGAATATATAAATTACACATCAAAGAGTATATAAAATATATAAATAAGTCATATTCCATATGGTCTCTTATTTAAGTACCTACATACGGTACACATACTACATGACACATTATATACTTGGTAAAATACAATCCAATTTTTACTAAATATTCATATTATTTAGATTTTATTTCAATTGCACACAATTCAATATCACTTAGATCCATCCCCAAATAAAATAATAAAGCTTGCAGCAATTGATTTCTTTTGCATTTCATTACCCAATTCCACTTTTGCTAGTCACATTTGTACAACATACTCCCGGATCAAAGAGCTATTGGTGCCACACCATGTTGACTTTTTTTAACCTCTTTGATAACCACTCGAAACTTCTAACCTTCATCTCGTTGACTAACACAGGTACAACCCACCACTTCTTTCCGAACACCCTTTGATTCCTATTTTCCATATTAAATAACTGCACGTCTACATCACAACTTGCCATAACCATATCCCACTTTTGATCTCACACTACATCCATTACCAATAAAGTATTCTAATATACTAAAATTGCCCATATATCCAAGTCCCTACCATTCAAATACATTTTCCCAAACCTCCATGGCAAATTTGAAAAATAATAAAGCATGCTCAACATTTTCCAATTCATTATCACACATCTGATATCTAACCGAATGTAAGTCTTTACCTCTTTCATTAAGATCAACCTGTACCGGTAATCTTCCTCTCAAGGCTCTCCATACAAATACTCCCGCCTTTAGTGAAAGTAGTTTATTGCGCAACATTTCTTGAGTTGAACCCACCCAATTTAATAGCTTGTCATCAATCTTTTCGGCTAATGAGCGGGTCTTGAATTGCCATCTTCTTCCATGTTCCACCACCAATCTTTTCAGTTAAGTTTTTTTATTGTTAGGCCAATAGTTTTTCACATCACTTAAATACGTGGATGACCTTAATACGTACTTAATTCATACGTTGTTGGACATATATACTCTACTTATTTCTCTCCATATGTATATCCACAAATCTTTTTAACATGCATGTGTATGATTAATTCTTAAATATTTTTTACGCTTACTTTTGTTCATTATAATAAAGAAAAGAATTTGCAATGAAAGCTTTTAGTGATGAGGCATATGTCGCCGCTAAAGGTCACAAAACGACAAAAAAGGAATTTGCGACGAAGGCTTCTAGGGTTAGATAAAACGCCTTACGCCTTAGGGTTGGATCTAACGCCTTAGAGTTAGATGTAACGCCTTACCCCTTAGAGTTGGATGTAACGCCTTAAAGTTGGGTGTAACGCCTTAGAGTTTAATAAAACGCTTTAATTTGTTAATTTCTATTTTAAATATACAATATTTTATTAATAAAATATAATTATATTTTTAATTATTTTTTGTTTTAAGTATATAATTTTTGTTATTAAAAAATTAATTAAAATACTAATTATATTTTTAATTAGTTTTTATTTTTTATATAAATTTTTATCAAAAAAACTAATTATTCTTGTAACTATTTTTTATTTTAAATATATTTTTTTATTAATAAAAAATTAACTAAACACTAATTATAATTTTTTATAAAAATAAACCAATTTAAAAGTATCTAAAATCATTTAGTGACGACTCAACAATAGTTGCCGCTAAAGTATTTCATGAAAATTCAAAAAGCCCTCCAAATAGCAAAAAATTTATGGTCGACCTTTAAAGGCAACATACCTCGCTAAAGAGTTTTATGTCATCGATGAAGGTACCGCATATATAAACAAGTCTTGTAGCCTATTTCCTTTTCTTCTCGAAATTGAAACCTTGTTTTGTTCCTTGCGATTTGTGCCGCTCCTACTCGTACCACCACCATCCACCACCTAAAATTCACCAATTCACCATTTCTTCACTCCACCAAAACCCTCTTGTTTTCCACCACAACCGAACATCATAACCACCACCAAATTCGGCCACTTGTGAATTTGTTAATTAATTAGTGAACTTGTTAATGATTTGTTAGTTTATTAAAGACAGTTATGAATTTGTGAGGTGAAGAATTTGTGTATAATTTGTTAAGTGTTAGACTTGTTAATTTGTAAGAATTGGAGTTTGTTAATTAGTTAGTTAAAGTGTATATATTTGTTAAGTATATAAAGTGTAGTGTAGTGTATAGTTCGTTAGAATGATTTAGTGTATTAGTTAATTGTATACAATTAAAGTATATAGATTTGTTAGCAAATTTTGTGTAATCGTATGTTTAGTTATAAAGTTTTTAAAAATACTAGTAATGATTGCCCGTGCGATGCACGAATTTTACTATTTTACATTATATTTGGTACAATAAGTTAAATGGTAGATGAAACAATAAAAAGTATGATGTTTGAGTTAATCATAATTTATGATAAGTTACAATTACATTTAGATTAAAATTTAGTTATTGTTGTAAGATAAATCAACTTGTAAATCATGTAGATGTAAATTTCAATAAGTACTTATAAACTATAAAAAACTGTATACACCAAATAAATAGCATAAGTTGAGTTTTCAAACATTTTAAAGTCAATATTATATTCGTGTATACATAGAAACGAAATCCTTTGTAATGTCGGTATAACTTCAAACACATGTATTATATGTACATATGACTAACAATATTCTTCATGTTCGGTCATATTTGTAACTATTGTTTGTTTGCGTTACTCATCCCAAATAAAAGTTTATACTAATATAAATGTTGGATATACATTATTTAATTTGAATGCTGGTAAAAATAAACAGTAACGAACATTTTAGAATTAAATTAATTTAAATAGCTATATATACATGAAAAATATTATACGTACTTACTTATTATATTGTCTAAATATTGTATTAACATTATTATTATTGAAAACTTAATTTTCATAGATTATAATAATAATTACTATTATTATTATAATATATTTACCTTTTTACCATATTTTACTATCATTTAATATATATAATTATTATTACATAAAGACTTCATATTTTAAGATAAATGATTATTATTATTAATATTATAGATTTTTTATGATATAAGTATAAGTAATAATAATAAATAATAAATACTTATTTATTACACTATTAATTGTACCAAGAACTTAAAAATTATAGGATAGGTGATATGTATAGTTATAATTGTATGATTGTATGAAGTTGTTAAAAGTATATGTATAGCTTGTTATAATTATGAGTTAAAGTGTTGAATATAATTGCATGAGTTAGTTAATGGAGTTAATAGTTTGAATTGTATAGAATAATTAAAGTATATAGATTTGTTAAAGAGTAGGAGTTTGTCAAAGTGTATTTATTTGTTAAGTATATAGATTTGTTAGAGTGTATGACTTTGTTAAAGTGTATGTATTTGTTAGGTTGTTAAATTGATTTTGTGATTTTGTTTGTTACATTTTAGATCAAATCCTTACATGTATGTTAGTTTTAAGTTGGTTCTAAATACTTCATGCCTGATTATTTGTATCTCTTTAATTAGTTCACTTGAACTTGTAGGTTTGAAGGGTCGTGATACGAGTATGGGAGCAAAGCTAAAGAAAGTTACAAAGAACGATTTGAACAATTGCTAATCGAGTTTGTATTAGTCATATTAGTCGATGGTGATTCGGAGGTATTAGTTGTAGTTGTATGAATCCTTGTTTAAACAATATATGTCGTCGTATGTTTTATAATATATTTTTGTGTTTAAATCTTGTGTATGAGAAAATTTATTTTAGCGAAAAACTATAAAAATATGAGAAATCAGGAAAAAGAAAAAAATCTGAGAATTTTGAAAAGAGCAAAAACTTAAAAATATAATAATGACTTTTAGCGATGACACATATCGTCTCTAAAAGTATTCATTAAAAAAACAAATAAACAAATAAATACCTTTAGCGACGACACATGTCGTCGCTAAAGGTATATAATTTCAACTTAAATTTATTGTTAGGAAATTAAAGTGTGGGTTTGGATTGTGACAAAAAGTTGTCGTAGTTGACCAACACACGCACGTCTATGGCGACAATCGTTTTGCGGAATGTCATTACAAAAGCCCTTTAGCGACTTTTTGGCTTTTACGACGACATTTGGTCGTCGCAAAATCCGATTATTCAAGTAGTGGTTGAGGTATATGAAGCATTTTTCTTCTAGATTTTAAATTCTAATAAATTATATGCGTTTCCTTTCACTTGCCTTAAAGAAACAAAATAACAAACAAACACACATGTTTCTTTTCATAGTATGTTTAATTCATGTTTCCTACTTATAGTTATTTATATATATATATATATATAATTGGAATTAATCATTTTAATATATTTTTTAGATATATGGTCATTAGACAAACCTCTTTTTGAATTATGTACCAAGCAATATCTTGCACATTGCTCACCGAATTAATCATTTTAATATATTTTTAGATTTATAAGGCAAACCACCTTCACATTTACTTTTATCAACATTCTATGATAATTGTCAGTGAGTAAAAATGTTACATTTTTGACAAAGATAATATTGGAAATAATTTTTTTTAACTTATTGAGTTTGTCTAACGTTGTAACGTACTTTAAGCTAAGATGTTAAAGGTTTGTTTTGACATATAATAGTCAAACACTTTCTATATATATATATATAGATATCAATTGCATACTTTGAAAACGATAAAATCTGAGTCATTTGTAGAGTGATAATTGGTTGGAAAATAAATACGTTTATTTGTGACGCGGGTGAATTTAATTATATCGATTGAGCAAGTTTGTCAATTTTGGTCCCTGATGGTTAATGGCCCATCTATTTGGCTAACGACTAATATGTGGATGCAATTAAATTGGTATGCTTGGATAAAACAGAGCGACCAAACATGGGTCTCACCCTGTGGGTCCTGGCGTCCTGGTTCAAGCTGGCTGATGGCCAATGGCCGATGTAACGCATTTGAACTCGATACTAGGGAACTAAAGATGACAATTATTATCCGATCGAGTGAATTTACTAATGATCCGAATGAACTCATAATGAATGTGAATATTGATGTGAATGATTAGTGAATCGTATGTTGATGATAAATTTTCATTCAATGACTCATCCATTAATACCCGAAATACATATATACAAATACAAATATACATATAGATTTATACATATATTATTAAAGGGAAAATTTAATAAAAAGGATCGTGAAATGAAGTTACACATTTAAAGGGTTATGATTTTCATTTTATAAAAAAGAAAAAATATGTTATCGGGATCGTGAAAATGGGGAATCTTTCGTTTCTTTGGCTACTTCTTCTACTTCTTTTCCTTTTGACTTTGTAGACATGGCGTAATACTCCGTTCTTCATTTATAAAAGGGATTGTAAAAAAAGTATCATTTTACGATTCTGGTTGCATACTCCTTTTTTTACAAACTAAAAATTGTAACTCTTTAAATATGAAACTTCATTTTACGATCCCTTTATCGAGTATTTTATTATATCACGTTTCTCTTTTCCAAAATTTGTCCATTACTAAATTATGATATCTAAGTGAATAACTATATAAATGAATAATAAGGTTCTTGTTTCCTTAACACATATGCTTCCACATCATTTTCAATACATATATCTAGCAAATCAAAATGCCTGCATCATACATCTCTAGCTATAGTATAACAACATTTAATTAATTTTTTTATTTTCATCCTACAATAAAAGTCAGTAACTAGCAATAAACAATGATCAAAACCTATCTAGTAAAACAAGTAACAAAAGATAAGTTTTTAAAATTTTCCAAAAAATATGTTATATTTATATCTGTACCATATTATAATAAGATTATCACAATGTCTACGTATTTTTATAACCGAATATTTTATGTGTGTATGTATATAGACAACGGCTATACAAGATATCTTAAAATACCTCGTTTAATAGTCAACTATTGTCGACGTCCAACAAAAGTCTACCTCAAAAGTCCATATCCAAATGATACGGAAAGTCTTTGATAATGCAATAATGTTCGGTTGGACGAGTTTTGGAAAGACCTCTTAACCACTTTTCACCATGATTATAAAATTTGTGTGCTGTGTTTTCGAAATGTTGTGAACTAACCAAATTGTACTTTTCATCGACATTTTCACACATCATTTCCTACAGTTACAACAATAAATCATATTAGAACACGTATTGTATTTATAGTAATGTTAAATTATGTTTCAAATAACACTTACATCATCATCATCATCATCCATGCTCTTCAAACAGTTAAGTATGTCTTCATCAGTATAACGTTCGTTGGGTTTGTTCAGCAATTCATGGGAACCGGTCACTGGTTACTTAACATCTTGAGTTGTTAAAAATTGAAGAAGCTCTTCATCGGTAATCACAAAATCTTTAACGTTAGAATTCGGATACGCTTTATTCCAAAGCACCTATTATATTAAAAATATATATATTTCAATCAACAACTCAATAAGTATAAAATATAAAGTATTCAACGTATAGACAACGTATAACATACCTCACGTAGGTGCTCCATGTTATCGAAATGCGTCTCTTCCTGCCTTACCTCCTCAACATTGAAACGGCGTTCAAACTTCGCCAATAATGAATCTACATCTTCCTTTTTTCGATGTAGGAACCGCATGGTGTCCTTATAGTAGGGTTTTTTCTTTTCCAAGGATGTTGCCTCAATATCTTTCGGTGTATACTTTTCCTGAAAAATGACAAAAATAACATTCTCATAGTTGTGATATAAAAAGTAAAATTATATTATAAACAATTTGTTGGCCAAAAAATAATAATTTGCAAGATGCCTTATCTAGTATCAGTTTTGGATAAGATATTGTCAGATATCCGTGATCTTAAAATGACTATAAATATTCGGAGCCTTACATAACATTATCATCAACTTCATTTTCAGATTCTAATAAATTGTCACTTAAAATGACTATACTTGCCTAGACATCTTATCGAACTTTACAGACACCAACCACCCGAAATCTTTATCTTGGATCCAAGCAATACCTCTTGGTAAATGCATTACTTGATCCTTTGTAGCAAGCTCTCGGGAGTACGGTATGACTTCTAAAATCCATATCTATTCAATCACATGATACAAAGCTAATATAACCTCGTATATTTGTACTTTAAACAAATGACAATAAATAGAATAATATTAAATAATAAAGTACCTTGAAAATAAACATGAAACCTTGAAGTTCATACTGCAGATCCTTTGTTGGGATCTTAGGATAAAACGTTACTCGCGTATAAGCTTCACAAAGTGCCTTGTTTGTAGGACCCCATATATAGGAACCCCATGGAAAATTGTTCCATGACTCCAAGTCTTCAACCAGCCGTAGTAACTCCTCATCAACAACATAATACTCATACGAATCAATAAATCCAGAATGCAAAAGCAGTAACAAACAAATTCGCACAACATCCAAATCATTATGCTCATAAAGTCGATCAAAAACTAAATAAATATCACGCACGCATACATGAATTGTTTTTTTCAACCACTTAGCAAATACTCGCTCTCTAAAAGACCTTCCACTGTGTCCCGGTATCCTTGGTAAAACACCAAACTTCATCCCGGAAATCAAACAAAATTGCTCAAGCCCAAAATGTAATCTTTTACCTCCAACCTCAAAAACCAACTCCATCTTATCATCATTCACATCAAAAAGGTTTGACAACATAAAATGTAACAAGCTAGGTTCTTGGGTATAATCGGGTATCCAAAACCACTGTCCAAAGCATGTTTTAAAGAAAAGGCTATGACAAGCTGGTCTTTCTTTCAATAATGCATCTATTTTAGAGATAATAGATATATTGGTATTTAGTTTCACATTGGCATAATAATACTTACCCTATACAAAATAAACAAAGTTACTAGGTTATAAATTGATATTTCACATTTAGCCTATTCATGTACGAGTTAAGGATATATGTTTAAAGAACTTACAATATTCATTATAGATACAATTAGACCACTGACGTCGAATTGATCTTACTCGTGACACTTTTTAAAGATACCTATATCAATAACATAAAATCTTACGGCACTTATTCAACAACACTATAACAATAACAATAATAATACCAATAACAATACCAATAACATTACATCATATACGCAACTTAATTGAAACATATGTTGTTGTTAGAAAACTATAATATCAATTTCAAAATTTATCGACAAAAAATTAACCTTCCTTTCTTTTTGATGACTTCGTTGACTTACTTCAATCTTCTTTACACTCTAAAATCTGAAAAATGTTAGAAGACAAGGAGAAAAAAATTATAAGATGTTCCCGGTATAAAAAATAGAAGAACTATCTTTGAATATAAAGTGTAATTCACAATTTTTAAAACTAAAATGTTACCTTGGTAATCTCTTTCTTTTTATCTTTGTAAGAGAGCTTCAATATGGAAAGATGAAACTTGAAACTGGAAACATGAAAGTTGATAATCTCTTGAAAGTTGATAATCTCTTTATGTTTTAAGAAGACTTCACAACTAAAAGATAAAAACTTAACATACTCATAATGTTTTTGTTTTTTTCTTTGAAAAGGGCAACTTAGATATTCGATAATCTTTTGTTTTTTACGTGTAGTTTTCCGGCCAACATGAGAACTTTTTTTCAGAAGAAGGTTTCCAGAAAAACAGTAAAAAACATAAACTAAATTTACCTTAACAACGCTAAACCCTAAACCCTAAAAAATGCCACAATCGCCATAATATATTACATTCCAGCGATTTGGCTATAATCAAATCGCTCAAATCATTCATTCAATTTAGTTGGACACGTGTCATTATATAATTAGCTTACAAAAATCGCTTGGATCGTCACATATATATACATTATGGCGATTTTTTAAAAGTAAATATCAGGTTTAAAGTTGTAGCGATTTGGTAAAATTGAACTTGCGATTTTTCGGATACATGGCATCTTATGAGTGGACCACAACCCATCGCTTAGATCGCCATAATGGGATTTATATTATGGCGATTTTGTTGGCTAGATTTGTAATATCCGTCGGACATTTTCTATATTCGTAAATTGTAAGTTGAATGGTCTATCTAGGTAATTTTTATATAAATATTTATATAATTTAATACATAGAATATAAGTTTAGTTGACCCTGTTAAATATGATTTCACATGTAGATATCGTTTGACTAAAGTTTTATGAATTTTGTAGTTCATGGAACGACAAATCGATCTCATCTATTAAAATCTTAATTAAACCTACATTTAACTATCTTTCGTGTTTTAAAATGTATTTAACCAAAAAGCATTTCTTGAGAAGGTATCTATCAATCCGACACGTATATATGGACCAATTCAAGAAACTTGATACTATTCTAAGTTTAACGATGATGTGAAGTACGTAACTAATGGACCCATTTGAAAACACCCCAAGTGCTAAACATTATCACCCCAAGTGCTAAACGATAATGTTTGTGGACCTACAAGCCTATATTGTCCCCACCCTGACTCCGCCATTGCTTATGGAGTCGTGGTTGTGGATTTAAGAATACAGTTGCATGATGTGAGTCAAGTTGGAGCCTTTGCTATTATTGCAATAGATTCTAGCCACAACATTTAGACGTTAAGCTGCAGGGTTTTTGTATCAAGGCAGGTCTTATGTATATATTCTTTTTTCCTTCCTTTCACCTCGGCAACATTGACTTATCAAATTGATGTCACCAAATAAACTTGGGACTTCTTCAACTTTGCCTGTATAACTATAAATGACCTTACCTCCAACTATGGAGATTTGGAGAACTAAAATACTATATACTTTGTTTGGTTCACGAAATTTTATGAAATTTAATAGATTTGTAACATTAATTTAATTTTAAAAGTTTATTTGTTTTAAAAATAAATTAAACTAAGATTCATTAAATTCTTTCACTCAAATTCATTGAAATTTCAATTTATTTGACGAATTCATGAAAAGTATACCACAAACCAAACATACCGTTGGTAACTATTAGAATTTAGACGTAATAACCTATCTTGTTGCTAAAATTAACCAACCAACAAACTTATTCGAACACTTGCTACTTGCCGGCTGAATTCATTCCTTTATTTTGTCTTTTCCTATTTGTCGTTACGAGTATCCACAAAACCACTTTTAGAGGGACATAGTATATTGTATATTTTATGCTAGAAAATTGTTGAAATGGACTTTTTGTACTAAATAGACGTTGTCAGTAGTTTTTTACAAATCTAGTCATAAAATTCGATCAAAAGAAAATTCCAACCGGCGTACTTGGCGAACTTGTGATACTGAGTAAAATAGTACACATGTAATCGAAGTTCGTCAGTCAACGACGAAAAACGTCAGTCAACCATACAAATTCACTAGCCACATTATTTCGACACGTGTCCATTTCAGTTCGCTTAAACGCAATTGTTGGTTCAGCGAACCTTTTGAATTGTCGCTTAAATATACTACGGAGTATTTGTACGTTATCTAAACGATGAATATTGTAGTCTAATGGACAAATAAAACCAAAGTGGACCTATTAACGTATCCTTTGAAGTTTGTAGAAATTTTAAATAAACTTGTGGACATACATGCACATTAGCAATCATTCATTCTCTAAAAGTTACTAATCCACACATCATTGCTTAACCCGTATCTTGTATTAATTGGCTTTTGGGAGTTAAGATCGCCGGTGTAAAGTGCATTTAGAAGTTAGAACTTCAAATACACGAGGTTTACTTTACAAATTTGAATTTGGTAGAAGGTTGTGCATTTTTGTGAAGTATCTTGGGATCTCTATTTTAGAAAGTGATATCGCTTAAATTAGACATATTTATAGGGGAGCTATCAGTTCGAATTGAAAAGTTTCAGAAGTTAATAATTTTTGTATATAAAACAAGAGATACAGGGGAAAATAAATATACAACCGAGGCTAACAACAAGGCTAAAAGGAAGGAAATAAAACAAGGAAATATACAACAGAAAGGAAACTAATAAAGGCAAAAGATACGAGAATCAATTATTTCCAATACTCCCCCTCAAGTTGGAGCATGAAGGTTGCAAATGCCCAACTTGTCTAGTAAGAATTGTAGTTGTCGAGAACCCAGAGCTTTGGTGAACAAGTCAGCAATTTGTAGTTTGGTGTCGATATGTAGGGGTTCCACTTCCTTAGACTCAACTCGTTCCCTCACGAAATAGCAGTCCATCTCTACGTGCTTTGTCCGCTCATGAAAGACCGGGTTGTTAGCAATATGTTTGGCTGCTAGATTATCACAGAAAAGTTGGGTCGGGCTGCCCTGTTCACAGCCTAAATCCTTCAACAACCATCGAAGCCATAGTACTTCCTAACGGTGGTGGCCATGGCCCGATATTCGGCTTCAGCTGAGGAGCGGGAAACCACTGATTGCTTTTTCGATTTCCAGGAAATGGGAGCACCTCCTAAGAGTAACAAGTAACCGCTTCTTGACCTCATTGTATCGGGGCAACCCAACCAATCTGAGTCGGTATAGGCTACCAGGTTTGTTCCTCCCTCGTTGGGGAGTAGTATACCTTGACCGACTGTGGCCTTTAGGTATCTTAACACCCTTGTGGTGGCTTCCATGTGATTTTGACGAGGATCCGCTACAAACTGGCTCAACACGTTGACAGAGTAAGTAATGTCTGGCCTGGTCGTTTGCAAGTATAACAATCTTCCTATAAGCCTTTGATACCTAGTTGCATCAATAGGAACTTCTTCATCACTCTTTCCTAATTTGGTGTTTTGTTCCATGGGAAAGGCACTCGGCCGACATCCCGTCATTCCGCTATCTTCAAGAATGTCCATAATATATTTCTTTTGATTGAGAACCATCCCTTTTCGAGTCCGTGTTACTTCAATGCCCAAGAAGTATTTTAGAGCTCCCAAGTCTTTGATGTTGAATTTTTTACCCAAGAAGGCCTTTGTTTCTTTGACCTTTTTCATGTCATTTCCCACGATGAGTACATCATCAACGTACATGAGAGCCGCTACGAATGACACCTCTGTTTTGAAGATGAACAAGGAATCGTCGGCTTTAGATTGCTTAAAACCAATCTCGTGTAAGGACGAGGTGAACTTGTGGTACCAGTTTCTTGAAGCTTGCTTCAAACCGTAAAGAGACTTCCTGAGACGACAAACTTTGTTTTGTTTTCCCTTTTCGAACCTTTGCGGAATCTTCATATAGACTTCTTCATTTAGTTCCCTGTGCAAAAAAGCATTGTTTACGTCTAGTTGGTTAATGATCTAGTTCCTTTTTGTTGCGACCGCTAAAATAGTCAGAACGGTAACAAGTTTTGCTACTGGGGCGAAAGTGTCATGGAAGTCGACTCCTTCCATTTGAGTGAAGCCTTTGGCAACCAACCTCACCTTGTATCTTTCGATTTCGCCGTTTGGTTTGTACTTTATTTTGTATACCCACTTCGAGTCGATGGCACGCTTCCCTACCAGTAATTCTTCAAGGGTCCAAGTGTCATTTCGTTCGAGGGCTCGGATCTCATTCTCCATGGCTTCTCTCCAATTTTTATCCTGCACAGCTTGGTAAAAGGTTTTTGGCTCATCGCCTGAACTGATGGCCGACAAGAACGCTTTGTGGGATTTAGTAAAGTTTTTATAAGAAACAAAATTGGATATGGGATGTACCGTGGAGGAATTTTGATCGTTGACGGGTAATGCCTAGTCCAAGGAGGGAGGTAAGTTGACAATATAATCTTTAAAGTAAGTCGGTCGTGTTCTGGCTCTTTTTTCTCTTGTGGGTTCTTGATTTTCAGAACGTGCGGGTTGAGGTTCTTCATGTTGTGTGTGGTCCCCGCTTGACTCTTCATATTGTTCTAAAACTGGTTCACTATTTGAAATGTTGCCATGCATGGCAGAATTTTCTTCATCAACGTGCATGGGTGGGTTGTCACCATGCAAGTCTTGATATACGAATTGTATATTAATTTAGTTAATTTAGGAACTTTCTGTACTTAATTAGTTTATATTTTATTTCAAGTTAATAATTGAGAAGATCGAAGAAAGAATGAGTAAATGATGAGTTACAACGAAGAAACGAGAAAATTGTAGAAAAGCTGTCAGATTTGGTTATTACCCGCCGGGTACACGCCACCCAAACGAGAAAACTGGAAACGGAGATTTTGGATTGATTTATACCCGCCGGGTACTGAGGTTACCTGTCAGGAACTCATGTATCCCCTTTTGAAAGCCTAACCGGGAACCTAATGCTCATCCGGGTGGGATCCATTAGTACCCGCGAGGTACCTGGGCTTCCCGCCGAGTACTTGAGGTGGTTACGTGTAATCTGCTTTTAATCCCATGCCAAACCCTAATAAACCTAACTATTGATTTGGGATATTTGTGTGGCCAATTTTAGGAGACTTTGGAGAGCTTTTAGGGACACCCTAAGCAATTAATTACTCTTGTAATCATTATAGAAGTTAGTGTTTATTTCTTTTCATTCGAATATTAAATTTATGTTTGATTCATATTTGTAATCACATTATGAATTATTCTTGGGGATTGTTATGATTTGTTTGATTGAACCCATGAGAATGGGCTAAACTCTTTATGTTCATCTAGGCTAATAACCTAGATGTTGGGTTTTGAATATTTAGATTATGTTTTGCATATGATATGATGTTTAATCGTAGAACCATTTGTATTTAATTTATTTGGCTTATTCAATTGGTGTAATAATCGTGCTAATGAGTGAGAACTCTTAGATGTCATATTACATTTACTTATAATTGAACACAATAAAAGAGTTGAATTAGGTTAATTGAATTGTAATGTGGGTGAGTCATATTGAGAGACATCTTGTATGATTTAGTAATCTCTAGCACACTAGGATTATAAGATTGAATTTTCATGTTAGTTGAGTTGATTAATCATAATTGGAATTGTTAATTTGTCAAGGACACTTGCTCTGTATGATTTCAACTAAACGATTGCATTGTGAAAACTAGTTTAGATTATTAACTTCTAACGTAAAACACATGTTTATTTATTATCCAACTCTAGGGGGAATAAGTCTAGATGAACATACTTCTATCATTTGATTTAATTATCAATATAGTTGTTTTTATTTAATATCATTTGACTGCCTGTTGTTAAGAGGCACAATCCTTTTACCTTTACTATAGATTAGATAAATAACCTTAAAGTACATATAAACTGTTCCTGTGAGAAACTACTCGGTAAACTTATCACTACTATACTACTATTCGATTAGGTATACTTACCTAGTTGTGTAATAGTTGCTTTAATTTTATTTTTACTATTTTTATAACCGAATTAATACACATCAAGAAGCTCTATTTCCAAGCTCATTATGAACAGTCAAATTAGTCATTCCATATTATGTTTAGGATTAGTAAATTTGCCCCCAAACTATATATTTAAGGTTGTTGCAAAATCCATACAAAGACTACCTTGATTTGAGAAGAAATCAAGAAAACAATTATATATGGAATTTTTTGATATTTTTAATCTAACTACTTAACTTTGATAAATAATTCAAAAAGTTCATCAGACTGACAATTCAGTTTAGGTGAACTTTGATTACACGTGTCCTCTTTTTATTGTGTGTCACAAGTGCCCATGTGTGTTGAGTAGAAATTTCCTTTTAGGCGAATTTCGTGACGAGATTCGTAATTTTTTTTTATCGTGTATTTAGTGAAAAAGGAAGGACACGCGTCCATATTAGTAATTTTATCTTTTATCTATTATTACTTTGATTTTATAACTTATAAGATCACTCTATATAATAATATGAAATACTGAAGAATTAAACTGACAATTCAGCTCCACGTGAGCTAGTTATTAGAAAGACTGAATTAATACCGAACACTGCCAATAATTACTAAATAAATGGACTTTTTTTAGGTTCCACAGCTTATTGAATTTTTCTTTTTTCTTTTTTTTTTCCGATTAACACATAATTTTAAAAGCTCAACTTTAAAAATTAAACTATTTTTATTAGATAAAAAAAAGAAAACATTACTTTTAAAATAAAAATATCATTATTTTAATTATTTCGAACACAAAAATTTGACAGTTTATCTCAAATGTGTTCGATAAGATGATTTTGAAGTGTATGATGCATTATTGAATCGCGTGATATTGCCGTTATATAGTGTTTATATAATCTTTCTTATTTTTAATGCTCTTTTAACGTTGGAAAGAAAAACAAAAAAGACTTTTTTTTAACGTTGGAAAAAAAACAAAAAAGACTTTTTTTTAACGTTGGAAAAAAAACAAAAAAGACATTTTTAATATATAACTAATGAAATTTTTTTTATAAAACATAAGTTAAACAAAAATAATTTCTTTCTGGATATTTAAAATCAAGTTAAGAAATATATAAATCCATATATTTTATTATAAATACAAAAACAAAAAAGTATAAAATATGAAAAATTTATATATTAATTTTTATAACAGGCTTTTTTTATAAAAAGATAGTTACAAATAAAAAAGATTAAGTGATTTAGAAAAATAAAATATTAATAAAAAGTGATAGTTAATTTGATAAGTTAGTGATGTGATTGATTGAAAAAAATGTGATTGTGTAAAATTGAGCGGTTTCTTTTACACAGATCAAAATGTGTTTTACGAGAGTTGTTGTTTACACACCATCACATAGAATTGATAATTTAATTTATTTCTTATTTACGTTCTCAAAATGGAAGTTGGTAAGTTTATTTATTATTTTATATTCTTATATTTAATTAAGGCAGTTTTGTATTTTTTTAATAAACTTTTTATATACGGTATTTGAAATAATTATGAATATATATTTATGATTAGAGTAATATTATTTACATTTTAACATAAATTTTATCATCATATGATATTTATTTAACGAATGTAACTTTTAATCTCGAAATCAACTTTTTTTGATATCGAAATGTAGATAAAAAAACTTATCATAGTCGTATATTGTGTTAACGTATTATTGTGTTTTTTGCTAATAACTTTTCTTATGTATTTTTTTAATTAATTCAAATATATGATTATGATCCTTTTATTTTTATCTACATGTTGATATAAAAAATGTTGATTTTGAGATAAAAAATACATTCGTAAAATTAATATCGTATAATAATAAAATTTATGTTAGAATGTAGATAATATTACACTGATCATAAATATATATTCATAATTATTTTAAGTTCTGTATATATAAAAATTATTAAAGAAAAATATAAAACTACCTTAATTAAATATAAGAATATAAAATAATATACTAAACTTCTCTTCGATCTATCCTATCAATCTAGTTGAGGGCATGTAAACATAACTTTTAACCGTGTAAAAAGACAATCTCGTGTTTTAGACCCCTGACCAAATTGATTGTGACTAGTTAGTCAATCAATATTATTTAATATGTATTGTTTTTTAATGTAATTTACGTATTAGTTCGTTACTGTTTGATAATTTTTTATATATAATACTTGAAATAATTCCGAATAAATATTTATGATTAGTGTAATTTTATCTATAATTTGATATAACTTTTATTGTCATATGATATTTATTTAACGAATATATTTTTTAGTCTCGGAATCAACTTTTCTTTTTTATCGAAATCTAGATAAAAATAAATTGATCTTGATAGTATATTTAGTTTGAAACTAAAAAATATATAAGAAAAGTTATTAATAAAAACCATAATAATTAATTAATTAAACTATATGAATATAATATAATAAACAAGATATTGTGTTTCTTGAAAGTTTAAAACTTCCATGCGTCGTTTCAGAAACCACCATAACATTTAATGTGCGCATGTCATGATGTGTGTCCTCAATAGTTTAAAAACCCCATGAAGTCATCACAAAAAATTCATGGTCTTGATTCGATAATAATAGCACGAGTGCAAGTTCTTATATATACAAAGTCAAGCCAACCACTCATTTCAATAATATAATGTTTATCTGGCTAGCAAGGTTATACTAAGATCTAAATACATATATTTTCTTTCCTAACAAAAAAGTAAATTGAGACATGTATAGTATAATGTACATGCATTAGCAATCAAAATAATTTTAGCAAATTTACTCTTGCATAATGTGTTTAATACTAAGTACGTAAATATAAAAAATAAAGTTATGGTTAATAAAAAATTATTAAGTATAGGGTGACATCGAGATAATTTTTAGAAGTACATTGATGATCGTAGTAATAATATTGGAAATTAGTGACTTTGAAATAAAAATGTAAGTACTTTAATGCTATATAAATATATTACATATCGTAATAGTATTTATATTGAAATATGGATTGATAATGTAAGTGCGTAATTTTTTTATGAAAGATACAATAATAAATTAATATAAAAGTTATTAACTAAAAATGTAAATATTATAATTTTGGATTGTGACTAGTGATGGATATGACACGTTTCTGACCACGGTACAAATAGGATGGATTCCTTTGTATCATCGAGGGTAAAATGTATGATTAAAAATGTACTTGATCATGAGAGGTAAGTTTATTGATAAAGATTTAATTCTGTAAGTTTTATATTTATCTCTTAATTTTTATTGTTATCGTTATTTAGGTGCCAGTATCGTTGGTAGTAGTTTTGGCTTATGGTATTTATTCTTTTGTCGTTATTAATATAGTCTAATAGTATTTAATAAGGGACACTTAACACAAAGGAAAATGACAACGATCTTACAAGTGTCGATTTTAGCAAAATGTAAATTAGAAGTATTATTTTTCTCTACTTACTTTAGTTTGAATTTTTTCTTAACCTAATCAAGCTGAAAATTTTGACTTATGAATCATTAATAAAAAAAAAAGCATGATTTGTATATCACTAATTTTCAACATTACACCACTAAGTATTGTTTAGAGTTTTATATTGTACAAAACTTCAACACAGATTTAGTAATATACGACTAAAAAGTAATAATGACCGTTAATAAACAACCAATTTCATAATGCGTCTCCAGATGAGATATTTACAATCCATTTATTGTTGTTAGCGAAAAAGGTTGCAAAACGTGGGAACCATTGGAAAAAGTATTCTTTATTTTCAGTATTTTGCATGCGGACAATTAATAGCGTTTACCCGATTTGTCTCCAACTTATTGAAGATTCTCACTATATATACAGTTTTGACACTTCCATATTTAAATACTCTTTTATCCTGGTTTTAAGAATTTCTATTTGTAGCACGTGTAATGAAATAACTTTATATCTAATAATGATCACTCCAGATAAAGATTTTTTTTTTCGTTTTCGATTTCAACTGTTACATCAACATTTTTTTAGAAAAACTAAATACTGTTAACAGATGACGTTTTTAAAAAAATCAGAGACCACTATTTAGCATTAATACCTTACTCTACATAACAAAAAGATA
Source organism: Logfia minima (assembly GCA_963921325.1). NCBI lineage: Eukaryota > Viridiplantae > Streptophyta > Magnoliopsida > Asterales > Asteraceae > Logfia > Logfia minima. The sequence continues at coordinate 6,272,183 of OY992766.1, read as the reverse complement.
AAAAAAAAAAGAAGAAGTTACACCCGCGTACTTTCGTTTTTGGAGTTCTTAACTACGACGAAAATAAAAGACGAAGCAATAAAAGATGGACAAAGATGGGCAACGATATGAAGACGGGCCAAGGACGTTTGTTGGCAGTGACTTAATACTTCATCCCTTCCCAATTTTATAACTGACATTTTTCTTTTATGATGTCTTAATTTTATTGTCCACTTTCAAAAATAGGTAAGTATAATTAACTAAAAGTATTTTATTGCCCCAAATGTAAATATATAATCAACTACTATTTATAAAATGTGATTAGCATAGAACTTTCATTTTATTATATGATTTTATTGTTTTTACAGTGTATTAAATTTTAACGATTTACGATTTTATGTGGCAAACCAAAAAGTTCTATTGTATTTATTAAAATCTGTAAAAATGTCTATTGTATGTATGTTTTGACTTGAAATTGTTGTTTGTTGATGTGGCACCAGTCACGCTTACATGACCATGATTTGCCATCATACGTGGCAAGGAATACTAATGTGGCGTGGCAAGAATTGCTTTATGTGACCATCTTGAATGAAATTTTTTTAAGGGAAAAAATGTAAAAAGAAAAGGAAAATTGGTTATTTGCTCAGCAAGTAACCGAATATATACAATAACTGATTTTATAAACTAGAATGCATACAGTAGTAGTTTTCAAAATTCGCCACATATAATGGTAAAACATGTAAAATTTAATACACCTTCAAACAATAAATCCCTTTATTATATACTAAACAAGTTTATAAAATTGTGACAAATGTTGATAACCGACAACCCAAACCAGATCATGTTTTAGCTACCATATACTAAAAATTAACTTTATTCCTTTTTTAAATTTGTATTTATCAATGAACTTATTGACATGCTTAACTATATATTAGCTGGTAACCCGCGCGTTGCAACGACAAGGAATTTGAAAGCGATTAAAAAGGTTTTGAATAACCAATGTACCTTTGATGCGAAATATACTAATGAAACAAAAAACATATGGTGAACAACACTTTAAAACAAAGTAAAAAAAACTCAAAAACAAGTATAACGTCAAACTGTATGGATAAATTAAAAATATCGTATTCATATGGTAACGTGCGAAGCAGCTCAAGAATAAAATCACACATCCAATAGCAAAATTCAAACACTAATGAAGATATTTGATGCATATCGTCAATTTTCAAATCGCCTACAATAATAAGAGATGGTTTAATTTACAGATAGTGAATATATATATATATATTTATATGTGATTAATGTTGCACGAGTATTATAAATATAAATAATTAGTTGTAATTTATTTATCACATAAGACTTTTTGATACACCACGTTTGACGTGTATAGTTAGTTAAAATAACTTTATTAAGTAATATGTCATACGAGTATTACCATTGAAGAATATTATAAACCTGAGTTTTGATGACACTCATGTATTTTTAGCCTTAAATTAGAACAAGTATATCAATTAAAATATACAGTATAGCTTTGCAAATATTCAATTTGGTGGCCAAATGATTTTTATGTTAATGCTTTTAACTCGATATCATATCATATGAATTGAACAAATAAATTTTATTGCAAATATTATTGAAGAACGTAATGTTAAATTGCCATTAATTGTACATATTACATTTTATAAGTGAATAAAATCCAACAATTAAAAAAGATCAAACTATCAAAAAAGATAAAAAAAAATAACAGATAGATGAAGGATGATAAACATGATAAACAACCTCACTTGAAGAGTAAAGAAAGTCATTCCTCTATTTATTTAAACATTAAACACAAACATAAAGCATTTGTAAAATAACATTCATAAATGAATGTAAGTTTCAATCTTCATCACCCTCATCAAAGAGCTTGTAAACCCTACTTTTAGTAAATACTGAACACCAATTTTTCATTGTTCTCTTGACATTAGCCATTGGCAGAGTCTCGTCATCTGAGCTATCAAGATCAATAACATCCATTTGACGTTTATTGCTAGTTTAAAATGTAAAATAAAAGTATAATTTGAATGTTTAATATATAGGAATGACTTTATTTACCTTATGAATGATACTTGACTGTATATAATTAAGAATAGTTATATGATAACTAAATATTGTTTGTTTACCTCAACAGTGTTGTTAGACAGAACAGTAGGCGCAAGGTCAGCCTCCACCACAGGCGTGACGTCAGCTTGTTCCACTACATTTGGAAGGTCATCATCCTCAACAATTGTCGTTTCACTAACATGCACAATGGTTGGTGTTGTCACATTATGCACATTGGTTGCAACATGAGGAGGGATTGCTTCCAAACCTTTACCAAGATCGTTTTGATTCATTTTGAGTTTGAGAGGTTGTTTGATAATTTTTTATTTGTATAAAAGATAATAAAACAAAGAGGTCAGAGTTTAAATAGAGGTGCTACACGGGATTTAATGAATCCTTAGATCTTGGTGAGTTAGTTTGTTGAATTGGTTTTCAAAAATTATCACTTCATATGAAATATTATCTATTTTTTAGGATATTATCCTTTTATTTGAAATTTATCTTATTTTCTAAATAATTCCTCACCTTTGACAGCTTTGACTTTGACTTGGCTGTTACGTGAGTGTGCAGTTCTTTTTGCCAACATGTGGGCTTGTGGGCTATTTTTCACATGATGGACAACCCAGGATGACCTAAAAAACCTGTAACAAAAAGTCAACAAATAGTCAGCTTCTAATACACGTATATGAAAAGAACTTATTGGGCATAAATCTATATAAGAATTCATGTGCCACAAAACATGGAACTTATTGTTGTTGGTAAGTAACAGAGCACACAAGCTTACTAAGTAAGTACACCGCCATTATCACATATTGCACAAACCTTATCGGTCAATATACCACTAAGTAGTGCATTCAAGTCGGTGAGCAAAAGAGCACTAACGGTTCGAGCAGCCATCCGACAACAAGCTTCATAAACAGTTATAGTTTTAGGTACGGCCAGGGCCCTTGATAGTCTCAATCTCTTAATTGTACGCTCTCCTGTTACGCTCCTATTCAAATGCATGTCAAAGATAAACTTTATTATTTTAGAAACACGTTTGTTCCCTTTTCTCAAAATCAATCTAAGGAGGAAATCAGTTGAAGATCCGTACAAACCGATCAAAAGCAAGAAGATCCGTACATTAACACCAGTAGCTTTTGAGTTCTTTGCCATCTCCTCCCCGTACTTTTTATACCATGACTTTAGAAATGTTGACTTTTTTGACTTTGAGAAAGGAATGTTGACCTTCAAACGAGAGAAAGCAAAGGTTACTAATACATTTAAACCGAAGTTAGTGAGAACTGCAAGACTAATCCCTTTCCCTCTTGTACGAGAAGGGAATATTTCGGATACCATAAGCCAACTTATTGGTCCAAAAGATATCTGAAAATGCCAAAGTTTCAGATAGCATGGAGATGGATCTAAATGGGCAAACAGTTTAAAAGCCCAAATTAGTCAAAGTGTTGACTCTCACAAATTGCTTTGCTAAAAAAAAATCATATCATGATATAGTAATTATATTCGGTATGTAGTAGTTTCCTTTTTTCTTTTCTTTTTTTTCTTTTTTTTTTTTTTTATTATTATCAAATTCTATACCAACAAAACTAATGTCTTTGTGTCATGATAATATGGTCATATAGGTACCCTATCTAGAAACTAAAGATTAAGTCAATATACGTAATTATCTCGATGTAATTACGTGTATATTTGTATTTTCACTCTAATTAAAAAAATATATATTTTTCTTTTTTTTACTAATTTAGGTAAATAAACACAAACTATTCTAAAAATTCCCGTAAATTTACAAATAACGAACAAGAAATTTTGAACAAATATTCAAAAAATTATTAGTAAAATTATTACAATAAAACAGAATTAAATTAGGTGAAAGTATCACAATTAACTAAAATTAGGTGAAAAACAATGATGTTATATACCTTTAAATCGAGGTGTTTTAAATAACCGGAAGGAACATGTAAGTCGAGGTGTAATTCTTTCGATGAATCGGAGTCACAACCTTTGCCGGACGCAGGAACATAGTCGATTCAACCAATTAAACAACAAATTCTAGATGGTCCCCTTATGTTAAGCAAGGTTATAGAATGGTATAAAAGACGAAGGAAAAAACTTATGATTTTTAAGGTCGACTTCGAGAAGTCATACGATACAGTGAGTTGGCAATATCTTGATCATATTTTACTCAATTTCGGTTTTGGTGTGAATTGGAGGAGTTGGATTCGAGAATATTTACAGTTGGCCCGTACTTCTATACTTGTAAATGGTAGTCCTGCCTCTGAGTTTTCTATCAAAAGGGGTTTACGACAGGGAGATCCGTTGTCTCCATTTTTATTCATAATCATAATGGAAGGATTACATATTGCTTTGAAAGATGCGTACATAGGAACTTTATAAAAGGAGTATCAGTGGGTGACACAAACTTACATTTATCTCATTTCTTTTATGCAGATGATGTAGTTATTGTAACAGATTGGAGTCGTAGAGATATGGATAACATTTTAAGGCTGCTTCATATCTTCTACCTAGCTTCGGGATTAAAGATTAATATTCATAAATCCAACTTATATGGCGTTGGAGTGTCAACAGAAGACGTGGAAAACATGGCTAGTCTAACAGGTTGCTCGGCAGATACACTTCCCTTCACGTATTTAGGCCTTCCTATTGGGTCCAACATGCATTTCACGAGCAACTGGTCACGGGTGGTGAAAAAGTTTAGAGATAGATTATCCAAATGGAAGGCGAATCTTCTGTCAATGGGAGGAAGACTCACGTTGATCAAATCGGTACTTGGTAGCCTTGGACTGTATTTTATGTCAATATTTAAAGTCCCAGAATCCATTCTACATTTGTTAGAACAGATGAGATCCAAATTCTTCTGGGGTGGAAATGAGGAAAATCGAAAGCTGACATGGATAAAATGGGACAACGTGTTGTCCTCTCATGATAAAGGCGGTTTAGAAATTGGAAGTTTAAAGGCTTTCAATCTTGCTCTTCTTCAAAAATGGAGATGGAGGTTAGTTAATAGTCCTCAAGCGTTGTGGGTTAGGTTGATCAAAGCAATACACGGAGATGAAGCAGGCTTTGGCATAAAAGGCTGCAAAATGCATGGGACATGGGAAAGAATTGTTGGTTTAATCAATGAATTAGATGACTAACAAATCATTTCAAAAGGGCTACTTAGAAGGAAAATTGGTGATGGATGTAGTGTGAGATTTTGGAAAGATAGATGGTTAGGAAGTTTCCCTCTAAGTCACACTTATAACAGATTATATCGCCTAGAAGTTCAAGAGGATTGTATGGTGAGAGATCGTTTTGCAAACGTAAGCTAGATATGGAACTGGAGTAGACCCATTTCAGGAGGTAGATGTGGGACGTTATAGGACTCGTTGCGTACAGAATTAGACCAACTCCATCTTACTTTCAGTAACCAACAAGATACATGGTAATGAGATTTAGATAATGAAGGTGTGTTTAATGTTGGAGGCACAAGATGTCACATTGATGAGCACATTCTTCTTTCCATGGTTTCGGTGACAAACTGGTGTAAAATCCTAACTCGAAAAGTAAATATTTTTATGTGGCGATTGAAGGTGGATAGACTTCCCCATCGTCTAAACCTTTCTAGACGAGGCATGGAAATTCAGTCGATTTTATGTCCAATATGTAATGTCAGTGTAGAATCGAATGATCACGTGTTTTTTTCTTGTGAAGTAGCTGCTAATATTTGGCGTATGGTGACAATTTGGAGTCATAACATGCTACCTTCTGCTTCATCGATGATAGATTGGATCATGTGGTCCGAAACATTAACGGGATCCCAAACAAGGAGAAAGTGGAGGTGATTTTTGCTACTACATGTTGGACCTTATGGAAGTATCGTAATAATGTCGTTTTTAACTCTCAAGAAATGAGGAAAATCGATATCTTTGATAGTATTCGTTTATTTTCTTTTTCTTGGTTAAAATGTAGAGGTTCCAAAATGTTAAGTTGGAATGATTGGTTATCAAACCCTTTGTAATTTTTTCTAGTTTCTTGCTAGAAGTTTTGTTTATAAAAATCAATGCCGTTAAAAAAAATATTAAACAACAATAACAATCCATAACCAGAGCTGTTAATCCTCAAAAATCAATTTCGCAGTCACAAAAAACCCTAATTTAACAAATATCAAACAAATTCAAAATCGATGGTGAAGAAACGCGTTCCTGATTGGCTCAACAATTCCATGTGGTCTTCACCTTCGACGCCACATATATCGTCACTGTCAAAATCACAATCTCAATCACCACCTCACATCGATCGCAAATCATCTTCTGTGATTGAACGGCGACTAGGGTTATACACGCATGAGATGTGAGGGTAGAGAGAGAAGTAGAGAGAAGTAGAGAGTGCATAGAGTGCGATAGAGATTTCTAATTGTTTATGTTGATTAAGAGAGTATAGATTTGGATAGGAATAAATTAGATACTTCTGATATTTTTTTAAACCAATACCCATCATTAATTATAAAGAAGTAAAAATTAACTTAAATAATAAAATTCCATTTCCATTTTCAAAATAATGGATTGACATAAGGTAACCTTGTTTAGATTTTTTTTAACCTCATATTAATATTCGCGAGACTTTGAAAAGCAAAAAGATAAAGAAAAATGGTTATAGTGGAACCTGAACCTTAAGCCATTTATCAATTATTAATAGCAATTAATTCAAGAAGTTGTAATCAACTTAACCAACTCAACATATTGTATACATATATAAACTATTAAATAATATCATATAATATATATCAATAGTATATCAAAATTTTGATGGGTATGAGCCCTTCTTCCCTTTCAAAGCTATGTTCCTACATTTAGCAATTGTTGGTTTTCAACTATTGAACTCCCTTAGCTATTGTCGGAACTTGAAAGAGTTATGTTTGTTATCACTGAAATCTAGTTTATATTGTATGATTATGATAAATCGATGATATTTAGATTTTATTTAGATATGAGAGAGAACGTCCGACTGAATTCTTTGACAGATAATTATATATGTGTTTATGTAGTTCAATAGTTATAGCAAAATTCTTTATTGCTTATATCATAATGTGTTATTCCTATTTAAATATGATAAGCCGATCGATGATCTAAGTCCCATTGTCCACAAATCTGTCCATATGCAATCTCATGTTTAATCATAGATTAAAATTTTCATATTTGAATCTCCTAAATGAATAGTTCGAAAAGCAAACATCGTGTACACCTATATATTCAACCAAATTTCATGTAAAACTGATTTTATATAAAGTTTTTGTGACAGAAACGGCAGTTGTTAGTTTCATATGAAAACATAATAAACAATATTATGTGAACTTATTGTATAAATACGACCGATATTGGGTTTTTATAAACTCACTATTCCGTTTTGAGGACTAATGGTGGTTTGTAAGCAAATACAAAGGTCTGAAGTGTACTTTAACCAATTGTTTGGGCTATAGTTGCTCAAGATGAAAGAATCACGATTGGCAACGTGTCAAGTTCAGAGAACCTTTCTTCAAGCCAATGGGTCCCACGTTCCAACCACACGCAGACATTAGAGTCAACAAAAGCACAAAAGTCAATGTTGGCGAACACCGTCTTGAATTCTTGATTTACAAAATTATGGTATTGTTTCGTGATCCTTTTAAAAAATTGACACTTACTATAAAAAAATGGCTGCAATCGTCATCAACTTCATCTGCGTCGGCGTACAAACGCTTACCAGTTCAAAGTTTTCACCTTTTCTTCGCATGATCAAACACCCACAAAACTTTACTGTCAACTTTCAACAAAAATTCATCCAATCACACAAAATCCTCAACCACCACCCTCTTAAATGTCAACAGATACGTATAAATATACACGCGTACCCATGTGAACACAGAGTAAAGTGAATTTAATTTATTGATAGATAACTTTATGCACGCAATCTGTTTGTTGAAATGTCTTAATGAAGTGGTAACTATTGATATTGTCATTTTTGAGCTCTGTGAATTTGGTGTTATTATATGGGAGGAATATAATTGAAGTTTGGAATTTAATTGGTGTGTTGTTTTAGGCTCAGGGGGATAATTTGGATTTTTGGATAAGTACAAGAAGTAGAAAGGTGTTAGTTTTGAGTTATATTTGGGAATTGGTGTGCAGTCAACATTCTTTGGGATGTCAGAATCAAGGTTTTTGTGGTTTAGAGTTGCCTGGGTTGCAGTTTTGTTGCTTGTAGTAGCAGATAGTCAATCTACTCATCCTACAGAAGGTAAACTAAGTAATTAGTGATGAAAATCTTATAGATATGTGTGTGTCTATGTATGTATAAGATCTTATTATGTATCCATGAAGCAAATAAAGATTGATAGTTTGAAAGTTAGAACATTGAGTAATAGAATATCTTCTTTCATATATTGTTAATATGATTCATGTTGCTAGCATCCGGTTGCACATGTTGTTCTTCAATAACATATATTGTATGCTAATCGTTAAGTCAAAATTAGGATTTTGAGATTTGACTTTCATTTTTGGCCATTGATTTCCTTTCCTCTAGGAGAATAGAAACTGAAGTCTCGCTACCTTGCTCATACACCTACCTATTATCACTTAAATTTTTTATAATATTCAGCATAATTTCAAGGATGTGGGTTGAGGTTTAAACCGTTGAAATGTCGAAATTATATGTTATCATTGATATAATATGTTGTTTTTTTGGATGTAGCTTTTGCCCTATAAGGGAATAGTTTTTGTTCAAATGGCTGAATTTGTTGGAGAGGGTTTATATCTTATCAAATATCTTGTAAAGAGCATCTGTAAGACAGAGATACTCGATGCTGATGATAACTTTGTCAATTAATGTGCAGTGACAGCACTTCAGGTTATTAGGGATAGCTTTATTGATGAAGACAATAAGCTCAATAATTGGAAGCGTGGAGACCCATGTGTATCAAATTGGACAGGGGTCTTGTGTTTCAACACAACACTAGACGACAACTATCTTCATGTTCGCGAACTGTAAGTAGAGGTGGCCATTTCGACCCATTTGCTTGTGCATGGATCGATTGGGGTTTTTTTTTTTCTCCAAAGGGACAAACCGTCAAATGAGTATAAAATTTTATTTTAAGCTATAACTAGTTCCCTGTAATAATTTTTTGCAGGCAGCTACTGAGTCTGAATCTTTCAGGATCTTTATCTCCAGCCTTGGGGAGATTATCTTATATGCAGATATTGTGAGCCAAGTTGCTAAATATTATCTGCATTACTATGTTAGCTTCTTATTTCCTTTTCTTTTATAATTCTCTAAAATGATTATTTAATCTTTATCTTAAAGAGATGTCATGTGGAACAAGATAACCGGGAGTATACCAAAAGAGATTGGCGAACTTACAAATTTGAAACTCTTGTACGTTCGTTTCTTGTTCCTTGACTTTACATTTATAGCCATATAAGTGACAAATACGAGTGGAAAAATATCCGGTGGTCGCTGTATTACATTTATCACTCTCATTTTTTCTTGTTTACTAATTATGTGCATGCAGGCTGCTAAATGGAAATGAACTAACAGGTTCATTGCCTGAAGAGATTGGTTATCTCCCTAATCTTGACCGAATACAAATTGACCAGAACGACATATCTGGACAAATTCCAAAGTCATTTGCAAACTTGAACAAGACGAAGCATTTGTAAGGATTTTGTTATATATATATATAGGGGAAGGTTCATGTAGGATTGTTTCTTATGGTAGTAATGGTAGGAATGAATCTTTTATTTTTTATTTTAACATTAACTAATCTTTTTGATAGAAAAATTATATCAAAGTTATTAAAATCCTATGTTCTTTAACATGAAATAAAAAGTTCTCAAAAAAATGTATAAATGATATACAAATTAAATATGTGTATCACAACTTTTATAATTTTTATGTGTATCACAGTATAAAATTTTACACATAAAAATTTTAGTGTGTATCACAGTTAAAAGTTATAAAAGTTGTGATACACAAATTTAAGTTGTATATCATTTTTTTTTTTTTTTGAAAAGAATTCAATCTCATACTGTAAAGAATTAAATTATAATAATTTTGGTATTATTTTTTTTTTCAAAAAGATATAGATATGTTGAAATTAAAAATAAAATACCCATTCTTACCATTACCACCATAAGGAACTAAACTACAATAACCCTCCCCTATATATAGATATATTTAATATTTATCAGATTTTTATATTGATCAATATTTTACCTATGCGGTTTGTTGTTTTGATGTGTTCTCTGGGCAGCCATATGAACAATAATTCTCTTAGTGGACAAATTCCTCCTGAGCTATCTAGATTGCCGTCGCTTGTTCACTTGTAAGTTTATGTTTTAAATGTCTCATTTTTTACTGCATTCTGACCTACTTGGCAATCTGGCATTTGCTGAAGTGGACGTATGTTGCAGGTTGCTTGACAATAACAATTTGTCAGGATACCTTCCTCCAGAGCTCAGTCAACTGCCACAATTACTTATACTGTATGTTTTCTTTCTTTATTTGGTTGATGTTGAAGACAATGGTCAAACCATAAATCAAGGGGGGACAATGTTGTTTTGGTCAAACCATAAACCTAGGGGTTCAGTTGTACTTATTGGGATAAATTGAAATTGTAGAAATTTGATGCATGGCATTCATGAAAAGTAGATACGAAACTTATATCATCATATGTCATATTTTTTAGTTGTACTGCTTTGTCATCTTTTTTACTCATGACTTGTAATATTTATTTCTAACTTATTTTTTCATTTATTTGCCAGTCAACTTGACAACAACCACTTTGAAGGAAGTATCCCTGCCACTTACAGCAATATGCTTCAACTGTTGAAGTTGTAAGTGTACTTTCACTTTCCATATCTGCTCTTAGATTCTGAAGAACTCAAGGGATGATTAGCAATATGCTTTGTATGGACTGTATTTTATGAACTTCATAAGAGCAGGTTCATCAGTTCATGTTTAACCGGAGTTGATATTATCATGCAAATGCTGAAGTATGACATACCATATGCTGAAAATATGAGTTGAACCTACTTACATATTACAAATTTTAACTCTGAGCTGGCACAACGAAATACTTCTGTTATGGTGAAAAAGAAACATTATGAAATTTTGATTCATTCATTTATGAATGGGTTTGTTGATGTGTTTTTTTTTTCAAATGGGCGATTAAAATAATAGCTCAAAGAGGAATTGGTCAAACAGGTTGAAAACGATCCAAAAGTATATTACACTTAATTTGTATATGTAAAAGAATAATTAAAGGGAAACAATTTTAGCAGGTCAGCACAACCAACGGGACCTATTTCGACCAGTAATGAAAATTGACCTGTTTCAACCCAAACCAACCTGGCCATCCATTTTGCCACCTCTAGTGACATGTGAAGTTCTTTAGGTTATACTAGCATATAAACTTTCAGCCATTATTTACTCTTGTATTTGATAAGAACTTTTTGGAAGCTTTATAATAATTTGGTTTTGATTCTTTGTTGGCTGTGGCAGGAGTTTAAGGAATTGCACCTTGCAGGGACCAATCCCTGATCTTAGCAGTATACCACATCTTGCTTATATGTAAGTATGCTATAGTTCTTGGATATTTATCTTACTATATATTTCACTAATTTAACTATTATCCGTGCATCTTGTGTTCATCTGTCTTGGTGTTGACCGTTATCTTTTTATGACTATTTACAATTCAGAGACCTCAGTGATAACAATCTTAATGGAACCATACCAGACATGAATCTTTCTGATGACATCACAACAATGTAAGAACATATGGCTTTTGTAGGGTCTATTTATCATATACTTTTGCCCTTATTTCGGTTTCTTATACTTAATAATATTAACAATTTATTTGATGAAAAACTGTGTAGAGATCTGTCAAGGAATCAGCTTACTGGAACTATTCCTCCCAGCTTTTCAGGACTTCCTAATCTACAAAGATTGTGCGAATTCTGTAACCTTTCCTTTGGTTCCTTTCAAACGCTATTTAATTTTTACTCAAATAAACTCGGATGTTCTTTGAACTTCAAGATAACAACTTTGAGAGACAAAATATTTTTTGTTCTTGTTTATGAATATCATGGATGAACATGCTTATCTGAAACTACTCATGCTGCAGGTCTCTCTTCAACAATTCATTAAATGGCTCGATTCCATCCAATATTTGGCAAAACAGGACTTTTAATTCAACCGAACAGCTTACTTTGTAAGACCTGAAACTTGAAACCTCTCCCCTATTATCTCTCTTTTTTGTACATGTGTTCATGTGAAAACTACAATATTTTACTCAATGTCTTAATACCCTCCAAAGTGATAAATGGAGGGATCTTGTCAATAAAATAACTTGCATAAAAAAGGGGAGTAATAATCAGTCATCATGTGGGGGTTCAAATTCCTGATGGGACTGTGAGTTTTCTGTTAGAAAAAAAAAGTATTACCGAAGTTTGTAGAAGCAGAAACGTTGTAATCTTCATGACAAATTCAAATGGAAATTTTTGTTATTATATGCAATGAAGAGAGTAGAATTAATAGTAGAAGTGTCTAATCTTTCTCTAAACTTACTTGGTATTGCAGGGATATGCAAAATAATTATATTTCAGGCATTTCAGGCAGCCTCAACCTTCCTCCAAATGTCACCCTTAGGTTTGCAAATTCTCTTGCTATCCACACACACATGTGTATATATAAAATAATCATGCAACTCTCACGAGTTCTCAACTTTTAAGTCGTTCTTATTTGGACCTAACCCTATATAATATTTTATGGGTTTATTTTTCAGCCTTCAAGGGAACCCTGCATGCTCAAATGTCAGCATGGCACAATTCTGTCAATCTTCAATGGCATTAGTCAATCATCTGCAAAGCATACCATCAAACTCCACCGATAACTGTCCACCTCAGTCTTGCCCCTTTGAATATGCTCCTGGGTCTCCTGTACGATGCTACTGTGCGGCACCGTTGCTTATTGGTTATCGGTTAAAGAGTCCCGGATTCTCAGATTTTCTGGCATATTTCTATTCATTTGAGGTGTACTTAACCTCTGGTCTTCAAATAAATCATTTTCAGCTTGATCTTACTTACGAATGGGAAAAGGGTCCTCGACTAGCAATGTTCTTGAAGATTTTTCCTGTATATACCGTACCTGGTTCAAATACCTTCAACAAGAGTGAAGTCCTACGGATTCTAAGCATGTTCACTCAATGGGAGATTCCGGATAGTGAAATATTTGGACCGTACGAGCTTCTCAACTTCACGCTATTAGATCCGTATAAAGATTGTACGTCTATAACCTTAGACTTAATGACATTTTTTATTCCTTTTTCTTCTAGTCACTTATTGTGGATAGTAGAGGTGGCAAAATTTACGAATTGGGTAGTTTAGGTAACGGGTCTAAATGGGTAAGTTTCATATAGGTTGAAAAGGTTCGGGATAGTTGGCTTGACCGAAAACACTGTCACTATTTATAAATAGAGGGGGTTTTATGCACTAAAAATGCACTTTGGGTGTCTTTCTGCTGGCTGATCCATTTCCTTTTCAGCTATTCTATATATTACTTGCTTGACCCGTTTGAAGTAAAATATAAACCAAACAAACCATTTAAAAATATATGGATCACCATTGCCACCTCTAATGGATAGGTCTGAAATAACTCACACATGTGTCTCTTATGGGACTCAAACCACAACCTCTTGGTTGGTGGACCACCATGGTACTAGCTACTGCTAGGCCAAGGGCCTGTTGGTTATTTGTCTATAATTATCAGTACAAAAACTTATAATCTTGATTATGATCTATCGCATTCCCTTATTTTGTCACTAGTGAAACATATTTTAGATACACACCTTTAACTATTAATCTTCCGTTGTCCTTCAATATCAAACATATAGAACTCTTGATATGGTCAACCTTGATTTTTTTCATTAATGGAGGATACTAAATTTGAGAAGTAATGGCTGGTAGATAGATCATCCCGTAACTATAATTATTTCATGTCATCGATGCTCAATTTCAATTTTTAATTGCAGTTATTCCCACCTCCCCCTCTTCTTCTGGTATAAGCAAGGGTGCGTTGGCAGGCATTGTGATAGGGGCTATTGTAGGTGCAGTTTTATTTTCTGCATTTGTCTCACTCTATGTCTTAAGATTAAACCGGAAGAAGTACCATGCGATATCAAGAAAACGACATGGTGAGTAACTTTGTGGATTTTCTGTACCAATGTCAGTGAAAGTGGTAAAATGGGTGGCCGGACAGGTTGGGTAATGGATCAAAATGGTTCAGGTCAAAACATATAGGTATTGGTATGGGCCGGCTCAATCTGGGTTGATTCAAAACACCTTTTCTCCAATTTTTTCCTAGAATGTCCTAAATGATTTGTTTTAAATACGATACGAATAAACATACGGAGTATTAGGTTGCAGGCACTAAAACTACTCTTTGGGCGACCTTCAACCCATTTGACCCATTTTTTCTATCTAGTTCTTGTTTATTTGACCCATTTGACCTGATAGAGATATAACCGAACCCATATAGACCTGTTCGTTACGTAGTGGGTCGAAGCTGCACCTCTAAATGTCACATGCATTGTCTGATCCAAAAAAGATGCACATTTTGAATTATGAGGTCAAGGTATACCACCCATCAAACTCAAAATCCATATGGATAATGTCATGCATTGAACATTGACAGCCATACAGCACCCCAGTTGTAATGTTCCAGAAAGTAAATTTTCTCATGAATTTGAAGTAGAAAGTTAGTCATTTTTACCTCATCTTTTGCAGTTTCAAGGGCCTCCCTTAAAATTGAAGGAGTGAAAAGCTTCAGTTATGAAGATATGAAACATGCTACAAATAATTTTGATGTTGGGAGTGAAGTAGGGCAGGGTGGGTATGGAAAAGTATACAAAGGTGTCTTTATTGACGGGACTGTTGTCGCCATTAAACGAGCCCAGGAGGGATCACTGCAAGGGGAAAAAGAGTTTCTTACTGAAATAGAGTTATTGTCTAGGTTGCATCATAGAAATTTGGTTTCTCTGCTTGGATTTTGTGATGAAGAGGGTGAGCAGGTAAAATCTACGTGCATTATTGTTTTGCTTTAGTCTAAAGGTGGACAAATGAGTGGGCTGGGGAATTTGTTAAAATGAGTGAGTTTTATGTTCGTGCTCCATGGGTAAGGTCGGGTTGATCTGTCAACACTTTTTTGTCCTTCTGTTTCTTTTATAACAGTTTATGTAATCAATGAAATTATATAACTATTATAACAATAATCTTTGTTTTTTTAGTAAGCGACTTAGGAGGTTTTAAACATTTGTGAACACTTTGGGTGACGTTTGACCCATTCAACTCATTTGACCCTTTTCCTTTTTAGGTAAGTTTTAAAATTTACCTAATTGACCCATTGGAGATAAAGTACAAACCTAATTGACCCGTTTTTTGGCAAATGGGTCGAACGTGCCACCACTACTTTAGTTGATTGCTTGCACAGAGCCAAACAAGAAAATGCTAAATCATATTCAGATCTGCACACGTACATAATGCACATAATCAACTATCAGCTGCTTGTCCAAGATGATTATAACAAAGTAACCTACTTCTAAGATCCCGGTTTTACTTATGAGGGTCAAACCAACTGCTTATCAGTCTAGAAGGTATTAAATGAAACTACTGTGATGTAAACTTTCGACAAATTCAATCTATGTAAGAGTTATCATGAATTTACAGTATGTCAACAATATAATATGGAAGTCGATTTTGGAACGGAGTGAGTCCTATTTATACAAAATCAAAGTACCCTCTTCGCATACAGTAGGTAGTTTCCCTTATAGGATGTCCCAAAATAGTTGCAATTTTCTCTTTTTGACGAAGTTTCAATCCAAAATAACCGTTTTGCCGTTGTTAATAATTACAAAATACATATAGCATTAATTTCGGCCCATAGATTCCTCTAGGGGTATTTCAAGAATTCCTCTAGGAGTCAAAACTTATATCAAACTATGTATCCATAAAACTCCACACTTACTTTTGGACATCAAGAGTAACTATGAATTATGTGTCGAGCTATAAAAATTCTGAATTATCGGGTTTGTGCATGCAGATGTTGGTTTACGAGTTCATGCCTAATGGCACCCTCAGAGAGCATTTGTCAGGTGTGTCATAATAAACTTGCTCATGTACTCTTTTATAATATTTAAAATCTTCTTCATATTCCGACCGTCACAAAAAGAATTTTTTCCTAAAATTCTGAAGGAATTGAAGACAAACTTTTGTATGAAAGAAATAAATATAGGGTAGTTTACGAACATTATTTTTGTCTTAATGTTTTGTTTAGAATATAAATTGTTTCATTTGTGTGTTATGCTGACTAGTTACAGAGAAGTATAAAGAATCGTTGAGTTTTGTTATGAGATTAAGAATTGCATTGGGTTCAGCCAAGGGCATTCTCTACCTACATTCTGAAGCTAATCCTCCCATATTTCATCGAGATATTAAGGCCACAAACATCTTACTGGATTCAAAACTCAATGCAAAGGTTGCTGATTTTGGACTTTCACGACTAGCTCCAGTTGCTGACATGGAAGGAATTGTCCCTGGTCATGTATCAACAGTTGTTAAGGGAACTCCGGTGAGAATCTTTTGTTTTATTGAAGTTTAACTTTAATGGTCAAATGACTAAATTTCAACTTCAAAACTGACATTAAGGCTTTTGGTTTTAAACATTCTTTGAACGTATTAACAAAATATAATTTGGTGTTGTATTTGTTGCTAAACTCTAATATTTTTGAATATTAGAGGTCATGACTTTGACCTTAAAATTCAAAGTGAGCATTTGGTTGTCCTTGATGTAATGTAGGTTCTGGCCCAGTAAAATGGATAGTAAAATTCAAAGTGGCATTAAAACATAAGTGTCACGTTAATTTTTGATGACTTGAGTCTAAATTTTTTAATTTTTGTTGTTTCTATTATTTTGCAGGGTTACCTTGACCCGGAGTATTTCTTGACTCATAAACTCACAGACAAAAGTGATGTTTATAGCTTGGGTGTCGTTTTTCTTGAACTATTGACCGGGATGCACCCGATCACACATGGCAAGAACATTGTTCGAGAGGTATTGTCTTACAACATGTTATAGAAAAAAAACTATAGTTGACCTTCGAGGTCAAAGTCAAGAAATCTTGATGCCGTACCAAAAAAGATTGAATGCTGGTATGGAAAAAGTAAGCAAGAGTGCAATGTTAAGAAGCTGGTAATTCACATGATTTACAAATTTTTTGCCTCAAAAGTAAATTAATGAATAAGATGGAATTGTGAAATGATACAGTTTGGTTTCTGACGTCAGATCAAGAAATCTTGTTGTAGTACTATAAATCAATAATTTCAATACTATACACCTACATTTAGATGGTTTAGGGAGCCATATATCTAACAAATGAATGAAACGGGCGATATAATTGATAGCAGATCTTCAAACTGTTTATTCATCCATCTTCGACTTATGCGATGAAGTTAATTTCTCTGTTACCTTGAATACGTTAAGTGCATCAGGAGTGGAATCATTCCCCTCGAAATTCCGGGATGAGAATGCCGTCGGACGCCGTTCCCCCACACCCCATCAGCGTTTCCGACGGTGTTCCCGAATGGTGTCCAGCCCGGGACACTGCTTAATGTGTTCTTTTTTTCTTTTCTTTTTTTATGCCAACGGCTATTTTGGTTTAAATTTCTTCTTTGTTTTGATCTGTGTATCAGGTTAACATTGCATATCGATCTGGCATGATATTCTCAGTAATTGATTCAAAAATGGGATCTTATCCTTCTGAATGCGTGGAAAAGTTTATAACTTTAGCCCTCAAGTGTTGTCGGGAAGACACGGATGAACGACCATCGATGGCTGAAGTTGTCCGGGAACTTGAAAACATTTGGCAAATGATGCCAGAATCAGATTCACAAACCAGCGTCTCAATTGATACTGAACACGAGAAGAATATGTCTTCAGAATCTTCTTCTGCTACGACAAAGAACCCTTATGTGTCATCTGATATCTCAGGCAGTGACCTTGTTAGTGGTGTTATTCCCACCATTACACCTAGATAAATATAACTATACACAATTTTATGTTTTTATCGTTGATTGTGATTTGGGGCACCATTTTCTTTTGACTATCGCCTAGAAGGCATGAAATGCAGTAAATATTATATTGATAGCGTTTCTGTTTAAAAGATTAGTACATTCCCAGAGCTCCGGTGCATTTTTGGCAGATTAACTCTACAGCTGATACATTGATGATGTCCTTGATCCACGTGTGTTGTAGAGAACCAATCACGTAATGACACTTGCACATAATTAGTTAGAGACTCTTCTTTCAGTCGGCCTTTCTCACATGATGACTTGAAATTTACATTTCTATTTCTCTCGTCTTGAGTATTGCCAAATTTCTTATATATTATAATTATTATGTTATGAGCAAGATAAGTTATACAATAACTTATAACCATCTGTTATTAAAATTAAATAAAGACAATGCCAAGCAAATATACAAATGGGACTATTCTTCCGTGACACGTGTCTTATTCGATACAACATATAGATTAACTGAAAACAATAAACAAATTGTTCGGTTCTTTTACTGTTATTTGAAGCACTAGTAGTAATGATCGGTCGTTGTACGCGACTAAGTGCCACATCAATACAACTAACCAATGATTTACCGACTTCATAACCGCCATGTGATCCACTTTTTTAATTTACATTTTTCTAAACATTTATAAAAATGAAAACGCATCTTCCTTTTTAAGTTCGCACTACAAGTCCTCTTAGTTAACGTTAACAGATGCACCAAATGTCAAAACCCGAGCCTTTGAACTTCTCTTTCATGACATTGATTCGATGTCGTATCTCATGAATTAAGTGATTTTCCCAATCTCCGACTTCACCACGTCGAAAATATGAATTGTTCTCCATCTCATGCTCCATGCTTAACCGATGAGTACCAGTCTTGTTTACCTGTAAGTTTTTTAAATGCTAAAAACTACACAACTTCATAATCTTTTCAACCACTCCATTTTCCTCTTCATCAGCCGAAAATGGGACTCCCATAAACTCAGCCAACCACTTCACATTAACCTCCGGTTCCCTTGTAATCTCCTCGTGATTCAAAAACAATATCTTACTCGGAGAATCAAGACTTGCTTTCCAAAACCTTAATACATGATCCCAATACTGGCCACACACCAAAACACCCGCGCAAAATATTTCAAACGCTTAATGAAATGAAAATGGAGGTAGTTCTTTAGGTCTAACTTGTTCCAAGAAATGGAACTTTGACACCATCACATCTTTTGGATCCCTACAAATGTAAACAAACTTGCGTCCGAATGAAGGGTTAGTGGCTGATGAAGGGAGCAAACTATGTGCAAAATGTGTGCGAGAAAGGCGAGGGGAAGGACGTTCCTCCATGTTGGTAGAAGGGAAATCCAACAACTGGAAAGATTTCATGAGGTCCTTTTTGAAGCAAAGGGTGGTCATTAAAATCAAAAGTAGATCGACCTAGGGTGGAAAACATGAGTGATCTAAGCCAAGTTGTGCCACTTTTCATGAAGGAAGATAAGATGATATCGGTTGATCGTGGCTTGAAGTGGTACTGCAAGAGCACGGCACCTAATAAGTTAAATAACACTTCCCTTCCTGTCCAACCAGCAGTTTTTGGAAGCTCGGTGATGAGTTGTGCACGTTTCTTGTAGGTGTTTTCCTGATCATCATCTTTATCAGTTATTGACATGATTAAATTATTTGTGATGATGTAGTATATGACGGTAAATGAACTCTTAGAAAGCTATCTTATACACCAGAGTAGAGCCACTAATATTGAAAAGTCAATGATTATTATGTGATTAGGTAAAACATCTTAATGAAAATCTGTATATGAGATACGTAATTTATATAATTAATCCAATGCCAACTATATATGTATACTTTAATCTGATACGGTTGTCATATCAAAGGAGAAACCTATAATCACACAACCTAATTTAGTGATGGATACAAGTCAAGTTATGGTTGTGATACCTGCTATTTCTCATTTTTAGAGGTTGTTTGGTGACCCTAAGTTCAACTAGGGGCGTACCTTACCTAAATGGATGGCCCCGTTACCGTTCCAATCTTACTTGCTTTCATAACTAGGTCTCATGCATTATGTTTTTATGGATATGCGACATATATGTGTGTGATTGTAGTAGTTTAATTAAGTTAATTTAGTTGGAAATGAAGCTCAGAATCCAGTCAATCAAGTATGAAGGATGATAGAGACAAAATTAGCAATTTAGGAAGAGACAAAATGGAGCAGAAAGTGGTCCCAAATGATGAAGTTTCTATTTTTCATACTATTGGTTGAAGATTGTAGTACTAGGTCTTTTGATATTGGTGGTGTGAAGTGTTTCCTTTATCTTTAATCTTGGTGGATTAACCTCCTTTAGAGATTAAAGTGGCGGATTACTATCTTTGTTTTCAGTTTTTTCTTCTTAAAATTCAGCGGGTTCTACTCTCCGTTTTTTTGTGTTTCATTTTAATTCAACAAATCAGTCCAGCAATTCTACAATATGTCATACCCTTAATTTGACATGAACTTTTGGTATCAGAGCCTACGTTTTCAGCTCCTTTACTTTCATTTTCATTATTCAAACCTTCCATTTCATTGATTTATGAAGTTCTTGAAAAGCAATTCAAGACCAAATTGTTGTTGTCCTGTTTTACTTAGTTCCCAAAAATGGCTATACCCATAAATCGTACCATAGATGAAGCTCATAATGAACATCGAGATAGGAAAATTGAATCCCTAAAAGAGTATATGGCTAGGTTTCTTCAAATGTTAGAAAGAGGAGCAAGGAGAATTAGAAGAAATGGTGGAAATGAAGAGTCAAGTGAGGAATCTAGTGACACCAACAGATCCTGATGCTTCCTCACAACTAACGAGTCATAATAGGAGGCGAACTCACGATTAGAGGGATATCAAAGTTGATCCACCAGAATTTGAAGGTTCTTCAAACCTTGAAGACTATCTTGAGTGGGTTCAAACTATGGATAGGATAATGGATGTTAAAGGTTATGATAAAAGAAGGGTCTAAAAGTAGCTTTACTTGAGCTTAAGAAGTATGCTTCCAATGGTATGCTAATTTGGAGCATGAAAGGAGGCTTGAAGGGAAAAAGAAGATTAATACATGGTCTAATCTTAAATAATGCATGAAAAGAATATTTGTTCCTGACTCTTTTAGGCAAGATCTTTACCTTTAAATGGATAGCTTAACACAAGGAAATAAGGATATTTTAGACTACACCTGCATAATCCATTGGGGGACTAAATCATGCTACTGCTAAAAAAGTTGATTTACAACCCCTATGAACCTGGAAGATGGCCATCAAGGTGGAAAAAAAGTCCAAGAAAAAGGCTACTTACAAGCCTTATTCTAAGCCTACTTTTCCTTTGAAGATGACCACTACTAAGGAAACTGAATTTCAAAGGGAAGGAGAAGATAGGAGAAGGATCTAAGGATCCAAAGGGGAAGAAATGCTTCAAATGTCATGGTTTTGGGCATTCCAAGCTCAATGTCCAAATCAAAGAGCTCTTACCTAGAAAGAAATTGAAGATATGCAAGGAGATATTGAAGTCGAAGAGGAGATGCAACATGTTTATGATGATTCTAATGAAGAGGAGATAGTAGAAGCTGATAGTGGGAAAATGTTGCTTATTAGGAGAACTATGCATAGGGTTGATGCTCCTAAAGAAAAGACTCAAAGGGAGAACATGTTCGATTCAAGATACACCATCAATGGCTAGGTGTGTAGCTTGATAATTGATGGAGGAAGTTGTACACATGCAACCTCCACTTAGATGGTGGAGAAACTTGAACTCTCTACAATCAAGCACCCACATGCTTACAAACTTCAATGACTTAGCCAAGGAAATAGGGTAAAATTACTCGACAAGTAATTATTCCTTTTTCTATGGGTACGATTTATCATGATAAATTACATGTGATGTTGTTCCTATGGTTGCTTGTCATTTATTGTTGGGTAGGTCTTGGTTATTTGATAAGTATGTATATCACAACGGGCACTTGAATACTTACTCACTTTATGTCAATGGGAAGAAAATTACACTTACTTCCGTTAAGCTTAATGAAGTGTCTAAAGTTTAAATGAAGACTAATGGTGAAAGGGCGTTGTTTATGAGTCAAAATGAGGTTGAGAAGGAACTATAGATGCTCCCCTAATGAGGCTAAAGAATTACAAAGGCAAGTAGATGATTTGGTTGTTAAAGCTATGTGTGAACTAGTAGGAGTCCATGCTCTGTTCCAGCCTTATTGGTGCCTAAAAGGATGGTTCTATGTGCATGTTTGTCGATAGTAGAGCAATTAACAAGTCACCATCAAGTATAGGTACCCCATTCCTAGATTAGATGATATGTTGGATGAATTGCATGGTTCTTGTGTGTTTTCCAAGATTGATCTCCGTAGTGGGTACCACCAAATTAGAATGAAGGATGAGGATGAATGGAGGACACCCTTAAAGTCAAAAGGGGTCTCTTTGAGTGGATTGTTATGGCGTTTGGGTTGTACAATGCTCCTGGTACTTTCATGAGATCGATGAATGAAGTACTAAGACATCTTATTGGGTTGTTTGTAGTAATCTATTTTGATGACATTCTTGTGTACTCTAAATCGGAGAAAGAGCACTTAAATCATTTAAGAAAGGTGTTTGATTTATTGAGATTCATGAAACATGAGTAGTGTGATTTCATGGTGCCTAGTGTGGTATTTCTTGGCTATGTGGTTTCTAAAGAAGGAATCTCTATGGATCCATGTTGGGAAAAGTAAGTCGTCCGAATTTCCCACATTATAAATTTGATGAGACAAAAAGTAAATCTAAAGTTAGAGGATTAACTAGAGATATTCAAGATAAACTTGAATATCATGGGAGTTAGTTTCCTAATAGGAATGTGTTTCCTAATTGTACATACCCCTAAGACTCTAAAAATAAAGAGTTCTTATGAGATATTAGATGTTTTTACTTTGTGTAAAACCACGATCTCATAACTTGAGATCGTCTTCCCCACACCTCCTCTAGTGTTTTGTATCTTTGTGATTAATGAATTAAATACACGTAACATAAAAAAATCTTCTTTGTGTTCTTCGTTATTGCATAACTTCATATCGTCTTCCCCACACCTCCTCTAGTGTTTTTTTTATCTGTGAATTACTTTGTATCTTTGTGATCAATGAATTAACTACATATAACTTAAAATTCTTCTTTGTGTTTTTTGTTATTGCATTTACTTCAGGTATCCTTCAGGTTCAACTGAAAACCATGATGGAAGGATACTAGTAGCCCACTACTTTAGGCTTATAAGGGACTCAAATTTCTTATCTCATACCGATGTGGGACGAGTTGTTACAAAGTCCCCCACTTTTTCTCCTGACATCCTCGTCAGGCCGAAACATAACCAATAACCAGGATCCATACCCCATGAGATGCACGAGCCGCTTGCCCGTCATATCCCGAGAGGCTATGGCTCTTACACCATACGTAATTTCTCCCAAAGCCGAAAGCAATGGACTACGTGGGTATCCTTCAGGTTCAACTAAAATCCATGATGGAAGGATATTAGTAGCCCACTACTTTAGGCTTATAAGGGACTCGAATTTTTTATCTCATATCAATGTGGGACGAGTTGTTACATAAAGTGTGAACAATAACCAATAGAGAGCGATTTTCCTCCTTAAATGTGAAATCTTATTAGATATATATATATATATAGGGTGGGGATCAAGAGGGAAGCAAAAAAATTAGGGAGGGAGGGAAGCAAATCTCAACCCTTGATTTCATCATAAATGAATTTAAAAAATCACAAATAATTTCAAAGTTTAACATTATATATATAGGGAAAGGATCCATAGGGAAGCTCCAAATCTTGGGGAAGGAGGGAAGCAAATATTAGCCCTTGATTTTTTCATAAATAAATATTTTTAACATTAATTTGTGATAATGTTAAACTTTGAAATTATTTGTGATTTTTAAAATTCATTTATGATGAAATCAAGGGTTGAGATTTGCTTCCCTCCCTCCCTAATTTTTTTGCTTCCCTCTTGATCCTCACCTTATATATATATATATATATAATGTTGGGTCACTGGTCACTGACCAACTTAGTCACTTTAATACATCATGTAAATGATTAAGTCAAAACTCTTAAATTATAAGTTTGGTCAGTGAGAAGAATGTGTCTTCAAAATCTTCTTCTGCTAAGTCAGTGACCTTGTTAGTGTGCTATTCATCATTACACCTAGATGTACATTACTATACACAATTATATGTTTTTACAGTTGATTTAGTTTCGGGGCCTAGTTTTCTATTAACTATTATTGCGTAGAAGGCTTGAAATACGGTGAATTTCTGTATATACAATGATAGGATTTGGTTTTGTAATTTCGGTTTTAGATATAGCTTTATAAGAGTGTGTTCATACCTGGTCAATTGCTAGTTTATGAACATCCTTTCATCACTAATTCTATATATATGTTGCATTCATCGATTTGAACAATATTGATCATGTTTCCGTTTAAAGATTACTACATTACCAGAGCTTAGGTGCATTTATCGAGCTGCAAATTATCTCTATAGCTAATACATTGATGATGTCCTTGATCCATGTGTTATAGAGAACCAGTCATGTAAACACACTTGCTCTTAGTTTTTATCAGATGGTGACTTGAAATTTACATTTCTATTTCTCTCTTGTCTTGAATATTGCACATTCCTAAACTTTATGCATTTTTAAAGTGAACATTTTGACATAAACGAAGGAAACATAACATTTATTAAATGAAAATTACATTAAATAAAACAAATACACATTCCACTTTTTCTTTTTAAAGAAATCCTTACACAAATTAAAAGAAATACAGTAAATAAAAATACCAATCTTCCTTATTTAGTTCCCACTACAAGTCCTCTTAGTTAGGAGATGCACCAAATCTCAAACCCGAGCCTTTGAACTTCTCTTCCATGATATCATCAATTCCTTGTCGCATCTCCCGAGTTAAGTGATTTTCCCAATCTCCCACTTCACCACGTCGAAAATACGACTTGTTCTCCATCTCAAACCCGTTTCCTAACCGATGAGTACCGGTCTTATTTACCTGTAAGTTTTTCAAATGCTCAAAACTACACAGTTTCACAATCTTTTCAACCACTCCGTTCTCCTCTTCATCAACCGAAAATGGCACTCCCATAAACTCAGCCAACCGCTTCACATTAACCTCGGGTTCCCTCTTAATCTCCTCATATTTCAAAAACTATATCTTATTTGGAGAAGCAAGACTAGCTTTCCAAAACCCTAACACGTGATCCCAAAACGGGCCATGGTTTATAACACCCTCACAAAACATTTCAAACGCTTGATTAAACGAAAGTGGAGGTAATTCTTTAGGTCTAAGTTTTAAAGAAATGAAACAAGGACACCATCACATCTTTTGGATCTCTACAAATGTAAACAAACTTGCATCCGGAAGATGGGTCGGTGGCAGATGAAGGGAGCAAACTATGCGCAAAATGTGTGGCAAAAAGGCGAGGGGAAGGATGGTCTTCCATGTTGGTAGAAGGTATGTCCAACAATGGAAAGATTTCATGAGGTCCTTTTTGAAGCAAAGGGTGGTCATTAAAATCAAAAGTAGATCGATTTAGGGTGGAAAACATGAGTGATCTAAGCCAAGTTGTGCCACTTTTCATGAAGGAAGATAAGATGATATCGGTTGACCGTGGCTTGAAGTGGTATTGCAAGAGCATGGCACCTAATAAGTTAACTTCAGGCAACCAGGATCCTTGGTATAAGATCAATTCCCTTCCTGCCCAACCAACAGTTTTTGGAAGCTCGGTGATGAGTTGTGCATGTTTTTTGTAGGTGTTTTCCTGATCATCATCTTTATCAGTTATTGACATGATGAATTATATGTAATGATAAGCATATGATGGGAAATGAACTCTTAGAAAGCTACCTTATATATAAACTATAAGATATACATGAGTAAAACTAATAATAATGAAAAGTCAGGGGTTGTTATATGATTAGCTAGATAGCCCATCTTAATGACAATCTGTATATGAAAATAGTATATACGTAATTTATATAATTATCCTAGGCCAACTATATATATTTTAATCTCATCACTGAACACGTGGATTATTTTAATAATCAAGAATAAACCCACATTAATCATCCTTGTAGTGTACATTATTAGTTTTTATATACATTTCTGACCTACTTAATTTCTAATTGGGTATGGGAATATTTCTTTTTTGAAGTGCATATCGTTTGTTGTGTAGAATAGTTGAACAATTTTTTTATTTTATTTATTTATAATATTTCTAGTTGGTGAGTGGACAATGGTTAATTAATAGTGCACCAATGTCGAACTAATTAAAAAAGAGATCCATCTGATTCTTTCAGTTGAAACCTGCACCTGGAAATTTTTTAATTACCCCGTAATTTCAGTGAATGGCCTAGTGTGAATTGATTCTCTTTTTCCTGGTTTGGGATTGTTAAGATATTGAGAATTATCATAAGGAAACTTGAATTCGTCATGTATAGTAATATTATTTATAAGGCCACAAACATCTTACTGGATTCAAAACTCATTGTCGATTTTGGACTTTCACGACTTGCTCCAGTCGTTGCTGATATGGAAGGAATTGTTCATGGTCACGTATCAACAGTTGTTAAGGGAACTCCGGTAAGCATCTTTTGTTTTATTAAAGTTTGACTTGTATGATCAAATGAAGTAAATCTTCCATCAACTTCCATATTGACATGAACGCTTTCTATCTATTAAATGACTTTTGATGTTATATTTTAACAGTAGTAACAACTTTTTCAAAACCAAACAAATTGTGTTAATGTAGCAAAATCGATCTTAATGAAATTTTAATACGAAAAGTCATGCTTAAAAGTCAAACCATGCATTTCGCTTCCCTTGATGCTAATATGCAGATTCTAGCCCTTTGAGATGGATAGTAATATATAAAGCAGCACTTAAACAAGAGTGTCAATTCAGTTTCTTAACTTTAGTCTGAAAGTTGTTTTTTTCTTCTTGTAGGGTTACCTCGACCCAGAGTATTTCTCGACTCATAAACTAACAGACAAAAGTGACATGTATAGCTTTTCTTGAATTACTAACTGGGATGCATCCTGTCACACATGGGAAAAACATAGTTCGAGAGGTATTGTCTTACAAATTATACAACAAAATATAGTTTGAACTTCGAGGTTTAGGGAGCCCATAATCTAACTAATGAATGAAAAGGGCAGTCCAATTGATAGTGGATATTCAAATTGTTTATTCATGCATATCTTTGAATCATGAAATGAAGTTAATATTTCTGCTAGATTGCGGACTCTGAACCAGACGTCAACCTTCATTTGATCCATTTGTCAGGTAAATATTGCATACCTATCTGGAATGATATTCTCAGTAATTGAATCATAAATGGGATCTTATCCTTCTGAATGTGTGGAAAAGTTTATAACTGTTTACGGGAAGACACGGATGAACGATGATTGATGACTGAAGTTGTCCGGGAACTTGAAAAGTTTGTCTAATGATGCCAGAATCCGGTTCATAAACCGAGGTCTCAAATGATACCGAACACGAGAAGAATGTGTCTTCAGAATCTTCTCCTACTACAACAAATAACCCTTATGTTTCCTCTAATATTGTAACACCCCCGTTCCAATAATGAAACAGAAGGTAACATTTATTACTAAATAATGGAAGTCATAGAAAATGTATCAAAATAATAAATGACCAAAGTCTAAAAACAACCATAAATGTTGCCTTCAAACGATAACTCTTAAAATCTAAATATATTAAATGAATTCCAAACTAGTAAATTTAAAGGTAAGTCTCTAAGGTATCACCACAAATCTTGAAGCTCTCTCACACATCCCATAGTACCCTGATTACCTGCCGCATGAAAAAGGAAATGCGGCTGAGCGAATTGCTCAGTGCGCGGATGTTGACAAAATAAAATAATAACAATAATAATGTTTCAAATATAAGAATGAAAAGAATAAATACAATAAATAATTTAATTTTTCAAAATCACCCTTCGAGTAATACCACCCTTACACCAGAGTAAACAAATGAAATAAAGGCCGAAGCAATGAGGGGTTGGGTTAATTTATACCGAGTACCCTACAAAACAAAGTACCCAAACTGCACAACACCGGTGCCAAATAATATCACAAAAACACACTGGTCGTGACTCCAGGTGTTACCCTAAATCGGAAGGTGTGTATGGCACTACACCACACGACCGCACTACACAAATCATAACATAGCCTAGGATGCATCCATACGCCTCCCAAATAATCCAAAAGCTCTCCCGCGAGCATAATCACACAATCACATAATATACAAAAGTGGAGACGCCGTGGACTAATCCCACCGCCACGGATAGTGCCAAGTCATTGGCGCCACAAAGACAAGCATGTGGTACCTCCACAGGTAGTTGACTCGGTATACCTATCTCCTGTCTACAAAATTCTAGGGTTCTATGGTCGCACAATGAACATATAAACCAACCACACACCAGATTATGTCCACCATGCATATGAAACTTAAATCAAACAAATCAAGATAGCTCACAATAATATAATCATCATGTTTTCCAAAATCATTTTTCATGCAAAGTTTTCTCAAAAGTTACACAATATATCATCTCAAGTAATAGTTCAACTCAAATAGAAAGAATCAGGACGCGCAAGTATTTCATAATGAATACAAAGAGATCACACGATAATCAAGAAGTATGTCCAGATAACGCTGAAAGAAGAGTACGGACATCCGTACCTGGATAAATATCTAAAGCTAGCTCTCAAGATCAAAGGATGCTCCTCAATACTTCACAAAGTCTACATATAACTATTAACTAAATTTAGAATCTTAATTTCATTATTCTAGTTCTTGTTGTCTCAATATCCCAAGTTCTATATTTAACAACTTTTATTTTATTTTGAATTCTCTTGAAATTAATACGTCCAAATCCAAAGTTAATAAACTCTCGTATTTCTAAATATTAAAATAATAAAGTATGAATAAGTTATAATGAAATTCAGAAGTGTGGGGGATCGGTTTGAAGCGGAAATTATCATTCAGGGACGTTAGTGTAATTTTAGAACACTTTATTAATTCTTTCAGCAAGATATAATTACTTCAGGGACCATAGCCTAAATAAGGAACTCTTTTAATTTAATTTGAAATGTAGTAAATTGTTCAGGGACCATAATGTAAATTTACAAAACTTATTTCATGATATCGTCGTCTTTAATTTTCGTACGACTCAATCTTTTTAATTGTTTAATTAAATTTTGATTACATAAAATTAATTCTAACATAATAAAGCATATTTGTGTAAGTTCTTAGGTTCCGATTCTCAAACACAACAGATATTTTATAAGCCGAAACCTTATGATAACGTAGTCGAATCGGTAACTTTAATAGCGGTTTCGGTTCGTTATAATGATAGATATGAACACGTTGAATAACAGAGACTAATAAAAAGTTAATCTTTAAGTTGGGTTTAAATTTACCTTCAAAGTGAAACCGAATCAGCACCGAACTACACACGCGTTCTTGTTCTTGTTCTCGTTGGTTTGGGTTTTCTGGCCTCTATCTATTTACTCTTTGTATGCACTCGCAATGAAATTTTGAAGAATGTTTTTGCTATGTTTGATTTTTAGTGGAAGATTATTATAGAATAAAGGAATCGTATTCTAAGTAGGTTGCTAACTGTTCCCCTTTTAAAACGCGATTTGGAGTTATCACGTATTGACATTGTTCACGTAATATCTAAACATGTTTGGCCAAGTTATCAATTAAATGATTTCACATTTAATAGTAATCTTAATTAATAATTTTATGTCGTTTATTTTTTTGTTAATACTTAATCTAATAATTGTTATTGTCAATAATATATATGGGTTATTATAACATATCCCCCTAAAAGTAATTTCGTCCCCGAAATTGACAATAATAGAATTTAGCTATATAGATTTAAATTCCCGGTGCCTTGTTAGTGGTGTTATTCCCACCATTACATATTTAGACCTAGATGATTGAAACTATATACAATTATAACTTTTTGTAGTTGATTTTGATTTCGGATTGTGTTTAGGACTACGTGGTACATGATGACTAGTGTTTAATACAGATATTGTTACTCTACACACTCTTATTTGGAAACTAGTTATCGTGTAGAATGTTACACACTCTTATTTGGAAACTAGTTATCGTGTAGAATGCTTGAAAGATGTACGGTAAATAATCCATCTTATGTATATACAATGGTGGGATTTGGTTTCGTAATTAGATAGTTAGAAAGTAAGTTCGTTACTATATCAAATTTCTAGTTTCCTTACATTCTTAATTTCCAATTCCGTATGATATTGCCAATTCTTAATTGGGTACATTTATCATTCGATTTATGGAAAAATTATTGGTGTTGTTAACAACACATCACTTATGTACTTTCCAGTTAAAAGGAGTGTTGAATATGTATATTAAGGAAAATTCAAGAGTAAAAAATGTAAAATAATTTTTTTTTCATTGGTCAATAACATGTAAAAATGTACAGTCAAGAACACGTATAATACTAAGCAAATAAAATTAATCAAAAAAATTAAAGTAATCAAACACCACAAAATGGATCAACATTGTTGGATAATTCAAGTGTTTAAGCCATAAAATAGCATTAATAGAAATAACTTATCACGTCGGTCCTTTTTAAAAAGTAATGTGCTATTATATGACTTAAACCCATTTTTTAATCTCAAACCCGAGCCTTTGTACTTGTCTTGGGTGATTCAGTAAATTCGCACTCTCATCTCCTCAATTAAGTGGTTTTCAATCTCCAATTTCACCCCATCGAAAATAAAGATGGTTTTTGATGCGCACCGAATAGTCGGTCGCGGCGGTGTCATTAGAATAGTTGTTAGACGTCGACCGAATGGCGGGCACCTGATGTGGGGTGTAAAGTTTTATATTTATAATTATTTAGGAACTAAGTATACCACGACTAAAGGGATTATAGCGGTGAGTATGACCTAGGGTCGTTCTTTAAAACCAACTGTACTGTGAAGCAGAGAGGTCGTAGGCGATCGATTCTCTTTAGCAAGGGTTTTTAAATGATTTGGTCGTGGTTTTTAACTAAACTAAGTTAAGCAGTAAATAAGCAAAATAAAATGCAAGATAAATCGGGTAGATAATAGTCAGGATATTGGAGGGTGTTTGTTGTGATTTCATTAGCCTTGTGTTGGGATGATGTTTTAAATATAAAAATGTCTTGTCTAAGGATTTGTATTTTATTTATCTTAGGTCTTTTGTGGTGTAAGCACTAGTTCCCTATTGTTTTGATTACTCGAACAACATGTCACCGAGAGACTATGCTATCATGATTTTGATGGGAAGAGACTGTTCGACTCTTAACACTGTCCGGTTACGGAAACAGTGGCCCTTTTTGGAATCTTTAAGATCTTGGCTTGAATAGAGTAACAGGCTCGCTAACAGTCTGATCGTTCTTAACATCACATTAAGATCTAATCTAACAAAACATTTAAGTATAAGACTTGATTGGTGTCTGATTACTTTTCATTATGGGATTAGTGGAATCTAAGGGTGTTTAGACTAATATTAATCCCAAAGGTATTATACCAACTGCTTTTTCCAGACTTCCACAATTGTACTACACCCAGTAGTGTTTCCATTGCTATACCAGGGACTCAGTCATTTTAACAATATTCACTTGCTTCATATTAATTCCTTAAGATTCATAAACTAAGTTTGTATTAGAGATCAAAGGTTTCCCACTATGTCCGAAACCAGCCCGTCACTTGAAATTAACCAATAAATCCCTAGTTAAGTCACATTGTTCTTTACGATTTTGAGATAATATTTTCATAGCTTTAATTCATTATGTATTATACGATCTAAAATAATATTTTTCAAGGTGTCAAAACCGGACCAGTTTATAAAATACGCTAGGGTTATTAACAAGGAGAACAACTCTTAATTAGTTGTTTCATTGCTCAAGTACTTCGCAATGTCGTTCATAGTATTTTCCATGATATTTCCTATGTATTTCATGTTATAGTGTTTCCATAGTAATTTATGATGTACTGTACTATGATTGCATGAAGTCGTAATCAAACCATAGTTTAACATAGATACTTAATTACCGTTTTAATAAGGTTCGCAACATCTTATCAAAAGGTTTTAATCACATCAATTGGTGAAAAGGTGATAGTTTAATTAGGTTTATAAACATAGATGAAAAGTTAAATCAATACACCATTAATAATATCAACATCCCAACACATTATGTCTAACTACATCACAACAAACATGAGGGTAACTACTTACTAATCATGACAAATCCTAGATCTAGCATAATAAAAAATAGCATGCATTTTAATCAAGATAGAGAGAGAGAGGATAGAACCGTAAATAGCGTAGCTTGGAATTATCGTGAAAGAATACAAGCAAAGTTCCGAGTATCTTCCAAAATATTACAATAATTCCTCTTCAATATTCTAGTTAAGTATTATTTAAATATTTAACCCTAAACTAACTAATACTAACCTAGAGTGAGAAAGTATAAAGAGGGGGGTGTGTGTGTGTGGAGGTGGAAGTAGTGTATGTGGAGTGGTGAGGGATGAATGTGTGGTGAGGAGGTGGTGCTATGGTGTATTTATAGGCCAAGGCATGCACAAAATACCCCCAATCTTCAATCCTCCCATACAGGGGTGTGGTATAAAAATCTAATATTTGAACTAAACCTTGACCCCCACATTGACACCCCTTGAACATTGGGTGTATTCACAAGGAAAAACAAGAGGTGAAAATCACTCAAATGGAGGCATACCCCCATCTGGGGAGGGCATATACACCTATAGGGGCCATATACGGTCATCTGGGAGGCCGTATACGCCCTATATGGCCGTATACGGTCACCTAGTATGGCCGTGTGCGAGCTCGTGCGTCCTTGTATCTTCATTTGGTCGTCTCTTCTTCGTTTCTCGTCCGTTTTAAGCGATTCTTTCGCCCACATTCTCGTAATTACTTGAGGAACATTATGAGACTAATTAAGAATAATTTCTTATTTTATAGCATAAGGATAATTTTGAGGGTGGTGAACCGAGCTTTGAGTATTTTGCCTTGTTTTGCACGTTATTTGGTCGTTCTCATTGATTTTTAACGAATCATCTTTATGTCAACATTTTTTTATGAATTTAGGTGAATAATCATTTAAATCGAATATTATCATAAATATTAAGGTTGAAATCGGGGGAATAATGTGCGTAAAAACATGCTTTTTACATCACATCAGTTTTCTATCTCAAACCCAAAGCTTAATCAGTTACTGCCGGTCTTGTTTACCTCTAAGTTTTTCAAATGCTGAAAACTACAAAATCCCTACACACGTAAACGAACTTGCATTCGGAGGAAGGGTTAGTGGCCAATGAATGAAATTAATTAAGTGCCAAATGTGTGGCAAAAAGGCGAGCGGAAGGACGGTCATCCATGTTAGGAATCTATGAGCCCTAAATAAGAACAGTATAACCACTAGACTATACCCCACAACAATATATGGATCAAAACAAGCAAAAATGCAATTAAGATTGTACGAGAATTAAATGAACACACGGAATTAACGTGGTTATATCAAATCTACTCGGTTGGTTTAGTCCACGGCTAAACAAGGAGAAATCTTATTAAAATTTGTAAGTTAGGGTTTACAAGAATAAGGGTTACATTAAATAGGATACGCAAAACTTGCAAAACAAGAAAATATGGCCGCCATAAATACTCACCTGGTAGTCACAAAACCAATTTTACCCTCCGGGTACTCAACTGAATTTCTATTCTCGATTTCTTTTGTTTAATTTCACACCCAACAATCTCTCACTTGAAGATTCAACAAAACCCAAACTCTTAACCCAACAACCTCCTATTGGGGACACGCCGCTCGACTACGCATAATCGGAAGACTTTCGTTAACTGAACTCCACTATTAAATTAGGACCAAGACCTCTCTATAGTTCAACACCCTCTCACTAGCTCATGAGAAGACCGGTTGAAGCCTGACCCGCCTCCAACACCCTCGTTTCATAAACAACCCATCCATAAAGCATTTCGTCCACACAATCCTTCTTTCCAAGAAAGAGAAGACCACCCGGTAGAACAACCACGTGAATTACTCCATCACACCCTTGATCATCCACTTAAACACTTTCACTTTCACCTTTGGATCACCGACCACAAACATGCGTATGATTTCAGACAAACATAACTTTTGCTAACGAGCCAACTCCCACTGTACATATGTGATGTGTAAATATCAAGTTATAAAATAAATAGAAAAGTATCAAAGTTTGGACTATTACACATAGGCGAGTGTACCTAATCGAGTAGTAGTACAACAAGATAAGTTTCTAGGTGATTGTATCGCGGGAACAAATAATGTATTTTGAATAATGTTTATATGGTTTATAGTAAAATAAATAAAAGCAAGTAAAAGTGAGAGTTTTGTGCATCTTAACGACAGACATTTAATGGTTTTGTAATTAACATTAAAGTGAATTAAAGCAAATAAAGGATAGATTAATCTCATACTAGAGAAGTATGTTCATGTAGACCTTTTAGCCTTAGTGTTGGATGTTTTGATTAAGAACTAGATTGATAATTAACGTATGAGAATTGGCTAGTTGGACTACTTGTTTTTACAACATAATACCCAACATGACTTTCGGAAAAATATTTTGCTCACCCTATTAAAGTATTTTGTTCATTAAACTAACTAAGATGAGATACAATTGCTAGGAATTTATGAGCTCCAAACAAGAAATGTATAACCACTAGACTATACCCCACAACAATAAACGGATCAAAACAAGCAAACATGCAATGCGGTTATATCCAATCTACTCGATTGGTTTAATCCACAGCTAAACTAGAGAGAAATCTTATTAAAATTCATAGGTTAGAGTTTACAAGAATAAGGGCTACATTAAATAGGATATGCAAAACTTGCAAAACAAGAAAATCTGACCACAATAAGTACCCATTGGGTAGTCATGAGTACCAGTCAGGTACCATGTGATCTAGTCGAGATCTCAGCTTCTTCATATCTCTAATAAAAATAATACCAATTTTACCCGTCGGGTACTCAATTGAAATTTTGTTTCTCGATTTCTTTGTTTAATCTTCTCACACAACATTCCATGTCAGTAGAAGGAGAGTCCAACAGCGGGAGATGTCATTAGGTCCTTGTTGAAGCAAAGGGTGGTCATTAAAATTGAAAGTAGATCGATTTAGGGTGGAAAACATGAGTGATCTAAGCCAAGTTGTGCCACTTTTCATGAAAGCTTATAATATGATATCAGTTAGACGTGGCTTGAAGTGGTTCGCAAGAACATGGCACCTAATAAAGCACCTTCATACAACTAGTATCCTTGGTATAAAAAAGTTGGTCTGCTGACCAACCACTGGTTTTGGAAGCTAGGTGATGAGTTGTGTAAGTTTTTTGTAGGCTTTTTCTTTATCATCATTTTTATCAGTTGACATGATGGATTTTTTGTGAGGATATATGGTACAATGAACTCTTAGAATGCAATCTTAATATAAAAACTAAGATAGATGTGACTAGAGTCACTAATGACATAAGTCAATATTATGTGATTAGGGATTTGACTCTTTTGAAAGATAACATAGAAGGACTTTATGATATCAAAGTCAACGTCAGCTATATTTTATAATCTAATTATTAACAAATGGATTAAATTTAATCAATCAAAATTAAACCACTTAGATCATCATTTTAGCGTACATTATTTTTTATATACATGTATGACCTACTTTTAGATTCTTACTTGCATAATACCCGTTATGCAGTAAAATACAATGTTTTATTATAAACTGTGACTCAACGATAGTCGTATATTTGTTTTTTCCTCACAGATGATCTATAATGGTGACTCAATAACGATAGTTGATGTGTTAAATCTAGTTATATAAATTATACTTAGAAATACCGCGCTTAGACTATCACACAACCGGACAGTGTACCATGCCAATATGGTAGTATAGCTTAGGTAAGTCTGAGTCGAAGCAAGAGGACTGTATAACCAATAGTGTTAAACAAATACAATTAATCTAACGATTAAGTAAATGTGGGGGTTTTGCAACCGAGTTGTTGCTTTGCTTAAGTTATCTAATTATCTAAAAGTGGGCAGTTGGATTCTTAAGAATCGGAATATGAAAAGAATCAGGGTGTTTATGGAAACCAATTTATATGATATTGTTTAACAAACTAAATTAAGTATGGGATTCATGTTCACTCCTCCCGATATGTTTATCAAAGATTACCTTTCGCTTTCACTTTAGGTTTCTAATCAATACAAGTCTTAATTCAATTTGTTCACTAATGATTTGATCTTGTAACCTATGTTCGTAAGAATACTGAACTTAAGTTGAGTTCTCTACTTAAATTCAATTAAATCACAATTAAGTTTAACTAACTAATTCTATTCAAATCTTGTGTTCGCAATAATTTAATGATCATTCATAGACAAATGTTTATAACAAATAAATAAACATGTAATAGTGTTCACTAAAACATCTAATGATTCATCAATAGACAAGTTAATTAGATAAAACTTAATCACAAATGGATCTACGACCAAACATTAATTAAACAATTATAAACTTCAAATGATTAACACCCCTAATCAAAAGTTCGCATCATCCAAATGAATGTAAAGAGACTTAGCTCATATCTAAGCTTGAATCAACAAAAGACATAATCAAAATCAAGGTAAACATTGTTTAAACATAAAATAATGCAAACTGAATCGTAGTAATGTAATATAATGTTGAATCTTCAATCCTTGATCGATAATGGTGCAATAACAATGGTTAAACCTCCAAACGGCCAAAAATCGTCCACAAGGTTCGTAGAGAAAATCTAGGTCAAAAGTTTTTTTAATTAATTAGGGTTTGAATGAGACTAAGCTGACATTTTTGTAACTGCACAGAGTACTCGACAGATAAATGATGTACCCAGCGGGTACTTCCAACTCCCACCCGGTTTGGCTTCTTAAACCCGGCTTCATTCTCAAATTGGAACAGATGAATACCCAGCCTGTAATAGAAGTACCTATCGGGTAATATTCATTCCAAAATCTATGATCACAATTCCCCGATTAAGCCTGAAGGTCCCGTTTAAGTGCATAAGTACCCGACGGGTAATAAGAGTACCCGACGAGTACTCCTCCTAAAATTCTGCAAAAGTTTACTTTTTCTGCATTTTTGCTCGTTTCTCCTTAGAATCGACTTCTATCTCCTGAAAACATAATTTCATCCTTTAAGTATCGAAAGTCCACTATATTAACAAGAATCGTCGATATAATTAGGGATATTGCTATAGATAAACATGTATAAATCGGGCAATAGTAGTTTACTTGTATGTAGAGTTAATGATTCGAGATACGAAGGTGAGTCTTATGAGTATGATAAAGTTAATATTAAATAAAAATTACATAAGTTATATTTAGAAATGT
This sequence comes from Logfia minima, assembly GCA_963921325.1. NCBI lineage: Eukaryota > Viridiplantae > Streptophyta > Magnoliopsida > Asterales > Asteraceae > Logfia > Logfia minima. Next base: position 6,234,434 of record OY992766.1, on the reverse strand, counting down.
TGAATCTTAATTTTAAGAGTCTGTATATATAAAACACCAAGATGCTTTATATATTATTATAGATATAGATTATAGATTATAGATATATAGAGTTAAGGATTCGACGGTGAGTCTTATGAGTATGATAAAGTTAATATTAAATAAAAATTACATCAGTTATATTTAGAAATGTTGAATCTTAATTTTAAGAGTCTGTATATATAAGACATCAAGATGCTTTATATATTATTATAGATTATAGATATGTAGAGTTAAGGATTCATGATACGATGGTGAGTCTTATGAGTATGATAAAATTAATAACAAATAAAAATTACATAAGTTATATTTAGAAATGTCAAATCTTAATTTTAGAGTTTCTATATATTATAGATTTTGTATGAGAATATTTCTTCTGTGAAAATTGTTGTCGTGTTGAAAAGTTGTAATATTGTTTTCTATTATCGATTTCACAAAAATCCTCCCTTTCGCGATCTCACAAGAACGTTTGCACTAGCCCTAGCTGGGGAATGGTACCATTGTAACTTGTAATACTGACTTTTATGACTAAATAACTCTCTAATTTTCTTACACCCTAGCATTATTGCTAGTTCTCTATATGTTGCATGCATTTTATTGACACAATTTGATTGAGGTATAATATTATGCACTAAAGTAGAGACTCCCATTAATCAAGACTTGTAATTTTGGTGATTTTTTTACAGAAAATGCAAGTTTTAAAACAACGTTTAAGTGATTGATGTGCAATTACTTTTTCAAGTCTCTATTTTCATTAGGGTTGAGGAAGTAACCAAATTAACTGACAAAATAGACCGAATTAACAAAAAAAATTGAATAACCAATGGTTAGTTTGAAACTTTTGATTAACCACAATCAATGGTTTAGTTATGGTTATATATGTCGACCATAACCAAATTAATCAAATCACACCGTAAACACATTATAAGCTATCTAAAATTATTTTTTCATTATATGTTTTATCATATTCGGGTCATTGAACATTTCATAAATTAAATTATGTGATTTCTATTATGTTATTAGACATCAAATAACGAGCTTAATAGTGTTCACTTTCAAAAGTGAAGAACCACTTATGTATTCGATTCCCTTCATGTAAGTATTTTCTACTTAAGTAAAATTCAAACTCAAATGGTGATAACTCTCACTACGATGAAACCACATTGGCAAACAAAACTTAAATGGTGATAAATCACGGTCGACTGAAACAACGAATGCTAAGAAAAATAGACGTCGTCATTTCTACAACTTCGTATTTTTAGCCACGTGTATCAACAACGATTGTTGAAATTAACTGTGTGTTTGTCATACTTTGATTATTAACTAATTTAACCAAAAACCAAACTGAACGGTTGACTATAACCATTAACCAATTACTCTTTAACCATGACCAATCGGTTAAAATTCTTAATTAACCAAAATTCGGTTATGGAGGCCATAACCACCCCAAGCTCAGCCCTAATTTTCATCTTCATAATGTTTATTTATGCTAATACTATTACAAATATTGATTCTTCTTGCAGGTCACAAGCTTAAAACAACAATTTGTCTTTAAACAACACTTCATGTAGAATGTTAAGAAACAAACTGGTTCTGTACAATGCCGCAACATATTCAATCAGACTCCACACTAAACAATTTTAAGATACGAGAACTCTAGAGAAGAACTTAGATAAATATATTCCTATATTTTATATGCTTTTAATAGCGGAGAAGGTTTTCCCTGTTCAAACTAGCCGGGGAGGGCGAACATTTTTACCCGGATGTACGTGGCCTAACCAGGTTATCCCATGACCATTTCTGACCCTTTTCCCTAGCCACCGCGAAATGTGCTGCTAGTGAGGTTTGAACCTGAGACCTCTTGTGAGGATATCAAGACGTCAACCACTAAGCCATCTTGTGATTGCTTCATATGCTTTTAATGAAGGTGGGAATTTCTCACTGGGAAGTTCTAAAGAATGCATCAAAATCATTCTGTCAACATATATAATGATATTTATTCAAATTTGATCTGATTGATCATGCTACAATCTGCATTTACACATCTACAAGAAATATAAGACTTCAACTCCTTTCACTAACTAGATATAAGCAGTAGGTTTACAATAAATAATAACTCTGTTCTAGCTAACTATTGAATTCGATAAGAAGCAACAGATATGAGAACTTTTTTCCCATGTTATTTCCACACATGTCTTTCTATTAGAGATATGATGTACTTCATGCACATGGATTCAAAAGGAAGCCTAATTGGTCCATCAGTGTGCAACCCATACTCATCTTCAGCCGCCTTCAAGAGCTCTTGAAAAATATCATTTTTAAGATAGTCTAGTGGCATCAGAAACGGTATATCATCAGAAGCGTAAACTGCAAAATGACCTTGATCAATCCCTTTGGTTGTGGTACCTGCTCTTGGAAATGTTATTCTTTCGACTTTAGTACTCCTAAATTCTGCCACTTCCATCCCATTTTCACGAGTCTCTTAAAGCTTATAATTAAGGACAAAGGTTTATTTTGGATGAAAATGAGACCCTTTTTTGTTTGATTCTTTTGAGATAATAATAGAGCGTTTGTTTCTTTAAATACTCAATAGCCATTCAGACAGGCGAGTATTCTGAAAAGTACGGAGAGAGGGCAAAAACAAGATGATACGACGGGCATGAATTTAGTGTGGTAAACCAAATACGAATAATATGATATCGAATGATTTGGTTAGATGGTCAAACAGAGAATGTTTCATACTATTTGCAAGGTAGTTTCGCTATGAACCTAACTACCTGAGATTCAAGTGTATTACGAATAAGTATGTACTATGGAGTACTTTTTTCTTGCTTCTTTTGCAACGCAACATCCTTGCATGTTTGACATGATTTTGGATGGTGGGTATGCATTTTTTCTTGCTTTCTTGTTTTTGAATTAATCCACGACTATTTGAATGTATTGGTACATATTCAAATTCACTAGTTATTTGTTTATGACACCTTCATTATTTCATTTGGGTCTCGTGGCAATTTGTCATGTACATCATGGTTAAGCAAGAAATTTGAAAAGCCTATGAAACTAGTACAATATAACTTTAATACGAAAATAGTTCCCTGGTTCAATGATTCATAATCCAGAAGGGTTAAACGCCTATGAATAATGCCAATTCTCACTTCTTACTTTTGATAACAATAAAATAATACAAATTTATTTCCAAACAATTTATGTGAAATCATAAAGCTTGTTATGTTATTAATCTTATATAGTCATAGACCGGAAATAAGGATAACTAAAAAGTAATTTTTACGGCTAAAATTAATAAAAAGATTATGATGCTGACACGTGTTATAATACATTACATTCAGGATCTTAATGTATAAAATAGGAGTGCACCACTTTGACATAAAAATTGTTCACCAAAATTTAAAATGCACAAAATAATGTATCAAAATACGTGTCAATGTAATTTATAAATTATAAAAGGAACAATAAACGGTTCAAAGAAGAAGGGTGTTGTTATATACAAAAATGCCCCAAGCTATGATAGAATTACAGAAACACCCCTCTAGTGATTCCTTTTTCATATGGGTTGCAAAATAGAGATCAACCAACCAAAAGTCAACGAACTGCGCTAAACTTCTAGAAGCCCACAACTATTACAAGCCCAATTTAAACACGTCAATGACGCATACCCTTGCGTAAGCCCACCAAGCCCAAATAGCACAACTATATAAACACCATTTCTTCATACCCTAGTTAGGGTTTCTGTAACAGATTTTGCGCAGCAGTATCTATTGAACAAAAATCAAATCAGCCATGGGTAGAAGTACGTTTTCTCTTCGTTTACTTCATTCTTTTTGTTAATTGTTTTAATTCGAGCTATCTATGTTTTAATTTCACATCGTTGACTTGATATGTTTGTTGTATTTATGTTTTGATTTGAGACGTAATTTACATGAATCGAATTTGTATACTTGATGCGATGAGTTTTTACTTAAGTTATACTTTTTTATAATGAGCTTTAAATGAATACTTTAGATTGATCCTTGGTATATATTGTCTATTTATTCGCATATAATTGAAAATAGGTATGTGTAAATACATCAAGAAGATTGTTATTTGATCTTTATGAGAAATTAGCCTGCAACTGCAATTGATTAGATTTGAAATGTATTGAAATGCACAAAGAAATGTTTAATTAATCTCAGTTCGTGTATTGAATTGATTTAGGTTATAGTTGACAGAAATAACTGTAATTACTAAATATAATAACAATTCATTAATACTGGTTCCTTTTTTTGACACCTGATTATAGCAGTCTCTATTTTAGTTTAAGCTTATGATTGTTAAAACGCCTTATCTCAATTTAATTCAAATAAAGATGTACAAGGCTCTTATATCATTAAAATATATTGTGTTACGTTATGTAGGACCAGCTAGGTGCTATCGTCAGATCAAGAACAAGCCCTATCCAAAATCCCGATACTGCCGTGGTGTTCCTGATCCCAAGATTAGGATCTATGATGTTGGCATGAAGAAGAAGGGAGTTGATGAGTTCCCCTTCTGTGTTCATTTGGTCAGTTGGGAGAAGGAGAATGTGTCCAGTGAGGCACTTGAAGCTGCACGTATTGCTTGCAACAAGTACATGACTAAGTTTGCAGGAAAGGATGCTTTCCACTTGAGGGTTAGAGTCCATCCTTTCCATGTGCTTCGTATTAACAAGATGTTGTCATGTGCTGGAGCTGATAGACTCCAAACTGGTATGAGAGGTGCTTTTGGCAAACCTCAAGGTGTGTGCGCTCGTGTTAGCATTGGTCAAGTCCTGTTGTCTGTTCGTTGCAAGGATACCAACAGCCCACACGCACAAGAGGCTTTACGTCGTGCTAAATTCAAGTTCCCTGGTCGTCAAAAGATCATTGTGTCCAGGAAATGGTATTAATACTCTTCAACTCCGCTGTTAAATTATTAATTCTTTTTTAATTTTTATGTAGGAGTTATAATAGATTGCTTGTTATTGAATATCATTCTTTGACATTATTGAAGTTTGGTGTTTAACGTTTGTTCTGCTTGTTTCAGGGGATTCACCAAGTTCAGCCGTACTGATTATTTGCAGTGGAAGTCTGAAAACCGTATCATGAATGATGGTGTTAATGCCAAGGTAAATTCTTTCATACCTTTAGGAAATGAAAAATGTCTGTTTAATGGGTTTTATTAATTGTTCCTGGAGATAGTTAAAGCATGCTGTTCTGGAGTCTGCTAATTTTCAACATATATTAATGTCTCGGTTAAAAATTAAGAACCAGAATGTTGTTTTAACCAGAATGTTGCTAAATTTGTTATGCACATGTGATACATGTTCTTTGTTTTAGTATTGCTGTTACTGATGGTTTTTATATAAATTTTTATTGCAGCTTCTTGGATGCCATGGACCCCTTGCCAACCGTCAACCTGGAAGAGCTTTTCTAGATGCTGTTGCTTAAGTTATATTTTTCCATCGAGGATGACATATTGGCAACTATTAAGTTTTTGTAGTGAGCCTTGACTCAGTTTTGTTCATCTTCAAGATTCATTGCTGTTTTGTATGTTTACTGGAATGAGATTTATCTCATCTTCTTTATGTTTTTGGTGCTGCAATGAAAGAAAACATTTATGTTATGTGTTTGGATGGTTTGTCCATCATTTGTGAACTGTTTGTTTCTGTATCAATTAAAAACTACTTAACCAGTTGACCCATGTCATTAACCTTGTCAAATATGGCTGCACGAGATATTGTACGACTAAAGACGATTAGGGAAAAGATCCCAACCCGTATGAAAATGAGTATATAGATTTTGTTGGGAAAATTAAAATTAACTAATGATGTGAACATTTCGTTTGTAACGATAAGCTTAAGGATGACGTCATGTTTGCCATAGTTGATTTCCCTTGAATATTTAGTGGTCCTAGTATTTCCCTTACTTGAAATATTAATTCCAATTATAAATAGGGTTAAGTATTCCTTAATGCAACATTGCAAACGGCTATTTCATCACATCCAATTACAATAAAAGTATCATAACCGTGAGAGTTAACGATTGAACAGAAAAATTTCTAGCACTTAACTGACGGCATACTAACGATTAGTTACTATATTACTATAATATATGTTGTGAATCTTAATTAAATTTGTAACTTCCTTTTAATTAAATTCATGTTTTGGTTGAACAACTGCAAGTCTCCATTTTAACAACACCACGCTAATCTTGTACAATCATTAATTCATTACTTGTCTAATATTTCCTTCATACCGAACCAACATAGAAGCAAAAAATCATGTTGCAGAACAAGAGAAGTCACAAGGGCTCAAATCATAATGCACTGAACATGTTCTAATACTACTTCCATAAATATATCAGGAAAATTTGTTGCCATGTTGAAACATAAATTGCAGTAGTAACCAAAAACCATAAACGTTTGTTTCAACCTCCATGACAACATCTACAAGATATAGAGTTGAAGACTAAAAGACATGTCTATAAATTGCTTACTTATAATTAAGAAGCTTTTCCACCTTTCAGACTCACTTCTCATTCCGAATTCTGATAGAACGACTTGTAGCCGTCCCAGTTTCCTCTGACACCTTAACTTTTTTGGTCTGACTGCTGCTTTTTGCAGTTGGCATCTTCACGTTTTCTTCTGGACTATCGAGTGTCTTTTTGCACTTCTTCTGTGCTGTTGAAGTATTTTTGGTTACCACAATTTCTTCCTTGACATTAGTCATGTCATCATCATCGTCATCTTGACTTCCACCATCTGATGCTCTAACTATGTAAATCTGCAGTAGCATCAAACATCGAACCATTATCATATGTAGGAGGATGAGCAGGTTAGGTAACAGGTCAATATGTGTTTGGGTCAAAACTGGTAATATTTAAACTGAGCAAAAATGGGTCAAATTCTGAACTACAAAGACTTCTCTCAAAAAACTTATCTTTATAATGACTAATTTGTTAACTATAATTACAATAAAATTCAAATTTTTTGAATAAACAGAATTAGGAAGTTGTGAATGCATTTAATATCCACTTTTGGTGACTTTTGACCAGTTCAAACCATTTGATATGTTTACTTTTTCGCTAAACCTTTTTATTTTACACATTTGACCAGCAAGAGATGCATGTAACCGAAATCATCCCAAATAACTGAATCCAAATTATGTTGGGTCGATAGATATAAATACAAAAGTCTTGGAATAACCAAATGACGTACTTTGAATTGTGTTCTTTCAACCAATTCAAATATCAAAGCATCACCATCATCCAGTTTATGTTCTAATGCAAATGCTCTCCATCCACCACTAAGTCCCTTTCTCGGGCTAAGAAACACAGCATCATATTCATTGCCATCTTCATCTTCTAGCACCATACTCGTGGTTGACTTGGGAAGATGGTTCCTGCAGAATCTCTGGGGTAGCCCCTTTAGAGATTTAAAAACAACCAAAATGGGACACATAATTCGATTAACTTTATATAAATAGTTATAAATAGCTTGTAATGAGATTAGAGACTACTTATCTACAGAAAAATTCCTATTAAGTGAATAAAAGTTTCCTGGTTTCTAGAGGTGTCAAAATGAGTGGGTCGTGTAACAGGTTCGAACCTATTTGGGTAGTACAGGTCATTTATTAAACTTAAATAGGAAGGATTATGTATGTATTTACTCAAATAACATTATAGAGCAATAATCTGAATCATTAAATAGAAAGATTTATAAGATTAGACTTTTGGCACGTTACACCCATTTGAGTCGTTCCCCTTTTAGCTAGAATTTTTTATTCAATCTGTTCAAGATAAAACCCTACCCGAATTAAGCCACTCACAAGTAAATTGGTCGATATTGCCATCACTAATTGTTTTCATTTTTCTTTGGAAGGGGGTGTGCACAAAACAAAAGTATTTATTTTTTCCACTTACCAACCAAAAGCAACTGTAAACATGAGAACGGACCATTGACTTCACAAAAGATGGATATTCAGACTGCAAATTGCTTTGGAGATTTTCTGCAGATTTGATTGCTTGAACCCTCTCTTCATATGAGACCATTTTGACTTCCTCCACTGGTCTTACAAGATAACTGATAAAGATAATTTATAATTATAAGCCATGATAATTATGTGGTATACAGTTATAATATATTCGCTAAGCACTATTTAAACCTTGCCCATGACGAATTGGACTCAATTTCCTCCTAACAGTTGGGAAACCTATATCAACCTGTACAAACAAGAAATGATCATAATAATGTTATATTTATTATGGATTAACATTAGTCTGTAGTACAAGTAGTTTTAGCAAGGAAAGAATTTCGTATGTAGAGAAGCATGATCTTCTAATTTAGTGAGTGGTAATGGAAGCAAATGTAATCTATCTTTGTTAAGCATAGCAAATTTCATTCAAGTGTGATCAGAGTTGTTTATGTTAGGCTGACACAAAAATCGAACTTCCAAACAGCTCTCTTTAAGGACTATATACCTTTATCATATTTAAGACACATTCTAGTAATAATAATGAGCTTTGAAGAAATTTCCATATCTTTGAGATCCTCTAAGGTAAGTTCAAGAAGATGAAAATTATGTGACCATGATTCATTATCATAAGTTAATGCTCAAACACTTGTTTATGTCTACACATTAATAAAAAAAACATGCTATGATTTCCTATTATATCTGTAAGAATGATTAATAATGCACATACAAAACTGACTAATTACTGAACAACATTAATGCTTAACTTACTTCATCTTGATACATGACAATGGGTTGCGTGCACGTGTTGAACGCTTGATTCAATTATCTCACCATTTCTTATTTTTGGTTTCACTTCACGTTGCTGCTTGAAACACACAAAAAATACGTCATAGATGCATTCACTTTCATGATGAAAGTTAACCAAAAAAGCATAGAAAATATATACACTACCTTGAACTTCTTTTCAGATTTTGAAAGATCAGATAGCGTTTTAGTAATATTCAAGATTCCAAGATCCTTCAAAAATAAACAATAAACATAGAACTGAAACAAACTGAAGCTGAACTTAACATTTGGAAACATGAGCATGAAGTCAAATTACTTATTTGTACATGAAGTGGTGAGAATTTATCCATGAAATCAAATTACTTTCGAATGAAGGTTAAATACCTCAAATCTCTTTCTGTCTCAAGTAATTGTTGCTTACGAGCTTCTTTGTAACTGTTGGTTGTGATCTCCTCAGCCATCAAATCACTTGTTGCTATAACCAAAGAGAACAAAAACTACGAATCTGTGACGGGCAAAAGAGCATCTCTATCTTTTAATGTATGGGACGTTGAAATTACTCCAACAGCAAGAAGCTCACAAGATTCAAAAATTTCACATTAATACTCTCTCGTATAGTTGTTTTCAAAATTACTGCTCCACACATCCGATGACATTTTCAATGTTCAACTCAAACATCATTACATAGAAGTTTTTGTCTATTAATCAATCACTAAAGTAAAGAAAAGAGATACCTTGTAATCAAAACATTGGTTTGGATCATTAACAACACCATAAGAAAATATGTAGCTTTAGGGGGTGTTTGGGATTTCTTATTTTAGTGCTTACATGTTTATTGTTTATTTTTAGAGCAAATTAACTTTCCCCAACACTTATAATAAGCAGGTTGGTACACTTATTTTTTAAGCAGATAAGCGCAACATTGTTACAGTTTTCATACGAATGATACGAAGTAGAGAAGACTACATAAACCTTCAAAACTAATATAAATCCATAATATCACTCCCAAATGTTAGGCAAGCTTTTAGAAATTATTTAGCAAGAATTAGACAACAAAAAAATTCAAAAGCTAAACAAAGCAAAAAATTTCATAGTAACAGAACAAGAAACAATGGATAGAATATCTAGGGTTTTGCAATTACACGAATTAAAAAAAAAAAAAAAAAAAAAAGATATTCTTAAGCTGTTATAAGCAATAAACATGAAACTAGGGTTTAATTATATAACTACATCAGCTACCAAAATTGAAAAAAGCAGTAAAATTCATGTTTCGTACGCATAGTGATTACTAGTAAACTAAAATTTATGATTGATAATAATATAATCCGTCTAACAGATATTTTCATTAATTGTTTCTTTTATATATTTGAAAAATCAAATACCAAGTTATGAAACAGATTTGAATATTTTTATTAGTATCATAATCAGGTTTCAGAGAAATAGATTCGTGAAGGTAGCTCGAACGTACCAGAAATCAGCTGGAATTCAAAGCGATTACACAGAGAAGCTGTTTGGAGTTCACAAATTTGAAACCAGGAAATGGCGGTCAAATAAATTGACCATTTGAATAAATTTAAATTTAGTCCTTCAACTTTACCAGTGATGACACTATTGATCCTTGTATTACAAAATTATATGACCAATATGACAATGTGTAATTTAAATTTTAAACCAACGGAAATAAAACACATAAACTAACGGAAGTACACTTTAGTGATGACACTCGATAAGTTTGTAATCTCAAACGATGAAAATTATTTTGACTCAAATAACCGGCTTGTAAATAAAAATGGTTTCACCCATTAAAATTAAAAGTAATATAATAATCATCAATTAATTAATAATAATGACACATAACTATGAAATACAAACATTATATGTGTGAAAGTTATTCTTATTGATAACCTTTTAGATATGTCATTATCATTTCTTTTATTTGAAATACGTATAGTTATCAAGTTTTTCAAGTATTGATATGATTTGTTTATTTACCGGCAGTACTGTTGTCAAACACCCTAAAAATTTGTGAATCGTTTTAACTTAAGATTTAATAAAAACTATTTTTCAAGTCGTCGATCTCATAAAATTTGTTTGTTAGTTATCTGTGTGAATCATGTATTCATGTAGGATTTACTAATTACACATTTGTATACAAAGATTGCTTTATGCTTCATATGGATGTATTAGCCACTTGAGTATCAACAACAATAGATCGCAAAGAGAAAATGGAATATTCAAACAAACTCAGATTTTCTTATTTTTCAACTCCAATGACTTTTGATATGTTTCCTAACCCATACGTCTATTGTAGCAAAACTTCACCTAGAAAGCAATAATATGACTTTCATATTGTAAAAATAACTCAAGACAAAAAACTAAATACCAAAATAATACATAATAATCGATTAACCAAACTTGGACTCAATGTTTAGATTCAACAATACGTAGGAAACACTCACTAAATCACCTCAATAAAAAGAACACTCAAACAAGCTTTCGTGATCGAATGCTTAGACAGAATAGATACGAAAAAGACGCCTATAACATTTCAACTAGATCAATCATGATATAAACGAAATAGGTTCTTGGATCAAAAACCCGTTACTTAACTCTATTTTGTAATTGCTTTTGATAGCTTCTTATCAGTTTTAATATAATACAGCCGTTCAAAAAAAATGAAATAGGGTTTTATGAGAAACGAAGATGAAAAACTCAATTGAATAATCATCCAAATATGCCTTGTATATAAATAAATAAAATGGCATATTTAGTCCTTGATAATTTGGACTTTATAACTTTACCACAAGAAACTTTAACTAGCACCTCCAGATTCTAAGAATGTCACTTTAGCCCTTCAACTTCAATCTCCTTCAATTATAGCTAAAACAACCTTCCTACAATCTTTTTTTCATGAATTAGGACTTGGAAGAAATATGCACTTGTTATAAAATTGTTTGCTTTCTTGTTGTTTATCAATCGAAAAATAACTTGACAAAATAGAAAACATGATTTTCAGTCTTTTATCCAAGTCAAAAATGATTTCAACTATCTGTGCTCCCATCTTCTCTCTTTCTTGGTAAGTGGTAACAAACCTTCAGAAATAAAATACATAATCAGTTAGTCATCATATCTTTTGTTTTTTACTCCCTAATAATACTTTATACAAATAAAAATGAGTATTGGGTTATGTTTCAAGTATAACTTGCTACAGAGGTTAAGATGAAAGCAATAAATCAGATGACTCAAAAGTTATCCACAATAAATTCATATTGATAAAACAATACTGATATTAACATTTTGAATATATTGGACAGTATAGTACTAGTTTGGTGCTAAAACAGGCTCAAATATTTGGGCTAATAATTCAAGCTTAATTTATAGATGATTAGATGGCATCTTTTGGGCCGTAGAAAATTGAGAAATGAGAACTAGTAGTATTTTATTTTTTTCTTTTTATCTTTTTCTTTCTTTTAATAAAGAAAAGACTAGCACGTTGATTATACACTTCCAAATCATAATAAACATAATGTCTATATATAATCAGTTTATTAAACACTTGGTTATGTTTGTTAATAACTTATTCCAAAATGTTTAATAATGGTGAAGATTTCCTAATTCATCAAGAAAAGAACCTTTGCATAGAAATGGTCAAATTGCATATTTTTGTACGTAGTGCATGAAGGTTTGAAATTAGTCTTCACATAGAATCTATCAAAACCAACAATCCTGCAATTATTAGAAGTCATTCAAATGAATCTAAGCAAAGAATGCACATTCATCAGTTTCATCGACACATACGATTGATAAATATGTAGGTTAGTAACTGTTGAAAGAGATAGGATTAATTACGTGTAGTTGCAGACAATGTGACAGACTAAGAGAATCGTGTTAAGCCAATTCTCAGTGACTTTATGGGTCATCTTGTTTACGAGTTCCTTCCATAAACCAGGCATCACCTTTTGCTGACATGGTGATAACCCGTACACCACTGCCTTTATTTTCACTGGAACTTTTCCCATTTCCGATTACAATATTTTGTAAGAATAAGATTAAAAATTGGTGAACATGTAGAGACAGCATTTTGTATAAGGAAAAGAAGCCGAAAAAAAGGATTAGAAGTTTACAGATTTCCAACTTTCACGGATTAATAGGTTTTTGGTCCATTTGGTTTTAATGATTCATAAAAAATAAAAATAAAAAGAAGAAAAAGAAAACCTGATAATGTGAGCATGTCAATAAAAACTTAGGATATATTTTTAGACTCTTTGTATAGTATTTTGTAGATTTTAATAACAGTTCCTTATAATTTGGTTCCCACATTTAAAAAAGCTTGTGATATTGAACATAATTTTATGATGATATTTTCAACCAACTTGAATCTCATTAATTCAAGCCATGCTCGAGGATTCATCAAGAAACTCTTCAATTTACTCGACCCTAAATCAAGCCTGTATTGGTTCGTTTACAACCCTAGTCTAGTATTTTTGTGATCTAAGATCCTCAAAACTGTTTCTTGGTTTTGGCTTTTGGCAACCATGCTCACAAGTCAAAATACTAGTAAAATCATTGTTTTTTGATGCTCGGGAACCACTTGTAACACAATACTTATGTAATTAATGTCATAACAAATAAATCCAATAACTAATTCTACTTTGGAATCAAAACAAACAAAGACAAGCAATTAGCGTTTCAAAAACTACGTCAACCGAAAATAAATAAGCCAACAAAGGCAAAACTACAACAAGCTCTCTCTTTCTCTCACTCTTTCCTTGTTTTGTCATCTCACCAAAATGATCGATCGTGGTTTCAGCAAGATTGTAACCATTCGAGCCCACAAACTATGGGCATGCATCAAGCAGTTGTATAATTGCATAGAAGGAGGTATAGGATCCGTCACCAAGCAGTCTTGGCCCGTTTCATGCTACTGGAATTAAAAGGCGACACACTGCCTCTAGGTTGAGGGCTCTCTTCTTTAAAGCTAGAGTTTAGCATAGCAAGCTCTCTTAATTGTTGTCTCTTGTACAAATCCTGAGACTCGTCCTGAAATGATATATGACAATTAGTAGCTTGTAGAGGTAACAAAATGAGCGGGTCAGGCATAGATTTTCTGTGATCCGAAACACTTTTTAACTAATTTTTTTCAAATAATTAGTCACTTAGTGTGTAAAACATATTTTAAATCATAAGGTAATTCTTTTAATATGGTAATGTAGCAGCCAAGTAGGTTATATGCATTAAAAGGTTTTGATAATGGTGTCTTTAAAATGATTTTTATGCTTAAAATAGTTGTATTATATGGTTAAGATATTTTGAAAGATTGGTGGTTAGCTGTTAAGATACTACCATTTATGCCTAAAATCCATTGCGAAAGACAGAACTTAGTGTTGTTAACAAAACCCTTAAATGTATACTTGGGAAAACTATCGACCTATTTGACCTATTTTTTCTTCTTTTATGCTGTTTTATATTTGATCAAGGTTGATGTTGTCAACTTTAGTAGCTTGTATGCGACTATGTGTGCATGGGGTAAACTAACTACATTCTTGCAAAAGAAGAAAATAATTTAACATACCACGGGTTTGAGCAGCTCTTCGATGATTTCTTGTGCTTGTCTCAAACGTACATCAATGATGCTTGCAGGCAACTCAGCCTCAATCAAGATGTGAAGTGGTTCATTAAGGTGCTCATAGCCAGGTCTACCCCTCAAACTCTCCTCCTTTTTGCAAAAAAAATAAATAATAAATATGCGATTAACATAACATAAAATCGCAGTACCCCCAGAACTTATAACAAACTTTAGAATTGGTTATTCCATATTATGAGTATTCTTACCCCCAGTTCAATGAGGATAAAGAAGAACAGTTAAACTACGTAAAATCGCAGTACCCTAACTTATTAAGCCTTACACGCTCGTATTATCTCATATTAGGAGTATTTTAACAATTTCTAACAAAACTAAAAGGATTACGTAAAATCTTCAAGTACCCAGAAGTTATAGACTTGAAAGATTGGATTTTCCATGTTAGAAGTATTATTGCCCCTTTTCAGATATGATTTTAACACGTAATTATGAAAATATCAGATTTTTCCACGTAAAGGGTATTCTCATCTTCTTTCACAGAAAGATAAATGGGTTTTAAGTTTTGACAGTGGGTAATTTTAATACATGAAATTGCTAGGTACCCAGAACTAATAATGACTTAACGATCTAGATTTATGAGAAATCTACCTTTTCAGGGTCTTTAATAGAGCCCTGACCTCTAATGAAGACACGGCATCCAGTTGAGGCTTCAACTCGCTTCAATGAATTGCCTCTTGGACCCAAAAGCCTTCCAACAAAGTTGAACTGATGATTATAAAAACAAACTTCAATAAGTTTTGCCATTTTGGTCAAAGATTGTGAAATTTAAACATGAAATATGTCCTGACTAATTTTTTTCTAAAACGTATAACATACATTTGGAAAACTTTTTATGGGTATATCCAAATGCAAGATTCTCTTTGTAATGAATGAACTCGGGCTTGCTGGTGCTGCATTCCACTGATCCATTGGCAGTCCTTGTGGCATACCTACTCTCTACAAAACAAAAGCATTTTTGTCACTAAGGTTAATTACATGAAATAGCAACCTACTTTCACCTTCTTACCAATGTACTCCATACTTTTATCATATCAATCATAGCAACATACTTGACACTTTTAAGTTTTAACCAATAATAGCAATATGCCAATATGTAGCCTGGGTAACATGTCCGATACCTGGTTGACATGTCTACATCATGCTGATGTGGATGCCAGCTAAGCTTGATGCGGCATGCAAATTATCCAAGCAAGCAATTATATTTATACATGTACTTATTATTTCTGATTTCGTTGCAAATTTAGCAAATCCATTTAATCGAATAACTGGTAACATAAATGAGTATATATCCTTACCTTCTATCCTTGACCCCTAACAGAAGGTCAGGATATATACTTCTATACTGATAACATGTCAAAGGGGAAAAATTTTAAAAGATAGCTGAAAAGGGAACAGGTCAAACAGTTAAAGAAATCGCCGAAAGCATATTCAAGTGTTTACAACCTCCTGAATTGCAGTCTTTGAAAGAATTACCATCATTAGTTTAGGGCTAATATCATACTCATACTCATATGTTATATATTACATATGAAACTTAACAAGATGATCATAAGAGCGTTAGCAGGTCAACCCAAATAACTATCACTATGACCCGTTCTAAAATAATACTATTTTGACCTTCTGAACCGCCTACATTGCCACCTATAACTGTTTGTTTATGAAACATTAAGATCATGACGTATATGGATGAACCAGTAAAACAACGATTTAAACATAGACTTTGGCCAAAATGGGATAAAAGCGGACATACTTTTTCCTGAAAAGACCATTTAGGGTTAATCAACTGGTCACATATAGAGAAGGCAAAATGAACGGGTTAACTGAAGACACAAACGAGTGGGTTTAATTGACCCCCAAACAACTCTTTGATCATTGTTTAAATTTTTTACGGAGTATTAGATAATTTAGGCCTTAACTATTCAACAAAAACTACAATAATACAGTAACAATCTAAAGTTTTGGCAAAAGCAAAAAATAAAAATAAATATAGATAAATAGAAGGTTGTATGCATTGAAAATTTAATTTGAAACGACTTCCAGCTCGTTCCCTGTTTAGCTTCATTTTGATGATTTTATCCATTTGAAACGTTAGAAATAAATAGTAACCCAAATGGATATTCAGGTCAAGATTACCACCAATATTATAGAAACGTAATACTTGAAAAGAGAAGATATTACAAATTTTAAATTATTGTACTAGAGAGAACTTTATAATACACAAAGCATATAAGTACAATAAGTGCATTCACCTCATGTTGAAGGGGACTCCAGCCGGCATTTCCATTCCATCGGATTAAACCATTAGTGTCAACATCAGGGATAACGTCTAACGAGTTCAAAGGACTCGGGCTACCACGTTGCAGTCTGTCAAAATCATTAAAACCTTGATTGGGTATCATCTGTGAAACCCTGAAGATCTCTGTGGATGAAATGAAGTAATAACTTAAGTGATCAGCATTTTAAGAAAAAACCTTGCAATTTTAGTATGTTTATGACCATATATTAAACTGTTTCAATCGCAAACAGAGAAATCTTTTTAGCCATAAACACTGCATTGCTTGCAAAAATAAGTTGCGTCTACATTTTCATAAATTTAATTGCTTTTTTCTAGAAACAGTGGTGTTATTTTGGCATATTCACGATAATGATGGTTAGTTTTCAGTGTGTGATTGCTCAAAGCCTCAAAACTCTACCACTCATCTCTTTTATATGTGTGTGTCACATTTACAGACTAGCTAGTAGATATCCCATAAGACATTAATGTTATACACGTCATACGTCACTAAAACATTAAAACAAAAAAAAACAAAAAAACAGCTAGCTCAATTTCCATTGTCAGTTACGGAGTATAACTTATCATCATATTCATGAGCATATGTACATCAAACCACTTGAAATTCACTATTGTCAACCATCCAAAGATAAGTAATCTAATTATTGTACAATGTTCAAGCTCAATGTCCTGATAAATTTTGTGCAACTAATTTTTTTTCAAGAAATGCCCTTTTCGGTATTCAAATAGAATCAAAGTCCCTCAAGTAATGGGCGTTGATGCTTCAATCGAATTCACAACAAACAACCAACCCATTAGAGGCAAGAAATCACACGTTCAAAATCTAATTTAGAAACATATCAATAAGAATTTGGGTGATCAATTAAAAGATCCTGAAATCAACATCTAACTTTAAGAATGTGTAATACAAGTTCAAGATTCATAGCAAAACTAAAAACTAGTAATTTATGCATAAACATGCCTAAAGAGAATTTGAAACAATAAAACTAGATCCAAATAGTGTAAAAAGATTGAACCTTGATTCAATAATTTACTGCAAATAGGAAGGATTCTCATGAAGGGTGCAAGCTTAAGTTTTTCTTCAAGTAGTTCTGCCAGATATGAACTGCAAACATACAACAACCACACAAAAACACATAAAATTAATCACATAACAATCAAAATCAAAACTTGTGAAGTGTGATAACAGAAAAAAGCAAAAGCAGATTCAATTAAAAAAGATCATACTTCTCAACATCTGGATTGGCCCATATATGTGGAGATGAAGGCGCTCTAGCAGGTGAGTAAGTAAAGTTTTGACCATAAAGACTTGACATGATTGGTGTTCTTTGTTTTCCAAAATGTCGGTGGCGCCGCCCTGTACGGCGGCAAAGGGCTGAGGTGGGATAACAACAGCAGGGTTTGTATGGGCTGAGCAGTGAGCCCTGAAGAGAGAGGGGGCCGAGGAAAGAGGTGGAAAATTGGGTGTTCTTAAAGGGAGGTTTTGTGTTTAAACTATAGATAACATTTATAATTTCAGTCCCTTTAAGTTTTAATTTTTACATAGATGATTCTGAATACTGAATTATTAAGAGTGGTCGGATCGAACTATCAAGAATGTGCTAACCTAATCATGATAGACTATGTGACAAAATCAGTTTGAACTACAGTCGTTTTTTGAGCCATAAATTCTTTGTTTTGGATATGACGTGTCATTTATATTACAATATATTATAATCGATGGCATACTTACTATATTCAAGATGATGATTGTAACATGCATTTGATGTATCTTAAATATGTCATGCACTCTATAAAAAGGTCATTTCGATGAGTTGTAGAAAACTTAGAACGTCACATTCTTACATTTGCCCTCTATGTTATTAGTTACTGTATTTGATCGTCATAATCTTTTATTTGGATATTATTCTCGATTTGGTATTAATGTTGTATTTACAAATTATATCAAGTGTATATCACAAATTATATGCAAGCTTTGATTATTATAGACTCAAAATCAGTACTAGCAGAATTTGGCATCATCAACTTGATTTGTTGTGTTCAATAAACTTCTAATCACCCAAAAGGAAAGCTAAACTTGCATATGATCAACACATGTTCATACAGTTCAATATATATGGAATTGGTATTTTATTTTCACAAGCATGATAATGATATCTTTACATATATTTACCAAAAGGGTTTATATGTGATAGTGTGATTCTTATCTTATTTATATACGAGATGATTAATCAGCGATACCTGAAAGAAAGTTAACCGATAAAAGAAACTAGAGTCGATATTAAATACAACTATATCAATAATTTTGGAACTATTTAGGCTTTTATTTTCATGGTCTAAAAGAGAATAAAGATAAAGATTATATATGAAGGACTAAACTAATCAACTTCTAGAGTAAAATTCAATCTGGTTTGTGTGATTTGAAAGTATAAGTAGTGTGATGCAAGATGGGTCTAATATAAGGGACCAATCATGTTAAATATACAAAAAGAACTTTAAATATGCGTGGGGAAAATGTGTTGGTGTGAGTGTGGAAAGTTATTGTTTCTCAATGTTTTTATTATTATTATATTATTTTATATTATTATTAATATATTAATATTAACTATTGTTATTATTATTTTAATAATATTTTTACTGTTGCTAACAGTGGTGCGTACGTGTGTGAATCACTGAATCCAACTCCACTTTTATGTTATTTGCTTATTTTGTAAACCTTTTTTTCTCGAATTTACCTCATACTTGGAATGTGATTGGACTTCTCGTTAAACACGGTTACTATGATCAAAGTAAAAATATAATATTGCGTGATAAATATCATCTGATTTTTTATATTAAAGAGATCAAATATTTTATGTAAGATTTATATAAATTGGGCACCGTATGCACTTCAGTACCACAAGCAAAATAGTATAATAAAAGTTAATTGAAGTATAAATTTTTTTGAAAATATACGAGTACGAATTTAAACTCTCTATTTTTTTGATAGTACGATTTTTTTTCAATTTTTGATGAGTTTTGAAAATTGGTAACACATGTGTTACTTGCGACTATCGTTTGTAACGCATGTGATAGCCGCGGGTAACACATTTGTTAGTTAATCGTAGCACATGTGTAACCTACAAAAAATGAAGAAAAAAAAAGTTCGTCGAAAGTATACCTTGTAAAATGTCTAATCGAAAAAAAAATGATGATTTTTATAGTGTAAATCTTTATTATTTTGTAACTTACCGTTTTTGAGATATTTAATTTTTAAAAATATGGAGGAAAGTGGGGTTTTTGTCAAATGATACATTCCTGTTGGTACCCTTATCCTTTCAAAAAATCTCATACTTTAATGAATTCCCTATATATGAATTTGTTAACCATAATCACTTTTTATATTTAAAACATAAACTCATTTAATTTAATGATAACGTGTGTATTTTTTTTATCAATTACTTATTTTTCTTATAAAATAATTATCAATGATTTCGTTACTTGATTTTTATCTTAAATTCCTAGAGGGAAAGAATAATAATTATAGGTAGACATAAATAGAAAAAATCAACTTGTACATATGAAAAGGAAGCATGTTACATTTCTTATGGCACGTGAATAAGATGTTTAATTAAAAAAAAAAAATAGGAAAATAAGTATTAAATACATAAAAGTCATTGGTAATTAGACATACTTTGATATAAAAGTCATCAATAAACAACGTAAACCATTCAAACTTCATTCCTTTCAAAATACATAGACTCTAAATCACCAATAATTTCTCAAAAGATACTTTTGGGGGATATTTTGGTGTTGTGTACTTTTTAATGCTAATTGTGTATGTTTTTGTGTATCTGTATGTAAAAATAATATGTAACTAAATAAATGCAGAAAATTTAATCAACAGTAATTAATTAATATTTAATATTACTTTAAGTTTTAATACATGTATTTATTTATTAAGGACGAAATACAGAAAGGTACATTAATTATCCGAGGTGTGAAAATTGTGGTCCACTAAGGGTTGTATATCTCAATTAAATGAAATTTACATCCATTATCACATTTCGTTGTACATCTCCACCAATATTAGGGTTTATTATTCGGTCAAAATATTATCCAATTATAAATAGAAGATGTAATGTTATCTGATATTAAATGGGGCGATCGTATTTGAAAATAGATTATGCGTTTTAAAAAAAAAATTATTTAATTGTAACAAAATGTGATACGATATGGATTTAATGTTATTTGATTATGTTGTTTGATGTAAGATAAATAAATCTTTTAATGTTCGGTAAATTAGACCATCTAATGACTCAGGGATTATTATTATTATTATTAAAATGTAAATGTAAATAATTAAAAAAAAGTGTATGGCAAAATATGATTACTATAGTTTTAGTACGAAAAGATGTGATTTTGAAAAAGCAAATTGGAACACTTACGATAATAACTTATATGTTATAATTTGTGACTATAAATAAAATTTCAAATAAGAATGATAAACATTAGAAATGTGAGAATTAACATAACTTTTTCATTTAAAAAAAAATATATCTTACAATTGTATTTCTATAGATTATGTTACATCATTAAAGTTGTAGTTTTTTTTATCTTTAATTATAGATCTCAAATGGTACACGTCTAATCTCGTCATCGGTGAAGTATAGAGAGGTGAAATGTAAATAGTCATACATCTACTCGATGATAGAGAGACTGCTTCCAAGATAACCTCTAATAAGCATGACTATAAGTATGTAAATAAATCAATATAAGGCAAACGACAATATATATTATTATGAGTATCTAAATAACTGAGTATGTAAATAAATCTAAATATATGTATTATTATGTGAAATTATAACTATATAGTATATGACAATATATATTATATAAATATCATAATCGATATAAATATAATTGAAATATAAAGATAATATAAAGAAGTATAAAGAATTAAATACATATAAATAAATACTGCTACACGGTATATTTAGGTATCTATTGGTGCCCCTATACCTAAAAGAATTGAATACCTATAATATCTACACTAGAAGATCCTAGACCGCCTAGAAAAACTAGGCAAACGACTTCGAAAAGTAAAAAAAAAAACTCGCTAAGCGCCATACTCATATATTCTAATTTCAAGTCTCCACGCATTCTCACTTAAGTTTTGATTTATCACTTCTCCTCCAGCCATCAATTGTGATGACTTCCACCTTCACAACTGACGATGTCGGCGGTCTTCTCCTGACGTGTTCAAATCATCTTAGTTGTCATTCTCTCAACTTGTTGATAATAGCGGTCACTTTTAGCTTCTCCCTAAGAACTCCCTCTTTATAGTTTATATTTACTCTATGTAAACTAACATGCAAATTTCTACTACAATATGCAAAAGCAAATGATAATCAGTTTTCAAAAAACTGTATTTGTTGTGATGATCACCTGCTTTTCAAAAATAATGCGTTTTACTATTCCCTAATTGCATATAATAAGTTTTCAACTCTTCTATCCCAAACTCTAAACACTAGCTAATGCGATTTCAAGACGCAATAATCAAAAGATCATGTTGAAAATACAATTCCAAACACACTCCAAATAATCAACTTGTGACATGTGAAAGCATGCAACAAGTCCGTACAACCTTTTGTAATTATACTTGTTTAGTAGCCTAAAATGGATTTCGTATTTTCCTCTTAAAGTAAACATCTTTGTTCGGAGGGCTATTTTGGATAGTGTTCCTACTCTATTAAAATCTAAACTCTAGCAATTATTTTGCCTAGAGTCTTCTACTTTTCCTTTATTCGTATTTCAACGACTATAAGATTAAATATTATAATGTTAAAAATCGTATGAGAACATGAACCACTGGCAATCATCCAATTCGGTTGGTATTTAACAGAATGATGATTAATTAATTAATTAATTAATAATAATAATAATAATAATAATATGTCATTTAAATTTGATTAAATTATAACATAGGATTCTTTGAGAGTTGGGGCTGCGAAGTTTGTTTGTGGCAGTGCACGTTGGGCCAGTGACAAAACAGTTTGGGAATCACAACAAAAAAACTAATGGGCAAAAGCTGCTCAAATAATATAAAAGAATCTTATGTGATGAAATATATATGTTATTTTTCTAATAATACATCGCCAACTATTTTATGTTTAAACTTAATAAATTAAGCATATTTGGTTGAACTTTTGGAATAGAGAAGTCGATCCTTTCTAAAATGACTGATAAACAAAAAAATTAAAATTTTTGCCTTTTTTTAACGTATATAACATTTCACAAATTATAAAAATTTGTCCTACCCGTTAGCAAATCTCAATTTGCGATTTGCAGGTGGGCATTTGGAATTTGCTTGTCCGAGATCGTGACCAGTTTGCAATTTGCATGTTCGAGGTCGTGACCGGCTTGTGGTTTGCATGTCCGGAGTATCCATTGATTTGGGGTAGAATGGGGTATTTATAGTCGCAGAACCAACTTAATTCGTAGGTTAGGGGTTTATCTATTAGTAATTTGAGGTTTATCCTTCACAAAGTCGGATAACTTTAACCTTATATGTTGATATGTCAGATGTCGACATCGACTCGTCGACTTTTTTGTCCAAACTAGCCGAGTAAAAGTCCATTCGGGACGGATTCATGATATGTTGTACCCGAGTGTATTTAGTGAATGTGGGTTTTTGAATCAAGTCATTTGGACTCCGAATGAAAGAGTTAAGGCCAAAACGGTGAAGTCTCGTCAAATATTCAGCAATCGTCCAACTTCCATCTTCTCTTCAGTTATCGATCCGATTTCCGCTCCTTTTGCATTTCTTCTCCCGCTATGAACCTAATAGAAAAATATAAAGAAATTACTGGTAGACTAACGTATGGTGTTTTTAATATTCTTAACTTTCAAAATTTTATGTACTTTTCCACCGGCTGACCCTGAGGCCGTTACCAGTAGACTTTTTTCAAAATTTTTGTATAAGTGGCATGCCAAGTCATCAATTTTTATCCATGTTTATTTCTTTTATTTTTCTCCCGAAAAAGGTCTTATTTAATACCCTATTAAAAGAGTTGACATGAGCATTTCAAACATAAACACTTACACTTACATCACACTCGTTTCAAACACAAACACTTCGATACACTCTGTTTCATTGCCCCAAAAAATTGAAATTGATGTTCGATTTTAGCTCGTTTTCATAACCAGAAGCTGCTATCAGGTATAATTCTCGTTGGTTTACTACTTGGATCGAAGAAATCACTTATTTTAGTTCAAAAATTTGGGTTTATCAAATTTTATTATGTTTTTGGTTTTTTTTTTTTAAATTGTTCGTTATTGTTATGAGTTGGATTTAGTTGAACTATGTATGTAACATTATCTTCAAACAACTGTGTTGAATTTTTCTTTGATAATTTGGAGACTGTTTTGCATTTGGATGAGATGATTCATAGATCTTAAAAACAAACATTCTCGACCAGCTTCATAGAACATAAGTGACTTAGCATGGTTTGATTATGTAGTTCTTGGTAATTGCTTTGTTGGTCTCCATGAAATTGCGATGTCACCATATGAGAAAACAAAAAGAATCTAGCATTGGCATTTCCAACTAATTTTGACTTTGAACTCTTTTTGTAAATAGTCACATATCATGTGTACCATAAAACATAACAAAAAGTATGTTTTATTCCATTCCAATGTCGGCGTGTTGGTTCAAAGTTATATCTTGCTAATACATTTACCGAAAAAAGCAATATAAGGTCGTGTATAATTAGCAAGATACATCAAAACCCCAATTGCACTTAAATATTGTACTTTAGGACAAATAACTTCTTTATCAATTTCTTTGGGGTGGAATTGATCGTTTTCTCGATTAAGGGATCACACAACCATCGATGGATTTATTGAATAGGTTTTATCCATATTAAAATGCTTCAACATTTTTTATGTATATTTTGATTGATGGACAAAGATCTCACTCGGTAGATGCTCGATCTACAGACCGGGACAAAACTTAGTTATATCGAGATCTTTCATTTCAAACAATTATGTAGTATGTTCAATCTCTTCAAGATTTCTAATAATATTTAAAACATGAATATATACCGTAAGAACTGTAAAACCTCTATTTGATTTTTAATAAAGACAAATGGGCTAACCTGGTTACTTATATATACTTCTTTCAAAAAATATTCACTCGATCGATTATATTCTTTTTGAATATTTTAGTACATATAAGGATCGTTTTTAATTTATCGAAAAAATTGAGGTTTAAAATTTATATGCTTTAGGCATTTTCAATCCTTTGAGGACTTTCATGCAAGTAAAATTATTAAATGATCCATACAAGTAGGTTGTAACTACACTATATGTCGCATATGTAGTCTTTCCATATTTGCAAGACAAATTAAAAAATTGTGAATCATGGCATCGAAAATAGGAGAATATGTCTCTTCACAATCGACTATGGGAATCTGTAAAAATCTTGTATGACAAGCCTTGCTTTATATCTTACGGCTTCATTTTTCTCATTTTTCTTTTTACCAAAGACTAGTTTATCCAAATGATTTTACACCTTCGGTGTATAAACTTCGGTCCGCCATACTTCAATTAATGCGAGATACAGTAAATTTTTATATATAACCCACATTTTCTCATTTCGGCCAATCATATCTACTTTCAACACTTTTGACAGTTATGCTTTTATAATCCTCGTTATATTCATTGTTCCCGCCTATATCAATTAAATAAAAGATTCTTGATATCAATATCCATTTCGTCCAATTTCATATGTTTCTTAGACATGATATGTTTATTAAAATCTTTTCATATTTCAGGTACCCAATGTTCTTTTGTAACCTTCATGTCTAGCGACTCTTCTAGAGCCTCTTATGGGGTATAATTTCTTCGAATTTGACCATCTAAATTTCTTGCTCCATTTTCTATTGAGGACTTTTATATTGGAATCAATTACTGCACAAAGTTTCAGGTGGGCAAAAATGTCTTTATGGGAAACAAATCTTAGAAGGAGCGTTAGTAGCAAATTTAGGTGACCTTGTCATCCTATTTATATCAATAGATATTTATGACAATTGCTAAATCTTATAAATAAATTATCTTTCGAACTTCATGTTCATTTTGTTTGATATGAGGATCAATATTACATAATGATAATTCTTTCTAATTCAATTTATTTTCAACTGTTTATTCTCTCCTTGAATAAATTATCTTTATTGAACATAAATATTGGTTACTCATCATGATCTAGTGCTAACAGTGGAGATGTAATAACTTATTGCCATGATGGAAATTTATATGTCATAATAAATTTCCCCTATAAATAAAAGGAGATTTGACGCTCTTATAATCATTAATTTTATAACGCTTAATAAGCGTTGTAACATAAAAAAAATATTTATGTGTGAACATTAGTTTCCGGATGTTCTAACACTTATCCTACTAATTAAGAAAATGTGAGAAATAATTCACCATCATCTTCTAAACAATTAAGACATGTTAGAACAATGTGCTCGCAATCTTATGATTAGAGCGAGTAATCAAGTAAATTTCAGATTGCAACTTTGATTATATGTGACCATTTAGATGATGCATCAGTTTTAAAAATAAGTAAATGGTCCACAAGATGGAAGTATAGGCCTATATACTCCATATATAATTTTCAAAATGGGATTGAGTCAATTTTTAGCTGTAGATTAGTGAATAATCAATCTCTTTAGAGAGCAAAATAACACATGATAGTTATTAGATTAGAGAAACTTTTGGTTCTAAATTGATGACAAGTAACTCTTCACATCATTTTTGACTTAAGATGTTCTAACAAGTCAAGCTAAATATGATAAAAAAAAACCATAGTCTATAGACTTCTAGTTTATGACCACATATGATTCTATTGCATTAATATTGTAGTAATCAATTCCGTAGGAAGATTCTATAGAAATAAATAAACCATCAATTTAACATGATGTCTTTTGACAATTTATATGAGCTCTTCTAGAGTTTATGACATATAATGTGTTGATATGTATCTTTACAAGATGTTACTGAAAATGTGGTGATGTTAAAAAGGTCGTTTCAATACCTCCTAGATATTTTCATTACCATTTTATTCTTAATAAAACTATGGCGTTCGTGTTTTCTAAAATAAAATAAACTTTGATACTAAAAGAAAACAAAAATGATAATAATAAATTTGTAAATTAAGACGTGTATTCATAAAAGAAATTATCAAAATCCACATGACTTTTGCCAAGTACATATGTATGGATTAAAATATAGAGCTTCGATAATAAACTTTGATTATTTTAAAAAATGTGAACTATATCTTGACAATTCATAACTTCAAGTTATGATTGTTGATCTTTAATCATCAAACCACTTATACTAAATTAAAAGAATTTCATGTTTTTAATTAATAGAATCTATGATTAACCACGTACCTTTCAGTAATAATGATAAGCTCTTTCAGAGCCTTCATTCAAGTTATTAGTGTCAAATATGGTGTGGCTATTTGCCTATTGTTCAACTCGTAAAAGTATTAAGTAGCAAGATTTATATTTTTAACATAAAATATTATATCCAAATAATTATAACTAAAAAACCATAAAATATGTAGCAAAAATATAAGCTAAAAAAATAATCCTAAACATTGCATACTAAAAAATTTTAAAAATAGTAAAATCAATAATCAAAAATCATTTTTAAAAAAAAAAAAAAAAACACCCACATCGTCTTCGGCATCGTTAAGTAAATCCATGATGTCGAAGTTTGCATCGTTGTTTTGAAAATTTCAAGGAAATTAAATGGTGTATCCGAAAAATCATTATCGAGGAAATTAAATTGTATATCTGGATTAGGTTCATTATCAATGGAATTTATTTCCCCATTATTTTCTTTATTCTTGACTGATGCTTGATAGAGCTCGACTAAATGTTTGGATGTATGACTTGTACGTGACCAATGATTTTTCATCCCACGGATATGGCAAGGGTCATCATTCTTTTTTTTTTTCAAGACGATGTTGCGAATTTGCGCTTTCTTATATCTTTGCTTATTATCATGTCTTACAATTATGACCATCACGTCGTCATAGATTTCCAAGACCACGAGTAGATTTATTACTATGCCCTCGGAAATTACTACGTCCACGACCTCGTCCTCTTGCATATGAGGTTGCATTCGCTTCACGGAATGGATTAGAGACACTAAGTCGCGCTTCGTGATTTTTCATTAGATGTTCAATGTTTTGCTGCCATTGATGGTCATATATTTCTCGTAAATTTTGTCATAGTTCTAGCGGATCTTTCACCATTAAATATTCCATTTTGATATCCTTATGAAGATGACGTTAAAGAATGATCATTGCTTTGACACGCTTCTACCGAGAGGTCTTATTTTCGATTTTGAATGTCTCTTAAGTTATTTGCATTAAGATGGAATTCAACATCAAAAGTTCATGGAAGATAATCTATATCTGACATAGAAGATAATTTATTATTATGTCTAAGAGCCGTGAATTTCAATTTAGTTAAATTTGTATTAGAGCTACAAATAAAAAGGATATATCATTTAATAAATAATGATGTTTATATGATTTAAGAAAAACAAAAAAATCTAGATGACGAAAGAATTATTTGTAAATCACAGTTTACGCTAAAATCGAAGAAAAATGTTATTCAAGTAACAAAAGGAAAAGATCGTAAACAACAATGATAAAAACAATATGTATATATATATATATAGAAAGGATCCATTGGGAAGCTCCAAATCTTAGGGAAGAAGAGAAGTAAATTTTAGCAGTTGATTTTTTCATAAATAAATGTTTTTAACATTCATTTGTGGTGATTGTTAAATTTTGAAATTATTTATGATTTTTAAAATTTATTTATGATGAAATCAAGGGTTGAGATTTGTTTCCATCATTCTTTAATTTTTTTGCTTTCCTCTTGATCCCTAGCCTATATATATATATATATGAGTTAATTGAAAATAAACAAATATTTCTCCGATTTATACATTATGCCGATTATGATTTTATTGCATACAAAATTTAGATTGTCTTTTACATTTATTATTTTATTAATATATACGATAAAAAAATCTCACGGTTATCAAATAATATAAAAATTGAGAGCTTCAAAATTGTCGTCAACGCTAGAGATATACATTGCAATTTTTATAGGTAATTAGATGCAAGTATATATGAATACTACAAACAAGATTTTCAAGTATGGAAAGTAAAACTTGCAAATACTTAATAATTATGAAAATTTGTAATTAAATTATTATCAACTTAAAAATAATCATTTATGTAAGTTACGATTAATAAACTTTGGGTTATTAATCAATGTTTGATGATTTGCGCTTTTAAGAATCGATAAATATCCGAGTGTTATTATAGAACTTCCACTTCTAAAGAAAAATAAAAGAATAAATGATTCTTTTTGGGGAATTATAAGAACTTTATGTTCTTAAAATAATAACTAGTAGTGTTTTTCTTATTCTTTTTGAGAAATCATAAGAACTTCATATATCTTTAAACATGATATATAATTATTTAATTATCATTCACTTCGAGAATCATAGAAGAACTTGAGGTTCTTATGAACATATAATTATACTTAATAAAACAAAATAAAAGAATTAACAAATAAAACGATGAATAAGTTAAAAAGATTGAGTACATTTTTTTTGAGATGATGCGTATTTATAACGTTTAATAAAATAAAATGAAGAACGAACACAATAGTAAAGATGAAGAGATGAGATAATTTTTGTTGATGGAGTAAAAATAATATGTTACAGTATGACATATATTTATAGGTAAAGAAGGTACAAAAATTAATTAGACACGTGAATGTGCACGATATAAAATTTCACAAACAAATATGGTACTCTTGCATTGTGTTAAAAAAATGTGTTGTTCTTTTTACGAAATTATGTAACCTAAAATAGTGTCGATGATTTTTGTTTCCTTTTTGCTGAGAATACAGTACAAACATGAATTTGATCAGTTGACATCATACTTTTGACCTTGAATATTTTCTTTTTTAACTATTTTCATCGGAATTCAATGAAAGAGGGTGAAACTTTCATATATCTATAACTCTTAAAAACATCACAAATTACATCGTTACGTATATTTCATGAATAATATAAGCTTTATGGAACTAAACTCAACAATAGTTGTTTTATTAAACTTTCTATGAAATTATTAGAGCAACTTTCTATAAAGTTATTAGAGGAAATATTCTATGCATCAAACAACATCAATGGTTATATACTTATGTGCAACAAGAAACACATGAGAGATAGATCGTGCGTATTCGAAATCGTAGGATAGTTATGTTTGCCATAACTTATTTGCGAACAAGAAACACATGAGAGATTGATTGTGCGTATTTGAAATCGTAAGATTAGTTATGCTTGCACATAACTTATTCGCGATCGCATATAAGTTACCTCAAATATATAAACGTAAAACTAAATCCCTAATAGCATAATTGCCCTTTTTAGGGTCTACGTGAAAGTTGACCTACGAATTTATGTTTTTTTCATGGAAAATTGTATACTCAAATTGATGAATTGTTAGTATATAAACTTGTTTTAGATTTGATCTAAATTTTTTTATGCTATTTAACGAAAATATAGGCAATGTGAATCAACTCACTTAAAGGAAGAAAGTTTTAATCCATAGGCTAACTTTGAGTTAAGATAACTGATTTATATGCTGAACTTTAAACTTTACAATTTATTGGGCCAACAATCAGGATTGGGCTTGTAGTTTAAGACTACTAAAATACACTTAATTTTATAACAAACTTTAAGGTGGATTAACATTAACCCCCTAAGAACTTGTTTGTTAACCCCCTAAAAACTTGTTTGTATAACTACTGTTCGACAGTAACGAATTGAATTTCATTTTTAACATGGATCCATCTCCTTTTAACCTTACACGTTTAGGTTTTGGCAAGAAATGGGATGTGTTAATATATTTGTAAATGGTTCTGCATTTACGGAATTTATTTGGAAATATTAGTTTGTATCCATATTATACAAGTGTTTGTTGTGTGTAATGAAATCACTATAAGTATTAGATTGATAGTGAGGTGGAATGAAAATGGGTATGATTATTAAACCGACCACTATAACCGGGGTTTCAAGAAACCTTCAATTTAGGGGTTTCATTCTCAAAAGTTAATACTCATACTTTTAAACCAAATACCTTCTATCATTCTCTTTGATACCAAAACCCGCAAATCAAACATATCCAAGTCACGATAAGAAAAAGAAAAGATAAAAATACCTTAAATACTAAGTGTGTCTAAATATGTATACCTAAAATTAGGTCTTAAAGGCTAAAAGTACGATAGATGTAAATGATAAAGTGATTGGTGAGTACAAGTTGATTCTATGTTTCATTCATTGTATGTAATGAGCACATACTTACGTCTATATTTTAGACATATTTATTGTTACTAGTTATCTTTACTTTCACTTTCTCAATATTTGCGTTTTAATTATTGTGTGATTTTTGTTTTTGTTTTGATGATCGTTTTACATCAGCCATTAAATATTCAATTAGTTTAGACAAATTAAGAACGAACAACAATCATATGTGATTCGCAAATTAGCAACACACAACCATAAGAATTGGATGTAAATATGGAATGAACCTTATTGATGATGTAGGCATCAAAATAGACACCTTAATATGAAATTATACACCTTAATGCACGTTTGACGTAAATGAGCACTATGTCAACCAAAAGGAAGATCTAGGCCACCTTTTTTATTCTTATCTTCCTACTATGTGGGCACAATATGAGAAGTCACCAATTAAGAAGGTTTGTCCTTTAAAATTTTTTAAGGTTTATTTCTTGGTTTTATAAAGAAAAAAGTTTAAAGAGAAACTTGTTTCCCTCTTCCAAATGATGTTGACAAATCATGTTATTTCCTTTTATCTCGTTATGAAACTAATTCCAATTTGGTCCGACACCTTTCGATCACTCTTTGCTATCTCAATTTGGAATGAGAATTGAAAAGGGAATTGAACAAGTTACGAATTTAAACGAATGACATAACGTTTAGCTACATTAATTGATAACAATGTGGCCATCAAACTACATATGCAAATACATAAGCGTAAAAAGAAGTAAGATTGTAACTTTTAACTTTTATCATAAATCAAGACAAACAAATCGAACTGCTTTATTTAACCGTACATGTTACTTAAATTGATGTATTACATTACATTACATCGCGTAATAAAAGAAAGTGCTACTCATCTTTCATGAATTAGCAAAGTATCGAAACAATCGAAGTTAGATGTTAGTTATATAAACGTATTACATTGTGTATTAAAGAAAATATTCATCACGTGAATATATTACATTAAATTATATTACATACTAAATAAAAAATCTTACCCATGAATCCGAAACTTGCTATTTTTGAAAAAATAAAAGTAGGGGAACGTTACTTACACGAACGTGTTACATTGTGTACGACAAGGAAAACCTAACATCAAAAAATAAAAGCCAAGATCTCGTAAGAAAATATTAAGAACTAAATACTCATTACATTAATCCAATTAGGTCATAATTAAGTCATTATTCTAAAACCTACATTTTCTAATTATAAAAAGCCAAGCAAATCAAATCTTTCTTTTTATAATCAAAACAATCATTATTAAAAGAAAAAGGTTAAACACTAAAAAACTAATTTACATACTCATTTTCCAAAATTGGTTTAGTCCTAGTTCCCAACGCCACCGGAACTTTAGCCCTTCCGACGGCGGCCACCGTCAACGGCACACCACCCTCCGCCGCATCTTTCATTTTTCCGATCCTTCTCCTCCCATTAATCCTCCTCACCCACACCACCACCGCCACCAACACTGCCGCCAATAAAACACCTCCGGCCACCGACCCACCAACCCACCACCCTTTCCACTTCCCTCCGCCACCACCACCACCTCGCCCACCAGCAATCGGATACTCCGGCACACGAGATCTCTCCGGCGCCTGCACCGGCACCGGCGACCTATCTTCAACAACAATCCCAAAATGGCCTTGTGTTACACTTGAACAAACACTCCCATTTAACACACGATCAAAAGCAACTCCACCAAAAAAATCAAAGAAAACACATTTTGGCAAAACCCCAGTTGGTAAAACCTTTAAAGTTTCAAACTTTATCGAAATGGGATTTTCCGATGACCGGAGATCAAGCTCCGGCAACCCATTTGCAGTCAAATTAACTGCATTATAACCTAATAAACCCACCACCGGTGATAAATATAAAAACCCAGGTAAAGGGTAATAAACAGATGACCAATTACCCAAATTGTGATAGACCAAAATAACCCTTTCAACATATGGATTTACCAAAATGCCACTAGGGATATCAAACTCATTGTACTTATGATACCCTCTTTTTCTCAAGCTACCACTTCTTAACCTAAGGGCAGAAATGGTAGTTCCGGTGAGATTGGAAGGTACATTGCCGGAGTAGATGACACCGGTTTTTGTCCGGTGACTGGAAAATGACCGGAAAGCATAGTCTTGCAGAATGGAATCAAGAAATCTTGCTGAGAATGAGATATCTTGAGTGGGTAATATTGATTGGGATTTTAAAGATGGGATTTTGTTGATTAAAAATATGAAGATTATACAAAAAGAAGGAAAAGAAATCATGGGTTTCAGTCAAAATGAGTTCTTTTTTGGTTTTGGTTGAAGCATTAGGAATCTTGAGTAAAGAGAGTGGGTAAGAGAAAGTATAACGGTTGGTTTGCTCTTGAAGTGAGTGTGAAATAATTTTTATTTTTATTGTTATTAAAAAATAGAATTTATAGTAAGAATAAGAGAATCAATGAGATTTAAGTAGAAAAAGTATACTAGTAATTGATAAATGTCTAGCTGTTACAAAATTAATATTTTTGTTTTATTTTACTCCGTAACTTTTATGGAAGAAATTGTATTGTTTTTGGTGATTTATATCTTTAAAAAGGAATGCGTTTTTTGTTTTACATATAATGGTGGTTTTTTAGTTTTCTATCCATAATAAGAAAAAAATGTACATTTAAAGTTATTAAGATGATACATTATGTCATGTACAAAGTATAAAATACGAGTAGACAATGCGTAAATATGTGCGATTGTATATATATAGAGTCTGTTTGACACAGAACTTTTAGGAGTTTTTTGAAGCTTACGGCTTTTTGTTTTGATAATTAAACTCATCTAAAAAATAAAAATTTTTAAAAAGTAATTGTAAGTTTGTTCTTATCAAAAGATTTTTATATGAATAAAAGTGTATTTGGGTTTTGAATAAATAAATTAAATTAAAATGTATTATTATTTGAAGTATAATTTTAGCATCTAAAGCAATAATTGTTTTAAAATGCATGGTCATGACCTATATATTTAATCCAAAATGGATAAGAAGTTACTTATAAATATGGGACACACTAAATTTACTGATGTGACTTTTTTTTTATTTTGAAAATTGAATTGGAACATTGTGAGTGATGTGAAACTGATCTTTGATTTGATTAAGTGAGTCATTTTTATTTTTAAATAATTATATAATCTGATTGATGACTTTCATCTTACATTTTCACCTTACATCTTCAACTCATAATATATAAATAAAATTATTATTATATTATTATTTTAAAATTAGGATAGTAAGTTGGGAAAAAAATTTCAGTATAGAAAGCCTTAGCCATAAATATATGTGCATTAATTGAAAGTAAGTCGTATATCAATTAGAAGTGTGTTAAAAATGCGATACAAAAAGGTTGTTTTGGGGAAACAAATCAGGCAGCTTTTAGATGTTGGCATGCTATAAAGTAAGGAGCATGTTGGTCTTTCCGATTAATAAATTGACTTTAGTTATGAACTTGATGTAATAAAATATAATATTAATATACAAATAATAAAATATGGTTCTCATTTTAATTCTAGTTAGAAAATTAATCAACTGCCCTGTTCAATATTAGTCAAATAAAACCATCATATACATAGCTTACATTAACTGCACCGTGTAAATATTTATTACATTTAATGCAACCATACATGCATACAGTAAAATATAAGGACAAAAGTAAAAACAGTTAACAGAGATAATAACAATAAAACCATACAACATGAGAACAACAAAGATGCCGTTTGATTTTTGGTCTTAAGGTTATACTATTCTGGTGTATATTGAAACGAAATTTAACTTGTACGATTTTAAGATGTATGTTTGTATGTGGGCAGTTAAATAAATGTTAAATACATTTATTTGGACAAGTGGAAGGAATTTAATAAATATATACAATAAAATAATGATAAATAATAAACTTCAATAGCAAATAGTATTCACAATGTCGTGACCTTTAACACGTCCATAACATTTCTACATCACGCCACACCAACTTCTATTAATCTATCAGGTTCCATAAACTTATTATTTTACTCTTATAAGCTTCACAAGTCCATAACTAAATTCCACTGAATCGTTATTTTTTTAGTAATATTTTAATACATAACGAATTACTTATTTGCTATCAACTATTTATCGTTAAGATATATAAAATGATACTTTTGAACGAAACGTACTTCGTTTCTTTAAAATAAATGTTAATATGCTTTCGGTATATTATATGAACGAGTTACAATTAACGTTCAACTTCCTACATTTTTACTTCTGACTGATTTTTAAATACTGAACTATAAAAGATATGACGGAATTTACAAATTAAACTACATTTTTACTTTTGACTTTTAAAAGGAATTACACTCAACAGGTTACCGGAGTACTCCATTCTAGGAGTGCAAAAATATTTGAATGGTGATAAATTTGATTAAAGTAGTTCGTACATCCAAACATCTCTAATTGTGACCCACGTGTCATGTTTAAAATGGTATCATAATCATTTATGTTATGTTATATGTATCTATATCTATATAATAACTTAAATTTTTAATAATGAATTTTTTCTAATAATAGTAGGTTTAGTTATTTGTCCTTAAGGCAATAATTATCAAACCAAATAATGAGTATTTTCTATTAATAGTAGGCTTAGTAATTTTACTTGAGGCAATTAATATCGGACCCCAAAATTTTATATTTTTATTATATGGGATTTATTTATTACTCAATATTTCGACATATTTGAGTACTTGTCATTTAATGAAAAAAGTAGCGATATTTTTATCTACTATATATTGAATAATTTATTACCTAAAGAAAGAGAGTAATATAAGAAATATCACTAAAAAACTCTTCCATAATTTGAACCCCATTCTAATCGGCTACTTATTTAATTCAAACCTTCTGATATTTACACCTACTTTACGAAACCTCTAACAACGTGTTGAAATGCAGGTCAAATGATAAAACTTCATGTTAAGACTATGGATGAAAAACAATCAAAACCGGATGTAATAGGGTAAATGATGATTAATGACAAGATAATGTTTAGAATCTTGTAAGAATCGCTTTTTAAATGAGATATTTTGATCCTATATTATACTTAAGTTCAAGAAAACGCTTTTAGATCAAATTAGAGAGATGAATATAAATTGGTCAAAAATCAGATTCATGTGTCTTTGTAAGTACTAAAAATATGTCCTAGAATATGCGGATATAAACCAAACGAATCGGACAAAACGAATGATTAGAAATGTCCAAAAACTTGTTTCTTCCAAAATTTAGGAGTAATTAGTAGCGGTTAACAACGAGTTCCTGACTCATAGTCAGTTTGGACCCAAATTGATTAAGTATGTCTTCACTACACTTACTCATTTTTCATTCATTACGGGATCTGCCTTTAACTCCCATAAGGCGGTACAATCCGATTGACCCGTTATATATAGTTGAGCTCAAAATACAACAATTTAATCAAACAAACCCTTCGCATCATAAGAATCGTGTCTATTAATACACCGCGACAATAATATATACACTTTCTCGCTCCATTAAGTTACATTTTTGATTGATTGCTGTATTATTCATTTTTGATTATACTTATATTTCAATATAATAAAATTATATAAAGAGATATTTTAATTGCACATCTTATTATTCTTGAATGAACACCTCATATGTTTATATGTGTATACTCGTCTTATCACCCTCTATATAAGTCACATTAACCGTTATTTATGTGTGTGTTTGAATCACATCCCACTCCATAAAATATACAAATATTTAGTGCCTTATATAAAATTGAATGAGGAAAAAGGGTCCCCTCCATCAAAATGAGTTTACATGTGTTTAATCACACCAAGTCTGACACTACTGCCAAAAGAAAGAAAGCCCACCACCACTACCACTAGTCAACCTCCACTTCACCTCCCAATTTACTTCACAAATACAAAATGAATCCTTTTATAGTAATTTTATACTGTACTACTATAAATGTTAAACGAACTACTACAACTCTCCAATTATGATACGGTAAAATTAAAAGGCTCCACAATATTAAATAATATTTCGTTTTCATGTAACCATTCAATGACAAAATAATAAATTTGCAAAATCCATGTATTTCTGTTTCTTTCTCATAACTTTAGATTTTGTCCAATCTT
This sequence comes from Logfia minima, assembly GCA_963921325.1. Taxonomy (NCBI): domain Eukaryota; kingdom Viridiplantae; phylum Streptophyta; class Magnoliopsida; order Asterales; family Asteraceae; genus Logfia; species Logfia minima. The sequence goes on along the minus strand of OY992766.1, from coordinate 6,197,130 downwards.
GTACTTCTGTCAATGTATGGATTTATATAGGGGATGAGTTACTATATCACCCACAAAAAGCTATACATCCATTACAAATATTTAATCATTTATTTATGTTTTTGTACACAAATATTTAAAATATGTAAGTTAGTTTATATTTTTATCTTTATCATGTCATGTTATATTGTTATTTGTTAATAAACGTCACATATATAACTATATTCTGTTAAATCACCATAGATGCTTGCTCAAAACTGTCAACATTGTAAATAATCTACTAAAAGTATTATCAGGCTTCATAATCATGTTAAGTTACATTAGTTATTGATAAAATGAAAAAAAAGACAAAATATTAACAGGTCAACCAATTTGCTATGATACACATTGACTATATCCGCTTTGACCCATTCCCAATTCAACCATCGCCCATTATGTCCGATACGCCCATTTTACCATCTCTAACGACACTACTGGTTACAAGTTTCTGACTTAAAATAAAAATAAACCTTTTAATAAAGTTCTATGCCATCTAACATGGTCATTCAAGTACTCAACAACTAACAAACAGTAGATGTTACCAACTCTAAAGCTCACAAAAAACGTATTCAAATAAAAAAATAAATTCAACGTTAGGCTAGATAGTTCAGCTATACAATATGTGAACCGTATTTTAGCAACTCTCTCATTTCGCACAATTCAAGATTTGACTAAAAGAACATTTCTCAAACAACACATCTTCTTATTAAAGGTGCTCAAAAGGCTTAACATTTTGGTGAAATAAATATTGAAACAAATAGATGCAAAATAATTATTTACACAAAAGGACTCTTGGGTTGGTCCTCATAATGAAGGGGGTAAAGTTGGTACTATAATGGATGGCAATTTATGTGTTGATAGGTTGGTGATGGGGGATACTTGGCTGACCTCTTCATTAATTTCATCAATGTAAACAACATCCTGCATTGTCAGTTGGTGGTATTCGACGATTTCTCTTAGAAAGCGATTTTCCCGGGAATAAACTGAATTCTCCTGTGCTAAACGAGCTTTCTCTGCTAAAAGCGATTCCAGTTGGAGCCGTATCTGCAATGCAAAAAGAAGTTGCTAGGAGTTTCAAAATGGGCGAGTTGGATAACTAGTCGAAACAGAACAGGTAGTGCCTGGTGAAAGTCGGATTGACCCGAAAATTATTACTCCAAACAACAAAAACGAAAAAATAGATATTGTTTTAAGTAATTTGAGTCTCATATTTGGTTCCATGATAATATTATTTCAACAATAGTATAGCTGTTTGAATAAAATTAATTAGAAGATTTTGTGCATCAAAAAGTACAGTTTGGGTGATTTTTGAATCGTTTGACTATTTGACCTGTTCCGTTATAAGCTACTTCTCTTACCCCGTCATAAGTAAATGAGTCCAAATTGTGATTTCTAATATTCTCCTAGTGATGTGTGTACGTTGGCAGGAAGGAAAGGGAATTTCAGGGAGTGGCTAGTGGTTCTTGTCTTGGAAGACCGGACAATAATTTGGATTTCCAAGAATCCTTATATTGTGATTACTGAAGGGTATTAAGATATTTGAATATATGAATAACAGTCAAATATTTTCACAAAGTATGTCCAGTTTAACATGTTAATTTTCTTGCGAATGGAAAACAATGATTTGATGCCTGGTATATATTTTCAGTCACATGCTCACATGTGCTGAAGAAGATGATCACATATCCAGATAAAGATGGAAAGGCTTAATATAAATTTTCATTACTGGTGGAAAATTTTCAATCATCAATTTAAGAACTGAGATAATTTCCATCAATTAACATGTTACCGAGATTGTTTTGAGCTTAATACTTGGTTTCAATCGGTTTCAGTCAGGGTAGGGAAAACTCAGTTTGGGCCAACCAAACCGAAGAACGAAACCAAACCAGACGGGAACCAACTTGTTGTTCAGTTCTTGATTCTATATGTTTTGGAAACTTGTTTTCCCTTTTGTTCTCAGTTCAAGATTTTCCAAAAAAGGTTTCCCAGTCCATGCCAGTCAGGTACAAAACCGGAACCAAATAAGTTGTATATCAGTTTGCTTTCAGTTCCATTACTTTAAAAGTATCAGTTTCGGTCTGGTCTGGTGCCAATACAATCCACATCCATACGCTCAAGTATGCATTCCTACCACCATTCAGCATTTAACGAACAAAAGACAATGGTAATAAATAAGACGTACCAAATCATCATCTTCAGGGTTGTCTCCATTTCCACCTCCCTCCCTCAGGACTCTATTTTCCTCTTCTAACTGAGCACAACGCTCCTTTGCAAAAGCAAGATCAGCCTTCACAGTTTTGAGCTCCCGAAGTAGAAGCTTTGCCTTAGCAGCCATTGCCATTGAAACCTGTGGGACAAACCACAACGCATATTATGTATCTTACATTATTAGAAAGGAGATCCACAAATTTCCAATTATATAATTAAATTTCCTCCTTGTAAGTATTAACTCTCTCTCCACCTTAATCAATAAATTATAAACTACATACATATTAGTGATGGATAGCAGTTCACACATCAACACCTAAGCATGCACAGACTGTAATGATGGCAACATAAGAAGGTGGGTTAATGGGTCAAAAAGAGTGTCATTCCTATAGTATGGGCAAAAAGGGTAGGGTTGTGCTGACCCGCAAGTCCTTTTTGTCCATTTTTTGAATTATAAATCATGTGCTAAAAAAGTATTTACAAGGTTGTATGAAAAAGAAAACTTTGGGCGACTTCTGTTCTGTTCGACCCATTTGACTCGCTTGAGATAAAATATAGTCCACGTCGACCCATTCTTAAAGTTGATGGATCGATATTGGAACCTCTACATAACAGTTTTTTAGGTGACCAGTGATACATGGTTGACACCTTACGTCTCGAGATGCCTTTAGTTGAATTGCTACATCGGTTTGTGTCAGAGGTTGAGTTTGAGTGTGCCTCTTCTGTAACTGCTTAGCATTCCCAACATCGGAAGATGCACTCCTGGCATCAGGGATGACATTCTTTGTCTTTATATGTAGTTTGCGTGTTTCTTGAATTATGTCTGCAGTTCTATTTTCCACAATTGTCTTGCCCTCCTGTAAAAATAGACAACAAGATGAATGATGAAAATGACAAATAATATCACTCAATCCTGTTTGAAGGGTGGTCAATTGCACAAAATTTCACTATCTCGTACACTGCTAAATGTTAATTATGTGCAATCATCTCCGTAAACTTAACAGATTTATAAAGGAAAAAATGTTAATTTGTTTGTAATATGATGTCTGCGGAGATAACAGGAAAGAAATAATGTTAGTTGAACAAAAAGAATGATACAGTAGAAACTCACCTCAAGTGCATTACCAATTGTACCACTAATGTAATTAAGAGATGACGCAATCGCTCCTAAACCCTTCTGCAATCCAGGATTGTCTGACTTTTGAAGACTTTCTGGCAACTGAGACTGGCTAGAATACTGAAAATATAGACCAAAATAGTAAACATCATGCTCTTGATTTGTGTTTCTTGGGGAAATCTAACAATTAAATTTGTTTAGTCTGGCATTCAATTAAGTAATTTTAGATATGATGAAGTGAGATACAAGAAATTGATGCAGAACGCATAAGTTATATATGCTTTGAAAAATCAAGCTATAAAATCCGAGGCTGCAGAAACCATACATATGTCGGTTAAAGTGGAAATTTTGGCCCATTTACTTATGAATGGGTCGATGGATCGTTTCTATCTCAAACGGGTCAAATAAACAATTTAGCTAAAGAGGGAACAGGTCGAACAAATTGAAAGTCACTCAAAGTACGTTTTTAATGCGTACAACCTGGCCATCATTTTAATAAAAAGAAACATTATCAGTGCAAAAATGATGGTTTTAATATCATACTTAACGCATTAACTATTAATTAAAAAATTCTAGAAATAGATAAAAAGAATTGTGGGACACCTGACTTTGCACATAAAAACCGTACTAAAAAAAGACCCACAAAACCGAACCAGTTTTAAACCGTTACCCAACCCATCTGATCCGGCAATCATGACAGCTCTAAAAGCTAGTCATTTTAATTAAGGTACAATCGCACAACAAACTTAACATAATCAATTTGTAACCCACTAACCCCTCACTCTCTACGTAATCATTACCTGACCCCCTTTCTCTGCATTAGACATTTGCTGCCTCCTCCTTTCGGGAGTTTCGTATTGTTGGACCACATCATCTTCCTCAATGACGGACCGGGATTTTCTAGCCAAAACACCCCAAAATCCACTCTTGGGTTTTTCCAAACTCTTCATCGATGTATAATCATATTTCACAGAATCATCCTATACCAAAATCGACCCTTGTTAGGTCATCAAAAGAAGCTACACATTTCCTTCAAACAGCATATGCTTACATTTAAAGATATGAAGTGGGGCAATTACAATAACATATTCATCAGTGTAGCAAATATCAGAAATCCAACATTAATCTTAAAACCAAAAGGTAAAGTCTATGCCTTTGCCCTAAAAAATGTACCAACAGTGCTTCAAGTAAAAAGACACCAAACATAATAATTAAATATAAGTTTTAAACCACTTGGCAGAAGAGATGCACTTTGTTATCTCAAGTCAAACAATTGAGATTTTCAAAAAGTGCAAAAGAGAATGATCAAACTCAAAAGCCATCAACCTATCAAATGCAGAAGCTGGACCTAAAATCATCACTGTGGTAAAGCTTAAATTTTACCAATACACACCATAAATTCAAAATCAAAAGCATATTTACTATAAAACAACAATTGTGTGTGTATTTAAATCAAAACCAAAGCACAAGCAGTACACCATAAACAACACACATATAGGATTAACTTCAAAATAGAAAATAAAGCGTCAAACCATAAGATTACAGTTTAGTTCAGATGTGATATAAGTTCAAACATTGATGGAGGTTCAAAAACCTACTAAAACCTGAAAACCATAAAATTGAAAGTTAAAAACGCATTTCATTTTTATTTGTTCACATGTGATAAATGTATTTTATACGTAATTTTACGAACTTCATTTGTCTTTTGTTTGTTTTTATTTGAAGATCCACCGAGATTCACATATGAATAAAGTAATCACGTGTAAACTAACAAACGTTCTGTCTCTCCTTTTTTTCCCCTCTATTAATTTTTACCACAAACAAAGAGAGCAATAACGGACCTTAAGGGTAAATGAATTCGAAGAACGAAGTGAATTTGACTTAACATCTCTAGGTGAAACAGACGGTTGACCGTACGCCGACGAGAGAGCAGAGTCACGGTTAGCCGATGACGCTCTGATCGCTTTAGCAGCCAGTGACAGGGTCTCCGAAGCTGAAGATTTCAACAAACTATCTTCCAACAAATTCGTCGACCTAGAATTAGGGTTAGGGTTTACAAATTCTTCAGATGATGTGGAATCATTTTCAAAACCTTGACGTCTTCTATACGCCATTGACTTCACAGACGGAGTTGTAAATTGTTTCCGCCGGTTTTTACGGAGGTGGATGACGGTGTAGAGATATGTGTTTGGTAAACGACTCCGGTAGTTTGCCTAATCTCCGGTGATCATTTATTTGTAGTTTTCCGGACTGTATATTTATGGGAGCTACCGAGAGTGGGTTTCTGTTAGGATGGTCAACGGTTTAAAGTTTGCATTAAAGTACTTCTCATGAGTTTCGGGTTAATTGCTTAAATGGATAACGGACACGTTTGGTAGCTTTCACTAGCTTCAAACTTTTGTTATTTAAATCATATAAAACAAAAAATAACAGTGAATATAGGTCATATAATTCTTGATGTCTTTATTCTAATTATCTTCCTGTCCACTGAAGTACGGAGTTATCACGTAAGTCAATTAACAGAATGAGGAGAGAAATATATACTTAACACATTGTAAAATTTTGTGGTATTACGACTTACGAGTATTAGTAGCAGTGACGGTCTTAGGCCGGGGCAATGATGGTCATTGCCCACACAATCTTTTCGTAATGCATTATGGTACACAACTAAAGAAGTTGAAAAATTAGAAACTTTGAGAGAGACAAACATGCGGATAAAAATATAAGTAGTCACAAGGTTTGTTCGCATTCTAAATTTATGTACTTTCGATATGGTTTTTCTTGTTGAGAATCGAATTAAACTGAATTTTTTACCGATCCAATTGAATTTATGCTAATATAAGTTTGGGCTCGTCTAAAACTCAATTTAAAACTCAAAATGTGATGTGACGAACATCCTCGATTTGCCCTCGTTAAAGAAAAAATTATGGTACTGCCCCTGATTAGTAGGATGATAACTTATTTCCCAAATTGTATAAGTTTTTGTAGCTTGAAGCTAAATTTAAATATGAAACTCACAATATTTTATAGCCCTCAGCAGCTTCTAGATAAAACTGTCAAACATTTTTGTCACAAGACATAAATTAGCCTGACATCTTCGATTCTTAAAATTTTCGTTTTCTTTGAGCACATTGTCAACTATTTATGTTGTTTTCATGTCTTTATTTTCCACTTCCTTATCTTTAATTAACCGATAAGAAGCTGAGTCCAATAAATTTAGTATTTGAACCATGTATTCTCCAACAATGGTCATCTTTGATCACACATTCAATTTGTACTGCCCCAATCTTAAATTGAGCCATAGGTTTATCTGTGAGATAGATATGTTACAAGGGACCTAATAACTATTGCATCAGATGGTCTCTAATTGCAATTAAGTTGCTAGCTAAAAATACCAAGGATGCTACTACTTCTTTTCATGTTTATTGTCGTTATGATTATTCACTTTCTCTCCATAATTCTCCTCCTACTGCTACTCTTTGACTGCATAATTAAATTATTTCAGTTAGTGTATATAACTAAATGTAGCTATTCCTAAATCAAACGCCGCAAGAAACGAAGATGACATGATGAACTGGTGATAAAGAACTGCATGATTAAAGTTCAAGTTTCTGATTTCAATCTAAAGCGGAACTACTCAGCTTAGACTGTCCATAAACTTGCCGAGAATGAGGCAGTTATCCAAGCTGCTGAAGCAATGTATGAAAAATGAAGAAGTGGCTGAGGATGAGCTAGGATGAGTTCCCACATCAAGTTGCGCCCCAAGGTGCACCTGAAAACCAGGTGAACTAGATACGTATTTCACAATTAAATTATAAAAACCTCATGGTTGTATGTTATAATTATTTTTTTCTTAAAAGAAAAACTTACGTTAACTCTTGAAAGATCATATTATATTTCACCTGTGTTTTTTCCCGCAATTACTTGTATATTCTTCGTATTCAGATGGTCACATATGATACAACTGAAAATACAACCACGGGTGATAACTTGGACCACACACCAATGATCAAATTTTAAAATGACTTATAATAATAGTGAGTTATAAGTTATGTGGTCAGCTATGACTAACAACAGTAATGTAGTAATGTGCTTTTACACATAAACATGTCAAAAATAGCCATCTATACGAATGCTTACTATGATAGCTAGTTTAAAAGTGTTGGATCTTTATGCTCAATAATCATTACAAGAATGATATTGCTAATAACATATAGGGTCACACCAATAGCAAATAAACACTAATTGATTAATTGTAAGAATTCGATTCTTGTTAATTATCAATAATCCTTGTATTTATTTGAAATTAATATTTTGTTAATATAATAATGTTCCAAGGTCTATAACACATTAGAAATCATATGATATGAATAGAAATGTCATGTACAACTTATTGAACCTAAAGACTTTGTGCATTAAATCTTTTACACAACATGGAAGTGTGGGACATCAAAAGGGGCCCCTCCCCCCTCCTCTTGCTTTGGCCGGCCATTAAGGGGTCGTGTTTCTTGCTAGTTGTTTGGTGTGCTATGCCTTATGTCTATACTTGCATGCATCTTTAAGTATGGGACTTGAAGTGTTTTATGCAAGAGTGCTGCATAAGACTACAAGCATTATTCATTACTTCTGCTTGTGCTCTCTACATTGCTTCTTCATCTCTTGCAAAAGTTAGTGTAAGAAGTGTGTGAAACATTGACTATCTCTTAGACAAATTGGATTTGTTCTTAAGAGCTTAAGAGTTTGTTCATACAAGAAAATATAGACTAGCATCTAGTGTTGATTCAAAAGCTACTTGGTGAATTAGCTATAGAGGAACTCTTGCCTTGAGTTCTTGTCATCTTCATCTTCATCAACACCCTACTTCCAAAAAGGTTCAAAGACATCAAAGGTTGTAATTCTTTAAACCTCCTATGGTTGTTAATCTTAATATACATGTAAATGGATCTTGGTGGGTTTTATAAATATGTTTTATAATATGATCAACTTAATTTTAAGTTTCCGTTGTAATAATCTTTGTTTTAAACTTTGATTTTGATATACAAACCCAACATAAAGAGATGTTAAAATTATTCTTGTAATAAAATATAGAGTAAATTACAAAAACCATCCCTGTATTATGTTACATTTTTCAAAAACCGTCCCTGCTTCATGTTTTTTGCATAAACCATCCTCAGTTGACATGTTTGGTAACACTTTCAGTCCCTCATACTATATTTGTCTATTTTTAATCTGTTATGAGACGTCACTTGCAGATCACACGAGGGTACTTTTGTCATTTTGATATTTCCTCTTACATTTTCACTCTCTATTTATGATTTTATTTTTTCCAGACACATAAAAGAAAATCTTCTCCCTCATCACCCCTAAGCCCTAGTTTTTCTCTCAAACAACAATGGGGAATTTTAGACGTTGTGACTCATCTTCCATGATTAACACCTCTTAGTTAACACATATCTGTTCTATTTAAACTTATTAAGCCTGCGCGTCATATACTAGTAACAAGTATACTTTTGAGTGACAACCTTGAACCAATATTCTTATAGAAACCCAATTAATTAGGGAGTCATGGAGAATCCCAATAATCTTTCTTTTCTCTACATTCACACAAACAAGGTGAAATTATAATCAATAGGTACATGATGTATGACTAGTGAACCAACATGTTTATTGTTCAAATTTAAAATAAAAACTAACCCCCTCCCCCCACTTGTTTCCTTATAAAGTAATAGTGATAGTGATTGGAATTAGCGGTACTATATGTATAAATCCAAACAATATATTTCTTGAGAAAACCTTTCAACCCTTATACTTTATACACTTGAACGTGCAATTATACTACAAAAGAAACAGTTGATTTTCCATGGCATAAGGAGAAGCGTGGAGTTTTTGTCTGCACTCTTAATCATGTGCAAAAAATATCCACTCCTACAAACGTGTATTGAGGGTTTAAAAAAAAATTCACAAACACAAGTGTGTATAATACTTAGCATTGTTAGAGGATGTGACTATCTAAGAAATCTATTGGGTGTTCATTTTTCTTCGAACATTTTACTTCTTATTTACACACTATAGTTTTGTAGATTCATCTTCATATTGGCCCTAGTCACCTAGAACAATATCCAAGGCGTTGTCAGTTTCTTCATTTCCATCTTGAGTCACAAAAGGCCATCATTCATCTTGTCTTGTGATGATTGTCTTTTGACATTAGTTGACTTATTGAAATTCTATTCATTTTTTTATTATGCTAGCCTTGTACCTTCGCAAAGTAACGACGTTGAATAAGTTGGTTCGGCATCATATTTATTAGTGTTTAATGTGTGTTTTCTATGGTGTTGATTAGGTGCTTTATGTTCAGATGACAGATATGTGAGGAAGACAAATAAAGCTATTGTGTGAGATTTTTGGTCAAAAGTGTTTGTTTATTTGTTAAGTGTGTTATTATATAGATAGGTTAAAGTGAAATTAAAAGTGATATAGATTCAATGTTGAAGATTTACTTTACTTAGTCTTAAAAAGTGAAGGAGTGGGGAGGGGGTAAATGATTTATATATTAGTATAGATACATGGGTTAATACAATTAGTGCAACGTACTGCCACCAAATGTTCCATGTATATAAGCTATGTCCTTTTTATTGACTATGTATGCAACAAACTGGAAGATTTTGTATCGATGTATGTAAAATGGTAACCGGTTACCGGTTGCTCCTGTATATATGAATATTTGGCAAGTTCTGTATAATAGTATCACTTACATGGATTTTTTTTCTCACGTGGAAAATGCAATAAATATGGAACATACTGTCACACTTTGTTCCATGTATGTAACCTAACCTAAAAATTAAACCCTAAAAATCTCCGACCAATAATGGTCGGAGCAAACCCTTCTTCCAATCATCTCTTTGGAGTTCTCGATAAAACCTCCAGTTTCAAAAGATTTCCCAGATACAAAGGCGTACTCCGATTTATGTGAATCAAAATTACGATTAAAATCAATGCTAATTCTTTACCCCCCCTAAACTTTCCACCCCACCTCAAACCCAAGTCAAAGTTTCGGTCAACAGGCAAAAAGGGTCCTCTGTTTTGACTCAATCTGTTCTTGTTCTTAGTTTTTCGTCTGTGTTGAGGAAAGAGAATTGGAAGTCGGCATTACTGCGACACGTGGCGAAAAAGTCTACGATGCCACCAGCTAAAGGTTCTTCGAGTCAGCAATTTCAAATAAAGAAATTATAAAAAAGGGTAATTGCAATACATATGCAACGTACTGCCACTTATTTTTCTATGTATACAAGTTACCCTTTTAATTGTCTAGGTATATAACAAATTGGAAGAAACCTTGTCTAGATACGCAATGTGACAACCAGTTACCGGTTGTCCCGGTAAAATTGTATTTGTAAGCATTTATCAATTTGACGTGGACTAAAATTAATTACGTGGATAAAATGAAAATTTTTTATGATTTCAAAATCTTCCACCCTCTAAAGTCAACGTCCTCTCTCAATCATTAATACATCCACCTTCTTCATTTCTACTTTCTTCTTCAAACCAAGATTCCATCTTTTTCAATATGGTGACTTTTTACAAGATTAAATTAAAAATGAAAGAATAACAATCATCAAATATTTTTATGGGTTTGATGAATTAACTCTTGTTTCAACAACCAAAAAAGATTATTCGTGGGTAACGGAGTTGGAAAGTTAATAGGTTTGTTTCAGCGGAGATCATACTATTCACTGCCAGAAAGACAAGACGGCGGTGGTTTCTGACCTGTTAGACCATGACACTCAAATCCGCCACTCGATTGCAAAAGAAATCAGCTCCCAAAATGTCAACCGGATCTAAAATTGAGAACTCAAATCCATACAAATCATAAATAGAAACGTTGAATTACAGGTGGTTATAACAACATCAAAATCCAGTGGCGATGGCGACTGAAGAACCAATGGTAACGACGACGAATATACAAACCAAAAACGCGGATCTAACTATTATTGGAATGCAAGAGAGTAGCGGAGAAGGAGCGATGAAGAGAGAGAGAGAGAGAGAGAGAGAGAGAGAGAGGTGGTGACCGACGAAGAGAAAGAGTGACGGTAGTGACGTGTTGTCTGCGAAGATGGTGACGGCTATTGATGGCGATATACAAATGTATACGAATCCGTAGTTGGGGGTTCATGATGGGTTAAAGATCATTTGATTTTTTTTGTCATCATCGTCCATCATGATGGGTTAAAGGCCATATGTATTTCTAGAAGTAGATATAGGTTGTGTATATATATAGATTTTATATGTACAGATTTAGAAATTATTGAGAAAATATGTAAGAGATGGAAGAGGTTATATTGTTTGTTCAATTTTGATTGTCAATGGTGGTGAAAATGGGTGGTAAAGAAAGTAGAAGATAAATGTTGCATTATTTGTTCAATTTTGGTTGCCGTGGACTGAAGATGAACAAAAGTTGTTGCTTCATCTTTTTGTGAGGAAGACGATATAACATTTTGAGTTTTATTTTGTGTATTAAAATTTGTACATGTAATACACACATGGCAAAAAAATCTAGGTGGCGTGTATGTGGCTGCCTAGTCATCAGTTGTAAGTGTCAAACGGTAAAAATCAACTTTGCAAATATATTGACACGGTTTCTTCCGGGTTGTTGCATAGCTAGACAATAAAAATGGTAGCTTGTATGCATAGAACATTGAGTGGCTGTACATTGCAAATTGCATTTACCCTAAAAAATCTGTAAAAAAATGAGTGTTGACGTGGTTGTCATGTGTACAGACGACTGGCTAAAAAAGTTCATATGGCATCATACGTAGCTGCCTAGTCAGTAGATTGCATATTGCAGCAGGTAAAAATCAAGTATGTCAAGCTATGAAAATGGTTTCTTCCGGTTTGATACATACCTAGATAATAAAAATTGTAGCTTACATGGAACATTTGGTGAAAGTATGTTGCACTATTATTGCATTAACCATTTATATATATATATATATATATACATACATACATATCAAAACCAATAGTCAATGTTATTACATACATACATACATACTGTTGGTCCCGGTTTGTCAAATAAAACGTTTAACTACTAACAACAAATGTAAATAGACAAACAAATTCACGTTTAAAGTTTTCTTTTATTGATTTGACTCAATTGAATACTTTACAAAGTTTACTTGCGGAAATAGACAAGACAGACAAGTCTAAGTAAACTAACTTGTGACAAATTTGGTCTCAACAGCTTATCAGCGAAAGGCTCGCTGATAAGGCTCAGTGATCAATACTTAACAAATAAGTGAGGGCACTTGGTTCACTGATTAGCAGGAACGTGCTTTATCACGGGTTGATCTTGAATACAAAATTCTGGACATTTAATATGGTTGTTGAGCGTGGTATTTATACTATCACACAATGAGAGATAAACCACCACGTGTCAACACCATATTAGTTGGGACAGTAAAGTAGCTTCCAACATTTGGAAGTGACAGTACATCCTAGGAGTAAAGTTTATACATTACTTTAATCCTAGGTTACAGAAGAAGGTACAAGGGATTTTAATGCAATTGTACAATAAGTGTTCGTACATATCTTTGAAAAGATATGCACGCTTTCTTGTGTGCTGCATAAGTTGACCTTCTATTGTACATTAGGTATTTGTCAGACCTAATGTACTTTCTGGGATAAAGGCATGGACCGCTGGTTAATAGAGCAATGATGATTTTCACATCATTGAACTGCTATCTGTCTCTGTCTTCAGTCTTTGACTTCAGCCGATGAAACTTGTTCTTTTCAGCGACAACCTAAGTAACTTCAGAAGGTTAAGTGTTCATCAGCGAGTGATGAAGTCTTTAAGAATACTTCAAGTTACAAGAGAATCACTGCCAACATGTGCAGTGATTAGAGTAGACATAAGATATTTTCTAAGTGTTTTACTGTTCGCTGATCAGTTTGATCAACAACAGTTTCTTTTCTACTCTTACTTGTTCACTGCTAACTGATGCACTGAACTACAAAAACAGTGAATTTGTCATCTATAAATTACATTTAGTGGGGTCTCTGACCCAACACATACATACATACATACATACATACATACATACATACATACAAACAACATACATACACACACACATACATGCATACATACATATATACACACATACATATACATACATACATACATACATACATACACACATACATACATACATACATACATACATACATACATACAAGCACACACACATACATAGACAACAAGATAGCTAAATCCAATCTACAAGCAATCAACATCCAAAAGACTAGTTTTAAAGGTAGATCACACACCAAAGTCTTATATAATATGAAGAGCACAATAGAAATTCGTTGACGATGATCATTACTACTAACATCATGCTCTTTCTCCAAGGAAGAAGATAAAAGTGAAGAGAGACATGCTTAAACTATTGGATCCATGCACATGTTAACCTTGTCCTTGTGCATGTATTTTTTATAACTAAACATCATCCTTGATTTGTACTTATGCATAATTTTGTGAAATTTCTTTTAACATATGTTGTGTGAATTTGTCATACCTTAATTTCAGACCTTCAAATGACTCATGATGTATCACAAAAAAGAAAAGCAACAAAAATTATCAATGGAATTAGCTTCACATCTTATAAAACTAAAATGTCAACTTATTCATTAATAGATTTTAAAGAGTAACTGTTACATAAAATAGATATCATGAGAATTAAAGGAGTAATTAAGAAAGAGTATTAACGGTTCTAAGATTTGTGAACAAAAGTAACTTTTGGTACAAAACTTTATTACATAATTATATATTTAAATTTAAATTTAGAAATTAGTAATTACTAATTATTTATCCGGAAATGTTAGAATGCCTATAGGCCCGAGTGAGAAACAAATATACCCAAATCAAAACCCTAGACTACGTACGTACTAGTGTAAACCAACAAAAAGGTGGCTGAATTCCATCAAAATCAAAACCCTTCCAATTTTGTTTCTTCCTAATGCATTGGTAAGCTAGACTCATTATACTCTTCATATCTTTTGCGAAGACAGTTTTAACTATATTTTCGTCTACAAGGGCAGAACTACTATGGTGACGAGGGTGGCACGTGCTACTAGTCAATTTGTGATTCATATGTAATTCTTTAAAATATTATTAGGTATAGTAGATGTGAAACTACTCTCAAATTTATAGTACAACCGGTCCAGTTTTCAAAATTTATGATTTAATAAGCTCAAATTCCTTTTAATGTTTTATTTTAATTAATATTACATGAAAATGTGTGCAACCCGTGACATTTAATCATGGTTCTGCCCATGAATGTAAGATACGTACATGCATTTGCTCATTTCCATGACCTAGATTTATATGAAAATGGAGATACATGTTTGAGTGTTTACTATTGTATTATTCCTGGTATTTGATGTTTATGACCTAAAACACTGTTGTTTATTTTTTATTTTTGTTATCTTTAAAGATTGTTACTTTTTGATATATGTGAATAGGATAATAGTGGTTAAAAACTTAGATTGCTGGTTAGTACTTAAAAATAGTTCATTGGTGAATAATAATGCATACATATTGTTTTAAAGCATATGTAATTAAAAATAATGATTATTTGTAGATAGCGAATATGGATGGAAGTAGTGATGATTTGACCAGTATTATTTGAACTTTGTGCCTAGTGGGAGATAAGGCACCATGGCTGGTATGTTTCCCGAGACTAATCCCCAAATGCAGGGTAATAATCCTTTGATGGACGTGTCAACTGAACATCACATTGATGAGAATCTTGGTCAAATGGTGCTTCAACTGCAATGTATACTCGATCTCATTGTTCATCAAGGTGAAAAATATCTAGAGCCCGCCATAACTCTTGATACGGTGAACCGGGTGAAGACCTATTTTGAATTTAATGAACTGAACTCCAAATTGGCTATAGTTGAAAATAGCGTGCCAAAAACTTTTCTATCGTTATTAAATGTAGGAGTGCGACCATCAATTATCAACATCCCATAGGCAAAAAAAGAGATTCAACAACTTGAGAGTATTCTTTGAAGGTACTCAAGGGCATATCGTAACTATGCATGCCATCAAAAGGTTGAGGGGTGCATAATTGTTAAGCAAGGCACTTGTATTTTCTAACTTCGGCCTTTCCAAGAAAGATGCAGCATTTACAATGCACGATATCATAGTTCATTCTTTTATTTCCAAAATTAAATTATTATTGTGTCTCTATATTGCTTTTTTTTCTTTCTAAATAAATGTAATCAATTACATGCGCAGTTGCCCAGGCTACTTTGATGAAGTATCTCAATGAAGATTTAAAGATCGAGGATTGGCCATGTGGGAATGCCTGGTAAAAGTCTGCTTGTTGAAGTGAGGCTGTCGGAGACTGAACGGGATTATGCGTTTGATACAAATCACGGATCAAATGAACAAGAAGTTAAGTCGATCAGAATTCGTTTACTTGGACTCCCACAAGGTAACTACGCAATCTCGTATTACATACATGGAGATCCATTATCGTGTACGGTGTCATTGCCAGAAAGTTGGATTGAATGTAAGGAATATTTCAAGCTACTTGACTACGACCAGGTGTACCTACAGATTGAAAAAATACAGGTCGTCTAATTGCAAAGCTTTTTATTCTTAGGGAGTTAGATAGTGTTTTTGGATGGGTTAATACATTGATAATGTAACAAACTTTGCTCAAGTGTTCACGTACATGAACTATCTTTTTTTGCGTTCGACTACATGAATGTAATATGAGAACCTGCTAAATTTTTGATTGATGCCGGTTCCACGGGTAAAATGTACACGTGGTATTTATCTCTGACAAATAGGTAACTAAACTTTGCGAAAATGTTTAGTTTGGGTAACTATCTTTTTTATTGACATTTAGATAACTAATCTTGTATACATACTAATTGAGCCATTTTTTATCCTCTCTTTAACATTAACAAATATTATGAATTGAGCCATCTTTATGCTCAAATTAAAACATCAAAAATTAAAAATTACAAACCCTCACTGTTACTTCTAAAAATTAAATGACATATTTATGCTTCATATCATTTACTGTAAACGAAGTAAAGAACAATAATTTCATCTACAAAAAAGAATCCCAAACCACAAATACAAAATCTATTCATATCATTTATTGTAATCCACAGCTGAATCTTAGGTTTTCGGTTGCGTACCACCATTACTGCCACAAATCACTAACACTAGGGGTGTTCAATATTCAGTTTGAAACCGTTTAATTCGTATACCGAACCAAATAAAAGTTAAAAAAAAAAATGAACCGAATTCGAATTCAAGTTTTGGTTTGGTTTACAAAAGTGAATTTGAATTGTTGTTGTTGTGATGATTTTGTTGATGGTGTTCTTGTTGTTAGTTGTTGAAAAGCGTATTCATTTATTGTTGATCTTTTAAATTTATTAAATGTTCTAAATACTAAATTGTCTAGGTGAATATAAAAAAATTAGTTACCCAAATTAAACATTTTCGCAAAGTTTAATGCCCTTTATAAACCTTCAAATTATGTGGAAAGTAATCGCTGAGTTGGAGCATACGTAGCGCTTATGTGGACAAAGAGCAAGTTATCCATCCGATCACCGGTCACAAAATTCATGTAAATGAATACCTTTTATTAGATTGGTTATCTAAATGAATAACCCGTATACTACATTTATGCAATCGAATGCAAAAAATGATGATTTCTACCGGTGAACGTTTGGGCAAAGTTTAAACTATATTAATCCTTTTTGGATTGCTTGTTGGCATCTTTAGATATCGATATACTTGCTTTACAGCTGGTTTAGATATATCCTATTTTAATATTAGGGGCGGATATATGTGGTACTACTACAAAGGGTATATGCTTTAAAGATTACTCTTTCTAATTAACTTTGTTTAACTGTGCAGTGATGATATCCAGGGAAGTGAATTAACCGTAGAATTAACTTTTAACTTTGTTTGTTGAATTGAGATTATGTGGGATGGATCATGTTGTATTTTCTGTGAGAGCGTATGATAAACAAGTATATATTTGTCCAAAATACGGGCCTCATATCTATTTCTACTCACAAAAAAATGCGACATGAGTCATTTAATCTAGTCTAGTTATTAGTAACTTGAGATGATCCCGATCCTTTCAATGTAAATTCGTGTCAAAAATGCATAAATTGAAAGTGTTTATTTGTTTTGTATCAAAATTAAGGATTATGGTTAAAAAGTAGTCCAATCCATCTGATATTGAAGATGTATTGAACGAACAATCATCCCAATTACATGAGTAAACCTAATTGTCTCCAGTCTCATCATCTTCTTCATCAGTATGACTTCCATCTTTTCCTCTGCATCAGGGTGGACGTTTTGACTATAGTTTCCAGTATCATCGATTTCAAAAGTTGATATCTTTACAAAGATTTCACCACTTGAAAAAAGGAAAATAAATGATAAACAATTAAAGTCAAGAACAGAAAATGGGTTCTTTCAGTTGTATTTTACCTCATACGGGTCAAGTGGGCAAAGCAGTAAAAACTAGCTAAAACAAAAACTGTTCAACCCTCCCCCACCTATTTTGACTTTACTTTCGATTCCAGGCATGATAAGGAAAACATTAAAGTTAGGACCATGAACCGAAGCTGTCATCAATGAGGTACCACTGGGACTGGGATCAAAACATAATGATGCTATATGACTGTCATGTGCTTAAATCGGTCGGAAAGTGTTATTCGGTTGTCATAATCAAAATGCTGAAGAGTGAGCAAGCAAGCAATTTGAAGCTACTCACAAAAGTGCACAACTACTATGCTGAATTTCAAATTTATGTCTAGGTGTATACTAGAGTTATTGTTAATGATTTTATAGTAAACCAATTTAATATATATTATTCCGCTTCATTTATATATTCTTTCTTCAAGTTATAAACTTAATTCTATCGGGCCCAGGACACTTATGAAAGAACATACAAAAGAAACACACATATGAAACAATCATTTTTCATTATCTTTACTTCATTCATTCCTTTGATTCATTCAATGCTACATGAGACAGGTTTGTTAAACATGGCCTAACTCGCTAAGAGATGCTTGAAAAGAAAAACACATACCATTCCAACATCCTCAGTGGTATCTGGTAAACGGCCATTTTGGTGATTCACGATCCTTCTGACTTGGGTCGAATCGTTGCTGAGAAATGCCGCCATCGGGTGCAAATTCATGGTAGTACCTTGAAAGCTTCGTATAAAACAATATCCCCGAGAGTAACAACTCCTACAGTAAGCTGTTTGCTTGATTGTAGGTGACACGAGAGAGATCAGGTAACGGGTCAAAACAGCTGGGGTTGAACGCGCAAATATTACTGACAATTTCTTTCCCTAAACTATTCGTGAATTAATGTATGATCTCATCATCTTTTTTAGGATGAATATTCTCTTGGCCAAAATATGATTTATCAGTTAAATTTTTGTGGATGTATCTATTATGGTTTAACAATATATGAAGTGTGCAATTACTGATCGAAGCTATTTGTAAAAGATAAACTTTCATTTGAAAATTTGTAAATTCTATCAAGAAATTCAAGCGAAATATGCAACAAATCTACACGAGAAACTAAAGATGGTCGGTTATTGCAAGTTTTGAATGAGGAACACTGTACAATGGACATCAAGGGGTTAAGTAGTAAGTAGGCCACATTAACCCCAAGGATCCGAGCGATGCATCCAAGGTGGTTCTCCAGATAGCTTGATTCAATAATTCAACAACGTTCGATCATGTTTGACAATATCATATCACATAGACCGAGGTATCATTTTTCAAAACATATGTATAATAGTAGAGATCAAAACCAACAGTCAGTGGATAGCTAAATCTAATCTACGAGCAATATCAACATCCAAAAGACTAGTATTAAAAGGTAGCGTTTCACTCACTCTCTATCTCCCAGGAACTTCATGCATTTCCACCTAATGGTATCACAAAAAGTTTGAAATGAAACTTTCGGTAACGTCTTCTTTGGGAACGTTTCCAGAGTTTGATACAAGCAGCCAGGTCTTCCTCAGTGTTTAGCACAACCTTTCCCCCCTCATGTTGGTACTCAATCGTGTAGGTCCCTGGTTCCAAGTTAAAGAGCTTCTCAACATTCTCCTTAGCAGCTGCAATTGTGATAGAGTGTTTGAGGGCGGCTGTTTCACGTTTCCCTCTATACTCTGCTGCTAAGATGTGGTCATAGTGTGACTAGTCAGAGGGAGGAACACCTCTATACTCTGCGGCTAAGATGTGGTCATAGTGTGAATAGTCAGAGGGAGGAACAGAGACCCACTAAAACTGACGCTCACCTGGATACAAATCACTTAGATTTCTCTTTGCAAGCTTTGACTCTGAAATGCCAACAACATTGGATTTGCAGATAATCAAAGTAAATAAATAAATAAATAAAGAAAAAGGATGTTTATGATGATATAGTAATGGTAACCACAACTGGATGATTGATTTATATTAAACAATAAGTAGGTATAATTTGGACATGACTATTTACCTGATTTACCTTTTTCCTCCATATATTTAAATAACCTGTTTCCGTTTTGAATCTCGAAAGATTCCATTTCACTGACAGTGGTAGTAGGATTGTTGGCGACATGTTGAACACGTAGTTCATCACCAAGTTGAGCACCAGAAGGAAGCTTGAAGCTTGGTAAACACTTCTTTAGAGTTAGTAACAGAGAGTTCAAAAAGATAAATGGGTGGTTGAGCGTGCGGGGCGGGCATAAGAATTCAAAGGCGTAATCAACATATTTTCCAGTGTGACTGCTCCTTAAGCATATCGTAAGACAGCTAGATTTGGTGTCGCGACACAGTTGTCCCAGTAGCCCCTTGTGCCTCAATTTAGAAACATTTTTGCAAAACATTGGTTCCTGAGTTTTAAGAGTGTCCAAAACAAGCCCCTTGTTGTCCTTAGTCTTCAAAGGAAGGATTCCACAGGCTGTTTCATATTTCAGAATGGCACGATAATAGTTCAGACCCATAATGTTATCAAAATCATATCCAACACCACGATATTGACACAATCTGTCAACATGCATAATCGTCGGTTGACGACGATCATTACTACTAGGGTCATCCTCTTTCTCTAAAGAAGAAGACAGAACTGAACAGACATGCTTGACAGCATCATGATCGATCCAAACTTTTGCAAGAGGTAATTGATGTGCTTCACAGACCATCTTTAACGCCTCTTCAATTTCATCTTTGGCATGACTGAGAGGCTGATGCAGCAATATTAATGACTCAATTAGACTTGTTAGAAAGACAAATGATCCTCCTATCAACACAAGCATGATATATAGTAACAACAACCAGTCCGGTATGTATAATTTCATACAACAACACACCAACTAACTAACCATATTCAGTCGAACGAACAAAGTAACAGGAAAACATTTCTAATTGATGATATTACCTCGTACGTAAGACACCGTTGTACATGATGAGGAGAAATAGTGAGACGAACATCCTGCAAATTAATACGAGTAAGTATATAGCAAGGCAACTGTAAGTGTTTTCATCAAATAACAAATACATACTCCATAGGAACTAAAAGAAAAAAGAAAAAATAAAAATAAAATAATGATGGATACATACCTCAATGGAGATTTTAAGGTTGTCTAAAACTTCAAACAGACCCAATCATGTCTTCATACTCAATAACACCAACACAAGTAAGAGGTGTCTTCAGAGAAAAAACATGCAGCAAGATCAAAGAATTGAATCCACACTCAAGGGCTTTATCCACCAATGGATTTGAGTCCTTCTTAAGTTTTATAACAACGTCTGGAAAGCCGTTGAGGAATGCAGTTAGGTGTGGTCCCTGATTGATCATCACAAACCAACCATTGTTGGTACTACTAGTAGCAGTAGCAAGAACATTAACCTTATGTTTAAAGTTGTGCCTATTATGGGTAACAAAAGGGTCGTCAAAAGGACCCTCAAGGGCAAAAGGTTGATCTGACGTAGAAAGGAACCCTCCCACCATGAATACTTCAGGTGACTAAAACTAAATTAACCCACCATGTAAACGTTCACCATAAACAGTATTAAAAGCAAACTTGATCTTGTCGTGAACCATAAGCGAACTATCATCATCTGTTTCAAGTCAATTTCAAATTCATAATTATTATTTATAAATTAGAACAGCTGCTTCTAGACATATTAGTAGTCATATATATTTGATTGAGGCTTGAGGAAACTTGGAGTTTAGGAAATATATTCGGTCATACACTTGTACTATTCTCAGTAAGCAAGGGAACATGGAGTTTACATGGATAACAAACCAAATATTAGTTTTGGCAATGATACCCAAACCCAACAATCATTAAGTAATCATACACATTTCCATACCCGTAGTGTAGTGATTGATGATTGCAAACCAAAGGCCCCCTAAATGAACAAATCAAAGGCATAAACCAAATAATTTAAATGCAATTCTCAAATGAAGGAACAAACGTGTACAAAAAATCATCATGTTCATATATCTATAATCTATAAATCTAATCTATAATCTATCTATAAATTATAAATATATACTAAAGGAGTATAAACGGTTGCTTCATATTTTGCCACATAAGCAAAATGACACGTAGCAACCTCTCATAACTTAAATATAAATAATTATAATTATTTAGATTTAAAAGATAAAATAAAAAATTAAATTAAATATAGTTAGATAATATTTGAATATAATAATTAATTAAAGAATCTATGAATCGTACTCAAACACTAATTGAAATATATTATTAGTGTATTTATCTTTTTAATTATATTATATACAGGGGAAGGATCAATAGGGAAGCTTCAAAATTTGGGGAAAGAGGGAAGCAAATATTAGCCCTTGATTTTTTTATTAAAAAATATTTTTAACATTCATTTGTGATTAATGTTAAATTTTGAATTTTTTTGTAATTTTTAAAATTCATTTATGATGAAATCAATGGTTGAGATTTGCTTCCCTACTTCCCTAATTTTTTTCTTCCCTCTTGATCCCCACCTCTTATATATATATATATATATAGTTTAAAGAATTTCAATATAGTAAATAATAATAATCTTAATAATTAAATAATAAGAATATGGATACAGTATGTACGTTTAACATTATAATTAAATTGTTGTAGAGGTTTTTAGTCTTCTTCATCCTCTTTAAACCTTTAATGTTTTCAACTTTTCATTCTCCCATGAACGGTATGATATATATTATCTTAAGTTACTTGTTTTTAACTTAAAATAGCTTTAATTATATGTAACTTCTTTGAGATTGAAAGTTATTATTAATGTTGTCTATAACTACTAGCTTTTAAGTTGTTATTGTCTTTGTGATTATATTAGTGTTATTTTTACGATTAATTGATCATCATATACCTTTATAATATATACATACATGTAATTTGTGATGATATTTGTAATAAAATTGTTGTAATATTTTATTTTGTAAAATAAGGATCAACAATGGATTACTGAATCATGAAGCAAATTTTTTCTTGATTATTATGCTCATCGTTGAACAGTATTAACTTTGAAGGTGCGTTGTTTCCCTACAGTTATAAGCTTGAATAATATACATTGAAATCTATTTTTATTTATTATATATTACGTATATGTTTATCATTACTTATTGTTTTGACGAAATAAACTTAATATGTATATATAGATATTGTTATTAACCGATTCAACGATGATATTAACTAATATTGCAAATGTAAAAATTGCTTAACCTAAATTTCCGTGCATATATATATATATATTCGTTTGTGTACTATATTACCGGCTGAAATTAAACAAATGTTTTCAAGTCTATGATATTAAGTCAATTTTATGTGTAAAAGCAAATAGGCTTATTTTTTGTCACTTAGTTCTAACTGATTTGTCTAAAAGGTTTCGATGTTCTATTTTGCGTGTCTTTAATTTCAACATATTTTTTAATTAGCTATCAGCAAAGTATTTTTCTCATAATCTGTATATTTCACAATTAAATTCCCTAATCATATTTTTACACATGATCATTCATTGTATTACTCAAATAACCAACTCAATCATTTCAAACATGACTTGATTTAGTGGATGACTTATTTTGAATTGTATAGTGAGTTTAATTTTATCTTTTACTTAGTATATAGCTATTAAATGTCACATAAAACTCATCATTAAGTATATCATGTAATGTTTTTTAAGACGAAAACAAGACCTATATTATATCATCCAATCAAAATTTAGTAAACTATTTATAGGTTACACATGAAAATATTATTTTAATTTCTATTACAAGCTAAAAACTTCAACCAAACCTTTATATAAATTAATAGTGAAAAACTGTAAATCCCTAAATCAATAATTAGTTGATAACTTGATTCCTTTCAAAACTCCAAAACTTAATATTTAAAAAAATGTAAAAGATAAAATATGATTTTATTTTAAATAACACTTGCTTTGGTAGAATTTTTTTTTTCCCTTTTTGTTATCTAAACGTACTAAATTAGTAACAAACTTACAAAGGCGACGCACTATATCACAACGAAATGGATGGATTGACTTTTTTTAATGTAGAAAAATAGATTTTTTATTATCGAACAAATTTTATTGAATTTGCAATAAAATATAGTAGAAAAATAGTAAATATATCAAATCAGTAAGGCCTCATATTTTAAATTTGCTTTAGGCCTCATAAAACCTTGAGCCGCTTCTGGGTGGTGGTAATATATATCATTATATACTAATTTAAAATTTTTAACTTTTGAATTTTTAAAGCAACACCACATTTTATAAACCCTCAACGCGACATGGTATCACTTAGTTGTTGATATCCATTGTGACATTACCCTCTCACGAGCCATACGATACCCTCATGAAGTCCATGAAAAAACTGAATAGCTAAAACCAATATATACCGATAGTAATTTGGTTTGATTCGATTCGGATTCCATGTTTGTTTTGGATGGTTCAGATTCAAATTTTAGGAACCTAAATCCTAATGAATTTATGTAATTGCATCTTCCTAAAAAAACATATGTTTTTATAATGGTTTGAGTATTGATTATAAATATTCGGTTATCGAAAAATGTGTTTTTTCTGGATTTAAAATGCATTCATTTTTGTCCTGACATGGGATGGTTGACTCACAGCTCGACCATGGATGCTTTGATCATTTTAATTTTGTCTTTAAATATCAAACTTGTTTCAAACTTAAACCGTATCCTTGTAAGCTTAAAATTTCCATTATTCTCTCAAATAAAAAGTGATCTTGTGATCATCTTGTTTCTTCTAAGTGTGTAAGGCAGTAAAAGCTATTTAGCTTAGAGTTGATTATTATAATGAGGTTATTAAATTGTAAGTACTTTGTGTTACCAAATCAGGTTGTAATGTTGTCGGGGGTTGCAAAACTTGGCCTAGACGGCCAATAAATCCCCAATTAATCGCTAGTGGGCCATATGCCGAAGAGATTTAAGGTGAACCGGTCTATTAGTCGACTATCAAAAATTTTTGCGAAATAATTATGACTTAAAAGAAAAGTTGGGGCTGGGCTTGTGTGCGAAAGAAAGAGAACGAAAAAAACTCTAACTATTGACTTAGTTTGACCGAGTTGACCAAGTTCGTCCGAATTTTGACATAGTTTTTAGGGGGGAAATCCTAATTATTAAGGGGGAAAATCCCTAATAACTAGGGTTACGCATTTAGAAATGTGTATAACTATGCATCGAGTATGAGTTTTATACTGTGTACATTACAGCTTGAACGTCAGTCGAAACTATTTATTTTTGTCAATATATGTACAAGGTGACCTACATAACAGGTTACCGATTAAACTTTTATTTTCAATAATATTAATGTGAACATCATATCCAAAGTCATTATTTAATTATTTATGAAAAATATATATTATTCATTAAATGTTTATAGTACTTTCCTTCATCTTCATTTTTCCAAAACCATCAACCACCACCATTGGCTTATATCTGCAAATACTGGCTTATATCTGCAAATATGGAAACAAGTAAAGGGGATCAAAACACACACATACTAACACAATCTGTTGTTCTACTCTTAAAACTAAATCGGTATCCCCAAAATAAACCCCCTCAATTTCATGTATTGTTCTACTCCCAAAACTAAAAATATCACTCAAATTCATCTTCCATCAACAAGTTATTTGATTTACTCACCATTTATTCATCCACCATCAACACCCGCTTCCTGATTTCTTTTTTCTTTTTAATTTGGGCGAAAAGTTATGAAATTGGTTCGAATAATCTAGGGTTTGTTCAACAATAAAAGCCCTAAATACGAGAAGCTATAAGACATATCATAATTTCAAGTTTTAGATTCGTTTGAGTTTTGAGATACAAGTTTTAATGGTTACTCTTCAATTTATGTGTATGACTATTTGGTTATGATGTTTATATACTTGTATGTATACAAATTTATTAATCACAATTTACACTCAAGTATTGAATGAGGAATGATCTAGCGAAAGCTAAGCTCAATTCAATACAATCGCTAATTGTTATACTCACTGAAGTAAATAGAATAACGATAAACAAACTAAACTATTACTCGTTGACAAATTTTTGTACTTAGACAAACTACAATCAGTGACATACAAGTGATTGATACAAAATATGGCAATTATCTACGTACAATATGTCACTCTATTTATAGCCAAGATACTTGTGTAAATATCTCCTGAAACCTTGGACAATAAAATGACGTGTGTCACTGTGTGAATGGCTTCGCTCTCCAGATAGTGAAACATTTGCTTAATAAGCTCAATTCCAATTAATCAACAATATATATCAATATTATCAAAAATCGAATTAATCAATAATTACAATCATCCATAAATTAACTATTTACATGCTATAGATAATTAACAATAATTATAATAACTAACAACTTAATCAAATACACAATTATTACTTAGAAAATCAATCAATCATTCAAATATCACAATATCAATTACAGGTAGTTTCAATCCTCTGAATGAATACAAACACACTAGCCCATAATGGGATCTAAAACTAGCCTAATGATCATTACAATAGAAAACATTATAATGAAGGTAATTGCGAACCAAATGAATAACATACGGTCTTCACTTAAACGAGTCTTGATCCAATCAATACGTTCTTCAAAAATTTGTAGATAGAAAATGTAAACCTTAACAATGGAGTAAACCATAGCCAAAATTCGTCCTTTTAAAATTAGAATTGGAGTTGTATATGTACTCGTTGAGCAACCAGAATGGCTCGACGAGTTTCTATTTTCAGATGATCAATGTAGTCTTTATTTGAGCTTTTTGAGATCAATAAATTAGTTGTCATTCCTATCTTCAAGTCTTTGAGTAGCTTATAACTCCGTATTTATATCCACTTTGACTCGACGAGTAAATGATTCCACTTGACGAGTAGTTTTCCTGATTTAGCTACTTTATTTGATAAAGCCTTGTTATCTTCAAATCTTCTTCTTATATAACATTATCAAATATAAACGATTTTAATAAATAAACTAACAATAAAGCAATAAAAACTAATAAAATTAACTACTTTATACTACTAAAACATATACTTTTGACTACTTATCACTTATTCTTTCAAAGCATTTAAGATTAAACTTGGTTTGGTGTTTGATTACTTTCCATCAATGGTTTGGTAAATTCCAGAGGTGATAGACAAAGTTGGAACACTATTGATTCCTCCTGTCCTTTTCTGGACTTATAAACTAAGTTTGTAATTTAAATCGAAGATTTTCCATTCATGATTTAAACCATATCTTAATTAAATCTACCCAATATATCCCTTTGTAATCAACAATGCACATTATTGTTAAAACAATATTTTGATGGCTTCAAACCGAGACCATGTTTTTATAACACATATAATTAATATCCTTTGACTAATGTTTGTGACGTCTTATCAAAAAGTTTTAATCACGTTTATTGGTGGAAAGCCGATAGTTTAATTGAGGTTTAAGATCGTAGATGCAAAGCATATTCAAAACACCGAGTTTTCATTTGTATAGTTTAATATAACATCATCCCGACTATAACGGCTAACTACATCACAACAAGCACGCAAATAAACTACTCACTAATCATGGAAAATCCTTAACATGCATTTTAATTAAATAGATAAATGATATAAAGAACCTTGAATAATGCGTAGCTGAATAAACTTGAAAAAGTATAAAAAGCAAAACTCCAAGTATTCTCCAAGAAGATTACAATATTTCCCCTCTAATTCTTATTTAACAGATAACTAACTAGAGACTAACTTTTTATGTATTATCACAACGCATCAAGCTAGGAAAGGAGATAGGGGGTCATACCAAAAGAAGTATGGGTGATGGTTCTCAGGGCAGCAACAGTGAGAGACGCAATATCATAACTTTGGGAAAACTCATACGGGAGGAGAGCAAGATGTGTAAAATTAAGATTATATCGGATGAATAGGAAGTTGCATAAACTCTTTAGTGACCCAGTTCCTAGACTGCTCAAAAGCTATCCATGTTCAAGGGCAGAAAGTGCTCACAGCTAGATACAATTGGGGACATCTTCATGAGAAGCTTATAAGTAGACAACTTGAAATGAAGCTTTGGGATCTGGGAATTAAGATAGTCCAAAGCAACACCTCGAGGACAAGGTGTTTTTCTGAGGGCGAGAGCAATGATACGATTAAGATGTTATTAGGAAACTATAATATGTTTTATTATTTAATACTTTAGTTAGAGATATTAATTATTAGGAAAGTATCATTAGTATTAGTATTTACTTTTAATTAGGTAAGTCTTAAGAAACAAGTTAGGTAAACTCTATTAATAGGGCTCTATAATTGTAACTTATATATGTTGAATATTATTGTTGGTTTTGGTATATTCGAGAGTTAATTTACCTCTCGAAAGTAAATCATGAAAGAGCCAAACGACCTCTCAAAAATTGATTATCTATGTTAATTACTATTATTATTTGGTTTTATCGAGATACAAGCATTGGGTTCATCTCAGATAATGGAAATCAAAACTCCATTCTTTTCCCACTTATCATTCTCGGTTAGAATAAGTACTTACAAAAACTCAAGTTAATCCATTCCTTTTAAATGACTCATTCCCAGTATCATTCTCGGTTAGAATAAGTACTTACAAAAACTCAAGTTAATCGCAAGACGACTCTCTTTCGAGTTCTACAACTGACAAACTAATTGACTGTTTAGCCCATTTCTCTGTTTCGATTCTACATTCGTGCCCAACAATGAAATGAATCATGTTTCTCTAAACTCATTCCAGATTCCATTCCGAGCTTATAACTTTATACTAACAACATTTTCAGTTTAAGCTCAACTTTCTTGATCTACGAAACATACACAACAAATTTAAACAATAAAATGGTGATGCTTAATCAATCAATAACTATTAGGCAACCAAATTTAGGCAACATAATCAAATCTATTTCATAAAATTAATCCTATGCAAGAAACTTCCATAAGAACTATTGTTTACATCACACAATTGAATCATTTAATGTCACATGAAAACTAAACAAAGAACCTGAAAACGATATTGACCACACTTTGCTTGTTCTTTTTACCTAGACCAAATGTATATCACACAAAAAGTGACCAGCGTCTTTAAAGGTGTTTTAAGCCTCTAATTTCATGGCTGCATCAAGATCATCAACCGTGTTATTTTGCTGTGACCAGAGTTGTGCATATCTACCACCATTTGACAACAGAACATCATGAGCACCTTGTTCCACCACCCTTCCTTTCTCGAGAACGATAATCTGGAATTTCAAAAATATCACCGTGTATTCATTTAGCCACTTTTCAGATTCGCAAAAATATTTGGTTCAGTTGTAGAGATTTTTAAAAGATCAGTAGTCAGCCCAAATAAAATTCAAAACCGATTTATTGTTATGACCCAGACCAAAAACATAACTGAAATTGGAACAGTTGTTTAAAAAAAATAATTTATAAAACTTGAAACACTATCGTTATAACGCTATATTTTCAAATTAGGAAACCGTAAGTTTGGGAAAAAGGGGCTCGCCTCATCGCATTGCATTGCAGTTGTAAGTCTATGAGCAACAAAGACTGCTGTTCGGTTATTGGCAAGTGATCTCAATGCAGTCAAAATCTCTGCCTCTGTTGTGCTATCGAGAGCACTTGTTGCTTCATCACACAACCTGAAAGTAAAGAGTTGTAAGAAAATTGGTTATTGGGATGAATGTAAAATTACCTATCATAACTTTGATAAACTTATTAGTTGTTACTACTAAATTAAAATTTTTTCAAGTCGTTGGAACACACGTCCAAAAATCCTTTAGATTCTCATAGTCATATCAACTAGATTTCGTCAGTACAAGTTGTCATTCACATTAACAGATTACGTTAACATTGAGGGAGTTTAATTGGTCCATAAGTTCAACAAAGGCTATTGCTAGCGAACCAATGTATAGATTATCAACTATCATACGCACGTTAATTACATGAAAAGATGTTATTGATATTGTTATGACTTACGAGATAAATAACTTTTTCTGTGCTTATACATGCAAATAGAAAAGAAAAAAAATGAGATTGATGATTACTGTATCTGTTTTTTGTTTATAATTAATGAAAACTGAAACTTACAAAATAGGAGGAGCTTTCAGGAACGTACGAGCCAGTGCAACTCTTTGTTTCTCACCACCACTAAGCTGTAAAAATAAACAAATGAAAATAAAATATCATGTCGAATTAACAATTAACTGTGTAAACCGTTTGTAGCTAGCTCTGAATTGAACCTTTTTCAGATAACTTAAGAAATGAAAAGGCAACATAAGAGCTTACCTTTAACCCACGTTCCCCTACTAGAGTAGAATATTGCTGTGGGAAGTTCATGATAGTGTCATGAATAGCTGCTTTTCGAGCAGCATCGTACACCTGGATAAGTTCAATTGGTTAGAGAAAATGAAATCCACTCCCTTATATTCTAATAACGAGTTAACAACACATCACAAAGAAATGCAACATTCACCTCTTCTGGTTTAGCTGAAAGACGGCCGTAATGAATGTTGTGAAATATTGTGTCATTAAATAATACCTGCTCAAAGCAGAAGATGTTCGAATATGTATTTGTTAAGTTATAGATTTAAAATATAAATGGCCCAAGATGTGAGATTGAACTAAAAAGGTCAAAAGGCTGTAATCATTTTTGAACTTACTGTATCTTGTGGGACGACACCAATGCATTTTCTAAGGCTTTCAAGTGTAACCTTCCGAATATCTTGACCATCTACCCTCACCTGTCATATACGTAAGTATTAAGCTTGTTTGAGGAAATATGAGCACTGCAATTACTTTATGTGATAATGGATTAATTTCAGTTATAGCATATTTAAACGGGTCAAAAGGGTATAAATACAAAAAAAAAAAAAAAAAAGAACCAGTTACCGTTCCAGAATTAGTGTCAAAGAACCTGAATATCATTCTAAGAATGGTCGATTTACCTGCACATGAATTCAATTCATGAATATTGTCAAAAGGCAGCTGTTCACAGCTATCATCCATACAAAATTAAGTTAGCTGAACAGAAACATTACCACTGCCACTAGTTCCAACAATAGCCACACTTTTCCCAGATGGCACCACAAACGATATCCCATCAAGAATCTTTCTTTCTGGCAGATAACTAAAATAGACGGGAAAGAAAATACATATCAGCAAGTTAGATACACGGCCACTCTATGGTGCTGTATGTTTACTCACATGTAAGAAATTTGAGGCATTCAGAGCTTTGACTTTAAAGATAATAGAGATTGGAAAATAAGTTTTTTAAATTGTCAAATCACACTCACTTACCTAAAATCAACATCTTGGAATTCAATGCTACCTCCACCTAATATTAGAGGCTTTGCATCATCTGCGTCTCCGACTTCTGCCCTCTCCTGTAGAAACAAAACAGCAAAAGGGTTTTCCTGACACACTGATATATACATTCTGATAAGTGCAAGGTAGCGTGTAGAAGTGGCAAGTCAAAACAGGAATATGATTACAACAACCAATTGGTTTCAATCGTAATATTAGTCTTCAAATAGGATAAAGACACTGTGGGCTACTTTCAAGTTTCAACCAATTTGACTCATTACCCTTTAAGCTGATTTTTTTACATACCCATTGAAATAAAATATCTGCCAAATCAACCCATTGAGACAGAAAACCCATTGGTCTTAAAACAAATATGGAACCATCTTGCATCTGTGTTCTCTATTTCATCAAAAGAATTTAACAGAATTTACAGATCATGAACATGGAAAGAAGAAATTAAAAATACCTCAAGCAACTGAAACATGGATTTCATATCGACAAGACTCTGCACGGTTTCACGATAAACACTGCCAAGAAAATTAAGAGGTAGAGACAACTGGAAGAGGAGCCCATTTACCATAACCTGTGCAAATTGTATATACATTGTATGGTAATTCATAAATCATATTTGTGAAGATTACAGGTTAAAATGAGATCGTAACAATGGTATACCAGATCACCAACAGTTGCTAGACCGTTCATTACGCCATTAGCTGAAAGTACCATGGCCGCTGAAAGAGCAGTACTGAACACTAAAGTTTGGCCAAAGTTCAAAACAGCAAGACTACGTTGTGTCTTCAGGGCAGCCTCTTCATACCCTGAGGTGAACATTACAAATTTAATGAGTTAAGAATAGAGGTGGTGAACGAGCAAGTCGGGTGGATTAGGGATCCGGTCAAAACGGGTAGTTGTAAGTCTGCTGAAAGCAAGTATGAAGGTTGTAAAATACTTATACAGATTTCCTGTGACTTTTAAACTGTTTTTATGTTTTCCTTTTAGCTAATTTTATAAAGTTACCTGTTTGACCAGTTATAAAATAATAACCAATTTTTTACATATATAAGTTGAAATTCCCTCGTCCACTTAACATGCATAACCGCCATGCTCCTTCCCCCACCAACTCAATAATGAAACTGAAATACTTATCATATATCACAAACTTGTTTAAGGAGACAGCAACTTACTCCTCAAATACTTATCGTACTCCTCAGTTTCATGATGCTCGTTGTTGAAATACTTGACAGTCTGACCAAAACATTTATAAACTCAGACAGAAAAAATAACAACAACAATAAATAAAATGTGATATTATAATTGCACAAGAAATCAATATACATTTTAATCAAGAACTCCTCACCTCATAATTTATAAGCGAATCAATTGCCCTCGTGCTTGCATCGTTGTCAGCTTTATTCATTATTTTCCTGAATTTAGTTCTCCACTACATAATTCAAATTTTATAAGGATGCGTAAATAACAAAAACGTAATATATCAAAAACCCTCTTCGGAAGGAAATAGTTTATTGAATGACGTACTTGTGTTATAGTCAATGTGAAGGCAATATATGCAGCAACAGACAAAGAAGTAATCAGTGCAAACGTTGCTCCAAATTTGTATGCTAGAATACCTGATACCATTGAAATCTGAAACACCAATTTTTAAGCTGATGAACATATATTGAAAAGCAAGAACTGGAACAAGGATTCGTAACTGATGCTCAAATAAACAGTTGATAATAGATCGTATAACAGAGTTACAAGAAGTGGAAAAGATTACCTCTAATACTGTTGGTACAACATTAAATACCATGGCCGAAAGAATAAAATTAATAGCTCGGCTTCCACGATCAATAATTCGGTTTAAACCTCCTGTTTCTCGACTGCAAACAAAAAACTCGATAAGAACCAACATATGAAAGCAACAACCATAAGCTATCATTCTGTAATATTGAGATTTAAAGTAGAAGTGGCAATTTGCACGCACTTAAATATGAATAGGTCGATTTGGGTTATGTTTTATCACAAACAAGTCTACTGAAAAAGCAGCCAAAAAGAGATGGGTAAAGTAACTGTATTTTTAATGCATACACCCTATCGAGTCATTTGTTTAAAAAAATAGATAATAAATAAATAAATTGAGAAACGTCGATTAGGAAGGCAATAATAATAATTAAAAAATGCAGACATAAACCTGGAATTACACTTAAAAAAAATAAATAGGAAAAAATTATAATGACACGATCATAAACATATTACATACCTTAGATGATACCGAAGATCAAGCTCATGCAAATGTGCAAACACCTACAATATATCAAGTATTAGTAAACTTTAAATCCTATACTTCCATAAAAAATTACGCAAGCACATAGAACTCATTATATAAACCCTATTAATCAGAGGTGGCAATGGTTATGCTTGATCTCTAACAGGTCAAACTGATAACCAAAATGAAGAGCTTAAAAGTAGACAGGTCGAAAGTCTCCCTAAACATATTTTTAATGCATAAAGTCTCCGAAATCATTCTATTCAAATAATTACATTATCGTTAACATGAAACATACTATTACTTCTTTCTTTTTTTTTTGTAAAAAAGGACAATCAAAGAAAATGTTTTGGGGTTAACCCAAGCAGACTCGCTTTGACCCGTACTGAAAAAAACCGTTTTGAAGGGAACCCATTTTCAACCCTTACCCATCACGTACAGTTTGCCACCTCTGCTAACAATCAAATGCCCGAAACCACACCCACAAAGTGGGAGGTTGTTTCGTCTTTAAGTATTACCTTTCTTGAAACTGATCTAATTGTCCGCAATGCCACCTTTGAAAAGACTGCAGTTCTCAGCTCTGGATAAGCACACATACGAAAAGGTGTAAATGTGAAATAACGTGGGAAAATAATAAAGGTAACTTATCCACAAATATGCAAAGAAAAACTAGGTTTCTATTTTGGTTTATTATTAAAAATATTTATATATTAGATATATAAACACGAAAACAAGCATTAGCAATTACTTCATAATGAAGTACCGTTGAAAGCGGAAACCCCTGTTCGTGCTATTCCATAACCAACCAACACAGCCGCAGGACTGACAAAAATTGCTAAAGCTGTTGAATTATTGGCTGCAAAATCTGCAATTGAACTAGAATTCCCTGATGCTGTTGTTAGCCAATCAACAGCAAGCTTGAACAAAAACGGAACTTGAACATTCAAAACCTGACGAACAAAAGAACATGTAAGTTATATGTAACCAACAATGATTTTTACAGACAATATATACAGAAGGTATACAGCATACTAAAGGTAACAACGGAACAATAACCGGGACTAGCAGGTTGGCTAACGAGTCAATGAAGAAAATAGTGTTAGAAAAACAAGTTGCCTTGGTTGGGCTCCAAATGCTCATTTTGTCTTCTATAGATCATAGAAGATTGATATATTATATTTGATTACAAAAAATATTACCTAAATGATGATTCAAAATTGAATAAAGCAACTTAGGAGTAAAAATTTGAGAAGAGGTAGAAAAATGGGTGGGCGGAGGTTGGTTTACAATGGGTAACTCTTACTGTGGGTCAAACATATCGTTTTGATCGACACACCAATACCTTTTGTCCAACTTTATCCTGAATGCTATAAATCATTGATATATTAAATACGATTACAAAAAAACTACACTTTTATAATTAATCCATTTTTTAAAAATGAAAAGATTTGAAAGGTCATAAGCTTTTAAATACACTTCGGACGACTTACCACATTAGCCCATTCACTTTTTGGCTAATTTTTAATTTTCAACAAATTGACCCGCTAGAGATTAAAGAATAGAAAAAAAAAAAAAAAAAAAAAACCACTTCTTAGGTAAACAAGTTGAAATTGTCTCCTTTACACTTACCACTATTCGTCTATTCCTATTCCCATTTGACCCATTATGAATAGAATATAACCCAAACTGACCACTTCACATCTAAGAGGTTTAATCCCCCCCCCCATCCCCACCACTCTAGCTAAAATAATATACCACCGTTGCATATTAGTCACTAACTCACCTTGGCTCCGACCAAGAAACCCAGGGCACTAAGCACTCGTAATCTAAACTCCATGTTATCTTTCATCCACAAGTACTTTGCAAGTGTACCAAGAATCTTCGTGTTACTAATATTTTCCGCTTTTGTAACAAAATTCTTTTCATCTTCTTCTTTATTATTCTTTGTTCCTTGAGCTCCACTTGATGTTGATAATGAAGCGAACCCATTTGGCACAGAACCCTGCTAATCAAAAATATATAAACATCCATCAGAAATATCAATGTCAACATATACTATTATAAACACACTTGCTATAACACCAGTAATTTTTTTTCCTTTTTTCTTTATATGCTACTTAACAAGGAACTTCAAACCAATATCAGCTACACATATATAAATATAAATATTAACATTAACATTAAAAAAATAGTACATTCATTTCAAAAATACAATTTTCTTACTGAAACATATTACATAATCCTCCAAACCTCAAAATTTTAAATTACATAATAGTAAAATCATGACATGATTAGTTATTAGTTTTTAGCATAGTAATTATTTACTGTAAACAGTTTACTAACTAAATACTCATCCAAACACACTTTCCAAATAGCAATAAGTCCGTAAACCGTTAGAATAACCTTAACCGAAAACACTTCAAATAAATATTTTATTAAGTATCATTAAAAGTAAAATATCAAAATACTTACAATTAATTTAAAAAATGAAGAAAAAAGTAAAAACTTACAGGTTGTTGTTGAGGGGGAGTAGGTGAGAAATCAGAAACGAAAGCATTTAAATTTCTGAAAAAATGATTCGAATTTCTGGAAACACTCCATGAATTACGCCGTTGTACGGAAAACTGTCTAGTCGTTAATACACGATTAGTTAAACTTGTTTGTGAAATTAATGAACTAGAAACCCTAGAGGTGCTACTACTACAACAGGTGTGGCTCGAATTTAACATCATCGTCACGTTATTGGTTGTGGTTGTTTGATGAATGAGTTTGTGAGCCCTGATTATGTATTTTGTGGCCATTGTTGATTGTCTTTATTATAATTTAGGGTTTAATGAATAAATTAATTGGTGGTGGTGGTGGTGACATTGAATTGAAAAGTCGTTGACTATGATGTGAACACGTAGTTGTAATTGAAGTTGTAGAATGGAACCCTAATGCAAAATGAGTCGACGAAAAAGTGGTCAGCAAATCGCATTTGTGGCGGCAACTTCCTCGGCTGGGCTCGGGAATTCAAGGTCATTGTTAAATCCCAGCTCACTATACTACTAATGTTTATCTATACCTCTGTTCTATAATCTATAAAACATTTTTATGTTTTGTTTTTCGAAATTTTTGGAATTTAAACTTAGCACTCTTTTTACATTTAACACGTGCAATTTTCATTTTTCAACATATTTTTGCACTTCTTTCAGTTTTAACGATTATGTTTATAATTTTATGTTACTATCGACTCACTACTATAGATGATTTGTTTATAAAATAGAAAAAAAAGTAAAAAATTATCGTCGAGTCTTTATCTTTATTTTTATAAATAATTAAAAGATGATACGATGGAGAAATTTGAATCTTTAATTGGCTTTCACAATTTTCGATCCAACAATCTTAATTTCTTTCCTCTAATTACACTTTTGATCCCTTAAGTATTTGATATGTTTATTTAAACTAAAAAATAGATCAAATATTCAATTCATTTATAAAAATTAAAGAGTCTATAAACTATATAAAAAATTGACTACAATATTATTCATTCTATTGAAATTAAATCCGTACGCATTATAGCGGTTCTATAAGCTACATAAAAAAATCTATCAAATAAAAATTAAATTCTACTCGCGATCTATAAACTATGTAAAAAAAATCGGCCA
Source organism: Logfia minima (assembly GCA_963921325.1). Classification (NCBI taxonomy): domain Eukaryota; kingdom Viridiplantae; phylum Streptophyta; class Magnoliopsida; order Asterales; family Asteraceae; genus Logfia; species Logfia minima. The sequence goes on along the minus strand of OY992766.1, from coordinate 6,159,969 downwards.
CACTATTTTATTCATTTATAAAAATTAAATTAAAATATTTAATTCATTTATAAAAGTTAAATGTGTCCCGCCTTATCGCGGGTTATAAACTATATAAAATAATTAGCAACAAATCGACCAGAATATTTTATTCATTTATAAAAATTAAATTCGTTCGATCCGCGTCATCGCGGATTTATTAACTATATAAAAAAGTCAATCACCATATTTTATTAATTTATAAAAATTAAATTAAAATATTTAATTCATTTATAAAAATTAAATTCATCCTATCCTATTACGAATTTATGACCTAGTTTATATTATAATAAAATATTACATTACCATACACAAGACATGTATCATGATAACTTACATAATAGGACCTTTAATTTAATAGTTATGTCAAATCAAGGTAAGTCAATTTAAAAGAAAAAAGATAAGTATTCATTATAGTTACTCTCTAAAAATAATTTATGAGATATATGGAAAGGATCCATAGGGAAGCTCCAAATCTTGGCGAATGAGTGAAGCAAATTTTAATCTTTGATTTTTCATAAATAAATGTTTTTAACATTCATTTGTGATGAATGTTAAATTTTAAAATTATTTGTGATTTTTAAAATTCATTTACAATGAAATCAAGGGTTGAGATTTGCTTCCCTCCTTCCATAATCTTTTTACTTATCTCTTGATCTCCACCCATGAAATATATATGTTAGTTAACGTTAGTGATCGACTTCATATTATATCTTTACACACCATATTTGATCCGAACGTACGTCATGCGATTCTAAAATGAGCAAGGTTATGGTTACAAACAAATTACACAAACAAAAGTTTAAATTGACATGTCATACTTACATTAATAACACTTAATTTTATATCCCAAAATTTATACTTTTTATCCATATCCTTTTATCTTTTATAATACTAAAAGTAACTATCTATAAAATGTGAACACATACATCATGATACCAAAAATACTCTACACATGGTACATATTATAGCAAATAATAAGGAACATACATACATAAATAATTTAATTCAAAACAAAATTATGATAAATAAACTTGAAATTTTTTACAGTAACTCTCTAAGCATGTATGTCAATTTGGGAATATCTCATAAAAGAACTAACCTTAAAACGTTTGGCCAATGTTTCATGACTTCTTGCTAACAAGGATCTCCTACAAATCCGATAAAAAGCTTTCTAAACTTTATACACGACAAGTATCATACTATCTACGTAGAAGTTCTAGTCGATTGGTCCAAGTGTTTGGTACTCTTTAACCCTTTACAACTCCATAATTTAACATTGGTAACATCTACATAAAATGTTTCATGAATTGAAAGCCTTTAAATTGTATCCAAAACCTTTTATAACTTTCTAAATCATATCAACTGACCATCAAATCTTTTAGATGATGCATGGTAACATGTTAACCATGCATGTTTCTCAACCCACAAATCACATAGTCTCATTTAACTATTAGGCCCTAAAATGACCAAATATATGTAGATGTAGGTATACATTTCTGTTTTATCTTGTGACAAAACTTCATATAAGAAATATAGGTTATTTTAACTCTTCATGCTTTTTTTAATCTAGAACCATTCTTTTATTATATCAAAATCCTACTATCTCTAACTCATGACAATCACACTTAATCAGATCGTAACCAAAACTGTTCATTACTATCATTTAGAGAAACACAAAAGACTATAATGACACTCAAAAACTCTACGAATCGACCACAACATGATCAACAATTGAAGGTTAATTTGTAACAAGGTAATTAATTAATTTGAAGTTGGGAAGAAGCTATATATACCTTCTGATGAAACTGAAATTCGACATGGGAACTATCTCATGGCTAAATCTCACTATGCAAACACCACTAATCGCTGCTGCCTTCTCGATCACTTGAATCTATTAGGGTTTCTGTGTGTTTACAAAGAGTGGTTTATATAGGTACGCAAGTCTTGCATGAAAATAACGATTGATGAGGAAGGGATTCAAACTCGCACTATCATATATCCAAAAATATGATTTCTAAATTGCACTTTTTTAGCTTGGCCTTAATCATATTAATTACGAAATGACTATAAAAATAACTACCTTTTATTTAAAATATATAGTGACTAAAAACTACTAACGGCTATTAATATAAAATTAAGTATTAAAAAGTTGCTCTTGTATGTGCTCTAAAATTAAAATTTGTATTGATGATAACGTTTAGAGCTATGATTTAAAAACACTATGATTAGAAATAAGATATGGATTTCCACTATAATACCATTGGGTGTGTCTGGTTAGTTGGTGAGTTTGAGTATGAATATAGGTTTAGAAATGATAGATAAAATAATTTGTTTGATACGAAGATATAGACATAATTATTAAGAATGATACCCTGAAAATATGTATTTCTAAAACCCATGTAAGGGGTTGGGTTCGCAAGGTGTGAATAAGTCATTCCAATGGTGATTCGATACAACCGACCAAACACCCCCTAATTTTTAAAAAAATTATTAACGAATTGAAAATAAGATAATAATTATAGTTAAATAAGAAACATTAATCATCCAAATTGAATATTTTATCATTATTCACCACCCACCCATAAAAGTTAATTGTAAAATCATATCATAAACTCTTAGGAGTATGATTAGCAAAATACTAATACCAATGATTTTTTAATATAAAAAAGGTAACAAGTTTAAATGTAAATGTAATTTTTAATACTTTAATTATCTACTAGTAAACTTCACGCACAATGCAGTGGTACATTATGCATAAAAAATGAGTTTAGTTTATGATGGTGAGTAATAATTTTATTTCATTTTTATAGTTTTGCTTAAATTAACTAAGGATAATTTAGTTATTTCAGATCCTAAACTTTTTAACATTAAAAAATGAGTGTAAATAATTTATAATGTGTACGTGTGTTTGATAAATTATGCCTTTTTTTTTCTTCTTTTATCAATGAGTCCGACTTGTGAAAACTGAAAACCAAAAACAACTTTCCTGAACCCTGTGGTATCTCCGATCTCTTCAATGGCTGTTCTACAGAGATTCCAATCGAATTCATCATCATCACTGCTATTACTTATACAATTATGTTTCATATCTCTTTTCACTTGTTCTTCGTTCGCAATCGCATCTGTGTACGTTTATTATTCTTTCATCTACTATTTTATTTTTAAAATCTAGTTTTTCCAATGGTTGCTATTTGTATATGATTTATGGATTATATGTTAGAGCTAGTGGTTTGATCGTTACCTTTATGAAACAATTTGTTGTTAATTATGTCTGTTTCTGTTAATTTGATCTCTGATTAAGATTTGGAGCTTATAGACAACTTAGGGTTTTAAGATTTGGAGTTTATAGACAACTTAGGGTTTATATCATGTTTTATTTGAAAGCGTGAATTTGTTTTATAATTTGTGAATGTCCGAATCTTTTAAAAATTTGTTTGTTTTGTTACTTGATTATTAAGCTTGTTGATGTGTGTATTGATATTAGTAGAAGATCTGATTATGTATAATCTGATCATTGTATACTAGAGATTTGTACTATAATTGAGCTGAATTGAATGCTAACTGAAGTTTCATATTCTGCTTATAGCCTTATATGGTGAATAAGCAATTTCTATTGAAGAGCTTTTTTATTACTAGATGTTAGACTTATTTATATATGTCATCCGAGTAGATCAGGTTATGTATTATTTGATAACTAGTAGGGTACCCGCGGTATGCAGCGGAAATAAATACAAAACATGTTGATTGCCGGTCACATGTCGTTCTTTGATAATATGGAGTTGATGCAACTCAATATGAATTGTCAAATAAAAAAATGTATGTTAATTGTTTTTCATGTATAAAACATTTGGTCTAGTGGTCTTCGCTCTTTGACTAATTTTAATTTCTTATGAGTCTATTTATTTATAATGTATTAAAAAGCTTTTAGTCAAACAATTTGGAGAAACCGATTAACATCATCATGGTATGGTATAGGTATAGTATTTTATAGTTTCCATCTTTGGGTTTTAAGAAAGAGAAAGTGAAACGATTTATAGGTAAGTAGAGATTGTAAGTGTTGTACAATAAGTCAGCTGAACGGAAAAGCAATTGCAGTTTCATAACCTTATGGTATGGTAAATGATCTATTTGATTTGTGTATCCTTAGTCAGTTTTTGGTGCAATTCCCGTATAACAGTTTTTCATGTTGCCTATTCATGCAATTTATCTTCTTATTTACATCAAACCAATCTTCATGCTCTTCAGGATTAGCACTCCAACAATTGTACATCCCCTTTATACTTGTTACGATTATTTGCTACACCTAGATTGTAGAACTTACAGTAAGACTGGATCATACTAAGCTGAAATCCATTATTATATCTCATATATTTAACACTTGCATAAATCATAGCATAAGGTAACAAATTAAATACAACAATGATGGAAAATTTTTAAAAATATGGAGAATAGTTGACAGGTGGTGGTACTTTGAAGTCTTAAGCCTAATAAGTCAAGGTGAAACCGTGTTAAGTATAAATTGACTAACCTAATGCAAAATTTGTTAAAAGATTGGGCATCATTTAATAGTGGTGACACATTGAAGTTATTGAATAATTTTGGTTTGAAAGTTTATGCTCATATGTGGTGCTTGTGAAAACTTGTATCTTGTGTCATTGTGTGTGTACTTTAAGGGTTCATTATGCTGAAGTCCACTATTTGAATAGCTCATATGTTCCATACATGTGTTCAAGACACTGACTAGTATGAATTGTGTACATCTTAGTTCGTGGTTCGGGTTTTGCATAGAGTGATGAAAACAGAAATCGAACCACAAAGTTCTATCACCTATGATTTGGAAACCGTTCAGTTTCGGTTAAGTAGGTTTCGGCTCACAATATGGTTTGCACTTGGTTAAGTAGGTTATTAACCGAAACTTGGGCTTGACCCCTACAAGCATCATTTCTTCATTTTGTATCCACATTTTTTAGCTTAGTCCAACAAGTATAAGTTTAGTGTATTTTTACATTTATAAACTAGTTAAATAGTCGGAAGGTAGACTTTTCAATATACAAACTGAAAGTTTCAGTGAATCAAAAACCAAAACCTTAATCATCGGGTTTTGCTTTGGTTCAATTATTTCATTTTGGTTAATTCATTTATTTTGCTCTATTCAGTTAGTAGATTGGTTTCTGTTAGTCTCAAGTTGTCGATGAGGGTTTTTTTGTTGTTTCAGTTTTAAGTCTCAAGTTGTATCTCAATGTGGTTAGGATCCTAAATTCAATATCAATTTTGCACTTAGGTTGGCATCTTCTGACTATCACTTGTATATCAAATGGATCTTATGATCCTAATCACTATTATCTTATTTTTGCCAACAAAATAAAAATCAAATAAAACGATGATGTGTTTTTCTACACATGCTATGTAGAAAATAGGTTTTCCTTCTTGTTCTCCTAGACTTGAGCTATTTTGATTTTATTTCTTTGTTTGTTGATTTACAGGAACGGAGGTGCTTACACTATCAATGGTCGAGTGAAAATTCCTGGTATGTAAGTCTGCGGTTGTTGTTCATTTTCAGTCAAAGTTGTGCTTCATGTCCTTTTTAACGTATATGTTTTATGTATCATTTGTCATTTGTGTAATCAGAAACTTAGCCATATTTGTTCCCACATTCTCCATTTGTGTTAAGGAACAATCTACCTCTCTTCTGATATATTATTTATTTACAAGTGTTAGCTGAATTTTGATTATTCAGGTTTTGGTGCAAAAGGGTTTGGTCTGCCAGTAAAGGCTAACAATGCCAAAGTCTTATTGAATGGTGGTCAGCAAGTTACCTTTCTTAAGCCTGATGGTTACTTCTCATTGTATCCTACCATGTTAACCAATTACTTTCTTTTTTTAAATATTTACTCAAATAACATTGTATCTAAAATAAATTGCATTTCATCATCATCTTAATTACTAAGAGAAGTTCATTATCAAGATGATAGTCTTTTTATCACTGTTCAAGTTCCTTAATAATACACTCAAAGCCACAATGTCCCAGCTGGAACCCACCTTATTGAAGTTGATGCCATCGGATACTTGTATTCACCCGTCAGTGTTTCTCTCCTCCTCCTTATGTTTTTCAAGCTCGACACATTTACCCAATAAATCGATTGTTTCTTATATTTAAACCCAGGTACGTGTGGATGTCAGTGCCAGAAACCCTGGTAAGGTTCAAGCAGCGCTGACAGAGAACCGAAGAGGTCTAAGTGACCTTGTTTTGGAGCCTTTGAGAGAAGAACAATACTACGAGGTTAGTTTTTTTTAAGCCATAATACTTTATACTTTATAAGTAACTTAGTATTTTCTTTTTATGCATGTTTAGTACATACTAATTGATTGAACTTATATTTGGTTGTTGCAGATAAGGGAACCTTTTAACGTAATGTCTATTGTGAAAAGTCCAATGGGTCTCATGATTGGATTTATGGTGGTGGTGGTGTTCTTGATGCCCAAACTAGTTGAAAACATGGGTAAGCATTTCATAACTAATTCTGTCATTTCTTATCTTTAAGTTCTGATGACAGATATGATGGTGTAATAGAAAACCAATAAGCATTTTCAGTTATGAAGGAAGTGTTCCACTGTGAAGTTCTCAAGATAAAAGTTATCTTTGAACTATTTATTGTCATATTTGAATTAGAAAGTTTTAGTTTTAGATCTATAAATTTAAAGGGGACTCTAGAGTTGGATCGTCTCAATTGTTAAATTTCCAGAAAATCACATTCATGGGTACCCTTAGTTATTGATTTATGACATATACGGAGTAGATGAAGTGTCTGATATAACAGACATTTTCTTTCCTAAAGAAATAAGAAATATTGCAAGTTCATTGGTAATGTTGATCGTAGCCACTTATATATTCTTTCTTTTTTGGGTTCTTTGGATCAATTGTTAATACTCATTTTTATTTGCATTGAAACAGATCCGGAAGAAATTAGAAAAGCACAAGAAGAGATGAGGAACCAAGGCGTTCCATCCATTGCAAACTTAATGCCTGGAGCTGGAAGGAGCAATTAGATATCCATATATTCTTCTGCCTGCTGTTTTGCGTTCAATTTGAGGATCCTTGTTTTATTTCCGATTGTTGGAATGCAGAATCGGCTTACATGATTGGAATCGGACCGCCAAAAAAAACACACATAGAGTTTATCTTATTTTAAGGGATTGTTACAAGATATTAGACGAACCATCTATTTTCCGTGTAGGTTGATTATATGGTGTATCTTGTACTTCCCTTTGTAACTCTAGTAATCTTTGACATTTATATGTTTAATAGTTAAGCACGATAACAATTTTGGCTTGGGCTATGAGACTTGCAGTATGCTTTTTGAACAGAAAACGTGTACCTTATGAGCTGACACGTGTGTGCTCTTGTTTTTCTTGTCCAATTTAGCCCAACATGGATTCTACTGTTTGAACTTGCATTGTGCTTTCCGGATCAAGAATAACATTGTGATATATGTATCGTAAATATTGAAAAATTCTGAGTCAACCCAAACGCAGTAAACTTTCTTGCTAACTTGAATAATATTTATTTTTTTAACTAGCAAGACAACTTAACTGGTTGAATCAATGCTTTCTCAATGATATTATTAGCAAAAAGAATAGTAGTCAACTAGTTTATATTTTCTGCACTAACTTTCTCGTTGAGAAAATAATTAATTTAATGTGACTCCTAAGTCTTAAAATGTGTTATGAGAGTATATACAATAAACAGATAGTAATCAGGATCAATCTTTATCATTTAATCACTTACGCTAGCATTAACCTTAAGTAAAAGCAGTAAAAGTCCATCTATTATATTATCCTCTTTATATATAGTCTAATTTCACTTCTTTACATAAATTTCACTATCATTTGAGGATAACTGGAAACGTAACTTGTAAACGTCTGATTTTAGCAACTCAAACTAATCAATGTAGTTGGAGATATTCACCTGACATTACTGTGAGATTATTAGAAGACAATCGTAAGTTGCAACAATGAGAGATTAATAAAAAAATTAAAGTTTCAATCCCCACAGCTGTAACTTTAGGGCCAGCTCTCATGCGTGTAGCTTAGTTGGTTCCGGAGGGGAGGACTTCACAAGAAAATGGTCAAGTTTCCTGTTACGGGCGGACACTCTCCTGAGTTAGTCGCTAAATCAGCATGAACATTGCCTTCCACTGTGACCATTTACTCAACCTGCCCGACCCACCCATTCTGCCATTCTATCATACATCCTCTAAGCTTGATGATTAATAGTTGAGAAAAAGCCTTCTGCAACAACACACCAACTAACTAAGCTTGATATTACATGTTTGAAAGACAAAAACAACCAAGTGTACATGTTCCCAGACAAATAGTCAAACCCAGGTTAACAATAATCAACAACATGGATATCCCAGATCACCTGGCAGCTGCTTACAAACCGCCATAACAACACATTCAAAACTGTATTATGCACCAATAGAACACCAAAACTAGTGTAAATTGTAAACTTAAATAGAGATAAGACAGAACATATAAACTAAACTAGCTCAATGTATGCCATGGGTGCATTATCCCCTCTCCTGGGCAAAGTTCTTATAGTTCTCGTGTACCCTCCATTCCTTTCACCGTACCTTTCAGGGACTTCAGCAAACAATGCATGCACAATTTGCTTTTCATAAATGAACCCAAGAGCTTGCCGTCTTTTGTGAAGTGAACCTTCTTTAGCCAAAGTGATCATTTTGTCAACGTACTTTCTCACAGCACTGGCACGTGCTCTGGTGGTTTTGATCCGCCCATGCTTTAAAAGTTGAGTGGTTAGACCACGAAGGAGTGCTTTACGCTGGTCAGGTGGGCGGTTGAGCTTTGGGACACGCCTTCCGTGTCTCATAGCGGAGACACGGCCACCATTGTCGATGATGGTGAAGTTATGCTCATAATCATTATTTCCTGGTATAAACCAACAAGGTCATTGTAGTTATAAAGAGCAATTATGGTAAGGCTACATAAAGCATGCATCTTTGTTGATAATATTGTTGCGTGTAACTTGAAAAAATAAATCCAGTGAAAACGAGTCAATATGGGTCATATATTATTAATAACATGATAAAGCCTTTGCTGCACACAACTTGTTTGCAGCTAACAATACAAAAGTTATCCATTTGTTTTATTCCAAAAAATTGGATCATTATATAACCAATAGCTTTTCCAATCACATTTGATATAACCGTTATGTATTGAAGTAAAAATAAACTACAAAAGTGATTTTCGCAGGTCAACACAACCTGTCAAACCCACCAAATTTTACCATCTATACTGCTATACATGCCATGATTTGCTTCACGTATGAAACCACATTCACTTGTTTAGAGGAAAGACAACAATGCATATAGCATCTAATAATAAGCTATTAGAACATAAAGCATTACTATACATTTATCTATGCGAGTATGGGCACTAAAGTTCCAAAGGGTAAAGGAATAGCTGCAGCAACTAAGTAACTACTTAAAAGGCATGAATTATATTTAAGGTTTTGTTATGTTTACTCATTAGAGGCCATGTGCCCATATGTTAAGGGTTCGGAAACGGTCACAGAAACCCTGGTTAGACCGAGTACATCTGAGGTAAAAAAAAAAACAACAACAAAAAGACTCGCCCTCCCCAGGTAACGTGAACATCCGTTTTAAACCTTTTTTTTTTAAGTTTCAAAGTTTACGGTGCTTAATTTCCCATACAAGACACTTTCTTTCTTTTCTTTTCCTTTCCCCACTCGGAGACCATCCTAAACTATACCCAAGCCACCAAATAACTACATTCAGCAAATAGAAATTATCATTAGATAACTCTTCATATAAAAAACAATCTCCAGACTATAGTTTCTCATATTCTTTGCAATTACATGAACTTTATAGCTTTCATTCCAAAATTCCCTCATAAATTTAACTACAGTAGTATTTTTTTGCTTATAAAAATAACAGTGGAGACGCATAAACACACATAATAGTCCTAAAACACAATTATATCTTTTAAATAATTAATGTGATATCAAGTTTATCTAAACCAGAAAAAATACCCCCATTGCAACCTCGAATTCGAAAAATCATTAAGACACCCACCACAAAGTAAAAAAAAAATGTGAAATCTTTTTAGGGTAAGGTTTCATCTACAAAATGGTTACCTGAATCTTGCTTACAACAAACCCTAAAATAATGTTTAAAAAACATGGAGTAATAATTTCTCCCTACTACAAAATTCTTTTTCCAACTCAACAAATTAACCGAGTTTATGCAATCAGCAACATACTTGAATCCAAATAACAACACCTCTAAAAATCAACAAAGGTGATAACTTTACATAAATTTCATAACAATAACAACAATACCCAATCCCTCCGAGGGCAAATTTCACCATCATTGCACACACACAGAACACATTGAAGTAAAAGTTTGAACTTTTACCTGAAGAAGTGAGATTTGGAAGTGGATTAAGAGCTTTAAGACCAAGAAAAGACCCAAAAACAGGTTTTGAATTGGTGGGTTTAAACCGAGTGAAAGTTGGGGGTCGAAATGAACAACGAACTGAAGAACAGGGACTTGAAGTGGAAATTGATGGAAGTGATGATTTCAGAGATGACATGCTCCATGTTGTTGTGGCACTGGCCATCTTTTTGATTGGGGGGTTTGTTTCAGTCTACTGCAATTGTTTTGTTGATATGAACTTTTGTTGGTGCTGGTGAAGAATGAAGATGGTGTTTTTGTAATGGATAACTGGATATCATATCTGCCCCAAATTTGTTTTAAATGTTTTTGACCCCTAAAGTTACGATATATTGTATTTTGACCCCTGAAGTTGGGACCTGATTATTTAATGTACGAGTTTATTATTTATATAATTATTTGCTGAAAAATGAGAATAAATATATTGATAACCTCTCTATCAACAAAAAGTTGAAGAGAGAGACACATCGAATATATTTCTAACATGAGCTCAAAGAAAAACAATTGATTATTGAGATCAACTTGTTTAAAATATGATTGATCCCAATTACCATGGCTTTGGAGTTCCTCTTTGGCTTTTGTGGTGCAATATGAGTTCCAAAAGTAAAAGAAACTCGAGGTCGGAATAATTATCACTTTCAATCGAGTTTTGGATGAAATCAGTAAACTTGTTCATTTCATTTTCTGTTTTCTTTATGTTAATTAGCTTACCCATTGAACATCCTAACTTTAAGGAATCAATGTGTTGAAGAATTTTATAAATGAATCTTTGAAAATTACTCATTTTGATACATTCACTAAAATTTCATGAAACTTTGATCTAGATTGATAGTTTTTAAAGGAAAGTATTAAACCTCAAAATAATAATAACATCCTCTCTTTTCATTTTTTTTTTAATCTTACACAAATAGCATATATGATGATCATTCAATTCAGTAGCGAATCTTAAAATTTTTTACTAGAAAGAGACAAAATCATTCTAATATAAATTTGAAAGGACTAACATAGAAAATAATATTTTTTTAATCTATGTAATATAAATTGACATTAACGAAATAATTTTTTTTTAGAGGAACTAGAATTCCTTGTCCCTTAAAAGATCCGTTAGTAATTCAATTGTTTTTATATGAACGCTCACCGATTCTTAAACATTTAGTACTCTAATCGTTAACTTCACTATAAATTGTTATGAGTATTTACTTTCTAAACTAAATTCAACTAGAAAGATACTCATATAATGTGACAACGATAAAAAATATAAATTGGATAAGATGTCGGTTAGTAAAATAAAGTTTCAAATCGTAGGTGCTCTTTCTTATACATCGTACTTCTGATTAAAGTTAAAAAACCATAAATTACAAATAATTTCTCTAGTGATTATATGAAATTAGTCAAGCATTTACTTCGTAAGTTTAACCACGTATCAACATAACGTTTTTTTTTTCATAGATACGGTTGATTAAATGGAGAAACATTAATATTTCATCATCAATTATTAAATAGAGGATTATAATCATTCCATTATCTCCTTGGAACTCTAAATATCACTAACTCAGTATATCATGAAAGTTTGACTAAAGTCAAACAAAGCACTCGACAAAATGATGAGTAACAAGCGAGTTACTTTGTTAGTTGATAATGAGTAATAGTGGAAGAAAAAAAGGTTACAAAAATATACCAATTCATTACTTTGTGCGAATTTAACTTCTGTATATTCTACAATAATTCATTTTCATTACTTCAATTAATGAAATATTAAACGACGCCGTAGAGGCCAAATTACTAAAAGCACTTACCAATGCTCCGTATTTAGTTAGGCATATGGAAATATTACCATCGTTACGTTCTTGTTTCCGTTCATCCGTCGCATTCCGCCCTATCTCCGCCGCAGCTCGTTTCCAAATCACAAAAGCATCAATTACTTCATCATCGTCTACTCATGTGAGTCACCATCAATTAGTATTTCAATTTCAGTTTTTTTTAATTTTACGTTCCAGTTTTACTAATTTTTATGTTGATGAATGTCTGTGTATGTGTAGATGGAAGGAAAAGAGTATAAATTTGGACCGTACAAAATTGATGAAAAGGAAGTGTTTTATTCAACCGATCTTTCATATGCTATGGTTAATCTCCGCCCTCTTCTTCCTGGTAATTAAATATAATTAATTAATGCTGATTTTAGTTTATTGTTTTCTAGGGTTTTGTTTTGTTTAGATCAATTTTTAACTACTTATGAGCTCACCAAATTTATCGTACGAACGTAAATAAGCCTTATGCGGTATGCTGAAAATTATACATGCCCATAAGTCGTTAAAACTCAGCATATTACCGAATTCCAGTAAGCACGTAAATTGTAAAATTAAGCTTTGCCAAACACTACATATGAATATTTGATGATGGAATTTACTACTACTACTACCCCTAGAACCTCTATATCTACTAGTCTGTTACAATATACATGAGGGATGTTTGGGAATTGGGATTGTTTATCTAAACGGCTTATCTGCTTATCGCCTTTCTTTTTATAAGCGTGGATTAGCATTTCTGAGTGTTTGGACGAAGAAAAGTGTTTATACTAATTTGCTTATTTTAATGTGAAATAAGATGTTTTCGATAACTAGTTTGTGTTTTGAGATCGCTTTTTTCGAGCTCATTATTTTTGGTGGATTAGAAGTTACAAGTTTACCCTTAGGAAGTTAGGGTGAAATAAAGTGATTATATGCATAAGCTGTTTAGAAGTTAGGTGAAAGACAGTGATTATATGCATAAGCTGTTTATATAAGCAATATGAAAAATGAAATAAGTTTACCCTTACTATTTGGACATGTTAAATTTTGAAAAATAAGATTTTGACATATTTTCTCTGTTCTTTTTTACTTTATTTTTTTGCAGGTCATATCCTTGAACAAGCATGCACTGGGTGTAGTTTTCATTATTTAGTTTATATTTATTTCATTATGTTTTAGGTCCTGTAAATAAGCTTATGGTTCTGCTCTATGTTTCTTTACTGATGCTTATGGTATTGCATCCCCCAATCATGCATAGGTATGGACTAGGTACTCGGAAATAACAAATGGGCTTGTGTTACATGGAGTTTTTCTGTATGCAATTCTGCATTGTAGGTATTCAAGTGAAGGTCACGTAGAGTTGATTAAAGATTTATGGGCATTGCTGCAAGTTAGCATAGACATAGAAGTATATGTTCTGCTAGAAGTGGCAATTCAGACCTAAATGTGGACAAAGGGATCAGTTTTTTGTTAGACATTGCGTCTAAGGGATAAATGGGTCAAAAAGTAAACCTAAGTGTATTCACAATGCAATATTGCAATATGCACTTCCTAAATTATTTGATTTTAATTATATAGTTCTTCTATAATGGTTCATAAACTTTAAGTTATTTGTAAAACCACGAAACGGAAAAACAAGAAAGTGTTTGCGGGTTGGTGTGATCCGACTTGTTTCCACCCACTCTAAAGATTACTTATTTGACCCGAACATGTTTATACCCATTATCCAACTTGCCCGTTTTGCCACCACTGTAGCTTCATATTAGCTGTTCATCACACTATTTGTTCTTTGAAACTTGGATGTATCTCTTTGGTATACTTGACTATTATTCACATGTGCTTGCCTGCCCAAGGCGTGAAGTGAAGCGCTTTCTTGACCTAACGACAGAGGAGACTAGTGACTTGTGGATTTTAGCCCAAAAGATTGGGAAGCAACTTGAGAGCTACCACAAAGCTTCTTCACTTACATTTGCAATCCAGGTAAGCTGTCTACATAATTCAATTCAAAATTTTGTCCTATCCTGTGCGCTTATATATAAGTCTGCAGAACATACACTTAATATCTTATGTTAGTAGCTAATGATACGAATTAGATATGAGCATTTGTTTTAGTTTGAGTAGCTTCTGTGACATACAATTTCATAGTAGTGATTTGATGGTGAAAGCTCTTTAGACGACATCCGTAGGAAGCACACATCTTTCGTACAATTAATAGCATTGTATGAACCCTTATTATCTTCAAAGAATTCCTTTGATACTATTCATGTTTAAGAAGTTTTCTAAACTGTAAAACTTTGTGTCATTTGAATTTATATCGATCTTAAAGATCTCATTCTTTGTTTTATATTACAGGATGGTCCTCAGGCAGGACAGACGGTTCCTCATGTTCACATCCATATTGTCCCTCGGAAAGGAGGAGATTTTGAGAACAATGACGAGATCTATGATGCTGTAAGTTTACACACTTTTACTATTTGTTGTTTAACAGTTAGATATAAACTATAGATGGCAAGATGCGTGGGTTGTGTAATGAGCCAGGTTGATCTGAAACACTATATCTAAAAATTCTAATATTTTAAATAAATATAGTGTGTCAAATATGAGTACAAAAGTTTAACTATTTCAATAATACTCCAGTTTTTGGAATAAGCTGATGTAGGAGGTCTCATGAAATAAGGATATACCTTGGTGAATTTTGACTCATTTGACCCATTTCGTTGAAGTTAGTTTTTTAAGTTCCCCCGTTTGAGTTGTTAGAGATAAAACATAACTCAAATTGACACATTCACAAGTAAATGGGTCGGAATCGACACCTCTTGGTAAAACCTTGAGCTACATGCCATCATATCATCTTAAAGGAGCCATATTTTAATCATTATTTGATTTCAAATCATCTTTGTTTTGTTGAAAGAATGCTCTGATGTGCAAGAAACTGGAATTTTCTTTAAGAAGGGTGAAAGTGGGCATCATACTTAGCATGTTCTATCTGGCATTCCCCATTCTTGCCTCGTCTAGTCTCTTCTAAGAATGAAACTTTTATACGAAAATGATGAAGGGGGAAAGGATGATAGGTTTAAAATTCAGTTACTGATTGTTTTAGTTGTATATATTTGTAGATTGATGAGAAGGAGAAGGAACTTAAGAAGACACTCGACTTGGACAAGGAAAGGAAAGATAGAAGCATGGAGGAAATGGCTCAAGAGGCAGATGAATACCGAAAGCTTTTCTCTTAGTTCAACTTACTATGGATTTTCCAACCGTCTTTCAATTTAAAGTTGCATTATGAATTTGTAGAACTGAATCCTGAAATTGACCCTGGCATAGATTTCATCTCTGAACAAAAGCAATTATATTTCCTGACTTACAAATGCAATCTTATCTGAATGCATATACAATTGAGGTTCACATTGAATTGAGATCCATAAATTTTGAATGTGGAACCCCACCTAGTTCGGTAATATATATTTTTCTCTGTTTAAGCACCCCTGTTAATCGTTTTATGTATAAAATCATTACCTAAGGAAACCTTGATTCTCAGATTGTGTTTTGAACCTGCTTGTCTCATAAAATTTATCTTGTTTCACTTTAAAAAAATTGTTATACTTCTAGGGCATGCTAATTGTGGGTCTGTGGCCCTTCTTGGGGTTAGGGATATGGTCAACGATGTTATGTAAATCAATTGGGTTGTCAAGATGCTGGGCTGACACTTGGTGTGATCTTGACCTTCCGGTCGCGATAGAGATCATCAGTTGGGAGGCAAAAAGTTTCAGACAAAAACCATTGAAAGTTGAAACTAAAAGTCAAAGAGTAATGAGTTGGTAATATAAACTTTTATTCTACAAAAGAAAAAAGAACAAAAAAAGGCAATTACAACTTATCTCAATTAACTCACTTAAAGGTAAATGTGTCCAACCCGAAACTTGACCCATACTAGATAAATACCCACTTTAACATGTCACCCGACCCATCTGGATTGCCACCTCTACTAAATATAGACAATTCAATCACAAGACAAGAAATCAAAGGAGACTGAAAGCAAAAAATATGCACTTCAACTCCATGCCATCACAATAACAAAAATATGTTGGCATTTTAAGCAGGTCTTTAGCTACAAAATTGTAAATTCCAGTACTATACCCTATAATTTCCTTTCCCAGGCTTAAAAACTACTCCGTAAAACATTTAAAAGCTTCTCCAATGACACAAAAAGATCATTCAACTCAAAAAGTCAAACCTTATATGTTAATTTCTATGAAAGAGATCATGTGTGTCAAGTTCAGACCCAGCTATATGACGTTTGGCAGAAGGATCCACATCCAATGGCGATTTCATTTTTTTCTGTAATTCAATGAATCTTTCAATGTTAAAATTATGTTTCTTGATCAGCTTTCTTCTACGAGAAAGGAAGAGCCTTTTCATCAGATCTTGGTACGTGGGGTCTCTTGAGGTAAGTAAAAAATAAGCATAACCGATGAT
The DNA here is from genome assembly GCA_963921325.1 of Logfia minima. Lineage (NCBI taxonomy): Eukaryota > Viridiplantae > Streptophyta > Magnoliopsida > Asterales > Asteraceae > Logfia > Logfia minima. The sequence goes on along the minus strand of OY992766.1, from coordinate 6,143,189 downwards.
TAAACCAGTTGTTGTGGTGAAGAATGCAATTGGTTCCATAACGTCCCATGAGAGGTCCCAAAATGTTAGACGGAAAAAGAGGCTGATTTGGGCTAATGAAAACACGAGACCGGTCCAGAGGATAAACCGCACCTGTTTATGAGCCTGGGTGTCGATTTCTTCGTGTTTTGCTTGTAGGATCCGCAACTCCTCCCTCTTTGGATCGTCTTCAGGTGTTAGAGCTAGTGGCACCACCCTTTTAACTAATTCCACCACCTGATTGTTCAAGAAAAATTGATCTCGGTTTAATGGCCGTGTGGCTATGCAATTTGATCAAGTAGAAGGCTAACACATCAGAAACTCTTCTGAACAAGCATGATGAATATAACATGCTAACTTGATGAATTCAGTTCTATCATTACTTCTTATTACTAAGCATCCAGATCATAAAGTCTATCAATCTGACACATATGTTTTTTCTTTTTATGAAATTGTTCAAGTGAAAAGTAATCCACATCTAGAGGTGGCAGAATGGGCAGGTTGGGTAACGGGTCCACATGAGTAAGTTTTTATTATGGGTCAAAATAGGTTTCCATGTAAGTCCTTTTTGTCGATTTTTAATTCACTGTAAACAATTAATGCTATAAATATGATTACAACAACCATACTATAATAAAATAAGATGATTTTCAGTTAAAAAATTTTTAGCTAGGAGATTGTATCATGTATGCATTAAAAGGGAGTGACTTCAAAACCACTTTGACCCAGCTTCTTCTCGAGTTGAATTGTTATACTCGACCCATTTTGTTTTTAGCTAAATTGTTTAATTTTAAAAATTAACGCATTTATAAGTAATTGGATCTAAATTGCTTGAAACTCTATCCATACGTCATGACAAGGAGTGGCATGATGATGGACTTGTTCAAAAGACAATTATGGCATCACACACAATTCAAGATCTGACCTAACCTATTAAATAAGATAAGTTCCAAAGTAAGTTGAAATGTGACATAATTATCCGTCGAACTCATTTGCTTTTTTAGAACAAAAAGAACTTTACTTGTGAAAAGAAGCTTCACTAAAATTTTTACTTTTAATAAGGTACAAGCATAAAGCATAGGTTATACACAACCATATCACTTACTTTAACTACAGATCATACTATAATTCTTCATAAATCACATAACAACACTAGAATAACAAATTCTCAGAAACAGATGCATCACTTGTATTCCCCTTCCAATCATTATAAACCAATAAGCAAGTAATCAATCAATCAACAAGTTCATAACAACACTAGAATAACAAATTGAACATATAAGTAAACCAAATGTTATCAAAGCTAGCTTATACCTTATCAGGATGCAAATATACTTTATCTCTAAAAACAAGAACAACACCAGCTTCATCAAGTGCTCTAACGAACTCTTTCGCTTCCTCAACCGATTTCGCAACCCCGAAACTCTCACAAACCTCCAAAACCTCGGTATAACTAATAATCTCCTTACCTTCTTCATTACTTAATAATTTCATTTTCAACGATTCAACATTCACTAATCTCATTAATTTCTTAGCTTCAGCAAATGTTATATCATCATTATTATTCTTATTATTTCCCCTTACTTCTTGCCCTAACCCTAACTTTCCGTTACCGTCATCGATCGAGGTCGAAAACATACACGGACATAATTTGTAGTAATTAGAATCGATTAATCCAGCGTTTGTACACGTAAACAACGTCGGATTTGATTTAGACCTAATGGATGTGGATTTTAAGGAATGTTTTAATAGCGAACACGTAAATCTGAACATTTCTTTTTCTTGTTGGGATTTTGATTTGGATTGAAATTGAACTTAGAGAATGATGAGAGTGCAAAATCAAAAATGTGTGACAGAGAAGAACGTGGAAGACTTTTTCTTCCGTCCGTTTTACTTTTAAACAAGTTTTGTGTTCATGTATCTGGTCACGATTTCCCGCATTATATTGTAATCGGAAAATTGATTTCTTTATTTATTTTATTTTATTTTTTTAATTTTTAATTAATAATTTCTTAGGATATCATATATAGGTGCTGTTAAAAAGAAAAATAATATATATAGGTTTCGAGCCGAAAGAAAAACATTTTCAGTACTTCAACGAACGTATTAAAGTAATCTTGCTTCACGTAACAATCCGTGAATCACGAATGACTTCCTCATTTTCTTTATTGAATCAAGATTTATCATAAAAACTGTATATTAAATCAAGATTTATCATCAAAACGGTATAAAATGTACGATATATTTATAAATAAGTGTAATTCGTAATTAACAAAATGAGATCGATTGTTAATTTTTCTCTACAAACTTCCCATATGATCTTTGATTATTTAAAAAGATTTATCATTTGCAATTACAACGTATTGGCTCATAACAAATAGTTGTACACTTATACAAGCTTAAAACTTATACACATTAATTATTTTAGATAGAAGGGTAAATTAGTCAAAGACATACATTCAGCACAAAAATGAAAGAGTACTTAACCATTTAACTCTTATTCCGGAAGTACTTACGTATCCAAAAACACTATATCCATGCAACACTTAATACAAAGAAAAACAAAACATGCCCTTAGTTTGGTATATACTCCTATTGATTAGCTGCATTCTTTTATACATACCCTCATATTTTTTATACTCAATCTCAAATAACATCAAATGAAATCAAGTTTCTATAAAGGCATTATTTCCTAGTTCTTTTTATTATTATACTACTTGACTTTTGATCAACTCTAATTTCATAAAATGGTAAAAGAATCTGATGTCACTTTTGAGCCATAAATTGGAAACCTTTTATTTTGCCTTTGCATTTTCTCCAAACATTTGCAAGGAATCCTTCTTTTAGGTAGTCCAAATGTAACATTTATCTTATAACATTCTAATTAGATAAAAAAAAAAAAAAAAAAAAAAACAATGTCATAAATGCTGTACATTATTGACTCTTTAAGGTTTCCATTATTCTGATTCCCACCCATACAATCAATGAACAAAACCTTAATACACCCTTCAAAAGAAAAAAAAAAAAGAACTTTATATTGCAACTGTTAGATACAAAGAGTTAATATATGTAGCAACTTCTGAGCCAAGAATAAAAAATCCCAATTCACAAAAAATTGGCTTTAGACATCAGAATAGAATTATACACAATTTGAATTCACAGAGCTGTAATAATTACAATGTGTACCCTTTCATTTATGTACTGATTTTGACACAGAGGAAGAGATTAGCTGGTATGAGTCTTCTTCTTGAGAGTCCTTATCATCCCTTTGGCAATTTTGAAGAACCAATACAAATTCATAATTGCCAACACTGGTGGTATCGTATGCAATCCGTAAAATGTGGCTATATGAACTTGCCTCACCTAAAAAAACCAATAATCCGATGTCATCTTAATTCTTAAGTATCGATCCAGGGTTCGCTTGTTTAGTCCGTTATGTGGGTCCCATTTATATGATTCTAGCATGAAAGATGAGACCCACAAGTTGTACAACTTCCTAAATACCTTATCTTTATTGAGTTCAGCATATGCATACTTTCTTGAAGGGATGATTAAGCAAGTAATAAATGATAAATAAAAAATAGTAAAAATATTTGACAGGTACAAAATATGGCAATTTACCTGATCAATGTGGTTATACATATGGTAGAAAAAGAAGCCAACTAACACGATCCTTGCAACCTGAACAAATTACAAGCTTCCAAGTCAACATTTTTACTATAAAAAATACACAAGACCAATGAAGAAATTTGTTGTATGTACACTTACCAACCATCCTAAGAACATTGCAACACCATTCCACAAATAAAGCTTTGAAGCTTTCATATTGGCGACATCAAAATACCTGCAGTCGTGCCATTAATGATACCAGTTCATAAAGGGGAAGTAATGATAATTTGAAGGACTTTTGTACACTTTAGTATGTTGCTTACCATCTTAAGTTGACAAAGGGCGTTGTACTTTCTGTGAATAGAATCATGAAGATGTAAAACTCGGCTTCACCACTTTTAATGGATTGTAGAATCGCAAACATTGAGAGCCCATGGTGCAATATCTGAAAGAGATAGACGTTTGCTAAAGAGTTGACTTTCTGGATTTGACTTATTGTCTCATTATCTTTCTTTTCCCATTAACTTGCGATGTAGAGGTGGCCACTTCGACCAATTAATGGACAAATGGGTTGATTCAGATTATACTTTGTCAACGGGTCAGATGGGTAGATTTTGGAAATAAACTATAATGGAAACGGATCGAAAGCCAAACAAACTGTCTTGAAAATGTGCAAACCTTCTAAATCTTTATTTTAAACATTATAGTAGTTAAACCTTGTCATTCTTAACATGAATCTTTTGTATATATCAAAAAGAGAAAGAGAGAAATGTTAGGAGGTTGGCCCAACCCAATCAGTTTTGACCTTTGACCCGTTAACCGACCTCCTGACCCGTTAATTTAGCCACATGAAGTAGAGTGCATTCGATATGGACACTGATTTGGACTATATTGAAGCACGAATTGGTGAATTTATGTGATCACTGATCAATTAACGTCAAATTAATCAGATTTAGAGAAGCATACAAGGACTTATTGTTAAACAAACTGATTATTGAGATAATTGTAGATTATCAGAAACTAAATGAGATTTTCTTACATATTCAAAGCCACCTAAAGTGGGGTAAGTCCAAATAATCATGGCCATGTCCGACAAAAAATAACCAGAAGATATCTGCAATGATATCAAAGGATAAAAAACGCAAATTAATGTATGCCTATCGAGCAAATATTGTGAAACAGCATACGTAAAACACAACTAAGCAACATATAAATGTTCCACAGGCACACAATTAGTCAAGGAAAGCCGCAACTCCTTTAAGTGTAATTAAAGTCAAAGTCAAACATACCCCGAGTATGGTTTCTGATAAAACAGACCTTCTCTTGATGATCAACTCTTCATGGGCATTTTCATCAAAAAGATCTGAAATGAGATGAAAGTAAAGAGAAGCAATGGCCACGAGAAGTGCATGGAAGGTGGAGAAACCCCTGAAAAAGAAAAAGCTAATAGCATGTTAGCTAACGGAACTTAATAAAAATATTAAATGTAAAAAAATAAAAAGTATGATGAGTTGGAAAAAAGAAGTTAGATGATAACCTGTTCTTCCATTCAAGCTTTTGTGCCTTGTTGAGTTCTGCAAAACCTTTGTAGAATAAGGGTGTAACTGTTCCTGTAAATTCATAAGACTTTAAGAAAAAATTGTAAGATATCAGAGGACTTGCCATTTAATCTCTCAATGAGAAACAAGCATGAAAAGAGCCAAATAAAATTTAACAACTGCATTTTTTAATGAAGTTACATATTTATAGCAACTATATTAGCCGCAGAACTAAAACCAGAAAATGCACATACTTCTTTATTATTATTTATCAGTTGCAGATGGCAACACCATTTCATCTTCCGTATTTACCAAAGACTAAAGTGTGGAAATTTTAAGCGGTGGTTACAAATACTTCGATTATAAGCACAACATGTATGATTGTTGCAAAAATGTTGTACAATTATTCAACATAACATATTACCATAATCTAAAACAGGACCCATACAATACCTATACAAGCGGGACACACAACATGAAAATATCGAACAATCTACATAACATATCATATATGCCTTTCAGGCTTTCACTGATACTTGTCATATTAGGGGTTGTTTGAATGCGAGCCCACGTGATTATTGTCACTTGAACAAGTAAATCAGTCTGGTTTTATTTGGCAAAAAGCTAATCATAACAGTTCTAAGAAAGCCGAGTATTCATAAAGTAAGTCAATAAAATCATGTATTAACTGCATAAAGACGAACAAATTTAGCAAAAACTAAATACTTACAAGTTTACACATAATGATCCCTCCAAAAGCGGAAATCATCCATCTTCTTTGGGTAGTTAAACTACCAAAATCATCAATCAAATTTAAATTCAGATTCAACCCTAGGGAAGAACTATAATCCAAACCCAACATCATTAATTCTTCCGTGTATAATCCCGTTTCAAGCCTGGTTCAATAAAAACTACAAGAAAAAAAAACATAACACACGAATCAATACAAACAAAACAATAATCTCAAAACACAAATAAACACCAAACATCCAAAACCATAACATAACATAACATGCAGCATAAAGGCAGAGGTGACGGGTTCAAATCCCCCCTTTACTGGCCGTGGGACCATATTATCCAAATGATCGGTTACCCCTTCTTTTCACATGCAATAAGAATATATAAACCGTGGGTTTATAAAACAACACAAAATCATGAATATAGCATAAGAGAACATCCAATATAAAGGCAGATTTATAAGGTCAAATTCCGTCCCTATGACCCTTTAATCGTTGTTACACGATTCATCTCTCCCATGTGTGGGACCCAGGATCGGTTACCTTTATTTAAAACATGCAATAATAATATATAAACTAGTGGGTTTTATAAAAAATACAAAATCTTGAATATCAAATAGATAGATGTATAAAAAAGAACCAGTTTTAAGAATTTCTTTATTGTATTTTCTTTTAAATATTATTATGTTAGTTATGTTGGTTGTGAAAGACTAATAATGATAGGGGACGGTGTTACCGTAATGGATGGCGGACAAAGATCTGTATATCTTTCCGGCCGTTTTATGAATTGATCGAAACAGAACAGAGATAGTGTTTGAGTTCCTCCCATTGTTTTGGTGGTAGATGGAGATATATACGGGTAGGACTATAATAATAATCATATCTATCGGACCCTTTGATTAACATTCACATCCTTCCAATATCCATTACACTTGCTTCCGGATTTGGGTTTCTATTAGAACACTTTTTTGTCTTCATTATAATAATCAAAATTATTATTAAATAAATATATGATTATAATATTTTTGAGAAATTAATATAATTTTCTTTTACATGGCTACGAAAACTATTATTTTAAGTACGTATAGCCTATAATAATACTTTGATTGGGAAAAAAATATTTGAGGGACGAAAAAGATGTTCGGGGCCAGTTTTTGTGTATTTATACCCAAATTCATTTAGAGTATTCATACTCGTATGTGATTTAATGTTTGAGTTGTAATTAAAATAATATTTAAATATATAAAATGGGTTATAACGATTATGAATGGACTTTTTAATGGAGTAATTAACGTAGAATATAATATGTTGGAATAGTGATCATACCAATATTATTTATCTAATGGTAATGACTAAGAAAGATATATATATATATATATATATTGCTATTTAGAAATTAAAGATTTCAATAGAGATGAGAAGAATAAAAATACTTAACCATTTAAATACGGGGTAACTCTTATTGAATCATTGAGGCAATGCCTCTATTTAAAGACCTGTATAAACATACTATCTATGAATACAATATTAAAGTAGTATTACATAAAGATCGTAGATGACCAATGACCGACAAACTAACTCTAGCTAAACTTTCATTACTGTTAACACATTATATATCTTCCAGTTTCCGTGAGTAATGGCTATTACCATTTTAAGTATTCACGGGACAAATAACGAGTTTAGAAAAAGAAAAAGATAATTTATTTAATTCACTTCTAATGACACTCTAATATATTCTTAGTAATTATAATAAGATTTAAAAAACATACGACACTCGATAATCAAAGGATTATCGGATTGAGTAACAACCATCCAAAGATGGTTATACAAAGTGATGTTAACAATCATTAAACACTACTAGTTAGTTTGTATAATTGAATCATCAAAACCTTTTGTTCTCTCATTTGTGTTTGTTTGAATTTTAAAGTGAACTTTAATAATAGACTAGTGAGATGGTCCGTGAGATGTACGAATTTATTATGTTTTGATGTTTTCATATACATATTTTGATAATTGTCGCTACTATTAATCCTATATGCTTACTAATGCCAACAATATAATGTATTTCAACTTTTATGCCAGTCAGTTTGGTTTTGCTAAAACAATTTTATATTATAGATTATGAATATTAATCATATTTTTTTCTTTTAATATTTAAATCAAATACGGGTATTGTTTTCAAATGAGTGCTAACCTGCATAATGTACATTTTGTAACTTACAAATTGTCAATTTTTAATTCAATAAACAGTTTATAAAATTAATAATGGATAAAAGAAAGAGTTAAATTATCACAGACTGTATGTATGAAAACTGGTGTTGTTTGATGATGATTAAAGATGATGTTTTTGAAATCTTATCTATTGGTGTTGCCTCATTTCTTTCTAAATTTGGTATTTAGACATGTAAGAATTATTAATAACATTGTATTGGGAAGCATCTCTTATGTATATACATTGTCGTTTCTAATTTAGTTATATTAATCTTTTGTTCTGGTTTAGATTTAGTATCTAATATTTTGATAAAAAAAGAAAATAATAAAAGACATAATCTTGAATCATATATAAATGTAGTTTGAAGATATTTCGCATTAATAAAACTTCTTTTGCTATAATTATTTCACAATATATTGAAAAGTAGTTTGAAACATTTACACGTGTAAGCAATACTTACATTAACTTTCATGTCATTTAAATAATTTTGAGGAGGGTTGTGTTGCATTTTATGAAGGTTTAGGTAGATGAGCAAAATGAACCGCCCAAATAACATGTCAAAACGGATTCCAATTTAAATGATCGATTTTTTAAAGTCGAGGAAATAAGTTTGAGTTAAGTTGATTGAGTCAAGTTATGTGTTATTCTTTTAAAAGAGTTTTTTGAGATTATATAAAACTTTAGAAGTTAACAAATAATAGATTATTTAATTTTAATCACTTTAAATAATAGTTATTGTAGGTGTAATAAATTTATTTTTACTACTATGTATCGCAAAACTAAAAGTTGAGCATTGGATTAAAATGAATTATTTTTGTAACATAAGGAAAATTAAGTCCTTGTTTTTCTTTTGAAGTTTTATAAATACACGACTTTTAATAACTTTAGCTACTCACAGACTTATGATTAATATCTATTTAATGTTTAATCATCTAACAATTTAATTCTAATAAGTTAATTTAACGTTAAAACTTTTAAGGTAAAAAAAATTAGATCAATTTATTATTTTAGGTATTTAAGTTTCTATGTGTATCAATATTGTCACTTTGTTTTATGTTATGACCTTATATTACAGAGTAATAATAATAACGTTGAGACTTCAAAAGTTAATAAAAGTGTATTATTTAAGTTTTTCTATTTGCGGTCTACATATGAATTTAGTATCAACATTTATTATTTATTACAAAAATCAACTTTAACTTTATTACAAAATGTGTATGACGCATAAAACTTGTTTTTCTTGTTATTTTTTATAATGATGAATGTAATATTAGAAATTAAAGATTATGTAAGCACTCATAACTTTTTAAAGCCTAATTTTTTTAAATCTAATATCAAAATGAGAAACACAACATATCAAAATCCATAACTCACAATATTAAATAATTAAATAAATTCGATGCACTAAAGAACAACATAACTTGTGGTTTTTACACATTAATGATAAAATTCAAATATTTATTACTATTATTAATAATGTCAAGACTCAAAAATTATAATATTAATATTATTATTATAGATAGATTAAGATAAATTATTATTATTATAGATTGTTTATGAGATAAGTATAAGTAATAAGTAATAATAATAAAGACTAAACATTTATTTATTACACATTAATTGTTTCAAGAACTCAAAAATTATAAGATAGATGATTAAATTAAATAAAATAAATAATTGGCTAATGATCTAAATTCAAAATAATGAAATGTATAAAACTAATTAAGACGTTACTTTAAAAATTATAAGAATATTTAAATTATTTGATTTTGAGCTTTCAATTTATCAACAAGACTATCCGATTGAAGAACCCGAACCCAATGTATTCGGATCCATACTCCTTCCTTCCCCTCCTTTAACTCTTTTTTCTGCTAACATTCTAGCACACATCTTCTATTGCGTCTCGAACATACAGGTTTATTTTCTTATTTTTATTATATTTTAATTTTAATATTTTATCTGTACTTTTTACTCTCTCATAAAATAATTTATGCACATCAAAGCTGTAATTAATATCTCTATATATATTTTACTTACGTATGTATGCACATCGATACTTGCATCATATAATTGTGCTTTATGTATAAATTATTTGCCCTGATTATTGGAAATCTGTATACAAGCACTGATTCTAGGGTTTATTCTAATTAGTTGATTGTGAACTCAAAATTTTGATTTTTAGGGTTTGTTTCCAAGAGGTAACACTGTAGTCGTTTAATTAACTGTTTGATTAATTTAAGAAGCTGTGATTAGTAAAGCACTATATGTTTAGCTTGTATATGTTGAGCAGTATTTGTGTAACTTATTTGATTTTATATTTATTGCTTCATGAATTCTATACACTTTTGAGTTTTTATATTTAATGTTTATTGGTACCTTTATTGGGGATATACATGCTTATATTAGGGTGATTAAACAGTTTTCAATAAGCAGCTTGAAAACATACTTTACTTTCTAAAGGGAATAAATAAATAGGAGTTTTTGGCATTGAAACATGCATATTTGTGTATATTCTGGTTGTGAGCTCTTAACTGGGAGTGAAATATCTTGTCATGTAAAAACATGCTCATTAACTAGTTGATGACTAAATTCTCTGTTGCAGCATATTTAATTTGCAATCATGTCTTGGTGTACCATCGAATCTGATCCTGGTATGTTTCCTTCTTTTTGGATTATTTTCGGTCTATGAGGTCCAATATTTTCTGGTTGTTTAGTAGAGTTGGAGTTTACTCCTTTGCCAACACTTAGATAAGTCTTAAGTGTCTCTTGAAGACTTTATTTGCCCCCTACTGGATAAGTACTTTTCTTAGGAGTTAGGACTTGCATAAAAAATAACCCCAGCTTGTATTTTCAAGAATACAACATACAAGTCTAATATATCTTCCTTGAGATTTTAAGAGATAAAAGAGAAGAAAGTATAGGCTGTATGAAAGTATGAACGGTTACTGAATATGTGATTATGTTGCATCAAATCTTAAATATTCGTAGATTGGTAGAGTAGGCTCAACTAGATGATGTAGTTGCTATATATAAACATCTTATCAAACAATAGATTCAACTTGCTGCATGCTAGTATTCCCTTCTCTTTTTTATTGATATAGTTTTTAATTTAGTTAACTCTAATTGAAACCATGGTGTTTTCTTTCCAGGTGTTTTTACCGAACTTATACAACAAATGCAAGTAAAAGGCGTGCAGGTATTGTTTAGCTTAATCAAGGACATTCGTCTATTGTTTACTCCATTTTTTCCTCAGTGAGGTTCCTAATTCGTTCACAAGCATCACACCTAGTACCTTACAACCAAAACATAAATATCTCTACATGTATAACCCCATTATTTGGCTGTACTGTGTCATGCTGTTATAAATTTTTATAATTGAAAATTATAAGTTCAATAATTTCTTAAGGATATTAAAGGATGTTGGTCATTTTAGTCAAGATAAGTCTGTCTCTTGGTTATATCATGGTAATGGTGAAAAAGAATGTCAGCAACTTCTAACCTGGATTTGGTTTTGCAGGTCGAAGAGCTGTATTCTTTGGATATTGATTCACTTAATAGTCTTAGGTAAACCTTTCATCATGGTTATGCTTCTAGTCATAATTGAATAATGCTGTCGGTTGCTTCGAGCCACCCTTCAAAATGTTCTTTTCTTATTGTTACCTGAATTCACAGGCCAGTCTATGGGATGATATTCCTATTTAAATGGCGTGCTGGTGAGAAAGACGACCGTCTAGTAATCAAAGATCCGAACCCGAATTTGTTTTTTGCTAGCCAGGTCAGTTTACATAACTAAACCTTTCTCTGTAAAAAGAAATGGTAATTGGTTGACCCACAACTTCTGTTGTAAAACGAGATACTAAAAGGTCTTGTATAGTGCCATGTTGTAAATTGCATATTTGCACTGAATATAATATTAAACCGTGTTCATTTAGGATCATGGTGACTATTGGAGGAATTCATGACCTTTTCCTCCCTCATGTTCATATAACCAAATAGCATGGGAAAGATGGGTGGGTTATGTAGCGATTCAAAACTATAATTCTTTCTTAGATGCCAGAATGAGCCGGGTTGCATTGACTCGGATTTAATCAATTATTTCAAAAACAAAATTGATTACAAAAGTTATTTTAATTTTATTAGTAACTTAAATAGTAATGTGATTTAGAAGATTTTATGCATCATAAATAATTTCCTGTTAGTTAACAATTTATTTTGGTTTTATCTGTTTGATCCTGTAGAGATAAAACATAACTCGGGTAGACTCATGTATAAGTGAGTTGGCAGAAGCTTCCACCTATAACGTCCTGAAATTGGAACGTCTAATGAATCTTTATATTGTGTCCTTCAGGTCATTAACAATGCATGTGCTACTCAAGCAATCCTCTCTATCCTTATGAACTGTCCAGAAGTAGATATAGGTCCAGAGTTATCTGCTCTAAAAGAGTTCTCCAAAAACTTCCCTCCTGAGCTGAAAGGGTTGGCCATTAACAACAGTGACGCCATCCGAACCGCTCACAACAGTTTTGCCAGGCCGGAACCTTTCATTCCTGACGAACAAAAATCTGCAGGAAAAGATGATGACGTCTATCATTTCATTAGCTACATACCTGTAGACGGTGTCCTTTACGAGCTTGATGGGTTGAAAGAGGGGCCCATTAGTCTGGGCCCATGCTCGGGTGGTCAGGGTGATATGGACTGGCTCAAGATGGTTCAGCCTGTGATTCAAGAAAGAATCGAAAAGTATTCACAAAACGAGATACGATTCAACCTTATGGCCATAATTAAAAACCGGAAAGAGATGTACACGGCTGAGCTCAAAGAACTACAGAGGGGGAGAGAGCGGCTGCTGCAGCAGCTGGCAGCGTTACAGGCGGAGAGAATGGTGGATGGTGGCAACGTGGAAGCACTTAACAAGTCACTTTCTGAAGTAAATGCTGGGATCGAGGGTGCAACTGAGAAGATTTTGGTGGAGGAAGAGAAGTTTAAGAAATGGAGAACAGAAAATATTCGGAGGAAACATAACTATATTCCGTTTTTGTTTAATTTCTTGAAGATCCTCGCTGAGAAGAAGCAGTTGAGACCTTTGATTGAGAAAGCAAAGCAGAAATCGAGCAACCCGAGGTAAGTTTTTCATGTGAGTTTATGGTAATTGTGTTTCCGTTTGAGAAGGATGCTGTAATTTAGCCAAAACGTCTGTTTAGATTTGTTATGGAGTTCGAGGATAATGTTAATTATATGCTAGTATCAATTTAGTGTTTTACATATTCGGTTTTGAGTTTCTTCTAATATGATCTTGAACTGTTATAACTTATAAGGTGGTTAGGATCTTGTGATGCATGGCTAGGCTGAAATTGAGTAAACCAAAGCAATCTACAGTATCTAACAAGATATACCGGATTGTTTGGTTCTCTTTAAACCTTAAACTATAAATGCTAAAACTGTTAATATAAACATAATTGTGAAACAATTATAAAATGTTAGGGTTCAAAGGATGGCTTATGCTACATATTGATAATGGTCAAATGTATGAAGAAGTTTCGTAGAATGCTGTCATGTTGATGTGTCACGATGTTACCTCGATGATATTTCAACTTAATTAGTAGTTGCCCAAAATTGACACCGATGAGGATGCTACAGACTTGGCCACTAAGCTCTTTTCGTGCCGCTGTGCACATCAAACCGAAACATAATCCAGAGCCTTAAGTTTCAGAATATGCAGCAATTGAAGTTAAACATTACTCGAGCAACTACTCTTATACTGTCTTTAATGCCTTGCAAAGACACGTTATTTATTGAAACATATGATGCTCTAGGCTTGGGAGTATCACTGTCACGTGATATCATCGATTCTTCAACTGGTCAAAACGTATGTTGCTCAAAAAGTAGCTAAAAATGCATGTCAAATTTTGAGCTGTAGAGAGTGACTGTTACGAGATGATTTAGCCACAACAACTTGATGTCACTTTGATTTGTGTTTTGTCATAGCATCATTTTCGAACATCAATGTCATCCAAAATGTTTTCAAATAGTTGATCCACTTCAATCGCTTTAGACAGGAAATAGATCAATGCCTTAAGTCTTCTTAACATCATTTTGTATAATCATAGAAATACACCAATTATATATGAGAAAATGGCTGAAAAAGAATTAACAAATCAACTCTGCCCACACTGTTTTCCCGACTCAAATCCACTTTTTCTTATATTCCTAATAACATGTCTAACCCGCTCATCGTTGCCACAATTAGTACGACCTGTGACTTAAACCAGATTTGATCAATGACATGCAGCTCAATCAAGGTACGGCCCAAACTCCAAATCGTGCATACACACTTAGCACAACAACCATTAAAGAATTGAAGGGGACAACTATTATCAGGAGATGAACCATATGAAATATAAAAGGAGTATATTAAAAATCTTCAAACAGCTAAAAGCTTGTTATTATCAAGTCCCCCGAGTGACATAACATCCTCGATAGCAGCAGAAAAACATGAAAGACATTGATAATATTTACAGACTCCTAAGATTGGCTACCTCGTTATTCAAAACCGAACACACCCTATTGTTTAGCTGCAGTTTATGGTTATGGACCATTTCTTTTAGTAGCCACCTTGTATGAATGCATTCAAACGGTCAAGCTCCTCCCTGTGTTCACTCACCACTGCACGAACCACATCTCCTATGGAAACCATGCCCTGCATCCCCTTCTCATCAATCACTGGAATGTGTCTGATACGATTGTCTGCAAAATCAGAGGAAAATACAATCCATCACTAACAGCATGTCATTGGCAGTTTTACATAGACCAATTGGTCATTCTATAAAACAAGAGGTGGCAAGTTGGGCGGGTTGGGTAACAGGTCAGGTTGGGTTGACATGCAAACATTCTTTTTTCATTTTCAATAAATAGTTTATGCGCTAAATATCTGTTAGAAAATCTACTTTATTAGTACAACAATAACCTACTATCCTTAGATATAACTGCTAAGGAAGGTGGTAAGCATTAAAAATACTATTTGGTGACTTACAAGCTGGTCGACCCATTTCACTTGTTTCCACTTTAGCTAATTATATGACATTATGACCCATTAAGATAAAATCATAACCCAACTCGACCGATTCATTAGTAAAGGGGAATGATAGATACACCAAATAAAATGATGCATATACCAAAGTTATGCTATGATGTACTTGTACCAGGAGCTTTCAATCCTGTACCTTGTGGTGTCTACATCAAATTATTTGGTGTATTTGTCAACTCCCATTAGTAAACGGTTTGAAATTGCACCTCTAGATGCAAGTTATTAACATGTTTACTCTATTAACAAAATGAGTTCCAGCATACCTGTCATCAGCTGCATTGCTTTCAGAACTTTGGTGTCAGGCGTTACAGTGATAAGTTTGTTCTGCAACCAAAACCACAAATTAATTTCTTTATGGATGAACATAAGGATTGATAGATTCTGTGGAGTAAAATTTCACCGTATTTATACCTCTTCTGTCATGATATCTCCGACCTTGGTCGACTTTGATGATCTGCCCTGAACAATAATTTTCCTGAGATAATCTGGAAATAAAAATTCCATTAACATCAACTTAGAACCAAAACACTGTGATTGATAATTAAAAAAAATTAACAAAAATGTTCTTCACCTCTTTCTGTGATAATTCCAGCAATGGAAGATTTCTCGCCAGGTTTAACCACAACCAACGCACCAACATTGTGTTGAGTCATCTAGAATACATATTTACATTTGGTCATCAGATGAGATAGTAGTAAATAAGAAACACTTATAATGTACTATAATTATTCGTGCGTAAAACATAAAGTTGCATACCGATTTGACAGCATCATACACAGAATCATCGGTGGTGCACCAGAGCCACGAGCCATCAGCACTTTTTCCCTTTGCATTCAAGACATCAGAAATCTTGGTGCTTTCAAAACCATGTTCTTCAATACGAGCAGCTGAAGTTGACTCACGGCGTGACAGCAACAGTGGTTGAAGAGGGTTCACCAATCGAACATGCTGGAGAACTGCGTTCCTCACAATGCTTCCATGTGACACTAATGCCCTAATTCCTCCTTGCATATCCTTTAACTATCACATGCAAAAACAAATCTTTTAGATAAAAGTCCAAATATAATTAATGCCAGATTCACCTAAAAGCAAATCAACGTATTGATATGATCTTCAATAACTATTCAAGAAACTAGTATAGCAATAGGGTCCACATAAAGGGAACATAGCAATTAGCTACACCACCTTATTATTGCAATATAAAGTTATAAACCAACATTTTCACCATTATGAAAATCGATAATCCTACTAATCACGAAACAAGAATTTCAGTTTAAATGATCATTCTGTTTTCACATAACAGTGAGCTGGTCAATACTCAAAACACTTCATCAAAATATCAACAAATAGTATGTATTCTTCATGATAAAGTGAAACTTTTCCCTACATTCATAGTTCATGCCCCATATGTTTGACCAATTGTTTGACTATTAGAGAAATGTATAAAACAACTTTGACTTCAAAGTAAGAAAAATGTATTGACCAAAATATACAATATACCAATAGTAGATAACCAAATAAGAATCTTTAGCTTATCTATACTGTTATATAAAAAGAATTTGGTCAACTCCCAAAAAGTAGGTCAAATATCAAAACTCTTGCCCTGGATAACCAAAAATCACATTGATCTCTTTTACTACATAAATAAAGACATAGTACCCTCATTTAAAAACACTAGCAAACATTCGAAAAAAAAAACACAGTTATCATCTTATCACTTGTTTACATAATCACCACTACCGTCACCAATCTGTTAAATCGGGCGGGTAAGATGCTAGTAAAACATTATTTCAGAACCATAGAAGGAAAAAAGAAAAAAAATACTATTTTCATTTTTTTTTCCAGAAGTTTCCATGATCTTATTTAATCAGATCAAATTAATCTAAGGTCTAACATAGATGGATCTATCAATCATTATCATCAAATCTATTCAAGATCTAGGGTTCATAGTACCAAAAAAAAACCCCTAAATTCAATCAAATCAAATAAAAATCATAACTTCAATTCATTTAATCTGCATATACATGATAAAAAACAAGACAAAAAATTTAAAGATACAGTAAAGCAACTTGTATTTACATAAAAATATGAAATGACAAATACCTGGTTGAAGAAAGATTACACACACTAAAAAAACACACAAAACACAAAAAGAGTGAAGTAGTAAAAGTGGAGACCACACTCTCTCTCAAAGACAAAGAAGTGAGTTTTGGTTAAATGAATACGTTGTTTAGGTTTATCCATTTGCTAATATTTATACACACTTTTGTAAGGCTTTATTACCCTGTATCTCTGCTACACAGATACTTCCATGCACCTGCACCTACAAACAAATACAATTAATACAAAAATAAATTTTACCTATTTATTTTGAAAAGTAATATATCCATCATTATTTTTAAACTCATCAAATTTGTGCATTAAAAATTTATACTATATATCACAAATTCATATCTATGCAATATATTATCAAATACTACTCGTATTATTTACACATTTTACAAATAAATATTTAATGATTAAGATATATCCTTTTTAAAATTGTCAATTTTATCTTAATGGATATTTGTTTAGGGAAATTTTCATAATATCCAACTTAAACTTAAGTTAGGGGTAGTATTTATCTAAAAAATGTAAGTGTTATCTTTATGGTGACTAAAAAGATAAACGAATAAGGGTGAGTTCTATTTGTCTTTAGTAGCATATATATCGAATAATGGTCCAAAAGCACAATATTATATTATCCGAAACACTTTCTAAATACGTTTACTATAAATTTAGAAACAAGCTAATATTTTATTTTCGAAGATAAAAAGAAAAACCAAAAGAATAAATGGGATGAGGTGCATTTTAAGAATAAAGCGTGGGGACCATAAGGATTTAATAATTTAGGACACGCAAATGCAGGATGATGAGTCAGCATGCACCTGGAACATATCACTAGGCCCCTTGCTCAAACAAATGAAAACCAACCTTTTTTAGGTTACTCGACCCATACAGATTTTCATATTCAAATTATTTGTTTTAAGCAAAAAGATTCAAATTATTTTTAGTTATATTGTTTTCTTTGAAGTAGAAAGGTAGGATTTCACAAATATATTACTTAAATATATGGAGATATATTTATTGTTTGAAATAAAAAATATGACATATAAGTAACTTCTTGAAGGTTAGTTTTTAATTAACTGAAAGAAGTATCAGTTCAGATTGGATATAAAGTATATAATATAAAAAATTTGTTCTAAATTCACTATAAAACTCGAACATTGTCTATAACACACATATAAAGGGATATAAAACAACAATACAGTCAAATAATTGTATCAAAATCATACAATCCAATGAGAATAGAAGTTTCAAACTTCAAAATGAGTAAGTACATTAGAATGGATCCAAAAAGTATATAGAAGTTAGTATTTGAATACATTTCTGTCAAAACATAGAAGTATATGTAATTCACTATTTTGTACCCGTATCTAAATTTAAAAAGAAAAAAAAAACCAGTTTAATCCCGATTCCGATTCCTAATCCGACTGGTGAATTAGGCGGTTCTCTCGTATTCAAAATATGGTCAAAAACCGGTTCACAACGGACCGTATAATTGATTTTTTCCGGTCCGACCGAGTTTTAAAACCTTGCGTATAGGTATAACAATAATGTGTTCCAAGTATATGTATGTTTAGGAGACAATGAGACAGATACGAGCAGAGAGTATAGTTTGCATACCCAAACCCGTTAACAAATTAATCCTTAAACATCTCCCATCAGAATCTTATCGATGATCCCCAATGGGGCCTAAAGTTTCTCTTAATCCGACCTAGTCCTATTTATCACCGCTAATACCCAAGATCCAATTTCAATTTTTTTTTTATCATTAACATTGATATTTCTTATTTCAACAACCTCTTAGTTGATACGATAATAAGACAATTATATTTATGCTAATAACATATGATAAATAGAATAGAATTAACCGCATAGTAATATTTTGATAGTAAAATAACAAATACAACCATTAATTGGCGTATAAAATTAAATGACTAAATGATATAGACTATTAAAAATATTATATAATAATAATTGAAGTTAAAAAAATCTAAATATATCTCTATCTTGATTATTTCCTATTATACTAACACAAAAGGATAAACTAAATGTTATTATTTTTATGTTATATAATAGTGACGTATATACACTACTATTAAATAAAATAATATTAAGTAAACTATATATATTTCAAGCGGAGTGAGACGGGGCGAGAATAATAGTCCATGTGTACCACCTCATACCAATAAAAATCCCGGTTTAGACCCCAGATCCAATAAGACAATTCCAAACTCGATCTGAAAGTTACAGAATTTGAGAAGCCTGTTGGATTCAAGGGTTTTTGCTATCCTAATATGTGTTATGTCATATTTGTTAAACACTCACATTTATTGAATTTTTGAAATGTTTTTTCATTTTTAAAAACTTAAATCGTCTACTTGTAACGGTAAGCTTGTTAAAATTTCCAAGGCTTAGGCATATATAATGTGTACGTTGAATAACAAAGTAAATTTTATGAGATTATGTTAGTTTCATATTACATACCCTAAAGATAATGTCGTTTTACTTGGTTCAATCTTTTAATCTCAACCCTTTTGAACTAATTTGATGATAATTTTATGATAGTTAACAGGACTGTTTTGCATATATGTAGCTTTTGCTAAACTATATATGAATTTTGATATGGTTTATTTTTTTAGAGAGAATATCAATTGACACTAAAAAATAAATTTAAGTTAATTTATGGATACTTTCCCCAAAGATAATATAACAAAAATGGACAGTGATGGGCAAATTGAGGTTAGTTTGCCTGTCACAAATGTCTCCATCCTAGCAATTGACTCTTCAATTGAAAAGGTCACCTTCAAATCATCAATAATTCAGTATTTTGTTTAATTAAATTATTATATTTTTATGACGCGATAATGTTGAAGAAGAACAAATATTAGAAGGTGGACTTGCAGAAATGATATTTAAATGAGAGAACCAATACTACATAATATATACATTTATCCTCGGCCTTAAACTCATAACATCGTTATCTTGATATCGCTGATTGTAAAAAGAATCCATAACATCGTTATCTCGATATCGCTGATTGTAAAAAAAAACCCATAATATCGTTATCTCGATATCGCTGATTGTAAAAAAAAACCATAACATCGTTATCTCGATATCGCTAGTCCAGAGTTAAGGTATTTAAGTAACAAAATCTAAAGATTTCTATTTTGAGTTATAAAAACAGAGTTGTCGAATATACCAAGCAGTCATACAAACTTGTTGATATGTTTATGGATATAAAAAGATTAAACCTTAGTTGATCAAACAACCATTAGTCCACGTAGATCTCTGGCCAGCATATGTATACATACGTGGATCAACAAAAATAGAATAAAATGTAGAAGCTTCATGACCAAACTACTACTAATCACAATTACAACTTATATATTTAAAGCTTCTACAAATATGGCTTGTTCCAAAGTCAAATACATAGCGTCATAAAATATTAATAACTGCGTGATGTAAGCTAGAATACGTTGAATATTAATACTGAGAACTTATTTACTAAAGTAATACTTCTATATATTGAACTGGAAAAACATGATACAAGACTATAAACCCACTTTGTATACTTATTAGACAACTACTGGAGCTTTAATCTACATACTCGATTTTTCTTTTTTGGACTATCAAAATTCTCTAATAGCTCCAGAAAAACTTAAAACTAGCCGCCATCAGCTCAAAAAAACACAAGGCATATGAATATGAACAAGGTCACACGAGCACAGGACCCAGCAACCCTATTTTTAAGTGGGTCCAGACCCAAGCCACCATCACACGAGGTCAGATAGGTGCAGTTAGGTCCAAGGGTCCAGCCTTCTAGTGCCAGAGCCAATACGACATCTGGTATGGACATGAACTTAACGCATGTAGCAGACTCGACAATTAGAGATGGCAACCCACTCACTTAAGAACGGATTGTTCCACGATTAAATTTACATCTAAAGTGAACTACTAAAATCAAATTTTTTTTTTATAAATATAAAATAGCTATAAAAACGAGTTGAAAGTGGCCCTATGTATATTCTTAATGCATATAACCTACTAAATCACTTAAATTAAAAACTTTGACTTACTACTGTAATAACATATCTGACCAACTTTAACACACATTACTACATGATCAAACTTTAACACAAATATCTCCATCAATGACCCCACCCGCACAAAAGTTTCTTACTCTGATTCCACCCAACCCACAGCATACGCAAGTTCATATGTAGCATTTATTTGAAAAACACTCACAATATATGCCGAAAGAAATGTAATGTCAATTTGCATTTCGATGCATTTCTGCAGCAGCTTCATAAGAGTTCGATTGAATTACATATTCAAGCTGCAAATTTTGACAAACTACAAATTATGCTCTTAAACCGTCTATGCAGCTGGAATTGCAGCCACAAATAATGCTGCTCAAAAACCAAGTACAAAACTGACTCTTTATCTTGGTCCATCATCATAAAAAATCATACCCGGTATGACAAACTGTCACTCGAAATAAGTTTAAATCCTAGACTTCGCATCAGGGGACTTGTTCCTTATCTATTCTCCAACTGTCAACCCAAACCCAAATTTGTAGTCTTTCTTCCTGTGGTCTATCTGCATGACATCACCCATCATAAAGTGTTACTAAAGGTCCAGAGATTAGTAGCACGTTAACAAGGTTAAAGATCCAGAAGTAGAGCTTTTGCTATTCAAATTTGACATTTAAGTAGAGTTTTGGCTATTCAAATTTGACATTTAAGTAGAGTTTTTGCTATTCAAATTTGACATTTATTGTTCTTGTTATTGGTACGACCATTGATCAGAATATAACAATAATAGCAGAAATGAGCATGTACATGTCAAAAAACCAACACATTTGAAAAAGAAATTCAGACAAATGGACAAAGAAAAATCTTGACCTAAGTTATTTTTTATTTCAAGATTTGGGCCAAAGTTGTGCTGGAATATACATTTAAACCAGATTCCATATCCAATACTCTTTAGTTAAAACAAAACTGTGCATCAAAGTTTCTGTGAAGTTAAACGTGCTATTATCTTTTTTCTATACTGAACATTTTAATCTGTTGCGAAGTTCACGATTACTTCCACATAGAAGTGTACAAGACTACGTATCGATCCATAAAACCGATAAACCAAGCCGGAAACATGCAAAACCGAACCAGAATCGGTATACTTGGTCCACATCTATGTTCCATTTATAGCAAAAACCCAGCTCCGGGAGCAATTGGGTAAAGAACTTGTGTTAAAACACTAGCTCAAAACAAGCCTAAAATTCAAGTCGAGTTCACGCCTTCACGGTCCAGTTTTGGGACCAAATCGCTATTAAACAGATACTGAACCAGTACTGTACGAGTGTACAACCAAGTACTTGGTTCCATTGTTCTTAAATTTATGATTATTGTTTAGCACATGTCCAGTCTGGTCCAGCCACACTACTGCACAGCCCTATTTCATGTCTCATACTCTCATGTGAAAAATGAAATATTTTTTAGGAATGAAAATTGAAACATCTTCTTCTAACAAGTGTCAAGAGATAAATTACTTGTTCTTCATCATCAACATTAAGAAAGAATCGATCAGATTAACTTGGTTAATAAAAAATCCACCATTGTCTTGTTATTACGGGTGTTTAAGACATTATAATTAATAGTCACAAATTGCAATTTTCCAAGGGACCAAGGGAGCAACTCATGTACGAATTAGAAGTTGAATATGGACTCTATTTTTTACAGGATGTCACGTAAGACTCATGAGACAGCCCAAGAATCTCAGATGGTGCATTTAGCAATATCAAACATGATATGAGAAGCCAATACACTATATGGGTGCACATTTAGATAAAGGGTTTATGTTGAATTTCCTGCGGAGATTTCTAAATGACTGACAAAATGTGCTCACCTCGGCTGACAGAATGAAATTTAGACCCATATTTAGCCTTTCTTCAAGAAAAGCAGACGTACAGCCATTTGAGTCGATCTTCCCTCTTAGACGACACTGTCAATATGAAAACGAGTTAATGGATAAACAAATTTGGTATGTTCATCTATACTAGTAATAGGTTGAACCGACAAATACAATAATAAAGTTAAATCGAGTTAATGATACAAAAGCAAACTGTCAATATTGTGATCAACGAACTGCAATTTCCATGAGGCCTTAGAAGTTAAAGTAATGTACAGAACTCCTTGAACTCATTTATTGAGGTTCAAGAAAAGAAATTGGAAAGCAGTGTGTAGATTTTATTGATCGTGATTAGAGGCGGCAAAATGGGCCACTTTTGTGAATGGCTAGAATGTCAAATCTAAGTAACTAATTTATAGAATTTCATTCATAATCTAATCCTTGATTGAACAAAACTATATGGGAGGTTTATGCGTTCACAATAAACTTTTGAGTCTTTTTAGCTATTTTTCATTTTACTTCTTTGACTTGTTAAACATAAAACATAACCTTAATCTACCCATTGATGATTATATCGTCAAAATGCCACCTGTAATCGTGATTAAAAGTGAAGAACTTGTTATATTACCTGACGGAGTATATAATCATACCCAAAGCTAGCAGTGACTTCTCTTGACATGTAATTGTACATCATATCTGTTGCCAGAGAGACCTATGCCGATGAAGATAAGAACGGTGCATCAAGCTGGTGTGCCCAATGAAATATAGCTAAATAGCTAACAAGAATAGAGAACTTTAAATTGCTCACCTTTTCAGACACTTTTTGAACATAACTAAGAGCCACCATTCCAGTACTAGCAGCTTGTCCGGAGGCAACCTGCAAGAAATGATTATTGAAATATTAAGCCTAAAAGTATTAATAAAACAGAACTTCGTGATTCGTATGATAATTATCGCTATGGTGATACAACCAAAATACAAACAAGAAAATCTTATTCCAACAAATGAAATAGCAATAAACAAGGTAAACAAAGATAATCACGACAAAAACAGTCAATTTGCACTCCCAACCAAGGGATCTTATCTACAAATGGCATTTTGGGTAAAATTTGCGTTTTCATCTCAAACGGGCCAAATAACGAGTAAAATGAGCTGAAAGGTTCAAAACAACGATTGAAGTCTATCTGGACTTAATGAACCTCCTAAATCATTTTATTTAAAGATTTCAATTCTTCTTGCATTAATATTGTTTACGTAATCATATATATAACACATTACATATTTATAAAGAAAATGGACCAAAAACGTGGATTCCAGTTCTTCTTGCATTAGTATTTTTTATGTGATCATATATAACACATGGGAAAGGATCCATAGGGAAGCTCCAAATCTTGGGGAAGGAGGGAAGCAAATCTTAGCCCTTGATTTTTTCATATATAAATGTATTTAACATTTATTTGTGATGAATGTTAAATTTTGAAATTATTTGTGATTTTTAAAATTCATTTATAATGAAATCAAAGGTTGAGATTTACTTCCCTCCTTCCCTAATTTTTTTTCTTTCCTCTTGATCCCCACCCTATAACACATTACATATATTTTTTTTTTGAAAATGGACCAAAAACGTTTGTGGGTCAACCCAATGCAGCCCGGGATGTTACAATTCTTACTAAAATTGGCATGTTCCACCCAGAACCCGTTTTGACCCGTTAGCCCACCACACTACCTGCGCAAGACATGACCACATGATATCATCAAGCAAGAGAAGGAGAAGGAGAAAAACAAAAGCTTAAGAAGAGTCAAGGAAAAATAAGTTTAGATTAACCAAAGAAGGATAACCACTAGAACTATCACAAAGTTAAAAGAAATTGTACGCACATGATAGTAAAAAACAATATTCAGCATATGCACAAAGAAGGATAAAAAGAATGGCATGACAATGTTCAAAATATGTAACGGAGACAAAATACCCATTTATCTGTGTTGTATCGCGCAGCATAACCAAGACCCGATTTCCGATGCTGACCAGCCCAGAATACTTCCCCACCTAAGGACAAGTTAGGTGTCACACTCTGCAACCAGATTATCACCAATCAGTAAATGCTAACCACTTCTCTGGAAAGAGCAGAGGTCACACCTTAACTTATTGCTAATTACATTTCTGCCACAACAGATTGTGTACCTGGATATAACTAGCCCCAAGCAGGCCACCATTTCCTAGTTGGAACTGAGTCCTATAATCCGTACCCTGCATCACGAAAAGATGATTTTCCATAACAAAGTAGTAGTTGCATAAAAACAAACCAGATGACACCCAAGCTCTATTAAAATGTCATAGAACACACCAAAAAGAAGACATAAAAGTACATAAAGAGCCAAACAAAAAGAATAAAATTACCTTATAGTCAAAGTTGAACATTCCATGTGACATGTGAGGCTCGTTTGTAAGCTGATGACAATATAAAACTGGATTATTGACATACTTTATATTTAAACAATATGCATATAAAAAATAACACATGATTTATTCTTCTTACCTGAGCATTGGCTTTCATAGTAAGATTTTCAAACAAGTCACATTTCACTCGAGCACTTAGCCGCCCATCAGTCAAGATTCTCCCAAAAAGCATCAACTTAGAAAACCCAAAAACCACTACAAAAGTGAGACTGGTAGCCATATGCAAAAGAATGATTATAAGGGTAGAAATTTTAAATAAACTACCTTTGGGTCTATAAAGTTAGCACCAAACTCATAGTTTGCGGTGGGAATTTTAATTGTTTCAGGAGATTGCGAAGGAACTTCCGTGGGTCCCATAACAATACTGGCAAGTCAAATTCACAAACTCGTCAAAACAAAGACATAGATGACTAATTCATACCAACTCAGAAACAAGTTAAATGTGGTAGCTGGTTTACCTGTGACTTAGTGAGAATCTTTGATTCAGACCCTTTGTAAAATCAACACGCATACCTTCAAAGTGCTCAGGCTTCAATGACACTGCATAGAATCAAAGTATGTTTCATACAAGAGAGAATTAACATGTAAGATAAATTTTGGCTGTTTCTGAATCTTCAGATCCAATCACATACGGAATAGCACAAATATATATACAATTAGTCATTTCCTTATCTTCAAATCCAATCTCATACGACATAACATAATCATATAGACTCTTCATAGGATTTAGACATTGAGTGTGTTCAATATAAGAGATAATTAGCATATAAGATAAGTTTTTTGTTCATTTCTTAATCTTCAAATCCAATTACATATGACATGGCACAAGATACTGATGTTTGATCATTTCTCGATCTTCAAATCCAAGCACACGTGCCATAAAAATGAGATATACAGAATTGGAGCATTTCTCCATCTTCAAATCCAAACACATGTGACATAGTACCACAATATAAACAATTGATCCATCTCCACATCTTCAAATCTTATTACGAGTGGTCTAACTTATCGATCTACTTCTACCGGTGAACACGTTAACTCTCAATCAAGCCTCACCTACAGTTACCATTTACTACACATCAATAACTTAAATGACGATAATCCAACTTTTTCTATTGTCGTATAACTTGCACTATACGTGAATTTCTCCACTTTCCTGTTAGAACTTTCTCTTAAAATAAAAATAAATTAAATAATTACCAATTTATACTAAAGCACTAGATCATATCATATAAATTTACACGGCTAATACTCACCAAATTAACTTAAATTATTTCCATTGGCATAATAATTAAATTCAGCCTATCAATTTAGCTAGGGTCTAAAATTAGGGTTTATCAATACTATAAGTCTATATTCATAAATACACAACAATTTCAAGCCGTCACATTTTTTTAATCAACTACAATTTCACAATCAATTAACAAAAATCATAAATAAATACATGAGCTGGCTAGCTAACTAGGGTTTAAGATCAACGAGCGATACTAACTCATAGCTTCGCGATGGATCTCTTCGTACGGAATTGGACACGGTAAGTTCAAGTAATCAATCTTTTCCGGCTTGACAGCTTCTACCGCCGGTGGCGGTGAAGTAGGCGGCGGTTGAATAAAAGTTGCCATTATGAGTTGTTATTAACGTCGATGATAGTCGATTGATTGCAAATGAATTGAGATATTAGTAATTGAGTGAGTATTGTAATGGTTTATTGTATGTTGATGATTGCGGCCATTGATGTTTGTAAGTGTGTTTTTTCAGTGAATTTGGAAAACCAAAACCCTTGGGGTGGGAGCTGTTTGTATAAAAAGGTCGGCTTGCTATAACTCACACGGCTTACGGGTCGGCTCAAACAATTTTTTCTTCTTTCTTGTTATATGTTTTAATTAAAATTAATTAATTCTTAATTTTGTGAGGAGTGCATAGCATTTGTTTCATTAACATCACAAGATTTCTGTATTGTTTTTGACCTCTAACTAATCAAATAAATATTTACATTATTTATAGTCGTTAACTTTCTTTAAATTTATCTAGTTCTCTTTTTTCTTTTAAAGCTAACAATGCATAACGATCCGTGTTATTAGCTGCATAACTCACTTTCTCTCATGAAAAAAATGGTAATATTTTTGAATGCGTTCTCTCATTTCCTTTTAATGTGTAATATGTTGCGACAAGAATCCATTGCTAGATGAATAAACCTTCATAATTGAGACTCATCGGATCTCGTATAGTTCTACTTGAAACTTCCATATATAAGAGATAAACACCATCAGCTTCGTCAAAAGATGGGAAATGTTGATGAAGCTCTAGTGTGAGATTAAACATTTGGTGTAAGAGAATTAGAAAGACAGAACGAGATATTCGACGTGTAATAAATGGTCTACGGGCGGATTATTGGAAATGAATATACTGGATTAAATTTGGATAATATGAGGTAACTATTTATGGATGTATTCTTTGATCCGATGTGTGTGATGTACTTATCTGTCACTCATTCTCTCCTTTACCATTTTGATTATTTAATGTAAATTTGTCGCGACCCTTTGATGGCTATTATTGGGCGATTAACGGATTAATTCATTTGACGACTGAATTACGTCATTTGGATGGTTGACCTTTAGAGTCCTTGATCGATATGAATCTAACCTTCATGTTTATATATTACGGCTTCATGATCAAAACTAAAGTAAGCTCATTTATAGTTTTATGTAGCTAGTAACTTTAGATATGACTAGAAATAGATATAGATATAGATTTACACTAATAAGTTACTCGCGCTAATGAGCAGATTGTTTGAGGTGAATCTATCATATCATCAAAGAAGGTGATATCTACTTTTCGCTCTTAAGAATAACATTTTACAAACACATATGTTATGAGTGGATGATTTTTAATGAAAAACCACTTGGGTAATAACTTCGTTTCATGAGTTTCTATATAATCTTAACTTACTAATTTGATTTGAAGTATTTATCATATATGTTTGTTTGACCTTCTGAGTAGTAAAAATAGTCATTAATGCTAATAGAAATAAAATAGCAATTACATTCTTTAAAAGTTTAAGGGAGTAAGGATACTACCTAAATTTTCTATGAAGAGTTATAAACGTAGATGCATGAACCAACTAATAAAACGGAGCTTGAATCATGCTGTCACCTAATTGATTACAGTTATGTCCTTGTTTATTATTAAGTAAACTGTTTTTATTTATTATCTTATACGAATAATGATGATTTACACTAGGAACATGATTTATATATACAGCACAAAATTGTTTTATCAACACGTATGATACAATATCCTTTATATAGAATTGTGATATATATTTTTATGATTTACAAAGTATGTCCATTTACATAATAGTCGTTCAAAATATATAATTGTAAATATAATATAAAAATCGATTGATAGTGTCATCAAATATTTAATTAATCATTAAATTATTTGATTTTATCAACTTGACTAAAATTAAGGACACAATGACATCACAAGTCATGATAAAAAAATCAATTATTATATAATCAGATTGAGATAAATCATAGAAACAAATAACAATAACAATTATTACTTAATTTAAAATAACAACTTAATTTTAATTCGTATACCATACTTCTTAGCTCTAAATTGTCACTTTATAACCAATTATTTGAATAGCTATACAAGTCGTTTTAAGAAATACTATTTTTATATTGAATACAATTAATTTAATTTCATCATTCTATCTAATTGATATTAAATCATTTAAATCACAAGAATATAAAATACACCTCAATAAATATTAAATTGTAATTAGTATTATTATTTTCGTAAAGTATTTGCAACTAAATAGTGAGTTTACATGTATACACAAATGAGTTTATATATTTTCTATTGTTATCGACAAACTAAATACTTACAATTTGATATTGAAAATTGTCAATTGAAGTTTGTTATTATAAATTAAATATTATATTATATTGCAAAGCTTTTATAAATATATTTTTGCGTAAATCGTGTTTCTCACAAAACTTTTAACTGACTCAAAAATTTTAAGACTTTTGTCACTCTCATAAGGAATGAAGGACAACTATGTAGAATAAACTTCTCGAGGACATTAAAAATGTATAAAATAAATGATTTCACTAATTGAGGTAAATAGTAGGACTTAGCATTAATATTTTTAGCTTTTTTATTTTATTTTTATAATTATACCGTAGTTATCAACACGACTTCGTAGATAATACACGGGTATAAGTCTACTATCTAGTATATATATTATAAAAGCTTATAGAGGCACCTCCATTGATAGCTCTTTTCCAAAGTTTTTTTTTATACGAATAAGCAGGGGCGGATGGAATGTAGTCCAAGGGGGCGGGAAGGAACCCACTAAACAAAGCCCAATTAGTGTTAAATTTTTAATTTTGTTTAAAAGGCCCCCAGCCCAATATTTATTGGACCCCTCAAATCTCAGTTCCTTCATGTCTTCCTGAGACAAATACCATTTCTTCCTGGCTTCCTGAGACAAATCTTGATTCACCCACAAATTTAATAAATCGCAATTGCTCAATCTCATCATCTCATTGCCCTAAATTTTGATATACATCTTCAATGACAGGTAACTTGAATTATTATTTGATGTTATTTGTAATTAGTAAACCCTAATTGTGTAGCTTCTTATGAATTTTTGACCCCTAAAATTTTGATATACAGCTCCTCCCATTTCAAAACTCGTGCACACTTTTATGCTTATTCCACGTTCTACTGTTCTAGTAACCCAGTTGTTCCTAGCTTTAATCTCTTGACTAGATGTTCAATTTTTTTTCATCACATTCCCACTAGATGCGTCAATATGTTATTTAAGAAATAAAGAATTGGCATGTGTATAGTTTCTTTCATATCATACAAGAATTATTCATGTGATCATGTCAGCATGAAAACAAAAAAGATAATATCTTTAGCATATAATAATGGCATGTGTATAGTTTTTACACATTTCACAAACAATATAAATGACATATATAATGATTAAATGCAGCCCCATTTGGTTTATTTGACTATTAAAACCTTAAACTCCTTAAGTATTGGACATGACAATATCATAGTCTTATTTGAAATTATTTTAAGTGGTGTATTTTGTTTCTTTATGTGGAGGGTTTAAACAAATATTTGTATTGGACCTGCTGATGCAATTGTATTTGGACATAGCTTTTTAGCGTATGCAATTGTATTTGTTCCAATAGGGGCTAGTTTATTTGTAAATTGTTCTTTTTATTGTGAATTTTTGTTTCTTATATTTGCATATTATGTCAAAAATTGCTAATACTTGTTTAATTTGATTTAGATATCCGGAGTTTCTTCCAAAGAAAAAGAAAAGAACCATCTTCAAGTGATGGTATTGATAAGGAAACTCCAACTATAAATGTGACCACTAATATTCTACGATCGATCCCTACATCATCAACACCTAAACTAGTTGATTTGGATCATCTACTTTCGGATCCCGCTGAGAGGATACGGATTTTGGATTATCATCCTAATATAAGAGATGAAATAAGGCGAACATATTGGATTAAAGGACCTTGTCAACCACGTGGTCATGACTTCCCATCAAAAAAGGTAGGAAATAAAGATAGACGCTTTAACCCGGCTTGGTTTGATAAGTATGGTAATTGGTTGGAGTATAGTATAAAAGTGGATGAAGTTTTTTGCTTGTGTTGTTATTTATGTAGAGATTATATTGGAAACCAAGGTGGGAATGGAGCATTTGTGATGAAAGGTTTTAAAAGTTGGAACAAAACGGAGAGATTTGGTAAGCATGTTGGTGGTGTCCATAGTTTTCACAATCGAGCACTAAAAAGTTGTGAAGATCTAATGAAACAAAAGCAATCAATTGAGGTTGCTTTTTACAAGAAAGACGATAAAAAGAAGAGAGAGAATCAGATCCGATTGATTGCTACAATTGAAGTGTGTAGATTTTGCTTGAAAAGTGCCTTAGTATTTCGTGGTCATGATGAAACGGAAACATCTCTTTTCAAAGGAAACTTTTTGGAATTAATGGACTTGATTATAAGTCAACATGAGGAACTTCGTAATTTATCAAAAGCTCCCGGAAATAATCAATTGTTGGCTCCATGTATTCAAAAAGATATTGCTACTTGCTTTGAAAAGTTAGTACTCAAATCGATTTTTAAAGAAATTGGTGATGATGTGTTTGATTTGCTAGTTAATGATTCGAGTGATGTATCTAAAAAAGAACAAATGGCTATAGTTTTGCGGTATGTTGATTCACATGGACTTGCTAAAGAGAGATTTGTTGGACTCGTTCATGTAATGGATACAACTTCTCTATCTCTTAAATCTTCGATTGATTCTTTCTTTGCGGATCATAAATTAAGTATGAAACAAGTAAGAGGACAAGGTTATGATGGAGCAAGCAATATGCGTGGTGAATTTAATGGTTTGAAAGCAAAAATCTTGGAAGAAAATAGTTCGGCATATTATGTTCATTGTTTTGCTCGATAACTTCAATTAGTGGTTGTGGCGGTTGCAAGGAAACATTCGGGAGTTGTGAACTTTTTTGACAAGTTATGCAATTTGATGAATGTGGTTGGTGCTTCTTGTAAACGGAAAGATATTCTTTGGGAAAAGGAGAAAGAGAGAGTAGCAAATAGAATTCGTAGTGGTTTAATTGAAACTGGAAGTGGTTTAAACCAAGAACTTTCTTTTATTCGACCGGGAGATACACGATGGAATTCTCATTACAAAACACTTTTGCGTTTAGTTGATTTGTTTCCAACTATTATTGTGGTACTTGAATATGTCGAAAAGGAAGGCACTAATGGTTCAAGCCAAAATCAAGCAATTGGTCTTAAAAAGTATCTAACATCGTTTGATTGTGTGTTTCAATTGCATTTAATGTTACATATTTTAGGGCTCACGGATATATTGTCACGAGCTCTTCAAAGAAAGGATCAAGACATCTTGGAAGCGGTTTCATTGGTGACAACAACCAAAGAAAAACTTCAAAAGTTTAGGCTAAATGGGTTTGATCCACTTTTGGTGAAAATCACTTCTTTTTGTGATACACATGGTATTAAAATGTTAGAAATGACGGGAAAATGTGTTAATTCAAGAAGAAAAAGGGATAACATCACAAATCACCATTATTATGAGTTTGATTGTTTCAACACTGTGGTGGATATGATAAATCTAGAGTTTAATGATCGTTTTAGCGAGGTAAGCACCGAATTACTTCAAAATATGGTGGCTTTGCATCCGCGTGATTCTTTTTCTAACTTTAACATATCCAAGTTAATGAGGTTAAGTGAGTTGTATCCAAATGATTTTGATCATATGGAAAGGATGGAACTTGAGAAGCAACTTGATATGTATATTGATAATGTGCAAAATGATGAAAGGTTTGTTAATTTGAAAGGTATTGCCAACCTTTCTAGCTTGATGGTGGAAACAAGGAAACATCTTTCTTATCATTTGTTCTATCGGTTATTAAAGCTTGCATTGGTTTTGCCCGTAGCAACTGCAACCGTTGAGAAATGTTTTCCGGCAATAAAGGTTATAAAGTCGGATTTGCGCAATCGAATTGGTGATGAATTTTTGAATGCTTGTGTAATTTGTGCGGTGGAAAAGGAAGCACTTGCAAGTGTTACAAATGAAGATGTAATGAATCGCTTTCAAAAGATGAGAACCCGTAGAGGGCAAGTGTAGTGGATGTAATTGGTGGGGTTTCTAGCTTCTTTGTCTACTGTTTTTGGTGCAGTTTCTAGTGTAGTTTGTCTAGATGATGTTGTATTTGACCAATATTATTGTTATTTAACTATTATTTTGACAGTTTTTTTGGTGCTTCTTTAGTCTAGGAGCGTGTAGTTTTATGCACAATATTATAACCTTTTGCCCCCACGATTAAAAATTCTGGATCCGCCACTGCGAATAAGTCTTTTGAAATGCTTTTATTTCATTATAGTGCAAGACTTTTTGGAAAATGATCTTGATAATTGTATGTGCAGTTTGTATTGAAAAAGTTTTTAATAAGCTTTTTGATGTCGAAGTACAAAGCTTTATGAAAAGTTAGAGTTAGTGAAGTTATGAAGTACAAAGTTTTTTGTGATGCTCTAAGATATTGTCACATTGAGAATTTAATGATCATTTCACATACAAACTAATCAACTTTTGGTGATCCTTTCATGTATTAACAAAGTTACGTCACGTTTTACGACTTTATGCACGCCCATATTCTATCCATTTTTTTATTTTTATTTCAAATAATAAAAACTATTTGTACCAACACTTGTACACCATATACTCAAACATCTTCATAAAATCAAACCAATTTCTTTTAAGCCGTAACTACCAGCTTATTACTAAGAAAAATATCAACCTTAATCCCTCTTGTTGGATCGACCTTCTAGTCTTCTACCATATGCATCACTAAACACTTCGTATTCCAAATTTTGAGTTTTATTTTGTACGTTTTTTTTCTCAATTTAATTTTTTCACTTTATACGCACCTAACCTTTTAATTTTTTCAATGATAGTTATATATTATATTTGTTATTAACTGGTAGACTACCCGTGATTATCAATTGATAATAGTAGTTTACTCATACGTGTAATTCGAGATTCGGAATACAACTGGTGAAAACTGAAAAGTATGTGAAAAAAATAATATATAGGGGAATGTTCAAATATAATTGGTTCTTAAGGTATTAATGGTAGAAATTAACTCTTTTATTTTTTATTTTAACATTCACTAATCTTTCTAATAAAAAAATTATATCAAAATTATTTTAATCCTATGCTCTTTAATATGAAATTTAAAGCATTTAAAAAAAATATGCGATATACAACTAACTTTTGTGATACACACTATTTAATTTTTTGGTGTATATCACACATAAAAGTCATAAAAGTTGTGATACATAAACTTAAGTTGTATATCATATATATATATATATATATTTAAAAATCAATCTCATATTATAGAGAATAAAATTATAAAATTTTTGATATTTTTCTGTAAAAATATATTGATATGTTGAAATTAAAAATAAAAATATTCATTCTTATGATTACCAACATAATTATTAATTTTACTGCAATAACTCATTGCTAAAGTTATATTGCAATGGGAATTAGATAACTTAATATGGAAATGTTGAGTTTTAATTTTTAATAATTTTTAAAAAATAAAATACTAAAATACTTTATGTATTAAAGTATAAATAAAAGTTACAATTTTCAATTCGAATAGAGCTTTAGCTACTATCTTTAAGTTAGTCTTGCAAAATATACGCTAAACGTATATCATAAACGAACAAGAACGAAAGGTAAATTGTCAAAAATAAATGAAAATCCAAGAGGTCTTCAATTAGTAGGAAAGAGAATGAGGGATGATCCTAATTAAAGTGTTTTGTTAATAGGTTTAACTCACTACTAGTGGTGAGAAAAAAAACCAAAAAACTGAATTGTAATCGAAATAACCGATCGAAAAACACTGAACCGAAGTCAAAACTGACGATTCGATTTTCAATAATGTAATAACCGAAATATTTCGATTCGATTCGATTTATATATAAAAATCGAACCGATAATAACCGAACGGATATTTTTCTATTATTTAAAATATTTATTTACAATTTTATATATATTAAATTTAATATTACTCTAAGTCTCTAAGTCTATAATATAATTAAATACTAATTTCATGTTTTGTTTTATTGTATGTAAAATAGATAAGTATTATTTTATAATACTTGATGACTCTCATCAACTCTTCAAGCATCAATCGATGATGCTCTAGTAATCCAATTAATTCATAGTTCATTCTTAACCAACAAAACCATAATCGTTAGTCCAATCTAATTTGTAGTTCATTTTTAACCAACTAAACTATAACCATTAGTCAATCTACATAGTAATTAGTGGTGTGACATATTTAATATTGGGACTCTAGAAAATAATGAGATAATGTAATTGTTACTTATAAAATAATTAGCTAAATACATCAGGTCATAAATTCTTTCAACCAAACAAGTAGAATTGTAGAATAACATACTTATAACTTATTCTATATAACAAAGGAATTATAACAAATTAAATTTACTTTGACTATCAACGTTGAAATAGTCACTATTATATTTATAATAAACAGTAGTTTAAATATTATATTTATTTAGCAACGGTCTACATCATAGCAACTAATTCAAAAAATAATTCAATGATTGTATTTTGAAGGTTGTAATGGTTATAATCAACGACAACTAAATTATACATCATCGATCTATATTTAAGATGTATATTATTATTGTTTTAATGAGTCAATTGTACATGACAATTTATAAAAACACCCACACAAATTATCACATTCAGTTATATTACTTGAACCGTATAAATTAAATTGAATTATAGTGTGACGATAAATATCTCAAGTATTTAAAAAATCTATGTGTAACCCTCCAAATTTGTAAGTTATAATCTAGTATTTGTTTCAAATAAGATGAATAAGATAATGTTCGTGGATTCTATAAACATCCTAAAAGAAAAAAACAAACAAACTACACAACGGAATTAGAAAAATTAAAATCACCTTAAAAGTTATACTTTAATCAAAGTTTAGACTTCAGTTATTAACCGAAAATAACTGATAAAAACCGAATCGAAACCAAAAAACCGAATAGTAGAGAAACCAAAACCAAACGATTTTAATTATTTAAAAATCAAAATAATCGATTCGATTCGATTCGATTTTTGCCAAAAACTAAATCAAACCGAACCGTGAACACCCCAGCTCATTACCTTAGTCACTCTCCAAACCCAATCAAAATGATGGATTTAGATATTTATTTTGATTTTCATCAAAATACATACCTACCTATTTGTTATTTCTACTATCAAACCAGACACAACTAGACAGGATAATAGATATGGTTAAGATGAAGCCATATTAATATCCAATTAATTTTAATTTAGTCATATGTATAACGAGTTGAACAGGTTAATAAATCATCTGTCAGTCATCAATAAACTTTTTGTTAAATCAACTTTTAGATGAACTTTGCATTATAATTATTACCCATATATACATAATGTTAACAATAAACTATCATAAATGATCTTAACTTCTATGTTGAATATTAATATAGTTTTCTTTTAATATTTTAATTTATTATTATATTTATATTTATATTTATATGATAGCTAATGTTATAAATCAACTTAAAATTAAAATTGAACATATATTACGCCATATAAATTGAGATTTATAGAATTTTTTGTTATCGGTCAATAATTTAAAAACTAAAATAAAAAATAAAAAATCCTTTTATCTTTAAAGCTTCATAAGTTTGCTATCTTTTATATCCAAAGTATTTATAAAAATTATTCTGGGTGACTAATGGAGACCTTTATGAGTGACAAATCGATTTGCGTTTATATTTATGTTTATATTTATATATATGTACTAGATTAAACCGTGCGATGCACGGCAATTTAAGTTAATAGGTTTAATAGTTTAATATTATTTTTTAATTAGTGTTTGAGTAGAAATCATCGATTTTTTAATTAATTATTATTATATTCAAATATTATCTAACTCTATCTAAATTTATTTTTTAGTTTATCTTTTAAATTTAAATAATTATTTATTTTTAAATTATGAGAGGCCGCTACGTGTAATGTTGACTATATGGCAAAATATGAAACAACTTTTTATTCTTCTTTAGTATATATATATATATATATATACTAGATTTAAAACCGTACGATGCACGACAATTTAAGTTAAACAATTTTTATAGGTTTAATAGTTTAATATTATTTTTTAATTAGTGTTTGAGTAGGATTTATAGATTTTTTTTATTAATTAATATTACAATCAAATATTATCTAAGTCTATCTAAACCTATTTTTTAGTTTATCTTTTAAATTTAAATAATTATTTATTTTTAAATTATAAGATGTGACAACCCTCAAATTTCGGTTAATTCCGTACATCATTATCACATGCATTTAGGCTAATTCCCTATTCAAACTTTGTGAATTCATTTTTATTAAACTAAAATTATTACAAGTATTATAATTGCATATGAGATGCAATTCAATTTAATGCGAGAAGCATTAATGATTTTTAAGAATTTATCGAGACTATCGGTGGAAATCAAATTACACGAACGTTGGTGATCCATTTATGAAAATAACGTAAAACTATTCAATTTAATAGTCGTTATTATTGTTATGATAAATATGCTAAGAAATAAGCATATCAATTTTTAAAAATCAATAAACGTTCACGTGAAATAGAAAACGTGCAACGAATGAGATAAAATGCGAATTTAATCGAATAACATATCAATTAACTCCTAATTATTATCGTGATCAAGAAATATAAGTTAACTTATTATTATTAAGCTAAGTATAGCAATGGCACGTCAAGAAAACAAATTAATGATTAGACCAATTCAATTGTCACGAAAACGTAGAGAATCCCGAGTAACGATTAATCGAATCATCGGTAAGTCACCCGAATATTATTTCGATCAACTTGTGACATCCTAATAACCTTAATCTATGCTAATCAACCTTAATCTACCCTAATTAAACCTAATTAACCCTAATCCTACGTTTAACGACTAAACTAATCGAGATTAGCGGTTAATGATCAAAATATCTAGCTTTAATTGTGTTTTGCCCTTAAAGGGGGGCCCCCCCTTCCTCCTCCCTCCTGGAAATCAGCCAAGAAAGGGCCCTAGGGACCCCTTTGATCTCTTCTCCTTGATCCCTAAACCATGGAAATGGTAAGCCATGCCTTCCCTTTCCCTTACCCCCTTTTGCTCACTCATTCCCTTCATTTCCTCACCAAAAACACACACACAACCAAGCAATCCTCTCCCTTTCTCTGCCCTTCCACGAAATCAGCACAGCAGCCCCATTTCAGCCACCTTTTCACCACCAAAACACCACCACAACACCACCCTTCAACCACCCTTGCACCACCCTCCACCACCATGAACCACCAATGCTAAATCCCTCTTTTTAAACACTTTTAACCATCAAAAACGTGCTCACCTCAGCCCTTATTTCATTCCTAAGAAAAACAAACCAAAAACCTAAGGATTTGAAGCTAGGAACTCCCTCACAACAAGATCAACCACTACTTTGCTCTCCTTTGCTTTCTTAGTGCAGTGTAAGAGTGTTTCTACTTTAAACTCTTTATTTTTCTTATTAAAAATATTATATGGTTAGAATATGTTTAGATGTTCACTCTTGGTAAAATCTAACATAAAAAGTCGTATTTGTATGTTATATAACAAAGTTATCCTAAAGAGAACCAAAACAAACACTTAAACAACAAACTGAAAAACGGCAGAAACTTTTGTAAGCTGTGAAGCTTCATAACTCAGTCGAATCTTGATGAAATTTCGTGTTTATTGAGTCAAAAATTAATTTCAAGAAGTTATCTTTCAAACCCCACCGGTTTCATAATTTTTAGACAAGTATTGATACCTAAAAATGAATTTCTAAGAAAATGTGTACAATCTGTATTTTCGTGACAGAAAATGACTTAACTTTGGAAGGTCATAACTTTCAAACTATAGATCTAAATGAGTTTATTCTTTTTCCTACAAGTCACAAATTGTGTTAGCTTTCGAAGTTATATAATTACATTCTGTGAAGATAATTATAAATCATAAAACTCATGGATCTATGACCAACTGTCCAGAGAATGTACTATAGGACCTTTGTGTAGTATAATATATATTTGGACCCCTTAAACGTAACCAAAAATTATTAATCTTATATTTTTGGAAAGCTAAGACATAGGGGAACATGTGGTAAAAATTTCATAAAAATATAAGCTTGTTTGACTAGTCAAAAACGTAGCCAAAGATGGACTAAATTTCGGACAGAAACTGTGAAAAATGGACAATGTAAACTAAAAAGGATAAAAATCATATATTGAGGACTTATGTATTAAAATCAGTAGTTTTAAATGTATTATAGATAAATTCATGAATTAAAATGTTAAAACCAAGACTTAGATAATTAAATGCGGATTAAAAACGAAACCGTGAGCTAAAACGCGAAAATACGGAATTTAGGGAATAAAAGTATAAAATTTCCTAAGTTATGGGTTTAAAGTATGAAATCAATAAAGTAAAAAATTTAATATAATCCATGAGTTAAAATATTAGAAATGAGGTTTCTACGATTAAAATCCGATAAAATCAAAGGTTAAGTTAAAAACGGGATTAAAAAGAGTTAAACGTTATTATAATGATAAAAGTTATAAAAATGGATTATAAAGATTTTTACGATATTGACATATATATACACGTGTATAAGTATACATATATACTTGTTAAAGTATCATGACGAGATTATATTAACCTACGATTCCTGATTTTAAAACCGATTTAACGAAGTCGAGAACTTGAGACAATACACAATCGAGACAACGTATAAGTAACGAATCGAGATCAGTGATCTATATATTATGATTTATAATATGTTATAACGTTGACTTAAACGAGTTTTGATGTTTTGAAAACTAATAAGGATCACAACGTGTCGTTTTCATTTAAAATAAAGTTATATGATATTCAAGCCCGTCGATGGCATATTTAAATCTAGTTGAGTGAACAACTAACATAGACTAACTATTGAGTCGTCTACATATATTGATATAAACTC
This sequence comes from Logfia minima, assembly GCA_963921325.1. Lineage (NCBI taxonomy): Eukaryota > Viridiplantae > Streptophyta > Magnoliopsida > Asterales > Asteraceae > Logfia > Logfia minima. The sequence continues at coordinate 6,102,838 of OY992766.1, read as the reverse complement.
TTGCGTTTAGGGCGCTAAGAGACTTTGTTTGGACAATTATATAAAACTTTTTTAATGCTTTCAAACTTTGGGTGAAAAACATATAACTGAATGTATGCGATTATTAAAACCTGACATTGTATCCTTATGAACGACTAAGTTAGATAAGTTGTAGTGCCGAAGTCCTAGCATGCAATACTATAACCATTAGTTAGATGACGCTAACCACTGAGTATACAGATAGTACTATCGGGTTTGACAAGCCCATCCCACGTATGTTTTAGTTAGTCGCGCTAACTAGCGACCTTGTTCGCATGTTTTGGGGACGAAGTATACTTAACCGGTCCATGGCAAACGATTCATTTGTGTTGTGGTTTGGTTATAGGCTTAGTTCGGCATATTAACTCGACGGTTTAGCTAACCTTCGGGGGATTCGTAGTCAGAGGTTTAATTGTTTTAAATTGAGAATAATCGCACAATAGGCCGTTGATGCCATTTTTGATCTATTGATGAAATGATTACTAAATGATGGTTTATGATCGAGTCATTAAACCTGTGAATTCACTCAACGTTATGTTGACCTTTTATAAATATGTTTTTCAGGGGAATTAGCTATGCCGTAAGACACATGCATATTGGGACCGTACTCGCCACGATAAATTAGGATGCCATATTTTAAACTTGAACAATGAGATTGAATGACTTGTAGTCTTAATTATGAAATCCCGAAACTTGTAATTTGTTGAAAACAATGTATTTGTAGCATTGCTACTTTGGTGGCTTAATACGTCGTAATATTTGTAAAATAATTATTGGCATCCTAATAATATAGATGTTCTGTGATAATCATACGCTCGAGGTAATGTTATTCGATCCTCGTCACGCCCCGAAAGCTTCCGCATGATTAACTGTAAATGTCAAATTTGGGGGTGTGACATAAGAGGCCGTCACGAGTCACTTAAAGGAAGAAAGTTTTAATCCATAGGCTAACTTTGAGTTAAGATAACTGATTTATATGCTGAACTTTAAACTTTACAATTTATTGGGCCAACAATAAGGATTGGGCTTGTAGTTTAAGACTACTAAAATACACTTAGGGTGTGCTTGGTTGGGGGTTTTTACACTAAGCAATGGGTAAGGAAATGAATAAATGGGCTTGGTTGAATATAATTAAAATTAATAATTACTTAGAAGTGAGTAATGGGCCATTACCTAATAAATTGGGGGGAATGGTTATGATTACACCCTAATTTTGCCCGGGAAAAAAGTTCTCACGTTCTCATCTACTCCCTGATGACTCGGCTCTCTCTCTAACTCCTGTGCAATTCATCTTCATAAAAGTCTAAAGCCTTCAACACTATCATCATCTCAAACCAATCAACTTGTGAGCAAAATCTTTCACTTAAGGTATATTTTTTCTTCTTCTTTCACTTAAGGTTTCTTTTATAGCTTAAAAAGATGCCAACTGAAGCATCGAGAATTATATCTCAACTTTTTCATCTCTTAATTTGGTACATAATTGGAATAATATGCTAATCAATATATTGATTGCTTAATTGTGGATATAGTTGTAATATAACCACAATTAATGTTCATTTTTTAGCAAATAGCTGTTAAATTATATTAGTAAAAAACAAAAGTTGATATGCTCACTAACTTTTTGTTCTATATATGATGACATGTTCATTTTTTCATAGTTGTCTTTCTTTTTTTCGTTTTCATGTTTCTGTCATGTTGATGATGTAAACTGTGAGTACTATTGGTCTTGATTATATCAATTGTGGAGGTTAGGTTTATGTGGGATTTTATTAGAATAATTACCTACACAGAGTAATGGTAATTAACCTAATGCTTTTGTAGATTATAATGGCTCGTTCACCGCTTAACAGAAGGCGCAAATTAAGACAACTTGTTTTGCTTCAGCAAATATCAACTACTATGTTGGCCATGATATTTGCTTTCTATTATTTAATTATCTATTTTTATCTTCGAATTAATATTCGTGAACTTATGACAAAGGAAGAAAAACTTATAGAGCGGATGAATTGGATGTTTAGATTGACAAAAATAAGTGATTGTGTTTGTATTAGTGAGCTACGTATGGATAGAGCAACCTTTATTGTATTGTGCGAGATGGTAAGAGATGTTGGGGGTTTAAAGCCTACTAGAAATACATCAATAGAAAAAGTAGTAGCAATGTTCTTATACACTTTGGCTCACCACCAAAAGTATAACAACCTTTAAATTACCTCAGGGTTAAAATAGTAATTTGACTCGGAAGCGATGGATAAAAGATAATATTATAAATTATCTTACAAAATGACCATAGATTTTTCGCGAATTTACAATATTAAAATATTGCTGAAACAAAACATATAATTGTTATACAAAATCCACATACACGTTAATTTACAAAACATTCATAAACATATCAGAGTGATGGCACGTGTCAAACATTCTTCAAAACCATCTTCCTGCCCAACCCACAAAAGACATGCATAACCTGCAGGAAGGGAAATGGTGGAATTAGCACAAAGCTAAGTGAATGAATGTACAACTAACAATTCAACTTAGCCTAATCATCTGTTTACACTAAGCACAGTAAACACATAAACTCAAGAGGATCGGCGGTTACTGCGGAACCCTACAGCCGCGGTGGCCCACAGTAACACTTACCACAATCTGTAAAGGCCCATACAGAATAGGCCGATAACTTGGCACTACAACACAACAACTCAGTTTCCAGCGACAACACATGTATCTGGAACCTGTGTTGAACACAGTAGTAACCAAGTCCAATCGCAATTGACCTCTGAATAACACAGATGCCCGAAGGCCACATATGCATAACAAGTAGGTATACACAATCATAACTCAGACTAAACAGTCAATCAAGGTTTACGTTACTTGTTGTAATCACACCATTACAACTAACTCAAATTATGAGTTGCAGATCCACTCACCTGTCTGCTACTATCCACCTCTCAGAATTCTAATATTACTGAGTCTTCGACTGATCTGAGAATACAACAGATAATGAGTTAGTAACTCATTTCGTAAGCGAATAACATATCTCAACGCATAGTATCTAGATAATAAACATTTATCAAGTTTAAATCATCATAATAGCACATTCTTACAAGCCGGTAATTCCCCGAAGTCTAAGGAAATAAGAGTTCAATCTGGAACGAAACTCGAAAATCCCGGAACGTCATTTACAAACTGAAAAATGCCATTTTGAAGCCCAAGACGACCCCGAAAGGCCAAAAAAACTTACAGGGCTATGGTACATAATCTTGATTACTTGATCGATTCCGAGTGACCATGCGAATTTCATCAAAATCTAATTTTTAGTAAGATTTTCACAAAACTTAGTAACACTTACGCATTTTCAAAATCTGCAACATAAAAAGCGATATTGCCAATATCGCCCTAGCGATATTGCCAATATCGCCCTAGCGATATTGCCAATATCGCCCTAGCGACATTGACAATATCGCCAAATCACTAGCGATATTGCAAGCGAAATTAATCGCGATATTACCTGCGATATTGGTGGCGATATTACCAATATCGCCTAAACCAGTTCATCTGCGTTTTTGCAGAAAACTGGGCTGATTTTACCAAAAATTCTCAAATCTTAATCTTAACAGCGTTTTTCACCAACTAAACGTTCTAACACTTAGTAAACACATAAACAAACACTCGAAATTCATCAATTTAACATAAAAACACATAATTTCATCAAATCACTAACTTTTCTCTCATTTTAGAAAAAAAAACTAAAAAACTAATCAAAACTAACCTTAATCTGATTTAATCCACTGAAATGAGTTGTAGAAATGATCTTCTATGAATTCCGAATCTAATGGCACAATTTGGGGATGTTTTGGACTTGATTTGAGCTTCAATTTTGCAAGTGTGTGTTTTAGTGTGTGTTCTTGGTGTTTCTAGTGTGAGAGGAAGATGGTGATGAAATGAGGATTAATTTCCAGATTTTGGGTTTATATATATATAATTACGTATACTACGATGTATTATTATCATTAATCTAGCACACGATTGTATTAGTTCTAATAGTTAGGCTAATCCGTATTTTAAACTAAAAATACCGTAATTCCCATTTAATTATTCCTAACAATTATCTAATCAAACATTTCATATAATTTAATTCAATTAAATAACGTAAATAAGGAAATGAATTTACCGAAAAATACTAGGCCGATGGGGAGGATGTTACAAAAAGAGCAGAACAATTGGTTATCTTTTTTTTCGCAGTGGAGAGACAGTAAGTCGACAATTCCATCAAGTTCTTTTAGCGATTTTGAAATTGCATCATATTTTGTTGAAGAAACCGGAGCCCATTAATCAAAATTGTCAAGATGATAGATGGAGATGTTTTCAGGTATTATATATATATAACTTCAGTAGTGATCAGTTAACATATGCTATATATTAAACATATAAAACTTATGAAATATTTTCCCTTACTATATGGCTTGCTTTAAATGTAGGTTTGTTTAGGAGCTTTGGATGGGACCTTAATTAAAGTTACGCCTCCTAGTGACGAGAAGTCTCGATATCTCACAAGAAAGGGTTGCATTTCAACTAATGTATTAGGTGTTTGTTGCCCGAACATGCAGTTCATATACGTTTTACCTGGGTGGGAAGGTTCAGCCCATGATGGTCGTGTGCTTCGAGATGCAATCTCAAGGCCTGGAGGTCTAAGAGTCCCTAATGGTTGTTATTATTTGGTTGATGCTGGATATTGCAATGCAAATGGATTTCTTGCCCCGTGTCGAGGACAACGATATCACCTAAAAGAATTTGATGGCCATACTCCTGAGACACCTCAAGAGTATTTCAACATGAAACATTCTAAGGCAAGAAATGTGATTGAGAGATGTTTTGGATTGTTAAAAGGAAGATGGAAGATCCTTGCATCCCCATCATTTTTTACAATTAAAACCAAGTTCGAATCATAATGGCGTGTTGCCTTCTGCATAATTTGATTCGCAAGTATATGAGCAGTGATCCTCAAGAAGAAGAAGAAGAAGAAGATGAAGATGAAGAAGAAAATGAGGAAGAAGAAGAAGTGGAATATGTTACCAACATTAGTCCGAGTGATGAGTGGCAAACATTTAGAAATAATATGGCAACCAATATGTATAATGCAGCAACAAGTTGATAGATTATCTTATTAAAATGTCGATAATTTTGTTAGCAGCTAGCTAGCTGGTTTTCTGTATTTTAATTTTTGTTAGAAATTATTTTTGACTTCATGGTTTATTTGATATTACTACCTTTTGTGTAAGTTGTTTGCATTATCAATGCTTGCAATGTTAGTTTGGATTATGTAGATTACATGTATTCATATTATTTTAGTCAAGTTCGATGATGGTACTAATACACTTTCTTACATGTTCAGTCATGGCTGCAACTACGAGTGATCGCGGGAGGGGAAAGAACAAACAATTTTGGACTGAACGGGAAGCTGAAGCTTTGGTTGATGTTTTGCAAGAACTTGCTGCTGATCCTTTATGGAAGGTTGATGGAGGATTTAAGAACAATTATATGGTTGAAGTACGCAAGAGGATGGTTCAAAAAATTCCTAGTTTTGATAAGGGTGTTAACCCACACATTGATTCTAAGATCAAATATCTCAGAAACAAGTATAATCCGATCTCTGAGATGTTGATGCAAAGTGGTTGTCAATGGGATGATGTTGAGAACAAAATTAACTGTGAGAAACAATGGTATGATGACTGGTGTAAGGTAACATTTCTTTGCCCACTTGTTCCCACAAGATTTATTTGCAGGGGCAAAATGACAGCAACTTTGTGCTATAATACACCACATATCTCCCAAAATTAGTACTATATTAGTAACATGAAAATGGCTATGTAATCCAATCTTGTTTTTATAATATTCAAGTGTATAATTCTTTTTCTTGTAATGTTGCCTGTAATTTTGTAGAACCATAAGAATGTAATTGGATTGTGGAACTTCAGATTTCCATATCTACAAAAACTAGACCAAGCTTGGGGAAGAGATAGAGCAACCGGACTAAAAGCCGAAGATGTATCCCAAGCATGTGAAGATACAATGAATGCAGATAATGCATTGGTATGTTCTGACTCTGATAGTGAAGATGAATTTATGATGGTCTCTAATCCACAACAACCTCTAACTACAAAGAAACGGAAAAAAGTATCACCTAAAGGAGAACAATTTCAAAAGAAGAAGAAGAAGAAATCGGTGACACCTCGAGAAACAATTGATGGAAAGTTAGATATTTTTGCTTCTGATTTTAAGGATGTTTGTAGTGCAATAGTATCAAAAATTGGTGTCGCAGCTGATGCTTTGACGGTAGATGCTAATAAAGCTGAATCTGTAAGCGAGGAGAAAATGCAAGAGGTCATGAATGAACTTCTCAATATTGGTATATCTCACTTAGATATTGGAAAGGTAGTCGAGGCATGCTACAATGATCCTGTCAAAGTTAAGACCCTCTTCACTTTGCCAAGTCATATGAGACGTTCTTATGTGCATGGGTTCTTGAATATACAAATCTAGCTCAAGAGTCGTCTCTTGAATGACGTTCTTATATGCAAGGGTTTCGTATCTGAGGGGTTTGTTTATGCTTTATGTCGTTTTTCTTTTTGTTATAGACGGGTTAGACTCTGTATTTTATTTAATTTGTTGGTCAGCACACATACTGATATATTGGTTGCATGACTTGCATCATCCAGGTGCAGTTTTATTTGGCTATGGGACATACAGATAGGTTGAGTGTGTTGAATAACAAGGTTCTCACAAGTTGATCACTATGATTTGGGTGTACTTTAATTTTCATTTGATATCTATATTATAATAATATATTTATATACATAATAATGATAATAGACATAATTTTTATTTATTATTACACAACGTTTTTGATAATTAGAAAGTCATATGTTTACAATATGAAATGAAGTATAAAATGGATTAATTTCTAATATTATACAGTGTATGAAACAACCAAACAACATATATGGTAATTATAATCATTCCCTTACATGAACCGAACAACTCCAATATAATCATAATACCCTTGGTATTCCTTTCCATATCCTTTCCCTTTCCCTTTCCTATTCCCTTATTTGAACCGAGCACACCCTAGTAAACTGCTGTGAATGATGTCAGGTGCGGTTTATATTAGCTTTTCTGTTTGCTCATAGTTAAAAGGTTTTGCATTCTTTTATTTTTTTGTACTGTATTCCTTTTTTCTTTCGGTTTTTAACATAATTTTGACTGAAAAACAATACTAGTAATTGATATGTGATTCTGGTTACAAATTGTTGTTTAGGAAACATAAATGGGGTGGGTGTTAACTGTGTATTAGGAGTTTTAATTTTCCTGCTTATCTTAATTGTGGTTTGCCTCACATTAATTTTAGGGAGAAAATTATATCTAGGGAGTAGGGACACAGACAAAAAGAAGCTCCAGTTTTACATAACCCACATCATCAACATTTGGTATATTATGCTACCTTTCTAAGTAAATATCACTGTAGATAATCACTAAATGTGCAAAATTTGATTTACAATCATTTTTAGGAGTGGGAAAACTGTTACTTTTCTTGATAATATTGTAATTTTCCTAAGTAAACCTTTCTTGGCAATTTTTCCCAATTAACATTAAAAAAATAAGTCAAATCTGTGGGAAGAAGAACATGGCATATCACCATCAGTGACACACCACTTACAATAGAAGTTTAATGTGCAGAATATCAAACATTCTTTATTAGAAGCTTATTATTCTCACTGTAAATGTAAATAAATCAGGAAACTTGTTATGTATTTTGTAATTTATTTGCTGATGCATGGAAATCTAGGGAAGAGAACTAGTGTCTCGAGGAGATGACAAGGAATAAAAATGAGAAAGGCAGTCATCAAAGCCTAGACATGTTAAAAGGAAACTACAAGTTGCCCCTCGTGTGGATCAAATTAGTAACAACTGGAGGGCATTTACTTATGATTAATTTTTATATATGTGGTGGAGGCTTGAAAACGGTTTTAGAAGTATTTATAACGTCTTTGCAGGCTTGAATGCTGAAGTAGATCGAATATTGGAGATTGCTTGTGTGATTACAGATGGGAAATTGAGGAACTTGGTCGAGGTAAGGTGGAAGTCTGGCTTTCTTTATGATAATTGTGAATAGTTAATTGGGTTACCTTTCATGTCTGACGGGCCAAACTGCTAAAATAAGAATTAGCTAAAAAGGAAATAGGTCAAAAGTTGGACAATTTTTATAAATGCATCAATCGTTCTAATTAGTGTCATACAGCAAAGTCAGTAATTTACTGAACAGATACTCTTTTCTTTTTGTGTAATCATAGTTGAGCACAAATTAGTTACAAAAAACTTGTCTTTCGGATCAACCTGAGCCATACGAAAATCCCTCGTTTTACTTGAAAGCATATATATGTACCTGACCTGCCCATTTTGCCACCTCGTATGAATAATATTGGTGGCTTTTACACATTTTCGTTATGTTTCCATCCGTGGTTCATGTATTCTTGCTTGTAGCAGCCTACCCGTTAGTGTAACGGGAACTAAAACTACCTTTTCTGCTTAGGGTCCTAATTTGGTCATTCCTCCAACAAAAGATCATCCTGCAGCTAATGGTAGGTAGCCTCTAGCACATATGCTATATTCCTTAAAAAACTGAAAAACAATTATGGCTTAACGTGTCAATTAATAATAGGGTTGACTGAGAAGGCAACAAGAAGCACAATCAGTGAAAAAGAAGCTGAGCAGCAGGTGATTAATAGTTGTTTGTGGTTCTTTAATCCCAGTAATGACAAATATGTCAATCTTGTGTACATCAAAGAATGAACATTGTTGTAGCTATTTTGACATACAGTTTGTTTTCTCTTTTATTGGACCTACAGTTCATAACTTAACCAACATATAGTTTTCGTAGCGTTGTAGGTTACAGATTTTGTGATGAGACATGTCAGCGCATATACTCCGTTGCTTGCAGGAAGCTCAGTTTATGTTGATTTTATGTTCTTGAAGGTAAAACAAAAAATAGTTAATCAACCATCAAAATGCATGAATTGCACAAAAAGAGAAACAATAAAATACCAATATTGATCATTTCATTCACACTGATCGTGTTTAATCTTCATAGAAAATAGACAATAAAATTCATCTTTCAGATTGTTTTGTTGCAATTTTCTATCGCAGAAGTACATGCCCGATTTGGCTAGTGTTTTCTCTCACGTTATAGTTGATGTCAGCAGTGTCAAGGCTTTATGTCGCCTTTGGTTCCCAGAAGGTGATATTTAATTTCTTTGTGTGAACTTTTTATGGATGATGATATTTTAATTTATTTTCTTTCTCTCAACGATTCTTTGAATGAGATCATAAGCAGTTAGTGACCCTGCTGTTGGGGTCAACACAGCCAGTGCCATTTTGGCATGAGAATCTGGTCTTAAGATTAGAAATTTTCATTTCAGTTTTATATCGTTGATAACGTATAGGGGACCCAAAAAGTAAAAGCTTATGGGTCCGAAATAGCTACAATGTTAATTATATTAATTTATTTATTGAAACTATGACATAATAAATAAAAATCCAATTTTTATTGAAGATAAATTAATTTAGGAGGTTATAACCATTGAGTATGTTTTGACAATTTTAAACTGTTTAACATGTTTCGGTTCTAGTCAATTAATTTGGTTTTACTGTTTTAGCCATATGACCCATTCTCAGTAATATACAACCCAAATTGACTCTTTCACATAAATGGGTTAGAATTGCTCTCTATGCCAAAGTTGTTTGATTTATGTATCCTTGATTTTCTTTAGTTCTCACTTATAGATAAGAAGGCTCATCAAAAGAAGAAGAAGAAGCATCAAATTATGGATGACATCAAAGAAAGCATAGCAGAGCTCAAATACTACAAGGACCATTTATTCAAATCACCATATTATAATAGGTACCATTGAATGTGGACACCATATATGAATGTCAATCACATTTGACTGTAATCTTGTTATTCTGTTAAGCAAAACAATTGATAAACTTTTTTAGTAGCTTATAACGTTACTCGTTTAATGTAATACTACGGTGGCAAAGAGATTTCGGTTTTGAGCAATAGTTTGTTAGGAAGTATTTGAACATTTGGACCACTTAAGTTTCATAAGGTTTATGCTAAAGCGTCTTAAAAGGGACTCCATTGGACCAAATTATGTATGCATCATATCATATAGAAGTGTACGGTTCAACTAAAGTACATTATTTATTTGTAAAATAGCTAAAAGTTATCAAGATGTTGGCTTTTCTAAACAATTATGAGTGCTACAATTTCTTATGTGAATTATATTTATTGTTTATTTGTAGTAACATTATTATATTATTATTAAAAATACGACTATTGATGACACCCTATAAATTAATATTTTTATAAATGATATTCTGTGTTTTGATAAATAAAATACTTTTTCGTGAAGGAAAAAAACCCTGTCAGTTTTTATAAAAAAAAAGGTCAATCACTTGTAGCTAAATAGTGGACATTAAGAAACTAAGTTCTCAAACCAACATTTATCAACCGAACCGCTCATGAGTTGTTGTTATAGATCTTTTATAATATGAAAATGATAATGATAATTCTAGTTACGTTCTACATACAAAAAACTAATTATATGCTCATAATAACATTCACTTAAAATATATTTTAACAAAACAAAGATAAACTATGGGAAAATGTTTTGTACTGTTTTCACAGTACAAACTTTTGTACAGTGAACATAAATTTCAAGGACTAATGGTGTGCATTTACAAAACTTGAAGGGTAGAATTTGAAACTTTTATCTTAAATTTACTCTTCACAGTACATATTTTATGTACCGTGTACAATACATATGGTAAGCCTATAAACTATATATTGTTTTTGTAAGCTTGGGTTTAAATGAGAATACGATTATTTTATAAGGATGTAATAATTACTCTCAACCATTCATTTTCATCGATATAACAAAATTTTCACATTTTTAGAAATTGAATATCTCAAAAACATCTACTCAAAAAATTATCAAATTGCATATAAAAATCAGCGGTTTTCTCTCTTCGATTAAATTTTCATATGTCATACTTTCGACTAACTTTTTTTTTTTTTGTGGATTTTGAAAATTGGTACATATATGATAATCGCTTGTAACACATGTGATAGTCGCTGGTAATACATGTGATAGGCTTTTCCAAAACCTACCAAAACATAAAAAAAAAAGTTAATCAAAAGTATATCTTGTGAGATGTCTAATCAAACAGAAAAAATGTTAATTTTTGTGGTGTAATTTTTATAATTTTTTAACTAGATGTTTTTGAGATATTTAATTTTAAAAAACGCGAGGGAAAGTGAGATTTTGCCAAATGGAGCTCTCTTATTGGTTCTCCCATTCTCAAAAAAAATCTCATTCTCATTTTAACTTTATCATGTTTTTGTACGTAAAACTCACTCAATATCACTCACAAATAAAATGTTCAAAAACACATATATTTTTTTTATCATAAACCCTTATAAAATATTTAACTGTAAGACTTAATTTTTAAAAATTGAAAGAAGGGAAATTACATTTATATCCCCTTCAATTATACATAAATATAGAAACTAAAAATCAAATCAATCTATAGTTAATTGTTTCTTTTAATTTATACACCTCCTAATTAACTTTATTTAAAATATAAACTAAATAATAATTAAAATACAATTATTATAGATCTAGGTTCAAATGAGAAACCTAAATATTGTAGGAACATAGAAAATGACTTCAAACTCATTTTTAAATATTCAAAACACGTTATTTTACAAAATTTTCTTCGTAGCTCCTCATTCAAATAACTTTTAGAAACTATTTTTTTTTTTGACTTTTTTTATTTTTTAATTATTTTTTATTAATTTTTAATTCATAATAATTACATTTTTAACTAGATAATCACATGAATAATATGTGATTAAAAATCCTATTTTGTAATTATCTCTAATACATAATAATTACATTATATTAGAGAATAATCACATGTGATTATCATGTTATATTTTGTGATTATCTTGAATAATCACAACAGTAACGACTGCAAAAAAAGTTCGAAAAAAAAGTTAATATTTTTTATTAAAATTTGTATCATAGTTTGCAAAAGTTATTTTGTAATAATCATTAAAAAAGTTTTGAAGAAAAATGTGTTTTAAATATTTAAAAATGAGTTTGAAGTCATTTCCCACGTTCTCATGATATTTAGGTTTTTTATTTGAACCCTCCCCTATTATTATAATAGCATAAATTATAAATGAAATAAAAATAAAAATTTACAATTATTATTATTATTATATTTTTTATTTATAATCAACGTGTTATGCGGGATCTAGATTAGTTTTTTCATTTGAAAAAACCGTTTTGGAGACGCATCAATAGGCCCAAACACGCGCGGTTATTAATACTAAAGTGAATTTTACAAAGATATATCCCTAAAAAAAACCGTTTTGAAGACGTATCATCTTTGTGCCGAAGGAATAATAACTGACCATGAAACCAAACGAAACCACAAAACTTTTAGGACAACTGTCTCATGCATCCTCGAACGGCGACCATTGGCCGGAGTAACTAACCGTCGAACATTTCATTTTTCATTTGTCTACATTTTCGTATAATTACTAATCCAATTTTCAGAACATCTCAAGCATTTCGTTTATCTTCCAAATATATGCACACTATATTGTCATTATTAAATATTCTCAATAAACCTTCATTTTAATTCACCCTTATTATAGCATATCGTTCATATATGTTTTTACATTAGCGAAACATATATACCGCAAAAGAAAAAGATAAAGATAGTTTTATGGTGTACGTTTAAACTTGTGATCTGGGTGTAGAGTGTTTTGCTGTTTATTATGGTGGAATTTGAAGAACAAGGGACGTCGTTAGAGTTTACGCCAACATGGGTTGTTGCCGCTGTTTGTACTGTTATGGTTGGTGTTTCGCTCGCTGTTGAACGGCTACTACACTACGCCGGAAAGGTCTGTACGATTAAAACTTTGAAGTTGATATAGTTTTTTTTTTTTTCTGTTTTTAACATAGTTTCATCCTTGTTATCCATTTGTGTTAAATGTAGATGTATAACACACTTGATGTAACATACTTGCTTTTGCATGCAGTTGTAGGTAAAATAGTTGCATCAAAATGCAACATATATACTTCACCAGTTTTACTACTTTAATATACAAATACAATTGCATGAAAACGTAAGTTTGTTATAGTAAACTACAATTTTAATGTAATAGTTGCACCAGGACACGGACTATACTTATTATTATTATTATTACTACTACTACTACTACTATTTCAATATACATACAATAGGATGAAAATGCATGTAAGTATGTTAAATCAAGTGAAACTACCTTATTGGTGAAATGAACCTTTTATAGTATTGAAATTTGTGTAAAATTCATCAAGTTTGTTGAATCATTTGTGTGCAGAAATTGAAGAAGGAGGGCCGGAAGCCACTGTATCAAGCTTTGCAAAAAGTCAAGGAAGGTGGTTTTGTTTTTGGAATGTGAAACATTGCATCTTTCAACTTAAATATGGTAGTTTTTCTAGAGAGTATGTGTATGACACTATGACAATTTGTTTATATCAAATTCCAATTACACAATAAACACAATGTTTTATATGGAATATACATTGTTTAAATTCACACGCGTTTAATGTTGATTAGTTTGACTGTTTTTGGTGCAGAGTTGATGTTGTTGGGGTTCATTTGGCTACTATTATCTGTTTGTCAATCAAGTATTGTCAAGATCTGTGTGGACGAGGATATAATGCAACACTTTCTTCCTTGCTCATTAGAAGACAAAGAGAAGTTATATAGTGTGCGCCAGTTGCTTGAATACGAAGAAGCACCAGTCGGTTATTGTGCTTCAAAGGTAATCAATTAGCTTTTTATCATTCACAAATTCTTTGTTTTTCACTCATGAAATCTTGAAAATGCATAAATTTAAGTTTTAACTGTCTACAAGAAGTCCTATTTGATCATTTTTGATAAGTTATTTATTTTGGTAAGGAAGCTTCGTTTAATGTTCAAACCATTTGGTATTTTGTTGTTCTTGTTGGTGACATCAAACAACATAGGATGGTGTGATTGACTGATTGTTGGTCATATTCATATTTTTATAAAATTCAATGGTTTATGAGGTTTTATTCATAACGAGTACAATTCAGATGACTTTTAGCCCGTTTTCATTCTAGCTAAATTTGTTAAGCTCAGCCGTTTGACCCTTAACAGAAAGTATAACTCAAGTTGACCCATTTTATCCATGAATGGGTCAAAATAGAAACCTCTAAAAATAAAAATCTACAAAGCAATTCAATTGATTTACTAATTATGATCTTCCCATAGATCACAACCATATACATTTTTTGCAACTAGAACTCTTATGCGTTTAGGTTTTTCTAATTGACACCCAGATCAAGTTTTAATATATCGCCATTTCTTTTTTACATTTTTTCTGTAACAGAATAAGGTCCCATTGTTATCCCAAGAGGCGCTGCATCATCTTCACATCTTCATTTTCGTACTTGCTATTGTGCATGTCACATTTTCTGTTTTGACTGTTGTATTTGGAGGGGCTAAGGTTAGTAAAGATCCTCGTGGGTCTGTTTTCTTTTAAGTTGCATATGATGGTCTGTTGACACATCTTCTTTCAAATTAGATAAGCCAATGGAAGCAATGGGAACCTTCTACAGTAGAAGATAATCAAGACATTTCAAAAGGTAAATTGAAGTAGATAACTACTATAGATCTCTATCACTTGGCTATTTTTATTCTTCTTGTAAGGGAAAATTTAAAAAACCTAGATAAAAATTAAATGTGTCAAATTAATCGAGTCAAACAGGTAAGCGCATAGTTCTAGAGTTATAAGACTGATAACAAAATGTTGAGGATCAACTGACCACTAATATGCTAATTGGCCATCTTATGTCAGCAAATGTTTTGAGCTTCATTCATTCTGATTTTGATTTCTTGGGTCTCATTTATGTTGTATTTTGAGAGATAATAAAATATATGATCTTGCACCTTATTCAAACAAATTGTAGAAAGAAGAATATTAGGCAAAAATTGCATGCATGAGGAATATCGTTTTTTTTTTTTTTTTGTTCTCCTAGCTAACATAAGCTCTTTCACATTATGATGATGATTCTCAGCTAACGAGCCAACAGTTACGCAAGTTAGAGATGATGATTTCATAATGAATCGCTTCATGGGTCTTGGTAAAAGCTCAACTGCTGCAGGTTGGATGGTATGTTATTAATTGTTGGTTAAAAATTCGGCATCATTTTTGTAGTATTTACGCCCTTAAAACAAAGACAGTTGCAATATTAATGAAGAAGAAGTATTATTTATTCATCCAATTGCAATTTATCTCTTGAAAGTTATGGCTCTGCGATCTTTCCATATTCACCTAATTTTGGTCTTAAATTTTTATTTTGTGATCAAATTTGAAGCAATCTTTCTTCAAGCAATTCTATGGATCAGTCACCGAATTAGATTACATTGCTCTACGATTGGGATTTATTTCGGTAACTATATAAAAGTGTCTCTTTATTTATGTTATTCCTTTTAAAAAGTACACAAATGATTTTCATGATATTGTAGAAACATTGCAGGGGAAGCCAGAAATTTAATTTTCACAAGTACATGATGCGGGCTCTTGAAGATGATAGTAGGAAAGTTGTGGGCATCAGGCAAGTTGTTCAGTTAAACTTAGCACTTTCAGAACTTAAAGAAAAAGAGTAAATTTTTTGAAACTTATTTCTCTAAAGAAAATTTCAACTCCAAAGTTTTCCAGTTTTGATACTTTTACATAGTTCCTGTCATTGTCCAAAAAATTTTAAGCATTGATGTTAAAAAGTAAACCTTTTGACTTATGGAAGTCAAGATGGATTTTAATCTTGAGACGGGCTATGGCGCTATGCTAATAAATGCGCTATGGTGCTATGCTAATAAATGCTTTTATCTGTTGTAGTTGGTATTTATGGGTATTTGTGATCATATTCTTGTTGCTGAATATTAACGGTACGCAACACTTTCCAAATTCGTTTTCTTGTTCATAAGCTAAAAGTCATAAGCATTCATTTGATGAATTATACCTCTATTTCATCATCATTTTGTAGTTATACTTCAGCTATATCCAATTTGAAGAATATACAAATAGGTCCAACCCGCAAACTTGTTTAATAAACGGGGAGTTCTCTGGTCGGACCTGCCAATCTGTTTAGTATCAAAATAAAAATAACAATCCTTTGGACCCCCAACCTGTTTGACCAATTTAGATAAATAAGTTACACGGGTTGCATCCAGGTATGTGATTCCAAGTTTCCAACCCGTCAACCTAAACCCGCCAGCACGAATAACTAAACCAGTAGCGTTCGCCTGTTGGGTAATTCCAACCCACCCACACAACCTGACATGATTACTGCCTGTGCCTTTATGCTATATCATGACTTAGGAAAAAGTATATAAGAAACATAGACCAAGTTTAGTCTTGTCTGTATGAGCCAAAACTTATGTATAAATGATCAACTTTTAGATAATTCTTAAAGTATTATCGGACTTTCTAAAGGCTTCGGGTCATTGATGATTCTCGTTTTTTGGTTTTCATGCAGGTTGGCATACCTACTTTTGGATAGCTTTTTTCCCTTTCTTTGTAAGTTGTCTAACTCAAACATGTACTTGTAAATCAATCTTTTATAAAATTTATATTTGTTCCACCATTAGTAGTTTAGTACACTTAAATAATAGGTGCGTGACACTGCTGTAATAAACATAAGCTTATGATTTGAGAAAAAAAATTCTCAGTTGCTACTGTCTCTGGGAACCAAACTAGAGCACATTATTGTTCAATTGGCTCATGAAGTTACCGAGAAGCATGTAGCCTTAGAAGGTGAACCTGTAGTAAAACCTTCGGATGAGCACTTCTGGTTTCATCGACCAAAGATCGTTCGTCTATTTATACATTTTATCCTCTTCCAGAATGCATTTGAGATTGCGTTCTTCTTCTGGATTTTGGTAATTCTTATCTCATAAATGTCTTAACGCAAATTTAGAGGTGGCAAAACGGAGCCGGTTGAGTGGATTAAGTTATGGGTCAAAAAAGTTTGGCTCAAACCTGCTTTTCCGGTACCTTAATTATGATTTTATAAATAATTAATGTATTGTATATAATTACTAAGCTATAATATGAAAATGAAAGTATAGATTTTTTTTAGAAGATTTTAAGCATCACACCCTTAACTTCATTAGACAACTTTCGACTCTTTAACCCTTTTGACCCACTTTCTTGACAGCTAACTGTTTTCTGTTTTACCTGTTATCAAATAAGACAACTAAGTTTACTCAATTGTCTTATTAGTGGGATAAAGTTGACACCACCAATTGCATTCCATCATTAGGTTCAATTCGGCGCAGATTCGTGCATAATGGGAAAAATGATTTACATTGTTCCAAGGCTCATTATTGGGTAATACTTGATCTATGAGCTTATTAGCATTATATTCAACATTTACTAGACCATTGTTCAAGGCCCTGTTTGGTTTGGCAAACCAGCAAACCAAACACAGCTCCACATGCATGTCTGTTGGTTTCTTGACTCAACTGCTTTTGGGATTAAAATTAAGATTTATTTGCTAAGTTCAAAATGGTAACTTATTTCTTAAAAAAAATTATATTATTTGATTTGCTGTAGGGTGTTTATTCAAGTTCTGTGCAGCTATAGTACTCTACCACTTTACGCGCTTGTTACTCAGGTAATTTTTTCCATTTCCAAATTTATTCAACTTTCAAGGTCAAATCTTTTTTATTTGAGTTGACACTATCAAAAGCACCAAAAAGTTGAGGCATTTATCACCTGATGTGCAGATGGGAAGTAACTTCAAGAAGTCGATATTTGATGAGCATATACAAGCAGGTCTTATCAGTTGGGCTAAGAAAGCTAAAAAAAAGAAGTCTCTACACATTACAACCAACAGTTCAGACCCACAAGGCTCAGATGGTAGTGGCCCACATGATGGTCGTGGTTGTGGTATCGAGCTGCAAGGCATTCATATTGCAACAGATTCACAGCAGTCTACGAATTCGTGAGGGTTTATATCACATTCCCTGAAACAACTGTGATATAATCCCAGATTAGAAAATGATCACTGTGAGCATGTAATGTCAATGGTTGTATTTGAGCTCTATGGATGATATGATATCCTAATATATGACTTGTAATCGAAATTATATCGAGTGATTATGATCATGATGTGACTTTGACTTGTAAAATGAATGGTTAAGTGATAAATGTGTAAAATCTTTCTTAGTTGTGGTGATGTGCAGTTTGTGAAAGAAAACTTAACAACTAAATTAAATATTGTATCCATTTGACATGATATTATTGAAATATAGGGGTGAAATGAGAATTACAATTAGATTGAAACATACTTGGACTATAAAATGTCTCATATGTATTAGTTTGACTATTTATAAATTAGGTAATCATAAACGGCGCAGATGATTAGGTGCAACAAGGTATAAACGAGAGACCTATTATATACTCCTAAGAAGTTTAAGGACTAAATATATGTTGTCACCGTCATACACAATTTCTCTTCACAAAATTTTAAATTATGTTTCAAATATTTTATGTACTAGTTATATAATAGCATCTCTCGTTCATTTAAAAGTTTGTTTTTATTTACCAATTTCATTCATTCTAAAATATATGTTGCAACAAACACCATACATAAATGAGGAATGACCCATTTCACTTTTATTCTATCCACAATTAAAACAATTCTTATTTTTATATATAAAAAAAAAGAATCTTATTTTTTAACCCTCAAGGACTTGTTTGTTAGACATACATATACAAACAAAGAAAACTTGGAAGAGAACTCAGTGGTACCAAATCCTCAAAACAGTTTGTGGATGACATTAACAAACTTACCCCCAACTCTCTCTGCACCCCCCACTCTTACTCTCATTCTCTGCAATTCAGATACCAACATATTTGCAGAGGCAGCATATTAGTATCCAAAAGTCATACGAGCACGATGATGACAATTAAAATGGCAAGCACTGGAGGATTTATCACGTTGCCAAATTTGAATTCGAACTTGAATTTTCCATCTTCTCCACCTTGCAGCGCTCGGGATACTAAATCGAATTCACTCCATCTGGTACAATTGATATCAATTATTTAATTTGCACACACTTCAACAGTTCAGCTTCTGTAACCTGATATTTAATTATTTTTTATGTCAATATTGATATTGATGAATTTTTAGTGTGCATCAACAGATTGGAGCTATTTCGCATAGGAACACAGTTTGCTATGCAGAATCATCTGCTGCTGCTTCTACTGGTATTTTTTCACCAGTTTCAAATATTTACAGTTCAGTTTCTGAAATTAGAAGATACTATTAGTACACTGGATAACATCTATAAATAAAAAAAATAAAAAAATATAGATCTTTATTATCCAATAGTATTGTTTCATATTGGATCATATAAGAAAGGATATAGAAGTACTGAACCACAGAATAAGTACAACATCCTTGAAATGAAACTGAACCACACTACATGATTAACTTCATTCTCAGTACGGTTTGATTGCTGGACTTTTATGTATCACACTCTATTTACTATTTAGTTTCCGCTGAACCAAAAGAGGGAGAATCGACTGTGGCTGCTGCCAAAGAAGATGCTACTGCTCCGGCAAAAACAAAACCAAAGCCTCCAGCGAAAGCAGCTGTAAAGCCATTACCAGAGATGATGGAAGAGGATGTGATTCCTTCTCTAAGATCAATTCTTGAAACACAAGAAGATATCTCTGAACTCGAGTTGTTTTTCGAGGATAACAAGGTAAGTCCTTACATTTCAGTGTCATCATCTTATCTAATCAACACACCATCACCTTTACCAATTTAAGTAGTTCTTTGAGAATGACTGTTAAAGCAGTTGGTGGTAACCTTGACACATATCTAGCTCACTTTGTTTGTGACACATAGGTTAAAATTCCATCTTGTGATAATAGTCCAATGCATTATCGTAAGGGTTTAATTCAAATTTTATTGAGCCCATAGAAACCAACGTCAAGCTTGGCTTTTGGGGAAACCCATGAGTCAAGCCCTAACGTATTCCTTTTCACGGGTCAAGTAGACCCGAGTTTGGTTCAATACCCCACCTATGAAAAAACAGACTACTAATCAGCTATATACACATTCTGTATATGTTTATGTATGTAGCTAGAAGGCTCTTTTCTGAAGAAGGATATCCCTCATACATTCTGGGCATTGTTCCCAGATGGTATCAACGGTGAGTTGTCTTATTCCCTCTATCATTTTAAATTCAAGATCAAGCATCTGAAAATTATCTCTATTCCAACAGGTCCAAAAGGGTTTTCACTATCTTCATACGGGTCAACTGCAAGCAATGTCGAACCTTTTCTTGTAGACGAGAAAAAAGTCACAGCAAAACTACTTGTATTCTGGGTTGAAAAGCGTTTAGCCGCACAAGGAATAATTCCAGTCTGGACAGATTGATAACGTTTCTAACAAGAAACTATTTCAACTCTACAATCATACAGCATCATCAAATGTACAAGTTTTTCGGTTCTTGATGCTCTAAGCACAATGTTTATACAAATCTAATAGCATTCATTCACCTATGCTTTGAGTACTTTCATGATAGTTCCTGGATCTTTATGGAAGTCTTTTTTTCTTTTTTTTGTTGGAGCCATTCAGTTAAGAAGAGACTACAAAAATAGGCGTACACCAATGAATGCGACAACCACATGGTATTCTTTAGTAAAAGGTGAAAGAATAGTTCGCTTTGTGCTCACTCTGGCTGAGTATCTTTATGCAAGCCTTGAAAAGTGACTACTTGATATTGAGTAAAAAGATTACTCATAAATTGTAACAAAATAGTGCTTGTGTGTGCTTCTGTTGTTTACAAAGTTGGTAGTAACAGCAAACTCTGATTTTTTGATGAATTAATATGGATATAATAAACCAAAAAGGCAATGTTTGTGAAATAATGAGATTCATCATGAAGTCTGAAATTTGGTTAAACGAACGATAAATAGGTAATTTCCAAGATTAATCAATTTTGTAAATGAACCGATAACCCGAAGTCAACTGATTGCCCCTTCTATAATCAAATAATAAAAAGCAGAATCTGTTTAATCAAACATTAGAATCTGATTAATGTTACTTCAAGTTGCAATAATCATACAATTAGTCGAAAAATGCAAAACCCAATTTAATAGTATAAATAAACTATATAAAATATCATCAAATTTATGCACGAATGCTTTTAAAACAAACGAAGCAAAAAATAATCCTTACACATAAAATTCAGCATAACCTAAAGTTAAGAACACATACAACAGTATCTGATCATTGATCAGCATGTCCTGAAAGATAGAAGCTGAACCAGAAGACCCAACTCTCCAGCGTTCATAGTTACTTGTCAGAACTGAGCATTTGAGTTATGCATTGCTTGCCTGAGTTCACTTAAGAAGTCAATCTGTGGCCCAGAAGGTCCAACTCCGGCTGTCGGGGAAATCATCTGAAAACGTTGCACAGTAATTAATGGTATTAGTAAAGGTACCAATTATAACTCATTTACTTGCAGGTTATATTTTTTACCTGATGAGGAAGTCGAAATTGTCCCCATGCCGATGCAGTGCTTCCTGAATACATAACAGGCCGATCTGTAGAATACAAAAGGAGAAATATATAAGGTCTTATCTGTTTATCCTGATTTTTTGCTCTGTTGTTTGGGTCTGGATTTGTTTCCCCGTACAACTAAATGTACTCGCTATCAGATTTCATTTCTCTCCATAAGGTTATAGCGCCCATGAAATGCATATGTCAAAACGGCTAAAATAAACGAATCATTCCGCTCATGTTAAATGACTAGCAAAAGTCAAATCACAATTTGCAGCCAAAATGTAAATAAAGTAACAAGTCAAAACAGGATAATTTTCCGGGGTCAGGTTACGCTGGCCCAAAACACCTTCTGTCAAAAAACTTATATATAACTAATGCGTTATATATACTTAAGTAATAATAACTATATTGTGACCATGGCTTAACTTCTGAATAACGTGATTGAGAAGATTGTATGAACTAGAAATAAACTTTGGCGACTTTTAACCAAATGTGATTCTTATTTAGCTAGATACTTTTATCCATTTGACTGGTCAGAGATAAAGATAATACGAATCAAACAGTTCATAACAAAATGGGTTAAGATTGATACATCTACTTTGCTGCATTATAAAACGCAATTCTCATGAAGATTTAAGGTTTTATGACATATTTCTTGTGTAGAGGTACTAGGAAAGGATAATACTATTGTTTCTCAAAGAGACCAAAAAAAGCAGAAAAAACAAAACAAAACCCAATACACTCAGCAACTATAAGATTGATTTGGAGAAAAGTGTGAAGTAGAAAAGTTTTCTTTGCATCTATCTTGCAAAGGATGGTCTTTCTTTCTTCTTACTTTTTTATTTATTTACTTTTACGCTAATGATAAAGTTAACCACTTCAATTATCAAAATTACAGGTGATAACAAGAGGGTGAAATCATGCACCAATAATTAAACTTTTTTCACGCACCAGCTAAATCAGTTGAGGGATTTCCATATGCATTCATTGCAGCTGCCCAACCTGCATTAAAGAGTTCACAAATTTACATTACTACTTCAAGATTATAAATTAACCTTCCATAAAACAATAAAGAGGATCCATTTTGGAACAAATTAGATACGATCTACCTGCTTGTAGTCGTATTATGGGCAAATAGATAACTTATAATTAGAAACCTAATTAACAAGGAAAACAATTAATCAGAAATACATACGGTTGTTCAGAAGTTGATAAGCTTCACTGTCACAGCATCCTTGCAAGCCAATTAACCGTGGAGGATCTGCATGATCCATGATAGGAACATTTCTCAAAGCAGCAGCTTGATTTTTATCTCCATCGTTCCCATAACTAGGTGCTCGTTCCAATCTATCTGCAGATATGGGCCAATCAGCTTACAAAGATATTCAATAGTTTTATATCAACTAGTCAAATACATGGATACATCCTTTCTGTTTTACCAAATTACCATTAAGAAAATATGTCGCCATTGTATTAGCTGACTTCAAATCCCTGGTATTGTGTTTGTTTCAAAAAACTTGCCAACTTGGTGGTAAAAGATATTACCTTTTTTCAAAAACAAAATCAGAATAATTACATGATCCTTTCAAACGCAAATATAATATTTATTACCAGACACTTGTGGAAATGAATAACAGGCACTTTATGAGTGTCAGTTATTAGTTATTACTAGTTGAAATCATGAGTGTAGTAAGAGGCTGTTAAGACCACCAAACGTAGCTATAATTCGTAAATCATACAATTAAAAAATTCCTAAAGCCCTAACACAAATATGAAAACACCCCTTGTATATCTTGTAACATCATCGATTCTATCTTCAAAATGTAGGCCCTCTCAGCTAAATTCCTAAATTGGCACTTCTTCGATCTAAATCCAAAATGATTCATATGTTCTTCTAGACATTTAAAGCTACAATAAACCTCATATCTTGTGGCAAGGACATCAACCATACATTTACAATATATATATATATACACACACATATATATATATATACAAATCAAAAGAAACACACGTGCTGTAACTGATAAAATTGATGCAACCAAAATTCAACTTAAAATTGCACCCTATCTTAAGTTTACTAACCCTAAATGCCTAATTTCCTAATCCAAAAGAAGAAATTATCAATTGCATTTCTTGTGGAGTAAAACATAAACTAATAAAATCAGTCAATTGCCATATCTGATCATTAAATTCTAGAATAAGCAAAGATTTGTTCTTCGATTGTAGTCCCTATCATCTAAATTCCCAACTCAGCATCTCTTCAATCTGCAATCAATGTAACTAGAATTTTCCATTTAACTTCTAGAGCAACAATGGACCTCAAATCATGACGTTCACAATTCTTCACAAAACTGAAAAGAAAAAAAGAATGCTACCAACCGATTAATGCTAAATTGAGCTGAAGAAAACCTAATCACTTACCAAACCCTAGCTTAATGCTTTTGCAAGTAAATTCAGCTTCTACAATCATAATTCAACAATAATAATTAAGTAAATAGGTTTACCTCCTCCAGATTTCCTCCTTCCAATAGATCGATTCCTACACACATATTTAGACATATATTTATAATTTAAAAAAATGATAATTTATATAAAAGAAATAGTATTTCTATATAAATGAATGCAAAGGTGTGGAAAGAAGATGCATACCGTTGATTAGGAGGAGCGTAGCGTTTGACAGTGGCAATGTTGACCGAAGATGATGAATCGGTAGGGTTTTCCAGCATTTTTATGTTATAATTTAATTTACTTTTTATTAATTTGTTGTTGTAGAAATCCCCTGAACACTACCACCGTCAATATAAAGATGTACTGAATTGTTTTATGTATATACAAAAGGAAGGAAGAAATTGAAATAATTGATGGTGTGTTTGCTACATGTGGATTTGGGGGTAATTTTGGGAACTAGGGTTGTTGACAGTGCCGCCGGCCCGTTGTGATTGTAAACCACTCCCAAGGAATGCCATCTATTGATTTTAGAGCTCCTTATTCAAAGTTTTTTAGATGAATTTGATCGGGCTTTCAAAGGTTAACATTTTTTTAGAAAGATTTGCATTAGTATAGTTTTAAAAAGATTAATTCGATCATCAAATTATAAATTATAAGTTAATAAGTCAGATCAATTACCATTTTGGGTTGAATAGATCTATAAATTTTTTATTCCAATTATATCAATAGTATGATAAAGTATATAGTTTTTAAGCTCCATATTTACTAATAATACTTTAAGTATGTATCTAAAACAAAAAATAGAAATAAAAAAGTTGACCCAAACCATTTATGTCATTCACCGTCCGTAGTAGGATGCAAGCCCTAAAGACGCAATGAAAGACTAGGTGGTGCCAACAATAAGATAAAAGAAAAGATGGAGGACAGTTGCACGATGCAAGCGTTGACATAGGTCTAAGATGAAAATGATGAAAATAGACATAATTTTGATTATTCAATGACTTTTTGGTTACATTATTTTTCTCAAATATAAAGATTAGATGATATATTCTAAAAATAAAGTTTTGTCAACAAAAACTTTTAGGACAGTTACATGCATAATTTATTGTATATTCAGTTAAAATTCAGGGGTCAACATAAATTTAGAGGCAAACATAAAGTTTATTATGGTTTTAGTATGAGTACACAACTATTGATGCATGTCTGAAAGTCTTAATAATAACCCTAGGAGCTTTTGTTATCATTTACCTAAAAAAAAATAAAAAAAATTGTTAACAAAATCTTATAATTTTTAATATAAAAAATTAAGTACAACCTAAAGTTATATATTTCATATAAAATTCATTATCACTAAAGACATAACAAAGTAATAATTAAAGGAACCAAATCAAGTGAATCCAATAATATACTACAACAAGTAAAATTCATATGATTAACGCGTTCAACTTAACGTTACAATTAATAAAAAGTATTAGAACTAAAATTAGTCATAGTTGTATGAAAGGTACTAAACCTTTTGTTATATTACTCTTTCCTTTTAGATCATCACTTTATATATATTAGATAAACTAAAATTTATCTATTCGTTCAAGCATATATAGAACATCTAGATATATTTGAAGCAACTAAGGTTTTTTCTTGCCTTTAGGGTTCTCGTAGGTAGTCCATAATAATTGTTAATATATTTAAGAATGTATGTTGAATAAGATATAGTTATGGATATTGAGATGGAGCGTTGAAAAAATTACAATTAATTGATATTAATATACTCTATTTATAAAATAAATAAAAAAAAAAAAAAAAAAAAAAGACATCTTAGATTAAATAAATCTACTCCACGATTGAATGAAGGGGCTGGATAGAGAAACCAAATTAAAATTAAAATCTTACATGATTTTGAGTTTGAACGGTACGATAATATCCTAATTTATGATCTATCATTTAATTATTGTTGTATCTATCTAAACTTAGTTATTAAAATTGAAAATAATAAATAATTTTAGATTAATTAATTAGACTATGGTTTAGGAGCACAGCTCATTTAGGGAGGGAATAGTAGACAACCTTCTTACCAATCAAATAGTTACACATGTCACCAAACTAATTTTCATTTTAACCACTCTCATTTTCCATATATTATACATTCTACCTTTTACTTGTTTTTCACTTACACACTCACCTCCACCCTCACCCTTCCTCCC
The DNA here is from genome assembly GCA_963921325.1 of Logfia minima. NCBI lineage: Eukaryota > Viridiplantae > Streptophyta > Magnoliopsida > Asterales > Asteraceae > Logfia > Logfia minima. Next base: position 6,076,440 of record OY992766.1, on the reverse strand, counting down.
CACCTACTACTAGCAGCCGACAGCAGCTACAGAAAAAGTTATTATTATTTTTTTCCCTTTTTTTTCTAAATTTTTATTTAACCATTTTTTTCGTTTTTTACGTTTTCCTTTACGTTTTATTAAGGTTTTTTTCATATTTTTTTTTCGTTTTTTACGTTTTATTAACGTTTTTAAGGTTTTTTTTTTCGTTTTCTTTGCGTTTTTTACATTTTATTTTTCTTTTTTTACATTTTATTAACGTTTTTTTCTAAATTTTTTCATTTTTAACGTTCTTTCGTTTTATTTTCGGTTTTTACATTTTTTTTTATGTTTTTTCTTTTTCTTTCCGTTTTTTAATGTTTTTTTTCCTTTTCTTTATGTTTTTAAACATTTTTTTTACGGTATTTTAATGTTTGTTGCTCATTTTATATATAATGCATGTTATCTTAATGTTCTTTACTGCATGTTATAACATGAAGTAACAAACATCCAAATGGCATGCAATATATATATATATATATATATATAATGCAGCAACAAAACATCAAAATAACATGTAGTATGTATGAAACGCAGTAACAAAGATCAAAATAACATGCATTATCTATAAAATGCAGCAACAAACATCAAAATAACATGCAGTATACATAAAATGTAGTAACAAACATTAAAATGACATGCAGTATGTATAACATTCACCAACAAGCATCTAAATAACATGCAGTATGTACTAAATGCAGCAACAAACATTAAAATGACATGCATTATATATAAATTGCAGGAACTAACATCCAAAATACCGTAAAAAACATAAAAAGCGTAAACAAACGTTAAAAATGTAAAAAGAACGAAAAAAGGTTAAGAAACGAAAAGAAAACTAAAAAACGAATAAAAACGTAAAAATCCATAAAAACGTATCGTCTCCTTAGGAAAGAATATTTATCTAAGTATTTTAACTACTAATAATTAATCAAATTAAATGGGGTTTTTAATGAATTTTTATTTGCAACTTACGTTGCAAGTAATTTAGAAAACTAGACAAGTGATTAAAATAGCAATTAACTAATATGAATAACAGTTGGAAATAAGGCGCATTCACTTAGACTTGTTCCCTCTAGCATGGATTACTTGTTTAAGTCGTTTATGATTATCGTTGATGACTAGTGACACTACAATTCTCTATCGAGTCTTATATCCTATTAATTATTAGATTCCAATTAATTGTCGTTAACTTTGCTCAACCTAACCAATTCACTAATTATATACTATTATTGAATGATGATTTAATATAAAGCCTTACTTTTGTAAAACTAAAGTTATACTGATGTTTGACATATAACCACGCAACTATCAAGTTCAATTTATTAATTCTTAAACCTATTAATCAATCTATCAATTGCATTAATCATTCAACATCTTAAGCAATCAATAATAAGTTACGAACAATTATTAAGCGTCCTTAATACGTTAAATAACTCACAAGTTAGAATTAAACAGACAAACTCAATCGATCATGGATCTTCGATTAAAACTTAATTTAAAGTAGCGAACAATAATCAATTCCTAATGATCAAATTAGTCCACAACTAAGGTTCATGTCATCTAAGTCAATACAAAGAAAACTATCTCATGATGTGGGTAAAAAACATCAAACGATCAAACAATGGAAAATAATTCATAATCTATCGAAATATAAATCAAATTGAAATAGTTTAATTTATAGTGATGTTATGATCTTCAATCCTTAAGTTTAAATTGTGGAAAATTGGTGAACAAGCTCCTGGAGTCTCCCTTGATCGCCCACAGTCACGCGAGAATAATGCCTCATCAAATTAGGGTTTAATTTTGTGTTAAATGAGATAAAACCCGTCAGGGCATAGTAACCGTTTAGTACTATGCCTTACCCGCCAGGTACTGATGGTTTCCAGACTTTCCATTTCCTGAAAAATGTAGTCTTGTGACTTCCAAGAATTTGGACTTTTGATTCAACTCAACCGGAGTTCGTATGAGGGAAATATGACCAAAACGGTAAAACCTCGCAAAATTTGCAACATCATCAATTTCTTCATCTTTTTCTCCATCTCTTGAACATTTTCACCTGAAATCAATTTCAAATTAAATAAGTACCTTAAGTTCAAAATCAACTTAGATGATGCACATTTGGATATGATATTGCCATAAAAAGATGTATAAAATAAGCAATATGAAATGTATTCAAGTCAGCTCCTAAGCCTATGGAGAAGAAGGTTGTGCAACTTAGAATTGTTAGGTGCAATCCAATTAAACCAACTTATTTTGTCAACAAAGTCAACTAAAGAAGAAGATGAACATTATCAACTAATGAGTATGCCCATTATTCCTCTCGCTGATGAAAGGTTCCCTCCAATAACCTACACTATACATGGTAATTTTGAACCTCCCATAGGTGGAAATGGTTATTAGGATTCTGTTGACTACCCAGTTAATGGAATATTCTACTTAGATGGTGATATTATGAGGTTTCAGAGAACTTCTGAATTACATTTATCCAACATCCAGATAGTGCTGAGATAAGGAGAAGAAGTTTGGATCAAGATAGTCCAAAATGTTGAAGCTCATGAAGGAGGAGGAAGAAGGATGAAGACAACTGATAAATGAAGATATCAAGTTCAACATATATATACACTATCTGTACTTTCATTTCAATATAACTAGCTTGTACTCATTTGTAACACCTCGAAAATAGTGGTAATTTAATAATACGTATATATGTGTTTTATTTTATAAATTGTATAAGTTATATGTATTATTATTATTGATTGTGAAGTATCTAAGTTGTTTAAGTGTTAAGTTGTGGGATGCAATGTTAAGTAATTGAGAATAGAAGGTTAGAAGTGTAAATGTCTTTTAAATCTACTAGTAACTTCAAATCTGCATACATACACACGTACATATATACATACGACCACACACACACACACATTTCTTGTGAACTCTAGAACACGACGAAGAAAGAAAAATAAGAAGAAATCAACTGGAAATCATCAAATTGAACGCTCGAGCCCTATCGAACTCATGCTCGGCTCGTTTCGACTAAATTCCTAATTAGGATCAACCTACACCTCCTTTTATAATCTATGGGTTAATCATATGTTATCTTCAATTAAACACATTAATGATACGATTTCAAGTTATTTATGAACAGATTAATTGTTTAAGTTATATTTATTATTAACAATCAAAAGGCTGATGCAAAAAGAAAAGCTAAAAATATATAAAATATAAACAAGCCAACTTTTCCAAAATTCACATAAAGCACAGTAGTTTACACTTTACAACCTCTTTCATTGCTTTTCATTTTAACAAAAAATATATACATATATAATATAATAATAATAAAATAAATAATAATAAAAGTAGTAGATGGAAGCCTTTACTGAATTTACAGATTTATTTATACGTGTATCAAGAAAAATATATAAAAATTCAAACTTGTACAAGTGCAATCATATATAACATTTTAAGTATAGTCCCTCCATCAAAACTCTAGAGAGCAAGTTCTACAAGTACAAAATTGCCCAGGTAATTCACCAAAAAAAGAGCTAAATTACAATCTCAAAAGTATTACAACTTTCACACTCCATATACAGGGCAGTTATATCAAATTTCGACTGGATACAGAAATTTGGCCTTAGTCTGCACCCACTATCAAAATGTTGTCCATGAGCTACAGCTAACCGATCCAGAAGAAACTCCAATGTGACCTAATCACGAGTTATAATGAATTTTAAGGATTTATAAAGAAGACGAAACTTATGTAAAAATGGAACCTTGGCGTTCAAATGAACATAACCCCATGACGATACTGGAACATTAAGCATACAAAATCTGATCACAGAGAGCAAAGAACGAGAGGGGGATGATAAGTTTGGTAGATGTAACAAAACGAGCAGGTCACGCAATGGGTCAAAATGGATTTAGGTAAAAGAGGCCATCTTTACAAAACAGGTTGGGTCAACCCATTAACACATTTTTGTCCAACTTTTTGGAGCTTATAAATGGTCAACGTGTTTAAGATTGTCAGAAAGTATCATCCAGTTTATCTTAAAATAAAACGATTTTAAGATGTGTGAAGCATTTGATAGCTTTAGACAATATTAAAACTTTTTAACCTGTTTGACGCACCTGAGATGCGTTCTTGATAACTACATTTTTCTAACTTAGCCATTATTAATAAATTACAGCCACAATCAATACATGTTCAAGTATATGATAAAAATGGGCCATCTCTTCCTATATAAGCCAAAGTGAGGATTCCTAGGACCATATTCCCACAAACGGTATCCGACCTCCCACGGCCCCCCACTGACAAGTCCTATAGCCAACATATGAGTGGTAAATTGCGTAATCCACGGTCCCAAGGACATGGGCTACAGCGCTCTGCAGCCTCTAGTTTTCCAAAAAATTATTTTCTTTTTGGATATGGACCACAATATTTATTCTTTTACATGACCTGATATCTCCTAAATATTCATACGTTGTTGTGCACCTAGCATTACATGTAGTCCACACTTCACCCATGCGTAGGGTTACAATTTCCAGCTTTGGGCTTTAGAATTTAGATAGAGACTAACACACAATGTACCCTGTTGGTTCCAGGAAAATTGCAATGATTTCCCTTTGTGCTAGTATGTCAACTTGACCACTTTAATTATCTAAACGCTATTCATTAGTTTACAATATCGTCTCATTTCGTCATAATCTAAGGGCATTTGAGATAAAAGCAGTTGTAAATATTAGGATACTATAACACTAAGGCTCCACTTAAATATCATAACATGTATGGGAGGGGATAGTCAAATCTAGTCCGGATATACTAGGGTGACAATTTTGACCCATTTATAAAGAAATGGGTCAACTCAAATCATCCTTTATCTCTAATGGGTCAAATGAGTTAAGCTAAAAGAAATTAACTAAATAGAAAACATGTCAAATGTGTTGATCAGATCAGAAGTGCTGAAAGCCACACCCAATGTATTCAAATGTATAATGCCTTCTAAATCCTACCCTATCCACGTTGACCCGTACTAAAAAGTTACTCTCTTTTGATCCATTACCCAACTCACACATCTTGTCGTATCTAGGATTATGATTAACTACTAAATGTGAAGCAAATCGCTATTTTACTAGAAACAAATAAATCATATGGGATGTAAGGATAAAGTTATTGGGACCTCATCGCTTCTGTTGAGTTTAAGGTCACAAAGAGAACAAAAGATAAGATGTCGGTTCTGTTGCAACTCTCCTTGCCTGCATATGGGACACCAAACCTCTTTTCCCACCTATTGGCAACACATACGCATATAATTAATAATAGTTACTTCTTCATGCTTAAAGTTTTGGAACAAAGAACATCTTGAGATGCAAAGGTGTAAATTTCCGGAATAACTCTCCACTGAAGCTCTTGCTTAGATTGTTTTAGTTGTCTTATAATTTATATGATATAATGATATAATATATAGTTATACACTTTACATTGTGATTTTCTGGTTTAATTGCATCAAATACCCAGAAGATAAAGAACGTGCTGTTTGTCTTTTCTTATCTTTATCCAAAAAATACTCTTTGTCTTATACTCTTCATTCAAGTTCATAGTTGTCCTCTTTAATTATATTAAACCACATGGAATAGACATTAGTAATGTTTTTAAGCTGTAGAAAGCGTAGGTGCCAATGATGGTTTTCCGTTAGTTTCAATCAAAGTAGTTGATAGAAATGACCAAAATCTTGGTCAAGGAAAACTTCATTAGTGAATCAATGAAACAATTTTTTTTATATATGGTCATACCTTTTCGTCATTCAGCTGCATATGCTCGAAAACAGCACGAGCTAGGTAATCATCTTCCTCGTCTTCCCATACTTTGATAGAGCTATCTGTTTCTGCAAATAGGAGAAAGGAACATGAAAATGTAAAATAACAGCCAGAGAAGGTGATAAAATAACTTCAATTTTGTTAACACAGTGACTTTCTTCTGTAAGAAACATAATTCTGGAAATACAAAGGAATTATAAGCATATGCTCAACCGAATTTTACCGTTTTCAATAGGTTCGCTTCTAAGATCTTCATAAAATATCTTTTGCATTTCTATCAAAATTTCTTCACATTCACCTTGGTATGCTGCATGAAGACCATCATATTCCCATAACATATCATCATTCTTTCCGGGACTATTTTCGATTGGTCTCTCTTTTATTTTTCTTAGTTCATCAGATACAATGTCTTGAAAGCTTGATTTAATTAACTCCTGCAAACAATAACTAATTTTGACATAAGTGGGAACCCCAAGCATCATCATTTATCTATATCACAAGGTATTGTCTAAATCTAGTCGTTGCTAGATTGATAATTTGTATTCAGTATCTATAGTAAGCATTTATTTTACAAAAAATACCAGAATTTATGAAACATTCTATCAACTAGCTATCTGAATGTTGCAGCTTCAAATAGCAAAAACATTAAATCACATTGAAACACTATCTCTTACATTCCATTCCACTACATCTGATTATCTAATTCTGATTATTCAATATCACATAATCACTTCTAAAACACCCAAACACTATCTTTTACATTCCATTGTATTACACCCCTTTAAACAACATTAATTAGAACACCCATATGAAACTACATACACAAACCACATATGTTTATAAGAAGACAAACCTCGTGCCTATGAAAATTATCCTTCGAGTCAGGTAACCTCATTTTCCACAGAAGCCGACCCCTATCAGCTTGAACTCTCTTGCGACAGTTCTCCCTTAGCTACAACACAATAGTATATAGATATATATACTTTAGATACTTTAGTCATTCAAAATAATGGTTCACGTCAGACTTTTGAGGTGAAATGAACAATTTGTCACATAACATTTTTCTTTCTCATACTTCCAAAAAAATAATCTCTGTGATCGATGAACTTTATACATACAATTCCACGAGTTCTCTTATTTCATCATATATATATATATATATATGTTACACAAAATAATAAAACCGAGAAGTGACTAATCAACTACAACTTGTGAAATTTAGGGACTAATTAACTACTAAGTTGCCCTTACGAGCCTAGAACAGGAGTTTATTATATAATACACATACATATATATATACATACATATTCGCAACCCTAGATATAAATTAAAATGAACCTTGAGTTTCCATTCGGGATAATTATTGAACGAGGTATGAGATTTAATTGAAGATCGTCTGGATGAGGATTGTTCATCTTCTTCTCCTACATCCATTGCTAAAATTAGTGAAGTTCTTTTTCTTTTCTATTTTTCTTTGATAAATTTACACTCTGTAATTTTATGACTTGCGCAGTTCTCGCGCGCTAGAAGATATAGGTTGAATTGATGGGTTTCTTATAAACGGGTTGACCCGTTTTCTTATGCCGGTTTCAAGTTTACAGGAATGAACCCTTTAGTTTAAACAATCTGCGATTTTAGCCCTTTTTATAATTATACAATCTGATTGTAATATTCAAGCTTTCTCGTCATGGTTTTCCAAACAAGTATATCAACAAACATATCAAGAGACTATAAATCCAGCACCAAATCAATCAGGATGGGAACTACATGTATGATAAATGTGAAATAACCGTTAATGGATAAGCAACATGAAAGTCGATCACGTAACTGATATCGTACACCATTGCGTGGAAAGGAAAAAACGTTTTCAAATGTGGTTTTTGTCATCAAATGGGACATATGAGGTATAAATGTACTACCATCAAAGTCAACATGGAGATCTAAGGGACGTAAAGCTTCTGTCAAGAAACAATCTCAGCATCACATGAAAAATATTAAACACTTGATTTGAACTAGCAGGCACAAGAGACATATTGTTTATGTTGATTGAGTCTTAAACTCCGCATGTTATTCTACAGTAATTTATGGGTATAATGTATTTCAATTGCTAACACTGCTAATTATTTGCAGTTTAGTAGTCAATATGTACCTTAATTGTCATTTGCGTTGTACTATTATCCAATGAACTATATACTTTGATTTAAAATAGGAACATAGATAATTTAAATATGCCGATGAAAAAGCATCATTACTATTCATAAACCCAGCACCCCCATTTGGTATGCAGGTACTAAGAGTCCTCTTACCACCAACCAGTAGACATCATCAGGCGGCTAAGAAAAGAGAGGTCGTGATGATATCATCTACCGATCTACGTCCGTATTATTTGTTCTATCATCTATTATCGATATTTCTAATCATCTAAATATTTTTGTAGTCAACAGGAATCTCGTATATAGATAGACAAGAAACCAAACGGAATATAAACATGCAAACTGATGATTGTGACTCCCATTACTTTGAGTTCTACAAATGAAATTAAGTTCATAGCATACAAGGTAGGACAAAGTCTCATGGAATAGGGAAAATTTCATTAAATAGACATAATCGGGTTTATTACAACTGTTGGACTTACAAGTTCAAAGATACATCATAACAAACCTTGAAAACAACTCGTAAATATTCTATTTTTTCCTGGTTATTCCTGCTTAGTGACTGGAGTAGTAAAATGTAAGAGACGGAAACAACGCCTAACAAGTAACTATATATATATATATATATAATGGTGTGGATATTATATGCTAGTAGGTAACATCAATTATTGTATGAAAAATATAGCCAATAGTACCTCATATATCAAGTGAAATGCGGAGTTACAGGAGTAGAAAGATAACTTCAACTTACATACAATGAATTGATTTAACTTATAAATCTTTTGCCCATTAAGTCTCTTAAAAAAAGATCTTCAATTTCAAAGGATCGGGTAGTCATTACATTGTGTTTTCATGTAGAGCATCCCGCCATCAATATGCCACGTTCTAATTTAATAGAAACACACTCAGTGTTTGTCATCCCAATTTAATAGGGACAAACTTATTATAAATCCTTCAAATTCACAACATGGTATGTGGGAGGTGAGAAATATACAGTCATACACCGTACATTACTTCATTCTCTCATATGTTATATAGCTTTAGCCTTCCATCTGACACAGGAAAACGAAGTTGAATTCTTTTTCATAATGGAATGGTGTAGAAAAACCACTACAAGGAGACACCTTCAAAGTTAACAGAAGTGAAATCCCAGAAGAATGTGCATCCCGAAACTAATACACATAAGACTGAACCCTTACAATTTCTTTTTTGTTTTATCAGTAACATAACAAGGGGGAAAAGAGCATAAGGAATCAGCAATTTTTGCTTATGATGAGATCCCTACAATCTTCTTACAATATATATTCCGCCTTCCAGCCTTGTTACCATCACTTGATAAAATGAAAATAATATACAGAAATAAATGAGTGCAGAATCAATTCCTGCAAAGGTCATGTGAAGAAGTTAACATTACACTTTGTGAGCCACCGATGAAGGTCCTTAATGTGTAACACAAGTACTGCATGTACACATCTTTTCCAAGAGAACTGATGGAGTTAAAAAAGTTCCTCTGAATTAAACTTGTTCCAAGCCTCCTGTTATCATAACAAACTCAAAATTATGAGAAAACTCTAATTGTTAATATGTTCTTGATTTTGGAGCAACCCGTATATAATATTCAGGATTTTTTACGATCTCTAAAGTGTGTAAGATGGTGATGATTTGGACAAGGTTGGAACATGAAAGATTATATTTCTTTTTAGTTATTTACCTTCTACAATTGAAACTTGGACATACATTCATTAAAAATGGTTAATCAGTTAATAGAGTAAGTGGTAACCGAACTGTATTACCATCTTACCGGCTGTTTTTTTGGGTTTCGATTATGTTTTTTGAAGGATACCATGAACACCCCTGATTCTAAGTACAGATTGTATCTTTCAAATGTTAATTAAATCCCAACACTTAAATGAACTTCTAATAACAGAGTAAACGTATCAAGTGGTCAACCATCAATGTTGATGATACAAGCAAGTACCTTGAGTATCTCGAATACCTTCTCGGCAACATATTTCTGTTGAAGATTAGCTCCTTTTTGTTGTACTTTATCAGGATGGATACACAAAGTTGCCTTTCTATATGCTTTTTTGACGTTGGCACCAATGATCAGATCAGTTAATGAAACAGGCTGCCAACCGCATTCGGGCCAAAGAATCTGAAAAACAATTAAGAGAACAATTAGAAAGAACAAAAGAAAAAATAAACAGATTAACAATAATTTCCTAACATTTATACTCGAGAAAACAAGAATCACACGGTCACAGGTCATTACCAACAACATTAATATCTAACCTGAACAGCTAACAGAGTAATGATTATTCCGTTACCAGTCATATACATAATATACAAGCATCCAGCAACTCTTTCACTATTGGCCGAAACAATAATATGAAGACTTCTAGCCTAGTAAATAACATAATGCTGCATATACCAGTTGAGTATAACTCGGTTATTAAGTAGTATCCTTTATCAAGTACTACACAATATTATGAATCTGTTACAAGTGATGAATGTTAAAAAGTTACTACATCATTAGAAATTTTTAGTAAAGCACATTTCTCGGCTTATTTTTAATAAAATGTATTTCTAGTAAATGGAAAACTGTGTACACATTGTCAAAATCCTTTATGCTGCAATCGCTAAGGCATCATGTTGTTGCTCAAGACAGCAATTTATAATTATATGCATACTGGTGAGACATACAAATTGTAGTGTGGATAAGAGAGCACGCAAATTTCCTTCTCTCCCTGCTGCCCAACGCTTTACTTCAGTATCTAAAGTTCCACCAAATCTCTGAGATGAATACAGAAAAATCAGACAAAGAAAGTGACATGAAACGATACTAACTACCAAGGAAAGCAGAAAAGCAACAAATAACACTGGCAAACCCCAAACTAATAGAGATACACAAAGCTCACAGTTTGAATTGTTGGAGGTGAGGATAAGTGAAGTATTGTACAAAAATAAGACAAAAATGTGAGATGCCTAAATGCTTACATGTCGTTCTTCCTGTTCTCTCTGAGATTGAAGATCACGTTGATTCTTTTCAACCAATGCTTTAGCCTGTGCACAAAAAGCTCAATTATGAGATTTAAAAGTTGTTTATCACATAGCCATGTCACTTTAAACAATGTCATGCATCAATGAGATCAAATCGTGAAAGAATTTTCACAATCACATACCGCACGCTCCTGAGTGCGCTGCTCTCTTTCCAGCCTTGCTCTTCGTCTTTCCTCAGTTTCCCCTTCAACTTCTTGAAATTGTGGAGCAGCTTTTGGACAAAATAAGTTTCAGCAAGTAGAAACACACAAAAAATAGTCAAAAATTATCTCAAAGAATAAAATAAAATGATAATATACCTCCGAAAATTGAGCTCAGATCATCAACAATATTGGTGGTGGGGGATGCTTTCCTCATATTGGAGGATATACCAGCGGTTGAAGTCCTGTGGGATCCTTCTGGTCCTCGTCTGTTCAGAGATAGTGGATCAGATGCAGAGTCCTAAATTAGGATCAAACATAAGCCAAGCATATTAACAATTAGATATCCACATTAAAAGAGACGGTATTTCTACACATTTAATTATAAAATGGGAGATCTGGGATATGTTTTGTCCCAAATGGTTAAAAAATAGGTTAAAGGTAAATGGTTCAAACGGGTCTGAGTTGCTCAAAATGCATTTTTAAGACATAAAACCTCCTAAAACAACTTTACTAAAGAGATATATATTACTTAAATTCTTGTAATCATATATGACCCAGTATTTAGTTATTATTATTATTTTTAAATGAACCAAGCGTTTCCGGAACAACCCAACCCAACCCGACCTGTAAATTACGTTGTGACTAGAACCCGTATTGACCTATTATCCAACCTGCCCATTTGGCTTATAGATGAATATTATGATATACAATTTACTACTCACTGAAAATGTTGCCCTTGGTCTTGGAGCACTGCTTGGTCGAGTAACAGTGCTGAAAAAGGATTCAAGGTCATTATCATTCTTTTGTTGGTTAGTTCTTGAAGAAGCCTCCCTATCTCGAGCTTCTACAGCGGCTCGCTTTCTAGCCTCGGCCGCAACCCTTTCTACAGCAGCCCGTTCTGCTCTACACTTCGTTTCTTCTTCAGCCCTCTCACGAGCTTCAGCTTGTGCTCTATGAACAGCAGCCAGCTCATCCTTTGCCCCAACTGCAGCCCTTTCACGAGCTACGGCTTGTGCTCTCTGAACAGCAGCCCTCTCGTCCTTTGCCCCAACTGCCACCCTCTCACGAGCTTCAGCTTGTGCTCTCTGAACAGCAGCCCGCTCAGACTTTAAACGAGCTTCAACAGATGCTTTCCCACTTGATTCAAATGCTGCTCTTTCACGGGCTTCCCTAGTAGCCCGTTCTACCGCTTTCCGAGCATTTGCTCTTTCAACTTCCCTCATCCTCTCTTTTTCAAGCCGCCTTTGCTCCCTCTCTTCCTCTTCCTTTTCTCTCTGGTCATCTCTATCTGGCTGCTTAGATTCTTTATTTCTAAAAGCTTTTGCATTTTCTCTGTCTCTTACTTCTTTTGCATGCCTAAATTTAGCTTCAGCTCTGTCCATAACCTCCTTCATTGCAGCAGCAGCTAGGGTTGGGTCCATCTGTTCAGCAGATTGGGTATCAGCATAGGGCCGGCTATCATTAGGCATCCTACCAGTGTAATATTTTGGTGAAGAAACACCATTTACACCTTTTCTAGAATTTGAACGTAATGAGCCTCTTTCTGATTTTGAAAAATGCTTTGGAATTGGAGGAGGAGGTCGTGAAGGTGGCAGAGCTCTAGTAGGTTGTGTAAACAGAGGTATCTCGGACACAGTTAGCCATATTTCATCAGCCTCCTGACCCGTCTGAGAATTTGCCTCCGTGTATGATGGTGGAGTATACTGATCAAAAGAACTATTATGATGTCTAGAAACTTCTGGAATGCCATATACAGTTTGATGAGATTCTTGAAAATCATCAACAGGTGCTCGACTCTCAGAATATCTAAAGGAAGCTTTCTCTGTTGAGTCTTTGCTTATGGAACTACATGCCCTGCCCATACCTGGTCCATCCTTTGGAGGGCTCTGATCCTTTCCCGTATTATTCACCTCACTGATAACTGCAGGTGCGGATTTACCAAAACCATTCAGGGGGTCAATGTCATTAAAGATAATCCTACTAACTGATGATTGTCCACTTTTCGGGATACCAGAATTACTAACATTGCCAATATCGTCCAGTGGATTAGCGGAAAAACTTTGGTATGAATTAGCAGCCATTGATGTAGATTCTAGAACCACAAAAGGATCATCCACCGGATCAGAAGTTTTCTTTGTATTGACAGTTGACATTTGGGTAGGATCTAGATTTGATCTGTAGGAGCGGAAAATTATAGAAATTACAGATCAGCAGCAAAAAAACGCTGCCAGCACATTTCACAACCCATATATTTTCAAAAAAAAATCGAGGCTCATAAAATATAGACAGGTAACTTTGAATAGGTAAGAAAGATAGCTCAGCGCTAAAAATTATTTTTAGCAAAACAAATAAAGTCGGAGAAGGTCATATACTCTTATCGTCAATAAAATACTTACAATAAGATTCAAAAAGTTGCGACATAATAATAGAAGGTTAGCAGGTACTCAACACATTATAATTGATGAATATAGAAGAACCGTGGATGTTAGAACCCCATTATGAAAAACTGTTTGTAAGAGGTACTAAAAAAAAGGCTATAACTCCTTTTGTTCCTTCTTTGCCTACATAAAAAAGATATATTAGTCACTATCCTATTTCCTTTTATTGTCCCGGTTTCCCATAAATTCACCGACGATCCTGTAATAATATATGTATTGTCATCTAGCTAACTTCATAGATATCAGAACTTCATTATCAAGCTAACATAAGAATGCCGTGGAATTTCAATTCTATTATGCAGACATGGTCACTGGTTTAAACCTCAGCCAACAGACCATTTTCACAGGCACATAAAGCTAGGCACATGTAAGAGATGTGCTCTGATCAATTATTTAGGGATGTGTACATAAACCCATATTTGACAATAATGCACCCATTTTAGGATAGTGAGCTTGCTTATATGGCATCAGAATCTCCTGCACATGGTACCTTATTGTAATGGAGAGATATTAAAGGAAAAGGTTAAGCAAGTTCTATACTACATATAATGTTTTATATAATTTCTTTTCACGCATTCTATAATAAGCAACAATATATACACAATAATATTGACTTCTCAAGTACATGATACTGCCTTAGTAAATTTAATCGTTGTCATCTCTCATTAAGATATCCCTTGGCATGCATCCAATCAAGACAAAGCTTTTTAGACCAATTCAATTTGTTGTTGTTGAGTGCAAATGTACAATATGAATCAAGATGTGCTCACTAGTAACTCATACTATCTTCACCATATCAATGGCCTTTGAGAACTAGAAAGACAGTTTTCTCCTTAAAGAATTTGAAAGTCTTACAGTGACAACAAAGATTGCTCAACTTCTGAATTGACATTACATTAGCATAAAGCGTAACACTTGCGCATCTATTTATGTATACAATCCCACATGGCCACATCATCAAAAGAGCTTGTGTAGAAGTAACTACTTGAATAATACCAATAGCATTTTCTGGTTAAGAATACTTATTTAAGTAGTATCATAGTTATCATATTTCAGAAACCGAATTTACAAAGATTTAAAAGTTCATGTAATCGAAAGTCTAACCAACTTCCATCAATCACATTCCTACCCCATGTTGTTAATCACACACATTATGACGTTAATAGCTTACAAGCTCAGCCTTCCCAACAGGCAACAACATCACATAAAACAGTAACAACGTATATAGAACTCAAATACTTTCACAACTTACACTTAAACCTTCTTCCATAAGCATTTATAAATCCCACTCTCAAGCTCCCTATGATTTAAAAATTCTTAGTCTCACTTCAAATTTCAAATTAATATATAAGACTAACAACATTACACAGCTTCAAATCTGATAGCATATAAATGTACCTCAAATTTATTGCTTAATGTACCTCAAAAGACCGCTGCCACTTCCAAAACTAGGAATTAAATCATCAAAATCATCACTCTGTTGACTCCGTTTCGACTGCCACTCACTCACAGATGCAAACACATTCTCTTCAGAATTCAACGAAGCAAAAGAAGACATTGATTTGCTCTTCAATCCAGGAAATCCGTCAAAAATATCATCATTATCATTATCATTATCCTTATCATTATCATCAAAAACCGGAACATTCAAAGACGTTGTTTTACTTTTAACTTCAGCATTACTCCCTGAATTCTTAAAAGTGGCATCGTAATCAAAATGCGCCATATCCGACGTTGATTTCGAGTTGTTGTTAGTGACAGACGGAGGCCGGTGACCGTCGGACTTGATCGGAGCATATTTTTGAGGCAGTAATCCGAAGTCACTTGCTAAATTACTGAAATCATCCATTTTTGACTAAATGGATCTGGTAACTGAACTTTTTGAATGTAATACGAAAATGTGATGTAAATTATAGAGTTAGTAATATTTATGCATTGTACATTTGGTGAATCTGAAGCAAGTTATCGACTGACTGGAAGCAAGTTATCGACTGATTGATTAGAGTTAGGGTTTGGGGGAAGATGAACAGAGCGACGGTTGATTTACACACGGCGGATGTGTTTCCTGTTTACCTTGACTACTGTGTCTCTGTACACTCTACTCTGCTCATACTTCCATTATTCTTTTTGAGGCTTGCAATCTCGTACCAATTAATCTACTTAATTGATCAAATCAACACTCATTTAAGTACAGTTTTCAGTTTTTAATAAAGTATCACAATTTTTAATATAGTATTTTTTTCATTATATTGGTAGATTTGGCAATACCTTTCTTTAGTTATATTTTCATATTTTTCTTTTCTTTTGCTTTATCTATAAATACATTTATCATTCCTACAACTTCTATATAACAATGGCGTCATTGTAGTGTAAAATTTTGCATGGATAATTATCTTCTTTATCGTCCGTTAGCCAAGTTCGTTAATATAAGGATACAGTAGTTATTTCAATAAATTTGAAGACTGCGAGTGTTATCATATTTGTTGTTTTAGTGAATTCGGTCTAGTGTAACGGTTGTTAGAAAAAAAAAAAACTATTCGTACAAAATCTTACAATCATAGAGACGACGAATATCAAAAGAAAGTTGAAGAGACGACTTAGACTCTAGATTACTATCTCTATAACCAAATAATGTATGTGTCACTTATCAAGTGAAAAAAATTATACAAAACTCATTACATGTTTTCAAAAGATAAAATGTTGGGCTCAGATTCACCGAATTATAATTTGTTAATGATTATCTAAGTGTAATCTAGATGGGGATGTAACATGTGTTACTCAAGCGAGTAAAAGGATGAAGTAATGTTTAATCCTTAAATATTTTCTCCATATTTATTAGTAAACAATAATAACCAGCGAGAAATACTCTCTAATACTGGATCTAGAAGAATGCATCACTTCAAGTAAGTCAAACTTGAACTTGAAGATACATCTTGCCATCGTCGGGTGGAACAACGACTAAGATAGAAGATCCTCTTACCAAAGACCAAACGACTAGAGACATCATAAACCCTTATAAATTGTTTAAGGGTTTTCTTCATTGACTTACTAAAGAATTCAAACGACACAAACTATATTTAATTTGCATGTGCGTTGCGACGGGTTTAAAAATGTATTTTTGAAAACATAATCACAAAATCTTAACTTGTTTTCTTTTCGATTAACTTTTTAAAAGCACGACGAATAATGATGACTAAAATAATCTAACTAATGATCATATATAATATAGTATTCTGTTTACTAACATATGGAAGTTTTAAAGATTTTTTGTAGCATTTCAACATTAGGGAATTTATGTAATTTCTATTTATTTCAGGAGTTAGCATGTAAATTTATTAAGTTTCAAAAACAAAAGGAAAAAAGGTATTATAAAAATATGACGAACTTCTTTTATAATTAAATTAGCCGCATGTACTTCCATGGTTTGAAAACACTCTATACAAATACTTGGAACAAAAATAGAGATGTAGTATTTATTGTAGCTAATACTTAACAAAAATAAAAAATTAGTCATATGTACTTCCATTGTTTAAAAATTGTTATGGAAAAAAAAAAATAGATATGTTAAGACTTGAACCCAAGACCAAGAGGTTAAGTGGTAAATCTTTTAATCATCAAGGTAAACAACTTTTATCAATTATTTACATACATAAACATATTTATTAAGACAAAAATTTGAGTTAAGAAAAAACGAATAACTTACTATTTATAAGTATTTGTCGATTGATATTAAGAGTTCATATTCATATATTTAGTAAAATAGACCAAACTAACATTTCCTAACTATAGATAATACCTATAATATTTGTCCATAAATAAACGTAGACCCATTTATTGATTTTTACATAAATTAGTCTTGTCATATTTGTCCATAAATAACCTTGAAAGAAATTCATGCAATATAATACATAAATAACTCACCGATTGAAATGAACCCAATAATATTGTGTTTTCAAATTGTGTTTCGGTTCATACAATGTAGTATACTCCATAAACTGTGACTATCAGTTTGGATAATATTTATTTATTATAATATCTATCCATGCAATGTAATATACTCCATAAAATACGAATTATCTTACACCTTTATAAAAAGTTTAGTCTTTTTCCTTAAAAAGTTAAACTTTTAAAGAACAAAAATGACACAAATACCCCTATCTTCAACGAAATAGACCAATTTACTCTTATCTAATTTTAGAAACGATATAAATATTTAAGATATAATAATATATTAAATTAAATACAATTTAATCTATTAATAAATAAGGGTACTATAAAATCACTAAATAAAATAAATTATCCGCTTCTTTGCGCGGATATCTACTATATTTTTAAATACAAACAGATACTCTAATTAATCCTCATATTAGTTTCGCAAATTACTATCAATCTTTGACCACATCTTTATCGGTAAAAACCTTCAAGAAAGGAAGAAATTAAATAAAAAAATTGCATTCCTTCCTAATATTCCTTCTTACTTCTTTTGTTGAGGCAATGTTTTTCTTTTTCTTTTATATACTCATTTTCTTCATTTTAGATAAGTTTAGGTTTAACATTTGATGAAATAGAAAGATTTTAGTCCTTACCAACTTCACAAGGTCGTCTCCATAATTCAAAGTCTCGGTCGTTTGCAGCTTCTCAGCTACTAGTTCGAAACTAATTAAGACTAATCAAGACGTGCACTGCACTATTATCAATTATGCAGTGTTAATTATATAAACTTTAATCTATAATATACAGTATAAATAAAATAAACAAACAAGAAATGAATGACCGGAAATTAGTGCAAGATCGAACAAAATATTTCATAAACGGGATAAAACAAATTTAATTAGTAGCAAGGTTAATTGTATAAAACCACAATGAAATTTCAAGTTTGTCTCTTTTCAAGTTTTCATATAATGCACATTTTGATTTTACATGTCCCGTTACATTTTCAACTTTTATCCCTATAAGTTATTATGTAATCCGAAACTTAAATCTATAGTTTTGGAAATTGGATCAATTGGATAATTGTACGTCATCCCTAATTATGTTCATGGATCTCACGATGAATTCGGTTTTGGGTTACATAATAGTTAAAAGGGATAAAAGTTGAAAATACAATGCGGATGTAAGACATAAAAAAAACACATTGTCTAAAAAGGGACAATATATTTCCTTGTGTAAGAGATATTTCATCCTCATGAGGAACACACTCTATCAGTCTTTGTGCTCATGCATCTCTTTGGTCAAAAAGATTTCTGAGTGTTACAAACCAAAATTCATTGTGTTTTTAAACAATCAGCGACTTTAGTAAACATTACAAGTAACAGGAAATGAAATGAACTCTGTATCACAACAAAATAATTAATTAAAGAGTATAGTTCTCAAATCCTAAGAATATGAGAAGTAACATATAAGCATAATAAAAAACAATGATGGCTATAATACAAACACAAATAAAAAGAAGAAAAAAAAAGTCTATCTTTTCTTAAACATCCTAAACTCTAAAAACAGAACAGTAATAACAAATATTCCAAGAATGACTCCATAACTTGCATTCCATGAGCTTCCTGCCTTAGCTACATGGATTCCGTAGAAAATATTCACAATCGCAGTCAATATCATAAGTCGTCCTACCGTGTAGTGATACCAATTCCAATATTTTCTCGTTTTTGCATCTACAGAAGGACGGGCCAATAAAGCTAGAACCTGTGACCAAAACGATGACATTAGCCTTATAAGTTTTTTCACATACTTATAATGTTGTATCAGAAGATTAAAGGTATAAAAACAGCCCTAAAAGAAAAAAACTTAAGGAATTTTAAGTAAGTTTTGTTAAAAACAGCCCTAAAGTTTGCCGTTAGAACGTTATTGCACACATTGAATGATTATACATTGATCATTTATCATAATTATCTCAATATCTTTATGTGCAAATATTTATGCATGTAATAACTCCTTAATGACAACCCATAAGGCTGTCATTGAAGTTTCCTGTTTTAAATTAGTAACCAGAATATATCTGCATTTAAAAGATAGCCCGGTATAAAGAGGTGATGTAAACTAACCTGAAGGCATCCATATACAAGAATTGCTATGCCAAGTCCTTTGTGCTTTCTAACATTAACGTCTAGACGATTATCTAGAACAAATCCAGCAATCACGCCTGATAATCCAAGAATAAATCCTAATGATTGAATTGCGATATGTAAGTAAAACCATAATGAATCCAAATGCTTCAAATAACGAGCCACCATTACGCCAATAGGTATCAGAATGCCCCATCCTATAATGTTCAAGATTCCATGAGCTCTTTTCAAATTCGAGTAAGGGGCCTTAATCTTGTTACCCTGACCTGTTACACCGTAAACGCAAATAAGTTCATCAAAATTCTAAACTAAACAGTTTAAGGAATGAAATTTTTACGTCATGCTAATTTGTATAGTATTCAGCCGTTCAAAAAAAAATAAAAAAATAAAAAAAAATTGTATAGTATTCATAAATAATTTTACAAGTACACTCCATCGGGCTTAAAATTACATTTGGGTCTTCAAAACTGAGCGATATTTAAACCATTGGATTGAAAAGTTGAAAGTGAAGTTATTGTTTGGGTATGCTTGGCCCACTAGAAGTTATCAAGAAGTTGGCAGTGGGCCCATTTTAGCCTTACATGTTTATAAGTCAAAGTCAAACCTTGGGGCATATATTCTAAGAAACTACCAACAACTCAACCAACTCAAGTAAGAGATGAAGACAACATGCTTTATTATTTTATGTCTTACTTAAAAGTCGAAATATACTATATCTAACTATTCTTTATTTTGATTATGTCACTTTTACTAAAGGAAAGCTTCATTTATTTTACTTAAGTATACATGTGGGATGAATTGAAATCTCATGTGTTTTATTGGCCAACATCTAATTAATAATTAAACATTGCCATCTATTGGTATAGAAAGGAACAACTTAACCAACTTCCATAACCTTTTAAAAGTCTTCTATTTTTATGAAACTTCAACTTATTTAAGTTGTATTAAGTATGCTTAATTTAAACCAATAATATAAATCAATATCATCAATACTAATTACTAGACAAGAAATAAATTATTATTTGGATGAAACTTTAGTTAAAGTGAAAACTACAGTTTTGGATAAAAAACCAAAATTATAGCAATTTTCATGCTATATGATATGATCATAATGTTGTTCCATTCTTGACAAAACATAATTGTGACATTTAACTTAACACATACTTTACTACTATATTTAATGGTTAGTCAAAACATACAAAAATCCCCATCCCCATTATGATAATAAAATAACATGAACTAATTTGACAAAATCAATTTTAACACGTTGAAACACTTAGCAGTTGACCAAAAGAAGCTCGAATCTTATATAAAAAATACAGAATTATACTTGCAATAACCTCACTACTATTATTGTTATTTTTAGAGCTAGAGGTTTACCTGATGCATAATTCAATCTAATGGCAGTTTCAGTTCTATGTTGAGTTAGGCGAAAGCTTGGTGCACTCGGAGGAGGATTGCTACTATCCCCGACGGAAAATATAAGTCGTCCACTTGGTTGATTTGTAACCAATTGAAATGCCATGTATATCCGAGAAGTATCAGAAACTATCGTCGCTGAGGTGTTTCCAAGAATTTCTAGGGATCCTTGATCCGCCAAAACTTGGCTCGGTGTTTGACCACCAAGAAAATATTTTTTCATGTTGGCTACACCATCACTAGCCACCCAACCAACGATGGCGCTGGTCCCCACCATACGGCCGTCGGATGAGAATCCCATTGCTATGTAGGAATTTGTGTTTGGTGCTGATAATACAAAATTCCACAAACTAGGACCTTGTTGTGAATACTGACAAAAAAGATGTAATTTTCATTATTTGGTACAGATGCATCATTTACTCATTTTTATCAAGTGATATATAATAAATTTGTCAGTTTCATACCCAACCCATTAGCAGAACATAATCCATTAATTAGGCGTTAACAGCAATTTTAACATTTTTGTAATCATATGATTAAATAACTGAACACATTTATAACTTCTCTAGATATGATCAACATATGTCATCTGGGAAAGAAATGATGTTCAAATAATTAATTTTATTTGGCTTTAGTGTTCAAAACTACTATGGATACAAAACACATTTGGGATTCTTTTTTCTTTTTGAAAACTAAAACCAACCAAAAGATTGCCTTTCATGAAAGATAAAAAGCCAACCAAAAGAAGTACAAACAATAATCACAACTTTTAAAAGACTCGAAAACGAACTTTTTTCTTGTTTACTTATCGATATAATAAAACTTAGTAATTTGTTCATCGGAGATAGCCAAAAGATGATTTTCAAACGTAGTATTTCACGAAAATAGTAGGAAAAACACTGGTATACAAATCAAGAAGCACTTGAAAAACACAAATACATACAAGTAATTAATGGATGAAGAAACTTACTCTAAGGATGAAGTTTTCAGAGGACCAAACAGGGAAGCAAGTCAGGGAAGAAGTATCAAAAGAGATTGGGCCATTGAGACTTGCAAGATTTAAGTTAGAACTACACGAGTCTTGTGTTTGTGCATGGATTATATGCAATATTGAAAAATAAGTAGATGTTAGAATCAACAAAAATGGAAGTAATCTCATATTGGGAATATGCTCTTGATAAAAAGCTCTATCAAATTCTATGTATTTCTCTCTAGAGTTATAATATGATGATGATTATGATATATGATGATGATCAAGGGCAAGTAGTGGGTGGTGATGAATGATAGAACATGTATGAAGACGTATACTTTTATGATTGAGAATTTGGGAGGTTGACTTGGTTTTATTATTTGTTTTTAAGTAATTGGTACATATTTAACCCTCTATTATTCCCAAATGCTTTTTAAACACCAATACTATAAATAAATAAATCATGATCAGAGTCATTTTTGATCTATCAATTAATTATCACGTACTATGAATATGAATATTCTGTAACGCTCCTTCCCGACTACATCATAACGACTTTTCAGCTATATGTTCATCAAGTGTATTATTATTAGTATTATATTATTATTATTATTATTATTATTATTATCATAAGTTATATATTATTTTTTATTTAATTCAGCTGGCTAGCAGTATGATATATAGTAATCTAACAAATAAAACACACTGTGTCTGATTCTCATTTAATACAATGTTTATGTTTATATAATATGTATGAATGTAAATTTATATGTAGGATACGATGTAGGTGTTTGCAATTTAGAGGGATAAAAACATATATTTTTAAATTCTTAATATGTCATGTATACACCGATTCCATGCGTAGTAGGAAGGAGGACGGCTATATTTAATTAATCATTTTTATGCATTATGGGTTAATTGTACAATGTTATTAACCTTAATCAAACGGTAGACGGCAACTGATTGAATAAGTCACAAAACAGACACAAAGGAATAAAATTGTTGTGCCGTATGCCTTACATTTTTATTTTATATGGAGGTGGCATTAGCTAAAAGTTTGACTAGTATAGTATGCCGTTGAACTTTATTTTATACGTCACTTTTAAAAGTCTAAATATCACATGTATAAATAGTTGTTAGACTCTTACGAGTCATGAGTCGACTCTTACAAATTGAGTCAAAAAATTTAAAAATCCGACGACTTATACTTCGACTTTTAAATGACTTTAACTCTTACTAGTCGTTTATTCGCTATTCCGAGTCTTGTGCGACTCTTAAAAGTTAGAAAATCAGATAAACTTTTAGTATAATGAAATACAAAAAAAATAAAAGGACAAATAGAAAAGGAAATGACTATAATCTATTTTAAATTAAGTCTTGTTTGATTGGGGGTTAACGACTTAATTATCGACTCTTATCCTATTTTACTTCTCTTAATTATAAAAATCTTAAACAATAATATATATATATATATATCTTGTTGTAAAATAGTGACTCTTTCGAGTTGAGTAATGAGTCACGAGTTAAAAATCGAGATTTCAAATCACGAGTTAACAACTATGATCGCACGTTCGATCGAACACCCACAATAATCATTGTATCTTATGTGTTAGAAATTTATAAGTAAGACATGTATAATACTTACTATTGTTTAGAGCATCTTCGATAAGAAAAAAAAGCATAAACTTTTGCATGATTTGAGAATTATTTTTCCCCTCCAAAAATGACTATAGATACCTCAAGTTTATAATGAAAGACGAGAAATAAAATTGATGTGAGTGACTAGTTTACATTTGGAATATTGTTAAGAATTTATTAGTTTCATATATGAAAGTTTGCCGAAAGGCTTAAATACAAGTTATGTCATTGACGTTTTATTGGGTCAATTTTGAATAAAGTTTCAACCCATAAAATGAAAGATTCATTCTTTCAATTTCATTGCACCTCCATTGTATTTTATAAAAGGTTAACGTCATAAAATATCTTCCAACCGTAATTCTATCAGCATTGATAGATATTACATTTTACGAATTCTATTAAAAAAAAGCATCTGAACTTAATTACAAGATACAAATATTCTTTTTATAGCACGTAAAATTTAATAAGAATGAAAAATTAATGAGAAAACTTCACTTGTAAGAATACAATAATCATCCTTATTTTTCTTCATACTTTTTTATAATTAAATATCTCAAAAATTAAAAATTAGAAAAATTAGAAGACTTGTACTATATAAATTAACATTTTTGCCTCTTCCATTAGACATATTACATTATATACTTTCGACGAACTTTTTCCTTACATTTTTGGTGGATATTAAAAACTGCATAATTTAGTATCACATAAGATATTGTGTAATATCACATGTGAAATTTCATAACATCACATGTGTTAATGTGTAATATCACACGTGATTACAACTATAATCATGTAAGAATAGATATTATTTATTGGTGTGTAATCACATGTAGTTACTCTTTGATGTTTTATACACATATTATTGTATGTGCAATCATATTTAAATTTCAAACCTACAAGAATTTATCACATTTGATAATAATTATAATTAGATGTGATAACAACTAATATCCATATGATAAAACTATAATCACACTTAATTATGAATATTATTGATTGATGTATAATCATCTGTAGTTACTTTTTGGTGTTATATTCAAAAATGTAAATTTCAAACCTACAAATATTTATCACATTAGATTACAACTAATAGAACTATGTGATTACAATTATAATCACATATGATCATAACTTCAAACCTACAAATATTTCTCACATTAGATTACAACTAATAGGACTATGTGATTACAATTATAATCACATCTCATCGTATATATTATTATATTATTTATTTAGTCACATGAGCTTTTATTATATGAAAATTTAACTTACAATGTTGTTCTCACATGCAATATTACACAGTAGCACATGTGATATTAGAAAGTATCATATGTAATACTATACTATGCAGTTTTTAAAATCAATCAAAAGACAAAAAAGTAAAAAAATTTAGCGAAAGTATATCATGTAAAATGTCTAATCGAAGAGGAAAAATGTTGATTTTTATAATGCAATTTTCATATTGTTTTGACTAGCTGTCTTTTAGATATTTAATTTTTAAAAATATAGAAGAAAAATTAAAATCTTATTAAAAGATTATTATATCCTTCTAAATCAAGTTTTTCTTTTATTCTTATATAATAATTTAAACTTAACTCTTATATTTTAATATTCTACATTAGTCATTATATATTGATCTGTACCATAGGGTTTAAAGTAATAAACAACTCCAAAATAGATAACCATTATGTGTTAACTTTCGATAAAAGCTTATATTAGATGATATGGTTTGTTATTCGTTCTACATTTATTGTCAGAAAAAGTTTTAATTATATAACATAGGGAAAGGATCTATAAGAAAGTTTCAAATTTTGAGAAAGGAATGAAATAAATCTTAGCTCTTGATTTTTTCATAAATAAATGTTTTTAACATTCAGTTGTGATGAATGTTAAATTTTAAAATTATTTGTAATTTTTAAAATTCATTTATGATAAAATCAAGGATTGAGATTTGTTTTTCTCATTCTCTAATTTTTTTACTTCATTCTTAATCCCCACCCATATAATATAATAACTATTTATTAAATTTGAAAAAACTTGTTTGCAAACCAACCGAACTGAATTTTAACTCATATTATGAAATTACACATTTTGTTATGTTAATCAACCAACCGATTTCGCCAACTAATCATTAATATCTTCTCACACTTCACTAATATTAGAGCATCTTTTATGTAGATCCGATTTAAGCCATAAGAAATTTGCTGCAAGTTTTTTTATAAGGGAACATTTATTTTATTATTTTATTATTAGAAAACTTAATTAATTAGAAATTTTATATTATTAGGAAATTTTAAGGATTTTAGTTTATTTAGTATTAGGATAGGATATTTAAGTCTATATAATTTGTTCACAACTTATGTTTTATTCATTCTCAATCTTATAATTAATCCAATAACTGATTTCTTTAAGAGGTTTTAGCATCGGAGATACTCTCATTAATAAACTAAAACACTTAAACTTTCATAATAATATAAAACCCCTAATTAATTTAATTTTCTAATATCAAAATAATAAATGGTTCCTTACTAAAGAAACTTCTAGCAAATTTCTTTATCGCTCAAGTCGAATTTACATCATTTTTCTCTGCTTGAAAAGAACTCTTCTACGAGTTCTCAGGCAGTTTATCCGGGGAAATAGCAGCCGCACATATCTCCTTTTGCTTTTTCCCATGCTCATACATCATAATATGTTTTGCCTTATCTTTCGTTGTTGATAGTTGGTATTCGACAGAGGTAGGATATAAAGTGAACTTTTGACCATCTTTAGAGAAGGTGTATGTGTTTTCCTTTCCTTGATGTACCACATTTAAATTGAATTGCCAAGACCAACCTCGTAACACATGACAAACATCCATGTCAACTATGTCAAATAAGATTGTATCTTTATATTTGCCTATAAAAAATGCAACTTCACATTGCTCGAGCACACGTATTTAGAATTAGGATATCTGGGTCTATTCAATTTGTTCCCTGCTTATGTTTTATTCATTCTCAATCTTATAATTAATCCAAGAATTCGTTTCTTTAAGACATTTCACCACTGGAGATACTCTCATCAACCCACACCAAGGTCAAATTTAAGAAAAAAACCAGGGAAGGAAATCAACAGTAAACAAGTCTGAAAAATCCCAATTCCCTGCATATCCAAAGAAAATATAGAAATTCAATTTAAGTTTATTTTTCTAGACTCAAATCAATGAAACCTGCAAAACCATTTGAGTTTTTGGGTACTTATTGAAGCTCTTCAGAACATCAATCTGGTCTGATATTAAAGTAAACATTGTTGCCAATTTGGCTAATTATTCTTATGACCGAGCGGAGATCGCTAGTTAGACGAAAAGTTTTGGCCTGCTGAAGAATTAGCTCCACTGCTTCCCGGTTCAACATCATTTTTCACCCTCCTGTAGAAAAGCACGTAAGCAGCATTAGACTTCACATCACCTTCATTTGTGGGTGAAACATGGTTATCATCAAATGTTGTACCAATTGTTCTCATTATTTAGCTGCACACAACAAACATTATATTAATCTCACAAGAACTGTGAAGTCTTTAAAAATGGAAATGTAACACAAGATAGTCAGGTGGTTTAGAAATTGTTACATCAACAATCATTGGTAGTATTCTCACTCCTGAAGTTCGATGGTACATAAAACGACAAAAGTTGGTATCATTTACATGATAAAATTCAGTGGTGTTGGAAAAGATCGTTTTTCAAAGAATCTGTTTCTATGGAGGTGTTTGGATTGAGCTTTGAGACTGAAAACATTACTGACTAGTAGGTTGAATAATCCGCTTTACATGTTTGGATGATACATTTATGTTTCTGATCTAATAATCAATTCTATACCCACCTACAACAAAACTTATTATAACCTAAGTTGAGAAACTTCTATTCCCATCTCGCAAGATGCATCTTCTTTTCCCACTAGAATGTCCTTCTGGTCCTTTGAATACTTAGATAATCAGAATTTATTGAACACTCAAACAACTAAGTGTTCAAATTATTACACCTTCTATGAGCAAAAATGCATACAACACTGTCCTACAATCCATTCTATTAGAGCTGATTATCTTATTTGATTATTCCAAATCATATAAATATTTTTGTAACACACATCCACTATGAAACGGGTCTGTGACCTTCACCTCTACCCTTTGTTTCAAGGTTATCCTGTACTTTTAGATAAAGTTTTCCAGATAATCCTCCTAAAAATGGATTGATTTATGTTTTTGATGTTAAGAACTTGCAAGCTGGCAGAAATTTGCAAGATTTGACTTAAGAACTTGAGGTGGCAAATGGGCAAGTTTAAATAACGGGTCCAAATGGGTTCTGGCAAAACAGGAAGCTCTTTCTATCTTCTTAGTCATAGTCAGGCAAGTTTTGCTTCATCTCAAAGATCAGGTGGGGTTGGGTTGACCCGGAACATCTTTTTGGTAATCTCTTATAAACCAAGTATATCAAACAGGAAAACAAAAATTGTTATTTCAGTGATAGTATTTGACGTTGGACAGTTGAAATTGCATATTTCAACCTTTTGAGAATAAAATAAACTATAGATTCTGAAAGTATGTTTTCGTATGTATTGAGAAATTTATTATATTTTAGTTTAACATCTATATATTTGTTCATTTTATAATCGTAATTTATCAATCATTGAAATACTTATTAATAACAATAACTTCAATCGATATAATATCTTTTACGACTCATTTCATGTAATTATTATAATTATTTGTGTCTTATAATTATACATCAGATCAGATGTAAATGGTGAAATAGAAATCACTAATCACGAGTAACTATCATACATTCAAATTTCAAACATCTGCCTATGCGGCTGTGCCACGTTCGTAATCAACGAAAACATTATTAAATCATTTTTCACCTCAACATATAAGCAAACATCCACATATACCGTATGACATATAAGATAGGTGCAACAGTAACTTTGAAGCAGCAATAAACTTGCATCTTGTTGCATATAACAACCTGTCTAGTTTCCTGCGTGAATTATTTATAAGTCTAATTTTCAGCATTGATGTAATTGATTACTTATTATAACTTCAATCGATATGATATCCTTTATGAGTCATTTTATCATAAGTAATTCTGGTCATCTGTGCCTCACAACTATACATCACATACATAAATCATAGCCCAAACACCTGTAAATGGTGAACTACAAAATATCATACATTCAACTTTCAAGCATCTGTCTATACCACATGTGTAATACATTATCAGATATTTTTCACATCAACTTATAAGCAAATAATGGACATCAACACTATTTTAAAATATAGACTCTTTTAAACTCATTATGGAATCAAGATAATTGATCTATGTGTATATATACTTTTGCGTCAACATTAATCTTGATATAAATGTTTAACGAATTGTTTGTTTTCCATTGCATCCTGTCTGTATAAAAAGAAGTTTCTACTGTGAATGAAAGGTTGTTATTTGTTTATTGTAATGGATGAATAAAATAAATAACAATTTTAAAATCTAAACTTGAGGAAATTTCTTTTTGTTGTATTGCTTTCAACAGACAGAAACAAACTTTGAATCAACTTTGATTCAATTCTACAGAAATTTACAAAAATCCTTCTTTTGGCTCAACTACACACATATTCACATACAACTAACACGAAAATACAACATAACTCTAGACGACATTTCGACAAATAACTAGAAACAACATCATCTCCAGGTTTAACGTGAGCAACTGTCCCATTCGGATACGCTAAAGTGGCAGTTTCGTTGAAAAAGATTCAAGACTTTTTCTGCAAAGATGAAAGAGGAAGCATGGAGTTTGTGAGTTCCTCATTAAGCTTAACAGGAAGCGGTGGCATCTGCTTCATAATCTCTGGCATGTCGTTTAAGCTGCAATTACCAACATGATCATATTAATATTACCATCATCATCATCATCTTATCATATCTATATCTTTTTATCTTTAAAATGACCCTTATGACAATCCAAAACCTTACCAAAAAATTATTTTCATTATACATGACATACGAAACATATCTTATATTACAATAAGTCAATCACAGTTCAAAAGGGGAAGATAGAGAGCGGATAACATACTCATTCATGATTGAGAGAATATTATTTCGCGCTTGGCAGAAGAGATTGATGTTCTCATGCACCTGCCACAAAAGAGTGTACAACATCATACTTAACCCTGAGTGCACTTTTAAGTTTTAACTAAACTGCAAGAAATTATGTCACAAAATGGGTAATATGGGTAATTTTTCTTGTCCATCTATTTATCTTCTAAAAGTAATTAGTGTGTTATATATGGTTACAAGAATTACAGTTAGAATAATGACTTAATACTTTAATGAAAAGGTATAAGAGATTGTATGGATGAAATATACGCTATTGGCTACCTTCAACACCCCTTTGACACATTTCCTTTATATCTAAATTTTTTGATTTTTACATTTGACCAGTTGGAGATAAAATATAATCCAAATTGACTTACTCACAAATTAAAATTGGTCAAAATTTCCACCTCTACTCTCACACCAAATCAAATCCATTCTACATAAGAGCACCACCACTAGAAAAGCTATTAAAAGCTTTTTTGGGAAAAAAAAAAAAGCCACATGCCCACATCACCAGTTTTTAAAAAAGCTTTTGAAAAGATATTTGTACTCCAATGACGAAAAGCTTTTCTTTTTAAACACTACACACACTGACACATTGTCAGAAAATCTTTTGATCTAAGACTTCAGATTTCTCAAGCTATTGCTCAAAAAAGTTATGCACTCCAATGATATAAAGCTTTTCAAAAGCCTTTTTGTACAAAAAAGCTTTAGAAAAAGCCTTCATCGGAGATGCTCTAAGAGAAACCCTCGTGATTTCGTGGAAATGGGAACCACAAATACTCCTTCCATCATATATGTGGGCCCACATAATCAAAATGTTAAATTCCCTATACACATTGGCATGGGAGATGATATTTATATCATGTTTTTTAATACATACACCAATATCTTGCATTTAAGAGTTGTACTAGGCGCATAAATGGTAAGATATTATGGTGCATGCATCAAAAAATATGTTGTAAATATCACTTCCTATCAGCTTAGCTCCACTTGTATGTTAGGAGTAGCTAACAGTTATCATTATATCCACGAAATTAGATAAATTAATATTAAATTTCAATAGGAGAAAGTCTTTCTGACCATAACAGTGCATCTTTACCTTGAAAGCAGCAAAATTTGAAGAAATTTGATCCAATGCCTGAGCATTCTTCTCAAGAAGCTTCCCAGCCGTACCGCCAATGGCTGCAGATGTTATTCAACAACTTCAGAAACATAAAATCATACATCTATCTATTAACACTTTTTTGTCCATCTTTTAGACTTCTTTATAATAATCAATGCATTAAATATGATAACAATATTATCAAAAATTCAAAATTATAAACTAATAGCTAGAAATAAATCAATATTGGCGACTTTTGACCAGTTTGACCAATTTGACACTTTCTGTTTTTAAAAGAATTTAGTCTGACTCATTTGAGATAGAAGAAAATAAATCAACTCGGTCCATTCATAAGCCAGTGGCTCGAAATTGCCACCTGGATGCGAAAATGATATATATCAGTGTTCTTTTCATCTATAGGAGAAACATTAACTCTATAATATCTGATGGAAATTACAGGGTGATGCATTCACATAACCGATAAATGAAAAATATGGCAGAGCAGTTTGTCAATTTTGTTTGGTCATAAGTTTGTTAGGGAAAGGTAAAGAAAGTTCAGTTTTAGGCGTACACTAATAGTAGGTTACGATTTAAAAGAAACAGAGATTCAAGCCAACAGACCAGCTAACAGGACTATTTCAAACTCAAAAGTAGATATTCATGCTCATAAAGCTGCAAAATGACACTTGACCTGACATGAAATTAGTATAAGTATTGAATTACCAGGAAAAACATACTTAATACTTACTAGATATATATCCTTAGTTTCTTATTCAGAATATTATATGATCTATCTCTGATTTCATAATAACTTATTTCAATATTCAAAAATATATGCACCAACCTTGGTAAGAGATACCATCATCACTGTCCATAGAGACCGCTGATTGAGCATATGGAGGGCCGTTGGCACGGTTTGTAGTATGAGAAGATGACTTTGCCAAATGCTCCGTGACTTTTTCCTGCAGGTAAATAGACAAAAAGAAAACAAGATACATCAGACTCCAGGATTCCCTCTTGGTTTCACTGTTATATAATTCATTTAAACAAAAGATATGTTTCTACCCTTTCACTTATTTGGAACAGAAAATGATTTCAGATACACGCACACACACACAAATACGTTAACAGGATCAAACAATTATTATTATCATTAGCACAACAAATAGAAATGATATCAGAATGCTGTATAAACGTACCTTTTTATCTTTGTTTTTCCTTGAAGAATTATCATCTTTCCTTCGCTTACCATTTTCCTTTTTCTGGAAAAACAAAGAGGACAAGCAACAACTAATGGTAGTCAATAAAGCACTATAAAAAGCAGAATTTTTCCCCCTGTATAGTTCTACTTTCGCCGTAAAGAGCTTGCTAATCACATTAAGGACAATCTCTTTTTTGACTGTTGACACCATAAATGAATTATGCTATCAGTTCTACGACAATTGTCTGTTTCAATTTTCACATATCCAAGCATCCAACTAGTTCGAAAAAAGAAAAAAAAGTTACAGTCGAACAACTGATCTAATTCATACCTTGGCATGATTTTATATTTACTCTGAAGATTAAAAGTTGTCTTAGCGGTGCTTTTATAATGTAATATGGCTCCATATAATATATTTATTTGGATATTATAAATAAATATATTATTTGTAAAGTTCAAAAAATAAAACAAGAATATTAGCTAATGCGACATCCATTCAGAATCTTTCCAATAACTCAGGTGGTCAGATTGTCAGAAGTTGCTCAGTATAACTTAGAAGCCTTTAAGTTCAATTCCCACAATTAAACAGGTAACATGATTCTTGAAGGCCGGAAAATTATTTTGAATGTGATTCAGTTCTATAACCAACATGAACTCCTACCCTTTATCTTGATATTCTACAATTGAAGTGAGCATGTTTGCAACAACACAAAAGTTGTCAAGTGTTATAATGAAAATAAGTTCATTTAACAATTCATAAGGGAAAACACTTATAGTCAATAGGCATATGACTTGATCTCTACAATTGCAAAGATAAAATGGAAAATGAAGACGACCAAGAGCAATATAGAGCATACCGACATCCATCTACAACGTAAAGCAACATCCCGGACTGTTTTGTCTTGTAACTTCTTTGCAATCTTTGCATAACGCAAGACACTACTATCTGAGGCATATCTGCAAAGGTGAAATGAAATATGCTCATAATCTGCATAATACATAGCTTGAAAGTTATTAATACCAACAGCAATAAGTAAAGTTCAACACTTCAACTCATTTTTGTGAATTTTTTCCTAAAGATATAATAATGTTAGTAATAAGCCAATAATTGATACTTAGATCAGCTGATTTTATGACTAACACACCAAAGATCTTTATCTCTAACTATCTCATCTTTTTGACATAAGATTCAATATTCGCATTTGGCATAATCTCTTAAATTTTAGCATGATGTAACGAATTAACTAGTTCATCCATATATCCTTCAACTTAAATCTCAATATAATCAATAATTAACTAAGAAATACAATTTAAAAACATGACAAAATTCATTATGAAACACCAATTTCAGATGACATAGATATTTCACAATTTCAACCATGATTCAGCAAAATCATTAAACACAACATGACTACAGCAAAACTCTACAAACAAATCATGCAAATCCTAAACCCTAGAAATCCCATTTCAAATTTCAAAAAATTTATAAATTTACTCAACAAATTATAAAATTTACTGAACAAATATTTCTAGAAAACCACACCTTTCAAGATCCAACACAAACCACTAATCCTTAAATACCTCAAAACCCCCAAAGATAATCAAACCCACATATTAAATATCCAACAATTAACCCCCAAAATCTCAAACCAAACATAAATCAAATAAAGTTCCATACTTTGTAAGCAGTTCTTCCAATAAAGATTGTTCATCAGGAGCCCATTCAACTGACAACCCAGGGTTATGCCTTAAAGCAGATTGAGTTGGACCCACTACCGAATTCTCCGGCACGGCGGCCCCACCACCGTTGTTATTATTATTATTACCGGTGGTCGTACCATTTCCATTAGTAGTTGACCCGTTGTTATTCCCAGATGGGTTTGCACTGGCCGCCATAAATAAAAACACAAATCAATAAATAAAAAAAAGATACAATCTTTATCCGTTTAGTCTATTGGGTGAATATTAAATTCAGATTTGAGACGAAAAGGGAAGGTAATTTGAAGTTTTTTGATTTGTTTATGAAGATGAGAGAGAGAAATAGTACGGATATGTGTTTACAAGTAGAGAAAGAGATACTTTTTTAATTA
The DNA here is from genome assembly GCA_963921325.1 of Logfia minima. Lineage (NCBI taxonomy): Eukaryota > Viridiplantae > Streptophyta > Magnoliopsida > Asterales > Asteraceae > Logfia > Logfia minima. The sequence goes on along the minus strand of OY992766.1, from coordinate 6,042,199 downwards.
TGGGCAATTTGACGGCTGATTTGGGGCGGCGATGGGATTAAGTTTTACAGTTTGACGGCGATGTTTGGTGTGCGGTAAAAGATGTATAGATACCGGTGTAGGAATATAAAATATGAATGAAAACGAACCACTTTACTTTGCAACCCGTGAAGAGGTTTGGTACAAAACATGAGAGGTGCTTTCATGTTTTTGGGATTTTGCATTGTTTAAAATGTTTATTGGAGTATTCGATTATATTTTTTAACAAGCGCCAAGTAAAGTTTATTTGGATAAAGTGTCTCTAAAAATACGGCTTTCTTTGCATATGTTCCCCAAGTTATTAAAATAGAAATGAAAAAATATGACGTGATGTAATTGTCTATAATTTCACATTTATGTAATGTTACTTGATGTATTTAATCATGTTTAAGTGGTTAAAGTGCATGATTATTATCACATTATTATGTTTAATGGTACACTAAGTCTTCGTTATGTATTTTGATGTCAATGGATATATCAAATCTTAGAGCCATATATAAACTAGTCATCTCTCACCTAACAACACACAAGTAGAATCGAATAAGCTTCTATCAAGCTCCCTACACTCAAGTGGGTAAAGGGGAGAAACTAGTTGCGTTCAAAATTCAAGGTGTTCTTCACATTACAATAACTTCCGCTAATGTTTTTGGTATGTCTTTCACTCATTACTTCTATGTGATTATTATCACATTCAGGATCATTAGCATTTTTTTTTTTTTTATTGTATACATGTATTGTGATTGTATATATTGTCACACAAATTGTTTTACAACAAATTCTTGCTCTTATGCCATTTGAAAGAGCTAGGCTTCTTATAAAATACATTGATGTTTCTCTAATATCATGTCGTCTTCTATATAGGGATTGTACTGTCCGTGTTGAACGGATGAAAAACAAGATTGACGATTGAAAGAATAAGTCTTTATCCTTTGTTGGAAGAGTTCACAACTCATCATCTATGTCTTGACTTCCATGCAAGTCTATTGATCTTCAATTTTTGTCTTGCCTACCTACAACTATTAATAGTGTACCATACACTCTGCCCAGTGATGGTGAAACACACTTGGCCCAGTCAGTGTGAAACATGCTCTGCCTAGTCATGGTGACGTACACTTTAACTAGGCACCCAGATATACTTCGGTTAATATGCAAAGGACATGGACATTCAAACCCAACAACAACTAACAAACGGCTACAAAAAGTACAACCACCAAGCATGGTGCATAACACTCACATCTCCTTTATACTCACTATTCTGGGCTACAATTTATAGGCCATACTTATCAACCAGTCTACCAAACAACATATCCCAACGCAACACATGTAAGCATCACAAGGCATTTGTCAACCCTTATATACAAAAAGATCATCGACATATCTCGCATGCACCCAACAAAACTAAGAACCTACTCATCACATACACCTAAAAATAACCTCAAGATCATACCACCCAATGCTTTGTTCAACCAAGGCATTTGGGTTATTCACGTAACACAGAGAGTAACGATCTTGACAACACCACTCAGCACTCAAGAAACATTAAATCCTTAATCAAATGGCGCCATCCGTGTAAAAACAATTTCACCGAACTCCCATGTCATACCTACAGTCGTGAATTTGATCCATAGTTTTTACCTACTAATACCCAAAGTTCACCACCATGGCGTCCAATAAGGAACACCCACTAGGGTTCCCTACTCCTGGCTCGATACCACTACCGGTCTAAGATATACAACACTTTTATGTTCAAAGTCAGGTAATGCTTTGTACTCCTAATACGACTAATATATCTGGAGAATAGCTAGAACGGAATCGTAGACAAAATTTGGAGTAGTCGAGGGTCCTTTTAGAATTTTCAACACCTAGACCACCATCTTAACAACCACACGCTCAAACCTTCATGCAGCCACAACAAAACACATTCCAACATCATACCATATATATGTCTCCACCCATGCAAAATTCGTTCCTTACTCTTTTGGGAGCACAACAAATTTTATGACGAAAGCCAAACATGATCCCATCTTTTACACAACAACCGACGCAACAACAATTTTTCACTCAGCAAATACATTTTCCCCAGCAACAACTTGCAGGGAACACAGTGCAGGACACAACTAATTTGTAGCCCAGATGTTGCAGCAGATGATGCAACCACCACCGCCACCACCTCCGGTGCCACCAATGTTTGCAAATCTTTTAGTAGTCATGCGGGGAAAACCGTTATCAAAGCAGGGTAAAGTGTCAGATTCGAATGAACAATTCCAACTTGCAGTGGCCAGGATGCCATTGCCAATTGTCACGTCGGTGCCGGTCACTATAAACACTTACGATGGCAGCACAAACCCATACGACTTCAAGCAAACTTATCAGCATGCTATAAGAACTTAGCATTGAGATGATGATGTCTCTTATCAAATGTTCCCACCAGTATTGCAGTCATATACTCGCACATGGTTTCGGGATCTGCCCAGACACAACATCACTTGTTTCACCGACTTACGCGAAAAATTCATAAGGAAATTTTATCAGAAGAAAAAGCACCTACGATCCTACATTGAAGCCCGTATGATTGAAAAAAACAATAATGAGTTTATAGATGACTTCATTGATCATTTTACAACATAATGCCTTAAAATACCGGGCTTGCCGGAAAGTCAGCAGGTGTCTGGTTTCGTTATGTGCATCGACCAAAATCATTACGGAGCGTTGGTAGATAAATTAACGAGTTATGTCCTTGAGACATTTGCCTTTGTGGTTGATCGGACTCGTGATTATACGCAAACACTTTCCCATCACCAGCAGAGCCAAAGCAGCCGTCGTCATCAATACGTTTTTCTACAAAAACGTCAGAAAAAATGATCATTAACAAACAAAGTGGGAATGAGAGTTTAACATAACATTTTTTAAAGCATTTTATATTAAAATGGGGGGACTTAATGGTGTACCATACACTCTTCCCAATCATGGTGAAACACACTTTGCCCAGTCATTCTGAAACGTGCTCTTTCAAGTCATGGTGACACACACTTTAACCAGGAGCCCATATATACTTCGGTCAATACCCAAAGGACATGGACATGCAAACCCGACAACAACAAAACAGGTACACAAAGTACAACCACTAAGCATGGTGCACAACACACACATCTCCCATATACTCACCAGCGTGGGCTACTATTTATAGGCCATACTTATCAACCACTCTACCCAACAACAAATCCCAAAGTTACACATGTAAGCATCACAACACATTTTTCAAACACTATAAATACAAAAAGATCACCAAGATACCTCACATGCCCCCAAGAAAACTAAAACCTACTCGTCACATACACCTAAAAATAACCGTAAGATAATACCACCCAATGATTTGCTCAACCAAGGTATCCAGGTTATTCACCTAAAACAAAGAGTAACGATCTTGACAAAACCACCCAACATTCAAGAAATATTAAACCCTTAATCAACTATTATAAAGGATAGATAAACCAAATGAGGTTTAATGGGGAGATGAGAAAATGTAAAACAAAAGTCAAGTGGAATGATCTTTTCTTACCAATAGATAAAGGTGGCTTGCGCAATTAAAAGGCTTCAAAAATAGAATGTAGCTTTAATGACTACTCACATATGGAGTTTACTCGCTATGAATAAATGTATTTGTTCATATTTTTTGCATAATCTAAATTTTTTGGGATGCTCCTTTTACAACTCATGCAAGTTGGCGGTGGAGAAAAATGTTACACGTGCTTGATTAAACAAAAGGTTTTCTCATCCATCATAATAGTACTAGCTGAATGATGTCTTCATGGTTTGGTACTTGGTGCACCAATGTTCTATTATCCAATATGTTAATCTCAAGTTACACTATTAGCTAGTGTAAGTGAGGCACTAAGTATAAATTGTATTTTAGACAGGGTGTGAATACAATATAGTGTTCGATTGATAGATTTTCAAACATTAATTGAATTAACATAACACTTCAAATTGTTTTCAATGAAAATTGAGTATACGCATAGTTAAGTGTAAAGCACGCAAATAGACAGAGTAATTATTCTTTGTTGATGTATTATTAATTATAAGAATTACAACTATTTTAAATGAGAAATGATTATGCCAAAGAAAAAATTAATTAAAACTTAGAGATTACTAGATATCACTCAATAAGCTCTCGCTGCTAGTTCACTCGATTAACGAAAATGAACTAAGTAGAATACTCGTAGGCTCGAAATTGCTCAGACAAACTACTCAAACAAAGGGATTAGATTGTAACCATTCTAAGTGTGAACCACATTTGTTTAATAGCTAATGAGATTAGCATATTCCTTTCGAAATAGAGAACTTCATCACATGGCCACATGTCGCTTGTTGAATGGTAGTTCTCTAACATAATACGGTTAAAGATGATTATGTGGTGCCCAATTCACATTCCTTGTGATTTTATTCAAACGATCTCATTAAGGGAAGCGAAGTCACACTTTGCATCATATGATTTAGCAAAGATAAACTATTATGTGGAGTTAGCACGACCAGAACGAGCTAGCAGAACTCTTATAAGATTTTGGATCTTGATTCTTGATGTGTCACTGTCACTGATCTATAGTTAGTCATTGCCATCTGCTGAAAACTTTAGCTCTACCATTGGCATTGACTTGTCACTATCGAAGTGGTTAAATATTGATCGTGATCGACTCTAATGACTACTCTTCTCATACATACCAATAGCTATTTCATATGATAAGAGTAGTGAGTATGTCGTTCATTGTCATACAATGTGAACATGAACACTAAGTTGAGAAACACTCACTCTTCTACTCTCTATGAACAAACAACAACTATTAGTACATAGTTCTTCTTCTAAAGTAGAAAAAGTTTGTCTCATCATTTCAACTGACTTACTCACCCCTCACCAGTAGATGCGGATCAAAGACTAATAATTAAACAAAATTTCATACCTTATGGATAAATACTTAGAACGGAATTTGATTTAAAAGACAAGGTATGTAATTTGATCCAAGATAATATGTGGTGATGACCAATAACTTAGATCGACATTTCCCATACTTGCAAAACTTGATTCCCCCGATCCTTGATAACAATCATGCTAGACTATGTTGGAAGGATGGAGACCGGCTATAGAATGACTTACGAGTTTACAATAAACTGATTCAAACTAATGAAATATGTTGGTGATGTTTTTACATTTTACTAGGAGTTTTTGAAACATTTTCTTGAAAGTGAGTTTCAAGTTATCCTTTTCCGGAACACAGAGTGTTTGATGGATGTCATTCATGGTTATCATTTACAACTGTACAAAATAAACAACATCAAGAGGAAATGTGATTGTAGCACGGTTTAGGAATTTGTGAAAATTTCTTAATGGATTTACTTAACTCAAATGTACCTATTAAGTCAATTTACACTTAAAACTACTGACATTAAACGTCTTAGAAAGTAATAGTAGGCTACTTGGACCATGTAGCAAAAAATGTTATTGAAATTGACTAGAAAATGATGTGATTAAGCGTTATAAAATTGATGTGATTAATATGGCTAGGATTAAACATATTATAAAGTATGATGATAATAATAAATATGGCATAATAAGACATGTAGCACAATATCTAATTGATCCACCACCAAAAGTTATTAGGCATCCTTGTAGACTAAGGAAAAAATCATATGTTCAAGGTTGTGTGAACTATATAAACATATGGTGTACATGTGTTTAATTTACGGATGTGAAAATTTCTAGTCAACGGGGAGATTTCCAGTTTCGAAGTAATGAGTTCAATTTGCAGGTTACTTAATGGTTAGAAAGGGATCAAATTAAAACTACAGAGTGGTTTTAGATATTAGCATAAAATTTTATTGTGTATATACAAGTAAAAAAATTCTATTGTAATTATACCTTTTAAATATTGTTATTGTCTTCATTTCACATCTTATAACTTGTAAACTATTTACATTCACCGTTTTGATGATGTGTCGACTTATATGAATCTGATGTGCCGTTAAAGATTGTGGGTAAACCTCATCGATGATGACCAGTCTCATAAGTTGGGATATGTGACGCCATAAGTGAAACCATTATATGGTTCAATGTATAATTTTGATTTTACTAAGAGGCACACCGAATTTTCATTTTTTTTTTTTTTTTTCGTATGCTTTGATTTTTTTTAAGAAGTACTATTTAAATCATGACGGATTGAAGGTGATGATATTTATTGTAAAATGAAGGTTATGGAAAGGTTAGGAATGTTGATGAGAACAAAGATAAAAGGTAGTTAAAGGCCACAACCGGCGGAATTGAAAGAGCATATGTACGTAAAATGCAATTAAATTTTACTTCTACATTTGGTTGGGCGACAATCCTTAAATTCCATAAAACCAATATGGTCATACTGCAACTTGTTCTTTGAGCTTCGCGTACATTTGATAGGGGTATACTTACCTTGACACTCCTTGAGCTTCGCGTTGTGGATGAGCAAAATTATATGGTCAGACTGCAACTTGTTCTTTGAAACGTTATCATACAGTTGGCTTGCATGGTCACCCCATAACGCACCCGAAATCTTTTTCCCTCTGAAACCATGTAAATAGATAAGTTCGTATTAACATATAATGGTAAGTTAGTAAAGCACACTAAGTTAGCAAAATATAAGTAAGACAAACATGTAGTGGTAAGATGTCAAAACTTACACAACGTCTTGTAATTCAAACTCAATGGGCTTTGATTCTCTGCCATTTTCCAGTTTTAGTTTCAACTCTTGAAGCGAGACGAGCAGTCCCACCACATATGAAAGCTTGGACATTAATATATTTACATGATATAAGATGATGCATAATGACTATTATATGTAAACTTGGTTTAGTTGTTTTAATCTCACCAAAAGCGAGTTTATTGAGATCTTCCACTCCAGGAGATCGTCATAAGATATAGTATTGTACCCATCAGTGATAATGAGAAACTCAAGACAACTACACACCTTTGTGGACCTATAGAAATTAATCTTGCAATCATGGTCAACCAACTTATAGTCGGGGCCATAAGCACCTACACCAAAGTTGATAAGAACGAAGTAATTTCCTTCTTTCAGAACGTCTTCAAAATTAGGAATAAGAAACTTCTTCACTGACGCATGAATTTTGTTACCCTGCAAATTAAAAAAAATAATATTCTTGAAATACATAAAATACAATTTATATAGTGTTTTGTTAATTCAGGCGCCAATGTTGAATTAAAACAAAAAAAACATACCTCATTGTCAATTAGAATCATCTCCAATGACGAAACCAGTGATGGATTATTTTTGTAACTCTGCGTCCACATTAGGAACATTTCACACGAACTTTCTAGTCATCCTTACCACCATGTATAAGGTTCAAGGGGGTGAAGCCTTCATCTGTAGCCATTGAGTTGGTCAAATAATAACGTGGTCTTCGAATGAAAAATATTACAACTTGCTATTACTTTTTGTAGGGGAAAAAGTTATTTTCTGTAGTCTGATTGTATTGAGTATAAACCATTCCTTTTTATAGGTAAACAAATGTGATTTTGAATATGTACCTTGGAGGGAAACTAACACAGGCAAATGACTTAATATACACACATGTAATTGAATTGAAATTCGAATTTCAATTTACATGAGTAACTGATATTCAAATTGTTGTCAAACTTAACCGAATACTGTGTATTAATTGTTAGTTATGGCTAATATAATTGTTATAGTCGATATGGAAGGTGTTATCATTTCCATACTTGTAGGAGTTGAATCCATCTTTGTGAGGCGATTAAGGGGTAGTGGTGCCACAATAATAATAAAAGTATAAGTAATGATTGCAGCTTGTGCTTGGAGTGTGTTGTGATAAGTATTAAAGACTATGGTGGCCTACAACTTATGAAAAATCTTATTTTGAAGCATTGTGTACATGTAGTTATTGAAATTGTTCCCAGATTTTGAATAATGTGTTATAGTTATGGCTAATATAATTGAGAATTCGATATTGAATAATAGCAAAATGGTTGCCGATTTTTCTTCAAAATTATATGCATTAATTTAGCAATGATGAAAAAAAATATATGGAAGGTGTTGTCATTTCTATACTTGTAGGATTTATGAGTGAATATTGTCAATTTTCAATTGTCAATTGTCAATTGATATGAATCAAAATTGCAATATTTTATTTTTTTATGTCACAAAATCTTTGGTTGGTTGGGATTGGACTGCTGTAACATTTCTAATATGGAGGAGTTAATTAAGCATAATGGTAATGTTATTTCTTCTAGACAAAAGGAATCTTTGGAGGATTGTTGTTTGGTCTACTTTATATAATATTTGGGTTAAGAGATATGACAAAGTGTACAAGAACAGAAACAGAGTTGGGTTCTAAAATCCAAGTTAGATCGTTCAATCGGATCAGTGCTAGATGTAAAATCTGGGATATTTATTAGAGTCGATGGAAGTTAGCTGACGATAATGTTGGTTGATGTTGGTTCTCGTTTTGTTGGCTGCTGTTATTTGGCTTTAAGTTCCTGCCTGAAAGTCATGGATGTACGGTGATTTTTGCTTAGTTGTTGCCAAGTTGTTGGGTTAATATTTCCCTTTAATTAACGTTGCCGGTAATTGTTCGAGTTGTCAACAAAATGATGAAAATATATGAATAGAACATCTAAAAATTACCAAACTTGGTATGAAACATGAAATATAGTTCACAAATTTTCTGTGAAAATTTGGAGATTTTTAGATTTATAGATTATTTATAATCATTTTATGTCTAAAAAGTAGGATAATTATGGGAAAAATAGTAATTATTCATGAAAAATTCTGGAATTTTGACCAGATCATCTTGTACCCATTTCTAGATTTGTGTAAAATTTTCATGTCTTTTTGAGCAATGGAACTTTGGTTCCCAACATTATGCGTTTTAACGAGACGTAAATCGGAAAACATATCAAAACACTTCCAAGGAGTGTGAAATTTTGAGGATAGTGTCATTTTCTGAGGAAAATGACACTAGAATTTTCTAATAATTATTTTGTGTCCAAAAGTATTTTTCATGATTATTTCACCTTTTGTATGCTTTATTTGCATTAATTTAGGAAAAATACTTCTGTTTTTCCAAAAATTCCCATTTTTATGTTCAAGACTCTTTTCATGATTTAGATACTGAGAAAAATAATCCCTAAAATTTTAAGAAGTTTTATCTAGCACTTATGTAATTTAATTAGATAGCTAAGAAATCCTAACAAACCGTACGCTCACGTTCAATAGTGAATACACAGCCCCTCTTTTAATGCTTTACTTAAATGTTTTGGGGTGAAAAACATGCTTATATGATTTGAATACTATGCTTATCCTATACTTGATGCTATGATTATGCTTTGCTCGTTTTACAAATGCTATGCTCGATTTACAAATGCTATACTATGTTATGCTTAATTTCAAAATAATGTCGTGAATGTTTTCCGTTTATACGAACGTGATTATATGCTTATTTTTCTATCGTATCTAAAGTCCCCGGTATATCTACACGACCATTAACTTTATACGAGCCAAATGATGCATATGAATAGTACTATTTGGGAGCGAGACCACCTCCCCACTCACGCGGCCACGTGAGTGCATCCCATCATCCTAAATTCCAACGATAGGGCATCTCTCTTTTGGGGCAAAGGTTTATTGGTTGTAGGTTTGGTTGTGGACTCAAGCATAATAACTCATTGTGACTATAGACATTATAACGTGATAGCATAGAAATTTCATAAACGACTATAAATGTATGACGTTTTGACATTTGAAATGACATTTCTTTGAAACTATAAACTTACGACCCGAGCTTTACAATGACTTTGTCATTTGAAACGATATTTCTTTAAAACTATGAACTTACGACCCAAACTTTACAATGACTTTGTCATCTGAAACAATATTTATTTGAAACAATAAACTTACGACCCGAGCTTTACAATGACTGTGTCATTTGAAATGACATTTCTTTGAAACTATAAACCTTACGACCCGAACTTGACAATAACTTTGTCATTAGAAACCATATTTCTTTAAAACCATAAATTCTATGACCTGAGTTTTATACTATAAATCGTTGTGGTTTGGACAATGATAAACGTGGTTTCATAATAACGCCTCGTATTCTTATGAACCTCGACATAATAATATGTTGAGATTATAAACATTTTGACATTGATTTGATGATCCTTGGATATTATAAACGTAACTTGAACTTATTAAACACTACAACTTGAGTTTTATAAACGTGTTGAACATTCCTTTGAAAATATGAATGTGGCGTTATAAATGAATCACGACTTTTAATTGAGTTCCAAAGGGAATCGCTCCTAAACGAATCTCGTACTTAAATAAACCTCTTTTGCGAACAAAACATCGAATCACGAATGAATCTAACTATCAAACGAGTATCCCTCTTAAATGAGCCTTGTTTTAATGAATTACTTTCATAATTATCCGCGCAATAGCGCTTAACTATCCTACAAATTGATTTTCAGATGATTATCGTCTTTGTATGAGCCTCGGCACTAAACAGGCTACTTTTGCGAACTAATCACGTAGTAACGTGGAACTTTTAAACTAGACTTTGTAAACACTTGAAAAAGGGTCTTTCATTACACAAAACCTGTGTACTCACCAACTATGTTTCATAGTTGACCTGTTTACTTTTACATGCTTTTCAGGAATTAGTCACCACTTGCTTATTGAAGTTAAACCCGTTATATGATCTATGCTGCTGTAGCGTTACGTGATTTTCTCTTTTGGATGTGATCGCATGTTTAGATTATTTACTTTTGTGCTGTAAACGCTTGTAAGACTTTATGTAATGTATTAATTGTAGACCGTTGAACGGTGATCTTTTGTAATTTTCGATTGTGAAATCATTATACTGTTACATCTCGTATTTCCGCTTTAGCGAGGTGTGACAATACATGGTATGTATATTTGTGTATAATTTGATGAAATAAAGTTAACACAAAATATAGTTGTAAAAAGTATTGTTAAGTGACACAAATCAATATAAGAAACCAAAATTAAAATTTAAAGACGTTTGGAACTGGAAAACATATGCTCATTGATTCATAATTAATAAATACCAACAAATATTCATAAAGAATATGAATAACCAATAAATATAAAAGATCTCATGATCTCACCAGGACAAAACAAAAACAAATCACAAATACGTTTATGCTACTAACATCATGTTGTAATAAAAAGGGTAGATCATCGGGAGACCCAGAAATCCATACTTGAACGTAAATGCTTCCATACTTGCAGCAAAGATATTATCGACTTGAACGGACATCGGGCAATATGTTCATATTTATAATTTGTTATTTGTGGTTCATTATAATTTAAATACACAATACACAATATATTTATTTTGGTATATATTATAAATCAAAGTATATGTTGGTATATATTATGAATACGGACATTTATATTTATGATATATATTGTATGTATTATATATCATGAAAAAACAAGGAGTCAAAAAGAAAATTATTTAGTCAAACTTTTTGGAATGCAAATATCACTGTCGTTATTGTAAGAAAAAATGCTTTGTGGTGGAGTATCATATTTTGTAATTAAATACATATGTAGTGGAGCATCGTAATCTTAATTTGTAATGTAATTAATTGAATATAAGAAGGATAGAAAGGTCATTTGAGGGTTATTAGTTAAAGAGAGAGATTAACATTATGTAATCAGTTTGACTAAAGCAAATCAATAGTGGATCATCAATGGTTAAATTGCATCTAATGGCCCAGACTTCATTATAAAGAAAAAGTCAAAATGTTTAAGTAATATGCATTTTCTTTTTATAGTAGAAGGAGATAGATATAAATAAAGACAAATTTTGTTAATTTATATAAAACCTACGTGAAGAGTTTTATCATTTCACGCATACCAACTTCTTTGCACACCCTATCAAGAACCGTTGAAGAAATCCCTTAACCATAAAAATTATAAAAGGGTTGAGCTTCTTCTTTAGCTGAGTTTAAGTATGCAGTTATTTCTTTAACTAACCAAAGTGTTTCCTTTTATTGAATTTGAATCTTGATAGTTTGGAAAAGAAGTGCACCTTTTAAAAATGACGTACTTAGTATTGGTAGTCTCCAGCTACCAATTATGCTACATTTGCAAAGTGGTGGTGGAGATTCCACTTAGAATAAAATGTCATAATTCTTTAGTTTACATTTTAGCTTTCGATGGTTCTTTTTCTTTTTTAATTGTTGCATAAATCGTCCTTCATTTTACCTAATTACAAATACAGATAAATTAAGTATAATTTCTAATAAAAGTATACAACATTACTACTGGAACAACTTTAATTTATATACAAAAGCATAATAAGTTTAATAGTTATCAAATATTCTCATACTTAGAATTTTTCTTATCCAAACAAAACTCAAAAACATAAGTTCAAAGTATTTTTATACAAAAAATCATGACATTATATCTCACTTGGATGTGATTTTATTTAGTGTTCACTCTTAACTCATATATCATATCCAACTATCTATATGTTTATCAATTACACTCAATTACAAAGACATGAAACAAAATATTAACATAAGTTTGATAAAGGATCAAAATCTCCACCACTAAACAAGGAAACATATAACTATCTTAAATGAGTTTTAACAAGTGTTTAATTGTAAGTACTAACTAACTAACTAACTTCCTATTGGTTAAAATAAAAATCTGAATAAATTGAAAACTTTCTTTTCCATCTAAAGTCTTCATCAATCCTGTTCACTTGAAACATCCATATTCCTTCATATTTTCGGGATTACATTTCCGTATTCCTTCTTTTCTTCTTCAAGTAATTCTCATGTTTGATTACATACTCGGCGAGCTTCGTGGCGAGCTCTTATGTTTCTTGATAAATTCTTTACTTCGCAGATTTATAAATCGATTCAGATCTTTAACTAAGGCAAAAGAGATACGTACAAATTAATATTGGCAAAACCTACTTTAATCAAATAAAATGGTTAAAGGGTAAGGAGGTTCTCATTCGGGTTTAATATGTAAAATGAGTGCTACGATTGTGTAATGGGGTACTTTCTAACTATAATTCTTCTAATCATATATGTTCCTTTTCTATTCTTAAAGGTTTGTCTCCTAAAGTTACCGTTCCAGTTATATGTATATCGAAGATCGACTATTAACTCATTTCTCAAACCTAGTTATTATTGGTCTCTATTGTAATGGTATGCAAAAGACATATATGTTACTTATTTTTGTACATTAATTAATTAAGTTATTTTGTAAACTTTAATCCTAATTTCTTTTTATAAAAAAGCTTAACAAAATAGAAAATATTAAGTCATTCTTAATTATATATATCTAGTAATATAGTTAATATTAACTGAAATTATAAATTTATAATAGAATACGTAAACAAAAAAATTTATATGTGAAGTGAAAATTATCTTTACTACATTTAACAATATAAAAGATTAACAGAAAAATAAAAAAAAATAACATAAATATATTAAAACTAAGAGTAAGATACATTAAAAATCAAAATGAATAAATATAATTAATATAAATAATTACTAAGTAAATACAAATTCTGTTGGGCCCAAATGCTAATTTGGGGTAAACAAGATAAATGAGTCCAAAATCCAAATGCCAATTTAGGATAAACAAGATAAGTCAACAGACCATTGATAAGCATAAAATATTTGTTGGGCCAAAAGTCTATTGTATAGTAATATAAGCCTAAACTAATAAATAATCCTAACCCATTGTTCAACTAATGCATTATTAGGACATTTCCTAACCTTATTAAAATATTATTATACATACTTACTATCACACTACTACATAATTGTGAAGCAAAATTATTGTACAATTACAAAATTTTAGTATAACTTAACAAATGAAAACTTCATCTGAATAAAAAAACTTAACAAAAGAGAAAATATGATGTGATGCTAAATTGAAAATATATCAACTATGAAACTTGCAATATTCAAAAAACAGAAAATTGATATGAAAACTAATTAAAATGTACAAACTTGTACTATGCAAAAGATAAAACAAAACATACTTACTGTCACAGTACTACTGATTGTGAAGCAAAATTATTATACAATGACAAAATATTGTAACTTAACAAATGAAAAGTTGATGTGAACATAATGTTATAAAAAACTTAACAAAACAGAAAATACGATGTGATGCTAAATTGAAAATATATTAAACTAAAAGTTGCATAATGTGAATACTCACAAATTAGAAAACTGATATAAAGACTAATTAATATGTATAAATTTGTGCTATGCAAAAGTAAATAAAAATTATAAGTAAATTTGTACAAATTTGTGATATGAAGACTAATATTATGTGATGCTAAATTGAAACATATTGACTATTTGAAAATTATAAGTAGTAAGATATGCTAAGATTTAAATCATTGATTACAAAATATGATATGTAGCCAAAAAGTTTAGAAACCACATTAGTAAAATATTAGTAATTCTATAAGAATCTAATAGATGGACCTTAACAAAAGATTTTAATCTTATAGAACTTCAATCATCACCATTATCATGAAGGTATTTTCTCTTTTTCCACAATCATATTATCACAAAATTCATATAGCAATTCAACCATATATCGAATTAAGTAAATTAGTCTATGTTCTATGTTTTAAAACTAAATATTTTCATGAATGGATGCAGATGTTAATGGAATATGAACCAGAGAAGTATCAGTCACACTTTTCTGCTTACATAAAGGCTGGCGTGGAACCAGACAACATTGGAGAGCTTTACAAAAAGGTTCATGCAACTATTCGTGCTGATCCTACTCCTAAGAAATCCGATAAGCAGCCTCCCAAGGAGCACAAGAGGTAACCGAATTTATGCTTATTTAGATACCTAATACACAAAAGAACACAATTTAGAAGTGTCAGTCACTCATTCTTGACCCATGTATTTGTGAATGGGTCAATTCGGGTTATGTTTTATTTCTAACAAGTTATTATAGCTCTAAAAGGAAATAACTTCATAAGTAGACAGGTCACATGGGTTGAAATGGCGAAGGCCTTCAAATTGTTTTATACAATACATGAAGCTCCTTATATAATTTTCTTAAAGAATTAGTTTATCATTAAAATTATGTAGCTTAGTGTCATTACATTTCTTGTTTTTAAATAAGTTTAATAATTTCAGATGGGCGTTTCGGGTCAACCTTCACTGGTACCAAAAGTTGTTTGTTTGGACTTAAGGGTCCGACCCATTACTTAACCATTAGAACATGATGCAAAGTTAAAAGGGTTTAGATGGAGTGATACAACTGATCAGTGACAATATTGTGATTATCATCTTTCTTATTGACTGCTCCGTTTATCATGTTAGATAAAACCTTAAGAAGCTGACTTATGATGAGAGGAAGCAAAAGCTTATTGAGAGGTTGAATGCTTTAAATGCAGCTGCTGGAGGTAATGACAAGGATGAAGATGAAGATGACGAGTGACGATCAAGTGATGATGGTTTCTTGCATGTTGGATTGTTTAGAAAGAAGAGAACTAAGAGTTTGGCGACTTGAGTTTTGTTGGTTTTTACTGATTCGGAATATTAGTTGAATGTTCAATATTTATCTTAATATGGCAAATAATATTTTGCTTCAAGATGTGCCTATTCTTTTGGTTGATGTAGTTGAAGTTGAAGTTCTAAACTACTTCTATATATTAGTTATAGTAATTAACCTATTTAAAATTAATAAATTAATTAAACCTCTAAAAGGTTAAGACGGTTAACGTGCCACATGATACTTTCAAACTATTCGTAGTTTTGTTTTCAATTATAATTAACTAAGATTATGGTTAATCGGTTTGCATCGGTCGTTTCTAAATGAATAACTTTTATATCATTTTTAATTTTGAATAATTCGGGAGTAATCCTATAGAAGGTTATCCTTTTTTCCAAATTCCAAACCGTATATACATGCGTACATAGGTGCTATAACCATTGATCGTTCCGATATACTGCCTGAATTACTTGATATCATTGCCCAAAACACATGTTCCGTGAAGAGTACCTTTCATTCGATCGAGTGTGCAACTCTTGGCAATCTGAGGCTGTTCGGGGGATGCAATCAACACGTACCCCAATGGACTTCCTTCACGGTTTCTGTCTCTAATGCTCGCCAACAAAAAGGAGCTGACAAAGAAGAAGACTACATTAGAGAAAAGTTTTTCCCCTCGAACGGAGGCAATTTCCTCGTCTAATGCTTGCGGAGGAAGAAGTGGACGATGTATTAGAATTGTTTTCACTATCAAACAAGAGCATCTGTAACGTACGGCTGCCTGAAGCAAGTGGTGGTAAGTTATATGTCACACCTGTTCAAATATCTGTTATTCCTCAATCAATTTAAACCATCAAGGAACAGCCACACCTGTTCATGTTTACTGCCTGTTTTTGGTGCCTTTATGAAGGGATACAACTGCTGTTATTTGTCTGTTGGAAAGGTTGCTTCTGCCCTATAAATAGCAGCACCACTCCCACAAATTTTGAATAACAAAAATTTCCCTTTATTACCAGATTGCTGGGAGACTAATTGCTATAGAAGTACGTCTTTTAGTGTCTCGAAAACCTTGAAAACTCAGTAGTTCACCAGGATATCAGCATCCGTGAAGTGTTGATATCGATACTACCCATTGTTTCGTTGTATCTTGGGAAGTGATCCGCTGGGAACCCAAAGCACACGTTGTTATATGAACGGTGGGGGCGAAATTGCTTCAAGGATAGAGAGACTCGCCTCGAAGCAATAAGCTGTAGTTTGTCTTTCATGTCTAGTCATCTATTCACAACCCCCGAATTAACATGATCAACGGTTAGTCAATACCTGACTTATTTCTCCTTGAAACAATCTACAAAAGTATATCAAACTATCTATTATTAATAACTCAGCTAACTCTTATCTGATATCTGTTAGTGCTGATTTCATGCTTAATTTCACTGTTAATTCGTTGGGTCCTTTCATAACCAAGTATGGGTTTAATTAGAGTTTCATCTAATTACTGAATTCCTCTGCATTTATCACTCCCAAACACGTTACCCATAAATCCACATGCTATAGTAATGATGTAATATTATAGTTTGAATATTTAAATCATCACAAACTTTCATTTGCTGATCATTAGTGCATCAAGCTTCATCTATGCTTATCGTTTTCACACTTTCGACAATGGTAGTAATCAGTTGAGTTTGCAGCTGGTTTATCCTTGCGATGCATATTAATTATACAATGAAGAGTATGATTTACGGCTCCTCATAATATTTTTCAAAGTTGATTTGTGATACCATATGATGAAACGTAGCATAAGCATTAGTCACTTGGTTAGGATGTTCACACTGTATCTTGTTTCATTTGTGTTATTTCAACTTTGTTGAAGTGACATTTCTATTTTAATACAATTGTTTTTCACCGGAAAAAAAAGAAAAAAAACTCATTACAAACTCCATGATCTAATATGAGCTAAGGTTATACGGCTTGTTCATGTCCAACTACCACTTACGTATTTATTTGTTGCTAACACTTTAATGTCAAACAATTTTGCTATCCACATTTTGTGATTTTCGGCAATAAATTACTGGAAGCCATAAAGGGGAACAGTAAATGACTAAATCAATACAATCATAATTGATCCTTAATTGATAAAAAAACAGAGGCATTAAAATGACAAAAATTCCAGTAAAGCTTAAATCGAATGGATCAAAAGTCACCCAAAATGTATATTAAATGCTTCTTCGATTTATTAACAAATTAGATAATGAATGTAATCATGTAATTTCTAATCATATTTAACGCTTGAATGGTTTTCTTTCTTTCTTTTCTTTTTTTTCGTTTTTTTTTTTTTTTTTGAATTAAACTAACGGACAACAAATTGTGTGGATCAACTTGTTTTGACCGATGCTAGCACATTACTCGTTTTGACTGGTCTGACCCACCAATATTATCACCTTAAACCTTAAAGAACATCAATGGGACATTAATCATCATAACAATATATAGTAATTGTTCACAACAATATCAGCGATTTCACAATAATGCAGGCAATTAATGATGTATCTTGATAATCACACATTCTAATCCTGATCTTCATCTGGGTCAAAATCCCTAATTTTCACATCAGCATTTTCTCCAAATTGAATACAACTGTCGATTTGTGAAAGAACGTATTGTATGCTGTAAAAGAGACAAGAACCAGATGGTACACATCAATTCTCATTTCCCATATCATAATTCACAAGATAACAACACGAGAATAAAATATGAAAACACGGGTATCGCACTGCATGTGTAGGTATATGTGGCAAAAGTTGAAAAACCAGCAGTTGGGCAGGTTGGCAAGGGGATAAAACGGGCGAGGGACAAATGAGTAAAAAGATCACAACGTCTCGAGTTGACATGCCAACACTTTTTAAACTTCAACAACTTTCATATTTAACACTTCTAAATTACATATGATTACAGTAACTACTATTATACTAATGACCCAAAAACTTTTTAGCATAGCTTATACATATTAAGAGAAGTTTTAATAATTCGACCTATTTCTTTTTAAGGCAAGGTTTCATACTTTTACCTCTTAAAAATATAATATAACCAAACTTGCACATTCATAAATACTTCCCCTCTTTTGTTGCACAAAATGATTTTTCATAACACTTGGTACAAGAAGAACAACCATGGAACAAATTTGATGCTTCTTTCAAATTAAATGAATCAACGTATAGAAAAAATGGTAAAATATATTTCAAAACGCACATGCATTTACGAGATGTAAAGGTTATGAATATTTTACCTGCTCTCCTTCCTTAAATCAAGTGGCACAAAACTCACCATGCTATATTGGTCCACCTGGTACACATTAAAAGTTGGTTGTTGTGTTAACTCAAAAACATAGCATTGTTATACAAGAAATAACTTTAGCTTTTACTAGTCACAATTCATAATAAAAACACACCAATTCAATTAAGGCCTTGTTGAGCTTTTGGAATTGAGGAGCCATGCGCTGATTCAGTTCTGACAGCAGAGTTTGAGGCTCTGGGTTCAGATAACTAATGGAAATAGATGAAATGTTAATGGAAAATGTAAAGATGATTTTAATTTTACAACTGAATATATAGAAAAAAAAAAAAAAGTAATATTGCAACTAACTCTTCAATATCTCTTTTTCTAGTCACGAGATCCATTTTGGAGAGGATGTTAACATGAGGTAGTTCAAGTTGAACCATTGCAGAGAGCGAAGCCATACACCCACTAATAAACTTGGTGACATCCGTGATGAACTGAGATAGGTAAGAAAAATCACCAAACTGAATACAGCAAGCACGAATTGCACATATAGGTAGGAACAATGAGGGTCGGATTGTTTAGCGGGTCAAATAGCTTGGAGTCAACATACATTATTTTTGGCAAGAAGCTGGTTGGGTCAGATAACAATTTTCCAGAAAGTGTTTCATATGTGATTACAAAAATTGTATTGTTTCAATAACAATCTAAACTTTTACCGAAATGATTTTTGAGGTTTTATGCAATAAAATCCACTTATGGTGAGTTTCGCCCGAATCGACCCATGCATAAGTAAACAGGTTGAGATTGCAACGTGTAAAACTATCAAAAGAGAAACCAGTGCGAACCTGGGAGTCAAGCAAGTACACAGCACAAACATTGAAATTCTTACGCTGCAAATGCTCCACAAAGTTCTTAAGAACTGGAACATGAGAAAAGAGTTCAATCTGACCTGAGGAATAAAAGTTTTAGAAGAAGAATTAGTTTATTACTATAGAGTATAGACATAATGTACTTAAATAACTAACACAATGACTAAGTAGGAGTTTCACAACACACTCCATTGATATGATAAAATATGAGTATATCAGTAACATGATGCTAATAATCAGGAAACATTTTTCAACATCTGCGTACTGATTAATATTCCTATATAACTATTTCAGCTTCTGTAGATTTGATTATTGTCAAATTATAGTACGAAACGGTAAGTGATACCTGGGCAGTCAAATACTAGATAATCATCTTCCATGTAATTATCCAGTTCTTCGGTTAACCACTCATCCAAATTTTCTTCAAGATGTCTAATGGATGAGATTTAAGGACTTCAAATTCACTATATGAGAGAGAGAAAAAGAAAACTATACCTGCCTTCCTTGTGCTCTTGTAGAGGTGTGTCAAAATGGACATATTAAGATGAATTAACAAGAAAACAATATCGAGTTGTCTAACAGTCGGGTTGATCTGGGACCCACAAAAATTTTTGAAACTTGTAAATAACTAATGTCCTCTACATCATTACAGAAACTAAATTATAACAATATGATCTGAAGGTTTTAGTAAACAACTTAGGAGATTGTGTGTATTTGACTATTTACTTTAATCTTTTTATTTTCATTAATCATAAGATATAACCCAAATTAACCTATCTATAGTAATCATAAAGACAAAAAAAAGGATACTCCATGCAGTACATAAGACCACCATTTGGACCAAGTCCAAGTTCCTCCATAACATCATCCAAAGATATAAGTTCCCGAATATCTACAACCACATACGTAACCGTTAATATAAAATCACAAACTTTAGTGAAAAACCACCAAAACTATTAGCAAATCCCACTTACCCATGGCCACAGGATAATCAAAATTTTCTGCAGCAGGGTCTAAATTCACTATATGAATCGTTCGCCGAGTAGCTTCACAATGTTGGTACAAACTTGAGCAATAAGTGGACTGCAAGTAGCAATAAACATACAAATTAATTATTGTTTCCGGAAACAAAAGCAAATGTATAAGGTAATCGTATTTTATTACCTTTCCACTTCCAGCAGGACCGATTACTAACTGAGCATAACCCATAACTTCCCCTTATTCGTTTTCGATCTCAACCTCTTCTGATTTCCCCTCTTTAAACTGATTCACCATTTAAATATAGAAATACGAATAAAATTGGAGAGCTTGAATAACCAAATAAATGAACAATCGAAAGAAAATCATATCTAAAGTATTTTATCATATTATAATTACTCAAAGAAACAACAGAAATTCATCAGGTATTAATATAGCAAAGCTCATTTTAAAGATACTAAAGTTCAATTACATCAAAACCCTAAGTAAACGCTTACAATATTTCTTTAAACAGGTTAATGTAATACTTTCGGTGTAAGCAAGTTGTAAATTACAAAATAGCCGATGTTATTCCATAAAAACCCTAGAAAATAATAAATTCAATTATATAGTATGCAATATACAATTATAAACACACAGATAAGTAGATATATATGTATATAGACAGAGTAATAGTAGTTGAAGGTAGGCTGACCTTTGAAGAAGAATAAGAATGATGAGGATTTTTGGATGAAGAACTGACAGAGAGAAAGGGTTTTGTTTGGGGTTTTTCTTTTGCTACGGTATTTGTAAATTCATGATTTCCGAAGGGGTGAATTTGCAATAAAATTTCTTCTTTGGGGGTTTTTTTAGGGTTGGTTATTTTTTTTTATTTTTTTCGTT
This sequence comes from Logfia minima, assembly GCA_963921325.1. NCBI lineage: Eukaryota > Viridiplantae > Streptophyta > Magnoliopsida > Asterales > Asteraceae > Logfia > Logfia minima. The sequence continues at coordinate 6,020,598 of OY992766.1, read as the reverse complement.
GATCAAATTTTTATTTTTTTTCAAAGGGGTAAATGGAAACGGCTTATTTAATTTTAAGGTTAATAATTTTAACATAATGATTAACTGAAAAATTATTTACATATACTATTTTTTAAGTGAAGAAAATGAATACGAAGTTGTTGCACAACTATATTAACGAAACCAACTTAAACCGTATTTTTTTTTATAAAAATCACTACAAGTAAAATCTATAAAATAAATAGTAGACTTAAAATCTATTTGTAGGGGCGATTAGATTTAGTTTATTTTTTTCAAAGGCTTAATAAGTTTTTTCATTTTGGAATTGGTTCATGTAAGAAGGGGTATTTAGTTGAAAGGAAGATAAACAAATTATATACTGACACATGTTCATTTTATTAAATTAAATTAATAAATCATTCATCTCCATTCTAGATATGAGTTTTTCTCCTTTTCACAATCAAAACATCTCATCCTCATATTTCATTCTCCTCTCTTCTCCTATCAACTCCGGTCACCATCTCCGGCCAATCATGGACGTCAATAACCGTTATTCAACCACCACTTTTCTTCTCCACTGCTCTTCCAAAGCATCTAAACCATCATCTCTATATATACAACTAAAAACAAAGAATCAAGTCAAAAATTGAAAAATGATATATAAAACAAGGTTTGATTTAAATATCTTCAACGAAATTCGATGTATAATTCATACATCTTCATCTTACTTTCTAATTATTGAAGTTTACATTTTGAAATTTCAAAAAAAAAAAAAAAACATGTATTTTTAAAGTGCATATAAGGTGTTTGATGAAATGTCTAAATGAATTTTCGTTTATAAAATTAAACTTTGATGCAATAACTTCGTAACTAAAGTTCACCAAATCAAACTCTTGGATTTAAAAAAAAAAAACATAAAAAGAATCTATATATACGATAATTTCGACGTAACATTTTATAAATATGATGCACCTCATTTTAACGTTATGATGCACCATTTACTATAACGGTATTTATCATATAACTTAGAAGTGAGATATTATAGCTATGATGCACTACGTTTTATTGTATGATGCACTCAATATATATGTTGACGGTGTTTATGAGATAATTTAAGATTGGTGCATCATAGTTAAAAACTTGATGCATCAAGTTATAAATATATACATTATCTAATATATATTTTTCAAACAATTGATACATATGTAACATACACGTAGTTTGTTAGTTTTGTTCAAATATTGCGTAAAACTAAAAATAAAATTAAAAAAATTCATAAAGATGGTGTAGTTACGTATGTATCTTGTTACTTAAAATAATATATATTTTTTAACTTTCTAATAACATTTACTAATGATGTTTTTTAATTTACGGGGATGTATCTAAGTTTTATTTACATTCATTAATCATTCTTGAATAAAGAAATTTTTTTGATTTGCTAAAGAGTTATATTCTACTTATAAAGGTAAACTTTGAATTTGATTTACTTTATTGGAAGATGAAATGCAATTAACTGAACAAAAAATTTCAGCGATATTTTACAACTGACGATGGTGGTTGACATATTCGAACGACGCTTGCCTTAGGTGAACAAGCTGAAAAAGGGAGGGAAATGATAAGTGGATGGGAAGAGGAAGGGGAAGAGAGCGTAAAAAGGGAAAGGACACATGACAACTTCTTATTGGCTTCTTTTTTTTCGTACCTAACTAACACTTCTCCCTAAAACCTCACCCTTTTATTTTATAGTGTAACTTGTTCATTTATTTAGAATATATGTCCAACCTTTTAAGAATTTATTATAGGCTAAGATTTTGAAAATTGTTACACTTGCATTTGATATGAATCACAATACTCAAAGATCTAATAACTTGTGTTAGAAATCCGCGACTATTACAAACACAACTTTCGAAAAACAATGCAATGACAAAAACACATATGATGGGTTACATTTAACTTTTTAAATCTCTTCGACCGAAAACATTTTTATCAAATAATTTTGTAGGCAACAACATTGTTGGTAAGCATTCTATAACAATACATAAGATATTGTTTTATCTCTCCTTGCATGTACAAAGCAGTTTATATGTACCTTTTTGTGGCTTCATTTGAAAATAGTACGACTTTCAACATATCTAAATTGTTTGATCTGCTTCATTCAGTTAAGTTTTAAAATCTTGACTATTGAAGTTAAACTATATTCAAATTCACTCATTTCAGGTTCAATGAAATGAGCTAACCTTACCGTCTCTAGTCATCATCATTATATTGCATTATCATTTAGTAATAAATGGATAGCATATGTGTTGCTAGAAGTACGCATACTATGATGACAAAAAAGAAATACACATATACGGTTGTTCTCTTTAAATTTGTTAGATATGCACATGACACATCTATTCTCACATTTAGCCCAAAACTTGGGTACCGCTAGCATACTAGCATAAGCGCACATCATTTTCCTTTTTACAAAATTAAGAGAGTATAAAGAAATAAATATTTTATGATATTGTCATCATTTAAAATTTGTCAAAAGTACATACTAGTGTCAAAATTCTAACATTTCTTGCGACTCAAAATTGTCATTAAACAAATATTATACTTGAAGGCATACAAATATTATTGCAACTTTTATACACAATACTTCATATTTTTATTTTTTTGGAACTATATATACGTTTATTACAATGTACAATATATCATTGTGCATCAAAAGGAATAAAACAAGTTTAGAAGTGGTTTAATAGTTTATCATCTAGTAAAGAATAACACTTCCATTTGGACATGTCAACTTTCAAAATTGTCACCTCTTGACAAAGCTTTTAGCATGTCCACACTCAACACTCTAAAAACTTGCCTTTTAAGCTTTACTGAAATCTTGTAACGCTACTCCATAGTGGTCCTTGAAGCAACACTAACCGTTGTAAATGCTCTCATTAAATAAGGGTAGTTTCCCTTGCCCTTTTCATTCAACATAAGTACATTTATATAGAATACATTAGAGGTTACCATGATGGGCTAAGCCTTACAGTTACTATGGACTCTCTAAATGGGCTAATATGATTGTATCCCTTAACATACCCCCACAACTGGATTAGAATTCGGTGAATAAAGAGGTAAGAAGCCCTTTGGTAAAAATTTCGGCATACTAAAAGTTGAGAGGTTACATGTAAAACTCGAACGTGCCATGTCGCTACTTTGTCTTAGACGAAGTGAATGTCAATCTCTATATGTTTCGTATGGTGCTGGTGTACAAGATTTTATGACATGTAAACTGCACTTACATTATCACAATAAACAATTGTGCATCTGGACAACGAGTTGTGAAATTCACGTAAAAGGTTGCGATGCCATGGAGTTTCAATGACTACGTTAGCAACACCTCAATATTTGGCCTCTGCACTAGAACTTGAGATAGTATGCTATCGTTTAGATGATCATGACAAGATATTGAAGCCGAGAAAAACATAGTATCTCGATTTTGAATGACGAGTAACCAAACACCCACCCCAATCTGCATAAGAGCAAGTCGTGAGGGTGGTGGTAGTGGATGCATATAGTTGGAGGGCATGATCAAGTGTTCCCTATATATATCGCATGATACTTTTAAGGGCTGTAAATTTAGGGTTCCTGAGGATCATGCATGTATAAACAGATATGTTGAACGACATATGTAAGATCTTGTCGAGTAAAGGTGAGATACTAGAGAGCAACGGTAAGACTGCGATATAAAGTGGGGGTCTGATATAGGTGGGCCAGAGTTTCCGAGTTTGGCAGATGTATCAACGTGAGTTAGACAAAGGTTGCAGTTGAACATCTGTGCCTTTTCTAGAATTTTTGTTGCATATTTAATTGAGATAAAAACATCCATGTTTTTGTTTTGTAGAACTTAAATGCCAAGAAAGTAATTAATTGGACCGTGATCTGTCATGGAATGTTCCTGGTGGAGAGATTTGATGATGCGTTGAACAAGCCTAGAAGAAGATGTCGTAAGCACTATATCATCCACATAAAGTAATAGATATGTAGTGTTTATCCCACTTTTGTAAATGAATAGAGGAATCACACTGACCGTGTTAAAAACCTGCACAAAGGGCATAGCTAGCAAATCGTTAAACTCATACTCGAGGAGCCCGTTTGAGCCCATATAGAGACCTTTTAAGTAGATAAACGTGGTTGGGATTTTGCTGATCATGAAAGCCATGTAGTTGATGCATGTACACAGTTTAAGACAATTGACCATTAAGAAACGCATTCTTGACATCTATTTGATGAACAAGCCAGTCACGAAAGACAATTAAAGTAAGAACTGTCTGTATAGTAGCTTGTTCAACAACTGGGCTGAATGTTTCATCACACTCAATGTTGGGTTGTTGACTTCGGTCATTGACAATTGGACGTGATTTTGTATAGACCAAGTGTGCCACATGCAACAAATTTAGGTTTAAACAGCCACATGGAACGAGCAATATTAATATTAGCATGCTGGGAAATAAGAACCCATGTTTTAGTTGGTTGGGTCGTGGGTGGAAGTGGGACAATGGGAGGTTGTTTTGTGGGAGCCCGTAGTTGGGTCGCTGGTGTAGCAGGTGGTGAGATATTAGGTGAAGAGTTAGTGAGAATTTCCCTAGAGATTGTGGTTGAGAGAGGGGTCATAATCCAGAAAGTCATAGGAGGGTGGTTAATCAGGTGTCATAAAGCCGAAAAGGAAGACAGTTGCATCAAAGATAACATGCCTTGAGAGAAAGATTTTCTTGTTGGCTAGGTCAAGACACCGATAGCCACGGTGATGAGAGGGATACCCGAGAAAGATACAAGGGGTAGAGGGAGGTGCCAGTTTGTGATGAGTGTGGATGTGAGGATAACAAAGGCACCTGAAAGTTCGAAGATGAGAGTAATTTAGAAGAGTTTAATGGCTGGGATGTGATTTTGGATGGTTGTTGAAGGTAAAATGTTGTGAAGATAAATGGACATATAGAGAGCTTCCATCCAAAAGTTAGGGGGATGTGAGCTTGAAAGAGTAACGTACAAATAGAGCTATTGATGGTGCGAAACATTCTTTCAGATTTCCCATTTTGTTGTGAGGTTTTTGGGCAGGATAAACGTATGTGATACCGTTTGTATCAAACAAGTTGTGATTCATGAAGTTGTCAAATTCGCCGCCATGACCACATTGAAAAGATTTAATTTTACATTTAAATTGAGTTTTCACATAGACTCGAAAATGCATAAATTTGATAAAAGCCTCTTATTTGTTTCTAAGTGGATAAACCTATAAAAAATGCATAAAATCATTTACAATAATAATAAAATATTCAAAACCACTAACACTCAAAATGGCAGATGTTCATAAATCATAATGAATAATATCAAATTTAGACTTAACAATGGTTTTATAATGATAAAATGGAAGCTTCACGTGTTTGTAGAGCTGACAAACATGACAAAGAACGGGAGACTTCGTTTGATTACAAAAAATAAAACTACTACAATTTAAAGACCGTAACACATTGTCACCGTGATATCCGAGACGTCGATGCCACGTTTCCTGGCTTTAGGAAAAATGGTTGGCTTTGTGACCATATAAAGATCCTCAGAGCTGTCACATCGGAGATGGATGTGGTGAGTCAAAAAATCCTTTACAGAGTAATCAAATTCATCAAAGTCAATAGTACATTTGTTATCGCAAGCAAATTTACAAATATAAATTAAAATTTTTATTATGTCGGGAGTAATAAGAATGTTATGTAAATATAAGGGCCGATGCATCGTTACCAACAAAGACATGAGGATAAATGCTTTCAATAAAAAATCTTAGTGAGTTTACATGTGTTGGTTGCTAATTGAGATGTTGCTCATGTGTCCATATTCCAATTTGAATTTACAAGGTGTCGAAGGGTCATGGTGTTGAAAGCTGGGGTATATTTGTTGCCTGATCCGATTGAACATAGTAAGAAATATGGTTGTTGGATTGGGTTGGAGAGGGGCCCAAAATGATGTTGTTAGGTTGGGCTGTTACCTGCTTTTGGGCCTGAACAAGGTGGGCCTGCTCTTGCTGCTGGATCACAAAGTACTACCCAGGAATGGACTGTTGCAACTGTGGGCTGCTCAAAAATGCATGTTGTTGGGTTTGGGCCGGTTGATGGATTATTGAGCCTACAGATGGGCCTTAATAAAGCTGTTGTTGGGCCTGACTACCAATCAATTTCCCATTAACAAGAATTGGACAAAGTTGTTGACGTTCATGTGTAGAAAAATGTGGCTGTTGAATATTGTTTCCATGATTCGTAACCAATGGTTGTGAATTGTTATATTGACCATAGTTTGACTTGCTACCGATTGATGAATATATCAGCATTTTTCCCGAACTTGCAATGACCATAAATAAAATTACGATAAGTTTGAGTTGAAGAATTTGATTGTCGATTCAGTTGGGTGCTTACAACGAGAATGGTTGGAGATGAGGATGAAGTGTCAAAGCGATGCAATTGATTTTGTAGTTTGCGTTTCAGCCGTGTTTCTTTTACCGGGAGCATGGATCTGACCGTGTCTTGTAAACAAATCAAATTGAATGAAACAACAATAATATTTGATTATACCTTGTAAACGGATGTAAATTTCAAACACTAAAACTTTTTATAACAACTAACTATTATCACATGTGATAACAAATAATATTACTTGTAATCATAAACATCATAGATAGTTTATAATCACACTTAGTTACTTTTTGGTGTGTTCTATTTACATGTGATTGTATCTGCAGTCATATTTAATTACAAAACTATAAGTATCACAAGTGATAATAACTAATATCACATGTAATAACAAATATTATTGATTGATGTATAATCACATATAGTTAGTTTTTTGTTTGTTCTATGCACATGCAATTATATGTAATCGTATATAAATTTTAAATCTACAAGTATTTATCACACACAATTACAACTATAATCACATGCTATTGTAAGTATTATCATATGCAAATCTTAAATCACTAATTATAAACAAATCTGAATAGCTTAATATTATAAATATAAAAAGTGAGATAAAAATTCAGCTATAATCACATGTGATATTATAAAGTATTACATGTGATATTATATTGTTCAATATTTAAAACCTAGCAAAGAAAAAAAAGAAAAGTTTGTTGAAAGTATAATATGTGAGATATTCAATTGAAGAGAAAAATATTCTGATTTTTGTGTTTCAATTTTTATAATTTTTCGACCAATCGTTTTTGAGATATTAAATTTTAGAAAATGTGAGGGGAAAGTGGAGGCTTTATTTCAATGACTATTGTACCCTTTTAAATGAAGTTATGTAACTTATTATCTCATTCTCACTAAATTTTTTTAGTTTGAACTCATTCTATCGTCCAATAAACAAACACTTAAAGTTAGACGGCTCATGCTTGCAGATAGCAGTATGAACGGAAACATAACAAAAATTACATGTTTGTTAAATTTCTTTAACCCTTTCAGGATTTATGCACAATTACAATTTACTATATATATATATTGTTGAAATTGTTTTCTTAATATAACGGTAAAAAGAAAGAAGTCAACAATATCCATATACGTCCACTGTATACTTATAGAGTTATAGTCCAAATCAGTAACTTTTACGTAGCTTTACTATTCCGTTTCTCTTGTAAGGAGAAGGTAAACGTAACAAAGGAAGTAGTTTTTTCTGTCAGATACAGTGTGAAAATGAATTTAGAGAAACATGATAAACGACAAAGCTAAAGGTTGCAAAATTGGCGGGTTGGGTAACATGTTGGGTTGGGTAAAATGAATTTATTAAAAATATTTATATTTTGCTGAAACGATTTATACATTCACAATAAACGTTGGGTGACTCTCTGCCCATTTTACGCATTTCAAGATTAAACAGTATATGGGTCAAAATTTGACCCATTAAAGACAAAGTTTAAACCCGAATCGAGCTATTTATAAGTAAATGGGTCAAAATTGTCGCCTCTAGACAAAGCCTTCAATATGTCAATACTTCGAAACTTGCCTTTTAAGCTGTACAAAAATCTTGTAGCAGCTGCTCCATGTTGGTCCTTGATGCAAGACTATCTATTGTAAATGCTCTCATCTCATCACTTAGACCTGCACCACAAACTTCATAAGAAAACTTGGACAAGTGCTTTATGTCAACCTGACCCAATCTGTTTCAACCCATACAAAAGTTTACCAATACCCAACCCGCCTATTTTGCCACCTCCTAAATGGGTTTTTTGAATGGGCGTTTTTAAAATGATTGCTGCAATGCTATAACGGAAACTACATGGCCTAAAAAAGATAAACCATTTCTTTAATAATAAAGGGAAGAAAATTTGTCATACCTGGTTGATACAATTGTTGAAGTGGCAGATCTGGAGCATGAGTATTAAAAAAAAGAAGCAGGTCTTTCATAAGATCCTCAGATTCAGCAGAAATCAACATTTCCTTACACATAGAAATGCAAGTGAAAAAGGAGTGTTTATATACTCATCCAATAATAAATGTGGAAGAACATAGCAATATCAACCACTCAGTCTAGCATTCTTTGAGGATAATTAGCAAGGTATATGAAAAAGTCTCCCCTAACCTTGAAGCTCTTATGATGATCATAACCGGGACCAAAGGACCCCAACCTCCAACTAACACTTTGACTAGATGGTGAGATAATAATGAGTAATCTTAGTTTCTCCAATTCTGTACATAAAAAGATAAAGAAAGATTATATAGTTTTTTATTTTCTTACTGTAGTGTAGTAATGAATAAAATAGAGTTGGTATCAAGAAATGTGGAAATATGTTGTCATACGTTTACTAGTAGTATGCATACTGTTTAATGTATTGGCAGAATTTCATGAGAGTGTTTATGAGTGTTAAGAAGTGGTTTACTATTTCTGTGAGTGGTAATTTGAAGTTAGAATATAGATAACAACTGAAGAGTGCAAGTAACAAAAATAAATCAATTCAAAGTTTTTCATGCAGAATACAAACAATTAATAAAAACTTGTACAGCTTAATGGTAATGACATCATCATTTTATTAGGTAATACTCACGCTGGAAGAGAATGATCTCTTGAATGGAATTCTCGTCATAGGACAGAAGCTGAGGAATTGATATCCCAACTGCACTCATCCCTATATCAAGTTCAAAAGGTTGTCACGCAACAATACATGATGTATTTATCAAGTTAAAATTCATTTATTGCATGATTTTGGATATTATATAGTAATGCTGTTACCTTCATTATGAAAACATATTAAAGTTAAAATAAAAATTTAGTTAATAATAAAGATAAGTATATATTCCCACCTGCAATTGTCCATTTTCTGAAGTCTTTCTGCAGGATCTGTCCAACACTAGGTCGGGTTACAACGTTCAAATTAGATCTCACTAAGAGCAACACACGGGTCGCATTAGAAGGGATCTTACCATCTTTAAGGAATAAAAATAGAATATTTGAAAGGTTTAAATGAGCATATATACTAAGCTTACATATCTGGTAAAGACCATCGCATCCAAATCGACCGGCCCCATTAAGTAATAATGTTGACATGTATTTATCGACAGAAGTACACTCAGGACTACTCAAATTTTCAGTATCCAAGAGGATACCTGCTTGCTGCAAGAACAAATAGAATAGAATACATGATTAATTCCATCATGGCAGAAAGAATATCCAGTGTTCAACTCGTCAACTAATTAGCAGAAAATTAAGATTTGGTATGTGACAAAACCGGCAGATTGGGTAAGTGGTCAAAATAAGTTCAGGTCAAAACAGGTTATATTTCAGAATTTTTAAAACTTGCAAATAAATAATGTAGTAAATACGATTACAAAACCTATATAATTTTTAGGCATTAGTGTCTGAAAATGTATCTAACTATGACCCAAAATCTATTGTGTGTATTTAACTTCATTTTGGTCTATTTTATGTATCAAACTTTTCAGTTATTAATAATGTAGGTAGCCGACCTCTTATTACTTGTAATTGCTGACATAACCTATTTTTAATGATGTGGCAACACATATGGTTGCCACGTCATCAAAAACACCACCTACCAAATGAACAAGTGATCGGACAAATAAAATAGCACTATATGAAAAGTTTGATACACACAATAGATCACAATGATGTTGGATACACTCGATAGACTTTCGGAAATACATTTCAAACACTTATTTCTAATAGTAAAGTTATTTCAAGTAGAATGATTTAGGACGTTATCACCATTTGAATGCACATTATATAACTTTTAACATGTTTAACTTGTTTGGCCTATTTTATTGGTTTCGTTCTGTTTGTCCTGTATTAACCCCATTTATCTATTAAATACGACCCAAATTGACTTGTTTCCATGTAAATAGACTGAAATTGCCAACTCTAGCATCTGATACCAGTTTGGCTGTCATCACTAAGTAAAATTACATACATCCAAATACCCGAAGAAAGACATTTGTTATGTAATGCAGTTATCAAATGTCTATAGTAGACAGCAGCAAAAACTCCACAAGGGAAACAGAAAGGAGGAAAATAAAACAATAAGCATAAATATTGGACATACCAGAAGGCGAGAGAAACCTTTCCCTGCCAATATCTCAGGTGATGTTGACGCTAACTTTTCAGCAATAATGGCACAACATGAACCCTCCTGTATTGGCAAAGAGCATACACATTCAGTCAATCACATCTAATTATACCAACTTCTTTGTAGTTTGTACATGTTGAAACACTTTTTTCTCTACTTTTTTTTTTATTTTTTATTTTTTATTTTTATGAAAAGTTATTGCTAAAATATGATATGATGACAAAACTACATTGTGACAATCATAATCGAAGTTTTTGAATGAAGTGCTTGTGTGCGTCAAATATACACTTTACGCAACTTCAAATATCTTTAGTGCTACTAGTGCATTTCGTTAAAACATAGACATTTAGAAACTCGATTATTGCAGTTATTCAAAATACACTTGTAATGCTCCAGTGTATACATACGTATATGATACCCTCATACGTACATATGCAATTAGCTTTATAACATATGTACATACAACATATAATGCTTTTCAATTTAGAAGTATAGACCATTAAACAATTCCTATGCGTATTGAAGAAATATGCATAGAACTCCGTAATACGATAACAAGACTTGCAACTTTGTACATCAAACACAATATATATAAAATTATTTATGAGCACTAACAACGGTCGCCAATTCGCCAACAACAGTTTCATTTGGAGAATAAAAAGTCATTCTAAAACCATACAAGACAACTTTTGAGAATTAAAATGATTAAATGAAATCTGACCTTTTGGCAATTAAATATTTCTACTACTGAATCCTTGAGTGCCTAATACACAAAGACACAAATAAGTATCCATAAATCATAAATAACAATACAACCTACAATAAATGTTACCTCTTGTTTGTCTGTGAGCTTATCAGCATTCAGTATAACAACCTTAAGACTACCAAAAAGATGATAATACGAAAGATCAACCTGCTCATAAATATCATAAGATAAGTAAGATATTGTGAATCTTGAATATATTAGAGTAGTAAGGTTTACCTCATCAATGAATACAAATGCTGGCTGATGAATGTTGCAGGATTTAAGTAGCCATTTGAGATTTGCAAGGGAGTTAAGTTCTTGCCTCTTAATATTAATAACAGGTACAGTACAAAACTGAGAAGTCTTGTCTTTTTCGTTCAAGTAGAAGGAGTACATGATTGTTGATATTAACGATGCAGCATCTGCGGATTATTTTTGCAACACGTTACATCATGCTCCTGGTATTTTATGTGTATAAGTGTGTATAGAGAAAAGAAGGAAAGATCATATTAAATATGATGATGATGATTACATGAACCATAATTTACCAGGTTGGGCTTTAGAATAGACCAATTTAAGAGGTTGTGAACACTGAAGTATGGTGTGGGAAGCATTTGACTCATATATACGTATATCTAACTTGTTAACAGTAATACACATATTGAACCGTTCTTAAAAAATGGGTTGAAATTTCCTCCTAAAACAGCAGGGGTGGCATTTGGGTCGGGTTGATAGGTTAAAAGTACCCGACATAGACACGACCGGAATAACCTGTTCATGTAAACGGGTTTATGGGTCGGTTTCTGGTTGGCGGGTTGATTAGTTCGTATATATTAAAAAATAAAAACTTCCAAAATTATTTCAGGTTTGCAGGTTGACCTGTAAACTGGAACCTGACCTGAAATATTAAATGGATTGGCAGGTTGAGAAATCCAATCCTCTCCCGTTTATTTTGTTATAGGGATTCAGATCGTATTGAGAGTTAACGACCCTAGTCACAATACTGTGTGGATTAATAAAGAAGTTGCTTGCCACAAAAGGCAAAACTAAGAACAAAAGTGCTTATCAATCACAAAATAATGCATACATACCAGTCACGTGCCCCAGGACAGCACGCAAAAACCTTCCCGGAACGCCTGCATTTAAAGCTTCCTTACTAGCTTTCAGATACAAATTTAGCTTCTGAATGCTTTCACAGTTATCCAAAACATCTAATATTCGTGGTGGAGCACCATAATAGAATGTTGCTGCACATGGTGCAAGTGAGACTCCTACGACGGTTGGTTTCCTAGTATTAACAGTAGAAAACCGTTTTTGGACATCCCGATCGCTGAAAATATTATCTTCTGCTGCTATCTGAGATGAAAATAAATCAACACTTCCAGATACATTTTCTTGAATATCATCTGTATTACGACCACTGGTAACTGAGGGTGAACGCGCAATTTTCTGCTTACTGCTTCTTACTGTACTCTCAAACGGAAATGTTCTAGTGTTCATAGAGGTATTACCTATTCGCAGTCCATTAAAAAAGGGGTTCTCACGAGCACGAACGTACTTTCCCTGCTTTAAGAAAAAAAATACCGTAAGATATATATGTGCATTATAACTAGGGATTTCCATCAATTATCAAGTAGTGTAGAAAATTCACTATTTCATTTTCATGCATTATTAGTACGAAGTACATTAAAGTTGGGATCATTGACCCATTCTGCCAATATAACAGCTTTTCTCTATAACAACAATAACAGCTACCAAATAAGTAAAAATAATTAGTTATAGTTTTATGTGTTAAAACATTAGAATTGAAAAGCAATATGTAACACTGGTTACCTGTTGGTTTTGTAGGATTGATTCAGACATGTTGAAGTTTGAAACTCAACACAAATTTGATATCGAAAAAAACTCATAAGCAGTACACACAACAAATGAGAGTTTGTAGATTGATTATTCTAACTGCATAAATTAACACAAATGAGAGTTTGTAGATTGATTATTCTAACTGCATAAATTAACACCGGTACAAAATTCAGAAGAATAAAACAAGAAAAGAAGATTTATGTGATATAAAATTAAAGTCTGTCTTCTTGTTCCTTGTGGAATCCTCCGCCATTGTTGTTGTCCTCATTCACAGTTATTCCATCGTTGTATGTGAATTAAAAAAATAAAAAAATAAACAAAAACCTTTCATGTTTTCCATGATTACTTTATTAAAAGCTTACCATCTTTTCAGGTCATTAGTAATACTATTAGAATTTCATCAATGACTTTATTTCTTTACAAAATCATGTTTCCCTCTCTATCTGCCCCTATATATTGTGTGTCCCGCCTCTTTTCGTTATATTATAAACTTCATAATACTATTATATTTGATTACTAATTAGATTAGATTCATGGCTCTTAAATTAAAAGTCAGATGAAATGTAAATATTGTTAGTTTTACCACTACTGTGTTTATGTCTGATTGTATGATTGACACCAGTAAAGTTGGTTGATGTTCTTATAGTCGTGTGATCTATTGATACCTTTGAAAAATATCAAGGTTTCAATTAGCAAACAAAATGAAAAAGGACCCGTAGAACATGTTAAATAGTACTCATCTAATACAACCAATTACATATTCACAACAAGCACCCTTCAAACGACAATAACCAGAAGATTTCCGACCCACAGTTAGATTTAGTGTCGATCCCGAAGCAATTGATAATTTTTTTTTTGGCATTTAACCCTTCTTAGATTGAATAAAGCAGTATTACCTACCAAACAAAACTGATATAGTTGCCTATAAGTTTATAACCATATATTCATGCACCCTGCTAATCGTAAAATGCATCTTTGATATGTAACAAACTGTATATTCAGTACACATACGGTGATAGGATACAGAAGAATAGAAGATCCTAAAAAGTCGAAAGTAGAATATTTTGCAGATAAGAGGGAAACTACACCATCATGTGAAGTTAGCTAGCGTCACTTTCTCCTTAACTTATTTATGGAAGAAAAGGTATTCTATGGCGATAAATTAGAACACCAACTGCTACAAAGGTGAGGTTTTGATTGCATTAATAAGGTGAATAATTTAAGACGATTCTTGGCCAGAGAGTGATTGACCTGTACTCCTGGCAGTATCTGCAAACGGAAAAGCAAAAGGTAGTCTTAGTGAAGATTACGGAAATCATAAAACGGATATATGCATATCAAAAATTAAAACCAACCTACCACCAACAACTCAGTACAGGATAGCTGTCCAATAATTAACCAAAAATCTTGGGGAAGGGGGGTAACAGGACAAAATGGATAATGATTTGGTATGTGGTTGGGTTTACGGTTTACCTGAAACACCTCTGTGTTCAAAAACTTCAGAAGTGTTTATAAAATGATCTAGAAGGTCTTGTGCATTAGAAATATACTTTGGCCGGCTTTCTACTTGTTCGACCCAATTAACATGTTTCCTTTATTGCATTTTTTTATTATTATTTTACCCATATGACCCGTTAGTGATGAAACATAACCCATATCGACAGATTCATAAGTAAATAGGTTGAAAAAGGCACATCTAGTACATAAGAGTAAACTTACCCACTTCCGGTAAGCTGACATAATCAGGACAATCGCTTGCCCCTACACAATCTCGGAACTGCAAGAATTAAAATGAGAAAAATCAGAAGTAATCTAAGTATATAGAAAAATCATAGATAGGCCTACGTACATAGACTTAAAGTAGGCCTAAAAATGTGAGATTGACATGTGTCAAGTTCAAATGGTAAGGAGAGAGAAACTATGTCAACCAATGGATGCATAGGCCTACTTTTAGGTCCATATAAGTAAGCCTATATAGCATTACTCAAGTATATAAGAAGTGGTTACAGAGATTCATTATAAAGAGATTCATTCAATAAGCCTATAGTAACAATTGTAATAATAGTCTAGAACTGTAGGCGTCTAATGATTTATTACAAAGATTCAAGAAAGACTTGACCAACCTTGAAATCCTTAGTGAAACACAAACGGACTTCCTCTAAAGCACCCTTTAAGCAGATCAACTGTGGGGTTGTATGGAAAGCATTTTCAATGGCAGAAGTGATGCCACCTACAGGATACTGCTCTGAATTTGAAGGTACATATCCAGCTTCAAAAAGAACCTCCTGAGAACAAGACAAATTCTTGGAAGTATCAATCAAATGGTAAGGAAAATAATCTCCTCTAAATGTCAAATATCTCAAGAAAGAGAAAATGCTGAAAAAGCTAGCGAAGTTCTATAACCAAGCATACTTCATTATTCTATATAGAAAAATATGACGGGCTGATTTTTCTTTAGTGCTAATATATAAAACATCTATTTGAGAAGCACTTTCAATGTAGTAACTTCTCAAAAAATAATATTACAAAATAAAGATACTTACCGTGACATTATACTTAAAATACAAATTGATGGTTGTCAGGAAATAGTTAGATTCATCTCCTGTTACTGGAGCGGCACATGTACCATGTTTCTCTGTAAACAAAATGCAGTAGGTAAAGCATCAAAAAACGAAAGACTAAAATAATGCCATTTCTAAACTCTTTTATAACAGTTATTATCAACTGAAAGCATACGAATATGAATATTGGAGGAGAAGATGCTTACCCCACTGATGATCAACGTGGACCAATTGAGCATGACAAGAAAACAGGGAGACTTAAGTTAGTTTTGTGTAAATGCGAATTGAAAAATTGGTAAAATTGAACAGGATTATAGGCAAAATGCACCTCATGAGCCCAAAACACTCCTTTTGAGTTATGGCATGTTGATGAATTACTGCAACTTAGTGTTGGCCAATACTTGTCCAAAACACATTGCAATGTTGAAATCTACAGATTGGGACAGCAATAATACATGGTCAGTTGAAGCTATAGACGTTTTTTATTATCCAGATCAGATCCATTTTTGTCATATGTGATAGAATAATATTAATGTCCAAGCTAATCATTAGTTGTGATGATAAAAACATAACCTTGCAGTAACAGTGATTATACGAGAACTGCTTCACAGAAATATGAAAAAAGAATTAAAAATAGGTATATCATAGTAATAGGATACCTCGTTCGCGTCAAAAGCAGGACCTGAACAACATGATGGCCATGTACCATCATTGTAGTCTGGCCATAGTCCATCTGCAGCACAAGATATTAGTCAGATACAAGGCTATTCACGTGTTCATTATTTAAAGAAAAATACGGATTGGCTGCATAGAAAACTTACGAATAGTGAATACAGATGGATTATTTTCTCTGGAAAACACAAACAAAAGTAGTATGGAGTAAGTTTTTCATCACCATAGCCCTCATATTGAGAAACCAACTTTCTCAAAACCAATAAAAAAGAAAAACACATCTTGATTGTTGGGTGGTTAAACATTCATAATAAGTATATATATATACAACATCTAATAAAGTTGTCTACTCCAAATATCTGAATTTCTGTATTCTTTCACCAAAATCATCAAAAGACACTTAACATGTCAAGCTCTTGATATTTGGCTTACTAGCTAGAAAAACGTATCTGGTAAACCTACATTAACCAAATTTTTACTATCCCTACTTTTTAGCAATTTTCTTCAAGTATCGATAACTGACACTGCATCAACTAGTCATTGAGTGCATTGTTAGAAAAACACATTGAGCACTTAACACTTTATTAACTAACAAAGTTAACTATACAAGATGGCATCTTTCATTAAAGTATTCTGACTTCGACAACAAGTAAACCTAAAAAATCATCAAGATTTATGGAGGCCCTGTACAAAGAATTACTTTGTAGAGTTAGTCAGTAACTATATCTTCATTATTATGATTTTCTTTCTTTCGATATATAATAATATAATATTTGCGGTAAATTTAAGGCCCTGTGAGATCACACTTCTAGTTTCAGAATCCAAACATTAAGCTTCTTTACTCAGATCATAGTTCATTGCTCATAATAAACTGAGTTAAGATAAATTAAAGAAAAAAAAAGGTCAACAATAATCAATGAGTAGAATTCGATTAACAAAATTACCCTCGGCAACAGCCGCTAGTAGCACAGCACTTAGTGGATGATGAACAGTAAGTTGGAGGCCATTGAAGAGCTAATGCAAAGTAATCAAACTCCCTCTGTTCAGCTACGGTTGATATCAATTCAACTGGTCCTCTGCCGGAACCATAATCGCCGGCGACTTCAACGGCATAAAAAGATCCGGCGAACAGAATTAGTAGAGCGATTGTGGTGATTGAGTGCGGAGACATTGTTGTAATTTGCCTTAATTTTGTCTTTTATATTGTAATTGAAGGAGATGAAGAAGAAGAAGAGATAGTCGTTGGTAGTTATATACACAATAAACTTAGAATTGAAAATATTAAGCAGATAAATAATATAATATATAATAATAATAATATAATAATAGTAATAGTAAATTTTAAATTAGAATAATAAATAATAAATAATAGATTAAATATATAGATATACGTAACGTAAATGAAATGGAAAAAAGAGTTTATTCCAATGAAATCAATAAGATTCTGTTTGCACACCTTACGAGTCTTTTAATTGCGTTTTGGATTGTTTAGGTGTGGTACAAGTGTTTGATGCATAGATGCATTTGATGTACATGTTGCAATACACAATATATAAATTATAAAGTTATGATTGATACTCTCTCTATGTAATACCGTTTATTAGACCTAAGAACATGTACAATGCTTCAAGTCAAAACTCTCTTCCAATCAATCTATCAGATTACTTGACATTATTATCCATAATCAAATAACCAGTGTTTTCAGACTCGGGTCGATCCGGTTGGACCGAGACCCGGGAGTCGGACAAGGCGAACTACTAGCGGGTCAACTTCAAAGTCAAACTCGGTCAAACTCGGCCGGTTTTCCGGTCGAATCGGAGTTGACCGGGTGAACCGGACCGGTCAGACCAGATTTTTTTTTTTTTTTTAGGAACTAGATCTGGACATTTTTAATACTTTGGGGACGAAATCTGAAAATTTGAGTGTGCGATTGAACCGGTCGAACCGAATCCCAGACCCGAACCAAATCAGTCAAAAACCCGAGCTTTAAAACACTACAAAT
This sequence comes from Logfia minima, assembly GCA_963921325.1. Classification (NCBI taxonomy): domain Eukaryota; kingdom Viridiplantae; phylum Streptophyta; class Magnoliopsida; order Asterales; family Asteraceae; genus Logfia; species Logfia minima. The sequence continues at coordinate 6,002,185 of OY992766.1, read as the reverse complement.
AACCCTATAGCTTCTGTCAAGTAAATTTAATTTAATGAGATTATATGATAATCATGATATTGAATTCTATTAGATGTTTAAATTTAATGAACACTTGGTATCAGAATTATTAAATCTTATATACTAAAAAATCTCAAAAAGACTGTTTATGTTTAAATTCTGAAAAGTCATGTTCGATTATCAAAGTTCGTAACACAATTTTGTTTCTGATAATGATAGCATGTTAATATCTGGAAATTACACTGCTTGATAATCATCATACTGCCACTTAAGTTTATCCCCACATGATTCTCGATGATATATGGCTTTTAAGCTTTAATTGTGTCCTAATTTTCTACGGCATGACCAGAATAAAAAGTCAAACTGCAATTGCTTTGAGAATCGTTATTGTGACCGATCGATAAAGTCTGTCTGTTGACCCTTCTATATGCTTTCTAATTTCTAGTTCAGAATTTATCAATCGAATTGAACAAAATATATGAAACTGCATGTTGATGTTATCAAATTTCCAAATGATTGAAATTGCCATGCACTAAGAAAATTAATTTGTCAAATGACTGGATATTACTATCATTCCGATAATTTTATATCGACTTCGAATATTAGTGCCTGAATTGTAAACTCTTGACTATCAATAAATTAATTCATTCCATGATGCTTATTCAAAACAATTGATTTCCTTTTTTCTTGAACAAATTTGATTAAGTTTCAGAATTATATGTCGAACGATTGACATCAACTGATTGGAGTTGATTTAAGGGTTGAAGCCGTAAGAACCCTTCCATTATTATTAGAGGGTGGTTTATGTTTGAATCTTATGAGACTCTGTATGTATCGAGCATGACATATAATTTAATACATGTATTCAAATTAACTGATGACGATTTTACATTTACTTTTGGATACAATAAAGTAATTATCAATAAGAATTTCCCGTACCATTGGCAATGGTTATCTGCATGTAAACCTCTATGGACTCTGTCTAGATAACCATTTCTTGGAGCCCCTAGTATCATTTAATGTGAACGAGAATATGAAAAAGAGAAAGCGAGATCTCGAAACTTTATCTATGTTATGGCATCAAGGTTTGGGCCATATTTCACGAGAAATAATGTAAAGACTTGTGAAAGATTAATTTTTACCCATCTTGATTTCTCTTATTATGGAAAGTGTGTAGAGTGTATTAAGGAAAAACTGATATGGAAAGTGTGTAGAGTGTATCAAGGTTTGGAACTTTTCTTGGGGGTATCGGTGGACATAAATAATCTATTACCTTTATTAATGATTATTCGTGTTATTTGTACTTTTTTTAAGCAAAGAAAAATCTGAATTGTTGGAGATGTTTAAAGTGTTTAACGCAGAAGTTGGAAATCCACCTGGCCGAAAGATCAAAGTGTTAAGACCAGATAGAGTAGGAGAATATTATGGTAAACAGACGGATGTTGGTCAATCACTAGGATCTTTCTTTGACTTTTTAGAGATCATGGGATTATAAAACAATATACCATGCCCGGTACCCCTCAAGAATATGGTTGAGCGGAGAAATCGTACTTTTATAGACATGGTTCGTAGTATGTTGAAAAATTCAAATCTTCCTGAATTTCTTTGGACTTTCTTTGGACTGAGGCTTTAAAGACTACATTTCACATCCTTTATATGAGTTCTTTCGAAATATGTACCAAAGACATTCTATGTAATTTGGATGGGAAGGAAACCCAACTTATGATACCTATGGGTTTGGGGATGTCCGTCAAAAGTCAAACTATATAACCCCGATCAAGAAAGCTGGACTTATAAATGGTTTGTTGTTATTTTATTGGATACCATGAACGATCGAAGGGTTATTGGTTTTATTGCCCGTCTCATAGTACCAGAATTGTGGAAATGTGACATGTTGAGCTTCTTGAAAATTTTAAGAATAGTGGGAGTGGTTCAATTTAGAAGAATTAAACTACAAGAGGCTTGTGATGAGGCACTAATAATCATGTCCGACATCATGATGAATATGCCACTTAAGACCTCGAATGATCATTCTAGTTCTCAGAATGAGGATGTAGTTGATGAAGAGGGAAATGAACCCGATCAAGACGTTAATATTGAACCTCAAGAAACTCAACAACCCTTACGCATGTCACAACGACCTAAGCGGACTACAAACTTTGACGATTATATTACATATCTAAATGAGGCCGAATTTGACCTAGGGAAATTAAATGACCCTAATTCTTATGAGGATGTCATTACTGTGTCCAATCAGCTAACTGGAAAGAAGTTATGGAAGATGAGTTGAATTCAATGAGTAAAAACAACGTTTTGGGAACTTGTTGAACTACCAAAGGGCGCAAAATCCATTAGATGTAAGTGGGTGTTTAAGACCAAACTTGACCTAAATGGAAATATTGAGTGATATAAAGATCGATTGGTCGCAAAAGGGTATACCCAAAAGGAAGGCGTTGATTATCAAGATATATTTTAGTCTGTATCCAGAAAAGAATCTCTAAGGATAGTAATGGTTCTTGTAGCTCACTTTGACTTAGAGTTACATTAATTGGGCGTCAAAATTGCATTTCTTAACCGAGATTTACACGAATATGTGTTTATGACCTAACTAGAAGGTTTTAAGTCTAAAAGTTAAGATGACTTAGTATGTAAACTCAAGAAATCGATTTATGACATCGAAAGTTTGATGAAGTTATGAAGAAACACAACTTCTTAAAAACCAGGTAGATCAGTGCATATACCTCAAGATGAGTGAGAGGAACTTTATTATACTTGCTTTGTATGTTGATGATATACTTCTAGGAAGTAATAATGTTGACTTGTCTATGTAGTATAAACATGAATATGCAAGATCCTAACTTGTGACTTATATAAGAATCGGTCTGCATGCAACATGCAAATACATGCAATCTCATTCCTATCTTTAATTGAAAACTAGATTAACAATCATGACCAAAAGGTTTAATCTTTAAAATAAACAAAAGTAATGAGCTCTAAGTTAATATGTTCTCTTAGTTGATCCAATTATACTCAAAACTTGCAACTAGGGTTTTAGGTTTACTCAAATCAAACCCTAAATACCCTTATATCAAAAATCGACCAAGCTAGGGTTTCATAAACCCCTAATTGTCTATTTTGATATGCTTTTCATATAAGCATTGCCAAGTTTACTAACCTTATTAATTTTAACACACAAAAAAAAAAAGTTTAACCCTTTCTAATTCAAACAAATACTTATTCTGATGTAGTTTGACATAATATCCAAAAACCCTAATCATAATCATATCATGATACTTGTCATACAAGCAATCACAATAACCTAGAAACTAGTAATTATTGTGATAGGGTTTGAGATAAACTCCAAAAGCCATAATCCTAATTATATTAGGATACTTGTCATACAAGCAATCACAATAACCTAACAACTGGTCAAAAAATAAAAAACAATACATACATATTAGGCGATTTTTACAAACAACATAAGGATTTATTTTTAATTAATTCCAATGGATCAAATCAACCAAAACATATCAACTAGATGATTTAAACAAAGTACAAAAAGCTATGATACCACTAAAGGGTTTTTCACTTTACTTTTAATTGCGATATATTAACAATAATATAACACCCCTCTTTCTATATAAGAATATTATATTAATAAATACGGAAGCATGAATTAAAATACATAAATAGTTTACATTTCCCAAAAGTACACCAAATTTCAAACTTTTTAAATTACAAAAGGCGGGGTATTATAAAATTACAAAACAAGGTTTATCACAAAAACCATATCAGAGTTCAAGAGCGCAGTCAAACATTCACGATCAAATCATTACTCCCTGCACCCACATTCAATCAAAATAAATCCTGCAGGAAGTAAACATGAGGGATTAGCACGAAGCTAAGTGAATAGGTTCATCACACTCCATTCAACTTAGCATAACTAGCTAATTACACCAATAAAACGTAAACACACATAATTCAATGAGGATCGGTGGCTCTGGGGATATCATAATACCCGGGGATTCCCCCAAGAACACTTACCCACAATCTGTATGGCCAATACAGAATAGACCGATAACTAATGGTTATTAAACCCATACACAGGTCTCAAACACAACAAATGAATCAAAACCTGTGTAATACACATAATAACCAGAAGTCCAACTACACGTTGACCTCAATCACATAGTACACATTGGTTCACATATCACGTAGATCAATAATCAATAATCAAGACTAAACAGTCTGATACACATCTACGTTTACTTGTTGTAACCAAATAGTTACAACTAAATCAAATGATGAGTTCTGAATCCACTCACCGATACCTCTGACGTCTCCACACTCAGGATTCTTATATCACTGAGCCTTACGTTGATCTGAAACAGAAAATCAAATATAAGTCAGAAGTTCGTTCCATAATTATCATTATAGTCCATTTATCAAATCAGGTAATCCCTGAAGTCTAGGCAAACAAAAGTTCAATCAGAAATGAACTTAGAAAAATCCCGCAATGACGTTTAAAACTGAAAAATGTCATTTTCGGGTCCTAAATGACCCCGAATGGCCAAAAACTGCCTAGGCTATTAGAATATAGCCTTGATTACTAGGTCGTTTCCGAGTGACCATGCAAATTTCAACTAAATCTGAATTAGTGATATTTTTTACAGAACCGCGTCTTAAAAACACTTACGCATTTTCAAAATTTGCAAGTCAACTCGCAAGTCAACTCGCAGGTCAACTCGCAGGAATCTCGGTTCGCAGATTCAACTCGGCTCGCAGGTTTCGGCTCGCAGGTCAGCTCGGCTCGCAAGTCAACTCGCAGGTCAAGTCAACTCGCAAGTCAACTCGCACCGCAAGTCAACTCGCAAGCCAACTCAACTCGCAGGATGAACACAAGTTGCGAATTGAGACGCTGTTCAGCCGAAAATCATACTTTTTCAACCCAAAACTCAATATTTTGATTTCCTTTCAATCACACAAACTTCCTAACATCAAATAGGCATCAAATAACTACTTTTCAGCTTCAATAACATCCTACAACCAATAATTCACCAATTTTCAAGTAGTTTGTTAAAAATGGAAACATACTTCTAATTTGAACAAGGAAGCTGATTGATGAAGCTTATGATGATGATTCTGGTGTCTTGATTTCGAATTCACAGAAACAAGTTGAATCAATTTTGGTTTTTGGGTTTCTTTTGAATTTTGATTTGAAAGCTTTTCAAAAATGGAAACAAGAAGAAGACATAGGAATATATATGAATCTAAGGTCGGCTTGCAAAGTCGGCTTGTGAAAAAGTGGTATAATTTTATACCCGTCCTAAATCTTTTGTCTGGAACCTGAAAACCGTTTGCGAGAAATATTATTTTATTTTACCGTCATCTATAATAATTTAAAACGATTAATATTTCACTAGTCACAATAAGTCAAAGGACTTATTTATCTAAGTTTCACAACGAAACACATAATATTAAACAATTTCTATATCAATTAAATAATCGATTAAAATAATATAAATTACCAGACTGCAGGAGAGGATGTTACAAATAATATGCGAATAAATTTATTAAATCAAAACCCTTAAGCCATGGATCCAAGTACTTGTGTTTAAATCAATCTAAATAAATAAAGCGATTAAGTATACTAACCTCATTGTACTAGTCACCATTAGAATAACCGTTAGTCGTTTAACCCTTTGATATTGTTATTCTTTATTAACTAATTCACAACTAAAGGTGCTAAAAATGTAATCAAAAATTGAGTGAAAGACACAAAACTATTAAATGTCCAATACCTCAAAAATTGAATTCGATTTCGGGGTTTAGGTGTGTTCGATCGACAACTCAAAGGAGGGGAGGGAGGAGAGAATTTTAGAGTTTAATTGTAAGTGTGACGATTAGCCTAATCTTGTGGTTTAGGTTCTCTATTTATAGATAACCTACAACCCTAAAACTTGTTCACTAAGTTATACAAGTTTAACATATTAATCCCTCAACTTTATTTAGTTAATATTAAACTAAAACTAACTTATAATTTAGCCACTAAATTTAATATAAATTAAATTTAGTCACTAAACATAATGTTAGGGAATTTGGTGTAAACATGGTAAATGATTTCCACCGGATATACTCTCGAATCGTGTAAATGATCACTTTTCAAAATTGATATTTCGACCCTATCGATGCTTGGATTCACGAAGTTCACTTTGGGATGAGACAAGAGTTTCAAATCTGTTTGGGCGTTTGGGCACACAATCGAGTTCTATATCGTTTATGTGTTATATGTTTTTGTGTATGAAAACCATGGAATAAATAAAATGCCACCAAAACAAGCAGTTACAAAAACCGGTTAATTGTCTAAACCATTTTTTAAATCCAATGAATCTGGTCATTTTCTGGGTCTATTGAATGTAGTGAATCTGCGTTGCCCCTAGGAACCCACAAGGGGGCGTGGCCCCTTTGACCCATGCAATTTTGGTTGATCCCAGTATTTAGTAACTTAGGAGGGTATGCACTCCACATTACCTATCCCGTGTCTACTAATCGGCCAATGCACCAAAATATGCAACATCTAATTATCTCACTTTAATTAATTCATAATTAATTAACCTAGATAATAAAAATATTTCCCGTTGGTGATACATCAATATGACACATTAATATCTTAATTGCCAAATTAAACGAATTAGTATAGTTATTGTGCACACAATCCTTAAATTTTCTACTACACAACTCCAACGACGTGAAGGTGATCAATGCAATTACCTTATATCATTTTTTGTTTTACTTTTTTTTATTTGAATCTCACTAAGGCTTTGTTGTTCCTCTTTGTGCTCCAGAATTCGGTCTGATTTTTAAAAGGTGGTTTCAGTCGTTGGTAACAATGCATCTAACGGAATGTTTATCAACACTTGCTACACTCATTGTCAATCTGAAACCCAATCAGCATGGCTTGGAGATCCTGCTTTGAAACTTGATAATAAGGTAAAGTGTTTCCTTACGTAATGCACTTTAGCTACTTAATATTTGTCCTTTGTTGTCCTTAAATGAGAGATTTTGCAGACCATGTTAGAAGCAGTTGGTGATTGGTTTTACGACGGAAGTGAGTTCCGAAAGATCGATAGCGAGCATGTGTTGCCCACTATTGATAGGTTTCGATCGATGATCACATTAGCAGAGCCACCACGAGGCAAGGGTGGGCATCTGCTACTTGGATTTTTTGGAGCACAAATGTAAAAATAAAAATAAAATTGAGCTACATTTATAAGATTCGTAATCATGCTAAGAGTGGTGATGACAAAGATTTATAACTTTTTGGCACTAGATTTTAACTGTGACCACAAATATTCGTAATCATACTTGATGCATAAATTTTTTTATAGAATATTTTTAAATTTAATATTTTTATACTTCTGATTTTGTTTATGTGATTGTTTCAATGTTCCTATTATAGATTTATGAATGGAATCCTTGAAGTGCCGAAGCTTTTGCAAGTGAAAACATCTATTAACGAGTTAAATTAAGTGTCGTTTCTTTTGTAGTTTTCACAAACATTTGAAAAAAATTATAAGTTCGTAGATCTTTGAAATGTTAACAAATTCTGTAGGGTGCTCACTTGCATAACTTTCTTACTTTGTTGTAGCTCAACAAAGTTATTCAAACTTGCAGATCTTACTAATGACTATTGTATTAAAACCATGAATCTAAGGTAGCGTTTGGTTCACGGAATTGATTGGAATTTGATGGAATTAGAATTGAGATTCCATTCATTAGTTTGTTTGGTTGAATAATTTATAAAGTTAATTTCCATCAAATTCCTTCCACTAAAGAAATTGAAATTTCCTTTTCTCTGATGAATTCCAATTCCTTCAAAAAAATTCCGCGAACCAAACACAACCTAAGAGTACAAACCGTTTAAAATTGATAGAGAAGTAGTTCAACTTAAACCTAACAACAATTCTATAATTCGGCTACAATCAATTACTTACTACATATATAGTTTGAGTTGTTCATTTGATATGAAATACGCTTATCTTTAGATGTATGCCTTATGATGATTTGCACGTGGCAGGTTCCTTTGCAAAACGTGTTGATCCCAATATTTTGGATGTCCCAACTGATATAACTTTTGGATGATCTTCAAGCAAAAGACGTGAAAATGTTGAGTTAAGAACTACACAAGCCGATACGACTTACAGGTGGTCATTTCTTGTGCTTACTAAATCTTATTATTTCATATTTGATTACCATGCGGAACTTATTCCTTCTGTGCCCTGTCTATGATCTTAGTGAGGTGAAGGAGGTAAAGAAAATGGTATCATGTTTGTTCATTTGTTTTCCTTAAGGCTTCAATTCTATTTATTCCTAGAAGATTTGGACCCTGATCATGTTTTATAATTTAGAAAGAGCCGAGTGTTGTATATTCTTGCTTTATTGTTGCTAATCAGATGATCCAAATGTTATACATACTGGAAAATCAATGCCAGCGTACTCAATTTTTGTTTCTTCTTCCTGAACCAGAATGCTGGGTTTCAGAGTGGTAAGCATACGGAAGGAGTATATCATTATACTGTTGCAATATCAACAAGGTATCAAATCACTCCCAGTTGCAGATGGCTGTTTCTGTAATTGTTCTGTTGCACACCAACCTTAGTTTCTAAATTTTATTAATACGTGAGTTTTAAAACTTTATATATAAATATTTCGATGCATTAATTTTAGTATCACTTCCATTCCTTAAGTTACTGACACATATGTATGTTCCTATTAATTACGTTAATGTATCAAGAACTATTTCTAAATAACTATCAATATTATAGGATCTGTTTTGAAATTAAATTATTATACTAGGGGTCTAATTGCAATAAAAAAAAACTTATCAATTATCTTCGTAGAGACACAGTAGGAGCAAACTATTAATTATCAATTTATAATGATTTATTTAGCAACATTCTTAGGACTGTATGTATTTAAATGTAAATTCATAAACATCCTATGATTAATGATTTCTTCTTCATGCGATATGCCTGCACCTGTCGTTCATGGCTCCAAGTACAAATCGATTTAACTAAAACTCTTCAAGTTGATTATATAACAATTAACTGTTCCAGTATTAGTAATATAATCCTGTAAATTTTATATCCCGATCATACCTAAAAGTCACCTATATTAAGACTCGAAATTTTCCGATATCGTTACTGAAAACGACGGATTTAACGGTTGGTTTCGGTTTGTTTCAATCAAGGATATGAACACTAGACCATTAATAATGTCTAATTACAGATTAATATTCAACTTAGGTTAAGATTTACCTTTGAAACGAGACCGAGTTCGTATCTAAACTTGACCGCAAGCTTCCTGTTTTGACCTGGTTCGTAAGTGTCGCTCTTTGTTTCTGTCGCTCTCTGTTTCTAAATATAGGTTCTTAGACTTGTTTCAATTTTGTTGGAATGAATGAATGAATGATTTGGAATGTACGTTCTATATAAACGGAATGGCCAACGTTTCATCCGATAAACTTGGTTTAAGGTTATCAATATCTTTGAATAATTTTTCCACGTTCATTTGTTCTATCTCAATTTCAATTATTATTATTATTAAAACTTAATTCTTAATTATTAGTTGAAGGTTTCATTATTTAATTATTAGATTTATTTATTTACTCACTAACAGTATTATTTGTAATAAACTACTACTTTATCAACTTACGTATGTTTTTAATATGGGTTATTATACGAGGTATCATCTTACTAGATTTGGGTTAAGCAACTCATTAATGGTGTTTGATTAATGTCTTACAGGATGAAGAAATTGTAAGTGGTGACTTTTTCGCATATACCTAATTTTATAAGAGCCGTATTCGTGAGAAGTTTAAATTTGCACTCTACTCCTAATTGTTGTTCAATTCAAACATTGTGTTCATCTATGTATGTTATCGCTCATGATCTTCCAGGTCCAGTTATTGTTCTTGAGAAGGCGCTTTAATTTGCTCAAACAGTTCCAGGTCCAATTATTGTTTTCGCAAAGGAATTTTGAAATACTCATTGATGAAAGACTATTGTTTAGATGTTTTATGGATAGTTAATAAAGGTGACTTACGCTCTGATTTAAATGTATATGTACTTCTATGGCAACAACATTTACATTCTTCCAACATGAACCTAAACATATATGTATCTAGCTTCACGTATCCAATCTATTCTAAGCGAATAATAATTCATGTGCCTTCTATCTTTCTAAATTTATTCAGTAGGTATATATCTTTCTTAATTTATTCATTAGGTATATATACACTTGCACTACAATGTGTTGTGTAACCAGTCTAGCTACTAACAGTCCCTCATCATTATTCAATCTTGAATAAATATAATAACTCTGTGATTAACAGACATGTTTAAGATCGTAAAATTACTAAAATACTAAAGCTGCGCTTGGTTTAAAATGGGGATGAGAATGGAAAGGGAAAGGAAATACTAAGCAATGCAATGAGCAATCCTTAATATTACCTTGGACGGGAAAGTTGATTGGTCCAAAGTACCGGACCCGAATCTGACATGATTTGATAAAGAGGTTGCTGGTCAAAAGTACCTAACTCGTATACAATCTTTATTACCTGTTTAGGTTAAGGGGTCAAACATGTCAATGAGTTGGCAGGTTGGTTTCGGCTCAAATGAGTAAAATATAATGGGTTACTTTTGGGTTAGTGGGTCAACCTATTAACCCGAAACTTGACCGATTTCGACCTTAAGAATTAAATGGGTACGTGAGTTTCGGGTTTGCCGATAAATGGGTCAAAAGTACCCAACTCGGACACGATCTTCATAACCTATTGGGTGAACGGGATAAACCAGTTAATGGGTTGACATGTTAGTTTTGGATTAATTTTGGGTTAGTTTCAGGTAAATACTCAAATTTAAATGGGTTGATTTTAGATTTGACTGTCTGACATGTTAACCTGAAACTTGACATGAGTTAGACCCGAAAATTAAATAGGTTGGAGAGTTTGGGGTTAACATGTTGACGTGTTGAAACGAGCAAATAAATGTTTATATGTTAATATAATTATAGGTACATGGGTGACTGTCCACTAATGGGCAATGAATAATCATGATTTAATTATATAATATGAAACCAAACATTATTATTCATTATTTTTTCCACTCCCCAACCCTTAATATCCTCAACCAAGCAGCCCCTAAATTAATGTTATGAAAATAGAACATAAAACTAATGAAATACTAAATAAATATAAGACCACATCCAATGAGCCAATAATAACGAAGTCCAAATAAGTGACTAACTTATATTTTAAATTTGAATTAATATTAACCTACAACATTCCTATTGATTTACTCTGATAATCTTATTAATACAACCTCATTACGAGTCACCATTTTGATACTATTGGTTTCAGGGCGAAAAGTTTCTACGATCCCTCCTTTCCTGGGACTCTAGATCTGCCCAGGCAAGGGTGAAAACGTTCTACGATCCCTCCTTTCCCATGACTCCAGATCTGCCAAGGTAAAAGGGATTAATTGAGAACAATGAGGGATTGATTAACATTATGTTTGAATTAATTAATTGCTTAATGAATAAGTAATACTATTGAACTAATAATTGTTATCAAATTTCACTATTCTTTAAGGGTGTGAAATCATATTTGTTGTCAATTCTTCGCAGGTTTACTCTTTACTAACATTAGGAATGCTGCAAAATTTGATTCACTTGGCTCATAATTAGTTTCTTTTTTTCCTATATTACTTACAGAGTATTATTTTACCCGAAAATCAGGTACAGCAGTGCAGTTAATCCGATTTCTTGAACCTTCATTTTCTTATACCGATTAAGCCATGTTGACTCTCCTCCCAGGAATGTTTCATGCATGGTATTCAGAGTTAACAAGATAAGCGAGGTTAGTTAGTTCTCCAACTTTCTAATATATGTATCATAAGTTGATCTGGTAAGCTTATATTTTGACTATACCTAGTGTCTCCAATTTTAACCCAAAATTGTAACAGGTCAAACGGGTCGGATTTGAACTTTTGAGTTTTTTATATTATGTGCATGTGTTAATTTCTTAAATTGATACGTGTGTCTGTGGTTTTGTCTCTAGCTTCTGGAACCATCAGTTTTTGTCCTCACAACTTACATTTTAGCGTTCTTGGTCCCATTTTTGTTATCCCTAGAGATTTCATTTCATCTCAAGCTGTTTTGAGGCTGCATAAGGCTTATTGCTAAAACTGCCCTTTAGAACCTTTAGAACCATTAGAACCATATTTAAATATCTTCGGGTTAACAATCATTGAATGCGTTGCTTCATGTTATGTTCTATTTTTAATAGGCCAAACACGTAAAGTACCTTAAAAGGAAATGGGTTAGATACTTAGATGGGTCGAATTTGGATTTGAATTTTGGAGCTCCTGATATTATGAGTGTGTATTTGTATATTTATAGATGTATTTCAGCTTAATCTAAATATAATTATATATATTTTGCTTTCCTTTCCATCATTTTCGTTCATGATTTGCAGAGTGTTTGCTTGTGATGCCACTCAAAGGTTAGTTATAAGACATACTTTTGGACATCATTCACTGCTTCGTAATTTTTTTTATAGATACATGTTTAACTGTAAAAGTTTTGTAGTTTTGCATTATGTTTTCATGCCAATATAATATATCAATGTCCCTTTTTTTCTTGTAGTTTTCTACTGTTATTGCAGCTTCTACAAAAACTCAATAGGAAGATAAAATATCTCAAGAAGTGGGGAATGTCACTGCTCAAAATATAGAAAAGGCTAAGCCTACATACAATTTTTATATTGCTTGCTTTATTAAAATACGAATATCTGATACTAATACGTTAACATCTCCGGTATCAAAATCTACGATCAAGAAATTTATCAATTATATTCTCTTTACTTTACTTTACTTTTTTCCTTTATCTATGGTTATGTTATTATTGATTACCGGTTGTTTTGTTAAACATTCAACAGGTTCCTTGGCTTGGCTTTTGCAGAAGACAACTCATTCTCGTTGGAAGAGCAAAGCAAGCATTATAGCGAGGTCAAGACAACACTTACAAGAACATCAAAGTGACGCTGAATTTCGTTTTGTTGTTGAAAATGCGGCCTCAAATTTCAATGAAATTTTCAAAGTAAAAAGAATCGCAGCAAACAATGACGTTTTTCATATGATATATGTAATATGGACATCACCATCAAAACGATGTATATTATGTGGATTGGTGGCTTCCATGTGGATGACTCAAGGCAAGTCCGATTACTACATATTAGGTGCCAACTTTACGATGTTTTATGTGTTTTCCCATTTTTATTTTATATTAGTACGCATTAAGAAGCATGAACTTTTGGGGCACAATACGTGTGCCCATATTATTATTATTATTATTATTACCTAGATACTAATATAATACATTTGTGGTGTTTTTTTAAGAGGTAATTTACTAATCTACTTTTAATATCACTATTAATATTTGAAAAACCTACTTGAAATTACTATTATACCCCTATATGTATTTAAATCTCATTGATACTATAATTATTAAACTTTAAAGTAATAAACATATGACATTTGATTATAATTAATTAAAACTTTTCTGTATCTATCTATACTACTATATAATACATGTATGATGTTTTTAAGAGGGAATTTACTCATTTACCCCTAACATTATTATTAATATTTGAAAAACCTACTTGAAATTACTAACATATCCTTACGTGTATTAAAATCTCATTAAAATTATAATTATTAAACTTTAAAGTAATAAACATGTGATATTCAATTTTAATTAAATTGAAACTTTTTATATATATAATAATATATAAAATTTTTTAGGTGTTTTAAATTGGGAAATTATTACTCTACTTAGTTTGCAAAAAACCTACTTGAAATTACTAACATATCCCTACATATATATTAAATTCTTATTTATACTACTACCATTAAAACTTAAACTAATAAACATCTTACATAACTTATAAAGTGTAAGAAGTTACATGACGTGTCAATTACTTACTCAAAGGTTGGAACGAGACGAACATTGTCGCAAACTCCGATAGGCAGTTTGTCCACAGTTTGTTGTCAATTCTGTCTCTAAAGCCTTCAAAATCAACTTTGCCCCAATTTTACACGTGTTTAAACGTTGTAAAGGATTTTAAACGAAATCTTAATTGTGTTTTTTATAAAATTGTAAATTTCGCGTTAATTTACATCTTTATACAATCAATTTCTATATTCGAGAGTTTTAATTTTTAATCAAAGTTTACGATTTCACGTACATAATGCTTAGTATAAAAGTACAATTTTTTTAAAAAAGTATTGATAGTTAAACTCTCGACCCAATCAACGACATCACACCTCGCACCTAGCCATTATGAACATGCAACCTGATACTCGCAACTCGCAACCCGACCATCAAGTTCACAACAACATTTTTTATATATATTTTTAGATATTTGTTTTAAATTTTTTAAGAAAAAGAGCTTAGGTGACTTTTTTTCCTTTTAAAAAACACCATATAGTAGTATATAGGAATGAACAAGAAGCTCAATTTTTCATTGCTCACGCTTTCCCTCTATATACATCCAACGAAAGATACACATTATTCCATTTTTTCTATCAAATCGATCATAACTAGAATTGTAGTTGTAGTTGTGTGAAAAGATAATAAAGTAGTATGTATATATAGAAAAAGAAAAAAAACTGCTTTGTTGTATATGAGCTTTTTAATTATTTTTTTCGACTATTTGTTAATAAAACTAAAAAAAGCTTTTTTTAATTATTCGATCGTTGGGGTATAAAAACAAAAAGAAATATATTTGTTTTTGTCTTCTGCAGCTAGGGCCCACATGGATCCGTCTTGGGTCTTCTTCAGGAAGATGGAAGTGAAAGACAAAGAACGGAGGACGAAGAAAGAAGTTGTGGACACGAGAATTGGCACTGGCCTTATCCGTCTTGGGTTTTCTTCAGTAAAATATAAGTGCATGAGGTATATTATTACACGGAATGAAGGTATTAAAAATGATAAGATGAGAAAATGATAGGTATTAAGGTGTCGGTCAATAACTTCAGGATATATATACCTTTATTGTGGATGTTCTTGTGAGGCATACAAGTTTATGCCTCGTAATTGTTAAAATGGTTATATATAAGCTCTCATTTGATAGTTTATCAAAATTTATTACTCATTAAGATTGATGAGCTTAAAAGTTGTTAAGAATGAGCTTATTGACTCTTTTAGTTGTCTATAAACTCTTAAGTTCAACATATTAATAAGTTTTAATGGGAAACTAAAAATAAATAACAAAAAAAAAACTAATAATATAAATTTAATAATAATAATAATAATTACAAAAAAGATGATAATAAACTCAACAATAATTTTAAAACATTCACCAGAACTTTACACTAATAAGTTATATTTGTACATACACACAATACATAATTTTAGGGATTTATCATTCCACTCGTAAAAATAAATAAGAAAAAAGAAGATAAAAATATCTAGAGAAAACACCCCATAACCTCCTAGATTCCTGGATGATGTTCTAAACTTTACACTTCGAACGAATGTTGAGGCGAGGGTAATTATGTCAATCCGTACATAGAATCCCTGACTCACCGTACCTTATAAGGAAACACTTCGTATATCTCAACTCTTTAGACCCCCTTACCTGCATATTAGGGTTTATTTTCGCTAAAAAGGGGATAAACTATGCCACACGAATAAAAGCCCTCGATTACAGCAATTAATCACTGGATTTTGCTAAATTGAGTTGGAAATTAGTCATTAATCAATCAATTTTGAGTTCCGGTAATCGATTTTGTACCAGGTATAGTTAGCTCTTCGCATTGTAAGGCGTTGCAAGAAAAAAATAAAAAGATACTATTTTTGATGATATGTATTGATTAAATTGATTTTAATTATTTGTTTTGTAGTTGTTTAGTTTGAATGAATGTTGTATTGATGGAATGCTGTAATGGTTTTGCATTTATTATGTCACTGATGAGGGATTAGAATTCGAAAGTATGGATTTTGAGTAAGTTATGCTCAATGCATCGTTTTGGTTACCTTCTTTTTGTAGAGATTAGTGTTTGAAAATGTATAACACTTTACCCAGAATTCTTTTCGGTTGTATGTATCCAATCATAAAAGCTTATGTTGTATGTATCAAACTTATAATTATTGTTATTGTATCTATCTAACCTTTATAACATGTGAATCAGTCATGCGAAATCAATTTTGATGACGTGGCAACTTATGCGGCTTCCATGTCAGCGATTAATACTGCTCACCTGACGAAGAAGTCATAGTATACATACATTATTATCAATAATTGATAGTTTGATACATTATAGAAATTTTTAAACTTGGATTCATACAATAGATATTTAGGTGAACTTTGATAAATTTCCAGACATTTGATCCTTTTTTATATTATAATAAAATCAGAATCAATTATTATAGTAGCGAGTATGGGTTAGTTGTAGACTTGTAGGTATCAACTGTTTTATTAGGTTGAAGGATATACATGATGGTTGAGGAAGCTATTTTTATTTATTTATGATTGTGAATCTTTTCATTACGGCAGTCCTTTACTTCGCTAACAGGTGATTGTATTTACTGGAGTTTTTATGTTGGTTATTTCTTCGCATCAGTATTTGTTAAGTAAACACTTGGATGTGGCTTTAGTTAAGACATGTGTATGTTTTTGTTCCTTAAGCTCTTTATTTCAGTTTTATGTGAACGAATAGTATGTACTAGATATCTAGAGACACAAATGCATACATACGCTGATTCGCACTCAAGTCGGTATGCTTAT
The DNA here is from genome assembly GCA_963921325.1 of Logfia minima. Classification (NCBI taxonomy): domain Eukaryota; kingdom Viridiplantae; phylum Streptophyta; class Magnoliopsida; order Asterales; family Asteraceae; genus Logfia; species Logfia minima. The sequence continues at coordinate 5,985,336 of OY992766.1, read as the reverse complement.
GTGTTTCTGTGCTTCATAGATATTATTTGATGATTATACTTAAGTATTGATTGTGTCCATTTCTAAGGGAAGAGTAAAAGTGTTATTAAAATCTCTTGTCCACAAACAGTTTATGATACTTCCAATGCAATTGCAGGTGATAATGGTATATCCTTGTATGAGATAGTGACTGATGGAACCCCAAAGCAAGAAGTTTGGTAAAGGTAACTCACATATTGCATACTATGTTCATTAGAGTTTCTCTTTTTTTGAAGATCAAATAATCTTTTCTGGGATATATCCTATATGATTATACACAGTCTAGCATATCTTTATGTAAGGCCCTGAGTGGTTAACCTATCTCTCACTCTGCTTGTTCATTTGTTTCCTATCTTTATTTGATGTCTATATCAGTGATTTTTGAAAACCTATTTGTTTTAGTTGGACCATAGAGGAGTTCTGATTTGAACACATCATTGTATAAATATCATAAGATTTGTTGCTGAACTGGAAAAACATCTTATATTTATATATGGACGAACTTGACGATATTTCAAGCTATAGTTGGTTTGTTTCCTGCAAATGATACATAGCATTCCAATTATGAATAACAAGTTGGAGTAGGTATTAGAAACAATACTACTACGTTGGTGCACGAGATTCTTTCATTAAACTCACATATGTGACATATATGAGTAAAAAAAATCACAAGCCTCTTCATTTATTGGTGTTTCTTTCTTCGTCACTGGATGCTTCATGAAAGATATTAACCATCTATATCGAGTCCATTTAATGCAATTTACTTCAAATAATTGCTCTTAGTTATGATAATAAGGTTACATTTGATATTTTTCGTCAGTACAAAAAACTCGGGTCTTGCTAAGATTTTTGTAATCTTTTAGAAAAAAATGTTGTTTTTCTGGTGGTTCCACTCTTAGCCTACACTAAATAGTTTAGAAGTACTTGTTTTTGTAATATTTGTTCACAAGTAACTCTCTACTGCGTGCTATTTGCAATACAGGTCCAAAAGAACTTACGGGGGCTGTGGATCTTATTAATTACTACAAGTTATTGCCTCACTATGAGTTCTTCTGCAAGAAGTCACTTCCTTCATCGATTTCAGATACGCATTACCTTCGTAATGCTGTTGGAGACACAGAAATTCGAAAAGGAGAAGGAATGCAGTTGAATCAGCTAATTGAAAACATGTCCTCTTCAAGGCAGACCAATATACGTATACGGCCATTTGACCTAAACGTTCTTAGGGAGGCCTTTTCCTTAAGGGAAACTGCTCACATTGAGCTGACAGATGTAAGAAAATTGAATATTCTGTTCCTTAAATTGTTCCTTTATCTGATTTCTAAATTTACAAGAGCAAATGTGATTTTTTCTCTCTTACAAGCAGTAGATAAGATATGTCATAGCTTACATAGTTTCATTTTAGCTATATTTGTATATTATTATGTATATCACGAAAACCTATAATTATGTAACTAATGGAAGATATTATAATGTAGTCAGAGAAGGGGATCCCTACACAAGTTGGAAGGTCTAAAAGTGAATCCAAGGACAAGGAAAAGAAGCATAAAAAGCACAAGGACAAAGACAGGGAGAAAAATAAAGAGCGTAAGAAACATAAACATCATCATAAAGATCGAAATAAAGATAAAGACAAGGGAAAAAAGAATGATAAAATCAGTCATCACGGTGCTGATGCTGAAATCTTGAACAAACCCCTTGAAAAGGTTTACTACTACCATCATCATTTTCTCCGTCTTTTCAGAAGTTTCAAGGCATCTAATCTCGTTATGTTTAATAAGCTAAACAACGCTTTTGAGCTGACCAACGCCATCAAATTTTCAAATTTTGCACTTTGAAGTAACTAATTTATAAATGTTGATTCTAGGTAATCTAACCTGGTAACCAATGAAAACGGTAACATGCCAGCTTAAGTGTTTGTAACTTTTGACCATGTTGACTTTTTTCTGACATGGTGCTTGAAAATCAGTTCTTAGTTAATACCTTAAAGTCATAATTTTGGAAACTTTGATCTGTTTTTCTGACTCAAAAGAAGTTGGTTACCCGAAACAGAAATCAGACCTTCGATGGTTATGCAATTAGCCCTCATTTGAACTTTGAATTGTTATTTAGTTTCAGTTCAACGTGTTGATGAGTTCATTGAACTTAAGTGCTGAAGTGGATTAGGTACTAAGGTTGGAAATTGAGTAATTGACCAAATCACAAAATTACTCTCTGTCCCAGTGAATGATAACCCAATTTTCACTTGTTTAATTTTATTATTTGGCTTTGGTTTCAGAAAAGGAAGCATGAGGGAGATGAAGAGCTCAATGGCATTCACGGGTGCAAGAACAGTAAGGTAAATTTGATGAACTTTTTTCCATCTTAAGGTGGTGCATTTTACTTTCAAGTGATTGTACATGGTTTCCCCTCTGCCAATTGACTTCTATTATTAAATTTGTAGCATAAGAGCTCAAAGATGGATGAATTTGGTGCAATAAGGATAGCAGCTTGAAAGTGCCATGTGGTCTACTCTCTATATTATCATTTGTTATCAGATCTTGCAATTGGGAATTTAAGGAGGTCTCACTGCAGTCAAACTAAATGAGGTACTTGATTGTCTTCTTCTACATCTGATACCATCTCGATTATGCTTTCTGTTTTCTATATGCATGCTGGAAAGGTAGGATCTTGATTTCATTTTTCGGTATTCATAAGTTTATTGTATATCCATCTGTCGGCTTAATGGAATATCAAAAAAGAAAATTAATTATTTATTTTTTCGCGTGCAGAAAAGTCGAGAGTGATTGGAGATTATCAAGGAGGTGAATTCGCCTGTTATAAACGCAAGGTACTAATTGACTGAAAAGAATCTTCTTTGTATCATAGATTCGCTTTGAGACTTTTTGCCATTCAATAGTGATCCAAAACTATGAAACTTCCAGTTTTTTGACACAGGATATAAATCAGTTATTAGTTATTCTAATAATTTATTGTAAGAAGGCAAGCTTTCATAGTCAACAGAACAATCTTGTAGATGATGAATCTGTTAAAAGGTTGTTTTGTATTCATTTTTTATGAATAGGTACATTTACAATCTTGTACATATAATATACTAATGAATTGAGAAGGCCAATTCTTATTAGTTATTGTCATTTGACATTTATATTTATATATTTATATTTATGATTCTTGTTTGCTGCTAGAAGATTAATATGTTACCGAATTTGTTACAACTTTGACACATTTAGATTTACATAACACTTTAAAATATGTTTCCTAGAATGGGAGTTCGACAGCAAGTTGTGAATTAATTTTGAGTAATTAGGTCCTTGGTTTTCTCAATTATCTAGTTGGGTGGAGAGAAGCCCAAAACAAAAGAATTCACTACACAAGTTGTGAATTAAATTTATTTATTTTATTTTGGCTAATAAAATAACATTTTAGTTTCACCTCTCATTTTGTATGGGCTTTTATTGAACAATTTCCGATGGTTCATGTCTCGATGTTCTAGGTTCGATTCATTTATTTCAACTTATATTATGTCTCAAAATGGGTTGTTTCTTGAGTAATGTGATAAATAAACTTAATACATTGATTTAAATACTCTAAACCAATTTACTATATGACAAGTGTTGGAGATCATAATCGATATATTTGGAAAGAGGTAATTTCTGCAATCCATGGCTTAGAAAATAAACCTCTAATCAGAATGCACAAAGCTAACACATCGGGTATCTGGAAAAACATTGGTAACATTTCAAAGGAACTCAGCGGGCTGGGCTTAAATTTCTCAGACTTCTTCTCATATACTGTTGGTACTGGTTCGAGAGTTCGATTCTGGAAAGATACATGGATTGGTGATATATCTTTTCAAGAGAAATTTCCATCTTTATTTGGGATTGAAAAGTTCAAGGATTGTAGTATCAAAGATCGTATTCATTCCTATGGATTCGTATGGAATTGGCTAACTAGCTTCAATAACCAAACGCTTGTGGATGAGTTTTGTGCCTTATTACACATTATTTCCTCATTCACCCCAAATCCCTCGGATGACACCTTGGCATGTAAACTATCTATCGACGGTCAATATAATGTTGGAAATGTCAGGAGACTCATTGATATAACAATCACATCAGATGGCGGCATTAAAATGCCTTGGCTCAATTGGGTTCCATTAAAAGTGAATTGCTTTGTGTGGCGGGCGTGTTTGGGAAAAATTCCAGTAGCCAAAGGACTACTTGATCGAGGCATCAATATTGGTTCGGGTCAATGTAAAGTATGTGGGCTGGAAATTGAAGAAACAAATCACGCACTAATATCGTGTTCAAGAGCTGTGGAATCATTAGAGTCGATCTTTCGGTGGTGTGGAATTCCATTCCCTAATTTATCTTCAGTTGCAAATTTAATAGAGTTTGCTGCTAATTGGGGAAATTGTCCGAAGAAGAGAAAGTTCTTAATTGCTATTCTTCAATGCTCATTTTGGTGTATTTGGAAAGCAAGAAACGAGTTGGTATTTAACAACATCCGAAAGTCATCGATGGCCATCACGAGTGATATCATGTCTTCTTCTCTCATATGGATCAAGAATAGGAGCAAGGTGTCCCGTAACTGGATTGATTGGAACAATCACCCCTTTTAACCTTATGTATTCTTCGTTTTCTTGTACTTTGTTCTCTCTCCGCTCTTAGTTTCTTACTATGATGCGGCTATTATTATAATAATATTTGCCGTTTCCAAAAACAAGTGTTGGAGATGATTTCTAAAAGATTTTTAGAAGATGGCAACGTGGCTTTCAAGTAACCTTTTAATAACTTTTCTTGTTGTGGATCCTCGTACGTATGTATGATCTTTCACTCCCCGTTATAACATCAAAATTTCACGCATATTTTATCTAGGCTGTGTATCTTTTTTGTTCTTCTAACTATGTCCTTTTGTTTTTCTTGATAATAACAAAGTATATTGTTAAATAAGATTTGTATTGAACATCATTTTGACTTATTTTTGTTTGATCTTTGTCTGACAACACATTAAAGTATATGCAATTTATGAGCAAATCCACTACAACCTAACTTCATATCATGCTCTATTTGTATAGGTGGAGTACGAATATGGTAGTTATCACTGGTGTCTCATAGTCTGAGGCAATTTATGAATCAACTTTACTAAGAACTGATTTATTTCGTGACTTAAATTTTTATGATAATTTTATATATAGTTTTGAATTATATGCTGAGATCAAATGTCTAAACAAAAACATATGCAAAGTTTTTTTTTATTATTTCATATATGGTTTTCTATATATCTAAATTCAAATATTAGTCTACGTGTCTTTTAATTTGGATGTTACCTGTTTTCCTAACAGTGTAATAGTAACAGTTAGTAATTATTTGAATAGTTATTCTTAATAGAAAGTGTAAGAATGTTTATGCAGTCTTACTTGGAAATAATATTGGTGAGTATATTTGTATCTTCTGTGCACAAGTTTTTATGTTTTGCATGTACTCTTACACAAGCCTAAGAACCTCAAGGGTGGAAGATGTAACAGTTATATCCGGAGGGTGCTTATGTGTGACATATGATAAATGTAATATACATTAGGTTTATTTTAATTTTATTTTTGTTTTTGGTTCTCTGTTGGTTTGTGATTCACACTCTTGTTGTTTCATTTGATTAGCTTTTCTATTTGTATTCTCAACCTAGATCATTGTAATGATCTTTGGTTTGATTCTAAGATTTGTTTGAGGTTTTGAGTGCTATAGTGAGGGGTATTTGTAGTTCACATATTTTGATTTTTTGTTGTTTGTTTATTCGCATCTACACGAGTTAGTTCTAGTAATCTTTGTGTTCTTGTGGTTGATTTGTGTTTGTTTACATCATATCAGAGCAACAAGGTTCAATTGTGTTGTAATTTGGGTGAAACGATTAAGATCGAAACTAGAGTTTTGAAAATTAGGGTTTCATCGATTCTGACGGATCTTGTTATCTAATTGGGTTTAATTGTGATATGTGATTATTGTTTCATCGATTCATCAATGGATTTTGCAAGGTATAACACCCCTCATTCTATATAAGAATATAATATTAATAAACTCGGAAGCATGAATTTAAAATATATTACCTTAGTATTTATATTACACATTATACATAAACAGTTTACATTTTCAATATTTACACCATACTCAAACTGTTTAAAACTACAAAAGACGGGGTATTATAAAATTCTCCAAACAAGGTTTATTACAAAAATCATATCAGAGTCTTAAAGCGCAGTCAAACATTCCCTGATCAACCATTCACCTCCTGCACCCACAATCAATCAAAACATATCCTGCAGGAAGTAAAATGAGGGGTTAGCACGAAGCTAAGTGAATAGATTCATCACACTCCATTCAACTTAGCATAACAAGCTGTTTACACCAAATAATCGTAAACACACATATTTCAATGAGGATCGGTGGCTCTTGGGATATCATAATACCCGGGGATTCCCCAAGAACACTTACCGTCAATCCGTATGGCCAATACAGAATAGACCGATAACTAATGGTTATTAAACTCATACACAGGTTTCAAACACAACAAATGAATCAAAACCTGTGTAAATCACATAATAACCAGAAGTCCAACTACACGTTGACCTCAATAACAAATTACACATAGGTTCACATATCACGTAGATCAATATTCAATAATCAAGACTAAACAGTCTAATACACATCTACGTTTACTTGTTGTAACCAAATAGTTACAACCAAATCAAATGATGAGTTCTGAATCCACTCACCGATACCTTTGACGTCTCCACACTCAGGATTCTTATATCACTGAGTCTTACGTTGATCTGAAATAGAAAATCAAATACAAGTCAGAAGTTCGTTCCATAAATATCATTATAGCCTATTTATCCAATCAGGTAATCTCTGAAGTCTAGGCAAACAAAAGTTCAATCAGAAATGAACTTAGAAAAATCCCGCAATGACGTTTAAAACTGAAAAATGCCATTTTCGGGCCCTAGATGACCCCGAATGGCCAAAAACAGCCTAGGCTAATAATATATAGCCTTGATTACTAGGTCGTTTCCGAGTCACCATGCAAATTTCAACTAAATCCGAGTTATTGATATTTTCACAAAACCGCGTCTCAAAAACACGCATTTTCAAAATTTCTTTTATAAACATTAGCGACACATCCATTGTGTCGCACAACAGAACCCTGTGACACTAACATTGTGTCGCAGTACACAATATGGCCGCCTTAAGCGACATAACCAACTGTGTCGCAGAACATTCATGCGACACAACCCTTGTGCCGCAATGAAGAACAGACCAGTTCCCAGATTCGAAATTCTCGAATTCAAACATGTAATACTCAAATTAACTCACTCCAATCCGTGTAATTCACTTATAAACAACTATAATTCATAATAATTGGAACCTTACCTCGAATTAACAGTTAATTAGCTCAAACTTGATCCAAAACTCAACTTCTCACTTCTTTCTATCTTTTCTCTTTGTTTTTCACTTTAAAATTAGATTAGAACGTATAGAAACAATCTGGAAATGTTTGGACGGCGTATTTATATATATAACTTCGAATTACACTTAAGCTCCTTAATTAATTTCAGTTCAGCCCGTTTTGCGACACAGTCCTGCGACACAACCCTTGTGTCGCACCCTCACCCTCTGCGACACTACCCTTGTGTCGCAGAAAATCAAAACTTTCAAATTTTGAAACGACTAATATTTCACTAGTCACAATAAGTCAAAGGGCTTATTTATCTACTTTTCACAATGAAACACATAATATTAAATAATTTCTAAAACAATTAGAAAATCAATTAAAATAATAGAAATTACCAGACCGCAGGATAGGATGTTACACAAGGCTCGCTATATTTCTTCTTAAACCCTAATTTCTTCAAATTAGGGTTTTCGAGGGTTTCATCTTGAAACCTTATCTGTTTTGTTTTTCCTTTGTGCTATTGAGTCTTAAGGCATTTCGAGCGTGGAGTACTGAGTGAGAACTTCTTCCTTTCTTGTGTAGTAGCAAGTTCCTATATCAGGGAGTTCTCTTGCTTAAGAGAATCAACTATCCTCTGGTGTTTACACTTAGACTATTACTGAGACCTCTCTGCATATTCTATGTGATTAATTGGTTGTTCGATTGAATCTATTATTTTGTTCGTGTGTGGTTTACCTAGGTTTTTTACTAACCTTTCTAGTAGAAGAGAGGACTCTGAGTAAGACATGGGGTGGAATCCTATTGACAATCCACCTATCTAGACTGCTCAGACTATCCTCTAAGTTTGGTTGTGGCAAACTAATAGGCATTTGTATGAATGTGTGCATTATTGTTGATTGCTTATTGTATTGATTAGTTTGCTTGTATTTCTATGAATTAGTTGTTGTGTTTGACTTCTTTGGTGTGTGTCTAAAATGGATGGGGATAATGATGTTGGGACATCTGTTACATTGATAAATAAACTTGACTTTGGAGATCCTTTACATCTTCATGCTAGTGATATTACTAGTACTGCTTTAGTGTCAATTAAACTTAAAGGGACTGAAAATTACAATATTTGGAGTAGAGCAATGATTCTTGCTCTTGGAACTAAAAGTAAACTTGGTTATATATAGAAGGAACTTGTTTAAAAAGTGATTATTCTAAAAATGAAGTGTTATCTGGTCAATCGGACAGATATAACTCAGTTGTGCTAGCTTGGATTTTAACTTCAATATCTGATGAATTATATTTAGGTCAAATCTTTTCTAGTGATGCTTCTACTGTATGGGAAGAATTAAAGGAAACATATGTTAAAATTGATGGATTTGTAACAGTTAACTTGCATCATAAAATCAATTATTTGACTCAAAATGGTAGCAGTGTATCTGAATATCATAATCTAAATTCTTTATGGAAACAATATGATGCTCTTATTAAGCTTCCCACATGTACATGTAATGCATCAAAACAATTTCAGGATCATAATCATTTACTTAAACTGATGCGATTTTTAATGGTCTTGATAGTGTGTACCAACCCATTAAAAGTACCATGTTATCTAGGGATTGTCTCCCTTGTGTCAAAGCAGCATTTGCTTTGATTTCTTGGTAAGAGTCTCATAGAGGAATAACTTTTAATGAAAATGGAAACAAAACTCGGAATTTTGTTTTTGTTGCTAAAACAGTTAACAATAATGGAAATAATTTCAATAATAATATAAGAAGATTTCAAAGAGGACCAAATCCAAATTTTAAATGTATAAAGTGGGGGATGTTAGGGCATACTGTTGATAGGTGTTATGAAATAGTAGGATATCCACTAGGGTATAAAATAAAACCTTTTAATCAAGGTGCACCTATATTTGTGGCTAATAATAACAATTTTGTTTCTAATAAAACTTATGTAAATGGTTCTTCTAGTATGCCTTTCACAAATGAATAAGTTATAAAGATTTTGGAAATAATCAACGATAAGTCTAATACTAGTTCTAGTGTAAATGCCAATATGGTAGGTACATTCTTGAATGCTAATCATGTGTTTAATTCTAATTTTGACAAGTTTTTTTGTTCAAATCTTAAAAATCATGTCAACGATTGGATCATTGATTATGGTGCAAATCAACATGTGATTTATGATGAACAAAAACTGTTTAATATGGTTGATGTTTCAAAGTTAAATATTATTGTGGGTCATCCAAATGGCACACACTCAAGGAATAAGAAGATTGGAAATTTTGAGCTAAATGATTACATAATACTATCTAATGTACTTTTTGAACTTGAATATTGTGTTAATCTTTTGTCTGTCTAAAGACTTTCAAAAGATAATACATTGTTTGTTGGTTTTGATGAGACAAGGCATTTTATTCATAATTTAAAGTTAAGGAAAACTATGGGGAATAGTGATGAATGTGATGGTCTCTATGTGTTTAAATTTTTTTATGAAGGTTCTAAAGTTGTAAATAATAGTGTGACTACTAGTTATGTGTCTGATAATCTTTGGCATAGTAGACTTGGACATCTTGAAAATCAAGTTATAAATGTTTTAAAAGATAATTTGGAATTGAAACCTACTTCTAGTGATGCTCCTTGTGATATATGTCATAAGGCCAAGAAAACTAGAGATCATTTTCCACTAAGTGATCATAAAACAACTAGTGTGGGTGAATTAGTTCATCTTGATTTGTGGGGTCCATATAAAGTGTTGGGTCACTGATATGAGATTAGCCAATTCGATGGAGTTTTTCATAGAAATGATGAAGTCAAAATTCCAAGAATTAGTTATCTCACTAGTCACTGCTCAACTTAGTCACTACTAAAACAATGAAGACTACACTTTATGGATTCGCTATTGCTTGATGAATCTATTACTAAGTTTTCCTATCGCTAGAAGCCTTAAACACTGAAGATTCATCAAGATGCAATCCGTTGCACATGAAGAAGGTCACATAGTAGTTAATCAACTCACTGGTATTATAAGTGACTATGCGCTTATGCAATCATAATCACAGCAATCGTTGTGGTTAAATAAAACGAGGTCACTGGAAGAAATCAAGTCAAGTCACTTTATAAGAGCATGTTAGCTCGTAGTGAGTGAGGAAGCTTCTTTATCCTCTATAGACTTCAGAAATAATGTAGTTACTAGACAATCTAGTTCAAGTCACTGTGCATATGAGGTCCCTGGTCTACTATACATCAACAACTTAAGGAGTCCATAGCGATGAAGAGTATGACATCATACTTCATTGTGATTGGTGGAAATACACCACACTAAGAAAGCATGATCTTGTAGGGACCACATAAGATTCCTTTTAATCGTTTGTTTGTTAGAAGAAAGTCAATATCACAGTGACACGTGTCATTCTATTTTCTAGTAAAGGTGTTTAACAAGGCTATAAATAGAGTGACATATTGTACTGATTTGCAAACCGATTTGTAGATATCATTTGATTTCAATCAGTGATAAAGATTGTCTAACTATGAATTGTGTCAGTGAGTAATAGAAGTTATATTCTCATAGCGAGTAACGCTTAACTTGTAATCATATGGAATTAGTTTTAGCATAGGCTTTAACTATTCCGCAACTCAATATGTTGATGTAATTTGTTATCAATAAATTCATCATTCAAGTTAACTTGTGTTCAGTTATCTGTTTACCGGCTTTCATACTTCGCAATTGCTTACTCTTTTTATTATACAAGTATTTTAAAATGACAAATAACTCTTCAGAATTTTAAAATACTATAATTGACGAGTTAAATTGTATCCACACCCTCTCTACAATTCAAGATATAGTATTAAACTCGATATCACTTAATCCATAAGTTGTATTAGGGACTTTCATAAGGTTCAAAGTAGAGAATGATATAAGTATGTTTTGACTATTATTGATGCTTATTCCATATCTGTTTGGGTGTTCTTAATTAAGACAAAAGATGAAGTTTTATCAAATATTCTTAAATTTCATTTTACCTTTAAGAATCAATTTGATACTAATATCAAAGTGTTTAGGAGTGATAATTGAACAGAGTTTATAAATGAAAATTTTGCAAAACAAATGGCATAACACATTAAACATCTTGTGCTTATACACCCCAACATAATGGAATTGCAAAGAGGAAACATAAAAATCTGGTCAATGTAGCTAGAAGTCCTATGTTTCAAAGGGGGTTACCTCTTAGTTTTTGAAGAGAGTGTGTGCTTATCACTACTTATTTGATTAATAGATTACCCACTGTTGTTCTTTATGCAAAATCTCCTTTTGAATTGGTGTATGGTTATAAACCAAATCTTTCCCACTTAAGGTTTTTTCTATTTCTCTGTAGTTTGAATAATAATGAGAAATTTAGTAGTAGAGCAGATAAATGTGTTTTAATTGGGTACTCTTTTGTGAAAAAAGGTTATAAACTTTATAACCTTGACACAAAAACCGTTCTTTATTCAAGAGATGTAAAGTTTTCGGAAACTGTATTTCCATTCAAAGTATCTTTGAAGTCTATATAGTCAAATGATTTATCAAAACTAAATCATTTAAATTTCTTTATTTGAATATTTTCTAAGAATTCAAACCAAAAACCTGTGAGCCCCAATAATGAGCGGGAAGATACTGAAGTCAATGATGTGTTTTACATGATTCTTTGAGTGAAACTCAAAATGAAAGTTATGATGCAACACTTGATGACAACAATTCTCCTGAGAGCAACTTTTGAAACATAAGTAATTCACCAACTCAAAGAACAATAGAGGCTTATGAGATTAGGAGATCTAATAGACCTACTAGTTTTCCTAGCAAGTTTAGTGACTATGTTGTTGAGGGAAAAGTGAAATATGGTGTCGAAAAAGTTGTCAATTATTCTTGTTTAAAATTCCGAGAACTATTCTTTGTATCTGGTTTAAATAAAGGTGTTGAACATCCGGTTATATAGAAGCTAGTTAGGATAAGCAATGGGTTGATGTTAGATGTGGAAGAATTACATAGAATTAATACTTGGGTCATTGTTGATCTTCCGAAGAAAGCCCATTGGGTATAAATGGGTTTATAAAATCAAATATAAGTCTAATGGTGAGATTGAGAGATACAAAACTAGATTGGTTGCAAAAGGGTATAGTCAAAGAGAGGGTATTGATTAGCCCTTGTTTCACTGGCAACTGTTAGATGTTTCTAAACTATAGTTGTACAAAATGATTAGCCCTTGTTTCAATTGGATATAAATAATGCTTTTCAGTATGGTGAACTTTCTAAGGATGTTTACATGATACCACCTCAATGTTACTTAACTAATTCTGATAACAAAGGGTGAAAATTAGTTAAGGTTCTTTATGGTTTAAAGTAAGCTCTACGAATGTGAAATGAAAAGTTGACGTATGTGTTGAAAGAAAATGGTTTTTGTTCAACCTTTACATGTTTGTGAATGATTTGTTTCTTGATATACTTGTTTATGTGGATGACATCATTATTACTGGCAATAATGTTAAAGAAATTGAAAAATTGAAGTCTTTTTTTAGTACAAGTTCTATGATAAAAGACTTGGGTAAACTTAAATATGTTTTGAGAATAGAAGTTTTGGAAACTAAACAAGGTGTATGCATGAATCAAAGGAAATATTGTTTGGAGTTGCTTAATGAATATGGTTTATTAGGGTGTAAACCTCTTACTACACCTATTGAACCTGTTGTCTCTGTTGCTTGTGATGAAACTGCAAGTGATAAGTTGATTAAGAATTTCACTGAGTATCAAAAGCTTGTTGGTAAATTAATATATCTTACCATGAGAAGACCTGATATCTCTTTTGCTTTGCATGTGCTTAGCCATTTAATGCATGCTCCTTTGGAGTCACATTTTAAACTTGTTGTTTAGTATTTAAAGATGTCTCCTAGTAAAGGTGTTTAACAAGGCTATCAACCTTAGTCTTACTGCATATGCAGATGCATATTGAGCTAAGCCTGTTTCATTTAGAAAATCTATAGCAGGTTTTTGTATTTTTCTGAGAAATTCTCTTGTTTTTTGGAAAAGTAAAAAACAAAGCGTGATTTATAGATTATATGTTGAATCATAATATAGAGCAATGAGTGTCACAACTTGTGAAGTTATGTGGATTTTAAAATTGCTTGATGATTTGAAGGTAAACACAAGCTTGCATGTTCTTTTATATTGTGATAATAGTTCTACTATAAAGATAGTTGCAAATCCTGTTGCAGATATTTTAACCAAAGGTTTAATTTCAAAGCAACATAATTTTTTGTGTGAAAAACTTGAAGTTATTGATTTTTTCTAAGTTAAAATTGAGAGATGATAATAAAAAGTTTAAGTATGTTTATGCAATCTTGTTTGGAAATAATAATGGTGTGTATATTTGTATCTTGTGTGCACAAGTTTAATGTATTATTACACAAGCCTAGAACCTGAAGGGTGAAAGATGTAACATTTATATCCAAAGGGTGCTTATGGTGACATTTGATAAATGTTATATATATTAGGTTTATTTTATCTTTAATTTTAAATTTTTTGGTTATTATTGTTTTTGGTTCTCTGCTAGTTCGTGATTCGCCCTCTGGTTATTTCATTCGATTAGGTTTTTGGTTTGTATTCTCAACCTAGATCACTGTAATGATCTTTGGTTTGATTCTAAGATTTGTTTGAGGTTTTGAGTGTTGTAGTGAGGGGCATTTGTAGTTCACATATTTTGATTATTTATTGTTTGTTTATTTATATCTACGTGAGTTAGTTCTGATTGTCTTTGTATTCTTGTGGTTGATTTATGTTTGTTTACAATTCTATAAATATAAGTTGACTTTAATGTGTATCTTTTTATTGCGTTCATTTTTATTTTTCTTGAAAGTGTTAGAAAATCGTATTAGCTTTCTAAGCATTTTAATGGTGTTTGATAGGAGTTATTAACCAATACGTGAGTTGTTTAAGAGGAAAATGTAATATTTAGTTGAACGATATTGTTAGATTTATGCTACATATATAGCGTCATGGGAAGTATAGTCTCTTTTAATCCATTTGATAGGGTAAATATAAATGCGACTGATTTGTTTGTTGCATTAAATTCAACAAATCAAGGTGGTATGTGCTGAAAGTTTAAAAAATTACTAAGATTAAGATACGTTAAATGAATTGAGATGGCACAATCCATTTTATGTCTCGAATGTCTAGAGCAAAATCGTTCCATCCAAATTTAATTGATTTAAAGAATTGAAAATGAAAGCGTTGCCAAAAGAATTGTTAAAGGAGGAGCATAATTCATCATAATGTAATATTCTTTATATTTAATGGTTCAACCATAACAAACAATCGACTATGTGTTTCTTCGTTTTGAAGGATCACATAACATTCGAAGATCGTTGCTTGTTGTGGAAAGGTACATGGGTAATCTGCAATCCCACTCTTGCCCGTTAAGTTTTTTCAAGATTGATACGAAGATGCTTGAAAAAATAATCATTGATATTTTTAAATGTGCTCAAGGATATGCTACTAATAATTAACATAATAACTATGTGAATTATCTTGTAATAATTAAAAATAAGTCGAGCGCATTTACATATAATTTATAATTATTTAATAAAATTAAACTCACAACTCATAATTATTTCTTGACTTGTTATCATCGGAGTAAAATGTATTTTATCACATATATCTAAAACTTTTTACGTCAACTTAAATGTTAAGTCTCAAAATAAGTGTTCACATTTTTCCGCTTTAACTTGTACCAAAATAAATTTACACTTTTAAAAGTAACATATTAACTTTACCGTATAATTGTCAGTGTAGATTTTCTGAAACTAATTCGTAGAAGGTTGTGCAAAAATTAAGGGTAAAAATGTCATTTTTCTACGTCATAGTGTAACTTTTTAAAATTTTATAAAATCGGATTGTGAACACTTATCATTTGAAAGGATGAAGTATGGAGCTAAAATGACTATATGCCAACAAAATGAGTTTTTAACTTTGTTATGTTTGATTCGAGGACTCATTGCACATCTAAAGACTTAACTTTGTTATGTTTGATTCGAGGACTCATTGCACATCTAAAGACTTTACAAAGCAGGGAGTTTTATAAAAGACAAAAGCATTTCTGAGGTAAAAGTGAATAAAGAGGGGCCTTTGGGGTCCAAGGGTCCGATGCCTTTCCGGGTTGGTACCTTCTTCAATTTCTTACTTCTCTATGTTATTGTTACTTTGTTAGATTTTCTTTTCTAAATACAGCATTTTGTTTTTTCTTCTTTTTAATTTTCTTAGCACTAGCCAGTTGCCCATCAGACGCAAATCATGGATTAATATTCCCATAAGAGGACACTATGGAGCTCTTTCTGGTCAAGTTCTAAAGCCTAGAACGCGCGTCACCACAGGTATGGTTGCGTACTGGCGTTCTGAGCAAGTCTTGGTGGCGTGATTCTTCTGAGTATGTTATAATACAGAGTGAAATTGATTTTTTTTTTTTAATTTATGAATGAGTTTTGATTATGTAGTTGTGAGGTGACAACCATGACTTAACTTTAAGTGATGGTTGTCATCATAGTGAGCTCTCAAACTGATTCTTACATTTAAAGATGGGTTAATACACTTATTAGTAGCAATTGTAGTTTACAAAAATGTTCAATTTCGTTATTAAATTTTCATTTTCTTCAATTGAATTATTATGCATCTAAATAGATTAAAATGTTACTTAAGTTTCCAGTCACGTGCAATTAGAGAAACCAAGCAACCGGTTACACTTTGACATCCGGTTGTTCATCGTTTGTCCACCTCACTCATTCACGTCATGACGTTAAACTTAATGAACACAAATTGATTATGTGCTTTACGAAAATGCTCAATTTCGTTACCGAACATTCATTTTGTTCAATCATCACTTTGTTGTTGATTGATATTATATTTATTTGTCCCATTAGATGATATATCTTCTCTTGACCATTTCTCAAAATTCGAATGGAGTTAATACATCCTATCTTGATATCATCGATTTGATAAATCAACATCAAGAAACAAAGAAAATTTCGTGGATACAAATACCTAACTTGGTTTGCTTAAATGTGTAATCAATTGCCTAGATGTTGCCCTTTTTGGACATATAATAACCCAGACAAACATTTTCTTTAAAATGTGATGTGGTTAAATCGATTTGTAAACCTCGTGTTTCTTACAACAAAGTGATGATTGAAGAAAATGACAATTCGATAGCAAAATTGAACATTTTTATAAAGGACACTAACTAATAATATTCTTTAATTCATATGTCATGTAACCAATCTTACCCACGTCACTAAACATAACCGCTTATAAACGAGATATCCTACTTGTTATCCAATTCTTCATGGTGAGCAATTCAATTGAACAAAGTAAAAGTTTAATAACGAAATTGAATATTTTCATAAAGTACAACAACTTGGTCTATTAACCATTTAAAGATGTGTAAAAATTTGGTTAAGCAACTAGTGTAAACCGCAATAAGTTTATTCATTATATTAACAATAATTATAATATATTTGATAGTTAGATCACTCGCACTCGTGACTAGTGGTGTGGGATGACTACGAGTCACGTTAGCCCGACTGCGAGTAGTCCAACAACTGGTCCCGGTGTTGACTGTCACAACTCTAATCTGGACTCTGGACCCCGCAAGCTCCTATAATTTCTATTTTGTTAAAAACCAATTACATTTAATTAAATATAACTAAAAATAAACTATGCAAAAACATTTTAAATTATACAAATATTTTTATAAATTACGTTTTTGATATACAATTTTATTACATTTAACATAAAGTTACATTTTCTATATTTTTTTAGCTTATTGGTTATCCAGAATTAGTTGAGAATAGTATAAAAACTAATATTCGTAATCAGTAAGTATGTACACATGCTAAATGGTGTTGGTGTCTCAACAACGCTAGCAAAGTTTCCATATGTGGAACTTTGGTGCACGGTTATGGATTCATTTTTGATGATTAAAAAATTGAAATTAACATAAAATAAATCATAATGCAAACCCATTCCCATGATTTAAGGTTTGAGACTAGTGAATGATTAAAGGGGAAAAGCAAAAGCAATTGCTTGACTTAAGGCTTGTGGTTGCATTCTTCAAAATAAGTGTAGACTGGCCATACTGATATCTCCTCTTCTATATATTTTAATCATAAATATTATCAATTTCATTAAAAAGAAAATTAAGAATTGATTTCATTAATGATTCTACGTTTAGATTAAAAAATGATTATGTGCCATAACTTTAATATTAGTGACGATAGTCTAATGGCGGTGATATAGTAGTAATTAATTGGGTCTATGTTCTCAGTATAATTTCATCTTTTTTTCTATTATCAGTGTACTTTTATTATCAAAAGCAATGATATATTTATTTGAAAAGTTTTGATATTACCTACGTATTTATTTTTAATTCGTAACAATTTGATAAGACATTTACATAAGTTAAAATTGTACATTTATGACTAACTTCATCTTTCTACAATTGACAATTGTATAATTTCTGACAACTTTCGATAATCACCAATTTTTTGACGAATCTTAACACACATCCATTTTTTTCCGGCATAACCTGGAACTCCTTTAAATTCACAATTTCTTCATTATGATTCAACTCAAAGCTAACATACATACACTGGTTATATAAAATGAAAACTCAAAAGACGTTTCAAAATCCAAATTTGAAGAAAATAACTTATATACACACAAATCATTCCTTCATAATTAATAGATACGAACCCAACTTCGTCGTCGCATCCACGTTCTAACGAAAATTTGGACTCCACGCAGCCGCAACTCTTCAATAAAAATTTGGACTCCCGCCACCATCCCGGTTAATATACGGTGACTTTGAGACAGTTTTTACAAGTATGTTATTGACATTGGTAATAAAAAAACTACGTTCGTACATTGAAACAAAAAGAAAAGTACGTTGACGATTTGTCGCGTTGACCCTAAAATTTGATTCCACGTTGGCATTTTTAATAAATTCAAAAATACTTATTAAATTAAAGTTATCGATTGAGTTGGTTACCGGTTAATATAAAGTAAGTTCGAGACAAGTTTTAAAAGTATCTTATCGACTTAAATAATAGAAAAATATGTTGGTGACATGTAAATAAAAACAAAATAATAGAAAAAATATATTGGTGACGTTTAAATAAAAACAAAAGTATACTTGTAATAATAATAATGATAATAATATACTTTATCCGGGATTGATTGCATAACAATTGCAAACAAGTAACACGATGATACGACAATATGATACTACTTGATGATTTGTCCAACATTGTGGCAACACATTCTCTCCTTACAAGACAAGCCTTTGGTTGATTGTTTTTAATTACGTGGGGAGGACAAAAGGTAATGTAAATTATATCAATATAAAAATTCAGTAGCAATTAATTATAGTATTATAACATAAATCCATGCCCTGTTTGTCCACTTATTCTTGTTTTAGAGTAAATAAATGTTCTTTTTGTCACTAAATTTTTTTATGTATACACTTGTTGGGATCGATATACATCAACAGAACAATACAAGGAATACTCAGCAACATAAAAATTAATTTGGTTGTCTATTCAGATAATCATTAATAAATAAAATAATATTATTTTTTTCGTCTCATAAAAGAAAGGAACTAAATATTCATCAACAAAATAATATCAATTTGAGATAAAGTAACAAAAAGTCTTTCTTTCTTATATTCAACACAAATTAAAATTAAAATATTTAAAAATAAGTTATCAAGAATAATAAATAGAGATATATTTGAAAGTGTAATAATTTTTGTTAGGCTAGATTCACTGATTTAAAATTTGTTAATAACTATCTAAGTGTAATCTTGTTGGGCATGTAACATGTGTTATTCCAACAAGTAAAAGGATGAAGAAATGTTACATCCTTAAGCATTTACTCTCTTTTTATTAGTAAATAATCATAACCGGTGAGTAATACTACCTAATACTAAATCTAATAATGCGACACTTCAAGGAAGTCGAAGGTAAACTTGAAGATATATCTTGTCCTGGCTGGGTGGAACAACGTCCACGATACAAGATCCTCTATCTAGAGACCGTCAGATGTTTCTGGTCTACGTCATTTACTTCAAGTCACTTTGGATATTTCTAAAAAAATATAACTTGAATTTGAATGGGACGTTTGCTAAAAGTAAATGAGCGGCAAAAGGTCATCTACAATAAAGTACATAACGGACTTGCAAAAGGTATGAAGTTGTCAACACTGTTTACACTTTTATCCTTTGGTGTAAAGTTGAAAGCATTACATTTAATGAAGTCTCTATTTCACCAGCAAAAATGTGACACGTCAAAACTACTTAGTACATATATGAACATTTATCTTCTATTTAAAAGGAGTGTTTGTCCGAGGTAAATGCATCTATTATTCATTCATATTCGTTGTAACATTTATCGCAATGCATTTACTCCCTTTGAACACTATCAGCAAATTGTTCGAACGAGCTTGAGTTCATATTCAAACACTTAAACCTTGGTTAGTGTTTAACTAGTGAAGTAATTAGAAAATAGACTATTTGTTAATTCAATATGTATAGTTTAGATTAACCCAAATTTAATTTATTCAGCAACTATACCTTGTAATTCTATGATTCTAAATAATAAAGAAATTGCACCACTCAAAAGTAAAATAGTATTTATTTTATGCTTTATATATAATATATACATTATTTTAAATATAGCTCAACTATATTTGTTAATAGTTTACTTCGTATAACATGTATTGATATAAGTGAACTAACTTGCTCTGGTCATAATTAACGTTAATATAGTCTAACTATATTAATATTAATATTAACCAACGTGAATAATTAAAGTGGGACTGTAGGATATTAATAATCTAGTTTTACAAGAATATTCAGAAATTTTGTAAGAGGATAACTAAAAACTTGCGATATACGGAGTAGCTCTTATCGCTGTCTTTTTCATTCAACTTCGTTCATAGTATCTGCAACACACGACAATTATTTAAACATAAAAACACAAATAATTTTTGATACTTCTTCGTCTCAACAATATCCCCGATAAAAGATTGTCAATTTAAGATGTGGAAAATAAATGTTTTTATTGTCTTTATATTCAAAACAAGTTTGACTTGAAAATTTTACATAGTAAATTATTAAGAGTAATAAAATGGGGTAAAATTGAAAATGCGATAATTTTTAATAATTTTCTTTTACAAATAGATAATCTTTTTGGGAAAACAAAAATTAGTAATATGAACATTCTTTTAAGGACGGGAGAGTATTTAATTGCTAATCAATTATCCCAACAACTCTTTTTTCATCGTTTTAACATCTTTTCATATTAAAATTATTTCTATACTGTAAGCATTTTTTATCGTATCAACAATAACAAAAACATGGAACCCCGTCAAAGTTAAGGTATGAGAGAGATAAATAATCTCATAAACATATATTTTCGTACTAAAATGTATGTTTGTGAGAAGATATCAACTATTTATTTACTCACAAAAACTATAGGGATTTTCAACATTTTATATGTTACAATTTTCTCTCAACTACAAAATTATATATTGGTGCATATTTGGTTTAATATAATCGTAAATGATTATGCAAAAATGCACTCCTTTTGTTTTGATGAGTGCAAGATGATTAACATAGTGATTATGGTAATTATTAAAAATTGTATACTTGCATTAACATTGCATGAAATATACGGACCAAAGCGACAAGAGAAAGAGTAAAAATATAGACAATAAGTCCATGGTCCATGCATGTCGAAACGTGGGATTACCGTGGTTCTACTGGAAAATTTTCACTTGTTGAGTCATAGTTCAGGTCAACTAATCAAACACTCGTGTCTACGATTTATCGTTTGAGTTAAGGTTAGTCAACTCTTAGTTGCTTAAATAATATGAGTTTGATCACTATTTTTATAAATGGGTAACACTTTATAAAATCAAAGTTATTTTATAAACTTTGTGGAATGTATTATAAAAGTTTATAAAGTATAAAAATATTTTATAAAATGAAAACCTAAATGAAATCTTTCGAGAGTCTCCAACTTTCTAAGTAAAGTCAAATAAAAAAAACACAAAAACCATTGGGTAAAGATAAGTGTACCTTATTATCTACTAACTATGTACTTTCGTGTTTACCCAATGTACTTAAGGTGTTTGTTGGGTCTTGAAAACTGATTTATAGAATTTGACTTTGAAAAAGTGTGTTTTAAAATGATTCAAAAGGGGTACATTGTTCAAAAGTTTTTTGACAGGTGGTCCACGGCTCAACCATGGTGGGACCTTAGGTCCACCGTGTACATAACATATTCATTTTGAAATCCTAAAAAGTTTTACTATAAATATTCAACTCATTTTTAACTTTAAAGTTATCCTTTTTAGCTTTGAAAATATATATCTCTCCCAATTAAGAAATTATCTTAGTTTGTATTGTTTATCACTAAGAGTATGTTGAGAGATTAAGCTTTTAAGTAAAGAGTTGATTTATGAAATGAGGTTATTGAGTTGTAGAAATTTGTGCCACTACACTATTGTTGTGGTTTATTGTAAGAGACCCTCAAGTGTTTGTGTGAGGATGATGTCATAATATTTCTCTTAAGAAAGTTGGAGTGTTTAGTGTCTTCCATATTTTTGGGGAAGACTCATTAGGTGAGTAGTTGATTCTTGTGTTCTTTCAAGGTAATGAAGAAGAAGAATATGAGAGTGTTGCCTTCTAGAGTTAGAAGAAGAGTTTGTTGTGGTGATCTCCTCAGTTGAGTTAGAAGATCATTTGAAAATTATTTGTCTTCTGTTTGTTAGAAGAAGACTTGGTTGGTATTGAAGACTTCCATATTGAAGGTGGAAACATTTCTATATTGGTATCTAGGCTTCTTATTATATAAGTTAGAGAAGTTGGTTATGTTATAGTCTTTTGGTTAAGATAATTAGTGTTGTGCTCTTATTGAAGAATAAACAACACTTTGAACGGTTTTCATTCCTACCGGTGAAAATGTTTAAATTTTAGTGGAGAAATCCTGATATCGCATAATCGAAGAGTGGATTAAGGTGGACTAGTTAACGGCCATCCCAACCACTATAAATTATGGTGTCACTTGGTGATATTCTTCTAACCCTTAACTCTTTACTTACTTTCATATTTACTTTAATTATAATTGTTACTCAAGTAACCATCCCAAGTTTCAAGCAAAAGTTATAAATCGATCAATAAATGATCATCGAATAGGTGATTCACCACCACCCCCGAAACTTGCTTACACCATAATTAAAAACAACAGCCACCTCCATTTTTTAGCTTTTTCTTCGGTCGTCAGCTTTAGATGGCTGTCCTGAGGGGTTCCCTTCTGTATACTCTTCTCGTATATGCTTTTTTCAACATCAAGTCTATTTCTTTCTAACAAGTTTTTTTCTTCCGAAGTTTGTGTTTAGATCGGTGGTTTACCAATTTCTTTTAGGTGGTTTATAAGTCGTGGAAGGAGGTGGTTTTAGGTTGTTCAAGTGAGTGACTTAGGAGGTTTCGGTTAGTGTTCTCTGGTCGTATCGAGTGGTTCCGGTTAGCGGATTTGAGTAGAAAATTTTAGTTGGTTTCAGGTGATGGTTTGCAGGTGTTATCAGGTGGCGTTTTACAAGCGCTTTCAGGTCAAGTTTCAGGTAGGTTCATGTCAATTTTCAGGGTGGCTTTTGGTTCATGTTATTAGGGTGGTTTAATGTTGGTTTTCAAGGTTGTTTCATGTAGGTTTTTAAGGTGGTTTCAGGTCGTGAGCTCCATGTAGTTTTAGACCAGTTTTGTGGTGGTTTCTGGTGGTTTTCAGCTGTTTCAAGCAAGTTTCAGGTGGGTGTTCAGGTGGTCTAAAGTTCAAGTTTACATTTCAACTTGTGGTTGGCTTACAATCATGGTTTTTCCTCTAGTAACCGTCCCTATATCTCACAAAACCACTATTCGGTCTGATTGTGTGTTCATATTTGTCTTGTTGAGGTTCTGGCGGGTGTTGTCTCAGTTGTCAAAGTGATAGTCGGTCTATGTCCAGTTTTACTCGTTTCCATACTTTCTACCGGGTAATTTTCCTTAAATGGTCATGTGTTGTATTCGGTTTGGATGGTGGGGATACTCTATTGTTAGTTACTTTCTTGGGTTGTGAGTTTTATGGTCATTTTAGTTAGGTTCATATTCCATGATCATTGTAGTTATTATGTGTGTTTTGATCGGAATTGTCGTTAATAATTATTGTAATTCCTAACATCTCGCTAGTTTCTATTATTATATTACTCCGTATTATACGGTTTCCTTTCAAAAAAAATTATTCAAATTGTTCACTATTTATAATTCTAAGATGTTATTTTAATGCATTTCCGAGAGATGATAAACATCTTATGTTTACTATTGATTTCTATTAATATAACAAGTGACATTCTGATGAGCTGGCAATATTGAATGTATACAAAAAAAAAAAAGATAGAACTCTGAAATAGTTAACTCAGAGCTGGGTGAGAACCTAATCGATGTGTCACAAGAAGGCAATGATGAAGTTGGTAATTGTCACCTGTTAGTGTTAGAGATTCAAATAGAGGAATGCAAACTAGTAAACTGCTCTATCAGCAGAGAGAGAAAGAGAGAGAGAGCCAATACATGACAGGGGGAGAAGTTAAGCAGGTTTCTTAGACGGAAAGTTCTTAGTCTAATCGGAAACAGAACGCGTATGTAACCACAATGATATATGCTTAACACACCTTCAAATCGAAGGACTTTTTGGAATGGGAATGGATGAAGCGGGGTGGATGAATGGTCAACTCATCGAGCTCATGATCTGAAGACTACAAATTCGGATCATGTCCCCGCCTAATCACTTGAAATCTTTTTTTGGGTGGTAAAAGTTTTGTTGCCAGCTAGCGAATCTTCGGTTGGTGAACAGTTCAGTATCAAGTCTGTAACGAAATTAGTACGGTTCAATGGTTGTAGAATAATAGTGAAAATTCCAGGTAACTAAATCGCCCCAACGGATTTATTCAGACTTAGACGGCTCTGAAAAACAACACTCCAATAATAAATCATATAACATATTTTTTTCCGAATAAAATAAAAACCGTTTAACATTTCTCAAAATATTCGTTCTAGTGTGGTGGTGTTGCACAAGTCACTAAATGCCCAATCCAAGTACCTATTTTAGAATCCTTTATTATTTAATTATTTATATTTATTTATTTAATCATTTGAATTATTAAGGTTAAAATATTAAATTTAATAAATCAGAACGTCTCATTTCTAATTCTAAAGTGTGAATGTGTTACCGCTTTTTTTGACTTTCCACTGTTTTTCTCCCGTACGAATGTTGACGCTTACCAATTGTACCTTTAGGTGGTCGAAATCCATATTTAATTAACTTTAGCGGAACATATAAAAATTTGTACCATAAACTTGGTTATTGGATTCGACAAAACTTATGTATCGTATCACCACTATCTTTGATATGGGAAATACTCGATAATAAATAATAAGGGAAACATGGACGATAAAAATGTGTGAAATGGAGTAAATATAAGTTATTGATTATTTATATTGATGTGCAATACTTTCTTCTTATAAAATCCTTAAAATTGTACCTCTACGGAATTCTTTTTATGGCATAGAGAACAAGAACGCTTTATGGTCTTTAAAAAAGCATAAAAGTAATATATCCGCTGAGCACAATTGTAGTTCACTTGTTTCTTCCCAAAGGTAAAAACCATAAAGAATTGTCTTTTATGACTTTGTACAACATAAAAACAAACATATCCAAAAAAAGCATTGACATAGTGCTTCTAATATGGGACAACTCATTATTAAATCAAAATATTAATAAGTCTGCTATAAACCCTAGAAAATGCAGCTTTTAAGTCTAGGAAACAAAAGAAACAAATCCCAAACAATTACGAAATATGAAACAAATAAAAAAGTGTTAAATAACACTCAAAAATAGAAAAATGCTTATTTCCAATTAAATATGATGACAACGTATTTGTAATTAGATTGTTGTCGTTCCCTGCATCATTATGTGTGTTAAGGACGTCAACCACCATGTATCATCGAACATATGGGTGTTTTTGAAAGTCACGAGACCAAGTGTGGAACATAAAAGGGAACATGAAGGATAAGTCGGGTAGTTAGTATTAGGTCACTTATCACTTAACACGATTCTTTTCTCCTATCATTTTAAGATTATTGTCATATTGTGGGAACATATTTACTAGCAAATTGTAAACTTAAATCTCACCTGACATAAAATTACTGATAATACATGATTGTATAAGGAATGGTCGTTTTAGAGAGTGGGCAATGTGGTAGACTACTTAGAGCCTTCAAATTATGGGGGTTCAAAAATGAGTATTTGTGTATAAATGTATACACATATAATTTGATTGTTAATTATAATAAAAAGATATGTTCTATTTGTTTTAAAGTTAATTAATTGATAATGAAAAAATAAAAAAAGAAACTTTAGCTAAATATAGAGCTTCCTTTTGACAATCGATCAATTTCCGCTCAAGGCTTTTGAAAATTCAGAAACGACATACGTAATAGTTAATAATTAATTCGTGTTAGTGTTTGCTCTTTCTAGAAGGGAAAAAGAAAAAAACATCAAGGTATTAGTCCAAAAAACTTAATAAAAAAAATGTCTTAAATTAGAAAGACATCAAACTCAAATGAGAACTTAAAAATGAAATTGAAAGGGTAAAAATTATCAAATGGTTATTCACTCGGCGGTTTTATATGACTTTTTGAAGCTAGAGAGTTCAAATCCCATAAAATATATTGTTGTAATAATAATAGAATTAAATTCAAATGACAATGAAATTGTTTTGTAAGAATGAAAGAATCAATTTCGACCATCTGTTTCATCAAGATAATACTACTCTTAATATTTTTAAAAATTGAATATCTCACAAACGGCTTATAAAAAAAATATAAAAGTTGCATAATAAAAATCAACATTTTTTTCTCTTTGATTAGACATCTCACAAGGTATACTTTCGACAAACTTTTTTTTTTCATTTTCTGGTGGGTTTTGAAAACTAGTAACACATGTGTTAGCTGTTGGTAACACATGTGTTAGTTGCTGGTAATATGTGTTACTAGCGACTAACCGATGTGTTACCGGTTTTTCAACTCAAAAGATAAAAATTAATAAAAAAATAAAAAAATTCGTCGAAAGTATATCATGAGGGATGTCTAATCGTAGAGAAAAGAACGTTGATTTTTATGGTGCAATTTTTATAATTTTTTGATTAGCCGTTTGTGAGATATTTAACTTGGGGGGAAATTTGGGTTTTGCAAAATGGATGGCTAAGATTCATTTATTTATTTTCACTAAAAATTTCATTCCCATTTGAACTCAACCCAATAATAATATGTGAATACTTGTGTTTTTGAAGAAAATATAAAGGGCAATATTAGTGAATATCCGAATTTTCCACTGAAAAAGGAGTCACATGTCACAATCCTTCAACTTAAAAATATCATATATGAATTGTAAGTAGAGATTTTAAAAAGTTCCATACTAATCAAGAGTTTCCAAAGGAAG
The DNA here is from genome assembly GCA_963921325.1 of Logfia minima. Lineage (NCBI taxonomy): Eukaryota > Viridiplantae > Streptophyta > Magnoliopsida > Asterales > Asteraceae > Logfia > Logfia minima. The sequence goes on along the minus strand of OY992766.1, from coordinate 5,958,274 downwards.
ATCATGAAAGGTGATAGAAACTTGGAGGGTGTAGAAGGTTTATTATACATATTATAGAGTATATGGATTCTAGATAGTCCATTAGTAGGAGAGTTTCAAAACGACAAACTCATAACAGTTAATCATATTAATCATTTGTTTAATTAATGAAATGTTATTTTTAATTGTTGTATTATTAGTTTTATTTAATTTAATAAAATGTAATTGTGTTTTAAAGAAAAATAAAAAATAATTAAATAGTGGGTCTCAGTTTGTAGTGGTGTGTAGTGAAAGGGGTTACCACTGCGAGCAGTCATCTCACGACACGTAGTGGAGGCTGACGTGACTCGTAGTGATGCATCTACTACCTATTATCATTGCAAATGGTCTAAATGAACATCAATCCCAGTTAAATAGGATATTAGACATGTGACATCTTACAATTAATCATAGATAAACACATGACACAAAAATCACATAGGTCATCAAAAATTACACAGTCAATGAAAAATCTCACAAGTCTAATAAATTCTAAAAACTCGTATTTCAGTGGGTATTCTACATTTTAATGAACCGTGGAATATTACGTTGACCGTTAGATCCTCGTCGATCAACGAGATTTTTGTGACACATGACTATTTATGATTGGTTCTTAGATCCCACTGAACAATTGTTCTATTCTAGATGTTCAGCAGAATTCGTGTTTATTTGGAAATGATATTTTTTAACACATACGATAAGGAATAATGAGTAAATTTGAGTGATTATTTTAAAAAATTATTTTAAAGTTTCGTTAAAGGTAATTAGATGGATAATAATATAAGGAGTATCATCTTACATCTTTTTTAAATTAGTTAGAGAAAAAGTGGAAAGTTTTGTAAGAATTAATCTCAACAAAGAAAATATATATTAATTATTGTACAAAGTAAAGTTTTAGGCATACAAATCACGTATCACATTTTTTTTCTTTATTAAATAATTAAAAAGATATAATAGAGAAATTTTATTTTTTTATTATTCTCCTTTCTTGATTTAAGGTGGAGATTTAATATTAGAGGATGTTGATTTTTCTAATATGTTCACGAGCTTTGAAAAATGACAAAATTAGTCCTTACAGATTTTATAATATTCCTTTATTATTTTATTCATTCGACACTTTATTGCCTTTAAATTAAAGTTAAGTTCTCACACTTTAATTAATATTTATCATATTCAAAACTTCAATAAAAAATTAATACTAGGGGCTTAAAGTCATTTTTCTGGCATGTTCATGAGTTTCAAAAATAACACATGTCACGTGGCGACAAAATTATATTACACATAACACAAAATAACAAATAGTTGATATTTATTTTATGATGGACAACATTATTTTATCCATATTACTTTACTCTTATACTATTCTACATCAACAATAATATTTTTTTATTGTTATAATAAGGTTATAATATATTATACTAAAATTAAATACTTATTTATAAATAGTCTATAATAAGTCAATTATTATAAAATTTTATATCTACTTTTGTGTAGTTGCGAAACCATAAAATAAACTAGTACTTGCAAAACAATAAAATAAACTAGTACGTATAACAAAGAAAATAAACATACAGTATTTGTCAACAGTAACATATTTAACACTCCGTACTTTGTAAAAATAGCAGACTACCCACAGTACGGCACACTCCACCATGCCAATCCCTCATCTTTAGTTTGAACAGAGTGTGATACTCAAATCTTCAATCATCTCTCCCTTTACCAACAACAACAATATGCACCTTCTTTTCATCTTCCTCCTCCTCCCATCCACCACCACCACCACCACCACCAACCGCCGCACCCTCCACCAACCATTCTTCCCCGGAGCCACCACAACCGTCCCACCACTACAACCTCCATCCCAACCTCCATCTCAATCCCCCACCATTCCTCCACCATCACTTGACATCCCATTTTTACCCACCCCAAACAACAACCAACCATTCTTCCCCTCAACCCCATCCCCACCACCACCACCACCTTCTCTGTCCTCTGCTTCTTTTCCCGCCAACATCTCCGCCTTAAACCTCCCCACTTCCCAAACCCCTAAACACGCGTCAACAAAACTCATCCGAATAGCCATCACTCTCGCTCTCACCGCTCTCATTATCCTTCTACTTATTTTACTTTTTAAATTCCTGTACCGAAAAAAGCGGAGCGCCAACACTACCGAAAAACCAGTAAACAATGCGAACACCTTGTCTACTTCTGTCTCCGCAAATAACGGAAATAGTTATAATAGAATCCCGAAACTTACGCGACCTTCACAAACGAGCTCGGAGTTTTTATATCTTGGAACGCTTGTTAATCACGGTGGTCTCGATACTACACGTGGCAACAACATTGATAATAATGAGGATACGACTCTACAAAAAATTGGTTCGCCGGAGCTGCGGCCGTTACCGCCGTTAAATGGTAATGGCGGTGAACGTAATCAAACTATACTTCAAAATGACGGTATTGAAAACTCCGAGTATGAAGAGTGTTATTCTCCGGTAACGTCCGACGGCGGTGGTACCGCGGTGCCGGATACTGTAAACTACCAGGCGCGGAGGAGTTCTTCGTCATCGTACTCGTCGTCGAGTTCTGAGTCTCCGGAGAGGTCTATTTCGTTGAGTATTTCGCCGCCAGTGAGTTTGAGTCCGAGAACCTCGAGAATGAAGTCGCCGGACCTTGTTGCGGTTCAAACAGCTCCGCCGCCGTTTCGGCCACCGCCGTCGTTGCCGGAGGTTGGTTTGAGTAAAGATAGTTTAGAGTCATCACCTAGGTTTTCATACTCATCGAATGATAGAACTTTTTCTCCGGTGAGGATTCCGCCGCCGCCTCCGGTGCCGACGAAGCTGCCGGAAGTTAAAAATCTGACGACTGGAGTAACTCGACTGAATCCACCGGTTTTGATTAAACCTAATAGAAGTGTACATGTAACAAGTCATCAGCCAATGATTCCAAGTATTGAAATGTTTGAAAATAAAGGTGTTGTGACACATGATGAAACCCGAAAACCAAAGCTGAAACCGCTTCATTGGGATAAAGTAAGACCGAGTTCTGATCGCGAAATGGTGTGGGATCATCTTAAATCGAACTCCTTTAAGTAAGAAATTGGTTAATATATATATTATGCACTGTGTTTTTGTGCATATTTTTGGTGTGGTTTGATTAATGATATGATTTTGGGGATATTGATTACAGATTAAATGAAGAGATGATTGAGACGTTATTCGTTGTCAAACAACCAAATGCAAGTTATTCAAACGAAAAACTGACAATTAAACACCCGATTAGTAATGAAAGTGAGGTTCTTGATCCTAAGAAGTCTCAAAACATTGCTATTGCTTTGAGGGCGTTCAATGTGACGACTAAAGAAATTTGTGATGCACTTTTAGAAGGTGGTTTTTGTCTTTTTGATTCACATGTTAATATTTCAATGTTAATGTCCGAGTTTAAATGCTAAATAGTTTCGTGTGCGATTATTATGATTATTAACAGGTAATGTAGAAGCACTTGGGGCTGAGCTTCTTGAGAGTTTATTAAAAATGGCTCCAACAAAAGAGGAAGAATGTAAACTCAGAGAGTATCGAGATGATTCGCCTTTTAAGCTTGGTCCTGCTGAAAAGTTCCTAAAGGCTGTGCTTGATGTCCCTTCTGCGTTTAGAAGAGTAGGTGCGATGCTCTATGTTTCCAATTTTGAATCGGAGGTTGAGTACCTCAAGCGGTCGTTACAAACCCTCGAGGTAAATACGGTTGCTCTATGTCTGTCTCTATTTATCGTTAACGCCATTCTTCGGCAAAGTACTATGCGTTTTGAAAGAGATTATGTGATTTTAGATAGTTAGAATTATATAATAAATGCATTATTAAGATGGTGTGCAAATGTTTGCAGTTTAGCCGTGTAGTAACATATAATTACATCTTTTCAGTTTTGAAAATCCTGTTTAAAAACTTAACAAGTAAAAAGGGAAATGCATAATTGATTGTACTTAAAACATAATCTCAAGGTAGTTGATGCAATCATATATGCATGTAAAAAGTTTATAATGACAGTCCTTTACGGCTGTCATTAACAAAACTCAAACTAATATGACAAAAAATGAAATTAGAGTACATGTCTTTCTAAGGGTAATTAGGCAACTTTTGTGTACTCTTCGATAATTAGTTTTTTTGTAGGTAGTATGAAGTTAATTGAAAATAAAAGAATATAAGTATTTCTTTTTTGAACGGCAAAATCTTATTAACATACTAGCAAGAAACTAGTAGGAAGAAACGAGATACAAAAGGGACATTTAAGTACAATTTGAATTACAATTCCAATCTACCCAACTAATAGATAACTTTTCCCCCCTACTTGAGATTCAAATGTAAGAAAGGAGTTTGATATCGTCATTTAGGAAGTATAATCTGTTTAGCAGAACATTGTCTAGTCGAAATAATCAGGTAATCAATTTCAAAACGAAAATTCTAGTACAACTGTAAGTACCCTGGAAGTGGATTTTATATGATAAAAAATTTCTTCATGATTTTGTGTTGATACCCAAATGTTGAACGTAAAACAGGCAGCTTGTGAAGAACTTAGAAACAACAGGATGTTTCTAAAACTGCTTGAAGCCGTTCTTAAAACAGGAAACCGTATGAATATCGGTACAAATCGTGGTGATGCCCATGCATTCAAACTCGACACCCTCCTCAAACTCATCGATATCAAGGGCGCTGATGGAAAAACAACCCTCCTGCACTTTGTGGTTCAAGAAATAATACGAACCGAAGGTGCCCGGCTCTCCAGCCCAATCACTAACCAGCTCCAAACTGTTTCCAGTCTCAGTTCAGACCTTTCAAATGTAAAAAAAGCTGCAGTCATGGATTCCGAAGTTCTTAAAGGGGATGCCACGAGACTCTCAAATGGGATTGTTAATATTGCTGACATTGTAAAATTGATGGAAAGCACAAAATTTTCAAATGCAATGAACAAATTCTTGAAGAGTGCACGCGAGGAGGTGACCAAGATTCGATTTCAAGAAAGTGAAATGCTGTCTTTATTGAAAGAAATAACTGAATACTTTCATGGGAACTCAGCTAAAGAAGAAGCTCTCCCTTTAAGAATCTTTATGGTTGTGAACGATTTCTTGACAGTTCTTGATAAGGTGTGTAAAGAAGTTGGGGCGTTAAATGATCGAACTATGGTTAATATGGTTCATAAAGTTCCAGCTCCAGTACACATGAGTCCAGGTTTTGATGGATTTCATGGAACGCAAAAGTATAGTTCTTCGGATGATGAAAGCTCTTGTTCTATGTAGGTAAGTATTTATTAAGACATATGGTTAGGTGATTTTGGGTAGATTTTGAATTTAACAAGAACAACAAAATGAGATCACTGTAAAAATGGTTTGGTCTAAAATTATTTGTTGACTTATCAAAGAAGCATCATTCAGCTCTTAATCTTTGGATGAATTTGACAGTCTCCATGATAACACAGGTAATTGAACATCTGTATTTAATGATATTTCAATAAACTTAGATTGAAAATATGCATGAATAAATTCTAACCTAAATTTCATATTCATATAATCTGCATCTACATCTCTATACACTTTCATAAAACCTTTACAAGTTATTTAAATATTTTATATTGTTTTTAAGGGTATGGCATATGTCATACAAAAAATACAATCTTATACTGACAGAGTACTAAGTTTTATGGCTCTACGAAAACCACTTATCATATGCAAACTGAGTATATGTTAAGCTGTTCAATGACTGTATATGAGATTGCCCATGTATTGATATGTATTATCTCCTTCCATATAAATATTCTACAACTTAACATTTTGAATTCGGATATCCTAACTAGTTTTAGTATGCTTAGGTAATTTTGTATGACCTACAAATTTGTTCATTTTTGAACTCCCTCAGTAAAATAACATCAAGATTTTAACAAGGAAAACCTGATTCAACCTATAAAGTTAAGGTCAAGTTTATAGTATAGTTACGTTTCAAAACTAGAAAAAAAACCCAGGATCAAAGAATGGTTTGAAAACAAGTACACATAATAGGTTAAACAACGATTTGTCTACAAGTTTTGTTCCCCAATTGCAAATACACAGATTTTTAAATAAAATGATTAAAACAAACAAAATCATGGTATTTAAGTGGCTCGTTCACTCCTTTATAAATGACTTATACACGCCTTTGCAGGGCCACGAAAGAATCCGACCTAAGCTTAATAAGGAATTGGGTTTAAGTTTAGCTTTTCTTGTGCTTCTTCTTCATCATCATCTTCCTCTTCATCGTCTTTTTCCGGCTCAACATAAGTTAAAACTTAAAACATCACAAATTCTGGATATCGAGTTACTGTATCAAATTTTGCACGTACTAGGTCTTTATTAGAGAGTAAACACAACAACTTTTGTTCATCCTATTCATCATCTTCTTCAACTATCCATATCAATAGATCATTGTATATCCCAAATTCTTTTGAAAGAATTTGCCACAGTATCATTAATGGCATAAGGTTCATCTAGTGGCACATCATTCACAAACTTGAGCTTGGGTGTTTCATGGATTCCGAGTCCCCACATCTCCATGTTACTATAATTATGAATTGTTACTTTCACCAAAGATGGATATTTGATTGTAAAATTCTCAGAGCAAAAGCTTTTGAGTCCATATGAAGAATATAAATCAATATTAGTAAGTCAAGGGAACACAATATTGTCTTAATCCATTTCAGTTTCACCCCAAATGACTGCCTCAAAATGACCAGAATACTCGATTCTTAGCTCCTCGAGGTTGACTAGCCCTCATGCTATACTAACTGGAAATAGTCTTACTAACGTCAAACAAGAAGATATAGAGAGCTTGACTAGGTTAGCCAGATTTATATATTGATGTGGACTGTTCCACAGAACCACCAAATTATCTAAACAACTAAGTGAGGTGTTGACTTCCATTAAAAGATTTTCCTCTGTTTTTGTTCGACCCCAATCGCATGTATCCACTAAGCATGAAACATTGGGACATTCCCTCAACTCAATAGTCTCTAATATATTGAATCCTTCATGATACAGGTTGGGCAAGATGTTACTCATGTGGTCAATTCCTTTTAGAATTGTACTTGGACTTGCCTCAATCAATTTCTTAATCCATTTCGAGAATGGAATTTGAAGAAGATTCTTGTCGATAACTAGATAACGTTTTGAACTACACATGGAATTTAGAATCGGACCATATCGAAAGTCTCCTCCTATTTGAATTATAAATACCTTCCATTTTTAAGAAACTGAAAACTTGAGGAATAACTTCGAAACTTTGCACTTTTAAGTCCAAATATGTAAGCTTTAACAAACTCATTATCTCAATAATAGAATCATAAACTCCTTCGTGCACCCACGTGAAATTGATGCATAACTCTTCCAACCTCCAAAGCTTTGATATGACACTAACCAAAATGGCTGATACGTCGTTTTTTCATTCATCATCAGCTAGGGTTTCCACATTTCCATTTCTTCAATTTCATATATCACCTGGCCTTACCTTAACTTTTTGTACATAAAAAATTAACAAAAATGGCTGCCGGAAAGTTAGGGTTATATGTAAAAATACAAAGATTCATACTTACATTACATTTTATAATTGTAATGCTGGCGTCATTATTATTATTATTATTATTATTATGGCTTCCGATTCTTGTTTCAATTGGTGATTTATTGGTTCCTTGTGTTTTAATTTCAAGTTTTACTTGTATTAGATGTTATAGTTTTAATGAGCATTTGAAATAGAGACGATTTTAGAAGCTCGTTGACAGACGTACCTGTGGTTTCGATGATCCGGTCTCTCGTAATTACTTGTACGTATTGATTAATTTTTCACGTATTTTGTCCATATAATGTAGCTGCATTGTCTTGTTATTGCGTTAGTTTATGTCTCTCGTTGCTCTAGTTTCAACTTTAAGATGTCTTTTCCGTGATTTTGGATTTATTAGGTTTATTTAAGGGCAGATTACACAGTATATATTGAACAAACAATGTGCTACTGTTTGGTAACTTTCGGATATAGTAGCATGTAAACAGATGACGTGACATCACATGTGGTTGCCAGGTCGTTCTAAAATCTAAGTTGCATACATTCCGGTGTAATTTGCCCATTATTTAGTTAGAATGTAAATTTGTGATCATATATGGATATCGTTATGTTAATGTTAGTCTTGATGTTGGTGTTGGAAACATTTTATTAAACCTATAACACTACCAAAAGCATAAAGTTAAAAGGGATCTTATGGAGAAAAGTGTAGGGATGATTCTGGTGTTGACACGTGACGCATGACTTTTTACACTTTGATGCACCAAAATAATTGGTGCATCGAGTGTAGAAACTGGTGCATCTGAATACAGACCTACACTAAAATCAACCTTACGCTTTTCTCCTTTGGCACCCTTTTCTCCTAAACCCTACCATGTTACTAAAACTAGAGAGTTGATATCTTGGGAATAATAAGTTCTTTAAATCTGATAAAGAGACTATTATTACTTGTCTAGACTACAATTATTGTATGTATGATGATAAGTTATACAACCAACAAGTCATTCGTTATTTATTAATCTATAGTAATGAATACGTTGCACGTATAAGATTTATATGTAAGATAGATTCAACAATCAATATGATAATATCTAAGAATGGCAGCAAGACAATGGATTGTACCACTGCCAAGTCATTCAACATTCATCAAATTGCTACACAAGTTAAATATCGCATTATTTTGTAAACAATTTAAATGTTAGTTCGTTTTATTTAATTAATCTTCGGGGAACAATTTGGTAAAAATAACTCTTACAAAGAAAAGTGTAGGGGGAATTCTGGTGCTGACAAACGTGCAACATTTTTTACACTTTGATGCATGTGTTAGCATCAGAATTCTGTACACTTTTCTCTGTAACCCGAATCATTAAGTCATTGTTACAATCTTGGAATATGTTTTAATCTTTGTGTTAAATATATTTTTATATATCATTGATTTAGTGTGTAATTGCAGGTGTTTATATGATGTATGATGGCCCCGTGCTCTCACATGGGCAATATCTTGGAACAGTGACATTGTGCTCCATTTTTTCGATTCTTGTTAGGGTTCTTCCGAAGAAGTCATGGGGGATGAATGTATTGTTTCTGTCATCTGTTGTTTTTGCTCTTGGGCATACTGTTATTGCTTATCAAATGAGTTGCAGAGCACGAAGGAAGCTTATGTTTAACCGAATTGATCCTGACTCTGTATGTTTCCTTAGTAATATAGGAATAACCTGTTTCCTGAGGTGGCAATTTCCAACCATTTACTTATGTAAGGTGTTCAAACTTCTCACATAAACTCATCTTCACTTTCTATCCAAACGGGGCATGCTGTTACATGACTGTATTATATAGTGATGAAAACTTCTCTTTTGCTTTCTAGAATAGGGTTTATTGCGTGATGATGTGAGTGTACTGTTTTATTTATAAATAAAATAAATCACAGCATTATAAAACTGAATATTGCAGTACACTTCAGGTAATATGTTGCAAGGCTTGACCATGAAGATGAAAGTCAAACTCAAAACAGAAACCTTAATATGTAAACGTATATATTTATGCAGCACATCTTCATAACACACAACGAAAATAATTACAATCACATCGCACATTCGTCAATACTTCTCTAGTCTATCACGAGCAACAATGAGTTCAATTTGACCCACATCGCCACTATAAGTAGGCATCATTAAGACGTCATCATCAGCCGAAAAATGGTAATGCTCGCCAATGGCTCGTAACAACTGGTACACTTCAAACATAGTCGGCCTTTCCTTATGACCCGGCACCACACAACTACAAGCCACTTTCAAAAACTGATAAACCTCACCAATGTATCTCTTTTCACGTAGTGGTTCATCAATAGAATCATAAACTCTGGATTCAACAGATAATTGATTCACCCACTCGGCTAAATTCCCTTTAAAGGTTTCAGGAGCTTTAGTTACATGGGTTGGTTTCTCACCTGTTACTAATTCTAAAAGTACTACCCCAAAGCTAAAAACGTCTCCTTTTGGTGTAGCTACGAGGGTACTTGCGTATTCAGGGGCCACATATCCTAAATCACCAAACTCACCGTTTACAAAAGTACTTAAATGGGTGTCGACTGGATTCATGAGCCTCGCGAGTCCAAAATCAGATATTCTTGGCTCAAGGCTTTCATCTAATAAGATACATTTTGAACTTAAGTTTCTATGAAGGATTCGCGGGTTGCAGTTATGGTGGAGCCACGCGAGCCCTTTGGCTGCACCAATCCCGATTTTTAGCCGTGATGTCCAATCTAGGTGGTTTGGGTCTTCACCGACTGGATGGAGCTTATCATGGAGAGAACCGTTTGCCATATATCTGTATACTAAAAGTCGCTCCTGTTCAGCCACACAAAATCCTAAAAGTGGAACTAAGTTTCGGTGCTTCACTTGACCGAGTGTAGCCATTTCGGATGCAAATTCCTTCTCCGAATGTTGAGTGTCTTGCAATCTTTTTATCATTAAGGAGCTGCCATCTTCGAGCACTGCTTTGTATAAACATCCGGTTCTTCCTGACCCGATGATGTTTTCTTTGCTAAAACTGTTGGTGGCTTTCATGAGATCACTCAATCGCATCTTAGAATCTGGGTTTTCAAACGTTGAAAGCTGCAATAAGATACAAAAATTGTCAGATTGATGCATCAAATAGCGGTAGAAACTTCTTCCCGTTTATGAGTAAATGGGTCAATTTTGATCATATTTTCTATTAATGGGTCACCTGGGGATGATTTAAATAGATGGTTACAATGGAAAGGGGTCAAGCAGGTCAAACAGGTCTAACGGGTCAAAAGTCACTCAAAAGTATTCAAAATGAATAAAACTTCATAAATCAATTTATTTTAGAAATCCAATTTTCATACTGATTGCATCGTTTTTTTTTTCTTTTTACCCCACAACAAATATTGATGACATCGGTTTTAAGACATACTAAAAAATTTATAATTTACAAAATTCGAGAGAAGACAAGATAATGTTTGCAGTCAACCAGGCCCGTTACCCAACCCCATCTTCAGACCTGCTCGTTTAGCAACCTCTACCACCAAACATCGAAAAATGAAAGCCGAGTATATATCTTGATAAATTGTAGATAGAAAAGGATTAAATTGTCTTACCTTGATGATCTTAGTTCCTTTAATACTCTTGGCCCATTCATTCCCATCAAGATCATCATTCTTCCTTTTTCTAACAGCCTTACGCATAAACACCGTTGTTCCTACACCTACAATTAATGCGCCAAGAGCCACCACACCAGCAGCTACCCCCACAACGACACCCATCTGGGTTTTCTTGACTTTCACTTGACAACGTTTCAAAGGACCCCCACATAACCCCTGATTACCCGCATAACTCTCAGCTGTAATACGAGCGTTTTCAAAAACCGGAACTTGTCCCGATAACTGATTGTTTACAACACTAAATACCTTTATTCGATTTAGCCCACCTAACTCCAAGGGAATCTGGCCCGATAACTGGTTGTTGTCAAGTTTAAGAACATTAAGGTAAGAACAGGCTGCAAAGGTTGCAGGTATCTGTCCCGTGAAACTGTTTGAGGAAAGATCGAGAGTTGTAAGTAACCCTAGAACTTTTGATATGTTAGTTGGCAGAGTCCCTGATAAACTATTACCAGAAAGATCTAATCCTGTCATTGAAGTACAATTCTCGAGTGCAGGAGGTAACTCGCCTTTAAGTCCCATGCTAGAAAGGCGGATATTTAAAACTTTGCTTTCATCTGGATGCCAACAATCAATCCCAATAAATCTACAAATGGATCCTTCGGTACTGTTATTGAAATCCCATGTAGATAAGACATTTTCTGGATCTTCTACTGAATCTTTAAAGGCTTTAAGGCAATTGATATCACTTTGGACAGCATTGCTAATGGTGATACATGTAAGTATCAAGATACATGTAGTTATAATAGGTATGCGACTTGGTGCCATTGAAGTAGAATCTTGAAAAATTAAGTATGGCACATATCAAACTCAGGTTATAGTGTTGGTTTTTAGTAGTGAACCTGCAAAAAATAGTTGAATTAAGAAGTGAGATGTGTATGTTCTATAGAGTTTAACTCGTTTTATAACCAGTAATTAAATTATGAGACAAAATAGTAAAAGACTAAGGGGTGTATAGGATAGGTTAGTTTAAAAGTGTTTATCTGCTTAACAAATAAGTAGGTACAAACATTCTTATACTCTAAGCAGTTTTTAGAAGAGTGTTTGGAATTGCTTTTCTACGGTCAGAATAAGCAAAAAGCAGATAAGCACTTTGATAAAAACCAGTACCATCTCCTAAACACCCTCTAAAACAATTTATTTCATAACTCAAACGTTTTCAAAGAAACTATTGCAACCTAGACCATCAGCATCATCATCATCATTATAACAACCGTATAGTATTATAGCTAGGCATAGTTTAGGTAAATTTACATTTATCACAATAATCAGTTTTCTTGCTACAACTCTAGTCTACAGGAGTATTTCGATATGCCCTATAAGAAAATGACTAAATGACCTCAATCCAAAACAGATAATCAGCTGTAACAAAACAGAGTTTAGATGTTTGTATGGTTGCTTAACACTGTAATCAACTAATAATCATATATATAATCACTTGTTTTATTGTTCCGCAAGTTCTAAATATGTAAATATAAATAAACAAAATAACTAAAAACGAACAATACTACCAAAGGTCTCTTTTTTAACAGTTTCAATACAAAAAAGTTTTTCTTTTTAATGTATCCAAATACTAAAGCATAATTAGTTTCAAAGAACATATTCAAACACCCCTGAATCTGACACTACTATACTAGTACAGAACAACAACCTCAAATGAGAAGGGGAAAAAATTAGGCATTATCTATCATAAAAAATTAGACAAACTCAGATCTAATTCACCTACAAGACCATTAATTTAAAGTTAGAGATACTGATAAAAAGAAAATGATGAAGATGAAATACATACACTTAAGGATTGAATGAACATTTTCTTCTTCAAGATATAATTGTTGAAGACAGATGTTAATGAGAAAAAAGAATGCAAGTTTTAATGGGTTATAAGAGAGGGGAGTGGGAGGAGGTGGGCAAAATGGTTATAAACTATTTTGATGCGATCATTTTACATTTTAATTTGGTTTTTAATTTGATTGGTTTAATTTTGTGGTTAGTATTTTAAGTGGTAGTTAGTTTTTTTAATTTTGTGTATATAATTAATTTATAAAAGAAAAAGTTATTTAAATATAAGTTTAAGTTTTAGTTTGACAAGTTCAGATAAAAGTATATTAGAATATAATTTTAATATAAAAATAATACGAGGATGATGAACTAATCAAGTGATCACTTTCATTGATTAAAATCAATCAAATCTGTTTGTAGTATGGTCAAAGAAGAGAAGGGAATTTCGTAGACAGAAAGCTGCAAAAATAATAAATGGAAATCAGGACTGGGAATGATTGTTGACCTGCAGTTGTTGACTGAGGAAAGTGAAAGCCATGACTTTTTCAACAAAACTTTGTTGAATTGTTGACTTTTAGAAAAATAATTTGCTGTTTAATATTTTGGATTAGCCGCCCGATTCACACTCCCCCATATACTATCATGGTATCCTCTCAACAAAAATAATAATTATTATTATATTATATATAAGAGGCGAGTATGATGAAATTTTTTGAAAATATAAACGTATAAATTTTAACCGTTCATCTTGATCAAAATAATAAACTCTTATATATTTAAAAATTAAATATCTCAAAAACTGTTAGTCAAAAAATTATCAAAATTACACTATAAAAATCAACGTTTTTTCCTCTTCGATTTAAGATTTCACAAGGTATACCTTCGACGAATTCTTGTTTACTTCATTTTTTGTGGGTTAACACATGTGTTATGATTGACTAATAAAAGTGTTACTTGCGGCATCACATGTGTTACCAAGGACTATCACATGTATTACAAGCGATAGTCGGTACTAACACATGTCATAGTCGCCGGTAAAACATGTGTTATTTGTTTATAATACACGTGTTACCAATTTTTAAAACCCACAAAAAAATAAAAAAATAAAATTCGTCGAAAGTATGTTATGTGGGATCTTAAATCGAAGAGGAAAAAACGCTGATTTTTATGGTGCAATTTTTATAATTTTTTGACTAACGGTTTTTGAGATATTTAATTTTTAAGATTGTGGAGATTTTATTATTTTAATAAAGATGGACGATTAAGATTTGTACATTCATACTTTTAAAAAATTTCATATTTGAATGAACCTTTGTCTTATATACAAATAAAAGATCTCGACTATATTAAAAGAAAAAATGGAAATCTTTCTTTTTATAATAATCTTTTTAGATTGTCGCTAAAATTTTTGAACACGTAGAGACGTGTATCTATACTAATATAAAGTATTTTTAATTATCTTTGATTTAGTTGTTATGTTAAAATTTCAACTATTAATTATTATATTATCTTAATTGGACTATTATATTTAAAATTATAATTAAATTTGAATATTATAATTTTATAGTAGTTGACTTCGCTTGACATTTTTATTTGACAGTTAAATGATACGATATGTTATAAATGTTATAAAAAAATAAACATGCAAGTTGAGAGTTAACTATTTATTTTTGTTGTTATACGCGAATAGACTACTCTTATTATTAGTTGTTTATCACATGTTCTGAAACTTAAATACTAATCTTTAAAACTTGTTATTCTTTTTCAAAAATATTAAAATTGGAGAATGCAATTTTTACATCAATGTGATTTATCAAAGTTTTTTACTATTAAAAAGAATTAGTTTTTATGTATTTAAAACATTTAACATATTTATATCTTGTTATGATAAAAAAGAAATGGACTGTTTTTAGTTTACTGATTCTTTTAAAGGCAAAAATCAAATTTGGATGATAAAACAAGAAAAATGTAATCCTAAACCTTAAAAAAATAAAAATAAAAAATGACAAAATGTCTCAAAAGGTAAAGATCAAGCTATATTTTTAACGATATAGAGTAAACGACTTCGATATGTCTTAAATAAATAAGTTTTAAGTTCGGCATCTTTACATAGTTTCAATAACCGCAACCATTTTTAAAGAATCAAGTTTATGATTATACAGACTTAATTCAAATAAAGTTCAAAATAAACATATTGATGTGACCCTATAAATTACATGTAGTAAATCATGTTTGATAAGTTTGATACTTAACGTGCTATGTAATATAAAATTTATTTAAAATACGTATTAAAAAAATTGATTGATAATTATAATTGTAATAAGGGTTAAAGCTGTAAATTAGTAATATATTCATCTTTTTATACCACTGTAAATAATATACCTGATAAATTATCAATGTAAGCAAGATACTCTATGTTTATGTTCTAACATCAACACAATCAAACTTTTTACCTGATAAAATTATGTTTAGCTTACATGGATGATTCGGTGATTATCACCTAATTTTTATTTAAATATTTATGTTTAACATGTAATGGTACTGCTGGTGATGCATAGAATATAACTACCAAATTAAATTCCCTACTTTAAGTGATGGTACTACCGATCATGCTAATGGGACAATTGTCTCCACTAGATTATAAAGTTGGAGGTTCAAAGGTCTTCACCATTTTTTCCGGTCAACATTTTTCCGGTGCCCGTGAAATCGAAGATGGGATTTGCTAGCATATCACTCGTTTCAAACGTACCTTTTTTTTCAGTAAAATCTAGAAGCCAACGATGGGTTTCAAAGTTGGATTGCGATGATTGTGGGTCCTTGGAAACTCGCCGGAGATCGAGTTCTTTTTCATTTGAATGGAGCATACATCTAGGTTCATGTGGGTTTCGACTTACTGATTTGTTGATTTAGGTACCTATCTTTAAATAATGTTTTGGTCTATAAATTAGACTTCTAAATTAATTTTTCATTAGATAACTACTACAAAATAAGTATAATTAATGCTCAGTAAACTAGTTTTTAAGTTTTATGAGATTGATTTTTCATTTATTATATCTAGCGCTAAAATATCTTTATATGTAATTGTAATTCTTATATGTTATTGCCTCCTAGTAAAACTGTTTTGGGTGGCTTTTATATATTCGTCCTAAATTGTTAGCATAACTTCAACTAATTGCAAGTGAATGGCCCATTCAACTAACATTAGAAAAAAGGAGATGCGTGAGATAGGACTTGAACCAAGGATCAAGAGACTAGATAATAACACCCTTACAATAAAACCAAATGACTTTTGTTGTATAACAAGATTTTTCTATCTGTATGTTGTGTCGGGATTTAAATCATATATCTTTCTTATGTACGAATATGATATAAAATGTCAAATATAAAAATAAGATGTTAATTATAACTATATTTCTTACTTATATACCTACATTACTTTAACATAAAGAGGTCATAATGCCTAGTAAGAAGACTTAAAAGACAAAAACGAAGTTTAATTTTGTTATATATTCCTTTTATACGAAATCTATAACAATGCTATATGTATAAATATAAATATAATATAAATATCTATAATTATAAAATGTAATTATTGTTTTATTTCATAAATCTAGCTTACCACATCAACTTTTTTCTAATCATAACTTAGAAGTTCACAAGTCTTTATTAAATTTTTGACATGCATCTTTAAATTATACATTCACATTTTTCATTGTCTTCTTATTTGAGGCCTCCATATCAACTTTATACTAATTAGAAATTAAAAGTTCATTAATCTTGTAAATCTTCTGAACATATATCTTCAAATATACATTCATGTTTTTCTTTACCTTCTTATTTAAGTCCAACATTATCCATCATAACCAACTCAAACGCACAATTCAAAAATATATAACTATCATTTTACTATGGGTCTAGAAAGTTACCCAGAATTTAGTTCCAATAAACCAAAAACTCAAACTTCAGAAGATTATCCTAAATTCACACTTAAACACAAAAAACTCAACCTGATTAGTTCATTAAGAAACTGATTAAAATAAAAACATGGGCACTCATAAAGGTTTTGTTGGAACATTGTTGGAACTTGTTCTTTAATTGGAGATTTTTGATTCCACAGAAGAGCAAGGATTGTACCTGAGATCCTAAAACAATCAAACAGCTAAGACAACTAGTTCTAGTTGCTGAAGTCACCTTCGCTTAGTTACTGAATTCAATTGGAAACAAAGACAACTGGTCTTAGTTGATAAAATCACCATTGCTTAGTACATGAATTCAATTGGCAACAAAGACAACTGGTCTTAGTTGATAAAATCACCTACGCGCTGAAATGTTGAATTCAGTTATTTTTGCAACTGCCACAATGGTTCATGAAGGGTTGCGATGGTTGATAACCAACTTATATATATGTGTTCGTTTTGGAAACAAAACACAGTAGAATACAACCCACAGAATTCAGAAATACAAACCCAAAAACAGATTCATCATCTATTAGATTCGATAGATTCAAGTTTATTACTTGAAAAAGATTGTTGTATCCTCTAGACAGGAAAAATTTCTGTCTTAGTACACTGCAAACGCATGCCTCAATCAAGTTGTTATAATCATCAATCGCTTTGGATCAAGTTAGTTATTCATGTGTTCTCTTATTTGTACAATTATACATACTGAATATATTTACATATATTGTTCCTGTTGATTATTTATAATTATTGTTTATCTATTTCCTAACAGGTTTTACAAATGGCTTGTGAACATGCTTCAAATCGAAGATCAATTGATG
This sequence comes from Logfia minima, assembly GCA_963921325.1. Classification (NCBI taxonomy): domain Eukaryota; kingdom Viridiplantae; phylum Streptophyta; class Magnoliopsida; order Asterales; family Asteraceae; genus Logfia; species Logfia minima. The sequence continues at coordinate 5,940,449 of OY992766.1, read as the reverse complement.
AGTAAGCTTTTGGTCTAACCTTCTCCTTTTCCATGCCCTTACTGAGTTATTGGTTGCGTCTTAATAATTGTCTTTAACAAAGCAAACAACAGATAAACATTTCAAAAATTAGCAAGCAACACAATTAAAAGTCTATCACAAGAAAATTCAAAAGAAAAGTTGTCAAAGAACATTCATGAATGAATAGAAATATAGAAATACATATATGTACTTATGAAGCATCAGTCTTTACTAAACTCATAGAATTCAGAAATTACCAGTTTCATCTTTGCTTCAAGTTAGATTTCAAATTCAGTAACCTGCTAAACAACCATAAAGGAGACCTATAGTGGAAAAAACAATGAAATGAAACCACTACCTGTTGGATCATATGCCCAAGACACAACGTACATTATTGTTGCCTTTGATATATAATCCCAAATGGTCACACACTATGCAATTAATCCGTTAGACGTTTCTAACAAGTTTGTTTAAACGTATTGATTAAAGTCAAGAAAATTATCTTTAAGTTAAAAGATAATCGATGAATCATTGTTGTGATATAACATTTATGAAGTTACATAAAGTATTATAACACATGAAATAAGTATACATATATGATCATTTATATATGTCATTGATTCAAGGAAGCTTTGTCTAATATTTCATGCATGGCTTTTGCATGCATGTGTTAGTCACCTTGTTAGGTAACTAACTAAATGGCTAACTAAGTTTATAAAATAGTTAGATAAAGTTAAATGGGACATTGGGAAGGTGTGTGCAGATTTTTTGGAGACCTTGGGTTTCCAAAGTCTTCCACCAACTTCCAAGGCAAAAAGCTTCAATATCCTTTGGGTATTATGTTCCCCTTTTGTACCAATCTCTTCCTACATATGCAAGGGTATTGCATACACTTTATACACACAAAAAGAGTGAGTTTTAATCAAGTTTAGAAGCATATTTTCTGCTGAGATTTTGCTTCATCAAAAGGAGATTTTGAGTGCAAGTATTGAATGAAAAGCATATCAAGAAACATCATAAACTAACTACTATCTAGTGTAGTTTATTTTGGTTCTTGTGATTGCTCGATTTCTTCTTCTAACACTTCTAAACAAGTTAGTTTATGGAGTGTTCTTGACTTGCTAATCTAAAGCTAGCATTTGGATCTATCTTGCATTGGTGTGCATCCACTTGGAGAAGAGCATTTAAGTTCTTACATCATCTTATTGTTAAGCAACCACTACTCATCAAAGGTTGTAACCTTTCTTACTCCCTATGGTTGTTTACTTTAGTTTCATAATCATACATATGTGATCTTGGTGGGATTTGTTTTAAGAAAAATGATTGTAGTTTAATTATCAAATCGCTTCCGTTGTAAAATGCTTCTTGAAAACGTGTTTAAATCCCAACACTACCAACTAAATTGATAACATTTTTAAGACCCATAGTATAACCTCATGTCATATTAAATATACCTCTTGTATGACAAGTTTGTTGTACTTGCACCTATCTTAAATTACTAAGCTTGCAACTTCACAACATCTTAAGTTTTACCGATTGCCTCCAAGCCTGAAAATTAAATTAAAACAGAACTGTTAAACAACATTAACAGGAAAAAAATACATGTTAGGCACCAAAATGTGATCAGCAAGAAACCCAACTAAAACCATAATTAAGTATTGCATATTCCAATTTTGAATAGACTGATCAACATAAGCAGTTTAAAACCAAATCTAGACCCGTACAAATTATAATAGCCGTACATTAATCAGAGTTTCGATCCTACTTCACAGAAATTCAATCAATCAAACAAATATTCATGTCTGTTTTGTGTTTATATTTTACATAAAACTGTTTTTGACACAAAGAAAGCAAGGTGATTCAGAACCAATTATTATAAATAAGAAATTGAACAACCTACATGCCCACATGATGCAGCAATTTTGCCGTAACATCAGCACTTTCTTTGTGTTCGTTTTACACCTTCGGGTTTTTCAGTTCTATTATATGCACGTGTTTGAACAATTAGGGATTTAATTATTTAGAAAACTAACACAGAGATACCAAATTATGTACATCTTAACACACATTACTTTTATAAGATCCAATTATATACGTCTTAGCACAAGATTGATCTATATTAAAATTTATCTCAAATGGGTAAAATAAAAAATATCCAAAAAGAAAACATGTCAAATGGGTCAAGTGACCAGCTGGGTTTAAAAGTCCTAAAAAATATACAGTTTTATTAAATCAAACCACAATGATCAATGTAAAATTCAGAAAGCGCGATCTTCCAATAGCTTCAAGTTAGATTTCCTATTCAGTGAACTTCTAAAATACCATAAAAGAGACACATAGTAAAAAGGAAAACACAAGCGAACCTTTTCAAACTAATAGAAACTGAAGACCAACAGTCCTCAAGACATTTGACCCATGAACTTAAAGAAGTCAAAATGATGATGCTTAATGAAATTTTCTTCAATCTCTTCTTTGTACCAGCAGGTTGAAAAGCATCAGATTTCCAGCTTAGACATGCGAATGAAATGAATCAAAAGTCAAGTTGACCCATTTATGACAATATTAGAAAAACAGACTCATAATGACAATGCTCGTGCTTGTGTTAGTCTCTCACACATATTATGACAATACTAATCTCTGACCTGCAAAAATTTTCCTAAACAAAATAATAGAATAGAAATATTAAAATAAAAGTACTTTCATTCTATCCCTTTTTATTTATTCGTTTGCATACACCTGCATACTACTTTCAATTGTCATAATATAATGAATTATTTCAAGCTACTCATTATTGATTAAACACAACTCCAAATCCCCAATTGTCTCTATATGCATGTACGTAGACCAAAAATGTGATTCAAAAGAAATAAAAATAGCCAAAAATTAATGACTACCTTGAAAAAATAAGTCATGCTTTCTTCAAATCAACTCGTACATATACCTGAAAGTTGTTTGAGGTAGACGCGTTCAGGGATAATAATACAATGTTGTGAAATAATGGAATGATTTAGACGGTTTAGGTAAAAGTGTAATCATTACCATAATTAATTGAATTAATTGCATCTTGATGAAGCGCTTTACGTACGATTCACAATTTATAAATAATTGCAATTATTTTAATTTTTTAATTACTTAATAATCATCATACGTTCTAATTTTATTATTTTGACACACTAAACCTAACATCATCGGTTATTGGTGTGGGATTAGAGGGGCATCTGCATTATGAGGGGAAGGAGGGGTAAGCGATCTCAGCCGTTGATTTATGTGATTAACCCTTCATTCCCCTCAAAATGCAGTTGCCCCTTCAGAACCTAACCCTTTGTTATTGTATACTTTAATTTTACATCATATCTCTTTATAACAATTTTTACATAAACATAAACATAATCATTATAGTAGCTTATAATGTTTGCTTACATTTACTAACTTACATCACATATTTTACATACAACTTATAATCTATACTATTTAAGTTACGAAATGTTATTATGACATGAACTCAATCAACTTATAATTAACTTATACCTTCAACAAACAACTTTAGTTAAAAAGTATTATGAAACATATATCAATACCTTCAATTGTCAAAGAATAAACTTTTGTAGTCTTTAAATTTTTATTAAGTTTAATAACTTGTAATGTTATATAATGTAGGCAATAAATATACATCTCTTATGTAATCACTGTATTAAGAATCTGTAGTTAATAATATTTAGTCATTTTAAAGATTCAATAACTAATATAACTTTCGTGGTGCATTCAATGACTTTAAAGATTCCAGAATTCAAAAAAACATAATATTAGTATATGTAAATTACGTCATGTTAATTAAGTAACGTTAAAGTCAAATATTTAAAAGATAAAATGGTTTAATTACAAATTTCATGTAAATTAAAATTAAATGATTGATATGTGAAGGGGACGAACTAAAACCAACTATTAAACAAAATCAAAATTTGAATTAGAAAATAATCACAGTAATTCAATGAAAAAAAAAAAGAAACTTAAATCTAACACCCGTAATCTTTCGTGCAGTTCTCTTTTAATACATTTAAATAAAAATAGAAGAGAAAGAGATACATTATATGTCTAACACTTGGCAGTTAAGGTAGTTAATCATTATCCCGCCACCAATCTTATCATATCTAAAACATAACTGCTGCCGCTTCTTCTTCGTCGTTCTTCATCTCTTTCTCATGGAGTCTCTCTCCATTGGCATCACATCTTCCCCAATTTCCCCTGAAAACCCTAAATTTCATAAACTCAAAACCCCCAAATCAATTCTCTTTAAATTCACAAACTTTAAGTTACCCTCAAATTCCAATCATTTCACCAAGAAAACTCCCAAATCAACCAGCATTCCCCTCAAAATCAATAACCCATCACTAAAAACCCAAGCTTTATCATTCTTTTTACTGGGTTTTCAGTTCCCACTTTCTTCATCTGCTTCTGAAGAAATACCCATTATACCCACAACCCAATATTCTAGCAAAATCAACTTAGAACAAATTCTAGTTTCAATTGATGATTTTTTCAATAGATATCCATCTTTTGTTGCTGGCGTTGTTTTTGTTTGGTTGTTTGTTATTCCTGCGAGTCAAGAGTACCTGAGAAAGTATAAGTTTATTTCTGCCATTAATGCTTTCAAGAAACTTAAAGATGACCCAAATGCTCAGATGTTAGATATTAGGGATAGCAAGAGTTTGCGGTTTTTGGGTTCACCGAATTTGAAGATGTTCAATAAGAATGTGGTGCAGGTTGAGTTTGTTGATGGGGATGATGAGGGTTTTGTGAAGAAAGTGAAAGAGGGTTTTAAGGATTCTGCAAATACCACTGTTTGTATTCTTGACAAGTCAGTTTTTGCATACAATTATCAAATATAATTATCTTGTGCATCTACATTTTTATATTCCATCTTGCAAACTGTAAATTTCGGCGTTTGTAGAGAAAAATAGCTAATTGGTTAGTTTGTAAAGATAATTTGAAAAATTTGATCACCCTTAATTACTAATTCCTTGTGTTTGTATGTAAACAAAAGCTACATTGTGATAGAAGTGAATCACTGACATACTTTGAGCAGACTAAAATAGAGTAAACTACCAAGGGATGTCAAAGTGGTATATCAATATTGGAATAAGAATTGGAGAATTAGAGGTCCAAGGTTCAAACCTTGGCAACCGCATAAAAGTACAGAATAAAAGAGAACCCTTGCGTGGCCACTTTAGTCTCCCTTTGGGGGAGCTTTACCTGGTTCGAGTTTGTGTGGTGGTGGACTCAAACCTTGTGGATTAGTCGGCCAAAGGTTGGACACCACGATTATGAATAAAAAGTATAGAGTAGATACTTAGAAGAGTGAGTTAATATGTAGTTTTTGTTTCCTAAATGGGGCAATTTAATTGGAAGGAGACAAATTATAATCCTAGTTAAATGTACAAGTAGCACTTAATTCTGCTAATGATTCTGTCTTACTGGTTGCTACAAATATATTGGATATTGATGTTATTTCAAATTGAAATTGGGGTTGGCCTCGGAATTGGAGCACAATGTTTCGTTCTTGGTATGTAACATATATGATGGTAGTTTGATCTGTTTTTGATTCGTTTCTTTTGTTTGTAAGGTAGTTTTGATGGTGATTCCATGAAGGTAGCTGAGTTATTGTTCAACAATGGGTTCAAAGAGGCTTATGCTATCCGAGGCGGAGTTAGAGGCACCAACGGGTGGCTGGTACCTTTTACTTCTTGTCTGAATATTCTGGTTTCTTAACCATAACGCGTTGTGATTGGAACCGATATATATTTGTCAATATTTTGTATGCAAAAAGAATTGGATCCCTGTTAGATATAGATGCTAGTGAACCTAGAAAGCTTATGTGAAGACTAGAACGTGGTTATCTAATTCTAAGTTAGCATATTCATGACATCTCAAATTTTGATTGGTTTTAGTCTTTATTTGACCAAATAGTCAAAGAGGGACTCATTTCTTTATTAGAGTGAGCTCAAACATCCCTGAGAATCACAACAATTTTCATCTTGAATTTTCCAGGAAAAGAGCAATTTTTATATTTATATACTAGTTTTAAAGTTAAAGTTAGCTCTTTGTCGAATGTCATGTTTCCAAAGTGTGAAGTTGGCGATATAGGTGCACAAAATTTCCTTATATTTTAGTTACTGTAACTTGTGTTAGACATGCGGTTGGTAGTCATTAGTTCCAGGAATATGCATCTATTAGTCATTGCAATTTTCATTTGGTATATCCTGTGGAAACTTTCACATTTCCCTTCCCTTTTTATGCTACTTCTAAATCTAAAACTATCTGCTTACCAATAGTCATCATCATTTACATATGGATTATATTGATTGGGACCACAAGTTCTCCTATTTGGTATTTTTCACATTTGACGGAATTCATGTGCTTAGGATGATAATTACGGGGGAAGTCAGAAACCGACTGAAAAAACCGAACCGACCCATACGCTAAAAACCATATGTTTAAATTTTACACTTTGCCTTATAATTTTGTAACTTGTATTGTACAGGTAATATTTGCTTTTAGAAGATTAGGTTATGCTTTTAGAAGATTAGGTTAATTTACATGGTAAGATACTATGATTTGTTTGGATTAAATTTGTTGGGCTAAAATGAAAAATTAGCAATACTTAGTGGGCTTCATTGGCCCAGGCTCAAAATACGTCAAGACCGAAAATTGTTCCAAAACTGAAAAAACCGAACCATAAAAACCGATGGTTTCAGTTTTAAGCTTTCAAAAACCGAACACAAACTGACCCATGCTCACCCCTAAAAGGAACTACTTTTACTATGTCACCAATTCTTCCTTATTTGTCATCATAATTTACGTTCCTATTTTATTCACAGGAAATACAAGAAAGGCTTCTCCCGCCATCTGTAAACATTTACCCCAAAAGGAAAGGCCAAAAGTCAACGCAAGTAAACACCAATGGAGCATTCAAGCAACAAAGTGAAGTAAAAAACCAGCCAGATTCTGTAGCAGAAAGCACGCAAACAAACAATGGATGTGTCAACACATCTGCAGAACCAAACGCACGATCATCATCTCCATACACGATGGTGAGATCGTTTATTCTTCAACTAAATAACTAAACACCAAATAGCTAACTACTAATGCTATAATTTTAAATGCAGTATCCCGATATGAAACCACCATCTTCTCCAACTCCATCAAAGCCTCAATAGCGAAGCTGATTCTTCCTCAATGCACAGACTCATTTTGTACTCACTGAGTCAACTCAATATGTATCTTCTTTGCATTAAATCATAGTATTGACATGTTTGAGTCTTCTTAGTCTCACTATGTTTCTTATGGTGCGGTTAGAAGTAAAAAAGTTGAGGAATTGTGTAAAAATCTACGAGTGGTCACAATGTGATATTTTGTATGGTATAGTAAGCTTGGTCTTCAGCCCAGAATTGTTTCCATGACTCTTGCAATTATAATGATATCATTGTTTGATGATATTAGTTGATTTTACATATAAACTTAATATCTCTCAGTTGTAGTTTTTCGTAATGATACATGTTCAAACCTAACTTGCAAGATTATATCACAACGTTTACGCGTAATTATCATTCTCCCTGTATACATTTGTCATGGGTTGATTGTCGTTTAATATGCAGAAAGTGTCGTTTGCTACTTTTTACTAGGGATTTTGTACTAATTCTGCAGAAAACTAGCACTCATTGTATATACACTTTGGTGATAAAGTCAAATATAGTGGCTCCTAGACCAGTGGTTAGCGCATAGTAATTATCATTTTTAATTGTATGTATTGTTTTCGTGTCAAGCTTATTTTAATTTTTATAGTACATCATTATCATTTCAATGTTTATAACTACTCTGCAATAATTAATAGGAGCACTTTAATTGTTATCAACGTTAAATATAGGATGGAATTATTACAGTAAAGTTTGTTAAAATGATAATGATAATAATAAATATTTTAATTTTAATTTTAATATATTTATATTTTTTTGACAAAAAACAATACTAAAATTATAAATTATTCTTTGTAATATTTTCTTTTAACATCGGAATTCTTTATTAAAAAGGAAAAACTAGCAAGAAGCTAGTCAGGACAATACAAAATACATTAAGAAATAGCTAGACTAGGATTCTGAAGCCAACCTACCCAATTAACGTTCCTTTTTCTATTTCTATAATTACACCACAAATAAGAATGTGTAACTACCTTATCAAAAATGCTCGACAATTTCGGTTTATGAATGCCAAACAACTGAGAGTTTCGAAAGCTCCAAATATGCCACCATAGAACATAAAACACACCTTCCAAGTAATTTCTTTGCACAAGGGAAATACGTAACCTCAAAAATCAATCAACCCAAAATGAATAAGAATCAATGAATGGTATGTCCATATCCCACCATGTGGCCACCTTCGACATCAAAGAAGCTGCAATCGGACATTTGAAGAACAAGTGCATTGCTGATTCCCTACCTCCTTGACACAACGGGGAAAGAATATCAGGAATCTCCATCCCTCTCTTAAGTTGACACGAGTAGGCCATCTATCCAAAGACAGACGCCAAGCTAAAATGTTAACTTTGATAGGAACCATCTTAACCCATCTTGTTGGAATTTGACTAGTCGGTAACAAGTGCTTATCAATGAAACATCGAGCTGACGCCACAGAGAACTCACCCGAACCAAGCAACGACCAACTCCACCTATCACACGACTGGGTCAATGAAACCGCGGACAACAGATCATGTAACTCAGACAATTGCTGCTCCTCTACACCGCCCCTAGGTAATCTACGCAAAGACCTAGCCAAGCGATCACCACTTATCTTGACTGGAACCGAATCTTGCTGATTCAAATCAAGAGCAAAAACTCTTTGAAACTTTACCTTTAACACCCAATATGATATTCAAAAATCGGACCAAAATGAAGTAGACATGCCATCTCCCAACTTCCTATTACACATTGCCAAGAGATCTACTTACCGAACCCTTCCGTTAAGCCAGGGGACTCGCTATAAGACCCAAACTTCCATGTGTAGCCTTTACAACCCTAACCCATGTAGCGCCAGGGAACGACAAGAAACGCCACACCCATTTAAAAAGTATAGCACGATTAAACGCCAATAAACTGCTAACTCCCAACCCACCCAACTTTTTATCCGCCATGAAATGCTTAAAACTTACCCAACTTTTCTCACCCAACTCCGCTCCCACAAAGAATTTGGTACGCATACATTCTGTAGTAGATATGATTACCATGTGAGCTCTATATATCAACATATAATACGACGGAACTGAGCTTAGAACCGATTTCAAGAGTGTGAGACGGCCACCGATCGATAAAGTTTTTACTTTCCATTTCGACAGTCTCGTGACAACTTTTTGCACTACCTCCTTCCACAACTCTTGTCTAAACATATTTGCACCCACAAGCAAGCCTAGGTACGTAAACAATAATTGCATCGAAGCACACGCGATAGACCTAGACAACCGATCCACCTCCCCTGAGCGACCCCTATACCCGACAGTTTACTCTTTTTTAGATTAATCTTTAGACCCGAAGCCAAATGGAAGCAATGCAGAGCCCAAAAAAGAGTACAAACATTTGATTCTTTCCATTCCCCCACAAACACTGCATCATCTGCATATAACAAGTGTGAAAGAACCACGGGATCCTCAGTAGAAAGCGATAACCCTGTAAACATATCACGCTCCACCACCCTTTGGAAAGAAACATGCAAGCTTTCCATCACCAAGATAAACAAGAACAGGGATAAAGTGTCTCCTTGACGAAGATCACGATAAAACTGGAACTCCTCAGTCGGCGACCCGTTTGCCAATACAGACCCTCTCGCGGAAACCAAACATCCTTGAATCACCCCCTCCATTTCTCCCCAAAACCCATTCTTCGAAGAACATCATCTAAAAATCCCATCTAACAGAATCATAGGCTTTTTCAAATTCAACTTTGAAAACCATAGCCTTCTTCTTTTTCACTTTACACCAAGAAATAACCTCATTCATGATCATCGGACCATATAAAATATGTCTACCTTTAACAAAAGCAGACTGTACAGGACTCATCAACCCATGAATATCACCAGACAGCCTATTAGCTAATATCTTACCAACAATCTTGTATTGGCATCCTATGAGACTAATAGGGCGAAAATGTTTCACGAACTTCGCATCTTACACCTTGGGGATGAGTGCAATAAATGAAGGATTACAACCCTCCGGAAACATGGAAGTATCAAAGAACTCCCTTATCGCCACCACTATCTCACTCCCGACAATGCCCCAAAAGCGTTTGAAAAACTCGGAAGTGAAACCGTTAGGATCCGGGGATTTATCAGTCCCACAATCCCAGACTGCTCTCTTGACCTCCTCAGCTGTGATGTCCCCCTCAATATCCAACGCTTGCTCAAAAGTCAATGTATTGTTAGATTCTTGCATAACTGGAGGCCTAACCAAATCTGGCCGCAAAAACCTATTAGCAAAATGAGAATAAAATTCATTTTTTACTCCTCCCGGCTCCTCAATCCATTCCCCGTCCACTAGGATACCTCTAATTGCAAATTGGCTCCATTTCTTGTTCATTATACCATGAAAATATCTAGTATTTTCATCACCTTCAATTGCCCATTTTATCTTCGCCTTTTGAATAACATCTTCCGCCTCAACTCGATCAATATCTGCAATAGCCTTTAACAAGGATGGTCTCGACATCATTTCACCATCCGAGACCACCCCTCGGTCCACCCTTCCCTCCAAATCGGCCAACTTTTTAGCAAGGTCAGCCCTTACCTTCGTACGAGATTTCCTAGACTTGTCATTCCAAGTTTTGATATTTTGTTTCAACAATTGCAGATTTTGTTTTAGAACTACCATCGCGTTGCCACCCGACACACCATCATTCTCCCATGACTCTTCAACCAACTTATCGAACCCCTCCATATGAAACCACGAGTGGAATAGCTGAAACAGTGAACGTCTGTAATCAAGCACCATTTCTTTCAACAATATGGGTCTATGATCTGACAAGAAACGATCTAAGACCACACTAGTAATATGAGGGAACTTCTCCGTCAATCCTTCCGACATAAGGAAACGGTCAAGTTTACTCATTTCATCCGACGCCTTGGTAGCCCATGTAAACGAGTACCCTCTTAGAGGAATATCAATTATGGCCGCATTTGCTATGAATTCATTAAACACACCTGCTAATTGTGGATAAAAAGCCGATCCAAACCTTTCACTCTCATTCCGAACTTCATTAAAATCCCCCATAATGATGACCTCACCATGCCATCTCGTGATAATAGCCATAAGCTGATTCGAAAGAATCTTTTTTGTTTGTCGCACACTCTCACTTGCAACTCTCGACACTTCCCCATCCGCACGCAGAGTAAAACCCGACGGGTGAGAGAAATCAACGGAGCTCAATTTAGCCTCTTTTGCATTCACCCTAGTGAATGGATTATTAGTCTTTAGTATCAAATCATGAAGGTCAAATGGATCATCAGACTACCCCTCTTTGGAAGAAGAACATTGTCTTTCAAAACCTTTCGATGCCGTTTTCAGGATCCCCACTGACTCATTATCATTATCATTCCATACTTCAACATGCATAGATTTATCAAACTCTCCTTCCTCCTTAGATCCCACCTCAGTACCATCATCCAATCCATTCTCATCATTCCTTTCTTCTGGCCTTGTATCATCATCAATAAAGTTTGGGACCCATCTTGTGATTTCTTTGGCACGGACAATAAACACCTTGCCTTTTAGTATGATCTTAATCGACTCCGTAATCAAAGTTGGGACAATTATTTTGACACATAACCTACGGCTATACAAGTTATTGTCTTTAGGATCTATCATAAAGACAACCTCACCCCACCTTCTTGCAATCTTTGAAAACATCATTCGAGTACTAGCTATCGGAGGTACCCTTCAATGTCAACCCTACTACCCATCGATTAATTCCCCACAGTCACCATCTGTTTTCGCATAGGGTATTGTTCTCTAGCATATAGTGCCACATTTGCGAATAAATGAAAATTACCGATCCAAATCATACAAATATTCGATACTAAGGTTTCAACATTTGCAACCTTAATGAAGTGAACAAAAACATACAACTTACCTTTCTTAGATAATCGTTTTGAGATATAAACGTCGATCACCGTTCCGTACTTCTCGCAGATCCTTCATAATTCATGTGAAGACAGGTGGGAAGGAAAATTCGTTATGTAGATACTATGTGACACTTGTGCAGCCATAGTCTCGTTTGAAACCCTAAAGTGTCCTCCAACCTTATTCTTTTCAAGCCCCATAGCAGACCTTAATTAACGAGAAATCAACCCCCATTAGAAAGGAATGATGACCTGAAGCGTTTGAACCCGCCCCAGGTGAAAAAGAAACTCCGATTGTATTAAAAACTTTGTTTGGATGTGAATGTAAGGTTGTTGAGCAAAGGATGCCCAAAAGAGTTTATTCTTTGTAATATGAGATTTATTTTCTTTAAAAAACTATATGATATACAACTTAAGTTTTTATATCACAATTATTATAACTTTTAAGTGTGATACACACTAAAATTTTTATAATGCGTATAATTTTTTAGTGTGTATCACATATTTTTTTAAAAACTTTTTATCTCATATTAAAGAGTATAAAATTCTAATTATTTTTGATACTATTTTTTTATTAAAAATGTTAATTAATTTTAAAATTAAAAATTAAAAATATTTATTTTTATCATTACTATTGTAACAAACTTTACTATTTGAACCTTCTCCGATTTATACGTTAAAAGTTAAGGGTTGAAAATGTCACTATTCTATATATATGTATATAGGGGAATGATCCATAGGGAAGTTTCAAAATTTGGAGAAGAAGGGAAGTAAATCTTAGCCCTTGATTTTTTTAGTAAAAAATGTTTTTAACATTCATTAATGATGAATGTTAAATTTTGAAATCTTTTGTAATTTTTAAAATTCATTTATGATGAAATTAATAGTTCAAATTTAGTTCCCTCATTCTGTATGTATATATATATATATATTTTCAATTTTATACTTCATTTGTTCTATTAGTGAAAGGGTCGGGTGAAAAGCCCTCTCATAATATTTGCCCGACTGAAGACTGATTATCTTGGCTCAAAGTACACAAATTTACACACTCAAATCCTGTTCGTTGAATAAGGTTCCCTTTTTCTTTTCTATAATATAATCGTTGCAAATTTCCAATATCTGAAGTTTCATATTTGGTATCAGTATGATTTCTTGAAGGTGTAATGGTTTCCGACAAGGAAACTTGCAATGGAAGTCTTTTATCAATTGATTTCCGAATTGATTAGGGTTTGTAGCTCATGGTGTTAGTGATGGATATTTGTCTGTGTTATTTCAGAGACCTCTTAAGGTTTGTTCATACTATATCGGAAAAAAAAGAAGAAGAAGAAATGAAATATGTGAACTGATGTCTCAATAATTGACAGGAAGAGCATGATAAATGCAGTTTCAATGATCATGAAGAAGCTTCTGATAATGCCACTTTAGTATGCATATATTTGCCCTCTTTTAGAAAGTCTTAAACTATTTGTCCAATGTCTAAGTATATTTTAATGATTACAAAATAAGTCTTTTTTATTAGTGATAAAGACCAAACATGTTATTAGAACTTGAAAATATGTCAAAAATAGAAATGTTACAATTTTTATGAGACTGAGATAGTAATATAGCTTACCTCATAAATATGTAAATTGAGTCAAATTTACTTAACACTCCGTAGTTCTTTGCTATCTTGTATTAGTGGTGGTTGATGACTGTGGTTGTCTCTGATGAATGCAAGGTGCATATCACTGATGATGATGGTTATCGATATCATTTCATGTAGTATACAGCCTTTCTTACAGAGGGCCAGTCGGGAGGGAGGGGGGGGGGGGGGGGGCTGCCCTCCAAGAAATTTATAATTACCGAATTTTCTTTTTAAGGTAATCAGTGACATTTTTAAATTTTTGCCCCCTCAAATTGATAGTAAAGAAAGAAAAATTGCACCCTCATATATAAATTTCTAGCTCCGCCCCCGGTGCCAAGGCTCTACTTCCGTGTACACAGTAGCGGTAAGTTGATCCTTACCTCTATGTAACTTACACGTAGAGATGGAAAGATGGATGGGTCGGGAGGGGTAGCCTGCCAAAATGGATTCAGGTCAAAACATATCACTTTATAGCATGTGTAGTGTTGGGTTGTGACCTGCTAACAGTTTCTGGTTCCATTGTTTATAAATAACTAACGAGCTCAGCATTTTTGAAGTTATACCCATTCAACCCATATATAGTTAAATGGATCGAAACTGCCAACTCTACTTACATGTGATTTGTTTCACTATATTAAGTGCATTGGTGACTTTCTGGTCTGATTCTTAAACCGGTTCCTAAATCTTGAAAACTCTTGCTCTTTTTCTTTTCTTTAACTTTTGGACACTGGTTAGCATTTTTTTACTGTTCTTGTTTTTGTATTGATACTTGCAATCATACCCTAATTATGTGATACCTGTTTAGAGGTATCAAAAAACTGATGCTTGTCAAGTTTGTAGATGGACAACCCTTGAACCTAGATCAAATTGAGAAGAACCTACCAACCAAATCGGCCGAGGTGCTGATAGAAAGTAAATGGACCTTCAGAACTCAAGAAGTAAGTTTGTTTCATTGATACATTGATTTTCTGTACATGGTGTCTAATGCATGTAAAATACTAATTTCTATCTTAAATGTTGATTAGAGGTTTTATGCTTTCATTTTCTTAAATGTAGGAGCACCCATACCTGAATCGAGCAACATTTAGCATCATTTAGCATCATTTAGCATCCTGGTTTTCTGTTGTTGAACAAGTGTTTGGTCTAAAATTACCCTTTGAAATGCTTAAAAGCATTAGCTAACCATTTTCATGCTGCCATTGGCAATGTTTGTGACGTTTTTTAGAGCAGTTGAACTTGTGAGTACTTGTATAGAACGATAGCTTGTAAATTGCCTTATAAGAATTTTATAATGAAGTCAAATGATTACACAGCAAAAGTTAGATTGTGAACATTCTTCTAGTAAACTTTACAAACGCTACAGTTAGCACTTTGGTTGATTGTCTTTTATATCTGTAGCAACTGCTGAAACTACACTTTTCACGGTTGTTCTGCTAAAGCAAGCCAAAAATTCTATGTTTCCTTCAGCACCCTTTAAAGGAGACTCTATCCAGCCGGTGCATTGGAAACCAAGATCTTCTACACCCTTGACGATCTTCTCAAGCACCTATACCGGAATAATTAGCCAATCAGGTATAAGAAAGGTTACAATGTCACATATTCCAAATGTTTGCTATAAGAACAGAACCAACTATATACCTCTTGATGAACTGCGGGATCTCTCACAATTCCACCTCCTCCCACCTGTTGAGAGATTTAAGATTAGTGCAAGTTTGAAGCGATTATACTCAAATTTGAGGATCTTTGTACATGAGACCCACGGAAAAAAGAATAAAAGTGAAACAGAACGGGCAGCCTAAGTCGTCTTTCATACTTGTGATCTACGGGCCTCAAATTGAGGTTTAATTAGTGTAATTAGCGTAGCCTCTTCTTTCATCAAGTTAACAACAGCAGGCATGACCTGCAAAAAGAGATAAACATGATAAATGAATAAATCATTATTAAACTGCATAAAAGGGGCTTTAAGTATTAGTTAAACTGCTCACCAGTAGGATAGAAATGAATGAAAGATCCAAAGTCACCAAGTCAACCTTCTCAGGAAGCTCAGTAAGATATCTCAAGTTTGTTCTCTCAATAACAGATACCCGTTCATCTCGACGAATTTTATCCGCCACCTGAGTAAAAGTTAGCATCAAGTTAAACTTCTAAAATTTCTTTTATTCTACATATTATATTTCAATTTTTTGCAATTTCTGTTCATTTATTTGGCATTACCTGCCCATATCCTACATCAACACCATAAACAAAAGAAGCACCATACTGAAGCAAGCAATCAGTGAATCCTCCAGTTGACAGCCCCGAATCAAGAGCCACTTTTCCAGTAACATCGATGCTTAATTGTTCAATGGCAGCTTCTAACTTATGTCCTGCTCTAAAGTAAAGGTCAAAATCAAACATAAAGGTGATAAAGCCAAGATTCAATAAAAATTTGAAGTTATTTTGGCAGAATAATCACCTACATACATATTTCGGTATTTCAGCCTTGATCTCCACAATGGCTTTGTCAGATACAGGATGTCCAGCTTTCGTTACAACTTTCCCATCAACAATTACCTTGCCTAATGAACATATTTATAAACATAGTAATAAAGAGTCAATTTAGAGGTGGCAATTTCGACCCATTAATGGTTGATTCAGGTTATGTCCACGGGCTAAAACAGGTAAATCAAAAAAATAATTACAGTATTATCTATAATCTATATCTATAATCTATAACCCTTATTAAGCATTTAACACTCTCTTTCTTAATCCTTAAAAAAGGATATCGGAAATTACTATTTTATCCCTCTGCTTATCCTTCACTTATTAATTATATAAATCATTCAATTAATATTATATTTCACATAATACATTTAAATATATTATTTCTTCTTTTATATCAATTTACAATTACAATAATTTAAACTATTATAAAAAATCATTCAGATACCATTAAATATTTGTCTTTCAATATCAACATGTGAAATCTTCACCCGCTACTGTGCGCGGGATTCGACGCTAGTTCAAATAATACAACCTTATGTAATCATATTTGACACAATAATTCGTTTTAAAAAACAAGTTGAAACTTTGGACGATAAAGGTTCCAGGTCAACCCAACCCGCCTTGACCTGTACAAAACCTTACCTGTTGGTTTTGATCTGTTATCCGATTCCCCCATTTTACCACCACTAGTTTTGAGGTATTAGTGCATACTGCATAGAAAACACATAATTAAGAGACGAGTGACCTTGTAAAATCCATGATTGGATGTAGTTTCGACTGTATTGCTGAAACTTTTCTAGACATACTTCATCCAGCCTCTTCTTCCTACGAAACATAAATTGAAAAAACATGTGTGAAATAACAGATGGTATCCCGTAACTCAAATAACGGAATAGTAAACTCAAGACATCAATGAAATGCACTTGGAGCAAATATATGGAGTTATCATCCATCTGCAATACATCAGTTGACATTACCATCAAGAAAGATGCAACAACTAAATCAAGATTGCATGAATGGTTCGATTCTTCAGCCACATAAAACTGCCTTTAAGTGACATAAGACTGCAGATTCCAGTATCACCAAAACACTATTCTAAATGACTGAAACAATGACACGTTTGACTTGCAATTACTTTTAGTTTCACTAGCACACACATAAACTGGTTATACACGATTGTATAGATAACAAGCAAAAGGCTCATACTTATACAGTTATACAGAAACATAGAACATTGGGATATTTACCCAGTTATATATTTGTGAAAAATTTATATAGATAGAAATGCTTACTTCTTTGCAGGTATAACTTTTCCTGACTTCAAAGTCGCGAAGCTTCTTATTTGACAAATATTACGAGCATCGGTCCATCTCACTGAAAATTCAATGTATAACTAGTCAGAATCTATCCAGTATAACTCAAATCTTAATGCTAATCATTTTCATCTAAGCATAATCCTTTTTTCTTTTCTTTTTAAATATCATTTGACAACAATTATATACATACATACAGCTAGGGTACATTCAGAAACTTCAATAGCCCTAAATACAATTAAAATATTCTTGTCTGAACTAAGAATTGAGCAACTCAGTAATTATTTTAAGGCTTTTACTGGTCAAGATTGTATAGTATCAACAAAAATTAATAAATATTACTCCATTCAAAAAATATTTAGGAATTTAATAGCAATAGCAAAAAGTTACCTGGCTGCTGAGAGAGGTAAGTATTTGTGGATAATGATAATACTTCATTGGTGGAAGTGGAACTAAGCCAACCGTAACGGCGAAATAACGGCAGCTTCAACAATTGCAGCGCCATTGATCCGTTTGTGTGTGCAGGCGTGCAGCTGCGGAGTAAAGCCACCAAACCTGAAATGGGCTGCTATTAGGCCCATTGGATAGTGAAATTGGGCTATAAAATTGGTGAAATCAAATGACGTCCAGTTTCAGTTTTAAATAATATATTTCGATAGGTCTGAAAAATGAAAATATAGAGGAAACTGATCATTTTTTCGGTATATTTTTTTAGATAAATCTCTCCTCCGATCATCTACTTTAAAAATACAACTATATTTATTTTATAACTACTTAATTCATGTTTAGTCAATTTTCTTAAGAATTTTTTAAATATAAATTTTATTAATAATGTTACTTTTGTTTGATTGTAATTGTTGTAGTGTAAATATTATGGAAATTTTTGTGTTTGATGTATAACTTTCTCAATAATTTAATTTAATTAATTTATTAATAATAGTTAATAAACACTAGTGCTTATTAATAATAATTATTGATAGTTTAACAATATACAAATAAGACTAATAATGATATTAATACTAAAAAACATTGATAAAGGTTTTTAAAGGATGAACCGTTTTTCTATATATAGAGAAAATATAAATTATTCTATCTCTATCGCTAGATATAGAGGAACTGTTGGAATGCGTTTTTCCTTCTCTATCACTATATTTAGAGATAGAGGAGGTATTTAGAGGAATATTGGAGTTGGCGTTAGTCTTGCAGGGTGGCACTGTGAATTAGAAATAATGTTACGCTAATTTGATATAATTTGAAAATAAAGTAACAATAAATACCCGTCCGTCCTAGTCAAAGTGTCTACTCTAAAAATGTATGTAGTTTTAAGAATATTCACTAACTACACTTTTCACCAATAAAATATCATTTCAACCAACTAAGTCTCTTGGCTTCAGTGACATTGGCAGAGGTATGCCTTAACTTCGCTCCAATTGATAAGATTTTCATTTAGAAAGCATGATGTGTAGGATGAGGTTGTTCTTATGTATTATATACCGTACTAATATTTTAGCTAAAAAAATAAATTGAACATTATATTAAACTTCTAAATCATTTGTTGGAAAGTACCACCCCAAAGACCATGAAAGTTCAGATCATTTTATTTATAAAACCTATTTATTAACATCATTTTTATGAAGAACTACGGAAAAAGTAAGGGACTTAAAAAATTTTGGTCTTAAAGGTCCAAATGGAACTTATTTACCCTTTTCTGGTATCAATACTCATTATCACAAACTTCAATGATTTACCTTCACAAAATTATGTTAAAATATGAAGATTTACAAAAATAACCACTAAATACAATTGTGATCCATAGACAACACTATCCAACCAAATGATATGGGGATAAGGGTGGCAAGCCATCCAAAAATTTATCATCCAATAAGGACCACCCATGTGTAAAAAATCACCTTTGGAGTAGAAGCCACAAATTTTCTGACCAACATGGTCACAATAAGTTATTCAAAGTTGAAGAAATTGGACACAAGAAGAATCATCAACCATGGCTAGCCTCCAGCTCAAAACTGGGTTGACCTCTTCATTGACCACCACAAGGCCTGTTGCACCCAAAGGCCTTTCTGGTTCACCTCTCAAGGCCTTCCCTTCTTCCAAGAGATCTTCATCCACCATTAAAGCCATACAGAGTGAGAAGGTTGTCATTTCTTTTTTTCTTTTCTATATAAATCTGCAATCTTTTGATTTTCTATGAGAAATAGTACGTTGAATACAGTAACTTAAATGCCCATGTTGGAGATTAATGTACAAAAAGGCTAATTCGGCTTTCTCAGGTGTTTCATGCTTCTTTAGGAATATGTCAACAAAGAGACAATAAAACTTTTCATCGAAGTGGAAATAATTGAAGGTCCTTTAAAATTTATTCATGAAAGAAAAATGTTCGCATATATAATTGTGTTAATGTCTTAATGAGTTACTAATAAAACAAAATAGTTTGCAAGGCATTTATGCTAAGATTGTTACTATATGAATAGTAGATTAATCTACCTTGAATGATCGAATCCACCTCAAACATGAGAGTCAAAGTATACTAGAAAATGTATTTGCCCTGTATAAAAGAGTATACCGATCTGTTTATACATAAGCGATAATCATAAACACAAAGTTATTGTATTTATATTGTTCGTCCGAGTACCCATGTTACTAATAACAAGCGCTTTTGGTCATAATTCCCCTAATTTAGTTATATGCACTTTAGCTGTTTAGCTATCAGGGTGGTAAAATGGGGTGGAGTGTTTGGGAAACGGGCGGGGTTGGGTTGGATTGGCCTATCAATACTTTTTGATTATTTTCTAACATTCGGTATATAACTAATATGACAAATATGATTAAAAATGCTATATAATCTACTACTTTATCTGAAATAAAACTATTCAGAATGGTTACAAACATTTAAATACCTTTAAACACTTTTCGACCCATTTGACTAGTCTGTTGTATAGCAAAGTTTCTCCCCTTTACAAGTTTGTCACGTTAATAATGTAATACAGCCTGAATTTACCAATTCTTTTATACATGTGTGGAAATTGTCACCACTGTAAATAATGCATATGTTCCAACTCTTTTATACTTATTTTGTATCTCCACATTTGTAGTTTCTTTTGGCTAATTCAATAAAATTGTGCAGCCTACATACCAAGTCGTCCAGCCCATTAATGGTGACCCATTCATCGGAAGCCTTGAGACACCAGTGACATCAAGCCCGCTAGTTGCATGGTACCTCTCAAACCTTCCTGGATACAGGACTGCAGTTAGTCCCTTGCTTCGTGGCATTGAAGTCGGGCTAGCCCACGGGTTCTTTCTAGTTGGCCCATTTGTGAAGGCAGGCCCATTGAGAAACACAGAGTATGCAGGTGCAGCCGGATCACTAGCTGCAGGAGGGCTTGTTGTGATTCTTAGCATTTGCTTGACAATGTATGGGATTGCATCATTCAAAGAAGGCGAACCATCTATTGCACCATCGTTGACTTTGACCGGGCGGAAGAAGCAGCCCGACCAGCTTCAAACAGCTGATGGTTGGGCCAAGTTTACAGGTGGATTCTTCTTTGGTGGAATCTCTGGTGTCACTTGGGCTTATTTTCTTCTTTATGTTCTTGACCTTCCTTACTACGTTAAGTAAGTTACATTACTATTTGGGCCTTTTTGATTGGTATTGAAACCATGATACTTTCAATTAAGATATACTTTGTGCTATGGAAAACTGTAACAACTTCTAGGTTTAATGGTTATGAAAAACATACAATCGATTATATCGACAGATAAGAATGATGGGTACTAAGTTTTACAAATATTAATTGTTTATTTAACATGCCAATATTTGTTTATAAGCATAAGTGGGATATATATTGATATGTTCATTTGCATTTCTTGATGTCACGAAAAGTAACCTCATTGTTATCATATGTGAATTTCACCCGAAATTATTCTTTCAACTACTTTCTGCCATCTTCACTTGAATATTTTATTACTTATAATGTTCAATCATGTAAAAGAAAACGGAAAAACATGAAAAAACCATATTTGCATGAAGATTAAAGTATGCGCGATGCCGTTTTCCCCATAGTCGTTCAAGCAAACTAACAACCAAGTGATCAAACAAGGAAAAAACACAGGACAATAATGATATAGCCATCAAACATGATTGAATAGTGTCAATGTATTGTGATTTTGGTAAACGAAAAAAATATATATCAAACTGCTTAAAGAACTATTACCTTTATATTCATTTTCTCAATAACTTTCTAAGTTAGATAGGTAACAATTTATTTGGTTTATACGAACCTTTTTTCGCATTATAATTTGTATCTATGTATGTAACTAATAGTTGAATAATTCAAAATATAATGACAAGAGTAACATGTAAGGGTAAATTTAATGACCAGGTAGCGAGAGCTTGATTAACAAGCATTATGGTTTTTTGACAGATAAATCTATTCCTTCATATATATGTTTTTCCCATTCCCAATTTGTGGCAGATATGTAAATTTAAGATTTGTTTTGTAAACTATGTTTGTTAATTTAACAATTCTAATTAAATAACATATCTCATAGTTTAACAGGTTCCAAAGTTAAAAGAGAACCCATTAAAGTATTAAACCCATGACTCTCTTTTCTCCCACATCGCTAGTTAGCTGAAACAAAATAGGGTATTTAATACTGATGGAGAGACCAACAAGCACGACCTTACTTGAACAGGATCTGTTCTATAGGCTCGTACCTCTATATTCTTGATTCCTAAGAAGACAGAAACCCACGTTTGGTTGATGAACCATGACCATGTAGACAGAGCGTGATTAACGTAGCCTTGTGGTCTTCACCATGGCAAAGTAGAGGATCGTTGCCAGCCCATCTGATGGGTCCTGGCATGGCTACATGGTTGTCTGACAGACAAACACATCATTTTTAGATGAGTTTTGCAATTGCTATGAAGTATGGAATCATTTGGCTCGGTAGAGGATCTTAAACTGTTCGATAAAATGCGTGAACTAGAATATGTATCTTTCAGGGCCGGGTTACTATTTTTGTTACTAACGATGTGGATTCATTCAGGAAGCTGATGACTTGATTCCATCTTGAATGAGTATACATGCACGTCTTAAAATGATGTGAACTACTATGATGACTAATATATTGAAGGATTCGTGTGTGCAGTCAACATGAATAACAGAGTCAGGGAGTATCTAATAGGTGCGGGAGCACACCGTAATGTTTGTAGTTGATAAAACCACAGCGGTGTGTAAGGTTTTTAGTATAACAGTAATCAATATATAATGTCCACCACTTCATATGTTCACTACAAGTACTGGTTCTTACACTTCCTTTAATTTTGTGAAGCAAATATTGGTAAACAATCGGGTATGCACAACACACCATTGGTTTGCATGCCTTACACGCCTATCAACTATGGTCAAGGTAATAAAGTTTCCATACATTTATGCAACAATGCCTTCTTAAAGGCAATTTGGTTTGCTACCAAGACCTCGATGATATGCAATTTCTCATCATGTAGGTGAACTGCAATTTATCATGAATGAAATGAAACAAGGAAAAGGGCAGCTCCCATTAAGACCCACGAAAATTTTAAAGTCTTGAAATTTCAGGTCCATTGCAGGACCCTTTGACTTTGGATCTGCTTGTTGGTTAAACCATTTTTTCTCCAAAATTTTTTAAGGTCCTTTATTCTTATAGTCTGGCAATCTGAGTTGACATTGCAGGGGCCATGGATACAACTGAGGGAATGTCTGAATCATGAATACAATTGTAAGCTTCGAGGGATGAACATATGGAGTGTAGCTACAATTATCATACTCTGCTCGGATAATCGTGCACTTTGTTTCATCTACTAACAAGGTGAGTTTCGTGTTCATAATTGCGAATGTGAGCATTAGTGGTTGATTTGTACATGACTATGATTCCTATAGTTCTATTAAGCCAACTGTTTAGCTCCAGCCGGTAGGCGATGTATTTGTAAATCTAAAGTGCTTATGACTCGGTTGATTTGTTCGGTTTGGATATTCCTATACACTATTTGCTGCTACGCTGTTATTTTTACACTATATTCCTACTCGTATTCTATGCACAACAAATGTATTTATTATTTAAACCTACGAGCTCACCAACATTATGTTGACATTTCCGAATATTCATTTTCAGGTAATAACAATAAGAATGCTTAAGGATGATAGAGTTTTTTATATAGCTTTAGTGAGACCTAACCCTCGTGGGTTGTTTGTTCTTTTAATAAATCACCTTAGTGCATTCATATGGATTTTGTTGTTTTGTTTGGTTTTGGATATTGTTTGAAACTTGTTCCGGGTTGTGGGATTATATGACTTGATGACCATGTTTGTTGTGGTATTGACTAACCACAATACAAGTCTCAGCTTGTGTCGGAAGTCGTCATGACATTTTGTGATAGTTTTTCGTTTAGTGATTTCTCTATTATTTTATATCAATGTGTTATTATGATCATCTCTGTCACGCCTCGCGTTTCCGCCTAGGCAGGGTGTGACATTATGTTACATTGTATTTGTATATTATGTTAACATGTGGCACAAAGTGGTTTTTTATCACTTTGAAGTGATGCCTCTGTTGATACATATTCGTGTGACAATCGGCTTGTTTAGAAAACTTAGTTTGATTATGTAAAAACGACATTTTGAATTTT
Source organism: Logfia minima (assembly GCA_963921325.1). Classification (NCBI taxonomy): domain Eukaryota; kingdom Viridiplantae; phylum Streptophyta; class Magnoliopsida; order Asterales; family Asteraceae; genus Logfia; species Logfia minima. The sequence continues at coordinate 5,916,193 of OY992766.1, read as the reverse complement.
AGCAACACTATTAGCGACACTTGTTAGTGTCGCTTGAAGTGTATTAGCGACACTATTAGTGTCGCTATTTAGTGTCAAGCGACACTAATAGTGTAGCTCGGTGCTGCTTAAATACATATATATATATATATATATAGGTAACTAGTGTCGTTTTTAGAAGTCAGTTTTTCACAAATTATATGTTTGAGTTGAGAGAGTTTGAGAGCTTAATTGTATATCTGTATTCGTTATTTCAAATCAATAAATAGAAAATTATTTTAAAGAATCGCATTCATTACATTCAAGCTAATCGGATTCCGCACGTTAGTTTGTTTTGATTCGAATGAGATCCGTACAGGAACCTTCAGCCTCCCCTATCAAAATGATCCACAAAATGATTCAACTAAAAGAGTCATTACCAAGTTGAATTAGCGGGCCTAGTATTCAATTAAAAAAATATTATTTTCATCCTATTTCTAAAAAAATAAAAAATAAAAAGTAAATGCTTGTTGTCCTCAATGTTTCATGTCGTTACTCATATAGATGCTAATAAAATATTGTAGTGCCCTATATATGAAAATAAAGTAAGTAATAAAGAAAAAGACAAAACAAATATAAAAATCCAGCACCGTTTGGGATGAGAAACGGTCAAAAGAAAAGAGATATGTTTTTTGTTTCTAAACCTATTTCATTATTTTATTAGTTTAGTGTTTTTACTTTTATTAATGTAATATTTTTTAATATATGAATTTTTTTTTAAATTAATAAACTAATAGTAAAAATATGTATCAGTATGATTTTTAGTATGACATTAATGTGATGAATATGTATAAAAATATGTATCAGTATGATTTTAGTGTGAAAATGATGTGGTGTTGAGTTGGTAACCTTTTTTCAGTATGATGGAGTGATCACTCCCTTTTGCTCTCAGGGGACCTATCTTGACATGATTGTGCAGGTGAATTACAAGTATGCAAGTATACTCATTCAAGATGATATCAATTCTTTAGCTACCTGTGATGAATCCCTATTCTCAGTAAGAAAACCCGCAACCTGTCTCTAAAAGAAGCATATTCTCATTCGCACATTTCTATAAATAGATACACGATCCCCTACCTGAGCCAAATGAATCCACATTTATAGTAACCCTCTAAGAAACAGATTCTCAAAAAAAAATAAAAAATATAGGTTTCTCGATAAACAACCATGTAGCCATGTCAGGACTGATCAGATGGGTTGCAAACGATCCTCTAGTGAGCCATGGTGTAAACCATAAGGATGTGTTAATCATGCTCTAACTACATGGTCATAGTTCATCATCCAAACATGGGTTTATGTCTCTCTAATAAAGAAGAATATAGAGGTACAAGCCTATAGAACAGCGCAGCTCAAGCCCATCAGGGGCCTAAAATGAATTTTCAAAATTGAGCGAATTTTACTATAAATGTTAACTTATTCTATTTTATATAAAATTTATTTTTCTCGCTTTTTTTTTTGATAAAGTAGTAATCCATTTAACCTTTCTTGTGATATTGTCGATCTTAAATAGTTTTTTTACAATTTTAAGCTTTGAAAAACTTCTTTCAGCTGAAGCAATTGTTACGAATGGTTAACATAATTCTATATGGAATGTAAGAATTTGGAAAAGAATCAATTTTTTAATATAATTAAGTATATCAATTGGTTTGTCATTTTCTACATTTATTATTTCTCTTAGAACCTTTAATTCTGAAAACAAATCTATACCATAAATATCCTAATAATCATTGTATTTTTTACTTTTTTTAAGGTTAAAACAACTATCTGTTAAATATTTTTCTTCAAGAGACTTAAATTTTGATATGCAAAATAGAAAACTAAAAAGAGCTTCATAGAATTTAAATTGATCAAATCTACTTTCAAGAAATGAAATAGCTTTATCTATAATATATAGGAAACAATCAATTTTGAAATATTGTTTAGGTATCTTTATGGTTTCATTGTCAGCGTTATAATCAAATCGTCTATTTCTATAAATTAGACGTCTCTTGTGAAATTTAGGTTCTACATTCATTTCGTTAGGAATTTCTTTAGTGGTAATTATAACATTTACAAATCCATTGACTCTAGATTTTATAAAGAACTAAAGAAGACCTTCTAATTGTTTTATTGCATCTATAATATATTTCTTTTCTTTGCAAATTTTTACTATCGAAACCAAGCTTATGTGAATTGACAGAAACAGAAAGATTGCTTCAAAGCCTCATTCAGTGATTGATTTTATAAGCAAAAGAACAAAAAGGCAAGAAGATTAATTACTTTGAGTTTGAGAATTGATTTATTATTATGAATGGAAAATGGAAGATTACACAGAGCCGTTTGGAAAAGGAAAAAGAGAACTTGAAATTGTGGAAACAAAACGTCAATTATGATCAAGAAATCACTTAACTAGAAAATAAATTGAGAAAATCATGTTATATATTATTTTTATACCTAAATCTAAGTATCGTGGTTTTTTTTCTTTCACCTAATGGGCTATTAATCAAATGGGCTTTGTGAGGTTAAATTTATAAGAATGAGGCCTTACAAATGAGCTACTAATTTAGTGTCTTAAGAAAGAAAAAGTCCACCCATTATATATAATTATAAGGAAATATATAAAGAATAATAAAAAGTTTTATATATAAACACATATATAGATATATATGGGGCCTTAAAAATTACTGAGCCTAAAGCGGTTGCTTTATTAGTTTTACCGTTAAGCAACCCCTGTGTTCAAGTAATGTGGTGCTTGTTGTCCTCTCTTTTGGCTATATAAAACAGTTCTTTTTATATACCCAAACAATGTGGCATAACACCAAACTTATAAAATAATATAAACTAAGATGGTTGTGTTGTTTTCTATTCTGAGCTTTATCATTGTTTATGTGTCAGTTTGCTTTAGAATCTGTGAACAACTATATGCTGTCATACTAATAAACTATTCTGATATATTTAAGTTTAAACATTATAATATCATTTTCAAATAAAAAAAACAAAGTATGTCCATATTATATATGATGTAGGACCTATATTGCTTATTATAATAAACAATTGAACTCATTTTTAAGTAAACTTTCTACATAAATACTACATTATATAATTTAAATTTTAGTAAGTTTGAAAAGATTCCATTGAAGTACTAGAACAGTTCTAGAGAAAATGAAGTTAGTAGTTAAAAAAGATGATTTTGTGTCTATACTGTTAGAAATGTGAAGATCAATTGAACGAAAGAAAAGATTTGCCAAATTATAAGAGATAGCAACGGGACGACAAGTGGTCGACACGGTAGTAGGTCGCTACACGAATGGGGGATTTTTTATGAAGATCCTGTGACATGATCGCGACGCGAAGAGCAAGTTTGCCAGAAAACGTGTTTCCTGTTCTCCAAGTTGAGTTTTCTCTATTTAAAGATATCTTATGTCTTTGTAACCCTTGGATTTCGAAAATAAAAGATAAAACTATCTGGGTTGGCCCTGTGGACTAAATCGATCTCCAAGTTGAGATCATACATTGTTTCATTTATGTTGTTGTTCGGTTTATTTATCCATTTATTGTTTGTGGGTGTAACGTGATTACACGTTGTAGTGTTTAAGTTGGTTAATTACTAACAACAGGTATTAGAGCTATCAACTAATTGTTGTTGTTGTTTGGTTCCACTGCAATTCCTTATAACTAGTAATAGAGTTTTACGGTTTGAAGATCGGGAACGATATCAAAGGTAAGCATGATCAAGGTTAGGTTTTGATGGTTACTGTTTCAGTTTTTAGAATTTGGAGGTCTAGGATATCGAAATCCGGAAGAAAAGAGAACCATCAGAGAACAATTGGAACGACACAATATAGGATTTGTTAGAACGGGGAAAAATCAAGTTCGACCACTGGATTGGAAATCGCAATGCGACACCTGATGGTCGGGACCCGATCTTGGTGTGATTTTAAAATCGTATTTACCGCAAGAAACTCTAGGCACAAGTTTGGATTTACGCAAAGTGAAAAAAGCAAGATCGTGACGCGATATTGTATAATTGTGATGTGAATTAGTGGCGGTTGAAACTGGCTGGTGATTTTTTTGTTGCGCATAAGAGTTTTGTGGAATCCGGGTTATGGATTCAGGCTTATCATTCTTTGTGATCGTGTGCAAAGAAGGGATGAATGTTACCGGATTTCTTCTCTTGCGAGATGCTGTTGAGAATATGTTTGATGTTGTGACTGTGGGATGTGATTCACGAAACTTCTTGATACGAATGGATTTTTATATATGCGAGGCCTGTAACGGAGCTCAAGAGGAAGGTTTTTTCGATTAGGTAGTTAGGTAATAAACAATATCACATTGATCTGGTAATCGACAATGTGAGTTATCGAGAGTATTTGGTAATCGCTCGCTAGTAGGAGTTATTGAGTTGGAAAGAAAACGCGTCTATTGTTCTAAAAGTTTATTTTTCCCTATTTAAAGATACCTTATGTATTTGTAACCCTTGGAATTTGTAAATAAAAGATAAAACTCCTAGTTTGGCCTTGTGGACTAAACCAATCTCTAAGTTGGAGATTGGACATAACCACGTTCAATCCTTTTGTTCGTATTAATTCGTTTATCTTGTTGCTTGGTTTATTTATCCGTTTATTGTTTGTGGATGTAACGTGATTACAAGTTGTGTTGTTTGGGTTGGTTAATTACTAACAACATGTATTAGAGTGATCAACTAATCGTTGTTAGTTGTTTGGTTATGCTGCAACTCTTCACATATACGACTTACGAGTAACCTACAAATAATATCGATTGTAGTGAATCTCATGACATCAATAAAAGCTTAAGATAGATACACAAGACAACACCACCACCACCACCATGAACACCCACCACCTTTCATGCTTCTACCACTGTCATGGCTCCTCTGGCAACATGACCGACCGGTTCGAATTGGTTTTTAGAAACTTGATAAAAATGGGAATGATTGGTACACCCTTAAAAAAGACAAAAGACACATGAAAGCCTCGCAACTTAGATTAAATATTTTACTGAGAGCTAATTCTTAAATTCATTACATAAAATTTCAGACTTTTAGCCTTATTTTCTAAATTAAGTATATCATTTATAATAGGAAACTTTTTTAAAGGTTTTTGTTAAAAAAAAAAACAAAATTGAAAAGTTTATTCCATTGAAGTGAAAGACTTTTTTATAATTAAATATGGAAAAATTGGGACTTGGTTAAAGTTATACTTTTGTAAACATTTAGGTGTGTGAATTTTGAATGAAAACAACTTTTTCTATTGGAGTGAACATGTCTTTTGGAGATAATACTATGTGAAAAATATTGTGAAAATGAGAAAAGTTATTGAAAGCCTATTTTTAAGGGAAATGCCAAAAGCGTGTTCAATGAAGACTTTTTTTTTAAATCTTTTGTGAAAAAAAAAACTCTAAAAAAACTTTTCTTCATTAGAATTTTTTTTTCTAACAAAAGGTTTGGATTTCTCAAGTCTTTCATGAAAGACTTTTTTGAAAATTTGTGAAATTAAAAACTTTGAAAAAACTTTTATGATTGGAGATAAAAAATTTTGTAAAATTTTTTCTTGAAAAAAATAATAATGTGACAATAAAAAAGTTTTTAATAACTATTTAATAATTTTAATTTATTTTTTCTTGTTACATCGGTAAACAAAGATAAAATCCAATTAAAAATTATTAACTTAATAAGAGAGAAAACAAACAATTTGATTAATGGGTCCGAATATTATATATATATATATATATATATGAGTGAGTCCAAATGAGAAGGAAAAATTGATAGCAGGGGGAGAAGCTTTTTTTACTCATTTGATTCAGTAAAATAACCTTTTGATTCAGTTTGAAATCATATTTATTTTTTATTGAATTATACTTACCGTTTGTTGAATCGTAGTTTTAAATATATATTTTTTCCCCTTTGTCCCCAAAGTTTCCTTCTTTTTATATCATGGTACTATATATATAAAATTTTAACATATATAATGTACTTCCTTTTTTAATTAATGATTTTCAAAAAATTATAAGTTTTGAAAACAATTTTTGTCATCGGAGAAAAAGGCTATTTTGAAAAAGCTCTTGTAATAAACCTAGACCAAAATGTTCTATTGGGAATGCTCTACTTACTCGACTTTTACAGTTTTTCAGTGAAATAAATTATCAGAATATGGTCGAACTAAGTAATGATGACAATAACAATAAAAATAATAGTAATAATAACATTGATGTTGCTGTTACTGTTGCTGTTGCTGTGGCTATTCAGGGTCGTCACGTTGTCTCCGAAGGTCTTGTGCCGTGATTCTAAGTAAGACCCTTAATTGATGTTTTTAATTAGGTTTTGCGTTCCTTTAAATAATTATATTAAATTTATTATACAAATTATAATAATCAATTTTCAAATTCTAGCAGTATCCCCTTTAGTAATTGAATTTTATAGCATTAACTTTCATTTACCAAATAAATATAAATATCTATTTTAAAAATAAGCTTAAATAATATTTAAGAATCATACTTGTAACATTATCATCTAAAAAAATTAGGCACAAATCAAATACAATATTCTATTCATTTATGAAAAATTAAATTTATCTAGCGTTATCGCGAAGTGATAACCTAGTATAAATATAAATGACTAATAATAATTAGAAGAAAAACAATAAATAGTACTCCGTAATTAATTGAAAATGATATGCTAAATTTATTATACAAAATGCGCAGATATAAAAAATATGTAGTGGGAAAATAAATACCAAAATAGAAAACAAATGCAATGTCTCGAAAAAATAAAAAACAAACACAATGTCTCGGAAACTAGACCTTCTATTTGAAGTTCAAGGGTGCTTTCCGCTAGACCAAATAAACATAAACATAAACATATATTCTTACAATAGCTTCAAATATGTATAAGTGTATAACTATGCAACGAGTACTATTTTGGGCCCCCTAATAAACTAAGGCCCTTTGCAGCGGGCCATGCTACACACCCTCAGGGTTGGGCATGGGTATGTTGTTATTGTTACTAATATTGTAATACTTTATTCCTAAACTTCTTCGTTGTCAAAAGATATGGATTAAGTTTTTTATATTATGTTTGAAGACTAAGGCAGAAGTGCATGGCCTCGAGTTAACTAGTCAATGAGATTATATTGTCACATCTCATAAATTACCTAACATCGGTCACCTAGGATTTAAGTAATTAAGAATGTATCAAGACGAAGAATGTGTTACATGTATACAAGAGATAATGTCTTATATGCATGTAAGATGCGAGGTAGTAAATTTGTTTTGTCAAAAGTAACATTTGAGGAGAGAGTATGTGGAAACATAAATAAGTAGTATACATGTGATTTGATATGTCATGACCTCATGAGAAATAATAGTTACGTGCATGTAACATGTGATGAGAGAGAATAACTTTAACGGTTGAGATATGTGATAAAAGATAATGCTTTATATGCATATAACATGTGACAAAATGCTTTATGTGCATGTACAATATGACCGATATAATTGTTTATGTATGTAACATGTGACGAGTAGCATAGGCAAAAACATATGTAGTATATAAGTTCATATTAGAATGCCAGTAAAATATATAATTTATACATATTACACAATAATAATTGTTCTATCAAACTTTACAATATTTAAAGTAACTAGAAAATTTTTAAATTTTAAGTACAGAAACATGGTTAATAGGTTGTGCCTTACCAGTAGCAATGTGGTAGCGAAGCCAATCGGTAGTGTCGCTAGGGATTCTGGAGAGGGAGGTCATAAGATGAGGCATTATAATGCGTTTGACTTCAATGGAAATACTTACAAGATTGTGAGTTAATTTCTTCCAACTACTATGTTTTTATTTCTTTTCGTTTATGGCTAACAAACCAAATTTCGTTTGTGGTTCTGTAAATAGATATAACTACATAACTTAAATTATATAATTAGGTTGTTTGATGGAACTGGTTATCTCATAATCTCAGTTACTTATATTGATATTTGTTTATGGAAAGTGCAGGGTGATACTGTATTTTTAGCTCCCGAGTCATCTCAAGGAGGAATTGTGAAGCCTTATGTGGCCATAATTAGGGTATATCTGGTTGTATGAATGCACTAAGTACGTAATTACTGTATGTATTCTTTTTCGGTGTTTATGAAGAAGTTGTTCATTATGTGTGTAGGATATTACTCAGACAAAAAATGGGAGAATAATGTTGACTGTACAGTGGTTCTATCGGCCAGAAGATGTAGAAACAAAAAAGGGCAAATTTTTGGAATCAGGTGATTCAAGGGAACTATTCTATAGTTTCCATAAAAATGACATCGCAGCTGAATCGATTGTACACAAGTGTGTTGTTCACTTTATTCCTGAACAAAACCTCATCCCAAAACGTACAAAACATCCCGGTTTGATAGTTCAGAAGGTGTATGACCTTAACTCTAAGAGTCTCTTGAAGCTGAATGACACGGGTTACATAGAGTACATGCAACATGAAATTGATCAGCTTGTAAATAAAACAATGCGTCGTTTGGGAATCCTTCCAGAAAGTAGGAACTGAGATTTTGCAGCTGATAATGAAGTCACAAAAGAGTAATATTTTCTGTTGCATGACAACAATTTGCTACATTCTAAATGCAGAATTTGATATTAGTTTGTATTTTTGAGTTTCCTATATAATAAGACTTTATGTAAACTTGTTCCATATTTTTGTTTTGTTCACAGCAGGAAAGTAATTAACCACAAGACGAGGCAATTGTGTTTTAGAGTGATGAGGTCTATTTATGGACCTAAAATATACCTTGTTTATCTTTTATATCAACATCAATGTTACATTGTATAAACCGATATATTTTATTATATTAGTATATCTGGTTATACACAGCTTGATAGCTTCTCAAGCAAACTGACAGATAAATCAGTAAACAATGACAAAAGCAAAAAAATTATTAATTAATATTAATATATATTATATTAGGTAAGAAGTCAGCTGTTATCTTATCCCACATTGTTTGGGAGTGCAAATCATATCAGCTATATACAGAGGCCAGTCATACAGTATGTCACAAACTTACTTGAAGAGGATCTGTTCTATAGGCTCATACCTCTGTATTCTTGAATCTTAAGAAGACAGAACCCACGTTTGGTTGATGAACCATTACCTTCTAGCTAGAGTGCGCTTAACACAACCTTATCATATATAGACCTCTCCTTAGTTAGAGGATTGTTGTTAGCTTAGCCCATCTAATGGGTCCAGACATGGCTACATGGTTGTCTGACAGACACCCCTATCTTTTTTCAGTTGCGATAAGGGAGGTTACACCTGTTCGATGAAATGCAAAAACTACAATATGTTTCCTTTGCCATATTACAAGTTCTCTTATTAAAAAAATGGAGTCGTGACTTGATTTCATGTGAATGAGTGCACTTGCAAACTTAGATTGACGTGAAGTTGTAGACTACTATGATGACAAATATATTGAAGGATTCGTGTATGCAGTCTACATGAGTAACGGAATCAGGGAGGATCTCATACGTGCAGGACCACCCCGAAATGTTTGTAGTTGATAGAGCCGTAGCGGTGTGTAAGTTTTTTAGTATAAAAGTAATTAATAATAATGTCTAGCACTCCGTATGTTTGCTACAAGCACCATATCTTACATTTCGATCAATTTCGTGAAGCAAATGTACAGATTAGTACAAACTCGGGTATGCACTAGCACTTCGTTGGTTTGCATATATGTGTGTGTGTGTGTGTGTGTGACATGCCTATCATCAAGGTAATAAAGTTCCATATGTTTACCTTCTTTAAGAATTATGGTTTGTATATCTAAATAGACTATAGTGCTCACTATTAGAAGCTTTGCTTGAAGTCATTACACAGTACTGTTATTCCTTAGCAGCATATGTCATTATCCACAAGTAGCCTCAAAATGAATGTGAGTCATAATGAAATGAAACATGAATAGTAAAAGTGTAGCTGCCACTGAGACCCCACTTATAAGAATTAAACCACGAAACCCTTTTAAGTGCAGATAATTTTTTGACATGTTCAACTCATTTTCCCCGGTCTCTTTTATAGCTAACTTTCTTTACTTTACAAGATTCTCCATTTAATACAGTTATCTTTAGTTTTTGAGTGTAATACAACTTCAATTCACCATGTTTACATAAAAAGGTTTAAAATCTGACCAGTTTGTTTGTAGTTTTTCTTCCCTAATATGATGCAATTGTGCAACCTACAAACGAAGTCATTTAGTCCGTAATTGGTGATCCTCTGATTAGAAGCCTCGGGACTCCAATGGCATCAAGCCAACTGTATGGTACCTCTCAAATCTTCCTGGATACATGATCGCAATGAGTCCTTAGCTTCGTGGCATTGAAGTATGACTATCCCACATGTTTTATCTAGTAGGCTCATTTGTGAAGGCAGACCCTGTTGGGATTTGTGAAGCTTAACGAAGTAGAAGAAAATAGAGTTGCTGGCAGGTTGAAAATCGCGACGTGACTACATATGTTCTCGTTCTCAGCTCCAAGAAAATAAACGACGTGCAAACAAGAAAGTGATTGGTCAAATATTAAAAGAGTTGATGACCGAGGAAGGACGTGTATACAAAGGCACGACATCCAACTTGACATAACTGCGCGTTTCGGAATCAGTCTTACATACAACCAAGCTTAGAAGGCAAAGTGTTATGCTATAGAGTTGTTGAGAGATACTCCTTAAGAGTCATTTCAACTGCTCCCTCTTTATTTCCACAACCTGAAGCTGACACACCCTATGAGCATTAGAAATGTGTTCACAGATGAGAAAGATAGATTTGTAATGTGTTACATGTCAATTGGTGCAGTAGTAAGTAACTATATTTTATTTACATGTTCACACACATACATATTCTAGGAAAATTGATAGATTTTGAAATTTACTATTCTTGCAGATACGTACCTTTGTTAACCATACACGCCCAATGATTATCATCAAATATGGCACATTTGAGAAGAGCTTACTTAGGGACTAACTTAATTATCGAAGCTATGTATGGAAACAATGGCATCTTGCCACTAGCCTACGGAATCGGGGCAGGAGAGACAACCAATCATTGGACGTGGTTCATGGGAAACTTGTGTGACGCCATTAAATCAAATGGTGAGATTAAGAATCTGACCATCATATCAGATAGGGCTGCTTCAATTGCAAACGACATTTCAACGGTCTTTCTAGACGCATAACATGAGCTATGTTGTGTTGTTGTCATTTTCTGATGAACTTGAAAAGTTAATCTGGTAGGATCAAGTTCCACGAATGGTATTACTAGAAGACGTGTAAGGCATACCAGGGTTCACATTTCGATCACCATTGGGGTGTGACTTCATGAAACTTACAAAACTCTTCTAAAGTTTTTACCGATATTGAGAGAGAAAGTTGATCAAGATGGCATTCTACAAGGACGAGATGTCCTTACATAACATTAAACAATGTTGATTCCATTAACGCGCTAAGCAAGCATGCACGAAAGCTCCCTATCACAATTTTCTTGGAGTTTTTTCAAGTTTCGATGCAACAATGGTATATCAAACATCGTGCCACTGAAGCGGGACTTACAATATCTCTCGCATCATATGCCGACTAAAGGATCAGGAAAGTAGTGAACAATTCGTTAGGTTAGCAGGTAAACCCATTCACAAACATGATTTTTGAGGTGCTTGATTGCAACAAGGATGCGTTGGTTAACCTTGACACACGAACATGTAGTTGCAGACAATAACAGTTGTCCAGTTTACCTTGTGGACACGTTATAACAGTGGCACGAAAGTACAAACATGATGACATAAGTTGCTATGGCGATAGATATTTCATGGCAGAGACGAATAGATCGGCCTTCGTAGAGACCATACTCCCGATGGTTTTATTCTTCAGAATTGATCGATCCATGTGGTATGCAAACTGTGTTGCCGCCGACCTTTGTGAAAAGGCAAGCTGGTCGTCCACTTGAGCGTGTTCGTATTTCTTCTAAAGGATAGGAGAAACGAAAAAAAAAAAAAGAAACAATGTAGTCAGTGTAAGGAATATGGGCACAGTCGAACAACTTGCATGGCTACTGAGGATAGAATAGACTAGTCGAGCTGACCAAGATCTAGAAAATTGAAAGCGAAGGTCAGATTAGAAGTGTCTCAATCGACTCGGTGTTTTCCAAGTGTACATTTGAGTCACACTTGAAACAATTGTCATGACAAGACTTGTGTTCCTTATGTTTTATTAGTTGTGTATTATTAGCCTCAGTAATTTTCCTTCTTGTTTACTTTATTGCCCATCTTGTAATAGTGAACTTGAAAGAGAAAAGGAGTTTAAACTATTTGGCGATGAAGAGAGATGAAGAGAGATGATAAAGTTTGTGTGATTATATACATGGTTGGAAGTTGATGAAATTAAATTGTTTTAAAATGAATAATTTTATCCGGTTGCAAAAAAGTTATCCAAATTTTTTTTATTCTATGACACTTAGACCCGTTTTAGCTCACTACCATAGGCATGGTCCCGTCTTGGGGACCGACCTATGGTTCTTCGTCTTGTGCAGAACGAAGCCAGGACGGCAGAACGGGAAGATCAAATGGGCCAACGGCTAGTTAACGGGCCGCAGGTAAAAAAAAACTTTTTTTAAATAAATATCAAACACTATATATATACACATACAATTATCTAACTTTTCAAACATAATTCTTTTAATCTTTATCAATTTCATACACAATCCAATTCACATCCAGTTCTCTCAATATTTTTAAATAAATATCAAACACTATCCAATACACAATCCAATTTACAAATTATATCAAAAACGTCCACCTACAATATGTCTAAAAAACAAAACAAAAATTCCCAATCTCAATCACCATCCAATGATTTTTTCAATAACTTAATTAACCCCAATTCCGGGTACGAATTATTCACCTATGGGTTCGTCTTCCGCACAATATTCAAGCTCAAGTCAAACGGGTTTTGCTCAAAAGCTACCTCTCGTCAATCCGTTTTCAATACCAACCGACGACCCACGATCCCAACTTTATTTAAATATGTACCATCAATCACAACAATACTCACAACAACAACAACAATACACACAACAACAACAACAAAAATTCACACAACAACAACAATACACACACCACTATCACAAAATCAATTCGAAAACGTCCACACACCACCCGAAGAGGAAGCCGAATACGTACCCGAAGCCAAATCGGTCAAAAGGAATTGGAAAAGGAAAAGGTAATTTTTATTATTAATGTAACATACTTGACAATAGGAAACGTAATCTTGACCAAATAACGGGCAAATGGACAAAACTCCAACGAGACGTCAAGGTTTTTCAAAGCATCTACCAAAAATACCAAAATGAGTGGCAAAGTGGCCGACGTAGACATTAGGTTGGCGGCCCGTGAAGGATTCATAGATCGAACAAACCGGAACTTTCTTTTCGAGTCGGCATGACGTGTTTTAAAAGATGTCCCCAAATTCTTTTTTCTGGAAGGTGTTATGAACAACAAACGACCTATGTAAGACAACGATTACGAGTCGGTCAATCTTGACGAGGAAGACAATGTTCCGAACCAAACGAAGACACCGAACTTGGACAATTTATTCGTCGACGACACGATTCGCCGTCCATCCGGTCGGGCACAAATTCGAAAAAGTCAAAAAAGTTCGAGTTCTTCGGATACTACTTCCTCACGGGTTTGGGCCGATGAGGTTTGGGCCTAACTTTTGAAAACCGCACTAGCTCAACAAAAAACAATGGAAACATTAGCCGAGACTTCAAGAAAGAAAGCAATGTTCAGGGCGTTTAAGGTTCTCAATAACCCGATCAATCCAAACTTGCCACCCGAGGAACGAGCATTTCTCTTCAGAATCTTTGGGAAGAAGTTAAATGCGATTGTGCAGGGCCTACCTAAGAAACGAACGAAGACACCGACGAGGATTAATTGTATCGCTTTTTAATTATTATTAGTGTATCGTTTTTTAATTCTTATTAGTATAAAGTAGGTTTTTAATTATTGTAATTTTAATTATTAGTGCAACGTAATTTTTTAATTATTAATGTAACATAATTTTTTAATTAATTGTAATTTTTGTTATTAATATAAATTAATTTTTTAATTATTGTAATTTTTATCATTAATAAAAAAATATATTAGTATTGATATTTAAGAAATAACGTGACGATAACATGACATTAAAGAGTTTTGATCTTATATTTATTGTATTTTTATTTTCGACCAACAAAAATTTAATATAAATTTTGATATCCTATGACACTTATAGTTTACAATTTTACGTTTTTTAATAAAAGAACTTTTTTAATATATTTTTGTAAGTTTTCCTTTTTTCTTTAGGCCACCAATGTCTTGAACCCGAGCTCTTTCCAGAATAGAAACCCCCGACCCACCTATTTTCGATTTCCGATTTAAAAAAAAAATAAAAAACTCTAGAAATCATATCATCCTCATTCATAATCTCCAATTTAGGGCTTTTTTCTGTTTCTCTTAATTGATTCTGGTAACAATAATGGATTCATTACTAGCTACCTATGCATCTTCAGATGATGAAGAACAAGATCAACAACAACAACCAACACCACCACCACCAAAACAAATTCAATCCAAATTTGGGGTAAATTTTTCCACATCTCTCCCACCACCCAAATCACAATCTTCATACCCCAATTCATCATCATCTTCATCCGCATCTATATTCTCTAAACTTCCTCAACCCAAATCCGAAAGATCCGACCCGTTTAACGTAAACCCTAAACCTAGAAAAGTTGTTCAATTTCGTCCACCAGTTATAACCAAACCTATTGATGATGATGATGATGAAGAAGAAGATGATACAAAAGAACAACCGAAAAAGGATAACTTTTCACCTCAAGCGCCTTCTGTGAAGTCGTTTTTATCAAGTATTCCTGCGCCGAGAAACTCTGGTTCCCTCGGCGCGTTACCATCAGCTTCAGGTACGGGTAGACGATCGATTTTGGAAAGCGAAGTGCCTGCGTTATCAAATTCGAATAGTGGTAAGGAGACTGTAAGTAAGTCTAGTAATGATCAAGTTCAGTATGATAATAGTAATAATAATAGTTCGAATGTGAATTACGATAATAGTTATGTTGAATATGCGAATGTGAATGTGGGTGAAACGAATGTGGATTATGCTAACTATGATTATGGTAATTACGGAGGGTATGAGAATGTTGTTGGTACGGATCATTCGAGTTACGGTCCAGCTGCACCAGTAAGTGATGAGCAAGTGAGTTATAGTGGTTATGAGGGATATAGTGATTATGTGCAGTATGAGAGTAAATGGGTTGATCGCTCGGGTGGAAATGTGCACCCCGAGATACCGGTGGCAGATGTCATACAAAGTGTGGCGAGGGTACCTGGGAAGAGAGGTAGGAATGAGATTCCTCAGGAAGTAATTGAAGTTAGTCAGGATGAATTGATGAAGAATCGGCCACGAGAAGATCAAGTTAAAGCGACTGGGATTGCTTTTGGACCTGCTTATCAGGTAAGGCCTGTTCTTTTATGTTAATGGGTTAAATTTAATGATACTTGTTTGATTGTATTTGGTTTCAAGTAATTGAGTTCCTTATCTATATATATTTGATCTTTTGAAGAAGCGTGTGTAGATAAATGCCTAGGTTGTACGTGCTGTATAGATTGGTCCATGTATTTCTACTTGTGTTAGATAACATGTGAGGATTGTATGTAGCTTACAAAGAATTGTAAGTGCTAAATTGACCAAATTATCTAGCCATGTAGGCAGGTTTCGAGTCTAGTAGTTGTGGAGATAAGTGACTCTGAACCTTGGACTTGAGGTACTAATTCACAGCGCAAAGTTACAAGATTGAAAGCAATATATTAGAAAAGCTAAGATCTTCTATTGCCTGGAAGATGATG
Source organism: Logfia minima (assembly GCA_963921325.1). Classification (NCBI taxonomy): domain Eukaryota; kingdom Viridiplantae; phylum Streptophyta; class Magnoliopsida; order Asterales; family Asteraceae; genus Logfia; species Logfia minima. Next base: position 5,900,250 of record OY992766.1, on the reverse strand, counting down.
CCTTTCTTTACTGTTAGTAAATTACCTTCTAGAAGATGCTTTTTCACAAATATTAGAAACTGCGATTTACTGGGACTTTTATGCTCGATAGGCATAATGGGAATAAGGTACTTTTAAGGGACTTTAGTACCATCTCTTGGGGGTGTATGGGATTGCTTATCTAAGTATTTATGGCTTATTGCTTGATTTTACAGCGGATAAGCAAATTCAAACACATTTCTAAAAGGATTTATGGCTTATCTACTTAATTAATTAAGGAATAAGCACTTAAATATAAGCATGTTGACACCAACTTATATTTTAAACAGATAAGCTCTTTAAACTAAGCAATCCCAAATACAGGATTTGATCAGAGAATGAACTTTATTATCCACTTTAGAAACTTGGTATCGGATATGGAAGGACTTTAGGATACCAAACCTGGACATAATATATGGCAAGTTTAGAGGTAATGTGCTTAGTTATTTCAGGTGGTGCTGTAAAAGTTAAGATTCAATGCTTAAGGTTAGGTCTGAGTAGTAGAGGTATTATGGATGTGAGTTAGATGTTCCAGTCGCATGCCTTTAAGTTGTAGAAAGTGTGTCTAAAGGTCTTTATGATGTTTCAGTTGTATACATATTGTTGTCTACCTTCAGGTTCTCAATCATAAGCAGAAATTCAAGTTTATCAAAAATCAAATTTTAGATATGATCAACTTTTAATTTTTTCTATCCCCATATGTTTAAGATTGTATTGCCCCAAACAAACCATATTTTGTGCTTTTAGAAATTGGATACGGAAGAATGTAGTCAATATGTATTTACTCGTGTAAACTGTCCAAAACATTTGTTTCTAACTATTTTTGGATTACTTGCAGCCTACTTCTTCAACCAAGGGGAAGCCAACAAAGCTGCACAAGAGGAAACATCAGATTGGATCTTTATACTTTGATATGAAATCAAAAGAGATGGAACTTGCAGAACGCCGCTCCAAAGGCTTTCTCACAAAAGCAGAAACACATGCCAAGTATGGATGGTGAGCCTGTTGTATGTATTCAAGTCTACCACAAAAGGCTTAATTGCCTACTGCAACTCTTCATTCACAGTTTTTCATTCATCTGTTACTTTTTCTTTTGTAAACTTCCATCTTTTATATGAAGAAGGTTGCAGTGCTTATTTGCTTTGGGTACTGAATTATGCCATTAATGTTTCTTGATACCGATAAATTCTTGTCATTTGCATGATTAGAAGTGGTCAATACAAGAACAATTTGAGTAAGATGATTTACTTCTACAACTATTATTCCAGTCTTATTGTAGTTGAGGTTTTAGATTGTTTTTGTTTTCGATAATGGTAGTTTGTCAGTAATAACATTTTTCACAAGATCTGTGTTTGTTTTAATGAATGAGCAAAGAGTATCTGCATCATGAAATTGGATCCAGTGGAATGGCACTCGACAGGTTTGGATCTGTTTTGATCAAGAACCTCGTATGTATATTCCTATTTCAACAACATTGGTTTGAACCTTGTTATTCGATTATTTTTATCAATATTAATTACTAACAGAGCTGTAATGGTTCTGCACTATTATATAATGTTCATTAGTCATTTGATTGCTTTATTAGTATTTCACGATTTATGTTTTCTGATTTTTCGTTTTGAAAGCTATAGCATTATGATTTGATGATAATATGATTCTTTGATTGAAGAACACAAGTAAAGAAATAAGATTGATGCTTGGATTCAGTATGAAACCCCAAAAAGATACATGTTGATCAAACAAGAAGGATACAAAAACAAAGTCGAAACGGATTTATCAGCTGGTTCCCATGGCTGCAAAGCCGCCGCCTTTTATCATCTGCCTAAACTCCGCGTAATTCACCATCCCATCCCCATCCACATCCACCTTCTTGACCATAAGTTGACAATCCTCAATGGTTCGACCTTGTCTGAACCCAAGTGATGTCAAAACGACCCTAAGCTCGTCCACGGTGATGAACCCATCTCCATTTTTGTCAAACACATTGAATGCCTCTTTAATATCCTCTTCTTCGTCCCTCTCCTCCATTATCGTTTCATACAACCTCTCAAACTCCTCCATGTTGACACACCCATCACCATCTTTATCAATATGTTCGATCATGTGTTCAAGATCCTTTTCGGGTATAACCATCCCGAGGCTTGCAAGAGACTTTGACAGCTCTTGTTTGGTGATCTTGCCGTCACCATCATGATCGAACATTCGAAAAAAGTGGTGGATCTCGCCGAGATCCATCACAAGGGGTTGTAAGAAGGAGAGGGACTAACAAAGAAAATGATAAATGAGACGGAGAGAGGGTGAAGAACTTTTAAAAAAACGATGGTAGATTAGGATACCGATCGGGAACATGAAATCGATAGGTTTGGGGAGGTGGTTATAAGGGTTTGAAGATTTGGATAGAGGGTGGGAGCAAAATAAGGAGTGGGAGGAATGTATTAGTAATGGAGTGGATATCCATGAAAATAGGAGATTGGTGTCAATTTCTATGGATTTTAATGTGTACCACTATGTAAATATTAGTGGTCAGCTATTAGTCATTCGTCAATAATATTGTAGATTATTTCGTTCATTGACTCGATTTGTATCCAAAGTATTTCTACTTTCCAAGTCGTTACTTTGACTGGTAGACGGCCTAGTAGCCATAGACCAAAAGACCTAGTGGGCATGTCCCTCTAGTCAGCCGGCTCAAATGAAATACTTTGTTAGTATTCGACGAGCTCGTTTTCGAGGCTATAGGCCAACTTTTGGGGTCAACTCCTTTATCTACATAAAGGTTGCGAGTTTGATTCAAAATTTATGTCGACGTATCAAAAAACTCGATATTGGAATATTGAAATACCAACTTAGACAATGCATTGCATTAGATAGACTTAACACATCCTACCCATAATTTATGGCTGTTTTTATAGATATAACTAAATTGCCCTATCAAAAAGATAATATATAAATGGATCAATTCAGCTCTTCGACTTGACAGAAAACAAACTACACGCTACTTTTCTTATAAAATCAATCTCCATGGCTTTAAGATAGAAAATTATAATTAAAAGCTTGATTTTCAAATTTTAATGATAAACTATTCCCAAAGAGTTACATACTGATTACTTAATTTTACTAGGATTGAGCTTTCAAGCCCAAAAACAATAAGTTTTGGGATAACATCCCAGCAGTTGACTTCACGGAAATCAGGTGCTGCTAGGAAGAAAAGAGTCCATATTTTAATACTAACAACACGTAAACTGTGCCTAACATTTCTCCTTTTCGTTGTGCATTCTCCACTTTATATCTATGCAAATTACTAAGCGTTGTTCTTGTTCAGTCTATAGTAGACATGAATATGGAATTATATGAACATCACCAATCTTCCTTCCAAAGAAATGATACATTCTTAACATACTCTTCAACAGAAAGTGGAATCACTTTGTGCAGATACAATACTGGTTTTCATCAAAGTAAAATTGGTCCACATGCAACGGATACTGAAACTGCCAATTCATCATCGAACAACAGTAATAACTATTGAAAATGAGAGGGAAGTTTTCTTCTTTTTTTTTTTTTTTTTTTTTTTTTGCAATCTCAATGTTTGTAATGGTGAGCAAATAATGAATGAATTTAGACTAGGTAAACTGATCTGGAAGAAGGTTTCATGTGCCTATACCTTAGGAGAAGATGAATACAGGTTTAAGAGTTTTGGGTTTCATGTGCCTATACCAATGGCCCCTTGGAACCATTAGATATTTTATATGTGGCCTAAAAAAACCCAAAACTTGGCTCACATTGTGCCATCTACTTCTGGTTTACAAGTTCACATTACAAGGATGACATCAACAAACAGTATGCAGAACCAAATAACGATACGAGAACATTTCAACAATGATTAAAAACTTGTAATATTGTAAAAGAAAACCAATAACATCAAAATCTAGAGGTTTGGTGATAAGCATATAGATGAACTTTTAGCCATAGCCAACTTATAATGTATCACAGTTATTATGGAAATACCAAGAAATCATTTCAGAATAGATGGACAAATAGAGTGACAGATTTCATATGAATTCGACAACTCTACCACACATTCATGTCATTTCCAGTTTAGTTAACCAAATGTTATACAGTCTCAGCAACATGTCATCTTCCACATGTAAAATTACTCACATAAAACTAAAACTTAATTAAATCAATTTCTAAAATGTCATTTGAGACCGTTCAGATTATATATTTTATTAAAATATAAAGTTAGTCAACAAACTAAACCAATGTGAAAATGAAGCTTTACATATGCACTGATTTATGCATCAAAACCATTAAACCAACCTGGAGTTGCAAGACATGTGCTAGTGACTATGTTAGCAGCAAAATTCGAATTTACATCCTACAGTTAGCAGCTACTAACCAACAACCACTACTGCCCAGTCCACAACCCATAATGGAACCATACATCAGATGCCTATTGATATCTAATGCAACCTACAGATAATTCTCCTACTGGGAAATCTTTTTTTTAAAACAAGCATCTGTTCTTCAATCGGAATTTAATAATATAGATCCTAGAGTTCAATCTCAAACAGTTCCATTCTTACAGTAACATCTTATCGTAATGAAGTACCAAAACCATGAACTTAGAAAGTAGAAACACAAAGCTTCATTGTAAGAGTATGAATCCACATAAAGCCACATAACAGACCTTAAACATTTTACATAAAAAAGAATCGATGTTACATAATAGGGATTAAGAACAGTGGTTATTATATGATTTGACATACTGCCACGGAGGTCAAAGCAAAGCAGGCGTTCCATAATTACAAATCTTTCCAGCTTACAAGTTACAACTGTGAGTTTTGTTATTCGAAAAATGGTGTGCTTTAATAGTCTAATGGCTCTCATTGCCGATCTTAAGTGTGGCTAAACAGTTCAAATGAAGACTAAAGAAGCTGTTTGCAAGGATGGCCAGATGGCTATCATGTCTCTCTAATTCCCAAGAATAAAGCTACGTATATAACTATATACTCCAAGGCCCTAGATCCTCTAAAGTGATGCAGATATTTTTAAACAAAAAAGCAAATGCGTGTTAACACAGCACCATGAAGGCAGTATACCAATTACAAACTTTACTAGGCCACTCAACTAGACAACTACTATTAACAATAGCCCAGTAAGTGTAATCCCGTTATTTATCAAAAGGTGCCTAGCCTCAAGGGGAAACAATTTATAAATGCTTATCTTAGATCTTTGGAAAAACTAATATCATAAATTTATAAGCAATTGCTAGTAACATGACACTGTACTTATAACCTCATAACATTAGTGTGCCAGCCAACGGAAGACTTCAGTTTTCAAAATAAATTGACATACTAATTTCTTTTGCCGATAAGTAATCACTAGTGGGAAGCAAATGCTATAACACTATCATACTACATAATCCACGCACTAAATCCCTCAAGAACCTTCTAATCTTCTAATCTTCTCTGTTCATACTAGTAACAATTTAAGTAATTCGATACGCAGGTGTAACATACAAAAGCAATATCGCAACTGAAATGTATAACATACTGAATCCAAAATTATTCATACAATTCCAAACATTGAACAAGAGTCAACTGCCACAAGTTCAAAAGATGTAATTGTAACAAATCGAAATACAATTCGATATCATTACTAAACGAAATTATTCAATGTAAACCGCATAACTCCGTAACAATGCCACGGGAATTAAACACGCACTTACGGTGTATCCCACGGCTTAGCTTCAGGAACAGCAACAACCATACCTTGCATCTCTTGTGTAAGTACAACTTGACATCCTAACCTCGAATGTTTATTCAAAACCCTATGTCTCGCATTCCGTTTCAACACGTATTGTTCATCATATGTTGCAGGGGGAAGTTTCTCAAGCCATTCTTCAGCAATGTTAACTTCACATTCAGCTGAACACGCATCGATGTCTTCAAGACGATGAGATGCTGGATCGATTAGGTTATGATTAGTTAGGGCTTTGAGTAAAGTTTGACCGGATAGACCTACGATTTCGCGTTTTTGACCGTCGAAATCGTACGTGATTAGCTTCACGATTCGATCGGAGACTTTGGCGGATGGTGATGTGGCGGTTGATCGGGAAATTATGGTGCGTGAAAGGAGAGAGAGGTTCGGGTTTCGGGTGATTTGGGCGGATAGTTTTTGTAATCCGGCGATCGCCATTTGATTTGGGGGAAATGAAGGATTATTTGTTGATTTTGGGGGTTTTGATGTGTAATAAATGTTATGCTTGTATCAAACGCAATGGGACTTGTACTTAATTCATTTGAAAAAAGAAGAATTTTCTTTTTAAGAAGACTAGTTTATCAGAATTCAAGTTTTTTGTGAAGAAATTGTATAATAGATGTTTCATGTATTCATTTAATCGTATCCGTACATAACAACATAATAATAAACCTTCCAAAATGATGATATAAAAACTTATTAAAACATGTTTCATGTATTTCTTACTTAGTTCTATTTCGGGTACGATATTATTTGACAAATAGCTTTTGAAACTCAATTTGAGATCGATTATTTAATGGGATATACGCTTATAGTTCTTCACACTAACGCAAAACATGTCAAATGTGGAACTAAATTTTGTTGCTGGACAAATTTTAAGATAGCGTATCGTTTGTTACTTTGTTAAGTCTTTACGTATGTTTGATAATGTGTACGAGTTTGAATATCATTTTTTATATTGTTTTGTTTGTCCTTAAGTTTGAAATCAAGATTTTCAGTAAAAAAACAAAATTACAGAGTATGTGAGTATAGTTCAAATTTAACCCCACCAATTGTTCACTTCATTTCACACTTGAAGAGGCTGGTGTACAAGATACACATAGATGCCATTTAGGTTCATAATAAGAAATCTGAAAGGATAGAAGGGAAGTCAAAATCTAAATGTAGAATTAGTACAACAATTGCCAAGAAGCAAGCTTGGATAAGGCAATGTACGTAGCATGTTGGGTGACAATAATGAAGCGGTTTCAAGGACGAAAATGACCTAGCACTGATGGTGATTATGAACTAGTGTGGGTGACAATGATGAACAAATTCAAACAATGGGGATAGAAATAGCGAATATTTAACACCCCAATTTATCATAGCAATCCATAAGTAGAGTTGCAAAAATGGACATAGGCCCAATAGTGGTCTAGGCCTGGTTTTGGGAATCTTTAGTACTTTGAACAAAAGTCCAGTATTCTTTTTCATAGCCCATTTATACTTGGAATTGGTTCTTAAAACTTAAAACCGATTGCCTACGTAAGTACTTAACTGGTCTTAAACTCTTAATAACACACGTATGTTTATTTCATACGAGTACTTTTTCTTGTTTCGTACTTTTATTCATTAGATAGAATTACTCATCGCAATTGGGGTAATTTCTACACGAAAATTAACATCCCATAAAAAGTTACCGTTTGAAATAAAAGCTACTTAGCAACTTTGTGAGCTGCTAAATTACTTTCACGATTAACCTATGAAATAAAAGTGCAATTTTGATGTACACATTTTGATTTCATCCACGATAGTGTGTCAAGGAAGATCACTGTCTTTTGAAACCATTGAAATACGATGTTTACAATTTAATTGATCAGTTATTGCATGTTGCCAACGACAAGAGAGTTGCCATGAATACTATGTACAAAAATCACAGTTATGAATTAATAACTTTTGATTAAAAATAATGAATCAAATGGCAATTTGAGAGGGTAAATGGTGAGATACTTTAAAGTGTAACTCAATCTTGAATTAGTAGTCATAATTCGAATTGATTGAGCTATTGAGAAGACCCGAACACCATTTAGTCCTTATTTATCTCCGCCACTCTATTTGAGACACTCCCTTTGATTCGGAACCTGATACGTACGAGACTAATTTGCAGAGTCAAATGAGCGATAGTTTGATATCCAACTGATAATGTAAAACTAAACATTTCCTTTTTGGACGAAAAAGTTTATTTATTTACTTACTATTTTATTTTAGTTATACTTTTTATGCTATGTCCCTTCATCTTTTGGTTGACAAGAGACCCTTTATCACCGTTGCATTGCACGCATGTTTCCTTTTGTATTTGCAAACTTTAATTACATTTTATGACATATATATTATATTAGTTGGGCCCATCACCAAAGGAACATGACTTTATTGCAATATGGTCTTCAAATATTCATCCATTCAATCATGATACATGCATAATTCTATCTACATATGTGAGTCTCAACACATTCTATCTACACATTTTCATCACAATGTATTTCTTTGGCTAATAAGAGAATGCTAATTACTTTTTGGTCTTTTTTTCTTTAATTTGATTCATATGTTGACATAATTCAAGTAGTCTATTTGCATACCATGTTAGCTAGAGAAGCAATTTCATCAAGACCAATCTTGGGTTACATTAGGGTTTTTTGTAGCTGTATTAAAGGTCAACTAACTAAATTGATTCGTTACCACACGTATTAGAACTTATTTAGTCTCCATTAGACTTAGCTTTTATTAAAGTTATGCAAGTCATATTTATACAACCAAAACGAATTATAAACCAAACAGACTCATATTAATCAAACATACAAGTGGATCGCGTTTTGGGTATAGATGATAGGAGTATATAGTCGACGTGGCATAATTAGATCCCGTGAGGTGGTGGTCCACGGTGGCGAGAGTGTACATAATGTTCCAAGTCTATGTGGTAGGGTTCTTTAATTATGTAAAGACAAAGACCATCCATTTGTAATTATTAGCCGCACATGCCGCCTCTTTCTATAAACGGCTACACCCCTTGAATATGCTCTTTTAACATTACATAATAATAATAATAACGTTGAAATACTATTTTGTATATATCGTTTTGAAAAAATAGTATACTTATATATATATATATAATATATGTTAGTTAGATCTAGCATTATATTATTCCGAGACATTATTAGAATACCAAATAAACAAACACACTCATGCATATATACATCATACATACCTACATACATAAAATTGTCTTCAACTTCCATAACATTTCACGTCATTTTATTAAATATACAAAAATAAGAAAAAGAAGCTTGTTATTTAATTTAATTAAATAAATAAAAAACGAAATAAAAAGGTTACACCAAAATTGATTTGAGCCAATTCAAGACCCCCCTTTTCGTTCCAAAATATATATATTTTTACATACTCTAACTATTATTATTTGACCATTTCATTTCTCTAAATAAAAACTCGACTTATTTATAAATTATAATCATTGAATCCAAAAGGGTCATGCTAAAAAATAATAATAATTAATTTAATAAGTGACATAGTCTCCAAAAGGTGGTATGTTTTTTCTTGAAAGAAAACCGAAATTTGTTGGTCCGAGTGTCACGTGGAAGATGTAGTTTACAATCCAACCATCCCTCCTGGTCGTCTGAAGCGTACCTATCACTCATTATTCATCTCTCCCAAAGATGTTTTAGCCCCTTGGATTTTCACTATTTCATTGAAAATCGAATATATAATGATCGATTTCAATACATACAAAAGGTATTTACAATCGGACCGATTATACTCTTCGTCATAAAATATTGAGTAAATCTATATCCTTGTGAACAATAAATTTTTATATATGTGTATATGTATAAATGTGTACAAGTCTATAAAATATGGTTTAAGTTTACATTTTTAACATTCATTTGTCATTAATGTTAAATTTTGATTAACATTTATCACAAATGAATGTTAACAATATTCATTTATGATGAAATCAAGGGTTGAGATTTGCTTCCCTCTTAATCCCTCCCCTATATATATATATGTAATAGAGGGTTGGACTGTACGTTAACATTCATCACGGTAAATATTAATTAACATTCATCGTGTTAACATTCATTCATCATGACCAAATTAACATTCATTGGGATGAATGTTAATTAGCATTCACCGTGATGAATGTTAATTAACGGTCCAGATTTACTTCCCCCAAGATTACCTCTTCTTTTTGGATCCATCTATATATATATATATATATTATGTTTTGTAACTGAATTAACATGATAAATATATATTTTGTGATGTACGTAAAAAGCTTATCAAAAAAAATTTTGAACAGCAGATATTATATATAATAAAACTCTAGCAAGAAGCTAGAGCTCAATTACAATGGATTTAAAAACCAATCGTTTCGATTCAAAACTAAAGAACTTCTTGCTTTTAACTATGAAAATAAATACAAACGAATGTTCTCAAAAATGTCATTTTTTCTCATAGATTGAGAATTAAAAAGGATGTTATTCCAGTACCTTCATAGCATCCAGCACGTTGTGGCTAATATGACTTCCAATTTCTCCTTATTTGGCTTTGACGTTCTCAACGAGTCAATCCAGGAGTTCCATTCATCCATAGCAGTCATGATAGGCATTGCAAGATCACACCATACCCGTATAAGACTCCATATATTGAAAGCAACATTACAGTTAAAGAAAACATGATTGTTTGTTTCTACTCCAACATTACAAACCGGGAAAATTATGTATTGAATCTCTATTTCACGTTTGGATAAATTGAAGCAGTGTGGTAACCGGTCCACTCTCAGATGCCACATGAAGATACAATGATATGTAAATTATAATGGATAAAAGCTATCAAAAACCAAATATAGTTTCATTGTCCCAAAACGATTTTCACCAAGATGTTTTGTATATCAGAATGATTAAAATAATTATGTACCAAAAACAAATAACTAATATCGAACCATAAAAGTTAAACTTGTTAAGAATATTCTATAACTAGAACATCCATATTCTCAAGACAATTAACAAGGTATAAGCAAATATATAATATCCTTTAATTTCACTTGAGATGAAATGATTAACAACACGATGAAATACTAATAACGTGCAAAGAAATGCATACTAGTATCATTTCATTAACTTTTCATACGTGTAACTAATGGTCTAAAGTCTTGTCTCTTCATTCTGAGTTGTCTTACGATAATATAACAAGTTTAATAGACTTGGATAAAATTTGGTTCATAAGTTTTTGCTTTTTATTCTAGGTATTTTCTGATCTGCTTAGGTGGTTGCATTTACTTCTTTGCAGCCTAACTATGTTTTCCTATATTAGGATGCTTGTCGGATTCATTGTAGCATTTTTTCTACTTGTTTCGCTTCTTTTAAGGATTGGGTTCCAAAAGATAGAGACTTAGACATTTTATTATTTGACAGAATGCTTGTTATATTACATCTCTAAAAGTTTGCATTTCCAAATAAAAAATTATATACTCCGTGTTTCATTGGAGTATAATATAGAATTGAATATAAGATAACCCAAGTCAAAACTCACAGATACTGATATGGAGTATAAGAGCATCAGTTAAAGGGTGATTTGTCGATGTGGTGGCTCTACCATGCTGCCGTTGTGATAATGATACCGGCAAAGTAGAGTCGGAGTGGGTCTGCAGTCTATACTATAGGAAAAATATTTAATATTTAATTTTTAATTTTATTTTAGCTTTAATGTATATATAAAATATAAAATATTAAGATGAGTCCTAATTTTTTCATTGCGATAACAATGAGTATAACCGAGTTTAACGTGATTTTCCGTATGCTAGCGATGTGACCTTTTCAGTGTAATCAGAGTAACGATATCGGATGCTCTAAACAAGTTTTGCATAAAATTGCATAAAACCTTAGGAAATTTCGCGAAATTAACATATATTTGAGAATAAGATATATGAATATAAGTTATGTAATTTCTAAATTTACTTTCTAAAATTATTGATGTCTCACAATTCAATTTTCGGATATATACATTTGTATCTTTTTCATTTATATTTGGTTGCACCAGTATAATGTTTTTAAACATAACATTGAAGACTATTATATTTGTTAGAGTAAATATAACTATCGATAGGTAGTAAGTTTTTTATTATTATTTTGTAAGTACAATTTGCATATTTTTATAAAATCTAACTTTTAGATAGTTAAAATATTTTATAACTTTAATAAAAAATATTCAGCACTTTGACACTATTTTTTTTAGTAACGTTTATTTTTTGTATCGGTAGAGATTAACACTTCAAATTTAATTTGAATCGTTTGATATGTATAAATAACAATTTTAATTTGAGTTTTAAAGAGTGATTTCATGTCTATTATGTTTATCAAATATCTTAAGTTGAATATGGTATGAACTACAAATTAGTTAATTTTTAAAGTGATAAATTTGACGACGTAAATAAAAAAATTGTTGAAGATTGGATATATTGATTTGAAAATATGATTTCGAAGTTAATTATTGTATTTCAAAACAAGATATTATTAAAGAAAACTACATATTGTACAAGTTTGTATATAACAACTTTTACATAAAATGTTGTAGTTTTATGTTAATAATTTAATGTAAAGTCTATTAAAATATAAATATTCATATAATAAATTCAGACGGGGTTTTCAATACAAAAGAATGGGTGACATACTGCATATAAAAAGATGTATTACGATACTTCATAAAAGTTTGATTAAAACTTTTATAATTCGAACTTACAAATAAACGATCTTTCCTTATTTTAACATAACATACATTTTATTAGTATTGCATATAGTTGTTGATATGTATGACTGTGATATTTTTAACTTTATGATAATTAAAAGCTATAATTACTCAATTGATTATGAAAATAACACTAAATCTATTATTAAATATTATTTATCAAAATCAAATAATGAAGAGTAAGTTTATTTGAGATAAATTAAATGTAAATATTTTATATTTTTATACATCAAAAAATATTTATTTAAACTATTATTCTACGATGTGAAGTAAACATACTCATTATACCTATTACGTAAGTATATAACTATTTGTTGCATTACTTCTAATTCGTTTTATCATTTATATTTTCATTACCAAATTTTAACAAATCATATTTTAAATTAAATAATTTACTCATACATCACAAAACCTCTATCTATAATTGGCATTAGTTGTTGTGTCTTTTGTCTATACACTTTATTATTTTCTAGTTTGTTTCAAAATAAATACCTACTTCATATTTCAATCAATTAAAACATATTTTAAAAATTAAAAATAATATTTTAATTAATAAAAAGAGTAATTATTGAAAATATTTAAGACCATATACGTTTTTAAATGACACACTTTAATCGAGATAGATAGACTACTATTTAATTACTAATAGAAAACCTTAATTTTGTTCCATCAATGTAAAAACAAAGAAAGTCAATTACACAGTTCAGCAAATTATGCCGAAAACAAGCAAACATCATAAAATCACATTATAATATTTTATAGCAAGAACAAAAATGCAATTGCCACACCAGCCACATGGCCATACCTGATTGGTAAGTGGTAGTCCCCTCATTACAAGGCCAATAATTGATCATTCTCCTAATCCACTCTGTCTTCCTGCTGGCAATATCAACCCTCTTTCAATTCCCTTAAACCCTAATCTTCTTGTCACAAAAACAATCAAAAAACATGGCCAACATTTTTATTCAACACCTTCTCTTGATTACAATTTTGACTCTCGGAAGTTCAACTCTTTCTTTTTCTAAACAAACACAAACTATCTATGAAATCTTGAGATCAAATGGATTACCAATGGGTTTATTACCAAAAGGTGTGACTAATTTCACTTTCGATGATTCGGGTCGATTCGAGGTCCATTTGGATCAAGCTTGTAATTCAAAGTTTGAAAATGAGTTCCATTATGATCGAAATGTTGCGGGTACATTGACTTTTGGTAAGATCAATCAAGTGAATGGTATTAGTGCACAAGATTTGTTTATGTGGTTTACAGTTAAGGGAATCCGGGTTGATATACCGAGTTCCGGGTTGATTTATTTTGATGTCGGTGTAGTTCATAAGCAATTTTCTTTGTCTTCTTTTGATACACCAAGGGATTGTTTGGTTTCTGCAATTGATGATGATAATCAGCTTATTGCTCAGAGTGTATCTAAGGTAAGAAATTGTGTTCGAGTTTTTTGGTGTTGGGTTTGAAAAATTGAGCATTGATTTGAAGGAATTTTGAAGAAATGGAATCTGGGTTTTGAAATGTGGCGAATTTGGGAAATGGGTTTGGGTCAGGTTTCGATTAAACATTGGAATTTTGTAGTTTCTAAGGTAGAAAGTTAGCTATAACTATTCTAATTTTATTTATTATTTTTGGTAATGTGCATGATAAATTGCCTAGTGATATGAATGTATTGTAATGGTTACTGTAATGTAGTCAGTTTAGGAGATGGGTTTGGCTCGGGTTAAGATAAAAGTGGATTTTTTGATTATAAAAGATGTTTCTTTGTTTCAAGTAAGCTTTTCATTTGCTTGATAACAAATGGATATTGGAAGAACCAATTAATCTATAAAACATCTTCTAATTTTTATTGATATTCAGTTGGGTGATTAAATTAGTAAAGTTTTGTTCTTGTTCTAATATGCAGAGGCTATCAAGAAAACTTGGACACCAAAAGCGCAACAGCAATCAAGAACTGGCTGTTTTATGAAGTTGAAGTTGTGGGTACATAAAGATGATTCAAAATGGCACAATATCTCAATCAATTTATGGGTATTTCCATATCTTGTATGTACATGTTTTCCTTAGAAAGTCCGAAATCTTGTGGTCTTGTTGCTTTTGGGTTTTTTTTTTTCTGTATAGTATAGAGTCTACAAAGGGAGTCTCAAATCATCATTTTTGCATGGAATAAACAAGGAAATGAAAAACAGAATGTAGAAGAAATTGAATTCAAAACCATACCTGTTCGAGCAAGGGATAAAAGTTTACATCAGGTGATCATACGAGTTTCCATTTATGTTGTTTAGTTCATGATTAAGAATATAAAAATTATTTGCTCATGGATGAATTCTGTTTTTGTAATGTCAAATATTGAGGTATACCTACTTCTTAATCGATAAGAAATAAGTTGGGATTTTCTCTGTTTTACGTTCCACCATTCATAAATGCTTGTTAGGTTTTGTTCCTGTAATTTCTGATGTTATAGCAATGTCATAAAGCGTTAAAGATCACTCGTAATTTGCCGGTTTGAGTGCTTGAAGTTACCAAATTTAGAATGTGATGCTACATGATTATGGTTTAAGGGTAATGCATATTGTGCATATTTTAAATTTTTAAATGAGGCGTAAACAAGTTGCATGACATTTATGTACAAAAATGTTTGTTGTGATGTAGAAATATACCTTGTTTAAGTAGGTGGTTAGTAGGTTTATTCACCTACTTGTGTTTCCCAATTGTTGATTGTTTACTATAATTTTTAGGTATCTGTAATTGGTTGTTGCTTTGATTGTAAGTGCATATACATTATACACCTTACATGTAATGTAATATTTGATTAAAGGAAAGGAAAATAGTAACTTATTAAAGAGATTGTGAATGATATTGTATAAATCGCCTTTTATTCATAATCTCATGCAAGTTGTCTATATTGTAGGGAACAGCATATGAACTTAGTCCAAGGACTAAGTACATTGTGTGTCGTTTCTAAATTTATTGTAATGGTTATGTTAGGTTAAAACTTTATTTACTTTTTTAGCAAAAGAGGGGTGAAGGTTGAAGAAATTTTCGATCATTGCAACAGAGGTAATAAATCTTGAAAAGCTCAAATACGGAATGAAGTTAAATCGAGAATTAGCAACTAGCTAAATTACATTGACATCTAACTCATGATAAAAGAAAGGTTAAATGGCCAAACACTGACATTAGCCACAATAGCACCAATCCTAACGGAGTAAGTCAAATTTGTCAAAATCTCCTCTCATAACCATGGCCCAAAACATATTGCCCTGTTCCATCTAGTTGGCGAGACCATTCAAGTTGTTAACCATTCGGGGTTAATAAATTGCCCATAAAATGGTATGTGATTTTCGTAAACCAGCTTGATAAAATGATAACACCTATCTGGCCAGAGCGCAAATCGACAGCATGTACAACTTAAACTCACTTCCTTTCATGACCCATTAACAGCTTATATTGAGATGGGTAATAAGTTATTTTCAATATGCGATATAGAAAATTATACATAAAAACAGTCTAACAGTTTTGTCAAACATGACACATTAAATAAGATAAAATGTTTGAATAACACTTGTACTGCGAGCATGTTTACTGACATGATGCAATAACTCTATTTGATTTGTGCTGTTTTGGTATTTAATATCATTGGTAGATGTGTGCAAATGACCTTAGCCCAAAACTAAGCTTAAAAGTTGAACCCACTCGAATAAACCTTGATTCCATAGTGGTCTTGACATATTAACAAAGGGAAAAAAAACAATTCATGACTGTGACTTATGTCACGGGCTGCTTAATTCATAGCAAACTTTGTGCTTCCAACTTTCTTATCGTTAGCCCAGCCTATAACCACTCTTATTTGAAAGAGATTAAGTAATTATTGAATAGAACATTCAAATGCTTCTTAAAGTAAGGCCATACTCTTTATATTACCCATTTTGACTTATTTACAACTTGATGTCGGCCATGATTTGACCTAATTATCGAGGAGCTATGAATCTTGAAAGTTTAATCCCCATTTATCTTAGTAGTTTGTAGATTTTTCCATTTACCTACTTACGGTTCATATTCTACAACACACTGTAAGAACTTCTACTAAAGTATAAATTTTTATAAGGTCCTACAAGTTTGTAAAACTTTATAGGGTGTCAGTGCCACTCAAACAATTATAGACTATAATCATATGTGGCAGCATAGAGCTTCATAGGATTGGAGTCCCATCTGGCCGTTGAAATTTTAAAGTGGACATTTATCAGGCCAGATGGTTGGCAAATCTAAGAAGGTTGAATCCAAAATAGTTGTAAGCCCGTTTATCGTTAATGCATACTTAATCCTATTCAAAAGAATAATCAGTGAAACCGACATCAAACGTGAGCAATATGCTCAAGAGGTCATTGCTAGATGTGGTGGGTTGTCGTTGATCATCCAAGTTGTTGGAACAACTTTAAGAAAACAAAAGCACATGCTACTGGGAAGCAACCTGTACAAATTAGGAAATAATGCTACGTTAGACGTATTTCTCAGAGATTAAACAAGCTTATTTGAAAGATTTATGACTTAGGGTTAATATACACATATGGCATTAAAGTGTCCCAAAATGTTCATTTGAAATACTAAAGTTTATTAGTTGACAAAATAAATATTGTAATGTATGATGTTTAGTTTTGAATAAATGATGTTTAACTTTCATTTCAAAAATTCCTGTGACTTGTTAACTGTGACAACCGATTTACCAACCCACATAGGATCCACATAAGGGCCAAGTGAATCCCACATCATCATTACATTGTTCAAATTTTCCACGTAATCATCATACCATTACAATATGAATGTACAAGTTTTTATGTGGAATGTACAAGTTTCACAAAACACCATCATTACCCCAGTTACTATCGCAGGTACAAACTTTGACAACCAAAATCATAAAATCAACTGGATCCGACGTCACCACGAAGGAATATAAGCCAACAACAACTATGAGTTGTATGAGCCGCTTGATCCGGACGGAGTATGGTTTGGTGGGAGGGTTTAGATTTCATCACCAGATTAGGAGGTTATCAACATGCCTAGAGTTAGGAATTGGGAGTTTGAGTGCTACGATTAAAAAAGGTCTTTTAAATTAATCAAATAATGTTTAATTACCGACCATTCGACCAAACATAAAAAGAATTCAATACATATAAAGAGTTAGGTTCAAATGAGAATGGATATTATTTGTGAGAATGGAGGAATCAATCTCAACCATCCATCTCATCAAAAAAATAATACCCCCAACACTTTTAAAAAGTGAATATCTCACAAACGGTTAGTCAAAAAAATATAAAAATTGCACCATAAAAATCATCATTTTTTTCTCTTCGATTAGACATCTCACAAGGTATACTTTCGAAGAATTTTTTTTTTTCATATTTTGGTGGGCTTCGAAATTGGTAACACATGTGTTAGGTGCGGTAACACATGTGTTAGTTGCAGTAACACATGTGTTAGTAGTTAGTAACACATGCCACTAACACATGTGTTACCGAAACTAGCACATGTGTTACCAACCACTAACACATGTGTTACTGGTTTTCAACCCAAAAAAAAAAAAAAAAAAATTTTTTTTACCGAAAATATGTCATGAGTGATCTCTAATCGTAGAGAAAAGAACGCTGATTTCAATGGTGCAATTTTTATAATTTTTTGATTAGCCGTTTGTGAGATATTTAACTTTAGGGGAAAATTGGGTTTTGCAAAATGGATGGCCAAGATTCATTCCTTCATTCTCACTAAAATTTCCATTCTCATTTGAACTTCCCTCTACATATATAAAATTTAAGATTAAACATATTACCAAACTTGAATGATTAAAATTTATTAAATAATACTCGCATATGCCTTCGTAAAAACATTGGTCCATTATAAAACTTGAATATGAATCTTAAAAGGAGAAACTTGAATCAAAATCAAAATCTATATATAAATATTACCTCGAATAGTCGAATGTGAAAGTAGAAAAACTTAAAAAACTACGAAACTAATTGTTGAAAAACCCCAAGGCAGAGGCGATAAAAACAACCCTTTTTAATGAGTTTGCATTAATTGAAAAATAGAATAAAAAACACAAAAACGACAAGCCCACAAGTTTCAATCTAAAATTATCGTTTGTAATGTTGGGCTCTTTCTAAAAATAATGAACTCCAAAAGAAAAGTCTAATAAAAAAGGTTGGGCCAATTCAAAACTTGGCTTAGAGTTAACATGTACATATACTGAACTATAATATTGGAGGCCCTATCAAAATGGGGCTCTGTGCAGTCGGGCCGACTGCACCTGCCCATCACCGGGCCTGGTTATCTGCACAAAAACCACCAAATCGACGATGGAGGTTGGAGGTTGCTGCCGCTCGTAAAAGCAGAGGTTGCAATTGGTTGGGAAATTCGTGAAAACGCCGACGACCCAAATCAGTAGTTGAAAAAGCTTGATGTCAAACGGGTCATACAGACTGCTGTTGTGGGACTGAAAGGGGCAAAATGGTAGCTGCAATCATCGTAGTTAGAGTGGATGGACAGCGGAAGAATGGGGGCTGGTCATGGAAATCCGGGTGTGGTTTGGGTGTCTGCGGAAAGTGGTGTATATGGGTTGCATGAGTTTTTGTAAGTAGGCTATGGTTATGTGCATGTAAATGTGTTAATAGTTAGTAGAGTAGCTGCTGTATATATGTAACAATGGATGTAATTGTGGTTTAGTAATAATAAAATTCTTGCTTTCTCTAAAAAATATGCTATGTTATTTAATAGTGTTGGAACAACTCTCCTTACTAGATGCATCAGGATTATGTATTAGATTCGGGGCAAAGCATCGGTGAGGTCACCGATACTAAACTTTTTACATGTTAATCAATGAGAAATAAAGAAAAGAAAACATTTGTATGTTACATATTTGACTTCCAACTTTCTTAAATAAACATAATTTGCTTTGTGTTAAAGCTAACAACATCTAATTATGTGCAGTTTGCTGCACAATAGCCCTTTTTGTCATTACATAATTATGTACCAGATACGATTATGATAGTATATTATCATTGGTAAAGAGTCGTTGGACATGTTTTGTATACAGTAATTTCTTAGCTTCTGTGTTTTTATATTAAAATCCGAAGGTGTAAGTTTGATCAACATGTCACACTTATTTCATCTACAGAAACAAAAATAAAAACCGTGAAGTAGCTACTTCTCGTGAAAAAAGTATATTCTATTAAATACTAATACCATTTTCCATTTTATTCGTAAATATCAAAACTACATTCTATCAACTAAACAACCACAATCAACCACGTGTACACATCCCTCTCAACAAGCAAAGGCAACAACAACATCTCACATTGACGTTTTATAACTGTACTATGATATGATATGCTTCCACAAAAATAATTTTCAATAATTAAACCAAAAAAAATTAAAACTTTTAAATAATTAAATCAAATAAAATTCATTCTATCATCTTATCATCCCTTCTTCACTCTTGTTCCCATTTCCACTATCTTCACCGGAAAAACCCAATCTTTTTGCCGGCGTCATAAATGACGTCATCAAGCCCCTACCTTTCGCTAACCCCACAACTCAATTCACACATAAACACCTCAACTAACAAACCCCAATTCATCTTCCCCAATTCCACCAATAAAACCCGCCGTTTCCATTCTCCGGTGATCAGAAAATCATCTTCTTCCGGCGCATTCTCATGTTCGACGTCGTACCCATTCATCGGAAAAGTGGGATTGCATAGAAGAGAAGGTAATTTCAATTTACTATCTTACGGTACAAACCCCAATACAGGATCGGCGGTCGCGATGAAAGCTGATGTGTCACAAATTTTATCGGCGGCATTACCGTTTGTGGTGGCGGTCACGGCGGTAGCTGCCTTATCTCAGCCATTGACCTTTACATGGTAATTAATTGCTTATTGATCACTCCTTTATTCTTTCATGTATGCATATCATGTGTGTATAACTATTAGTTTAAGTCTCCTAATTCTTTTATTAATATACTACTCATGTGTTGTTATATCATTCATATGTTATTTAATTAAGTAGTTGTAGTCAATATTTTTTTATTTAAAATGATCATTTTTTTATTAAATGGGCGGACGCTCTTTTTGCCTTTTATATATTGTTCTCTGGGTACGTGAACCTCAGCGTTACTGGATATTAAAAGTTTTGTTCCTATATGTATTCGGGTTTAGTAACTTAATCTTTTGAGGTGTAAATCTTGGGGTTTTAGATGAATAATATAATGAAACAGGAATCTTTGTTTTGGTTACTTTATGAAGTATGCTTGATCAAGTAAACTTTGCAGGGTGTCAAAGGAACTTTATGCACCTGCTCTTGGTGGTATCATGTTATCAATTGGTATTAAGCTTTCTATTGAGGATTTCGCGCTTGCTTTTAGAAGGTTGGTATAATTGATGGTTTTGTTTCAAGTATGCATCTTACTAGTATGCAAAATAATGTGGAATTAGTATAACTAGTGTAAAAGGTTGAGATGGGTTTAAAATTTTGATTGCTTTTATGTGTTTTGCAGACCGTTACCGTTGACTGTAGGGTTTCTTGCTCAGTATGTGTTGAAACCGGCTTTAGGGGTGTTTGTAGCAAGATCATTTGGGATGTCTCCCATGTTCTATGCAGGATTTGTTTTGATGTCGTGTGTTGCAGGGGCTCAATTGTCTAGCTATGCAAGCTTCTTGAGTAAAGGGGATGTGGCTTTGAGCATTTTATTAACGAGTTCAAGCACAATTGCCTCTGTTCTTGTTACTCCTCTTTTAACTGGTCTTCTTATTGGATCCGTCGTCCCTGTGGATGCTGTTGCAATGTCAAAATCAATCTTGCAGGTACCAATTGAATTAACACCCAGTGTTTGTTATAAACTTGATTGGCATGCACTGGATGTCGCAAAGTGGACAGGTTAGCAGGTTGGATATTGGGTCAAAATGGACAATTTTTATGAAGAGGTCGATTGGTCGAAACAGAGTGGGTTGTGCTGACCCGAAACTCTTTTTGTCCTTTTTCTTTCCTATAAATAAGTAGACACATAAATATGATTTACAAAATTATGTTGGATTTAAAGTAATTTAACTTTTTGAATAGAATGAGCGCGAGGTTTTATGAATTAAGAAGACACTTTGGGCTTCTCTCTGGCTATTTGACTTGCTCAAGCTATTTGACCTGTTTCCCATTAAGTTGATTTTATTTGTTAGAACCAATTTTAGTTAAAGCATGGCCCTGATAAGATTTGCCACCTCCAAGAGTACCTATGCTGAATGTGATTCTGAGTTCTTGTTTTTACTTTGCAGGTTGTTCTTCTTCCGGTTACACTTGGCCTAGCACTCAATACATATGCAAAACCTGTTGTATCTGTTCTTCAACCCATGATGCCATTTGTAGCTATGTTTTGTACTTCCATTTGTATAGGTAGCCCTTTGGCTATTAACCGGAGCCAAATTCTGTCTACAGAAGGTCTCAAATTGGTTTTGCCTGTTCTGACATTTCATGCCATTGCATTTACGTTCGGTTACTGGGTTTCCAAGCTTCCATTCATTAGGTATGTTGTTCTTTTACTTGTTTCAACTTTCCGTAATATGTGTTCAAGGTGGCAATTTCTGGCCCAATAACAAATGAATAGGTTGATCCTGCTTTTTACTTTAAAAAAAACTAATGAGTAGTGTATTATGGTTATGTTCAACCTCTAATGGGTCAAACGTCAATTCCCATCCCCATGTCCATTTAACAAGTTACACGATTTACCTCTCTCATATTGGCCGTGAGACCGGTCGGTGGCGGCCGCCAGACGGTCGGTTACCCTTTTTTCTTATGGGTCAAACGAGTAAATTGGAAAAAAGTAAAACACGGGTTGAAGTGTCAAACGGATCACACAAGTTACATGTGGTCCAAAGTATAATTTTGATACATAAAACCTTCTAAATCACTTTATTCAAAAAATTATATTGGAATACGCTTGACGCGCAAAAATGATGGATATAAATATAATAATGCTGGACAAAAAGGTTTCAGGTCAGCACGACCCATTTTGACCCATACAAAAGTTAGCCTTTGTGGCACAAAACCGTTTTGGGTTTTGACCCATCACGGGACCTGTCCATGTTGCCACCGCTAGACTCTAGTGTATTCTATTAATCTGTATTAAAATTCTCAATTTTATGATATTATTGTAACTAGACAAGATGAAGAAGTGAGCAGAACGATTTCACTATGCACGGGAATGCAGAGCTCAACATTAGCTGGGCTTCTTGCGACCCAGTTCCTGGGGAGCAGCCAAGCGGTTCCTCCGGCATGTTCAGTAGTTGCAATGGCCATAATGGGACTCTGCCTGGCTTCCTTTTGGGGCGATGGTTATCGAATCAGAGATTTACCATATCTTTTCATCCCACAGACTGATTCAACTGTCAGTCCATGATTAAATGAAGTTCTTTACAATACGTTTTTTGGGTCGATAATATTTGGGTAGAGCTAAATACCGCACAGGGAGGTTAGTATAGCAGCTAGATACAAGTCCAGATAGTATTTACATGATAGAAAACTTATGATATTAACTCGGGGTAGTGTAAAGTTGGAGTGAAGGACGTATTGGTCCTTTAAAAGGCGGGACATACTTGCTGCGTGTATTGACACGAATTGTTTGATAAATTACCCTGCCCTTAGCAGGATTGGGTAGTATTGTTGTTGTTATGTGTTTGATGTACATGTGTATAACATATGTGTATAAATGAGTTCAAGATTTGTCCTTCGACATACTTCCATGTTTAATGTGTTGATGTAAATCTTGGGCTGTTGGTTTAAAACCTGAAAGACAAGGTCGAGCTTTGATTGATTATTCGAATATCAATGGTTCAGGTTGAACTGGTTGGGTAATATATTAGTAAGTATCTACAATTTGATACAGGTTTGGAATGAAAAGGGTCAGGTCAAGTTGGGTTTACTTGAAGACACTTTTTTTTCAATTTCAACTTTCTCATTGTAATTTATGCGTTAAATATAAATTATGGGCTACTTTTAACTCAATTTATTGTACCTGCTCAGCCTATTCGACTTCTTTGAGATGAAAACAACATAAAACTATCTATCTATGAAGGCCAGTGATAAGTACTATAAATTAATACACCAAAAGTTTGATGTATTTATCAACTTCTGTCTATAAATATTAGGGGTTTTAGTATGGCTTGGTTTTTGACGAACTGAAATCCAGATCGAAAAGTTTGGTTTCAGTTGACATCGATTTGGTTTTTATTCGGCTTTTGGGCTTGGACAATTTCTTAAGCCCAATAGCACAACAAGAAAAATGAGCCAAAGTAACTACATCCTACAAACAAAAATTAGCCCAGCAAAAAAACAGTCTAAGTTTACATTTCAAAATTCTAAAATCAAAATATAATAACATAATAACATATTTACAAAGTATGTTTATAAACTTGCACAAAGTTTTCTAGTGTATGCATTCAGATAGGCTATTTCCGGTCGGTTTTTTCATGGAAAAAAACCGAGCCGTAAAGTTCAAGTCTTCATAAAACATAAAGCAAACTCTTGTTTTTTCGATTTGGCTAGGTTAGATTGCCATATTGGTTTACCGTCTCCTCTAGTCAACAGTAAAGTTCTATGCATACAAATCTAACCATTGGTTAGACTTTAGAGTCCTTGTAAACGAATCTGGTAACAATGGATCCAGTTGATGTGGTGTGCAGTTGTATGCTATATCAAGGGAGACTGTTGATGTAATTATTATTATTGTTGGAGGTTGAGGTAATTGAGGAACGGGGCGTTTTTGTCCTAAGGCATCCAATTTTTAGTATAGCAAGTGATTTATAACACCACTATTTAATCAATACACCATTATACATCCCTCGTGATATTGTAATGTACATCGTCGTAAAATATGTTCAGTGTTACATGAACAAAAAATGTTTTATCTTTCCGCTATATAAATATTCATTTTAGTACTCATTTTTTAATATAAATTAGGAATATCGATGTTTTTTTCAAAAAAAACGCCAAACATACAACCTTATCCCACAATTATAATGCAATCACACGTGCACATATTCCCTAATCACAATTGAATCCACAACCTGTTACTCGATGGGTTTCTCACTTACTAATGGGCCGCCATGATGTAGTATATATGGATTTTGAATTGGTGATAGAGAAATTTATTACTCGATGAAAGCAGCGTTAAATATCTATCTATATCTACATCTATCATTTATTGCAATCCGTTGATGCTAAACATGACATCCTGGTTATAACATGGAATCCGAAATGCATATACAGATGTGTATAAGTATTCGTAAGGCCAATTTGCACATGCTTCAAAAGTTAGCCAGTTGTTATTAGGAATCTATACCAGCCCATCAATTGTCTTTCACTAATTTTTATTTATCGACCATACTTAAAATAACTAGCATTATGGTAGTTAAGATATTTCTTGAAAAACTTAATTAGTTGACATTATATTTTTAATTGCTTAAACTTAATTAGCACCATATATACAAGATGTATTTCTTTTTCGGTTTAAATAAGCATATATAATCACAATCTTTTTCCTCTTTTTTTTTCTAGTTATCTCTAGAACAATGAAATTGTCTCATAAGGAAGATTATAACGATGCTTTACAAAGATCATTTTTTCTTAACGGCAAATAGAACACGTTGAAAAACTAGCAACAAGCTAGAAGAGTATGCATACCAAAGAAAAATTGAGAATGCATACCAATCCTAAAATGAGAATGCTTAGTTTTGATAAATGATCCGAAAAGTTAATCAATTTGTCAAAATTTAACAAATAATGAGAGTATGACTTTTGTCGATGTTCTAAAAGGGCCTACATTTTGAGATCGTGTCATAAAAAGATTTAAGTTATCAAAACTTTCAATTAAAAGTAAAATTACAGTTTCATTGTGAAAACATGCAATAAAAGGATTTAACATTTTGAAATCGTGAAATAAAAGGAATTAACACCCAAAATTAAACTAGAATTTAAATACTCAATTAGTAAAATTAGTGTCGATATAGTATGTTTGCTAGGTCAACAATGTCACGTATTAATTGAATATATGATATTTAAACTCTATATTAGCTAAAATCAGTCAAAAATTAAACGGTAATTTTACTTTTACTTTAATTCTTTGGCAACTTAAATCCTTTTATGGTACGATTTTATATTATGAGTCTTTTTTCAGACATCGACAAAAATTATATTCCTTTTATTTTCAAATTTTTACAAATACATTAACTTTTCAGATCATTTTTCCTTTTAATAATGTAATCGGCAAACAAGAACTGACATATAACGTTAGCGCTGCATATGGCCAACGACATGATACCAACTCGATCTATTTATAATGAATTGATGACTGTTCGAAATCAAGACATTTTGCTAAAACAAGATTGTTCAAAAACATATTAAGGGGAAAAGTAGCAAAAAGAACTTTGTAAAAAAGATGAATTGTTACAGTAAAAAAAAAATATGATTTGATTATATATACCAAGATGATACTCTTCACATGGGATCGATAGTTAAACAGTTAGGATACCCAACTAATTTGTTGTTCATTCGTTAATCGTGAACGTTACATCATTAGCTTTAATTATACTTAAAATAATTTAATTACCTTTAACTTTAAAAACAATATTATGTAATGGCCTTGGTTTGACTAACATTTCAAGTTATGATTCAACTAAAAAGACGTTTGAAATCCTTTATACCAAAACTAGATTAGTTATCAAGATATATGGAGTAATATTTCAATTAAACATAAATTACATTTAACATCATTAAAGATAAGATAAGATAGATTAGGTGTACCCTCCATGAACAATTAATCTAAATTAGTAGATGCATGCACATCATGTCCAATCGGAGCACCGATAGCTTATGATAATTACTCTAAACCGTCCACTAATTAATCAAAAGCAGTCACAAATGCTCCACTTTTTGTCAATTCTCTATAAAATTCATGTTCTTGAATACATATGCAACATTTTAATGAACATTTTGATTAATGTACAAGTCTTTGAAGAAAACACTTGTTTAAAAGCTATGAATCAATTCACCCAACAAAAATGTGAACTCTAGCAATTAAGACAAAAGAGAATTGTAAAAAAGCATAGTTTTTTCCAGATCATTTACAAACACTCAAAAGAAACCGAGTTGGTATCATTGTCTATTCTGAATTAAAGCTACAATTTGTTCTTGAAAAAGATAATCAAAAACTTATAAACCACCTTCACATATTACTTTTCATAACACATAATCTTCTCCAATTGGCATATTATTATACATAACTTTATAATTGTGTATCCATAAATATATGTGTACGAATACATAATTCATATATCAATATACATATTGGTATTTGTGTGTGTATATATATATGTGTTTGTGTATATATGTATATATTCAAATGGTAGAATAGAAATCTACCAAAGTTCTCATAACCTCTACCTGTGAAGCAAGACACTTTATATAATCAGTAGTTTCATCCAACAAACCACAAGCATCCATCTTTTCAACACCAGGTACAAGCTTCCTCAGTTTCACTTCTTGACCCGAATTCCCAAACGGGTTGATATAATCTCTTTTAGGGTTTGAGCAATTAGGGTTTCTTCTCTTTGTAGATCCTGCATGACGACGATGAGGACGAACATGAGTAGTTTTACAATCAACTTTTTTCTTATAATTTCTTGATAGCACAACCCGATTTCTAATCTTCCATAAAATCGCACGACTCCAAGCTCTTTTTGATCCAACCACAGAAGCCATTGATGTGTAAGCTGCGATCTTGACACGATGAGATCTTCGATTGATCTTTATCTGGGAGTTGTCAAAATTTGATCTTTTTGTGTTTAGGTTGTTTAGATTGTGAAGAAATTGATAAGCGAGTCGGATCTTGAGAGAATTAGGGTCTATAGGTGTGGGTTGTTGAAGTTGAGACATGGTGGAATCAATTTAG
The DNA here is from genome assembly GCA_963921325.1 of Logfia minima. NCBI lineage: Eukaryota > Viridiplantae > Streptophyta > Magnoliopsida > Asterales > Asteraceae > Logfia > Logfia minima. Next base: position 5,872,694 of record OY992766.1, on the reverse strand, counting down.
GATTATTTGGAAAAGAAGATTTTTTCTCTGACACAAAGGGGAAGAAGTACAAAATTGAAGAAAACTATATCTGGTACTTTGTTTCTGACACAAAATCTACAAGAGAGAGAGAGAGAGAGGTATTTGTGAAGAGAATGAAAAAAGTAGAAGAAAGAATATGGGGCAGAGAGAGAGGATTGAAAATGGGAGGAGGGAGAAAGAGACTTGTGAATCAATCTTTACGTAGTGGTGACTTTAATATAATGTTAACTCTATTTACTTAACTTTAATATAATGTTAACTCTATTTACTCGCTAACGTTTTATAACGCTTATTATCTTTTCTAGTCTAAGTATACTTAAGTACAATTAGATACAAGCCATGCTCGTTATATGAGTTAATTGTTTATAAAAATCAAGTACAATTAGATATAAGCCATGCTCATTATATGAGTTAATTGTTTATAAAAATCAAAAATTTGTGGTTCAACTCCTTATACAATGTACTTTTTATACGGTCGTGACTTCATTGTGAAAATTTTTATCAATACACAAGTAAAAGAAATGAATTGACAAAGATACATATTATTTCTAATTATCACTTATGAACTAAGTGACATAGGATTACAATGTATAGCTTAAATTGTAGAGGGAACGAATACAATTAAATCTTTAATTGTACACTTTAAAACTTTAACATAATATTGTAAGTTTAAAACACTAGTATAATTAATAGAGTATGAATTGTAAGTATAAAATTTGAAACAAAGAGTACAAGAATCAATAATTTGAATGACGAATTTATTTATTACAAATTACACCAAAGTATCGAATGCGGAATAATCTAGCTAAAGCTTAGATTAATTCAATACAAAATTACAAGATACTATAACACTCACGGTGAGAATACTATAATGTAGCCAAAGCTGAAATTATTACTCACTTACTCGAATTTGCATTTAGACAAACTTTATAACTGATTAGCAAGTGATAGATAAAAATTGGGTAACGTCTAAGTACAATATGTCACTCTATTTATAAACAATTTTTTCCCGTAAATATATCATAAATTCTAAGAGAATATAATGACACGTGTCGCTGTATGATTTGTTTCCTTCTAATTGACAAACATTTAAGAAGGAATATTATGTGGTCCCTTCTTATTATACTTCTTACGTGTGTTAATTTTGCAACGATCATAATCAAGCTTGATGTCACACATACCATCACTTTTACTATGAAGGTTGCTGACGCAATTTTGATCATAGACCATTACACATAGAAGAAAGTTGTGCTCTTAGAAAACCTAGGAGCTAACCCGATACACATATAAACTCTGTAAGGGTTGTATAAATAGTCTTTACCGAATGAACATTTCCCCTGCAAAAGATAAACAAGTCATCGGCAAAACAAATGTTAACAATCATCTTACTGTCACCATGGAGATGATACTAAAAGTCATCTGAATCAGCAACCCGTGGTTTAATCATCAAATTAAGCACTTCCATGACAAAAGTGAATAAGTATGGAGATAAGGGGTCACCTTGATGAAGACCTATCTCCCTCTTAAAGAATCCGTGCACTTGGCCATGGAGGCTGATAGAAAATGAAATAGTGGTGATACATGACATAATCAGCTTCACCATATGTGGGTGAAAGCCAAAACCATACAAGATACTCCTCAAAAAGCTCCAATCCACAGTGTCATAGGCTTCTAGATATCCACCTTAAAAGCACATCTCGGAGCACCTCTATCAAGGTGATACCGATGCATAAGCTCATGGGTTAAAAGAATGTTATCCGATATGTTTCTCCCTGGGACAAACGCTGACTGATTATCACTAACGACATCCGCCAGCCCATCTCTAAGACGATTTGTTACAAGCTTACTAATACACTTATAAATAACATTAGAAAGTAAAATACGTTGAAAATTAGTAACTCTAAAAGGAGTGGTGACTTTTGGAGATGAGAGCTATGAGCAAACCCCTATTTAAGAAGAAATCACTAACCGCCAAGAAAACATCATCACCAACTACATCCCATGCCTTCTTAAAAAAGGCACTCGTATAACCATCCGGTAGAGATTTATAATCCCCGAAAGATAACATAGCCTCTTTAACCTCCTACTTCGTAACTTCTCGAATCATAGCATTAGTCTTAGCTACCAGAATTTGATTTTGGAACAGAACATGAGTGTCCATATGTATCACATGCCCCTTTTCTCCCAAAAACTTCCGGTAATGATCAAAAAAAGCTAATGGAACCTAATCTCCTTCAAATAATACATCATGGTTATCACGAACAATATCAATCTGATTCCTATTAGACTTTTCCTTGACAAGATTTTGAAAGTATTTAGTATTACTATTACCTTCATGAAGCCACACAATCTTTGACTTTTGCTTTAGAAATCGTTTCTCATCAAGCAAAGCCTCATTAAAGGCTTTCAAGTAACAACTAGCTTGATCCCTAAGCTCAATCGGATCCGGATATGCATTTAGAGCTTTTTGGGCTTCACAAAGCTCAAACCGAACTTCGTTGGTAAATGTTTGTATACTTACATGTTTTACCGGAATCTACCCCATGTCAGATTATGATGCCATATGGTAATCATGACATTAGATGGGTGAGAGGGTTTACACATCCTGCAGAAAAGGAGGGACAAGTGTCGGGTCATGTGTTTGTATAAGTGGACACCATTGAAGAAGAATTTTTAATTTATTGGGATTCCAATTCCTCAAGAGAAAAATCACTTGTTTAGGCCTAGCAAAATCCGAAAATATTCAATGGCCTCACAAGGAGATCAAGGTAATATAAGTATATCCATTTGTATTACAATAAAAATGTGTTATATTGTTATATTTTATTGAGATAACTATTTTCTATAAATATAGATTGGCCACGATATGTCGCCAGGCCTACAAAACTTTACGAGTCGTCGCATCCCCACACCATGTATCGACTTGGTAATGTGTTTTATTTTAAAAATAAATTATACATATGTTTCTTTTAGTAATTATCGTTAATTGTTTTTCATTAATGTAGCTTGGCCATGAGGAGTCGCCACACTACTCTACGAGTCGCCCCTTCACACCACCCTATGATGCGCCACACCACTCTACGAGTTGCCCCCTCACACCACCCTATGTCTTGTATTTATACATTTTCAATAATATACTTGTTATATGCCTATTAAATGTATCCCGCTAGCGAAGTGTCACCAACCACCACCACCACCAGTAACCGCACTACACCACCACCCACCACCAGTAACCGTACTTCACCATCCGCCACCACTTGCAACAATCCATTTTCAGAAGAAGATATATATGTACGATCTTATTCTACATGTTTTACATATATATTATGTATACATATATTTATTTATTGCCACCATATAATTTAATACTTTGTTAATGTAACACCCAATAATGCCAACACCAAGTCAGGAACCAGCATAACCATTTGCACTTACCAAAAGAATTGCCAAGCTGGAATTAAAGTTGGAAAAGAGGTCGATCCCTATTCAGGAATTAGATGGCATATCATGTTAGGATTCAGCTTGATCCGTCGTAGAACATGTATGAGGAAGAGGCACCACATACGGATTGGTTTGAATACACGAGGGGCTGCTAATTTGGATGACAAATGGATGGCTTGATGTCACCACCCTTTCTTGGTGGTCGATGTAAGTATGTTAATATGATATGTATATTATTAATTAACAACAATTGTGAGTTATACTAATACTTAATTCCTCATATTTTGAGTTTAGCTACTTGTATCCCCTCTGCAAGAAGGTGAACAATCGAATAAGATGTAGGTTCTTATCACTGCATGCCATCCAATGGCTAGTAAGCGAAAACATCGTTGAAGACCCCTCTGTCGCACGCCATATCCCTGAGTCAATTTGCCCTTCACAATGACTAACAGTTTTTCATTGCTCCATATTTCCATCAGTAAGTATTATATCTATATATATATATATTTGCTTATTGTATTGTTTTAATTATTATTTAAACTAAAATATTTACACTTTTTGGTAGTTCACATTGAGTCTTGTTTATTCTTTACAATGTTACGGACATTGGGTACATAATGGATTCAATGATGAAGAGTAAGACCCCAAACTCCTATGCAATCCCACAACGTGTAGAAGAGTAAGTGTCCGAAACTTTTCAGTCTGTACATTTCTTAGAGAATTGTTTCTTATAACTTGTATTAACTTTATAGTATTGAACTTTTAGGACTCAAACCGGAAAATGGCGAGGGAAAATGATCAAGGTAAACATATTTTGAATTCTTGTATATATATTTGCACATTGAGTAATATAACTTGTTTAAGTAACTTTGTTACTTTAATTAGTGTCCGCAACAAAAAGCAGATTGGGAATGCCGCTACTATGTGATGAAGGCTATGCTTCAAATGGTTACAAACAAGCAACAAAACTTCCCAGACAATGTAAGGCCTTAGTACTCTTTTGCAGATTGCATGCTTTAATTATGAATGTAAGTCATAAACACCCTTTTATGTACTAGTGATATTTGCATATATATATATATATATATATAGGGTGTTGATCTACAAGGAAGGGGTAATCTTGGGGGAAAGGGGAAGCAAATCTGAGCCGTCTGTTAACATTCATCACAGTGAATGTTAATTAACATTCATCATGACCAAATTAACATTCATCGTGACCAAAATTAACAATCATCGTGATGAGTGTTAATTAACATTCACTGTGATGAATGTTAACGGACGGTCTAGATTTGATCTCATTTCTCCAAGATTACCCCTTCCTTCTGAATCATCCCTATATATATAAAAGAAGTATTAACTCTTATTTTTTAAATTTTCTATTAATTATACACATGGTTCAATTTTTTATGAAATGTATAACGTTAAGTGAAATTTATATCTGCTAGTTGATTAAAGTGATGATAATTTCATTTTAATAAACTTTAAAAAAGTTTTGTAGTATTGATCTTCAATTGTCTATGAAAAATAAATATATGTATAATGAAAAGATAGATGAGTATTTCCTAATAAGAAATATAATAAGAAAAATAATTAAAAAGAGACATAAATGAGAAAATACTTAATGACAATGGTGGAGAAGTTTAAACGAAAAGACAATAATAACCTTTAATATACCATGAGAAGGTTAAGTCTCATGTTTCTATGATAAAATGGTGAGTTATCTTTTAGAATATCATGGTAAATTGTTAAAGTAGTTTGTCAATCGTTTATAAGCAGTAATAACACAAGTATCAGTATATTTATTTAATATTTATTTTAGCTATATTAATTTTATTGGTCAATAGAATTATGATAAAGTTATAAATTTACTTTTTATATCTTTATCTTTATATACAATTAAAAGAGGATACGATGAACGAATCTGAGCTCTTTATTGATTTTTACTTTTTGCGATTCAACGATATTAATTTCTTTCGTATAATGACACTTTTGACCCGTTAAGTATTTGATGTATTTATTTAAATTAAAAAAATATAACAAATATGTTATTCATTTATAAAAATTAAAGAGTCTATAGAGTATATAAAAAAATTGACTATAATATTTTATTCATTCTATTAAAATTAAATTCGTCCTGCATTATAGCAAGTCTATAAACTATATAAAAAAATCGACTAAAAAATTAATAAACTATATAAAAAAATCGATAACAATATTTTATTTATTTATAAAAATTAAATTCGTCCGGCATTATCGCGGGTCTATAAACTATATAAAAAATGGACCAAATATTTTATTATTTATAAAATTTAAATTTATTTATAAAAGTTAAATTCTTCTCGAGTTATCGCGGGTTTATAACCAAGTTATATTTAAAAGAATATATAAAATTAAATAGTATCGCAAGCTATTACGTGATTTTTTCCAACTTCGTTAATTTATGTGTCTCCAAATATAACTAAGATGAGGTGAACCATGATCATAACATCGTTCTAACTAATGGTGATTTCAAAGGAAAAGGACGTTCGTTTTCAAAAAGAAAGATAATATAATGATTATTAATGATATAAAGAAACAAGTGTGCTACGTGTAATATATAGACTGGTTAATATAGTCATTTGGGTTTTTAATTTTTAAACTAGAGAATTAAAATTAAAAAAGCAAGAATGAAAAAAGAGTGTGCCATGCAAGGTGGCTAGTGAACAAGTTTCTGTTCCTTTCTTATTGAATTATTTATTAACATATTATGTATTTTGATAATAATAATAATAAGTAATATAAAAATAATATAATAATAATTATATTATAATTATAATAATAAGAAGAAGAAGAAGAAGAAGAAGAAGAAAAAAGAAAGAAAAAGAAAAAGGATATAGAAAATGAAGAATAAATTTCAAAGTTAGAAAGGGACCACAACAAGTGGCTTAAAAAAGATAATAGCATTTGTCTTCTCTTGATAAGGCATATAACTCACAAGTTGATGCCACATTAGCCATACAAACATATATGAAAGTATTATTTTCTATATTTAAATTAATATAGAAAAAGTTATTATTATTATTATTATTATTATTATTGTTATTATTATGATTACCACTTTTTGTGGTCCTGTTAATCGACCTATATTATGTATAAAGAAACATGAGAGAAGATATGTTATTAGAGATGTCAAATGAGTTAGTTTTACCACTATATTCATGCTTATTGTTAAGGTACATAATTATAAGTAGATTAACATGACCACAAAAGATAATACTATAATAACTTCGTCTATGTTAATTTAAATGCAGAAATAATACTCCTCTCATGTTTCTTGCATAACATATAGTATAAGCATTTGTGAAATGCATATATAAGAAGGCAATTCGAAGCCTAAAGTTTTTGCTTTGTATTTATTTTGTACCTCCTTTAATTTCTTTCAAGTTTATTCGAGAATTACGAGTTATACTTTTAATATTTATATTATATTATTTCGATCAAAAATGATAAAATTAATTAAATTAGAGTTATGTAGAGTATGTTACAAGTAAAGGAAAGAAATATGTATGCTTGATTGATGGGGTTTCTTGAGAGGCAACAAGAGCATTGTTGGTGACTCTTTCACAAATTTAAAATTGGAAGAACATGGTGGACCCTATCTTTGTCTATTGGTTGACAAACATCAACTAATCTCATCATAATCAGTGTTTATTTATAGATTAAGCATGTATTATCAAAACACCACATGCTTCTCTTCTTTTGTTCTCCCATGTGATAACTAGCTAGCCTTTTAGGTTGGCCTTTTAACTCTCATCCTTAAGTATCTTCATCATGGTTTGATTAAGCATTTGCTTAATTTTTAGTTCTTAAATTGGAGATGGAGGTTTTATGTATTTATACTTAAGGCCTAAGGTTAATCTAATTTTAATTGAAATGCACGACAAGTAAATTAAAGAGGATTTGAGTTCATTAATTATTTAATTAATTTGGCTTCACATGCAAGGTATAAGGTAGTCAAAGTAATCTAGAATTTGGTTGTGGGAGAATTGAAGTGTTTATGTAAATTAAGATTTGTCGGTTGACCCAACTATTGTTTATTTGTCGAGGTTGTTATTGTAACGTCATCACAAGTAGGAAGTGATAGATGTCAAGAGATAAACCTACTACCCTTAAATTCTTACTAAAAACTTTAATTCACGTATAATATTTAAAATGAGAAAATGATCGATGAAATTAACGGTACTTAACTTAGATGATGTTAGGATAGACTAAATGCGAATATACAAGAAAGTTAAAGGGTATAAACTGTAAAATATAATACTTGTAATAAAAGAGTACTTGAATCCACGTATCCCAACATAATACATTACCGAAGAGAGTGTAAGACGAGATAATAGACGTCATCCGTCATGCATACGATACCACAATGTAACACTGATGTACATAAATTTTACATCCAAAACTCATCACTGCAAACAGCCTATAAAAAATATGTCTAACATAACATTTTCTAGCTACATGTAATGACATGGCCAAGATCTCTTGCTTCCAATTTGGATCTGGTTATCAAAGGCCTTACATCTAACATATTGTAGCATTGTCCTCCAAAAATAGCGCAATTTGCCAAAAATTACTTGATGACTAGCTGACTACATGCAGATGCACTTAATCACTCTTTCTGACACGAGTATTTGCTTCATCAATTAGCCCAAGGAGGCATATTGGCTGCATACAAAGAGCCCAGTGAGATGGCAAAAATCCAGTAATTTTGCCAGTGATATATGTCACATGGAACAATTTCAACAAGTCACCTAACTGTTTTAGTATAACAACGCATATCTCATTACTGGTTATAATACGTAACAATAAGTACTGCACAGAAGTTTTTAACTTCACCATGACCAACTCTATGTTATCTCTCTACATATCTACCTTCTTAGTTGATCACGCATATTAATAAGCACACAAAACATGTTTGTGAGGCATATGTTGCCAGCTTCCCAAGTAGCTCAGAATGCTATTTCTTGAAGAATTTGAAGTGTATTTTGATGAACCTGAAAACACAATCAAGAAAATTACAAGTCAGCAGTCTACTGATCCAGTTATAGCGGATCTTTTAAATGGGTACATCGTATACTGTTCTCATTCTAATTAAAAACATGAGATTCTTTTTCGGAACAAACTAGAAGATGAAGGGGTCGAATTTATAAACGTAGGGGGTAAAATTACTTGTGACGTACGTGATTGCTTTCATTCATGACCAAAACAAGGCAAAAAGACGACCAAACTTACCCATTCAAGATGCTGTGCGGTGATCCCAGAGATATTTCCATCATAAATGCCACCTAGCACCTACAAAATCGAAAGCAAGTATATTCAATTTTAACCCCAGAAAGTAGAGGTGGCAATATCGGCCCAGTTACTTATGAATGGGTCAGTGTGGGTTGGATTTTATTTCGGGCAAGTAAACCTAAAACGAAAAGAACTGGCTAAAAGAGAACAGGACAAATGGGTCAGACCGGTCAAAAGTAGCAAAAAGTGTACTTAAATAATATAAATCATTTTATCCTCACACAAAAAAAAAAACACAGATTATTAGTGAGATACGGAGTAATATAACTCTTGTAATTCATAGTTGAGACACTAATTACTTACCAAATAAAAAATATTGAACATGTCTGTTCAGCCCGACCAAACCCATACCATATATTCACCCACTACCAAGCCCGTTTGTTTTGCCACCTCTACCAGAAAGGAAGGGAACACTACATGCATATATAACTTCTTTCATCCGGAAAATCAGGAATCGAAGCAAATAATACCTTGGAGACTGTCTCTAAAAACATGCCAGGTCGCACTGGATTTGGTTTTGAGCCCGAATCACTACCCTGTAAAGACTTATAATATAATTTTCATGCATAATAACTATGCATTGAATTCAGCTATATTAGTTTCTGTAAAAGCACGCTGACACTTACCCCCCCTGCAATCCCACTTGAAACCTTTCCTCCCCTTTTACTTCCTTCTTCGTCAACTTTGTCAGCACCTTCATCTTTGCCTAGCATTACATTCTTAATCATGTCACGCACCGGTTTCCCAGGTTTCTGGGCAACAAGTTTAGTCAAGAAGTTGACCTGCACGGACAAAAGAATTGCAAGTGTCTATAGTTAATGGCAGATCAAATGGTTGTAGAGTCTTGAACCTATAACCAAGTACTTACCGTCTATAGTCAATGTGCATTATCTATCACATACACACAATGTTACCAAAGACTTCCCAATGAGATTTTTATCGAGTGTTTTCGTAAGAGGTGGCAATTTTGACACAATTACTTATGAAATTGATCTATTCATAAGTAAATAGGTCAATATTGCGACTCTCGTGAAAATTATCTAAATAAAATTTAAAGTCAACTAGTTGAAAGTCGATTGAAATCTACTACGAATATTTTTTATGTCTACAACCTCCTAAGACATTTAACTTAAATAATTTTTAAAATTTATGTAAAAATAATTAAAGCCTTAAATAAAAGGATTGAGATAGGTCATTTTCTCTCACAGAAAAAGAATGAGTCCCACAATTTAAAATTAAAATGGTCTTTTATCTATCTAACTTAACATTTGCGAGAAAACATGACCGTTTATGTGTTGAGTTCAACATTGGATGAACCCAGTCCTAGATAAAAAAGTAGACCAAAATGGCATTGGTGGGTCAACCCGGCCCAGATCGTTTCTATCCATACTAGAATATGACCTGTTTCAACCCATTACCAGACCATGCCAAATCTAGTTCATATGCTCAAGGATATCCAAACAGACCTCGGATCGAGGTAGTGTATTTAAACCACGGCTGTTTCTTTCATCTAGTAATCCACCTCCCATCATACTTCGAGCTTCTTCTCTGATCAAAACTAGCCTTGCCAGTAGCTTTCTGTCAGGAACAACGGGCCGAGTTTCCATCGTCTGCATTGGAACATGCTCATTAAGATAAATGGATCATATTCATGGAATATGCAAGATAATGAGAAATGGGAATGATTATATTTGCTATCTGCAGAAAGAAATAAATATGTAACCATATACGTGATGAAGAACTAAAAAGCACCTCCAATAAGTCATCAGCCTGGTTCGCTATGTCATTGAGATTCGCTCCTGGAAGATGAACTTTTGCACCATTCTCACTTTCAAACGCACCGCCACCTGCCGCGACTCTCCTAAGTAATTCATGTCGACTTTCTTTCTGAGGGGTTCTGCATAGCAACCCGACAACTTGAACCTACAAATAGACAACAAAAATTCTAATTACATATGGTAAAGTATATATTGTAATTACATAAGAGTAGCACAGGCAGTACTTACATGTGGGGGACACTTTTTGGTAAGATGGGATAACACTGTCTCCTTGATAACCTCCAATAGAGACTTTCGCTGAAAATATCCAACAAAAGTTTATTATGACCAATACCTTAGCTATGATAGTTTTTTCTTAAATATAAAAGCACGGTAATTTATATTGTATAGAAGCCAGACAATGACAACTAAAAAGTAACCTTATCGTCGTCATCTCTTTCAGCAAGTTGAATCATGTAATCTAGGGCCATCATAAAGCCCGACTCCATCTGATCAACACGTTTCCCAATCACGCCTTGTGCAGCCAGCAATACTGCCAACTCCTCAGATTCTTCATCCATTTGATCATCCTCCAACTGTTATGCAAGTACAAATTAGAATAACCAGAGTGTTCGAATAACTGTTCCATAAAACAGATAGACTAAACACATTAAAACATTGTTTACTTACAACCCAACCCAATTATGAGCATACAGCCATTAATATAAAAGAAATCAAAAAAGATTTGTAACCATACAAATCATTGCTTATTTTTAGTACTTATGAATGATGTATCTTTAGTTACCAAAGTTTATTTATTGACTTTTTTCCTGCAGAGATTTCCTGATTCCATATTTATCTTCATTCCTTTTTCTCCACACCTTCCGTGTAGATTCATTATCCATATAGTCTATATAACAAATATCCAAGAATGACTCAGAAGCTAGAACCCTGACCGCCACATTACACACATGCATTTAAAATTTGGGATAATATATGTTGAGGCCACCCAAGTTTTCAACTATATTCATTAAGGCCACTCAATATGCCAATTCGGGTCAAATGTATGCCAGAAATTTGTAAATTGACCAAAACGAATTTAGTTAAGTGAAACAAATTAAAGTAATGTGAACAATAATTTGCATTGGGAATGTCAATTTTAACCTTCGCTTGAATACATCTTACCCTTACTAAAAGTGGTCTAGAAGGTTATAATTGGCATTTCACATGCAAATTATGATTCGTATTCCTTTAATTTGTAAACTTTCAGGTGTTTTGTCAATTAATTTTCTGCTACACATTTGGCCAGAATTTGTATATACAAACTTGGGCAGCCTATAAAGTTGCTTTAATAACTAGGTGGCCTTAACGAACGAAGTTGAAAACTTAAGTGGCCTGCACATATTGTGAGACTTAAATTTGTAGGAATGATATACTCTCGAGGCATCGATCTAAGAGGGTGTTTGGGAAAGCTAAAAAATAAGTGCTATTGGTGCTTATTGGATGCAAAATAAGCACCACTCCACAAGACTAAAGGGCTAGTGTGTTTTTTTTATAAATCAGCTAAAATGAACTTGTTTCCAAACACTTAAAAATGTGTGTTACGTTTAAAAAATGCAATAAACAATAAGCACTTAAATTATACACTTCCAGACACTACCTAAGTTCCTTTCAAAAATTTAGGAAAAATAGCCACAAATTGAGTTTCAAACAACTTTATGACTATACATAGATACTAAATTGCTCCATAGTAAAACTCTATTTATACTTTCAATGATGTCATTTGCTGGAGTTCAACATATGCCCCGTCTAGAAGGCTCACAGCCATCAGCCAATCAACTCCAGATATTAGTTTCTTACTAAAATCTATGTCAGTTTTTCAGTTTATTCATTGTCAGTTGAGACTCCAACCTTACCAAACACGATTTAGGTGAGAAGATGGTTGATCAGGGTATAAACACAAGTAGATTATGACAAGTTGGATGTGTCACCCTCTCATTTTGTTTATGATTTACATGCAATGGTTGAAGACTTACATGATTAAACGATTGACTAAAAATGCCGTATGCTTACTGATCTAGGGTGGTTTCGGTTTAAGGCTTTTAACTTTCTAGTTGTGTGTTATTGTCCTACTACCATTTTTTAACATTCTTAGTCTAATACGAGTAGTAGCATAAAAACACTTTCCTAGCCTAAGTTCAGTATAAAGTTTGCATCCTTTAAGTAATTTTGCATATAGTATTCTAGTTAGTTACAATGTTCACATAGATTTGCATTAGTTAAGTTCCAAAGAGGTTGATTAAAGCTTATCTGCTCACGTAAAACTATTTGAACAGCAACATCATATTAGTTTAAACCCTTGTAGTTTGAGATTTACTTCGGTCTTACGTTTGTGTGTTAACCAATATAGATCATCAAATCTTGATTCAATAGTCCTAACTAACGACTCCCTAACTATACCGCTTTCAGTCTACTACTAGCAAGTCGTCGGTCATTAAATTATGAATTAAGTTTTTCTCTAGGATAAAAAGAAAAATAGCAAAATAAACCTACATACATAAATTCTTCAAACAAGAGCAATCCAATTGAATCACATGCATAGTTAGATTGAACTACATATGATTAAATCATAGCAGAATCCAGTCAGTCGACAAGTCAAATATTCAACAATTCACATAAAAGATTATAAATCCAAATATAATTATTATTTTCAACTAAAATAAAGTAAAAATAAGTGCCTACCAGATAACTAATAAAATGCCTCAGCGATATAATATCGCAAAACATATAAAACCATACAAACTTATCAGCGTATATATATATATATATAGATAGATAGATAGATAGATGACTTACAAGGTTAGCCATTTCTTCAAGAACAGAAGTAACCTGTTCACCGCCTTTTAGTAAAGCTTCATACTGCTCAGGACTCCAACTATTACTACTACTTGTTTCATTCTCTGTTTCTTGTTTGTAATTGTAATTGTTGTTGCCAATTTTTCTTGCTTCTAATTCTTGTTGTGTGTATCCCCCACCCACCTCGTAACTGGCACGCACTACATAATAGTTTCTTTTTTTAGTAAGAGATAAAGACGATGATGGTTTTTGGGTTGTGGTGAAATGAAGAGATGGTGGAATTAGGGAAATTGAAGAAAGGATGGGTTTTGCAATTGATGCCATTTTTATGAGACGAGGTTTGATTTGTGAATATGAGAGAAGGGTTTTGGGGGTTTAGATATATGCAGTCAAAATCAGGTTGAGAGAGGAATTGGACAATTGAATTTGAGGTAGGATATAGGTTTCAATAATAAAGCAGTTTGAGTAGTATCCATACCCATCACGATGGGTATCGTAAAGCAGTCCCAATCAATCCTCTTGAAAACTAAAGTACTAAAGAAACTCAAAAATATTTTTTCCTATCATAGTAAAAGACTTGTAAACCGGAGGAAAATGAACTTTTAGTATAGGTCGACTATTTTTCTTTTATATCTTCATGGTTACGATGAAACAGGAAGACAGAGCAATGAGGAAAGCGAGGGAATAAGGGTCGTTTGGTGTGGAAATTTTAGAAGCTTTTAATTCTATCGAAAAGTTTCGTAGAAAATAAGAAATTTGTTTGGTATATAAGTTCTAGCTTTACAATTCAATAAAAAAACTCAAAACCTCAGTGCTTTTGGGAGTAGTGTTCCATAAAATTGAAGAGATTTTAAAGAGAAATTATCCAAATGCTCTTCTATGATCATATAGCATCTATTGCATAACCCTAAGTGTGTTTTCATCTGTACGCTCGTAACATCACAATCCTAACTCTAAAGTTATCTTCTTCTCCTACAATTATATGTTGTCGTTGTCGGTCTCAATATTCATCACAACCGTAAGTTTCAACCTCTTACACTTCTTCTCGACTGTTGAATTATTACTTATCACCTTCATGCTTATTAAATTCCTCTCATGATTCTATAGTGCTATTACATTCAATAGCACATTTAGCTAATTCGATTGGTCCTTGAATTAAATAAATATATAAAAATTCAATATTTTCAATGACTTTTAAGTTATTCACACTAACATTGTTTATTTTATTCACCAAACAGACTCTAAATGTATGTTTTCTTTATAAAGTTTTTAACACTGACATGTTTATCGAGAAATGATGAATCTACCGTGTTATGTTTAGACCTACCAAAGCAATTGGTAAACTAACATAAAAGACGTCTATATGATACCTAGGTTTGAAAGTTTCATTGAGTGTTTAATTTTAAGTGAAGAATCACCGCCAAAGAGAAAAAGTTGATGTTTAAATTATCTCTTTATTGTCACATCCAAGTACGAGGCTTGTTTTTAGCGAACAACTAAGTTGAAAGTTGTTTTCGATACGTAAAAGGTGGTCAAGAATTAAAATGGTGGTGTGAATGGGTTATATGAATATATATATAGGGGAGGGATCAAGAGGGAAGTAAAAAAATTAGGGAAGGGGGGAAGCAAAAAAATTAGGGAAGAAGGGAAGCAAATCTCAACCCTTGATTTCATCATAAATGAATATTGTTAACGTTCATTTGTGATAAATATTAATCAAAATTTAACATTCATCACAAATGAATGTTAAAAACGTTTTTTTATGAAAAAATCAAGGGCTAAGATTTGCTTCCCTCCTTCCCCAAAATTTGAAGCTTCTCTATGGATCCTTCCCCTATATATATATATATATATAATATAATATGATGATAATACGTCTTGTAAGGATCATGATTAAATTGTTTAATCAAAGTGACTATGGAGATGTTATAAATATTGTATTGGTTGTATGGAAAGCTTGTACACTACTGTTGGTTTGACTACAAGTATGCTAATTGAATAAGAGTAATTCTTGAATATAATATGATGACGTCTTGTAAGGATCATAATCGAATTGTTAACTCAAAGTGATGATGAAGTTGTTATAATGAATATGGATATTGTATTGGTTGCATAGATAACTTGTATACTGATGTTGACTTACCTACGATCTGCTATTCAAAAACTAGATAAAGAGAAGAGTAAAGATAGTCAAAAAAACTAAGTAACTCTTGTTGAATTATTGAGGCAATACTTTTATATAAAGACATTCACAAGCACATTATTTAAGACCATATTATTAAAGTAGTCTCACGTAAGGATTGTGAGACTGCCTATTGGACGTCCGATGGCACCTTAATCCAATCTGAGCTATGCAACAATGAAATATATCTAGCTAGCCTTATAGTATTACTTGATCTTTTTCAAGATCTATTTTATTGTATTTTTGACGTTTCAAGACATCCATGTAGAAGTTTTTTTCTAATATATTATCATTTATTTTAGAATTGTAACTTCATGTCATTATGTATGTTTTTTATGACCGGATTATATAGCTTTTACACAGTGAAAGTTTAACAATTATTTAGCTATACAACAAAATCAACTCTTTAATTTTTAACAATGGTTATTATGAAGCATGGGTTATACTTTAGCACAACCGTAAAATTTTGTATGTGGTGAATTCTATGTGTGAACTAAATGACACGTATTTCATTAGACATGACAGAAAAAGGATTTAGCTTATAGCTAATTTTTCGATATATTTTAGATTTTATCATCTTAAGCAAAAATTACCGAGTGTTTAGCAAGAAAATGTAAAAAAGTTAAAAGTCATTGAAAAATCATTTTAATGTTTTGCTTCGTTCACCGACAACTCGAAGGCCAAAAAAGGCTTCTGAAATTCGCAATCCCTCATCCTTACGATCTGACTCTTAAATCCCATCTCCAACTGTGCACCTTCTATGACTCTATAAACGTATGTTCATGTATTTATCTTTGATGCCACCAAATTCCTTGTATAGAAAAACACCATGTCACTAACCCGATCAAACCATCAAAAGCCGATGAACCTTGATGTGCCAACATCTTTAGATACTATAATTAATCTTGATGAACATGTGTCATTTTTGTTCTGTGTCCACAAATATGCAAATCACGGACAAGTTGATTTTTAATCATAATTTCTCTCGAGTACATATTATAGGTCTCGATATTGATTTAATATAAACAAACTGATTAAATATGTTTTTATGTGAATTTAGTTGATTACGGAACTCGAAATTTGGATCTTTTGAATGGACACATTTAGATCTTGAAGGAACTAAAGCAAAAGAGTTCATATGAAGACAAAGACAATTATTCAAATAAAGATAATTGAATACATTGTTTGTAATTCTCTTCTAGTGTCTTGCTAGTTTTAATAAATCTGTTGTTCAAAAAAAATATAGTGCTTCTCTCATCTCAAAATAAGTATCCATCTTTTCATTTTAGTTTGCTCCAAAATAAGTGTTCACTTTTAAAAGTAATATACTAATTTACCAATTTACTCATACTTTACTTTTTCACAAAACTGATTCGTAAACGACCGTGTAAAAAGTAAGGGTAAAACTGTCATTTCTTACATAATGGACTGAAATGTAATCTGATTGTGAATACTTATTATGAGACAAAGAGAATATATTCTTTTCCAGATAAGTGCCACATTAGGTTAGTCACAGAATCATTTATCTTAGTCACTATACTAATTTTTTTTTTGCCAAAGTTAAGTCATTTTCCTGATGTGTTATTCATTGGTTCATCTTCAGCAACAATCACACAACTTGGAGTAAAGCTTAATTCGCCTACTAGGTTCATTTATTGACCTTGTTGACCTGCCAAAGTCAAACTTTGTGTCGCATTATCACTAGTTTCAACCTTGTGCGCTTTAAGCACGTGATTTATGGCGATCAATTGTAGATTTGATTGCCTTTGCCATGACTTAGGACGATTCTTTTATGGTTAGACATAATGTTATCTACGTACTCTTTGAACATGTTTGATTCATAATCCATTTCCCTGGACTCGCTCTCAAGTTTTTGGATCTCACGTGACATCTTCTCCTTCAATGGTATTTTTCTTTTGCAACATTTGTTCTTCATGTTATTCATGTTCTTCAGCAAGTGCCGTTTTTCCCTTTTGGAACCACTCGTTTGCATACTCACGACGATCCCAAGAGATCTTTTTGAACCCCTGATTTTTCGAATTCTTATAAGAACCAATAGTTTCGTGATTAAATCTTGGGATAATTGATTCGTGATGCGTTAAACTTTAACTTTTTTCTATTGTATGAGATAAACTTTTAAAAGTTCTATGATGTAAACCTTCTAAAACCTCTAATGTATGATCTTTGTCACTTGAACAACAGGTAGCCAGTAAAAATTTTAATACGTCGGTTTTTCATACTACGTGGCATAACACATCACCTTTTGGATAATTGATTCATGATGCGCTAAACTTTAACTTTTCTTCTATCGTATGGGGTAAACTTTTAAAAATTCTATTGTATGATGTAAAACTTCTAAAACTTCTATTGTATGTTCATCTAAAACCCAGTTTTAGACCCGTTTTACCCGATTCGTATTGATGTTACCTTTAATGATTTTGTCAAGAACAGAAGCTCATGAAAATTTTATAATGCTCGACTTGAATTGCTTGTCTGTCATTCTTTTTATAATTATTTATTTCTTTGATTGCTAGATATTTTGTATAAGGAAAATATTACTTTTTTGATTGGTAGAAATGTATTGATTTGAAGTGAAGTATATAATTTCAAAAGAAACAGATTAGTATTCATCAAAAAATCATGGAATTTAATACCTTTAATCCAAAATAAGATCTTTTATAATCTTTTAAATAGATAAGATCCAACTATGCACCATCACATCCAAAAATTTGAGATGTCTACACCAAAAGCACGAACACAAATTCCCAGTCATACATCATCCAATTCCCGGTTTTAAATGACACACAACATACAATAGAGATTTTAGCAGGTTTACATCATACAATAGAACTTTTAAAAGTTTACCTCATACAATAGAAAAAAGTTAAAGTTTAGCGCACCACGAATCAATTATCGGGTCAGAATATCGACGTAGCCGTCTACGTGGATGCTGACTTACCTGCCAAAGAACCATAACCGGTTACACGTCATTCAATTCCCGGTTTCAAATGACACACAACATACATTAGAGATTTTAGCAGGTTTACATCATACAATAGAACTTTTAAAAGTTTGCCCCATACAATAGAAAAAAGTTAAAGTTTAGCGCATCACGAATTAATTATCCCTTAAATCTTTTATACAAATCATATCAATACTTTATAGAGTCACTAAGAATCATAATGTTTAGGCTAATTTTGACAGAATAAGTGATAAAAATTAATGACAACTCATAACCTTTCAAGTAATTTAACAATTTAAGATCTTAAATCACTAGCTTACTTCACGAACTCATAAAAACTAGCGGGATGCTGGGATCTAAACATTATAGAGTTAGTACTCAAAAACCAAAAATGTATGGGTTAATTATGATACTAATTAAGGTGGGATAAACAATGCAAGAAAAGAGGTTTTTAACCATTGCAAAAAAGATTAATTTTCAAACATTTGTGTAACACAAGAGCTTAAGATCTTAGTAATTGTTGAGTTGACTAATGACATCAAAGGGAGGACTTTGTTGATGAATTCCACTTCATTCCAAATAACAAACGTGGTTTTCCATTTGAGCAACATTTGGAATCGAAACCCATGAGATAATGGAGTCAGTCTTTGTTACAGACAATATTGTAGAGTTTGGTCACAAAAGAAGCTACACCACAATTGCGCACACCCCATACTGGTTCCGACGATTATCACCATGATCACCATCATCACTGCTGCAATAACCATCACTAATGTCACTCACCATCTTAGTTTCTTCAACATCAAAATCTGCCATTAACCTTTAATTGGGGTAGTTACATGTATATGAATATATGTGTTAGTTCTCAACTTATGTTAGTTATTGTGTTGAGAATTTGGTACGTTTATCACATTTATCTTCAATTGTTTTGGGGTGTACACTATGATTCCTTTACTTGAAGTTGAGAAACTTGTGGGGAGTGTACTTTATAAAAATCATCAATGTGTAAAAAAAAAAAGTTACATATATAGAAGTTGTGAGTTTGAAAAACAAATAGAAAATTGTCATTGAAGTTTCATGTTATGATGTTAATGTATTATTCTCGACAAAAATTTCTTTTAAAATTATGGAAACAATTAAAATTTGATTATGGATTTACTTGTGACATTTATTTATACAATTTTCGCTTTTAATTAAGTGAATAAATTATGTAAAACTATATATGAGCATGCTGAAACTATACCGACTTTATTAAACGAATAATTCCATCTAAAGAATCGTCTTTAACTGTAATTTTTCGCTTAATTCACATCAATTATCGTTTATATATCTCTAACATCAATAAGGCTTAACCATGGAACAAACATGAGTGTCATTTTTATCCGTATCTGAGTAATCTATCCAATCAAAATCCGATTTATGTTAAATGGACTAGGTTATTCGGATTACGGATTGGTTAAACGGATTACATGGATCAAATAACGGATCCAAATTAAATTTTTTGAATATATCTCCATAATCCGAATAAGCTTTAAATTAAATAATATATTTTTAGTGATAGTTTTATGTTGACCACATCAAAAATAATTAAATTTCAACCTCATTTACTGGTAGCTGATATTTTCTTCAATACGTCTTCTTATTTTTCCCCAGAACTAAAAGCATTAAATAAAATATATTTGAGAGTGACGGAGTATTTCATTTATATTTTGTTAAGTTTATTTGATAAAAAATTTGAAGTGATCAACTCACATATTGTAATATCGAGTGGATATTTACATATTCAAAAGGTATCGACTTTAATCCCCATAAAAATTTTAATGAATACACTTTTGATAAATTTTGGCCAATTTGGACTTCTCAAGTCTAAACTGAGGTAACTTGGATGAAACCAATTGAATCGAATACCAAATCAAAGCCGATTAACGTGTATCCGATCAATCCATTTCTCATTTAGTTTGTATTACGTTAATTTGTAATTGTCTAAAATTTGAATAATTCAAACCAAATTATCTGAAATTGAAATAATTCGTTGGTATAACACCCCCGTTAAAAACAAGTAGCTAACAAAGCACAAAGGAGATTGATTCCAGCAAGATTTGGTTTCCTTTGCAGATCGCAATATCATCTTTGATTCATTTATGAACTTGTTTACCAATATACTGTAAAACGATGCACTACGACCAAATGATGATATGCTTTCAATTAAATAAGTGTCAATTAAGCGTCATATCATTTAATGAGTTAATGCAATGAAATTTTTTTTGAAATATGATTCTTTATACACTACAAAAGAATAATCCTTAAAGTTCAAATTTACTCCATAATTCGAAGTAGTATATTATGAACACTCTAAATAGTAATATACTTAAATCTTAAAATAACTAACTATAATCATATGTAAATAATTGTATTTTCAATTAAGTTTATAGATTACATGAAAATAATTTTATTTGAAAAATTAAAATTGTAATCACACATGATTACAATTGTACTCACATACGATTAAGTATCAAAGTAGTAATCACGTGTGATTAAATAATTGTACATGTAAATTAAATATCAAGTTGAATCGCGTGTAAATTATATATTGGTAATAACTCATCACATTAAAATTAAAATTTAATTGTAATCACATGTGATTATATACAAAATCAAATACATTAATCAATGTGATTCTTGATTAAAATAACTGAATCTTTCGAATCTTATTTATAAGAATTCATTTGAATATATATTGTTAAATTGTAATCGTGTGTAGATTATCATATAGCATTAATATATAATCGTCTACCAATTTCAAATTTTTATTATAAAGTACTACACATATGATCTTATTCGGGTCGTTTTTTAAGACCACGAAAACAAACAATTTTTTTTTTGTCGAAAGTATAACTTTTGAGATTTTTAATCGAAAATAAAAAGATGTCTATTATGAATATTTAATTTTTATAATTTTTAGCCATACCGTTTGTTAGATATTTAATTTAAAAAATTCAAGTAAACTAAAGTTTTAAATGAAATAGAATAATCATAGCGGTTTTATCTCTCTTTATTTTTTTACTATTTTACTAAACCACCTGTCATATACAGTAATGAATTGACATAAAATTGTATAATAAGCAATCAAATTATAGATTTTTTTTATCTTTCTTAGACCACCTATAATGGTTCGTCCTTGGGTATATGTGCTAAGACTATGGACCAACATGAACAGAGTGGTGTCATGGTCGCTGGCCCTCGTCACAAACACAAGGAAAGCAGCATAGACAAATTGGGAGCTACAATTATTTTATTACTTTTTTTGTCTATTTTATGAAAAAAAATTAATATTTTTAACTATAACAACTATATGCCTTTTTAAAATAAAAAAATTAAATTATATCTATACCGTTAGCTTCTAACACTTGAAATTTTTTTTCATACAATTTTATTTATTAACTCATATATAAATATAGATCAACTATACAAATCTTTTAATAAAACAATAAATTCATCAGTTCACCTATATACATATTCACAAATACTATAATTTTTCTAACCGTATCTAGTTCTCAATTTCGGTACTATGTGAATATCTCATGTTTTAACTCATCAACGTCAAACCTGAATAATCGACAATCCAACATATTCCAACACTCGTATTACCCACAACAATCACTCCAATTCAACCAACAATTCCAACAACAACAACAACAACAACAACAACAACAACAACAACAACAAGCATCCACAACAAGCATCCACATCCTTGGACAAAAAAGGGAAAAAAGTAATCAAAAGAAGATTTAAAGCCTGCCGATCATATGTGACAAAAAATATTGGACACCTAAAGAAAAAGCTTAGTTGACACGATGTTGGGTTGATACTTCGAGAGACCTTAAAGACATCAATTCTCAAAGATGCATTAGTTTTGGGAAAAAGTAGGAACAAAATTTAACAACAACGACGCAGGCTTAGAACGAGGCAATAATAAAATTACCTCAAAATGGCAACACATTAACTAAGTTTGTGGTCAATATAATGCAATTTACAATGAAAACTACCGCACATGGGGAAGCGGGCAAGATGACCGTGCTATCTATGATCGAGCAATGACCGAATTCTTAACCATCACCGAAAAGCCGTATAGTATGAAAAAGTCTTTGAAAATATTAAAAGACAAACCAAAGTGGTATATGCACCCGGGAGTAGGTGGCCCAACGAGGCGATTATTTGACGAAGATCAAGAATGTGAGAATGAGACGGTTGATCTCGAACATGTTATTTGTTGCTAATAATTAAAAGTTGAAAATTGTTATAGTTGCATTTGTTATAATATTTTAAGTTGTTTGTAGCTAATAATTTACTTAGTAATTAGTATTTTTGAAACTATCGTAAATGAAACCAAATCTTGTGATTTGAAGAAGTTGATAAAAATATATATTTCATTGACGCCCTGGTATTAAATATAAATTTGTCACTATGCCACCATATATATTTCTAGAATTGAGAACATGTATTTGTTTTAAATGTTAAAAACATGGTTTGATTTATCAATTTTTTAGTTCATATGAAATTTTGATTTACGTAGAAGAATCTATATTTTGAAAAATATGTATACACATCTTAGAAGAATGGAGAAATTTAATTGGTTAATAAATAGTTTAATTAAATAAAAGGTTTTGATTGGCTGATAATAAATTAAAATTTCAAACATTTTTATTAAAAATATTATATTTAAACAGAATACCTTGTTAGTAAATATTTTTAAAATTACATTATACTAGTTTATTACCCCGCAAGTACGCGGAGTTACACATAAAATTTTTAGTAATTGAGTAATATATATATATATATATAAATACTTAAGTTTTTATTGTTTATAGGTAATTAATCGTTTTCAAAACCCACCGGAAAATGAAGAAAAAAAATTCGTCAAAAGTATATCATATGAGATGTCTAATCGAGGAGATAAAAATGTTGGTTTTCATGGTGTAATTTTTATAATTTTTTGACTAATCGTTTTTGAGATATTTAATTTTAAAGAACATGAGAGAAAATGATTTTTGCCAAATGTTCTTATTGGTTCTCACGTTCTTATTGGTTATTTCATTCTAAAAAAACATATTCTCATTTGAACTCTAGATTCAATGACATTATTAATTTGACAAATTAAAATTAATGGTAATATCATTATTAGAAAAATACATTTAAAGAATAAAATAAATTTATAAAGATAATTATAACGTTATTATAGTTTTTTTAAGAGATAATAGGAAAAAAGAGTAAAAAATATGTTTCCCACTCGAAAATTTTGACCAAAAACTCTACATATCTGTACCAATAAATTTTTGTAAACAATTTTACAAGTATTTTAAAACTACTAACGTTTCAGTTTCTTTGCTTCTATCAACCATAACCGCCTACTTTCTCTCTCTAAAATCTCAACTTCTCTTTCACCAACACAAATGGCAACCGAATCATCAAACGGAGCAACCGCCGCTACGTCGCAATCAGTTACGTTCACGGCGCTAAAACCGCAGGTGTTCGTTGAAGCTTCAAAAGCAAACGACGCCGTTGCGTTCTACAAAGCTGCGTTCGGTGCTGAAGAAGTGAACCGCGTGAATCATCCGAAACGGAAAGCCGATCAGGAGCTTCCTTTGCTTCTCTCTGCTGAAATCAAAATCGGTTCCGCTTCGATTCTCATTTCTGACGTCGTTGATGATTCAACCGCTCCTAAGTAATATTTTCCGTTTCTAAAACCATTTGTTAGTGATATTTGCTTCATGCTTCGTATATTTACGTAGATCTGTTAAAGTACACGTTATTCGTCGCTTTTTTGCGTAGCTTTAACGTAATTATTTACTACTAATATTGCTTCACAGTATATTTGTTGTTCATTGTTACGTAATTATTTTGCGTATGATTTATTATGATATCTCTGTCCTATATTTGTATATATTTATGTTTTTGTTGCTATTTGTGATTTTAAACCGCTCTGTAAGCATTATATTCTGTTAAACAGAATAATTTGCTAGTGCTAATTGTGATGTTTTATGTGTTTGCTTAGATCTGTGTAAAACAAATGTTAATTGTAGTTTCAGCGTCGAATTTATGATCTAGTTTTTCTATGATACGTTCGTTGTTCTGTAAATTGCTTGCGTATGATTTTAGCGATTTGTTGCTTTCAACAACTCTGTATACATTATTTCCGTTTTTCAGATTATTTACTAGCGATACTCTTTTTTGTTTGTGTAAAAAATTGTTTGTAGTTTTAGCGATTTTGTTGCGCTATTTTTGCTTCAACGTAATGATTTTCTAGTCATAAAGTTTTTACAGATATCCGCATTGTTTCTTCAACATTTTTTGTCCAAAAATTATATCGATACTTAGTAGCGTTTTATTTCGATCATTAATACATCGCGTAGCGTTACATGATTATTTAATCTGATTAACATATTTGCTTTTTACCTTCACGATGCTATTCTATTGTCTAGTTTATACTTTAAGACATCAATTTTTGAAGAATTGAATATTTTATATTTTATTGTAATTATTTTGAATCGTACAAACAGCGTTAAGGCTATTGGTATGGGGCTGGTGTTCTGGCTGGAGACAGAGAGCATTGAAGCCGCTGTGGAAAAGGCTGTGAAAGCTGGTGCTGAAGCTGAAGGCGAGGTGACAGAAGGTGATGGCACGTTGTACGGAGGGCGCGTGGGTAAGGTGAAAGACCCCTATGGTGTAGTCTGGCTAATCTCTGCTTCTCTGGAAAAGCATGTTGACGTGGAAACTTGAAGACCGTTAGATCAAAAGTAATTCGTTTTGTCCAATGGTGGATTGACTTAGTTAGGAAGGCAGTTTAATTAATAATAATTGTGGTTAAAGTAGTAAATGGACGGATGGATTATGTGATTTGTGGTGCTAACTACAGTTTTCAGAATTAAAATGGCTAATTGTGGATCAATATAACAAACTTTATGGTGCCTTTTGTGTTATTTGACGATACGTATGGTCATTTAAATGTTACAATATTGATTTGCATGCTTTGTTGATTTAAAGTAATATGATATTGTAATATAACTTTTAATAATTCCTCTTTTAAGTCCCTAAATGATCTTACTTTTCTGAAGTTAAACAATCGAAGTTACTTTATAATTGTGGAATTTTAAATTTATAGGCTTGTGTTTGTTTTCTATTTAGCTAGCTTCTTTCTGTATACTCATTAAAGTAACAATGAGCATAAACTGATTTCAAAATGAATGGATTTAGTGCAATAGGTCTACATAGTAGACAGAGGATCTCCAATCTATCTATTATATTATAGTGTAGTAAATTATAAAATATTTTGAAAATATATTTATATTAATGATAAATTAATTTAATATATTACTAATTTTTACATTAAATATGTTCTAATTTAAACTACACAATCTAATATATTAATATTAAAGTTTTATATAATTATTAAATTATCATATTAGATATTATAACAATCATTACATTTAAAATTTTAATACAATAAATGAAAATTCTAGGAAACTTAGGAGGTTTCTTTGATAGATATCTAAGCAACATTATATTTAGTAATTTTAAAAATATGAATTACAATTTATAATTAATACGTTATATTAATACATTTTAATTATTATATATATTATTATTTAATATGAATAATGTTTACTATAGTAATTACTGTTGTATCAAATTTAATGTAAAATTAATTACTATTTTGCCACCACATTAGAATATTAAAGTATTTAATATTAACACTTGAATGTAGTTTTGTCATTTTTGCATCATTTTAGTGCAAAAAAAAACTCTAAAGGCTAACATTGAAGATGGTCTTATAAAATTAAAAAATATTATAGTTAGGCCGAAAGGCAAGCAAAAGACACATTATAGCTCATTAAATTTTAAGATTAAATGTTTCGTTATGCGTTTAATGTTAGAATCAATACCATTATATGCTTCCAACTTTTAAAACCTCTTATTGGATAAGATAAAACTTCTAAAACCTCTATTGTATATTGTGAGTCATATTTTACCCGATTATGCGATAATACGTTCTCACGAATCACACTGACTCATTAATTTGGAATATTATAATATATTAAATACCATTATAATATGTAAACCTCTATTGTGTAATTTTTTCAACTCAAAACTTATATTCTCAACTTCATAATTGTATAGATTACCTCAATGCCGATAAATCAATGGCCATTTGATAAATCAATAAGTTCATGTCCGATCTTTACAATACTGCTATTAGAATGGGTATGAGTCAGTGTATGAACCTTTGCAGTCTGATGAAATTACCATTTTAATGTTTCAAACAATTAATCATTTTTAGAAAAATCAAAAGATTAAAAATAAGCATTTATTAACCCTATATAAATCATAAATTCACTATGTACTCGTTATTATACAAGTTGATGAGATAAAGTATCATGTGCTAACAGTCCTTTTGATATATGCCATTTACGGCTAGTTTTGATTCATTCTACAACAATTAATATATATATATATATATATGCAGCACTTAAGGCTGGGGTTGGGAATTCATGTGATGCAAATAATCCACAAAAATCAAAAAATATATTATTACTAAACTCTTCAACCACACACACAAATATTAAAATTTAAATATAACAATGTTACAAACTTATTATACCACCTATAATTCAACACGAAAGATTGTAATCCACCAACTAGCACGTTGGAGCAGTGAGGTTACACTTAGCCGGTAAAGCGAGAGCAAGTGTCGGGTCAATTCCAAGAGAAGGCAACATAATGGAGTCCTTGTATGAACACAAACACTTCAAATCCGCCCCAGAAACCGCCTTACAACACTCTGAGCTTGGGTCCGCCGGGTCAGGATTCGTCACCGATGGTTTACATGCAATTAAACCATCTTCCGTCATATTGCATATTTCCACTGCTTGTAAACCATTGATCATAACTATGAACACCAAGAAAACTAGTACTAGAGTCTTTGTCACAACCATCATAATTTTAGTAAGTATGTGAATTGTGATCACTTTATGTGGTCACGAGTTGTAAATGGGTTGTATTTAAGGGCCTGAGTACGGCCCAAAGTAAGGAGACCCGTGAAGGTAAAAAACAAAAATACTCATGGAGTCACGGGGGTAGCGTGGGCCCGTAGTTTGGGCTGGGGTCAAGCCATGTGGTTTTGTGTGTATTCAAGTAGAATATGAGATTGATTATAACTAAAAGACAGATATAGGCCCCGCAAAAATTGTGGTAGATATGACAGAAGTTATTAATTTAAGTGTTTTACTTCAATGAATGATGATGATTTAAACATTTTGGATACATTTCGTGTCAATTTGGATTTATTTCCATTTTATTTGTATTTAAAGTTAGTCATTTGATCAATTACATTACAATTACAATTACATTACAATTTACAATTAGAAATAAAAGAGAACCATATTCACCCAAATAACTGTAGTTGGGTCGAAAATTTCAGCATGTAACATACCAGTTCGCATAGTTTATATCTGGAGTTGCGTCGTCTACGTGATTATTGTGAAGTTCGTGTTTAAAATCGGCTAATTAGCTACAACAAAGTGGTCTATGTTAGAGATTAACTGTTTTGACCATAAAAAAAGTTGAAAACTCAACATGTATATTATTCGATTTGCCAAACATACTCCAAAATAACGATTCTCATTTGACATAGTTACAAACACTTCCAACAGTTTGAAATACCGTCAACCTCAACTTCAAGTGATTCATGGTAGAACGTCCCTGATAACAAACAAAGTAAATTAAAATAACTTAGCTATCAGTCAAAATGGTAACATGACCAATTAATTCACTTTCACAAGTAATTTTTCTAATAAATTAAATTTCTTAACAACTATGTTAGAGACTACACCCGAGATACTTTGTCTCCGTCTAGGAAACCAACTTGGGTAGTGGATACACACTACATGCTACATCCAAACACTTCATTAGTTACCATCTTCAAATATGGCATTGAGAGTCTCTACTTAATGAAATACTATTGTTGGATCATAATCAGTTGTGAAGATCGTTGGAATATTAGACGCAGAAAGTGAAAACTATATACAAAAGAAAAAAGTGATATAAATTTTCGAATAAGTGTATATGTAGATGTAGATATCACTTTACAAAGGAATATTTATACTCTGTAGATGTATGAGTTCACGAAATTAGTTTAGGATATAATCAGAGAAATGATTTTGTTTTTAGCACAAAAATAATACTAAAAATTGTGTATGAAATCTGTTTATAAATTTATCCAGATAATCTGGCAGTTATAGTGATATAGAGTAACACGTGTCATCCTTACAAGTTATCACATCACCAAAATACATTAAATAACATTAAATTGAAAGTTCATTACACACAGTAAAAACTCGAACAGTTCGATACGACGATAAATGTCAGAAGTTAGTCGATACATTTTGAAGCACTTCAACTTACATAATACGCATTAGCTTGTGCACCAACTTGTTGATAGTTTACCCCTTAGATATCTCAAAATTTGATTTTAGTTTTCCGGTAACATGACATAAGAAGATAAAGATGGATTATTTGGTTATTGATCGTAGGGGTGTATAAAGTTAGACATTTGAAAATTCAAATATTCGAAATTCGCTGAATTTTCGGTATTTGGAAATTCGATGAATGTCTGAATATTCAAAAGAAATTGATATTTTTGAATATCTGGGTGTCGAATTCGGATGCAAAACTTTTGAACACTCTAATTGACCGAAACTAATTTTTTATTCATTCCCATCTCATAAAAAATAATAACTATTTAGCATTTGGTATTTACCTTTTCTAAATTATGTATGTGTTTTAATCTAACATGTTGCTACTTGTTTTAGTTTAACTTTTTTTTTATCAAACCACTAATATATTAAAAACAAAGCGATAACTCGCAAACAACTATAACACAACAACTATCGGATCTCCAAGGGATAGAAACCGAGAGGAAGTTGCATTTTAATTGTAACTTAACCAACTAAATTCTTGATATTAAGCTTTATTAACTACGAAAGCTGAGTATCTGGCTATAGCTGAAGCTAGCAAAAGATGGGTATTTACAAGCCAAATACTTGTTTTAGGGAGAGAAACTGAGTATTTTGTATTTACCTTTTCTAAATTATGTAGGTGTTTTAATCTTAACATGTTGATACTTGTTTTAGGTCAAACTATAACACCAAATTTGACCATGTTAATTGGGTGTTTACAAAATATCAATATCAAGAGTCAAGACCTACAAACACTGAAGTTTGAGACATATGAAACACAACTACTCTGACCACATTTGTTCTCTTAGGCGCACTACATATATCTTCCTTTTAAACAATAAGTTGAATTTGGTATGTATCCAAATTACATAAAGTGGACATTTCATAACTATGTAGTTTGAAGTAAAGGATACAGATATAAAAAAAGGATACAAATTATAAAGTGTATACAAATATAAAAAAGGATAAAAAGGTAAAAGTAAAAAGAATACAATCCACCACCAGTTAATTTCAATGGGAATTGAAGAATATATTGATCACAAATCAACATCAAAAGCTGCAGTTCAAAGATTCAAGTGAAAGCTAAAGCCTGATATGTTGTTGACGCTTCCTTCTTGTGTTTTTTGTCTTCCATCTTTTTTCACCCTGTAGGACCGTAAAGGCACAGACCTTAGACAATGAATCAATCAAGCAATGCTAAAGCGCGGAATTCAATAGCAAATCAAAGTACGTTTAATAACATAATTCAACAAAGTAATCACAAGAACATATTTAATCAACCAAACCAGTTGTGAATACAATATAAAATGCCAGAGAAAATAACACAGCTGCTGAAATTCGTATGTCAAAAAGCTTGTTAAAAACTGAAACCCTAAACGTATTTATACTTGTCTAATCTGCCTGTTTGGCGATATTGCAATATCGCATATGCGATATTGTAATATCGCTTAAGCGATATTGCAATATCGCTAGTTACAAAAACAAGACAAAATTATTACAACTCGATAACTTAGACCAAGTGACAGACACTCTAAATGTACCAACAAACTCCCCCGTGTCTTCAGCTTGGTCTTCAAAAGGTTTCAGTCTTCAAACCCATCCAGCGGGAAATTTTCCACCCGCGTGAATTCCATGGGTGACGCAGATATCGACAATTCTTTGGAATTGTTGAGCAAGCTTTTCATTCGTCGGATTACCTCTGTAATACCTTATCTTGTTGTCGAACAGCTTCCTCATATCCTCCTTTGATAGATTTATCAAGCTCATAGGATCAAAAACTCTAAACTGCGTCTTTTTCAACCCATAGAGAGAAGTCTTCTCAGGTTCAGCACTTTCTGGCACAAATATCAGTACAGCTTCTCCAGTCTGGCTGTCAAATTCCCAATAGTGAAATCTTCTTAGAAAATTTAGGGGAACTGATTCCAGAACGATCCTCTTTACACAATCAGCTTTAGGATAGCGCATTCTGATTAAAGGCTGATTTGAAGCAGGATCTAACCGGTTCTTGTAATAGATTCGTTTACCCAACGTCGGCTTTATAAAACTGTATCTCTTAGTACGGATTTCTCTTTGAATTGTACTCTGGATGAAGTCTGCTCGAGTATTTCTGTCTGGATTTATCAGCTGTAACTGAGCAATCCTATTTAATTCTCCTTTAGGCAGGGAGCTCAGTTTCTTGAATGAGAATTTGAAATACTGAACGCCATCGGTTCTCTTGATTGCGAACCTCGAGTCCAGAACCTTCCAGCTCTTGATTAATCCTTTATATCTTCCCCTAATCTTATAAGACTTGCACGTGACAGGTGCAATCTTTTCTTTTCCTTGTGGCCACCAGGAAGCCAGACGAGCCGCTCTTTCTTCAGCGGTTTCAGGAACCTTTGGAGATTCAGGCATTTCAGCCTGAGGTTCTGTCGAGTCATCAGTTGATTCATCATCTTCTTCTTCGGATGAATCAGACTCAACAATGGGAGCACCATAATAAAATTCATCTTCATCGAAAGCTTCATCTTCAGTCTCACAATCTGAATCTGCTTCTGGTGTATCCTCCCTTTCAAACTCAGATCTGTTGACCATTCGTGCAAGATAAGTCAAATCTGCATCCGAATAGTCAACAGCCAGTGGTCTTGGTTGTCCAGGTATTTCCTCAAACGAGAAATAATCTAAACGTGGTGCCGTTTCATTACCTGATTCAACATTTACATTTTCTGTTTCAGGGGGAGTTACATTTGGTCTTTCCCTATCACCTATCTCCCCCGAAACGACCACTTGTGACTCCAAAAGAACAACCCTAGACCTAAGAGTCTCATTCTCTTTTTCCACTGCTGCAAGTCTTGTATCTTGTATTTGTATCACGGCAGCCTGGGAGTCCAGAGTGTGTTGCATAGCATCCAGCCTTTTCATCAATTCTTGGATGACCGAGGGAAGTGGTTGAACCGGAATGTCTACGCTCGGTGCATCCTGTGGCCTTGAGGATGTAGCAATTTCCCGAGCAATCTTCGACTTCTTGGGAGGAGGAGGCACATACTCTGTTTCAGCATCAGGTCTCACTCTTTTATCTTTAAGAGGAATATGCTGCCTCCCTTCAGCGATACGTCTCTAAATCCTCAAATATCGTTGAGGATTGATCCGCCTCAGACGTTCAACTTCGTGAGGAGGCGGGACCAAACCCTCAGAGTCACTCTCGGTTATGCCACCAGGAGGACCAGAAGACGTAGAGTCAGACGACCCTTCAGATGTGTCCCCGTGGACATGTAATCGATGTAAGTCACCTTGTGATGTGACACTTACATAGACACCCTCAAGTGGGTCTTCAGTAACCTGGACGTGAACGTCTTCAAGGTTTGCATCCGAAAGATCTGGCTGATTAACCACCTGATCTAAGAATCCGTCGTCGGCCGGTGGTTGGTAGTTCGGGTCAACAACGTGACCAAAAAGAGGCGTATCAGGAGGAATCGGAACCCCCTTTCCATTTGAGCTCATGACTCCAAATATCCGATTGGACATCGGAGTCTGCCTGTAGATACGGGTGGCATCAGTAGCCAGACCCGGAAGCTCGTTGTTGATGATGAGTTGGAGGAACCGGGGATACATATACCATCGATTCTCCCCCTGGTGAGCATTATCCACCATTGACCGGAAGATATAACCTGAGTAGTTATACGGTTTGTTGTAGATCAAAGCCAACATAGCACATACTGTTCTGTGACTCGTGCCATCATACCCAGCCTTCTTATTCCCTATGCACAAAATGAAAATGTGCATCAACCAGCGCCAAACTCGAGTTAAATTTCCCTTTCTATACTGGTCGGCGTGGCTGCCAGTGTATCCCAAACGATCCATCGCACCCACAATAAACTCGTGCGAAAACTGGATCAGCATATCCGGATGATCATCAAGCTGCAACACATCACGGATCAACTGCTCTGAAATTATGATTTGACGTCCGTGAACCTTCGAAATCAAGCGTGTGTAGTCCAGATCACTGTTTATAGCAACATTCCTCCAGAATTGACCAATGTGGTCTCTGTATATAGTTGTGGAAGCCGATATGGCGGTGAATATACGTGATCGGCGCAGAAAGGCAATCATAGGCCTAAAAGGTTCAGCGGAGGCCTTAGATCCGTCCAAAAAGGCCGTAATATTGTGACGGACATCACATTTCTGGTCAAACTGGGCAAAATCTTCCATTTCTGCCAAACAAGTCAATAGACAACACAAGACTCGAAATCAGTTAGGAATCAGATCAAAAAACAGATCGCACAGTCAATATTCATGAAAACTGGGCCAGAGTATCAAAATTTTGGGCCAAGCCCAATAGGCCCATTCTGATTTAGGCGATATTGACACTAATATCGCAGAAATGGATTTATGCGATATTGAGTGCAATATCGCTAAAATCAGACAAAATTGGAATAAACTGATTCAAATCAGCGATATTGGAAATTAATCCACAATTTTGGCGATACCACAATATCGCTATTTAAATTGAGCGATACCACAATATCGCTTAATCAATATCGCTAAAATTGAAAATATGGGCATGATATCGCTAAAATTAGTCAGATATGGAAATTAATCCAATTTAGGCGATATTGGTGACAATATCGCTAAAATCAAAACCCTAATTTGGGCGATATTGCAATATCGCCCCACAATATCGCTGTGACATCAGCGACGGGCAAAAATTCACAATTTTCACAAAACAAGATGATCTAAACCGCAAAACTTATACCACAAGTAGTAGGAACATACAGGGAACAAGTTAATCGAGTTGTTACACAATATTTTAGCAGTTAATCACATATTAATAAATTCCACAGTGACCGCGTATATATACAAACAAACTGGCATAAAAATTAAAATATAAAGCAATGGGCACATACCAGTAGATGTAATAATCACAGACGAACACAGAAAAGCAGTTTGATTTGGATTTGAAGTAAAAACGAATGAAAAATCGAAGAGACTGGCAATATCGCTAAAATCGTAGGCAATATCGCTGAAAGGTTTGAAAGCGTATCGAAGAATGTGACAGATATTTGTTTATATAAAATTCAAATATCTAGCGATATCACAATATCGCTAGACAATATCGCTGAAATCAAATATCTATATCAGCGATATTACAATATCGCTATAATGAATCAATATCGCTAAAATTAGAACAATATCGCTAAAAACATAAACAAAATCAGTAATCTGTGACAAAAATAAAAATAAAATTTAAATAAACTTTTAAAATTAAATATAACACACACAGCATACTGTTCAAACTTTTTTTTTTTTTTTTTTTTTTTTTTTTTTTTTTTTTAATCTAATAATACACAAGACGAAATAAAATTATGTCGTATTAGGAATCAGATTAGAAAGACAAATTCGCAAAACAATTGTAAGATGTTAATTTGATTATCAGTATAGAGATCCAAATTTAAATTTATCACATACAGTTAACTAGCCAAAGAGACAAGCAGGAACAAGACGATTATCGGTAATCCACTTAAACATGTAACATACTCAAACCTCAAAGTTAACAGTTATTATTAGAGTGAATAAAAACTCCGTGAATCTCACATAGATATACCCTTAGTATCCAGTCATGCTCAAAACTTCGATTGATTAGAGAAAGCATTTGAATTCAACATTTTTAAGAATCAAGCCAGCGGTGACAGGTCTGTAC
This sequence comes from Logfia minima, assembly GCA_963921325.1. Lineage (NCBI taxonomy): Eukaryota > Viridiplantae > Streptophyta > Magnoliopsida > Asterales > Asteraceae > Logfia > Logfia minima. The sequence goes on along the minus strand of OY992766.1, from coordinate 5,837,956 downwards.
TTGCGTACAACAAAGCGACATACACTTGATTCAGGTGTTTGCAAAACCAAACTTGGTCAAACCATTTGGCGACCGCGTAAGCAATCTTTGATTTTATAAGATTTTTAAAGTACTTTTGACTTAAGTTTGCAGTGTTTTTGAAAGTATACTGACTGAGACCAGGTCTGTACAAACGTACAACAAAGGAAACAGACAGCATAATTCCCCAAATGTTGTCATATACAAACTCAAGTTAATAGAAGCATGGCAAGCTGACACATAAGAATTAAGACGCATTGTCATACATCATATGATGATCATCACGAAGGATCATACACAGATTAAGAGATTTCTTAGATGATGAGTATGATAATGTCTACCAATACATCGTGCAAGTAGGTTGATGTCTAGAAGGACAAGTATAACATATACATGAAAAACCTACTGATACATCAAGGATAACACGTAATATTGTCAATTGAAGAGTGTCTCCTAATGTACTATCATTTCCCTAGTTGTTTACAGACACAACTAAACGTCTTTTATAAATGTTGCAATAATGCTTTTCTTTAATGTTAAAAAAAAAACATAAAGAGTGGCTATTGCCATATGAACAGCTGTATGCAGAATTAAAGAAATAAGCAACAGAAAAGTTTTGTCACAGTTTACAGTTTGTCCTGAAAGAAGCGCAACCCAATCATGTCAATCAGTTGGTCAAATCTAGTTCTAGAGAAGGCCTTGGTAAACAGATCAGCATTTTGTTTCTCAGTTACAATTTGAACAAGGTCAATCAAGTGTTTCTCATAGCAATCCCGTATAAAATGAAACCTAATCTCTATGTGTTTGGTTTTAGAATGATGTACGGGATTTTTAGTTATGCAGATAGCAGCAGTATTATCAATAAATAATGGAGTCATAGTCAAGAGTAAACCATAATCACGAAGTTGGTGCTGAATCCACAAAATTTGTGAACAGCAGCTGGCAGCAGCAATATATTCAGCTTCCGCTGTGGAAGTTGACACTGTTGTTTGCTTCTTGCATTGCCATGATACTAATCGTGATCCGAGAAACTGGCATCCTCCTGATGTAGACTTCTTATCGATACTGCAACCACCATAGTCAGAATCTGAATATGCTGTGAGAGCAAATGATTTCTCAGTTGGATACCATAGACCTAGAGTAGGTCTATGTTTGAGATATCCAAAAATCCGTTTGACCGCCTTTAAGTGAGAAACTTTTGGTTTCGACTGATATCGAGAACATAGCGACACAGCAAACACTATATCGGGTCGAGATGCAGTAAGATACATCAAGGATCCAATCATCGACCGATATAGCTTTTCATCACACATTTCTTCTTCGGCATCAGGTCCAAGATTATGGTTGATAGGAATGGGAGATCCATACTGTTTACAATCCAGTAACTGATAACGAGTCAACATGTCGTTGACGTACTTGGATTGATGAATATAAGTGCCTTTCGGAGATTGATCAACTTGAACACCCAAAAAGTACTTCAACTCCCCCATAGCACTCATTTCAAACTCAGACTTCATAATCTTTTCAAAGTCACGACACAAAGATTCATCAGTCGAACCAAAAATGATGTCATCTACGTAGATTTGAACTAGTAGCTGACTCTTATCAGTTCGCTTGATGAACAAAGTGCTGTCAATTTGACCACGTTCAAAACCATTCTTTATCAAGTGCGTCGCCAACCGTTCATACCACGCACGCGGAGCTTGATGCAAACCATAAAGGGCTTTATCCAACTTGCACACGTAGTCTGGGTTGACTGAATCTTCAAAACCAGGTGGCTGACGAACATAAATCTCCTCAGCAACCTTTCCATATAGAAACGCACTCTTCACGTCCAGCTGATAGACGCGAAAACCCTTAAATGTGGCATAGGCTAGGAAAATACGAATTGATTCCATTCTTGCAACAGGTGCAAAAACTTCATCATAGTCTAATCCTTCTTGTTGTGTATATCCTTGAACAACAAGCCTAGCCTTATTTCTAATTACCACTCCCCTATCATCACGTTTTACTCGAAATACCCAACGTGTTCCAATTGGGTGTACACTTTTTGGTAGTGGTACAAGAGTCCAGACTTGCAATTTAACAAATTGCTGCAACTCTTCTTGCATCGCAGATACCCAGTGAGAATCCTTTAGAGCCGCATCAATCTTTGTTGGCTCAACTTGGGATAAGAAGCATTCCTCTATTTCAGCCTTCAAACACGGAAAAACAAGATCTGCAGATATGTCATCCGAAAGATCAACCGTTGATGAAGCTTCAGCTGCTTTGCTTCGTGTTAAAACACCTGCATTCAAATCTCCAATAATATTGTTAGTAGGATGGTTCTGATGAATGCGAGTAATGGGTATTAAGTCTGGTGTGAGGTTTGTTTCCAGATTATTTAGCTCAACCTCTTGAGCAAAAGGTTCTTCTTCAATTAAAGGAGAGACATCCACAGCATCAACCGTAGCAGGAGAGGCATCAGTTTGTTGATCAGCAGAAGAACTCTCAGGAACAGCAGCGGGCAAGGGTGATGAAGAAACAGTGTTAACAGGAGAGGAAGAAGGTGATGGTGAAGAGATATCAGGATTAAGATGTAATCCATGAAGAAGCGTTACAGCGTCATCTACTTCATCAAAAATTGGAAGGTGGAATGAGTTAAATAGAGAATCGTACTCAAACAACCAATCCGGACCTTTTCCTTTTGGAATCTCCGTGTACTTTAAACATTTTACTTCAAAATGTTCCTCAATTTTTCCCGTTTCCTTATTGAAGACCCTCTTGTTAGGAGAATTAACCGAAAACCCTAGAAATAACCCATCAAATGCCTTTTCACCGAATTTAGAAATCTTATCGTTTGTAATTAAAATGGTGCAAGGACATCCAAAAGGTTCTAAAAATTTTAGGTTTGGTTTCCGGTTATTGAATAACTCATAACAAGTTTTGTTTTTCCGTTTATTCGTCAAAACACGGTTTAATACATAACACGCCGTGTTAACTGCTTCAGCCCAGAAAGTTATTGGTAAATGAGAGTCTGAAAGCATAGTCCGAGCTGTTTCAATGATCGTTCTATTCTTTCTCTCGGCAACCCCATTCTGTTGTGGAGTTCTGGCAGCACTAAATTGATGAACAATCCCTTTACGTAGGCAGTATAGTTCAAGAAGTTTATTCTTGAATTCCGTTCCATTGTCACTACGTATCTTCTTAATCTTCAAATTGCACAGGTTTTCAAGTCTATCGAAAAGATAGGTCAATATATCTGGTGTTTCATCCTTTGTACACAAGAAGTAAACCCACGAGAAACGAGAGTAGTCATCAGTAACTACTAGGCAGTAAGATTTGCCTCCAATACTCCTCGTACTAACGGGTCCAAACAGGTCCATATGAAGTAATTCCAATGGAGATTCAATGGAATTAACTTGCTTAGACTTGTGAAACTTCTTGTGCTGTTTTCCTTTTAAGCATGAAACACAATCATCTTCCAAAGCAAAAGATTGCTTAGGAATCCCCTCCACTAGATCGTGTTTTTCCAGATAATTCATTTTCTTGAAATGAATATGACCCATCCTTCTGTGCCACAATAATGAATCCTTAGAAGAAGCTTTGGATAATAAACAGGTGTGTTCCTTAGTTTCAACTGTCCTCATATCCAAAATGTAAGAGTTCTTCACTCTTGGTGCTCTAATCAGAATCCATTCTTCGGGAATCACAAATCCCGGCTTCAAAATTAAACACTCTAAGTCTGTAAATGCTGCAGTGAACTTCTTGTCGCAAACTTGTGAGACGCTAATCAAATTGTGATTCAGCTCCTCAACATAGTTTACATTCTCAAAGCTCACTTGTCCATTAGTGAGTGTTCCTAATCCAGTTATTGTTCCTCCAGAATCACCAGCAAAGGCAACATGTCCTCCATTGTGTGGTTTAACATCTGTAAGCAGGGAGACATTGCCTGTCATATGTCGTGAACAGCCACTATCTACGTACCATTTGCTGTTTTGCACTTTTGACTATCACAACACAACAACAAAAAATTGTTAGTTTGAAATGGAGACCCAAGCCTTGATAGACTTGGGTTCTGCTGAAACTTCATCTATTATTATCACATCAGTTAATACTTTGTTTTTCAGTAAATCATTCTCATTTACTGATGTGATAATTTTAGAAGAAACTAAAAACTGTTCCTTTTTCTTTTTCCAAACTTTCTGAGGAACAATAAATTGCTTTTTAATAACATCAACCTTTCTAGCTATCGGTTGAGTAGGAGTGATGTCATTAACTTTTGAAACTGAGACACTATGAGATAATCCAGGCTGTTTTAATTTTTGAAAATTTCTATTTTTGAAATGACCTGGATCATGTCGTGATGTCCATTTCTTAGCAAGCATAGGGCATTGATTAATAAGATGACCTTGCTTCTTACAATAAAAACAGGATCTTCTCTCTCTGAAGGTCTTATCATCACTCGATAGTGGTTTAGGTGAAAGAGGTGACCTACGAGTTTTGATATCAGGTACATTTACCGCACATGAACACTTATGTGAACATGATGGAGTAACTGTATTGACAGTTGAGATAACCTTAGATGAAGGATTTTTAATTGAAACATTATGATTTTTAATATTCTCTACCTGTTTCATTTTTAAATCCTTAGTAGTTGAGAGTTTTTTAGTAAAAATTTGTCCTCTATCTTCGATAGTAAGAATTAAATTTTCAGGTTTACTATTATTTTTCTCAACTTTCTTTGTAACCTCGTGAGTTACATCTTCCACTTCCACCACCTCTTCAACAGTTGTTGAAGGCACAAACAGAATAGGCTTAATAAGCTCAGCCTTCCTTTTGTTTAAAGTTGGAACTTTAAGCGACTCAGGTCGCTTGACATCAGCAGCCTCTTCAGATTTAGACTTAATAACTGGTTCAACCACTAGAATTGTATCCTTCTGGAGAACAGAAGGCACAAAATCTTTAATTTCATCCTTTGACAGAATAGGCTGATTCAAGTTTGAAGGAGGAGGATGGTTGTGATAACCAAGGCCAGCCTTGCTTTTTGTATCAGTCCTCTGACTTTGAAGGATGTCAGAAAAGACCATAGTAGATGTTGAAATGTTTGTCAGTTTTCTTTTTAAATCAAGGTTATCGGCTTGAGCAGAAGCAAGATCTTTTTTAAGATGAACAATCAATTTTAAATAGCTATCGATTTCATCTTGTTTATTGTAAATCATAGCTTTTAGATCTTTCTTCTCATCGATAAGTGTTTTTTGACTTATTTCAAAAACCTTTTCATTGTCTTTTAAAACTCTGTTCGCTTGAACAAGATTTGTTAAATCTGTATTCAAACGATCATTATCTACTATATACCTGTTAATTTTACCAGTTAATTTAATACAGGTTTCACAGTTAAATGAATCACATTCTACCTGATTCTCAACATCTGCCATCAGTGCTATATTATCTTGATCATCCATGGCCGAGAAGTCATAAGCTTCTTCATCTTCCAACATTATAGCAGCCTTGGCAACTTCATTGTCCTTCTTGAAGGCAGAAGGTCTTGTGAAACCCGTCGAGGGTTGTCTACCCTTCTCACATTCTCTTGCGAAATGGCCTAGGTTTTGACATTTATAACATCTGATCTTTGATTTGTCAAAACCCATACTCGTTTTATCAGTAACATCTTCAAGAGATCTCTTTCCAGTTCTCTTCAAGTATGTCTTCGTCCTTCTTGTGAGCATAGCCATGTTCCAACGGAGGTCAACCCTCTCTAGCTCGTCAGGATCCACTTGAGCAAAATCCTCATCAGTAAGATCTATCGAGCTAATCCTCTTTGAAAGGAAATCATCATAAGATGATAAGAATGCGTTAAAAATAACTGCATGCTCATTTTGAGAAGCAATGGCAGAAGAGGATGGTTGAGGTGGAAACGAAGAAAATGTTTCAGCATAATGATTTCCCTGAGAATAATTTGACTTAAATGCAGAGGTAGACGGTCCAGATAAAAGTGCTGTACCACCATATCCAAAATTACTATTGTCAGGAAGTGAGGAACCAGATCTTGTGCTTTTCTTTTGAATATCCAATGCACATGTCTCCAATTTTCCAATGAGTTGATCTAGAGTCATTGCCAGCACATCTGGATCATTTTCCATCATCAGCACACGAGTTTCCCAGTGAGAAGGAAGGGCATTTAAGAGTTTCTTATTAACCTCAATGGTACTAAATTTATACCCTCCTTCTTTTAATTCATTCATAAGGCGTGAATATCTACAAAACAGATCTTTAACTGTTTCATTCTTTTGGATGTCAAACAGATCGTACTGTTTCTTCACAAGTTCCAGTTTGCTCTGTTTATACTCAGTGGTTCCTCCACACCGTTCAGCTATTCCATTCCATAAGTCATAGGCAATGTCATGTTGTTTAAACATTTTCATTGCATCAGCAGGTAGTGCCATAGTGATGGCAGAATGAGCTTTTCTCTCACACTCCCATGCTTTTCGTTCTTCAACCGACATTGAACGAATTGGTTTAGGTGGAGGAATACCTACATGTTCTCCACTCGAAACTGGTCTAACATATCGTTCGAGTAAAGGAATTTCCATTTCTGGATCAGTAAACGCTACAAACGATAGAAACCTTCCTCTCCATTCAGAATATTCCATTCCAGGAGCAAAGAATGGAGGTTTATTAGCAGAACCAACTTCAGCATTGTGTTTTAACATGGCATTCACAGCTTGTAAGGTCGACATTTTAAATTTTAAAGTAAATTTTGTCTTAATTAAAAATCTGATTTAAAATCACAAGCGATATTGATAATATCGCAGGATAAATTGATGGGGCGATATTGATAATATCGCTATCAATGTTGCTAATTAAAGCACAAATCAAAATCAGATACCAAAGGGCGATATTGGATTAATATCGCTAAAATCAATCAGGCGATATTGGGACAATATCGCTAAAATCAATCAGGCGATATTGGGACAATATCGCTAATGATATCGCTCAAATTAATGAGTACAGAAATAACAATGTCGCTAAAACCCTAATGGCGATATTGATGTAATATCGCTATTAATGTCGCTAAAACGGCTGTAAACCTTAAAAAATAATTTTTTACGAATCAAACCAAAATAAGGTTTAAAAAATACGAACAAAATAGCAGATATTACCAAAACTAATGACCAAAAAACCTTTTAAGACTGATAAACGATTTGTTTATCAAAAAACACGTTTAAAAGATTTAAAAACGTACTAAAATTGATTCAAAAGACCACTAATCCAATGATTAATAGCTCTGATACCACTTGTAGGACCGTAAAGGCACAGACCTTAGACAATGAATCAATCAAGCAATGCTAAAGCGCGGAATTCAATAGCAAATCAAAGTACGTTTAATAACATAATTCAACAAAGTAATCACAAGAACATATTTAATCAACCAAACCAGTTGTGAATACAATATAAAATGCCAGAGAAAATAACACAGCTGCTGAAATTCGTATGTCAAAAAGCTTGTTAAAAACTGAAACCCTAAACGTATTTATACTTGTCTAATCTGCCTGTTTGGCGATATTGCAATATCGCATATGCGATATTGTAATATCGCTTAAGCGATATTGCAATATCGCTAGTTACAAAAACAAGACAAAATTATTACAACTCGATAACCTAGACCAAGTGACAGACACTCTAAATGTACCAACACACCCAATTGTCTCCTTCATTTCATTTCATTTCATTTCATTTCCCCTGAATCTTTACCTTTTAACATTAACAGATACTGTAATTAGAAACTCATACAATTACCAAAGGTGATTCAAACTATTCATAATCTATTCACCAGGAACTATTTCACTCATATGTTAAACATGCTTAAGCTATGTACAATAGACTTAGAAACTCATACAATTACCAAGAAACTTATACAATTACCAAAGGTGGTTCAAACTATTCATAATTCACTAGGAACTATTTCACTCATATGTTTAACATGCTTGAGCTATGTACAATAGACTTAGATACTCATACAATTACCAAAGCTGATTCAAACTATTCATAATCTATTCACTAGGAACTATTTCATTCATATGTTTAAAATGCTTGAGCTATGTACAATAAACAATGTTTAGGGTATGCATATTTTAGTTATTACTTTTTCAATCGATAAATATCTATCTGTATACTATGTGAATGTCTTGTAAACTAAAACACCATTTTTTATTCCACTAACTCTACTTTTTTAATACATCATTTTACATGTAAACTTTTTTATTATTTTCTAAGTAACCTTTGTTATTAATAAGAATGTTAATTCATATATCTGATGTGTAATATTTGGTTGAATAATATGAATAATTTTTATAATATAAAGATAATTGCAATACTAATTGACTTATCTATTTATGTAATTTATGTCTCGAAATGGATATGAGCTTTGGTTTAAATTCTTTAGAGAAATTGTTTTAATATTGTATAAATATTTAAATTTTTTAAAGAAAGTAAAAGATATTATCATCAAGTAGCAAAGGTAGATTATATGGAGGTGTGTGTGAAGTGATGTATTGATATGTTGGAAGGTAACGTCATGCTCTATAATTATATGGTCATATGAGATACTAATGGTAAAAAAATGTTACAATACCTTATATACCATACATATATATATTTTAGTGAATGACATTTTAATGATAATAAAATAGATGGTTATTAATTTCGGAGCATTTCATTACGAAGTAAAAAAGCAATGGTGTACTAAAGACGAAAAAGATATTAATAAATAATCAGGGTTCGATACTTCGTCTTCTAATCTAATTTAAATTTATATATGCATTATTTAATTTTTTAAGCAAAATTGACACAATAATATTTGTTATTTCAGGTATTTATACTAATATGTCAACTTTTAACTTCCACTTTTACGTATCACAAATGATAATAGTATTGATGGTTGATAATTTATACGAAGTATTTTATTACCAAGTAAAAGCAATGGTATATTGAATACTAGAAAGACATTGGTGAGTAACCTACGTTCTAATCTTCATATTTTATTACAATTCTTTTATATATACGTTTATTAAGATACATATGTATTATTTAATTTTTGTGGCAAAATTGACTTTATAATATTTGTTATTACAAAAATATATATAAATATGTTATTTTTTAACTTCAGCTTTTACGTACTAAGTTATTTATGAAATAATATATAATTCTTTAAATTCCATCATAGAGTGCGAGCGCAAAAAAACTCAGTAAATACCAAAATCAGGTTCGTTCACTAAAGTAGGCGGCTTCATTAGTCTTGGGTCAATTGTCTACTCTATTTTTAGTATTTTTAATTTTCTAACTGTAAAGATATTAGTGATAATGTGGACATTATACTATCTTTCATAGAAGATAAACTTTTAACTTGTGGTTTCATATATAATATGTATAATTACACATATTAGAGATGAGAGTGGTATGGAATTGGTTGGTATCGATTTTTTTCTTTAAAGTGAGTACCGAATATTGGACCTTTTGAAACGGTATGATATCGGTTCGGTTCCGGTACCGGGTCGGTAAAAGTGGTACCATACCCGATTGGTACCGCAAGTATATATAAAAAATAAAAGTAATGGAGGAGTCAAAATTGTAAGACATGTCTAAGGCTGATGAAAGTTACAAGTTTAAATGATTATTTCTTGAAAAGACTTGATACTCATGAGAGGTTTGGGAACAAAAGAAACTTCATAAGCATATATGAAGATGTTGTTTAACGTAGAAACAGATCGGTTAAAACATTTTATATCTTTGTGAGTTTACTTTATATGTTGAAAGGAGGAATTTAATTTACAAATTTAAACTTTGCAATACTGCAATATATAATTGAAGATTAATATGGAGGAGTGCCCCTTGGGAGTCCAATAGCCTTAGTCAGTATCACTCTCTAAAAGATCTCTTAATAATCTTGTTAATTTGTATGTATTCATGTGAAAAATTGATCAAAAAGTTATTATTAATTCATTGTAGTATTTTTAGTGGAATTTTTGTTGGACCAGAGTATTAAACAATGAACATCTACGTAGCTACTTGACAACAACCGAACTAAGGTTCAATGTTGCTTTTGGGTTCGGTACAAAACCCAATAAAATATCGGTACCGTACCGCTAAATACCGAATCCCGAATTCACCTAAAATGAGAACCAAATCTCGAATTCACCTAAAATAAGAACCGAATCCTGGACCAAATATTTTCGATTGGTATCGGTTCGATTTCGGAATTTCGGTGCACATGCTCATCCCTAACACACATATATTTCATATTTAATATGTATAATACACTCTCAGGATTATCTCTTCTATGTAAATTAGCCCCCTTAGCTCTCTATATATAAAAGATGTGTGTGTAATTATACATATTATATATGAAACCACAAGTTAAAAGTTTGTCTTCTATGAAAGATAGTATAATGTCCACATCATCACTAACATTAATCGTGATAAATGATAACTAACATTCATCATGATGAATGTTAACGGACGGCCTAGATTAACTTTCCTCCTTCCCCCAGGATTACTCATTCCCTCTGAATCATTCATATATATATATATACATATTAGTTAATATTCATCGTGATGAATGTTAACGGACGATCTAGACTTACTTTCCCCCTTCTCTCAGGATTATCCATTCTCTTTGGATCATCCCTATATATATAAAATATATATATATATATATGTTAGTTAATGAGATTAATTTAAATTTACAATCTGTTAGTTAATGAATTACTCATATATCGTTAAAATTTATTGATGATTGTGAAAATTACATGACTAGTAAAATTACACTATATGCGTGCATCATTAGTGATGCTTTACAATGATATATAATAAAATAACATAAAATATACTTAACGAGTTAACGATGTATGAAAAAAAATTATGTCCGAACTATCACTCTTTTAACTTACTCATTTTTACTTCCCAATAAGCTCGACTCTTGTAAGGTGCACTTCATAAATTTGAATATTATAAGTCGCAACTTCATGGGTTTTTTTTTCATTGGACTATAAATCATTTTGGGACCTCTTTCTTACTTCTATTCATTCTCGCTTTTAACCTTAACTTACCCATTTGACTGAATAGGTTACTTGGTTACATATTCATGTGGTGAGAGGTTTGGGAGTTTGTTGTGCAAAAAAGTGTCTTTTGAAAACTCCTAGCCTACTATAGTACGTAGTACTATAAAGAAGAAACCCTGAAATACTATATATGAAAAGAAAATAATTCGTATACTATTAAAACTTTTCTATACAATATTAACTGTACTTTATATTATTATATATATAATATATATAGTATAATATTATAAAGCAGAATAATGTTGTACAAAGAAATTATAATGGTGTCACCCTACACAAAAGGAACTCGGAGCATAGGCTTTGTGGGTTGTAGGAGTATGGTTGAGTTTTTATGGCATTTCCTGTTTTGGGCACAAAGCACAGGACCTACAATACGATGCGTGTGATGTTTTGTGCATAATTTATCAGTTTTAAATACCTAAATAAAAAAAGTAGTACGACATTATATAAAGTGAACCTCAACTTTTTTTCATGCTTAAAGATGGGATTCACGTAGACAAACACTTATGCTTTACAATACGTTTTTTTTTTTTTTATATTAAAAATATTTATGAGATTTAATATAGTGAAATATAACATGATATATTTCTTTGTAAACCAAAAATTAAAAGAAAATATAATAGAATTTGGGTATCATCTCTTATTTTGCTTTGATAAAAGGTTACCAAAAAGAAAAGGAAAGAGTAGCGATAAAAATACGTGAGAGTGGGACAAGAGAAGCAAATGTAAACCCCACCTTTCATGCTTTCAATTAGAATATACATTGATACCAACCCTTCATTAAAGCAACAAAACAATACACCCCCCCTCTCTTCTTGCTTCTTTCATTTTCATCAATAAAAAACTTTTTTCTTTCTTTTCTTTTGCCTTTCTTTTAGGTAAATTAGCTACTTTTTGCAAAGCTATAACTACCATTCTACATAAAGATCATGCATTACCAAGATGTACTTCAAGCAAATACACTTGTACACGATTTTTATTTGGTTCAAGCAAATACAAAAGGGTAGCCTTTATTGGCATTTGTCGATTTTTACATTTATTTTCTTTCGTCTCTTTGGATTGACTACCATACCCTACGAACTCTATCTTTAATGTCAATCTCACTATAGTTTGTAATTGAATAAATTGTCGAGAAAAGATAACTAATCTCACGTTTTACGTCCATGAGTGCCAATAATATTTTATTTTTAAAATGAACAATCAATTTAAAATTGCATATTAAAAAGTATACCTAGTCGGCTTAATCACTAACCAGTCATTTTAATAATGAGGTGTAATTGTTAGGGTTTTATTTATTTATTTTATTATTATTATTATTATTATTATTATTAATTTAAATAACAACTTATTTTTTATTTTTCTACTTTTGAGACAATTTTTTTTTCCTTTAAGGCCATCAATTTTTTTTTATGTATTATTATTCGCACTATCTACTGGAATATGCGGAAAACAATTGATGAAGTGATTAACTTTATAGACTTGATTTTGCGATATGGAATTGTAATTTAAAAATGTAAAAAGTAAAATAAAATACACAAAAAACGACATCGTTTTACGTGTTAAATTTTATAGGTAGCTTGAAACTCTCTTTAGAATTGAAAGTATTTTGCTTACATCAAAAGATGTCGTTTCATTTTATTTTGTTTGTTAGGTTTTTAAATTACAATTCCATGTCACCAAATCAAATCTATAAAGTTGATCACATCATCAATTATTTGTCGGATCTTCCGATAGATAGTGCGAATAATAGCCTCAAGTGTCGAAGTTGAATATCGTGACGCGGCAAATGTAGTTTCTGAAACTTGTTGGTTACGTAACTTACTTGAGCTTTATTCACCACTTAATAAGGCAACCATCGGTTACTGCAACAACGTAAGTGCAATTTACTTATCCGGAAACCCCGTTCAACATCAACACACCAAACACATTGAACTGGATATTCATTTTGTACGAGAAAAAGTGGCACGGGGTCCTTCCGAAATCTACATGTTGCATCTCAATATCAGATTGCTGATATTTTTACCAAAGGGCTCCTGTATGTTATGTTTATTGATTTTCGAGACAGTCTTAGTGTTCGTCTTCCTCCCGCTTCGACTGCAAGGGTATGATAGAATCAATATATAATCGGTGTATATCATTGTATTTATGATGTAATATTATCTCCTTATATAGGTTGAATGTTAGTTAGGATTGTGATAATATCCTTATATACAATGTAGGACACGTACTATTATATATTAGTCATTGACCGTTCAATGAGTATCAAGCAATTACCTTCTTACAAAATGAAATACAATACACAAAATCACACAGTTGACTTTTCAGTGTTATACTTATCTTAAATTTTAAATTAATAAATTTAAATTCTACAATAAAATAAAGGTGTAACCTTATGAGAAAATTCAACATGAAACTATATGAATAAAGTTTCATTTACTTAGAACAATTGAAAGGAGAAGCTTCTATTCAGTTATAGTAGAAAATTGACAAACTTTAAAAGTGTGATGGTTTCTTTATCATTAATTGTTTATTTCAAGTCCATTCATGTCTACGATAATGACTCTTTAATCTAGAAGTTTTAATCTAATAAACAAATTGAAGTACCAGAACCTGGTGATGGGGTATATATAGATGGAGCGTAATAGGTGAGTTAAGTATGATGGTTCACGTGTTAAAAGGGACCTGGTTAAATTGCGTCATTTCTAGTACGGGTTGAAACATGTTGTTGTTGTCGACAAATAAGCACTCTTAATATGCTCGATAAGCTCCTTTATAGTGTATTATATATATGACTATTTTTATGTCATTTTCATTGTTACGAAAGTTGACATTTTTCAAAAAAAAGAAAAAAAGGGGAGAAAGAAAACATGTGCATATATATATTCAAACACTAATTGATAATTTATCAAAAATTGAGTTTTCTTTAATGGTCAAATAGAGTTTGCGAATATATATTTAATCAAGGGAAAAAGGCTTTGAATCAGCTTGCTGTATTTATAATTATACCTAGTGATGTTAACATAAATTCTGTGGGTGAGTATGGACTCGTTTGAACAAATATGACCCATAACCACCCGATAATCATAAATTTGGTATGTAAGAATATAAATTTTAATGATAATATGTGAGTGTGTCCATAAACCACTCATCGTTTCAAATGGTTTGAAAAGACGAACGTTGCAATCAAGGTTGTTGAGCTTTAAAAAAGCTAAGATACGTTGAGTCTCAAACATTGAACCATGTTTTTCATCATCGTCGAAACAAAAACAGTAATGTCACATTGTCATATGTCACTTAAACTTTTATAGAAGGACCAAACTGTAAAAGCTAAACTTTTTCAAGGGTGTTAAACTAGATATTTCCGAAACCGAAAGGTCAACAATGTAACATTAGTTCTTTTAAAACCTCCCCTTCAATAATAATAATAAGATTCAATCAATATACTAACAAAAAAAACTGACAAAACTCACTTTTAGCATCCACCCAGATTCAATCCAATATTTCATCTTCAAGATCCCCATTTCAAACATGGATTATAATTACGATTATGAATACGTAAGTATGTATTTTCTTAAATTCATTAGTCTATATTGTTTGTTATGTTAAATTATTTTTTATTTATTTTTATTAGGAGTATAAGAGAAACAATGTACCGGCGTTTGGAAGCTGGGATTGTAATGACAATTTACCGTTTACTCAGTGTTTTGAATCAGCTAGACAAGCTGGGTTACTGAGATATAGTTATTCTGAAGACCGTGATTTGTATGTGACCGGTGATTTGTACGACAACAATGTTGTCACTCCTGCTATGATTGTTGTTCCTCGTCGAACGGTAATTCTATTTTTTTGTTTTCATTTCTTTTGTAGTACTCGTACTATTTAGCAAGAGTATCATTGTAAGCACCTACTTCCTCTCTCAGTACGATTCCGTACATACACTATAGGAGTGCATTATAGGGGTGCATCTCTTTAGGTAGAGGATAATTTGGTTAATGTTATTTTCAGAGCTCATTCATTTTATTATAAATATCAAATTTTAGTTTGGGTGTGTGTGTTTGAATTAGTTTATTTAATAGATTTATTTATCAGCTTAATGAACTTTAAAATCAGATATATATATATATATATTACCAGTTTTTTAGCTTATTTACTTTGCTTATTATTGAAGCTCATAAAACCCTATAAAATCTATAAATAAGTTAAACTCAAACTCCCAATAAACTTATTTATTAGAAGACTTGAAGCTTATTGAATTTTCAGTTAATAAATTTCAAAAAAAAAGAAAAAATGCTACAGTTAATTAAAATTGATGTATATTGTAATCTTACAGTCTTTTTTATATTTAATTTTGTTAATTTTTTGGAATAAATACAATTTGGACTAAAAGTTGTACATTGTTAAAGTTTAAAGTGGTGTAGTGGAAAAAGTGATGGTTTTTTTGTCAAATAATAAAGTTTGACTTGTACTTTATGGTACAACAGGGAAAAGCAGGGTACCCGCATGTGAAAGAAGGTAAAAGAGATGCATGGGTTGTCTGTGACTATGAATACGACTACAATTACAATTATGACAGTGACCTAAAACAGCCACCAAGTCCTGTCACCATAGCAACCCCACCACCACCACCACTGCCGCAACACCACCGTAGGCATGCTAGAAAACCCAAGGCGGTTGATGAAGATTTGTACAGAATCTCGCCGGAGCTCCTCCGTGCTAAGCCTAGAAGGGTAATTTCGTCAACCCACCTCTCTGTTTTTGTTTTTTTTCCTTTAACGATTTATTATTATTAACATTATTATTATTATTAGCCAAACGTCATTTTTATTTTATTTTTAAATAAAATTAAATTAGAATAACCTTACATTAAGCATTTTTGGTGGATTACGGTACTATAAAAATGTATTAAGAAAGTTGTTTTACTTAATACAATGCTAATCAATTTAAGCTTTGTAGACATTACTTTTCATAATTATACGACATTATATGTCTTGGAAATACTAAATTTTTATTTTTTGACATTGATTTTTATTGTACGTATTTTCTTCTCATACACGTGAGTGATGGTGTGTGTAAGCTAGATAAATGTTTGTGGCATGTATTAAACCAAATGATCACGGTTCACGAGTTCGCTGACACATTTGTATCATATCCCCGTAATTGTAGGCACGTAATTTCACATATTTGTCTAGTCACACAAGTTACTTACGAGTATTTATTTATACGTCATGGACCCTACTGTTACTATACCTAAAGTCAACACTGTTTTCATTGTCTATGATTCTTTTCATTTATAAATTATCCATGTGCCAATGTTTTAGTTTAAATATTAAGAAAAGACCCAAGTTTGCTAGTTAGTTAAAATCCAATTATGTCTTTTACTGTAAGGTGACAAAATAAAAAACAAATAGATTGATTTATTTGGTGGTTTTTTTTTGTAAATGCAGAAGAAGTGGGGATTGTTATCAAGTTGCATGCAACCAACTTGTGTTATGTGAAGACACATTAAAGCTTTCAAGGTACATATTATTCAGCACAATGCAAGAAATTATTATTATGATCATCTCTTACAAATATAGTGGTAGGCTACCGGGTTTTTGTTTGTAAATGGGCCTATGACCCAGGCGCAAAACAGGGTATTAATTCGTTGCTGTCTTTTGGTAATGATGATTAATGATGACCATGATGATGATATTTAAAGGGTTTATGATGATAATGATAGATGATGTTTTTGTTACTTTTTTTAGAATCTTTCTTTGGAGTTTGGATTTTATACTTCTTGGTGAAACTTGATGCTCATGTGTCATTGAATGATCAGACGTCTGATACTCTGATGTCATATGTCTCTAACAATTACTCCGAATAGGTTTAAATATTTTTATTCTTTACAGAGTAATATGTATGGACTAAATCATCATTTGTACAGTATTTCAAACGGTATATAACATTACCTTTTGTTTTAGATCATTGTTTTGTTATAATTTAGTTTAGTTTTCTTTTTTTCTGGTGAAATGCTACATGAATACACTCAGGACACCAAATCTGAGAGTGTAATTTGTAGCATAGCTCTTACTCAATCGGTTTCAATTGTTCGTGTAACGTAGACTAATGTTATCACAATTGTTTCTCACGTTTTCTCAAATTGACATGCAATTTGGTGATTTCAATACAAAATTTTGGCGGGCATATATGACAACAATATATAGTTTCACATGAATTCCACTCGAAAGATGTAAAATCCTCCAGTAGGTTCTAGATTATAACTAGATGTGCATGATGTTCAAGCAACAAATTCATAACTAGAGTTATACTATAACTTATTATATATGTATAAATAAAATTAGCAAGTGATAGGAATTATAACGACCCTAAATGACAATTTCGGTCAAAGAAACACTACATGAAAACTATAACGACTCTAAAGTTCTGTTTCGCTAGCGCTTATTGGTCTGTTTGGAGCAAGATCTGGATGAAAAGAGACATTAAGCTTTTTCTTTTCTAACTTTGTAGATATAGAACCTCTTGACGTGGAGTAGTCCTAACATTGACCCCCTCCGCTTTTCACCCTCGCCCTCATTTTTTTGGCCTCATTTTCTCTCCCTTTCACGCTCGCATCTTCACATTGCTACTCCGATGTTGACTCCTCCACACCGACGACTTCACCAGATCACTGTCCTTGCCGACATTATTCCGCCCCATTCAACTCCATTTCTCAAGATATCTACCATCCTTTTTTAAAGTACATCAACTTCTTGCGTCTTCGATTGATTCACCTTTTTGGGTCAATTGTTGTTTTCAAATAAAAATGGATCTTGACCCTTCACAATTGCATTTCCGATTAACTCTTTTACATGTAATTTCATTACATTACAGTAAATATATATGAACTTTATTATAGTCTCATTTTCAATAATTGATATATTAAATTATGATAGACAGATTGCAAGCTATATCATCATTAGATATACTAAATGAGTCGCTTGGTTTTACATATACCACAATTTGTTTCTTGAGGATTTGCACATAGCAGTTATTTTTAAAAATGGACGTATGATAAAAATGTTTCTCACACTGGTTCGAGACTTCAAAGGGGATTTTAGTTGTGTTGCTACTACCTTATGTTTGTCTCTTTTTTTTCTTTTTCTTATTTATTTATTTTGAATAATGTGATATGATTGATTTCCGCTCAATGATTTAGTATTGCATTTACAAACATAAATAATATATGAGATGAGTCAACGGGTCAATTACACACAAGGTCATGTTGGCCAAAATCCTATGCTAGAGATATACAATATACATACATGCTAACATCGCCTCACAAATTTATCGGGAGGGGAGATCCGAATGTTTAAATTGGATCTAAAATCGATAAACAAGACGTCGGAAGCCCCAAGATGAGAATATTTAGAGGGGACGCGCGTGAAGGACACAATTGTTGCACAGTGCAACTTGATCACGAAGAAAATGTCTCTAGCGTGAAGGACATGAGTGTCAACTAGAGTACGACAAGGGTTGCACTACATCATATTAGCACGCTTTAAAATATGCGTAGCGTACTTCTGCTCAGATAAAAACATGCTTGTAGAACTGCGAGTGACAGAGATGTCAAGAAAATAGTTAAGAGCACCTAAATCAGTTATGGAGAATTCTCGACCTAGCTATCCAATAATGGTGTGTATGAGAGACGTGGATGAAGCAGTGAGAATAATGTCGTCCACATATACAAGAAGGTAAGCAGTGGAGGTCTCCCGCTGATATACAAATAGAGAAGAGTCAGATCGATTGTGTTGGAACCTATGTCTTTGAATGAAATCGGCAAATCGCTACTACCAAGCCCGTGGGGCTTGTTTAAGCGAGCGATGTAATCGGAAAACATGATCTGGAAAACGAGAATCGCGATATCCAGGAGGTTGATGCATGTAAATGGTCTTTTGTAGGTTGTCGTGGAGAAAGTCGTTCTTCACGTCAAACTGGTGGATAGGCCAGTGACGCGAAACAACCAGACTCGAGACAGTGTGGATGGTGGCCCGTTTGACAACCGGGCTAAAAGTCTTGTTACAGTCAATGACAATCTGCTGACTCTTACCATTAGTTACCAATCTAGCTTTGTATCGAGTCAGAGAACCATCAGAATTAAACTTCTGCTTAGATAACCACATAGAACAGACCACGTTAGCCCCGGGTAGGCGTGGAACAAGTATCCAAGTGCCATTAGAAATAAGATCATGATATTCCTCATCCATGACTTTACGTTGAAGTTTTATTCAAAAAAAGATCCATCAATTTCATCAATTAACAAAACGTATACAATTATATATAAAATTTTGATAATAACTTTCATTTTCCCCTCCAGTAAATACAATTGTATGCAAACATATATAATCAACATCATTCCGATCAAAACTATGATTGAAAAATTTGCATATATATATATACAACACATATATTTCATGTATAGAGTTAATAATTTAAGAACTCACCCAACAATGTGATTTTAACAATATTGTCTAACAAAACCTTTTAAACATTTCAAGCACATAAAAACAAAATATAATTGCAGACAATATAATTAGTTTTTCATTTAATAAAACTTCAACAACAAATATTATATTCTTATCAATTTGTTTAGGAGAAAATGTTATCAGTTCCGTCACAAATTTGTAGACCACCAAAATTAAATTATTTGATGATGACATGAAAGGTGATTAAGAACTGACAATGAATGTAAAAATCAAAGAAAGAATTTGAGAAGTCTTGAAGAAGGAAAAAAGATCAAATGATTATTAATATGGTAGTCAATGAAAACTGAATTTGAATCAAAGCACATTGAAGGCTACCTAATAAATGATCATCGTTGATGATGTGGACGATTTTGGTAGAGAAAATTTAGAGAATCCCAAGTATGATTTGTACATATATAGTAAAGAATGAGACGAACACATAGACTAGGAAATCTTCAATTAGTATATAGAAGACATTATAGGTCTATGTTAAAATCAATTTGTGCTATAAGAAGTAACCCTTGAGCCTTGAACTTAAATGAATTTATTTTGGTCAATCTCTAATGTGAGACATGACTACATGAGTTTGCACTCAATAACTATAAATAACATGTCGTTCCCGTAATCTTAATATGAACTAAACTTATGATAGAAAGCTGATCGTAATCAAATGTTGTAACTCACAATAACACCCATTGATCGGTGACGATCTTTGACACTATCGAGAAAGAAGTCAGTAAAGACGCATGACAAGAAAAAAAATCCTCAATGTCAAAAGAAGTTGATTGAATGTGGCTGTTGGAAACCGAAACCAAGACCAAGTCCACATATATAAATGAAGATTAAAAAACGTGAATCATGGGGTGTACTATTTCTAAAGCCATGCTCATGCAGTCATATGCATGAGAAACCCACAAACTACATGTTCTCATGATCATTGTAACAAAATAAGATAAGATGTGAAGGAGAGTAGGAGTTGGTCTAGAGAAACAAGGTCATTGTAACAAAGAAACCAATGAACTTCATACGTAATCTCTAGAGAAATTATTAATAGAAATAAAGATATCATTCCTCCAATTATTATCTTGTCTTTCTTCTCAGTTCCATTCATTTAATTATGTTCAATTAAGATCGTTCTGTTGCTAAATCTTGAACGGGATCACCCCTAATTTACAATTTTACACTCACAAACCTTACATAATTTTCTTTATGTCTGCATGATATAATATTTAATTAAGATCGAACAATACATCAACGATTACACTTACACCGTTGACCTAGTATGCATTGTTACTCTCTAATAACAAAGGAGTCATCTAATCGAGTTTCGAGCGCTTATAACTACCAACGACGTCGCTTATCGTGTTACCGTGTCGTATTAATTAAGCAACAATTTAGATATAATTATAATTTATTTCGATAAACAACTTTTTTCTAAGTATTTTATTCCCAAACCGAACCATTCTTACTTGGCCTTTCACTTCATACTTACCTTATGAAGATTAAACAATATACGAGTAACTACAAATTAATAATCGGCGATCCTTAATTATTATCATATTATTATTTGCAAAGTACGTTTAGTGTTCGATCCGTAGTTTCTCGTCACAAGGTTGTTTTTTTACTTAAGGAGTTAAGACGCATTTAATTTTACATTTTAAAGAAATTTAACAGATAGCTAATAGGATTATCATCTAGCTTATTAGATGTAGTAAACTAAAAAGAATAGAGTAATAATATATAATCAAGGTCTCAAATATATATATCACAAACAAAGTTAATATATTCGTATACGAAAGGTTACATGGATTTTGCGTTGGGTATAAAATAGATGATACGCTCTTTCTGAAAATACCGTTAAAACTGTTAAAAGGACAAATGTCTCTCGATATTTCATAGACGGGCTTATTATGCCTATACAATAAAAAGTGTTGGTAGATCAACACAACGGAAACAATTGTGGCCGAAGAATTGGCAACGATAAGTAATAAGCCTCCATAAACCGTCCATCAGACACCATTTTCATTATAAACCTTTTTAAAATCACAAACGGACATGTCACCATCCGCCACTGCACTGTCGGCCGCCACCTCATACACACTCTCGGATGCTTGTTACCCAATCTAATCACTCTACTCTTCCGTCTCCTCAGCCTACGTTTTGGGCGGCACCACCCGACCATGGTGGCCGAATTGGCAAACACGGATATTGTGATAGCTCCTCTTCTAAACATGGGTTTAGATGATTTGAATTATATGATTGTGGGATTTGGTATAAATATAGTGTGGTATGTTTGATTAACGTCTATGGTGGTCCTATCATTTGGAACTCAATTATCACCATGATTATGGTTTACGGGGCTCGATGAGCTTTTGAAGATATGTTAGTGTGAGTGATGATTAGTCTTTTACTTTATTCGCACGAATGTTCTTTTTAGCAACCAACCATTAATACCTGTGTAATGATTCTATACATTGATACTGACTTATCAAGTTATTTATAAATTGATTTCACTTAAAGTCGCAAAAAACGTAGTACATTATGTACATACCTACATTTTATGTGTCAAAACAAGTCTATACATGATGGTTGATCAGTCAATTTTTGGTATTGAACTTATAAACGTCAGATATAAATATGTTAGGCATTTTTAATGTCCAACTTCTTGTAAACAAATACTAACGTGTAACATATAGCGGACACGTGACTGTTTATGCATAAGCGCATCGCTAAGCTTCGTATAAATGAAGTTTCATTTTGTTAATAAGCTTTAAGACTCTAATTCCTAGATGAAAAAAATCAAAATTTAATACCATTTGGGTGGCTAGATGATGCTAGAGACCACTTTTAAGCTTTAAGTTTTAATTAAAAGTGAATTGAACACCACGTGCAACTGTGCAAGATCGTTCAAAAGAAAAAGGTACTTGCTCGGCCCAATGGGTATACTTATTCCTATGCCATTCCGGTATTTAATTCGTACAAGGCCAAAGAAGTTAACAATATTTTGGGCCCAATAACTAAACTTGAAAGGTGTATGGCCCAACTCTTTGGTGTGTCCATGTTAAATTCAAGCTACAAAAAAGGTAACTTTTGTTTTTCAAAAGCATTTTTTGAATCGTTTAAATACGGAATTTTAAAAACATGGCCTAATTCTTTTTATGATAAATTTGTCGTGAAAATATTATATCGGTTTTCGAAAATATAAAGTCGTATTTAATATGTATATGCGTATGTGTGTACAATAGTGTGACATAAAGAAAAATTAATAATGGCTTATTTCAGATAATTCTGAAATAAAATGACCACATTCGATTGAATCAGACGTGTAATGGCTCAAAAAGGATTTTTGTCCTATAACTAGATATAAAGCATTTTTAATGTCTGCTTAATTTTCAATTCAATAACATAAGATGACTATATTACACATACATAATTATTAATATTTTAATCATCTCAATAATTATATTTTATATTATTATCGATTATTTATTATTTTACTATATATAAGTCGAATTTCACTCTATTACCATATATATAATTGTAAATATCACACAATAAACTTTTAAAATATACACATATTTTCAATTTTTCATCACTTCATCATTATTATCATCTACCCTATCATATGAATCGTAACATTGTACGAATATTATGTTATATAGTAAATACGTTTGTAATATGGTTTTGTCGTTGTCATTCAACATTAACAAAACCCCACATGTTTCTTTTTTAAGGACAGCTTAGCCCCACTTTACAAAGTAGTTATATTTTTTGTAATTTTCTTTTAATAAGATCGTGTTACTTAAAGATTAGAATAAGAATTGTAAAATAAATTTTAAGAAAACACATATAAACGTAAGAACTATAAAATTTATAAACGTAAGAAAACATTTCATCAGAATAAGAATTGTAAAATAAACATTTACTATAATGTTATTTAATTTTTTTAAAATCAATTTAAATTAACTTTTTTTTTTCCGTTTTGGCCTAAAAATACGATTATTTATTTGAAACTAATTGGAACGTAAGTTACGGTAGCAAGTAAGATAAAGTTGAGTAATTCTTAGGTTGCGTTTGGTTTGTGGAATTTGTTTGAAGGAATTGGAATTCATCAAAGAAAAGGAAATTTCAATTCTTTTAGTGGAAGGAATTTGATAGATTCTTACTTTATAAATTATTCAACTAAACAAACTAAGGAATGTAATCTCAATTCCAATTTCATCAAATTTCAATAAATTATATGAACCAAACGCAATCTTATAATGAGCAAACAAAAAAGACAGAGATAGAATTAAGTAACAATATTAGGGGGTTGGTTTAACTGATAAATTACTTATTAGGAAAAAAGTCCTCAAATCACGATGCAAAATCTTTTCAAAATTCGATCCAAATGAAAAGATTTGAATACATCATGAAAAAGACAAGTACTAACAAAGACATATTTCCTCCCCTAAACATAATATATTTTATTTGGATCGTGTTTTAGAAGGGTGTGGTATGTAAATATGCTTAATTTTCAACTAACTTAACACCGATGCAAAACAAACAGGGTACATACTGTTTAATCTCATTTTTTAGATTACCTAAATTGAATTTCATGAATTCGGCTTACATGATTTAAAAACATTCAGTTATTTATATTATTTGTACTTATAGTAATCGATATTATAAAATAATTTCTAATTGTAAGATGTGATAACCGATTAAGTGTAACTAAGGACACAATATATATATATATATATATGTCAATGATAGAGAAATTTGAGATTTTGGTAAAAAATAGTTACCTTATATGGAGTATGATTAATTAAGTGAAAAGTAGTTTAGACATTTTCGTCTGTTGAGTGTACTTGAGATTCATTGAAAAATTAAAGTTGCGTTTGATTTGCGGAATTTTTCTGAAGGAATTGGAATTCATTAAAAAAAAGAAAATTTTAATTCCGTTAGTTGAAGGAATTATGAAAATTAACTTTATAAATTATTCAACCAAACAAATTAAGGAATGAAATCTTAATTCCAATTTCATCAAATTCCAATTAATTCCGTAAACTAAACGCAATCTAAGAGTATCACGTGAAAAATTTAAGAGTAGTCTTTTTTCTTTTAGTCGCATATATACTAGTGTTCTAACATCTAAATTTCTTTATTTAGATAATAAAAAAATATTTTATCGATGGTATATTTACAAATATATCTACTTCACTTCTTTTTGTTCAATTTAAAAGATTTTGGAGGATTTGGGAATCCAAATTTAATCCTCATATGTTGCAATTGGAGATAGTACGTCGTTTAGTTAATTCTGAGAAAAAAAAAGACTTACAAAAATGGTCACGATTCCTTGTATAGACGCGGACTCTTCAAAAAGACGTTAAATCTAGAGTGTCTGTTCATAACCGTATACAACTTGGAGCGAGGTGCGAAAGTATTGTAAGTTATCTCAGTTCTATAAAAGTTAATTAAAATAACATGTAACTTTTTATCTTTTGATATTTTCCAATTAGATATTTACACCCCAATTTAATGTTCGATATAAAATGTCAAATGGAGTCTTATCAATATAAAAAACCAAATAAGGAAGCAAGTAAATCAAGATAATGACAACCATACTTTGATTATCTTTCAAAGGGACAAGGTTCACTAGCAAAACAACACCAAAATCCCACAAAATTGAAGTTCCCCCACCCTTCCTTATCATCTAAGTACAAAAAGATAACACGTATTATTTTGATGAAGCATTCCCATTAGGAACAGGAACAGGAACAGGGTACTTGATGGCGTTAAGATCCATCTTACGAAGAGCAGCTTTACCCAAATTGACACCACAAATATCAGACAGTCTAACAAGATACAATAAAACGTCAGATAACTCTTCACCCAAATGCACCTTCTCTTCTTCTTTCCAATCCGACAGTCCTTTTGGTACTTCTCCTTTCCATTGAAATATTTCCGACAGTTCTCCCACTTCTCCCACCTATAATAGCAAACTCATACATCATTTGATCATCTATCTAATAAAAATAATAGGCCATAATATGTTGAAATATTATAACTTCTTCAAGATATAATGTTGATACTTGATATCACTTTTTTGCCGTAAGTATAAAGTTTTAGTTGTGCACGTTTTAAATATGGCTATAATAGTGACATGTTTCGAATACATTCATATGACAAAAGACAGGAATATGATTTGCTATAGTTGAATTGTCTCATTTGTGTACCTTTTTTCATAAACGAAATTAAAGGTGAAAATGATAACTTAAGAATCAGTTGTGTACATCAAAGAAAGGAATAATATAACGTGATTATTGGCGGAAAAAATAAAATATGTTACCTTTTTCACAGGTTATCAATCCATTGCGTATCTTTAGGTGATTCTTTTGTAAAATTTGGTATTTTTAATTGACATTTTAGAGGTAATTAAATATTTTAGCGATAGTCTTCAGTTATACTCGTGCTATGCAGTGAAATACAAAGTTTTGTTATACATAGTGACTCATTCAATGATAAATTATTCATAATGATGACTACGTGGAGTCAGTCATTTGAGATATAATAGTTAAGAGTGAAAAAATATAAAAAAGATAAACTATTATAAGATAGGAATTATATAAGTTAAGTCTGGAAAATATTAAATCTTACTATTCAAAAGTTTTTAAGTATAAAATATAAAATATAAAGATGTTTTATATGTTATATATAAATTTAACATGGAAGAAACTAGAAGCACCTTTAATAGTTCCTCACTATATGAACTGAAAGCCAAAAGTACAAATTCTCGCAATAAAGTTATTACTCAGAATAAACATGCATCTTTAATTTAATTTAAATAATAAAAATAAATTAAAATAGCTTAATAGAAACTTGATAGCACTAAAGGATGCTTACAGAGTCTGTTACATTAAAGACTTAAGGACGATTAGTACAGTAAATCAACTACTTCTTTAAGCTTCTAATAATTTCATTTCTTGAATATTTTAAAAAATTAAACAGATTTTATAAACCAAATCAATTTGAAATCTTTACACATAAATTCAATGACATTTTAAACAATCAAATATAATAATACAATAAGTCCATCAGATATGTTTGAAATAAACACTATTTTGGAAACAACTTATATGGTTATTTCATAAAATTATATAACTTAAAAACAAAATATACTAAATTTTTAAATAAATATAAATATAAATATAATCGCGTTAGTATAAACGATCTGAACACGACTTAAAACTACATATGATCGTCGGAAAACAAAGTAATCAACATATACAACGTAAGATATTAAACAAATATAGACAAAAGTATGAACAAATTACCAGAGCTAACAGGAGATTTCTGGGACTATGATATTTTTCCCAGTCACGTTCGATTGCGAAATCATGCATTTTTTGCTTCAATAATTTCAGCGTTACATTCTCATCACTATAAGCTCCTGTCATCGATGATATTTGGCACAACTGAAATAAGAAGAAATCGGTCTATATATATAGAGAGAGAGAGAGAAGACTCAACTGAAACGACTCTCTTTATATAGATTCCGACGTCTCTTATTCTTCTCACTTTTGGTTTTTAATTTAATTATTGTTAGACTATTCTATTCTATATAAATATATAGATTTACTCCCCTTTTTAACGGATAGAGTATTTAATTCATATATTTACAAAAGACACCCTTCAGTTATTAATATGCTCGCTTTTACCCTTTTTATTGTCAAAAGTGACAAATATTTATAATGTTTATGAAGCTTCATAAAGAATATTATTGGTATTCCATTCAATCATACTAATTATATTTTATCAAGTGTGATGTTATTTTAAAAACATTAGTTGTACTTTTTCAATTTTACCTTTGCACTACTTATGCCATTACAACGCAACATCACGAAACTCTTAGCATGATGTATCGAGTATTACTGTTTGGATGCTTTTTAATTTAATTAAAAATATTAGATATTAGATTACATTATCTATGAATAATAGTTAAAAGCACTCTCAATAGTCATCTACACCACATTATAAAATTTATATTTTTTTAGCATCACTAAATCTAAAATACCTCCAATAATTTCAAAACACGATACTCAAATAGAATTACATCTCTACGCTAACACACCGAATCACTTAAGTGATTCGGGCTACTTTGAATTGAAGTAAACCACGCCAACCCACAGTAACACCACGACCACAAAGTAACACCACGACATGATCCGACCCCTTCACGGTGTTTAAAGTCTCCCGATTAAGAATGCCCTTACCTATATAATTTAAAGACGTTAAAAATTGATATTATATAACAGTTAACTTTCAAGTAAAACTCACCTAATTCTTACACATACAACCTAATGTTTAAGTTAGTGGGAACCTATAGAACCAACTATTTTATGAAAGCGATGATTTGTTGGATTAAGACGTGGACCTGAAAGGATAGTTAATCCAAATCATTTAAACAAATAACTTAAACATTGTATTCCTTTTTCATATTCACCTTTGAACTTTTTCACCTAGTTAAATCTTATCATTAGGTCATTATATATAAGTGCTGATTGGTCATTGTCCATTTTAGAATTTCTACCAATGCAGATTCTAACACTTATATAGATATGGACACGTGCTATTGATTAAATTTTTGGTTATAGGGACGTAGGTGATGTTGGTCACTAAGTGTACGACGTGTTGTTTTTTTATTAGTTTTATAGGAATGGTTTGCGTACTTGGGTCCGATTGGTCAAAGGCAAAGCATGACTTGGGTAGTTGGCCCGCATGTCGTTGGAGGTGTGCTTCGGTTGATTACGGGACAGACCAGGGTGCAGTCGGTTCAAAACAAAAAGCTACCGTGTTTTTCTGTTTATTATATATATATATATATATATTTATTTATTTATTATTAAAAATTAAAATATCAAGATTAAGATGTATATAGTTCAAAAATTAAAAGGAAAGTTTAATGATAATGAGTTTGGAAGGAGAGGTATACACCAAGATATTTATTTATTTAACATATGGTTTGTCAGAGTTGTAAATTTAATTAAAACTAAATTGTAATTTCAAGTGTATTAAACTACAAAAACTTGATCTTACAAAATTAAGATGTGGATGGATGGATGAATGAGATTGGATGTAATTAATGAAGATTTGGGTTGCAGACTATGGGCCTGTTTAACATGGAGTTTTTAGGAGCTTAAAGTTTTTTGTTTTGAAAATTAAACTTCTTTAAAAAATAAAGCTTTGTTTGGATACACAAGCTTAAAGCTTTTAGTTTGAATATTAAGCTCCAAATTTAAAAGCTACTCCAACTAGCTTTTAGGAGCTTTTTGATCATTTTACACTTTGATATTACAACTACAGCTACTTCACCAAACACATTTTACAAATAAAGCTTCAGCTTGCAGTTACAGCTACCAGCTTCAGCTTACAGTTAACAGTTATAGCTATCAACTACAGCTAACGGCTAATTTTGCCAAACATACCTTATATGTTCGACATATTACCCAAATGAAGAACAAGAATATAAGTGGGTGTTGCAGGAAAGAGCTGATGGTTATAAAAAGGG
Source organism: Logfia minima (assembly GCA_963921325.1). Taxonomy (NCBI): domain Eukaryota; kingdom Viridiplantae; phylum Streptophyta; class Magnoliopsida; order Asterales; family Asteraceae; genus Logfia; species Logfia minima. The sequence continues at coordinate 5,808,788 of OY992766.1, read as the reverse complement.
CATGATTATCAATTCCCAATTTATTATATTTGTTTTTTAGGATTTTAGATGTGTTTTAAGATAAAAGTGTATTATATTTGTTTTTTAGGATTTTAGATGTGTTTTAAGATAAAAGTGAATATTTGAGTGTATATATGAAATTTTAGAGGTATTTTCTTATATAATTAAAAGTATTAAGTTATCTATGAATGATAGTTAAAAGCACTTCCAATAATCAACAACATTATATAATTAGGTTACTAGATGGTGTTTGTTATGTAAGTGGGTTTGGAAACTGATATGGGTTTAAATGATTTTTAGGAGAAATGATGGATATAATAGATTGGTAAAATTGTTGTTTTAAAAATAAAGATTAGATTTTGATTAATTTTTTTAAGATTAAAATATAGAAGAAAAAACATTAAGAAAAAAAGAAAAAAGGTGAAAAAGTAAGAAAGAGGAGAGAGATAGAGAGGAACCAAAATTGTCTCAATATCCCTTCTTGCAATTGCAAACCTGACAAAAATAGTAGGTTTTTAAAACATTATTATTTTTCACTTTCAATCCCCAATTCAAAACCCAGCCCCTTGTAACAAACACTTGATTTGATGTACAAATCCAAAACTTAACCCCAAAACCCATCAAACAAACGCCATCTTAGTTTCAAGATTTTAGAGTATATACGATATTTTTTTAATTTAACAATGACATATATGATATTTTTAAAATTAAGTTTGGCATATATGATATTATGCTATTTATTAATGGCATATATGAAATTTCCCATATTAAAGTGTAGTAACAATAACAGCGTTATAATGATGATTGATCAATATATAAGCACTCATTACAACTGATAACCTCTTACTCACAACATTTAGAGCTGTCATTAATAAAATTGTAAATGATAACCAACCACGAGGCCACCCTTGGTCGCTTTTTAATCCTTCCTAGACTTTGAAAAAAGTCATAACGTTAGTCACCATGTCTTAGTATCTCAAAAGTTGTTCAAAAAATCTAGATTTTGTTTAGAGATAGCAGAAAATGCATACGCTTATACCTTTGGTACCAAATAGGTTATAAGTGAGTAGCGCCTAACTCGAACTTGATTGAGTAACATTTTTTAGCACGATTTACAAAGATTCGACCTCGATCCAAATGGCGCAAATAGGTAAAAACAAACTAGATTCAATTCTACGAGTCTCTTGTAGTTTGTAGTTATCTACGAAATGTACATATACATACATATATATATATATATATATATAAGCCCAAATCAAGCCCGACCTAGTCAAATATAACTAAAAATTGCGATAAGTATTATAAGACTAGTTTTTTTTAAAAAAACTTATACTATTCGAAACAAGTTCCTACTAAGTTTTAACTCCACTTATGCTATGTTTTAAGGTCACTTTTGTATTTGAACTCGAACACTAACTCTAACTCAATATCTACTCGATCGAGTCCTATCATCCGACAAAAGTTTAACTCAAATTCCATTAAACAACAATTGTTGTTGAAAAGAGACCCCGGTTGGTGAAGAGTTTAACATTTTTAATGTTTGGTGTAAAGAAGCAAAAGGGAGGGGTGGGGATGGTAGAAAAGTATGGCCTCTAGAAAAGGGGTGAGGGCCACAAAATCAAAGACAATGCTTGCGTGTGTTGGAATGGGGTGTAAAGGGCAGTTACTTTTGTTGGACCAACACTTCAATATCTTAAGCCCTTCACCATAAAGACCTATAAATTTACTTCTTTTTGTTTCTTTCATAATCTTATTATTTTCACACTTCCAGCCCCTTTGGTTCCAGTCTTTTCTGAAACGTTCAAATCTTTGAAAGGGTGTTTCTTTTGAAACTGTATAAAGCGACATCAACATGTGTAAGTTTTTTATAATGGCAGTGTGAACCGATTCTTACAACCTTGGGTTTAGACTATGCCTAAACTAGGGATAGAGCTAGGTGTGTTCTAATTTGTTGACTCGATTATTATTGGAAGAAAGATACTTTAGTATCATTTTTAGTAAAATACGGTATTTAGGTATCCCAACTAATGATATTTGACCCGAATAAGGGGAAAAAATTGTAAGATATGATCGAATAATGCTTGTGCACCTTAAGTGGTGCTAAACACTCGTATATTCTTTTGTTACTTAAATTAATTGATTACGACAAGTTGATTAGGATTCGCAGTTGTATGTATTTTACTATTTTTAATCCTAAAGAGAGCAAGTGGCCAAGGGTATAAACCAAATAACTCAATAAAAAATATATGATATTAAGTTGAATTTGAATCTTCTTATGTTCAACTTAAACGTAAAATAATATTTCCTTGCATGTTATTATTAAATTAGTATATAGATTTTATTTTATGTAAAGGTATGAGTCTCGATATTTCACGTGTAAAAGAACATTATTTTCATACATACATATACTAGTTATTAACCCGTGCGATGTACGGTAATTTAAATAATAAAATATTTATAATATAATATTTATTCATCTAATATTAATATTATGAAATTTAATATAATTAATTATTTTTAGATTCTTAGAATTTGACCCGGAAAAATTTAATAACTATTTTTAAAGAATTAAATAATAATATTAGTATTTTTAATATTAATAGATTTAATAATTTAATATTATTTTTTGAATTAGTATTTGAGTAGGATTCATAGAATCCTTAATTAATTAATATTATATTCAAATATTATCTAATTTTAATATGTAATTAATTTGAAATTATGAGAGGTCGCCACGTGGCATTTTGCCTACGTGGCAAATTGTGGAGCAACCTCTTATTCTCCTTTAGTATATATATAGATAGATATGTATAGGGGATAGAGATCAAGAGGGAAGCAAAAAAATTAGAGAAGGAGGGAAACAAATCTCAACCCTTGATTTCATGATAAATGAATATTGTTAACATTCATTGTGATGAATGTTAATCAAAATTTAACATTCATCACAAATGAATGTTAAAAACGTTTTTTTATGAAAAAATCAATGGCTAAGATTTGTTTCCCTCCTTCCTCAAAATTTGAAGATTCCCTATGGATCATTCCCCTATATGTATATATATATATATATATGATCTAGAGGGAAGAGGTAATCTTCGGGAAGAGGGAAGCAAATATGGGCTGTCTGTTAACATTCATCACGGTAAATGTTACATTTGGTCACGATGAATGTTAATTTGGTCATGATGAATATTAACAGGCGACCCAAATTTGCTTCCCCCCTTTCCCAAGATTACCCTTCCCTGTAGATTAGCTATATATATATATATATAAATATAGATGAGTGGGTTTAAGGGAGAAGGAAAGATTGGTGGAGAAGGGGGATAAATTTTTTTTAACCCTTTAATTCAGTAAAATAACCCTTTGATTCAATTTGAAATCATATTTATTTTTTATTAAATCATACTTGCTTTTCGCTAAATCATAATTTTAAATATATATTTCTCTCTATTCTCACTCAAAATTTTCTTTTTTTTTTAAATCCTAATACTATATATATATATATATATATCAAAATCTACATTATTATTTTTATATATCAAGTGAACAAAGTGACATGACCTACTTACATTCACAACCTAATTGATTGGTGTACTCCTCATATATGTCGTTAACGGGCTAGTGCCACAATAGTATTATTGAATTCGTATATAATCCTCACATATGTTGTTAATGGGCTAGTATGCCACAATAGTATAATTGAATTCGTTATATGGATCTCCTATTTAGAATGAATTGGTCATATATCTATAATCTATATCTATATCTACATCTATAATCTATATCTACAATAACCTTTAAAATTCATTTCACATTCTCTTTTTTTTTAAAACTTAAATTTATAAAAATAAAAAGTAATTAATGAATTACCTCTTTCTTTTCTAATTTTTACTTTATATAAACTTCCTTTTATAAATATCAAACAAATATTGACAAATATTGAAACATTCTACTTCATATATTAATGTTTTCTATATTATTGATTTTCATTTATTTAGTTTATAAAAATTTAATGTATTACATGAGATTAATATTTGTTAATAAATCTATTTTAAAAAAGTGCTAAAAATGCTTTGTTTGATACATATATAAATCAATTTTGCATACCATATATTTTATATATAAGAAATGTTATATATTTAGCTTTGATATACTTAAAATAGATTCATGGATTTTTTACTTAATATGAAATATGAAGAAGATAACAATTTGTGAATTTTATATCACACAGTTTGAGTTCTTAAATATTTTGTAAGAATAACGCTACATCTTTTTAAAATCATCACGAAAACAATGAGCATACGTGTTCTTCATATCCTTCAAGAAATGACATGTACCCGACAACCACCATGTTTTGTATTTATTTCTGCTATATAGCGTGGGTACCCTACTAGTATTAACAAACGAGGAAGCCCACATAGAGGTAACGTTATACTAAATCTCATGGAGTGTTGATACTATGGTTAAAATTATAGATTGACAATATACTTTCACCTTTATTTTAATGTAGGTAATGAATTGATTTTATTATCAATATAAATAATATACAAGTAAAAGTGATATCGATTAGTGACGTTTTTACATAATTTTTTAAAGGTGCTTAATGTATATTATGAATCATATTACCTATGTCGACACATTTTTACTAAGTACGTTACCTACATTCGTAAAAAAATCGGTTAATTACCTACAAATAAATAATTAAAACTTATTTAAAGTTAAACTTTTGTGTTGATTGTCAGTCAACGACTTCAACAATAGCCCTCGCTATGTTTTACTTCTTGAAAACAAATATCCAAAACGATAATTATCCTTTTGTATGCGCGCGTTATGATTCTTACGAGACGCGTCACGAGTTGAAATTTTTATTTTCGGGTCACGAGTCGAGTCGTGAGTCGACAAGTATGATTATAATTCATAACTTTATGTAGAATGCAGAACTGCCTTTTACATACGAGTATATCTCATTTCTAAGTTAGTTGCTTGCATATCTATGGAAAACATACTAAAATGAATCTCTTGTTACTTGCACAGATAAAATTCAGAAATAAATAATTAGAATCTACGTGACTGAAATAATAATATGTATCTATATGCATGTATTTTTGTTAGTTTGAATATGAATCATGGCCTTTTCGCGTAAGCATGCTCCCCGTACAGCAGGGCATGCTTCATGATATGCTTACAAGATCAACAGCAGCTCCATGTCATGCCTCCACCCTGTGTGGTCCTTTTTCGCAAGGCATCTCTTACTTTACGATTACTTTATTTTTTCCTTGATGTTTTGAAAACTTGAAATTCATATTATGTTCTTGTCAAGTGTCTATGTGCTAATTAACTGAGCGTGTTATTTAAAACAGTCCTTTTATACATTCGGTAACAGAAGCACGAATCATATGATAAAATTCTAAGAGTAGTTTGTTTAGCTATCAAATCTGTAACAGAGTGATGATTGTAATGTGAAGTTTAGATATCTCAGTTTCTTTTGTTACTTTATTTCTTTTTTCATTCACAGAAGGTACATATTCAGTTCAAACATCAAAGTAGTCAGCTTATTAGATGCAAGATGATGACATTGTCATTGTCTTCATAAAATAAGTAAATTTAAATACAAATTATCTACAATCTTTATTTTTAACAAATAAAAGTTATTCTCATTTATTAGGTCAAATCACTACATAATATCAACAACTATGTTTTTGCTTCATTTGGTTCCTTCTGTTTATTGGTATCGACTTGTACTTAAGGATTTTGTTATTATCAAGCACTTTTGTAAATTCTGCTAATTAGTACAGAAGTGAACTTGTTAGTTACAAGTTGTTGCTGCTTTTAAGGTCATAGATTACGAAATTGGTGTTTTTATTCTGTCTAGCCAAATAGGACGTTACCTACTATGTTCTATGTCCGACTTTTCTTATATATTAAAAATAGCTAGATGCATTAAACGCGTTCGTTTTCTGCTTCGCCATCTTTTGTCATAACATGAAACAGACTATGTATGTAAGAATATATATTTATATATATATATATATATGTGCATAGATTGTAGCCTAATGCAATATGTAAGATTTCAAAGAGAATGCCTCATGTGACACTTTTGGGACCACTTTCCATGTGCCTATTTGCAGTGTCCAATTCTTCCTCTTGAATTTAAAAAAAGAGAAAGATTCAAGCTTTCCCATGTAACTTTATTTCATTATACAATAAACATATCAAATCCTAACTTCATAGTTTTTACTTATATGTATTTCTCTTCGACTTAACTATAGTCTTTCTGTACTTAACCGAGAAATATGTGGGTCTGCTACATAACAACTTACAACAATATAATTCAATAATATTGATGGTTTTCTCAAAGTCACCACAGTGATTAGGTATTAACATGGTAAGTTATGTATTAAAAAGTTGTCCATTCTACCCTGAAAAAAAAGAACTCATAACTGTTTCTAAAAACTGTTAAATCTCTGCACATTGTTACATATGACAATGCAAACAAACTAGAAGGCAAAGAATCATTATGACCTCTTTCCAAGAACTGATAGATAACATAAAACCACTAAACTCCAAAAATTTGTAAGGCTCAGAATGATATACATCACTCAAACCAACCTAGTGTAAAGAATAGCACATAACATACTATTTTAAGCCCGCCTTAACTAGGAATTCAATTGCCTTAAACTATATAGTTCAAATTTGCATCCAAAAACAAATTAATAATTTACCTATGACAAATACATCTATAATGGTAGGCACTATTTATCGGGTCGTTTCCTTCGACTGGAACTTGTTCGGCTCTGCACCTTGACCTACATCCCCTGCACTCGTTGTAGGTACAAATCGGCTTCACCGACCCGATCATTGTCCTTCTCCTCATCATGACATGGCTTGTATGCTAAGTTATTAAAAAAACATTAAAAAATTAGTAAACAATATGTTACAAAATGTAATCTTTTTACAGAGTTGGAATTGACAAATCCAGAGCAATGACAATTTAATCACTAGTACATTAGACTTTGAAGGTTGTACCTTCCCTGGAATCTGCCTTTTTTACAGCGGAAAAAAGTAGTTAATGTAATTAACTGTGCATGATATATTCTACATGCAATTCTCTTTACCTGCAAGTGTAACTCTTTTTCTGTTGCAGAGTTCTGATGTGGAAGTAAAGCTAGTGTTCTGGATCCTGCAACCCCTGAAATGGTACATATACATACACTTAAGTACTTGTACATATATAGTATCTTAAAGATAAACCAACAAGATTTTAGCAAATAAAAAGGTACATTTGATCAAGCATTTTTGGTACTATCAAATTGAAGTACTCCAAGTTTGCATCTTGTATATGCTCAATGTTAGAGTAAACAACAGTGCAAGACAGCCTTTTTCTATATTCAAGAAGAAAGGAAAATTCAAATCTTCATGAAGCTTCAAAGTGAACATTGTATTTAATAATTAAAGAATAAGACAGATGCATATAAAAAGGCTTATTTTATTTTATTTTCTTAAAAGAAAGAAAGAGAGAGAGAGAGAAAGAAAGAAAGAAAGAAAGAAAGAAAGGAGAAGCATGAGTTGAAAGTTGACCTTCAAAGACAAGTATTGCCCAAATTAAGAAGATGAGGAAGTTGCGTTTTGATGGGGAAGCCATTGATGTGTTGGTTTGTAGAACTTAACACATGAATTGGTGGTCATATATATTGGAAGAGGTGATTGATAAGAGTGTGAGTGTGAAGGATTTGTGGTCAAATTGGGACCATACAAGATAGAATGAGTATCTATAAGAGAGGGGGAGATATAAGAAACAAACAGATAAATAAGAAGTTTGTGAATTAACCATGAATAACAAAATTAACAATTAAAGACATGCGCTTATGCGATCTTTACTCTAAGACATGAAATTTGGGTTCTTGTCTAATGACGCCGCAACTAGCATACAGTTTTACTGTAATCGAGCTCAATTTAGAATACTTGAAGTGATTAAGCCTTTTTTTTCTTACTAATTTGGTCCCCGGCAGACAATGCTCACTTTTGGACCAACTCATGAGGATACAGTTGTTGAGCAACCAAAATTACCAAACTACATCTATGGTGTTTCTTTTCATATTCAACAAATGAGGGGCAAATAGGGAGTTTCACATTTTTGGAGTGCCAATATTTTGGATGTTAGCATGAGCCTGGAGGGATATGGAGATTTCCACCCACCAACAAGATAGTTTGAGGTATTTTTTTTTAAACTTACCAAAATCTATATATAATACTGAATGCGATTCATTTAGGAACTCCTAGAAGCATATGGGAGCAGGATGTATGCCAATTATATGTATGGTTGGTTGTTTTTTTTAAAAATTATTCATTCATCAAACATATTATTATAATCTTGTGATAGAAAAGGATGAAATTGTCATATTGGGACTGTTTTATTGCATATGCGAGTAATTTGTTACTGTTTTAAGTTCATCTCTCATACTTATAATGTTCATGATATATCACTTAAGAGGAAATATTATATTTTTTATTTGTACTATAAAAGAACCTCAATTGTATCGTTCATCCTGGATAGAGGTGGCGAAATGGGCGGGTCGATGGGTTGGTTATCGGTTCCAAACAGATAAAGTTTAAATATCAGAAGAAAAATGGGTCAGGTCACTTGATGAGTTTTTTATCCTTTTATAAAAACTTAATGTATAAATAAGAATTTATATTAAATTCGTTATTCCACATATAAATAATGCAATTTAGAATGATTTAATCTAGCAACACACATTGGGTGAGTTTTGACCTGTTCAACCCATTTGACAAGTTTCATAGTTAATGTTCTGAGTTTTTGAACAGATAAATTAGACACATGATATATGTTAAAATTGTCACTTCGAATTAATCCTTGATACATATTGTACATAAGCATAAAGTAAATGGCTTTTTTAAAAGGACTTGCAATACATATGGCATTACGAGTCTGGACTTGTGTACTTGTATGTTTTAGGTACAATTCTTCAAATGCTGTGCATCATGTTCCTCATAGATGCCTAATCAAATTGTTTTAAACGCATTGGACGGTTTGATTGGTGTTTTTCAAACTTTCAGCACACATATTTGGTAGGACATTACATGTACGAATGGATTACGATGCAAATTTGTATGCTAGACACACAGTTTGTACTCTATACCTTTTTAACTCCATGACATTTTAACTTGGACCATTTGGGAACATGAAAAGTCCAAAATGAAGCTATAAAGATTAGAACTAGGACCATTGTATCACGGTTTGCCCGTCTGTTGTACGTCATTGCCCGTCTGTTATATATGATAATAAACACATTGCCCGTCTGTTGTACGAATGTACGTGATCAAATGATTGAAGTGTTAATTGAACTTAATCCGAAACTGGAATGTGGATTGAACTATTCGTGGCTGCTAATTTCATCAACTAAGAAATAATCACTAAGCTTGTCACATAACTACATAATATAACACAAATTTATTGATAGTATCCTAAAAAAAAGGACTATTTCTTCATGTTAGTTACCAAAACTCAAGGTTTAGTAACAACTGATAAATAGTTTGTCATCGAAGAGCTTTCGAGGGCCAACTTCTTATCAAGTGGAAAGAAAAAAGGATACAGTTCATATCTAACATAACAACTACTATAAATAACTCTACACCCCTTCTTGTTATCACAAAAAGTCTGAAAATTCCCAACAGCGATCGCTAAACACTGCCTACACGAAAGCTGTGACAGATCTTGTGTACACTGCACCAACGCGTAAAGTGTCACAAAGGGGGTCAACTTAGTCTCCCCTTTTCCGACCCCTCTACTACCCGGGGCACTCGCTAATGAATTGATCCGATTCATAAGTGCCCCGAGCACTTCATTAAAAGTATTTGGGTTGGTCACGTTTTCAACATTATAGTAAAATTTCCCATACCCCGTGTCTAGTTGACCAATGAAATTTTCGGTGTTGTACCTTAAGAAGCAATACTCGTACCATATTCTAGCGTCAACTCGGTTTGGACACATGTTTTTGATTTCTTTTGATGCTTCTTGGATGCAAGCCGAGCAGTCTTCGGTGCTAACGTCTTGACGACATTGGGCTAGCCCGAAGACTTGGGTTTGGCCCGTGCCGAACGAGGTTGCACTGTAGCCTGATTGGGAGGTGGTTTGGACTAGTGTGGTTAAAGCTGAGTTGATGTTGTTAGTTATTTTGGTTGTGGTGTTTTTTGAGTTTTCGTTGCAAAATTGTGCAGATGGGTCTGTTGATTCTACATAGAGAATGCATAAAGAAAAGATAAGGAAATAATGGTGGAAAAAAGCCATATTTTTGTGAGTGTTTAGAAAGTGTGTCATTTTGTTTGTTCATATATAGGATGAATGGGTATAATCTCAAATGGCCTAATTTCAATTTGTGGTCGCAAATAAGGTTTTAGTATTTGATTTTATAAAAGTTACTATATATTTTATGTCATTTTTACATAATATAAACATAGTTAAACGGATAAACAGAGAAGGTTTTTCCCGTTCAAATTATCTGGGGAGAGGGCAACTATCTTAACTCAAATATACGTTATTTATTTGTTAGTATAAGCAAAAAGATTAGGTCATATTTAGCAATATAGAACGTATCAGTGATTTTAAATAAAGATAAAAAAAATTTATTTGCAGAATAAGAGAAATCAAATATATATATATATATATATATGGGAGGGTTAACAAAAATAAAAATATCGTAAGAACATAAAAATGACTTTGAAATCAGTTTTTAAATTTGTAAAATATATTTTTCTTCAAAACTTTTTCAATGATTATAATCAAAATAACTTTTGCAAGCTATGATAAAAATTTTAATAAAAAATATCAACTTTTTTTTTCGAACTTTTTTTACAGTCGTTACTGTTGTGATTGTTTAAGATAAATACAAAATATAACATGATAATCACATGTGATTCTCTAATATAATATGATTATTATGTGTTTGAAATAATCACAAAATAGGATTTTGATGATCACATATTATTCATGTGATTATCTAATTATAAAATGTGGTTATTATGAATAAAAAAGTTAATAAAAATAATTAAAAAAATAAAAAGAAGTCGAAATTTTTTGTATTTGAAAAATAGCTTCTAAAATTTATTTGAATAAGGAGTTACGAAGAAATTTTTATAAAATAATGTGTTTTGGATATTTAAAATTGTTTTCAAGTCATTTTGTATGTTCCTACGATATTTAGGTTGTTTATTTGAACCTAGATCTATATATATATATATATATAGTAAGGGATAACACAAGAAAATTATAGGGGAGAAGAGAAAGAAAGATTTTGTAGAAGATTAGTATAGTAAATACAATTTAATAAATATTATTAAATTAAATAGTTTTAATTTTGACAGTTATTTGTTAGAGATTAAGTTTCCAAGAGTCAAGTCTCAACAATTATTTGCTAGAATCCTAATCCTAAAAAATAGGGAGTTTAAGGCATGAATAAAAAAATCTGCATATCAAAACATACTTGTTTTTTTGTTTCTTATTGTATTTTCTAAATGAAGCGGAGATCATAAATTATTTATTATATACAACCAATTCCTTAATTCTAAATCTGCATATCAATTCTGCTTCTTATTGCATTTTCTGTATCGATTCCTTATACTACGAGAAGTCGGCATTTCAATCGATTCCACCGATTTTTTTGAGCCAATTTCACAAACAATTTCAATTTTAGTCCGTATACTACGATAAACTTTGATTATATATGTCTAATGATGAAAATGATATGGATATTATAGATGACTCTTCTACATATGAATCCGATGGTATGGATGATACAACCGAACCACGTAAGTTTCGAATGTTTTATGGTCAACAATTATTCTTTAAATAAGACCTTTGATTCGGTAGCTAATATTAGTGATTCATATTAATGATTCATGTTGAAGTTTGTTTTAATTTTTTAGACATTCATTGATTCGTATCTGCAACATGTAGTTATGTTAATAACATAATCGTGATAGGATGTTTGTGCAGACTATGAGAAGTTGTTGACCCCTCAATCAATCGGTATTATGCATGTTTCTCCAGAAGTCAATACCATATTGGGTGCACGATTTTCCCGATGATATAAAACTAGTTGTTGGAACGTCATTTGATAGTATTGACATTCCGTTTGGAGATGTATTCGGATTTGATGCAACTTTTCGAATGAACTTATAAAACACACGAAACTCTCATTCTTATTCAAGTTTAAATTGTGGACATAGTTTTTAAATATAGTGTGTTTTGGAGTAAGACCAACAATCCAAACAATTTGAGGAGCGATGAGCGTCTATTATGGACGAATATAATCAACATGAACACTAGTGACTGTATGAAATATATGTCATAAGACACCAGGAATGTTCAAGATTCAATAATGGGAAGAAGATCTGAGAAAAAACAACCCATAAGGCCAAAGAAAGCCAATATGAAAAAAATCACTATAACATATATTATTACTATATTACCATCCTGTAGTTGTTAAGAATCCCTATATTGTATCGTCCCAAACAATCATTCATGGTTTTGTTAGACTCTCCTTGTCGCTTATTAATTGATCTTGATTCATCAATACAAACTCTGGTATTCAAAATAAGAGATCCAATAATTATTAATATATCCATACATATTCAAAACAAAAAGCAAGTTTGATTCAACAAAAATAATATATGATTTCAAATAAGACATTATATTATTCAACAAATACTCATATGATTCATTAAAATTTAGTTGTCATTATAATACACTTTTTCTTAATACACACGGTACTCATAAATACATGACAATTTACTTACCAGGGTTCCCATATTCATAAAGGTCCTTGGTTTGTGATCTTTACCATGATACTTTTATTTTTCATTAAGAAAAAATGCCCATATGTCTATAACATCCGCATGGACGCTTGATCTAGGCGTTAATGTTTCCATTATAACTTTCATTGTAGTAATGTCATTACTACCCTTGCATATCAGTTCACTATAAATTTTTTGTTTGAAAAGTAGCTTTTAAAAATTATTTGAATAAGAAACTATGAAGAAAAATTGTAAAATCACGTGTTTTGGATAATTAAAAGTGATTTTGAAGTCAATTATACGTTCCTACGATATTTAGTCTTCTTATTTGAACTAGATATATATATATATGTAGAGTTTCAATTAGAACACCTTAAAAATGAGAATGTGTGAGAACGTTTTTATATTCGTACATGTATCCCATAAATTAGTAGATTCACATTCATACATCTCAAATATGTGAAGAAAAATAAATGCACACTCTTATAAATGCATAAAAATCGAAAAAACGATTGATGCACGATTTTAGATGAAAAATGTTGAATCATGCATCAATCATTTTTTTTCAAATTTTATACATTTTTAGAAATGTTCATTCATTTTTCTATGCATATTTGTGATGAATGAACGTGAATCTAATATTTTGTCGAGTATAAGTGCCAATTTGAATTGTTCTCATTTTAAAAGTGTTCTCATTTGCTCTATATATATAGGAAGGATACAGAGGGAAACTCAAAATCTTGAGGAAGGAGAGAAACAAATCTCAGCTCTTGATTTCTTCATAAATGAATGTATTTCATTATAAATAAATGTATTTCATCATAAATGAACGTTTAAGAATATTAAGTTGTAATTTTGATTACAATTCATCACATATGAATGTTTAAGAATATTAAGTTGTAATTTTGATTACTATTCATCACATATGAATGTTAACATTGTAGAAATGAATGGCTGAAATTAACTTCCATACTTCCTTCACTTTTTTTACTTTCCTCTTGATCCCCGACCTATATACAGGGGAGTGATCAATGGGAAATGGGTAATCTTGAAGGAAGAGAGAAGTAAATCTGGGCCACCCGTTAACATTCTTTAGGGGGAGTTAACATTCATGAATATTAATTGACATACGTGAATGTTAATACGTGAATGCTAAAATTCATGAATGTTAACTCCTGCTAAAAAATGTTAATGGACGGTCCAGATTTACTTCCCCCTTCTCTCAAGATTAAAGTTTTTCTCTGAATCATCTCTACGTATATATATATATATATACATCAATTATTAAAAGATGCAAGATCATAAGTTGACGTGGATGGAAGTTTCCTTTGGAGTACTACGTTCGGAATAGGTTACTGGAAATGTAGCGGGATATTTTGACCAAACTGCGGTGACTTGACTATTGCATGATTTATAGTCAAAGGTTGTAATTTTCTTGTTAACTATGACTGGTGTTGATTTTTCAAAAATTAAGTTTACTAGAAGAATTTTGACACATACGTGAATATGACATATATTATAGAAGCAAAACAATCCATCCATTATAAATTATGATATTACCAACAAAAATATGGTAAAATACTTCACAGTTTGAAGTATCGGTTAGTCTTATGGTTTCAGATAACTTAAATTCTCATCTTGGCCGAAAGCTGATTCTAATTTTAAAATGCTTTTGCGATAACTCTTCAATTTGATTTGCAATTAATATTTGTAGGTGTCACAAAATAAGTAATACTTGATAAGTGACACACGATTTTAAATAAATTATGACTTTTTTTTACCTTTTTACGATTAGATGTCTGCTTTGCTCTTACTTTATATATAAATTTTTGTAGAAAAGTGTAACTATGATGTAAAATTGTAAAGTTGATTAATTATTTTTAAAAATGAATATTCCTTTTCTACAAACTAAATAGAAAACGTGAATATTTATTTAGAAACGGATAACGCAATAACGATCTATTTTTTTACCGGTTCCAAAAGATGCTTAAACCTATCAAACATGGGTAAGATACACGGAATATTAATTATTAGACGCTAAAAATATATAAAATTGTATTTTTGTCTTTATTTTTTCTTGTTCATCAATGTTATCTTTGCTTATAAATATATGGGTTCATGTATCTTCTTTATTCAATCAAATAATAAGTGCTTTCATTATTCTATAGGATATCAGAGTTTTAGGTATAAATCGTCGAAAAATTATTAACTTCCAATCATCGTCTACTCGCCGGCGATCCACAAAACTCCTGTTTATTTAATTTCTTCCGCTTTAATATTTACATTTACTTAATATTTATTTTATCCAGCCCGAGTCGTCATAGCACACAAAGCATGTTGATGTGGCCACCAATTAACTAAATTTGTTTTCGTCTTCGTCATCAAGAAAACTGTTTATGTATGTTGTTTTTTGTCGGAGATCATTGTTTTCAATGACAACACTTGCCACTAAATTGCCGCTCCTTAGTAAAAGCAAGACATTTACAAAAAGTAAAAAAAATGTTCACTAAAAAGGAGGAAGTCGTCTTAGCAGTATCCAACTTTCTCTCTAGATACAGCTCTGCCTCCGTGAAACAAACCAAAAGGAAGAAAATAAAAAAAAAAGGAGACAAAATCAAATGAAAAAAACAGGTTTAACATTCAAGGTCCAAGTAACAAAATGATTATCCATCATAATCAAAGCTCCATGATGATAACCGTCTTTAACTTACGGGAGCATATTAGACAATACAAATATACAAGGGTTTATATTGATATGTAATAATATTTAGGAATATTGAATTTTTTGCCACAACAAATTAAGTATTAAAATTTACTTCAAAAAACTAAAAATATACTAATATTCCCTATCCGATAGCAAGTAACTTATCCGGTCACAAGTATTTACTTGCGACTTGTAACTTGCGAACCCGTTCATCGAAAAACTTTGACCTGCGATCTGGTAATTTGCGACCCCGTCCCCGGTTACTTACGACTTGCGACCCGATCACTTGCCTTGCGACACGTGTGACCGCCCCCATCGCCTGTTGAAATAACTAACCACCAGTCACTTGGTGCCACTCATTTGCGACTAGCTTGAGACTCAAGATTTGGCAATCACCATCGCACCATTTGACCCACTTTTTAGCCTACAAATGTTGAATACTCACGTAAATTTCTAATTTTATTGAAGCATTTCATCGAACACTTTGTGTGCATACATTTTTTTTTATTTGTTTTTTTTTATGTTTAGTTTAGGCACTTAGATGGTTATTATTTGTGATATTAAAGTGACCAAGGCTTAACCCTCAGTATTTTCCTAGTGTTCATTTGAGATGATGGGGTTGAAAAATGGTCAAGGCATCATGCTACACGTACACGATATGCCCGTAACAGTGCAAAGTCCATTAACGCGATGAGCAAGCATGCAAAGAGACTCACTTTCACAATGCTATTGGATTTTTTTTTATCCTCGGTACAACAGTGATATTTCAAACATCGGAACGAAAAATATGTAAGAGGAACGAAAAATCACTAAGCTGGAATGTGAACCATCAACTAATATGATTTGTGAGGTGGTGGATGGGAAAAAGAATGTGACAGTAAACTTGGAAAGACGAACATGCACTTGCACGTAATGGTAGTTGTCAGGTTTACCTTGCAGACACGTTATGGTAGTGACCCGCTTTTTCAAATACGACAATGTAAGTTGCTATGCGGAGAGGTACTTCACGTCGGACACACATCGAGCAGCCTACGCAAAGCCTACAAACACAATGGCTCATCCTTCAGAATGTGTCGATCTAGGTGGTCTGCAGACTGTGTTACCATCGGTCCTTGTGAAGAGGCAAACTAATCACCCACCTGGCCGTGCTCGTATTCCTTAGAAAGGAGAGGAGAAAACCAAACCTAAAAAACAATGTAGTTGAAATTAATACACTATCATATGCATTGACAAATATTCAATTTTCTGAAACGGGTCACAAACTGAGTTGACCCGGGCCCGGTCACTATGTCCGGTCGTTTTGAAACCTGAGTTTTAAAATATTGGTTTATTCCTTTTCATTTATTTGATTCGATAGTTATCTTTTATCCATTTTTGTTTACAATTTTTTTGTCTGGCTTGGTTTGAGTGTTTCTTAGTTTGAGTCTGGATGACGTCACACAGACTCAGACTGAGCGTATATACACATACTAAAAATGCCTGAAACATTTCAGAAAGTATTTTTTTGTTTTATTTTTCAAACAAATCAAAACGGGTCCAAAATAGCCAAAGAGTCATCTAATACAAAAATCAAATCACAATCCCAGACACGCGAGCTGCAAGTCGCATTTAATCCCGGGTACGAAAGTCCCAAATCTCAAATGCGACTTGCAGCTTGCATGTCCGGAATCTTGGATTGATTTCTCGTCTACGATCCCGTATATATCGTCTGCAAAACCCGTTCATCCGCAATCCGCAAATTGCAAATTTGTGATTCGCTAACATGGGGCAAAATCACAAAATTTTGTTTTGGACAAATTCTTTTATAACTTAAATAAAATAATATTTTTATAATTTCCCTTAAATATAAATAAGAGTTTAATGTACAACTTATTTTCATATAGTGGAGTCTTATGAGAAGTTCGTAGAAAGTAGTAATTTATGGGTCAAAATAAAAATATGTTGGTTGGGCTTTTGGGTATGCAATCTGCATAAATAGGAACTGAAAGCCCATATAAGTTTGTATTGAAACTTCAACAATAAAAACTCTATGTATTCATAACTCTCTGTAACATTATTTTGTAGTTGTGAAAGTGGGAGCCGATCTTGATTTCCTCTTCTAGATTTTATCAATTGGTGGATTACAATTTTCGTTTCAACTTTAATTAAGCTTTAGGATGCATTTAGGTACAAACATCCATCTTTTTATTGAAGGATTCTTGTGTTATATTTTGGTATATATTCTACTTTTCATAATTCAATAGTACATGTTTATTTTATATCCGTTACTGAACATTTTGCTCAACATCAATTACTTTTTCCATGACAGGAAATCAGGGGTAAAACATGAGGATAAATGAAGTATGCTTATGATTCGGCACCTTTCTAAAAGATCATTAGAGATCAAATGAAAGTTATCCTTTATTTTCAGGTATATATGCTTTATATCGGTGTAACATAACGGGGTGTTACAATCAGTGTGTGTTTGCTTAATGGAAATTTGGTTCAACAGGTGCCCAAAAAGTGTTTATGATTTGCAGGTTTGTAAGCATTCATTGTATATTGTACTCTATATTTATAATGGATATAATTCACCGGCATTAAAAGGTAATTTTGTCAAGCTAAAATGAACAAATTAGATAGTGATTTTAAGTTTATTGCTAATGAAGTTCATTATAATAAGGAAAGAATTTCATGGTTGGGCCACTGAAGTACTCAACCATGAACCGATGGCGAAAGACATAAATGAGTTAATTTGAATTAACATATAGGTGTTAGGAATTAGGGTACCAAACTACCGTTGGCTCTAATACCAATTATAATGATGCATGTTGTAACCAACCCAATAACACAACGCCCTCAAACAATAAACAGATAAACAATAAGAAACAAGATAAACAAACGAACAATACGGTACACAAATATTACGTGGTTTCACGGGCCAAGCACAAAGTTTCTTTTCAATAATTTCGTTGCTCAAGGGTGTAGCATAAAGCAACGTTATATTTCTAGAGAATGAAGATAACTTAACCAAAAAGTTTAAAATTGAATTTGACCGACCTTAAATCAAGTCGCGAGCTAAGGATCTCGCGTCCTGATTTCCTCAAGATCAAATAATCCATCCCAAAGCATCTAGTCACATCATCACGCGATTATATCTTCATATCCCAACAATAGATGGAGAAGAAATGGAGTGAAGCAAAGATCAATTCGTTAAAACCTGCAAATCTTGTCTGAAATTTCACCAAAAAAATCTTTAGGTTTGTTTGTGTGGGAGAAGAAGAATATAACCAAAAATGACTGGTTATCTATTATATATGCCACTTCTTGGATTAAATGATTGAGTTATATGATTATTATTACACATAATAGAAGTTATCGTATATTTTGATACATTTAGATACATTTAATGGAAAAAGAAAAAGCAGGTTCAACTTACTGCTAGAGCAATCCCGCGTTATATTTTCGTAAAGTCTGGATCAAAACCGTA
Organism: Logfia minima; assembly: GCA_963921325.1. Taxonomy (NCBI): domain Eukaryota; kingdom Viridiplantae; phylum Streptophyta; class Magnoliopsida; order Asterales; family Asteraceae; genus Logfia; species Logfia minima. The sequence goes on along the minus strand of OY992766.1, from coordinate 5,789,805 downwards.
ATCTTATAAACCCATTACATCTGGATGGATTAATTTCTTATTGATTACACTCAGTAACCTATTGTAGCCCATTACTTGATTTGTTGTAAAAGTGAAAGAAGAAATATATAGAATAATAAAGAAGAGAATAGACCTGTATTATTAATCTCATTATGAAAGTATATTTATACTTATAAGATAGTTTAATTTACAAGTAATCAGTCTCCTACTAGAATACAAAATCTATCTAATAGATATGGACATCAATTTCATATTTATCCATAATACTCCCACTTGAATGTCCATTGTATAAAGATAATGCCTCGTCAAAACCTTACTATATAAAACGCAATGGGATAAAAATCTAGTGAAAGAAAAGAGTACATAATTCTTTTAATACGCTTGAGGATGTTGCCTCATTAAAAACCATGCTAGAAAAACTCAGTGGGACAAAATCATAGTTAAGGGAAAAAGAGTGCAACGCGTATTTTCTCCCCCTAATGAGAACATCACTTGTACAAACTTGTTGAAGGATAATAGCAACAAATTTACTCTTTCACAAGTCATGAGTAATATAACTTGGGCAAGATAATTCATGGCTCCATCAACATCAACGTATCATTCGTTACGTTGAACATTTGTGTTATGTTCATGCAAAATAATAAATGCCTTTTTCAAAGGAAATAAGTGAATATCGCCAACAATTAAAGAAAGTGATACAAGTTGTCTTGTATGACTAGTTATACTTTTCAACGCCTAATAATAATCTAATACTATATTTCTTGACCAATAATTTTCTTGTCATCCTTCGGGGGTAGAAAAGAATCAAATAATCATACAACCATTGAAATGCTTACTGAATGTCATTTGCCCATAAAATCTTATTAGCACTTCTTATATTTCGGGCCAAATATTACATCATTAGGAGGTTTAGTCCTTAACTCATGATAAAACTTTGTCTTTACAAAATCGTTTATTTAAATTTCTTTAACAAGTATCATTTGCTTTTGGAAGCTTCCAAATAGTTTGAATAATACATGAATTTCAAAATACTTATATTAAAATACTCATATTCAAATGATGCGTGAGCTAACACAATCACTTCATATAGTATATTCTTTTCAAGAAATATTTTCAACAAAGTTTTTATCATATATGCCTAAATAAATTTTAATCGATATAAGGGCTTATTTAATTTGATCAAAAGTGATCTCGATATCCTTTCCTTTTATCTTAAGGTCTTTCAAATCATGAAATATACTTTAAGTATCTCAAATCCTTCATAGAATTCAATAGTATATGAGCTCTAATAATATTCAATAGACGCGTTCAAGTTTCTCTTTATATTGCCAGACAAACTTCTAAGATATTAATAAGATAATTGCATCTATCATATCAAATGTCTCTTCAAATATAAGTCTTTACAAAGAATCTTTATATCACCACTCTTGCCTTATATCCCTTAGCTTCATACTCATTGGGCTTTTGCATTAAGACCGACTTATACGTAATAGATTTTACACCTTTAAGTGTATAGAACTTAAATCTAACCGTCTCACATCGATAAATTTCATTTTTCATAAGTTTCTTGCGTCTTTCATATTGGTCAATAATCTACATATGTACTACTTGGCATCAATACTTTTACAATCTTCACTTTCAACATCTAGCGCTACATAATATAAAAATATTAACGACGTCGCTTTCAATCATTTCGATTTCACACTTTTCTAGACATCATATAAATTATTGAGATCTTTTCACTTTTCGATTTTTTACAGGTACCCGAGGTTCTTCTATAACCTTCATGTCTAGTTTCTCTTTATTAAACTCTCACGGGGTCTTTATTACCTCAATTTTGACCATATAAATTTCTTGCTCCCTTTTTACTTCAAGAATTTTATTTGGAATTGATAAGTCTATCACGTTGCACGTTCTGTGGATTTATTACCAATCTTAAGCGGAGCATCTACATGTTATTAGGTGATCTAGTCACTCTATACTAGTGGACGAATATGTCCGACAGTTGTTAAATATGAATTATCTTTTAAACTTTGAGTTCTTATTCTTACTATGATGATCAATATCATATAGTGATAATTCCAATATAAGTTGCTTATCCGCTCCCTATACATAATCCTAATACTCTTTCATATCTAGATGTTGTACATTAAGGTGGAGTAACTAAAATATATTTTACACAAACAAATAAACTCTTAAGATATGATATATCTTTTTCATGACCAAAAACCAATTATCATGGGAAGGAATTATAACCTTGTTAGCCCGATGCGAATTCATATTATTTCATGTATACTACCATGACACATACATGACCCTGGAATATAAGTATTAGTTTTTCTCTCGTTATACTCATCATATCATGTTACAATCGATTGAACACTTGTAGTAAGCGTTTTAACAAAAGCAAATTATGTATGAACCAATATATGTTCAACATTTATTAGAATCAATCGAATACGCTTATCACATTATCATTCACTGACATTTTGAAAACATATATGATATCTAGAATGTGTGCTCACAATCTAGTTACGCGAGTCACTTATTCATGCAAACTCTAAGTTGCAATTTTCATGACCATTTAGAGGATGCATCGATTTAAAATTCTAAATGGTTCATTAGGTGGATATATAAGCCTACATATATATCCTCTTTTATCATATCCAAAAATCTTATTAAATTCAAATTCAGCTTTAATTCATAATGGTTAATTTTATTTAAGAGCATACAACTCATGTAAAATTATCACTTTTAAGAAACTCTCGATTATAACGTATATTTCGCATCATCATTGATTCAGAATGATTCAATCGGTCACATCAATTTATATAATAATTAGGGTTCATAAACATCAAGTTTATGACTATACCTTATTCACATCGCTTTTTTTGTTATATACAAACCAAATAATAATAGAGAAATAGTACATCATCCATTTATAATTTATTTCTCCTGACAAATTTATATAAGCTATTTAGAGCAATTAACATTAACACCCCTCAAATATATTGCTCATAGTAGACTAAATATTAGTAGGTTAAATAAATCGTGTCACATGCTAATAAAATGACCTATTATTTGTGAAATCTGTAACTAAATGTACAGACACCATAACTTAAAAGACATATAATCATAAAATGATAATAAATAACAATAATCTCACAAACTTTGCAATAACACATTATAACTTAAGGGGTATGCTAACCATGGAGTGTATTCGGTCACAAAAGTAATTTACTAAAAACCTTTTTCTTAACGTACTTGTCAAAATATTTCTCACAAATAATATTATCCTTTCAAAGTGAGAAGTAATTATAAGGTCCAGTTAAACCCATTTAATGATTTAAAATTTTATAACTATAGGTAATTGTACTTATGGCGAGTTTAAGGGCGTATTAGAACTATTTGAATCATATCTATCTATTTATATCTATATATATATATATATATTAAGGGAGAATAAAAAGTTAGCTTCATATTTTGTCACATAAGCAAAATGAGACGTGGCGGCTTCCCATAATTTAAAAATAAATAATTATTTAAATTTAAAAGATAAACTAAAAAATAAATTTAGATAGAGTTAGATAATATTTGAATATAATAATAATTAATTAAAAAATCTACGAATCCTACTCAAACACTAATTAAAAGTTAATATTAAATTATTAAATCTATAAAAATTGTTTAACTTAAACTGCCTTGCATCGCACGGTTTATATCTAGTCTAGTATATATATATATATATGTATAGATGAGAAAAGTTCAAATAAAATGTTAAAAAAGTAGAGAAGGGAAGAACCAATAAGATTGCTCCATTTCAAGTACTCATTTCCACTTTTTTCTTTAAAATTAAATATCTCACAAACCGTACGTCAATAAATTATAAAAATTACATATTCGGAATCAGCGTCATTTTATCTTTAATTAGAGATCCCACAAGCTATAATTTCGATGAATTTTTTTTTTCTATTTTTAATGGGTTTTAAAAATTCATAATCGGTTTTAAAAATTCATAATGTTAAATCACATGTGATTTAAACACTAAATAATAATCACACGCGATTATATCATCAATCACATGTGATTTTTAATAATAATCATATATGAATTATCATATCCTGGTAAGCTAATCATCAAAGATCAACTTTTAATTGAAAATCACATGTGATTATATGTTAAATCATATATGTTAAATATCAAACTAGCAATCACATGTGATTTTTGCTGAAAACAAAAGTAATTTTAAAAATTTTATTTATAATATTCATGTGAATATATATTAAGTTGTAATCACGTGTAAATTAAAGTGTACAACGAACAAATAATCGTGTACTAATTTTAGCTTTTTATCATAAATAACATGTGATTATATTTTTAAAACTTGCCACAAAAAAAAAAAAAAAATTCGCCAGAAGTATAGCTTGTGGGATCTCTAATTAAAGATAAAATGACACTGATTTCGAATATGTAATTTTTATAATTTATTGACGTACAGTTTGTGAGATATTTAATTTTAAAGAAAAATATAAAAATGGGTTTTGTAATAAAATGGAACAATCCTATTAGTTCTTTCATTCTCTACTTTTTTAACATTTTTATTTGAAACCACCCCGTTATAGATATATCGTGAATATGAACATGGTTGATAAATACGCTTACATTCTTCAAGCATATATATAGATATATCGTTAATTTAAACATGGTTGATAAATACTCTTACGCTATGTTCTTGAATTAAAAATTAGGAGGAAAAGAAGAGAAATGAAAAAGAAAGAAGAGAAAAGAAAAGAAATGAAAAGAAAAAAAATTGTGGAGTGGTGTTCTTAAGATGGAGAGAAAAGAAAGGAAAGAAAGAGTTTCCTTTCCAATCATCCCAAAAGTGGAAGGAAATTGTTAGAAGAAAATTACACTTGAGCTTTCCCTCCTCTTCCTTCCCTTTCTTTTCCTTTCCTTGCAAAAAAAAAAACTCAAGAACACAATTTTATTTTCAATCATTTCACTTCTTTTCTTTTCCACCCTATAATTAACTCGAGAACACAGTGTTATAATCTTCAAGTATATATATAATATATATATATATTATATATGTATATATGCTTAGAAGAATGTAAGCGTGTATATATATTGATATATCGTGAATATATATATATATAGGGTGGGGATTAAGAGGGAAGCAAAAAAAAAAAAAGGGAAGTAGAGAGCAAATACCCATTTAGCATCAAAAGATGATTTTCAAGCAAAATTCATCAAATTAAACCTTGAAATATAAATCAATCGATTATATACATCATTTAATCAAACAATTTTGTTATAATTTTACGTTTTAAACAAAAACTCTCAAAATCGACATTTATCATTCAATTGTGATGAATGTTAGTCAAAATTTCAACTTAATATTCTTAAAACATTAATTTATGATAGATATTGACTCATGTATGTTATTATATACCGATTATACCATTTATGGGTGAATGTTATAACTAAAAATTCATCAATAAATGATGTTAAGTAACATTCATGGATGTATAATAACAAAATATGAGTTAACATTCATCTGAAATGAATGATATTGATGATGAAATCAAGGGCTGAGATTTGTTTCCCTCTTTCCTCAGAATTTAAAGCTTCCATATGAATCCTTCCCATATATATATATATATATATATATATGCTTGAAGAATGTAAGTGTATTTATCAACCATATTTATATTTACGATGACAACTCAAAATATGTTCTATATCATGTTGATCATCAATACTATTTACAAGTATAAACTTTATCATCTGCAATATTCTAATAATGTCAAACTCACAAAGTCGGATTATGTGAGATCATGTATATATTGTTTCATATCATGGAGATTAAAATAATTAATTTAATTATCCATATAAATATAAAATATAACATATAAATAATTAGAGTTGTAGGTGTTCTAAATTATAATTCAAACGTTTAATATATGCATATATTAAGCGTATTCAACCATATAGCTCAAATTTATTAGCATTCCGTATAAGAATTGTTTTTCTTTCACTATATTTAGTATTAATCATATGATATTGTACTTACATTGATCTCTAATACTACCAAAGTCATGAAGTAGGTTATTACAACTAATCATTTTTATTCAACTTTCCTTCAGAAACTCTTAAATTAAACCGAGTAAATTGTTAACGCCCCTAAAGTATGTAGAAAGTATAACTTTAACTTTTATAAAACATCATTTGATAACCATGTCCATAAACATTGTAAAATATTTAATAAAGAAGATTTATATATACTAAAAGAAGATAAGATAACTTATTATTGCCTTAAAAACAACAAATTGCACGTCGAATATAACTATATATAAGTTTATTGAAAGATTTCAAAGATTATTTAGATTGGAATTATACAATGAATGTTTGGTGTTTGACAGGTTGCAAAATGGAGAATGGATATGGGAATGGAGAAGAGCAGTGAGAGGAGGTAGAGAGGAGAATCAACTTTGTGAGGTTATGGATTTATTGTCTAGCGTTCATGTTACGGGTGAGCTAATGGTTTAGTCGAAACCCAATTGGATCGTTTCTGTGGGTGTAATGTTGCAAAAGATATACGGCTTGCAGTTGCTAGATGGTGTGGAGTGTTATTCCCTGATGATGAAGACATGGTACAGTGGTCTGTTTGGTTGGATCACTCGAGAAGACCGATGCAACAGAAAAAGAAGATGGAGATTATCATTATGGCTACGTTATGGATCATTTGGCGTCATCATAATTCGGTGTTGTTCAATGACAAACCGATAAGGAAAAACATTATGTTTGATTTAATTGTATTGCATTAGTTTAATTGGTTAAATAACCGTGCTTTCAAGATTTATGTATCATAGAATGCATAGTTAGTATGTTCATTGTAATTGTTTCTTTTTAAGAATTTTAACTATCTTACTTAATCCGTCTAGCAATATACTCGTATGATGTTAAAGAAAGAAAAAAATTCAAGGTCTCTAAGCAAATCATTTAACATACTTTTGAGTTGTTTATGGTCAAAAGTCAAAACATAAATAATAGGAGTAACCATTTAAGGTGGTGCTATCAAATAAAGATGAAATTATAGGGGATATAAACTATAAACTAAACTATTAAGCGGCTATTGTATTGTTGGGTATATGATTTTTTTTTTTCTAAGACTACTTGTTGTTTGAGAGCGAGTATAGAATCCTACAAATCCATGAAGGCGGCGTGTGTTGCTCACCCAATTACTATCATTAAATTAATGAATTCGCATGTGATTTTTTTTATATTTTGGATCAAATCAATAATTTAGGTAGGTGGCATATAAGAATAGAACGGAAAACTTGAGGCCAAGAAGTACCTCAAAGTATATTGCCGAAACTCAGGATTAGCCGGTTGATTGAGACTCATATTGATAATGTGTCGGTAAAAGTATAAAACAAGTATATAAAATAATAAAGAAGAGAAAATAATTGTACTATTCATTTTAAAAAGCGTATATTTATAGTTATAAGATAATTTAATTTACAAGTAATCAATCTTCTATAAAAATACAAACTCTATATAATAGATATAAACTTCCGTTCCATATTTATCCATAATAGATTTTAGTTATTTAATATAATTTTGGCCTTTTTTCAAAAAATCTAAAGAAGGATAAGTAAGGTACATAAGTTAAAATAAAAAAAATACTTAATCATGTGGTTCTCGTTTATTAATTGCTTTTAGGCAATATGTTAATTAGTATTTTAGATCCGTTTGTCCTACTTCAAATTTATACCAAACGTTAATTTGAATTTAATGAATTTGATATTGCTAATATAAGTTGAGTACTTGAGTTCCGGTACACTTTAAAACCATTGTAAACTTTTCGATTGTCAAGAGTATGATTAGTTTTTTTTTTATAACTTTTTTATATATGTTTTTTCAGAAAAAAACATTTTATCACTCATGAGTTGGAAACTCCATAAAACTTTGTTTCCATCACTTAAAAGTATAACATAAAGGATTTTGTTTATAGTGTTTATTGTGCACACGTTATAATACATTTAATCAACTCGTAAATTTCGATAGCTATTAAAAGTTGTTTTTATAGTATGTATAAAAAAGCGAATATTAAATTAAATTAATAACTATTAAATGCAAATGTTAATATTTAATAATTTTTTTATATAAAAAAAATACAGTATCATATATTAGAAGACACATGTAAGAAAAATCTTTAACATAAAACAAAAACTCACATGACAAATGAGAAATCCAAGACTTCAGTCCTTTGTCTGTCTTTGTCCTCAAAAGTTTTTTCGGCACGCAATATATTCCTCTTAATAATATAGTAATATATAACAAAATTACTTGTCAAATATTCCCATTTTCGACTGTTGAACGCGTACAATAATTTTGTAATATCAATTAATTAATTGTATCTTGTAAGTCAAGTTTATCGATCGTATCTACCACGATCATGTTGCCGAAAAACAGCACAACTTTGTACCCAACATTCATTAACTACTTGGACCCTTGAAACATAATTATCACTAATAATGAGGTTAAGAATTTAACATCCTAATTAGAAGTGTAATTATTTTTATAATGAGTATATCCTTAACCCCAAAACATCATATTTCATGTCTTTAAAATATGGTTCATTTTGCGTGACACCCATAACAAATTACCATCTGCCACGTCACTAATCATGTTTATTTATACGTACACTTCATTAAAGCTTTCACAACCAAACTCTCAAATGGCCTTCTTCTTCATTTTTGCTCTTACAATCATATCACTCTTAATCCAACAATCACACGCGCAATCCACGTGCGCGACACAAATATTCACAAACAACAAAAAGTACAACCGGTGTAACGACTTACCACAATTAAATGCTTACCTTCATTGGAACCTTAATGTTGTAAAAAACACGGTGGACATTGTTTTTATTGCGCCACCGGTAACTTCGGACGGGTGGGTGTCGTGGGCTATCAACCCGACTAGCGATGGGATGGCGGGATCACAGGCGTTAGTGGGTTATAAAGCGCCTAATGGATCGATGGTTGTTAAGACATTTAATATAAGTTCTTATGGGAGTATTGTTGAAGGGAAGTTGGATTTTGATGTGAGTGATTTAAGAGGGGAATATGAGGATGGATTGATAAGGATATTTGCGACGGTTGAGTTGTTAGAAAAAGGTGGAACGACGGTTAAGCAGGTGTGGCAGGTGGGGGCCGCGGTGACCGACACTGGTGTACCAGCTAGACATGCTTTTTTGGCCGGGAATCTGGAGGCTAAAGGGAGTTTGGATTTTTTGAGTGGTGAGATTTCGGGTGGTGAGAATGGGAGCTCGAAAATAAAGAAAAGGAATGTAAGTATCGTTTGATATGTCTATTTTTACGTCTTTTACTAACGTTTTATAAAAATCTTAACGTGTTTTACTGATTACAGTAACGTTTTATGAAAATCTTCTTTACGTCTTTTACTTATTATATATAGTAACAGTTAATCAAAATCTTCTTTACGTGTTTTACTGATTATAGTAAGGTTTTGTAAAATTAATCATTGACCTAGTTGTGTTTTGTTAAGGATCATAACCATATATTTCCATTTTTGACACACACTAGCAAATTTCTAGCTTATATTGCTGATCAGTGAATCATGTAAAGTATCTTGTTATTCTAGATTTTGTTATTTGGTTATACTATTTGAATTTGGTTGAATACCCTTTGAATTCACATGTTAAACAAGTTGACTTTGACCTTGGTCTATTTGACAATAAACCTGTCTTTCTGGATCTTGTTTGTTTTTTGGTGTTAGGAATTTTATTATGTGTAACATTATTTTATTTTGGATCAGATTCATGGGATACTGAATGCAGTGAGTTGGGGAATTCTTTTTCCGATTGGGATAATGATAGCTAGATACTTGAAAACTTTTCCCGTGGCTGATCCGACATGGTTTTACTTACATGGGTTTTTGCAAGTATCCGCTTATGCTATTGGGGTTGCCGGTTGGGGGACCGGACTCAGATTAGGCAGCGAATCAAAGGGCGTTATATATTCTGGTCACCGGAATATCGGAATCGCTCTGTTTTGTCTTGCAACACTTCAGGTACACTCTTACTTTTCAAAAATACAAAATTTGACTTTATGTTGACCCGTAAGAGCATCCGCATTGAAGAAAAACTTTTAAAAGCATTTTTACTTGCCACATCAATTTTCATAAAAAAAGCTTTTAACAAAACCTTTGTCTCCAATGATAAAAGGTTCTTCAAAGCTTTTCTTTTCAAATACCATACACACACAAATTTCTCAAGCTTTGGCACAAAAAAGCTTTTCCTCCAAGAAGATGCTCTTTTAAGAACTTTAGTAAAAGGCCTTCGTTGGAGATGCTCTAAGGTCAAAAAATAGTATTTTTGACATGAGAAGTCAAGTCTTGATATGCTTTTATTAGTTCCATATTTTAGACACTAGTCATGGCATGCATTGTAAGTTTAATTAGCACAATGATTGGATTGTCTTCCTAAACTTTTAAAGGTTAATTTTGTGTAAATTGTTCAGGATTTTGTCTTTTAAGTTGTAAAGTGACACCATTTTCATTATTTTGATTGGAACAAACTACGTAATCTTCTAAAGAAATGGGTCTGCTTTTGTATAGGTTTTGGCGTTGTTCTTGAGACCGAAGAATGGGCACAGATTCAGATTTTACTGGAATATCTACCATCATGGAACAGGATATGCAGTGGTTATTCTTGGTGTACTCAATGTTTTCAAGGGTCTTGAAATCTTGTCACCTGCAAGTAAATGGAAAACAGCTTATATAACTGTGATCAGTTCTTTGGGTGTTATCGCCTTGGTATTAGAAGCATTTACATGGATGGTTGTGTTAAAACGGAAGTCAGCGAAGGCAACTAAACCATATGGCAATGGTGATGCTAAACAACAACCATTGGCACCATGATTGATCAAAGTTTCAATCGAACACCCTTTTCTTTTCTACCTTTTTGGTTCATTCATTCGTGTGTATGAAACTTGTTAGTGTTGTGTGTGTTTTAGGAGATGATCAGTTTATATTATTCATTGTGATTATCATCTTGTAGGACGCATCACCTTACATTGTATTGTTTATATACAGTATATTAATATTAATGTTTATTGATGTATTTAGTTCCATTCTATTTAAGACAAAGCCTCAAATGCAGTAATAAATAATAGATAATAGATGTATGGCTATGATGAGAAGTTAGTTAACACTATATGATTTATTTCATGCAGTTCTGAGTTTGAACCTCTAAGTTTTACTCTCTTTTTAAAACTTTTTGGCCACCTTTCAAGTCATTTGTTCTGCGAATGGTTGAAAGGGTCAAAATTTTGTGTAGTCAATTCATCTTGCATCAACTGTCGGGTTTAGTTTGGCCACCATACTGAACTAAAATGCTCATCCCAAATTAACAAAATCTACGAAATGCAAATGCTCTGGAGTCTGGGCTACACTTCACAATTGAAATTACGAAACTGATATGTACACACCTTTGATAACAACATATTTTGTTTTTACACCATTAAGAAATATTAAATCTTGGAATGACTTAAGCTAAACTGGGTGTTGTACGCTTTCTTGATTATGTTGATGGACATAGTTGATTATGAGATTTGTAACTTTTGGGGCGTAGATCAAATGGTGTGGTTCCTACTTGATTGGAAGCTTGGATCATGGAAGCATCTGATATGTCATGATGATGGTATGCTGACTAAACCATATGAAAATGACATGTGACATCATACATTCATCATCCATGCTTCATGTTCTTAATTTGCTTCTTAAAGTTGGGCCTTTCAACTTCATTTGGCATTCAGAACCTTAAAGGCCCACTCAACACATTCCCTTAGCAACCATTTATCTCGAGTATTTTGTAATTCCAAAACCAACCTTTTATTTTGACATAATAGTCCCTCTTGGATTGAGTGTTAAAGACACCAAACAATATCAAGAGGCGATCACTACAAGTTGTTAACAAGAACGCCTAGATATGGATGCCAAGAAAATATCAAGGTCTGGCCTTAAAGATTTGTTGTCTTTTATGATGAGAAGTATGTCACAACGGTAAATACAAATGTGAAATTAAACCTTCATTAGACAATATTTTTCAACCCGTGTGAACCTATGTGGATGCAAATAAATAGGTATGCAAATACAATCCAAATTACAGGGCGTCGATGGAAGGGCCAGTGGAATTTTAACTTCGGGGGTGAAAGTATAACGTAGGGTGGATTTAGAGTTACAGGGCCACCAAAAACCCTGTATTTTCTAGCCCACGTCAACCAATGTTACGTCAATGCCTATAAACTCAAATTTTCTCCTACGTTATCAATTTTCCTTCAAAACGATATAAATTTACTTGAACATATTTGGAATTCTTTTCAGCCAATCCAACGTCTCTCATCTTTGATTTTCTAGTCTTGCATGATCTAGTTACTCTTTCTTTATCAACCTTACTTTAGCCCACCTATTTTAAATAGTATCAAACAACCTATTATAATTTCTTCAGGTCAAGTGCTCAGGTCAGGAAAAAGGTCGGGAAACACTGTCCAGCAAGAACAGAAAAGGAAAAAGATGAACTATGAAACTCACTACAAAAAAGGGGGTTTACAGGACCTTTTCTTGGGATATTTTTTCTACGATGTTCTATCACATTTAACTCTCACACCATGAAGAAATATGATATTTATGATTACATTCGTTTATTTTCCTTTACTTGGTTAAAATATAGAGGTAGGAAAGTTTCTAGTTGGACTGATTGACTATGTAATTCTTTGTAATTCTTTAGCATTTTGCTAATTTTTAATATATCTTTTGCCGTTAAAAAAAAAGACATTTGATAGGACACTATAGCTTTTGATTGTTTTTATTTATTATAGATACTTTATTGTTACTTCAGTTATGTTAAGTTTTATAGGGCTTTTATTAAGTTTTCTTTTTGCTTTTGAACAACATAATCTTATTAAAAAATTAACAAGCTGCTAGTAGCATATAAACATTGCAAAATGGCAAAATGTGAAATTTTAGGATTACAAATCCAATCTACTTATTTAATTCATAATTTTTGTCTCATAATAGAAATTCAAGTGAATAAGGTGAGTTTAACATAATAAAAAAGGGTATTACTCTGCGACTTCTTTAAGGAAAAGTAAAGTCATTTATATATATCAATATTGTTGAGGAATTTGGTGTAAATAGGGTGAATGTTCTCAAAATAACTGGATAAATCTTTGTGAGCCGTGTAGATATCACTTTCCAAAAGAGATATTTCGACCCTATACAGTAGAGTAGATAGAATGTTTATTTAGGACGGGCCATAATAAAACAATTATTATTAAAATGCTCGAAAAAAATATAGGGAAAAGTACAAAAAAGGTACTATACTTTTCACCTATTTCAGTTTAAGGTATACATACAACTTTTTTTATTATTTTAATTGAAGGTACATGTTTAGTCACTGGTCGATGACCAACTTAGGGGGTGTTTGGGATTGCTTAAATAAGTGTTTATCTGCTTATTTGCTTATTTTGACGCAGATAAACAGATCCAAACACCTATATGAAAACTGATTATCTGCTTATTTACTAAGGAATAAACACTTAAAAATAAGTAGATAAGTGCTTAAAAATAAGCAATCCCAAACACCCCCTTAATCACTGAAGTACATCATGAAAATGATGAAGATAAAACTCATAAATCATAAGTTGGGTCACTGATCGCTAGTCAACCAAGTCACTGTTAAGAAGATGATGTCAAGCTCTCATTATAAAGAAGAAGATCACTACTAAGTAACTAATCTCTACTATGTGTAAATCTGCTCCCTAATGTACATATGATATTTATTTACTTATGCAATAAATAAACGTAGTAGTCATTGTTGTTGAATAAAAGGAAGTCAGTAGAAGAATCAAGTCAGATCATTCTACAAGAGCATGTTAGCTTGTAGTGAGTGGGGAAGCGTCCTCCAGCAACTTTAGAAATAAAGTATAGTACTTGTTGCAACTCGTTATGTGTGAAATCCCTAGTCAACATTATATCATCAACCTTTGAGTTCACAACTAAGGAATGTCTGACATCATGCAACCTTTGAGTACACTTTTAAAACAGAGTTTGAAAGAGTGGGATATGAAGCTCCTAATTATTCAATAACATTCCCAGAGTTTGGCTCTAATAAAGCTCCTTTATTCAACAAGAAAATCACCATTTGTAATCTGCTATGGTGTAAAATCAACTCACTCCTATTGATCTGATTCCTTTTGTAATTAAACCTAAGGTAAGTGTTGAAGCTGGAGCTAAGGCAAAAGAAATTAAGAAGCCACATGAACAAGTGAAGATCGAGATTGAGAAGGCAAATGAGTTGTACAAGATTAAAGCTAACAAGAACAGAAAGCGACCTACTTTTGCCCCCATGTGATCTTGTGTGGATTCATCTAAGGAAGGAGAGATTCCCAACTAAAAGAAGAACAAGTTGATGCTAAGAGCTAAGGGTCTATTCAAAGTACTGGAAAGACTTCGTGATAGTGCTTATAAGGTTGGGCTGCGTGGTGACAGATCACTGTCTAGCACTTTCAACGTTGGTGATCTTATACAATACTCGGAGGATGATAATCTCGAGAACTTGAGGTCAAATAAAGTTTTGAAGTTCAAGAATAAAGTTTGGTTACTGAAGATAAGTCAGCTTTGAAGAAGTAAATATCAACCGGCGAGCATGATCAACAAGTAACATTCAAGGTCAACCAGTGAAGACCAACTAGCTTTGGAGTTCTAGTTCATGGATTTCAACGCTGAATAATCAGTTTTGGATCTTCAACCAGTTTTGATTTTCAAGAACCAACTAGTTTTGAAGTTCAAGTGCCACCAACTTTGAGGAAGCTCTAGTTCATGGATTTCAACTCTGACTAATTAGCTTTGGATCTTAAACCAACTTTGAGAGGACTTTGATGCACCTAGCTGTGGACGATTTTCTTCAGTAAGAACAAATTTTTTGAGGCGATTCAAACTATTTATGCTTTCAATAACTAGACCAAGTCACGTGCTTAACATGTGTACGTGGTTGAAGGAGGTTGCTCAATGAAGATTCTTTATTCTCATTGGCTGCGTTTATCATGGGTGGAACATAATGTAATTTTGCAGGAAAATGACACTTATTGCAGACTTTTGTTAAATTTGTCTTTTCTCCTTATTGGCTAGTTGTTAGTACTTGTTCCATTTTCGTTGTTTGTTCTTTTGTCATATTTTGTCTAGGGATAGTTGTTTGCTTTACTCTATAAATAGAGAGCTCTTGTAATGAAAACACATACTTAAATTTTTGAATGATATTGAATAGAGCATCTCCATTTCTCTTAAAAATCTTTGTTACCTTTATAGATCTTTGATTTTGACGGTTAGGAGTGATTTCCTTATTAGTGTTTGTGGTTGCTTTACATTTATGAAATATTGTGGTGAAATCTTTAAATCTTCATTTACTTTATAATTGTAATGACTTTTCCTTTATTAATTGTATTGGTGGACTGAAGTGGTTACTTTATCTCCAATTATTTGTTTTGTTTTTTATTAATTAAAGCGGTGAATTTTTTATCTTAGATAATTTTTTATTCTTGTTTCATGTTCTGTTTTGCTAACGATTCTAATAATCTTGTTGTTTAAGAAAACTGTTATTTAAATCTGCTACTTCTATGAAAAAAAATACGCATCAAGATGTGTAAGCCTAGAGATCAATGAATGGTAGAGTTGGAATAAACCTAGCCATCGATTCATTATATGCATATATTATTGATTTGTGAGGCATACTCATGCAACACATAATAAATAACCAATTGATTCCAATTTAACAATATAAATTGAATTGATGTTTACATTCTCTCTTTCTGTGATTTAAGAAATATACAAAAATTGCAACCATAATATACGGGTTATGTTTCTGATGATGTAAGTAACATTTTAAATAAATATATTCAGTTGGTCAATATACAAATAAATAGTTTGATAATTTATTAGTATACAATGACATCTCTAAACAAAGATTAAATCTAATTATTAGCTACTTGCATATATTTAAAGAAGCTAGCCATCAACAAATTAACAGGCACGTTGTTAAACTGTGAGGATCAGAACAAGGTACCATCCAATTAAGTTGCTGTCAAATAAGCACGCACAAAAAAAAATTGTACTCACGTTAAATAAATCAAATCACTAATATCTTAATTATATTAAAATTAAGTAAATTAAAGAAAAAAAATGGGTCAATTTATTGTTCACCTGGCTCATTAGTTCACGTAGCAATATTAAAAAATAAATTAACAAAGCATATAAATAAAGGTAGACAATACGATTATGATTATATAATAAAAAGGTTGCATTGAGGACATATTTTCATATATCCTAAGGCTCTCATTTTTTAGGATTGAAAACAGATGTTCGTGTCTGAAAAAAGAATGAGGAAAATGGATTTTAAATCCTGAAGTTTGTACCGATAGTTGATGCCTTTTTTGTTGTTATTATCGTTGGGTTATTTAGTTTGGTTTGATATTGTCTTAATTGTATGCTTATTCTTAAAGCTATGTAGCTATTCTGTACTTTTACTTATGTTTTTTATTATATAATTTGCTTTGCTTCCAAAAAAAAAGTTTGCATTGAGACAAAACATATGATATTAAGAAGTACTTGAAGATTCTATATACTCATGCAACATAGTAACATTTAAATGTTGAAGATTAGTTAAATAAAAATCAAAACTTACCACAGCCCGACAATTAAGACAAAACAATTTCAATTCAATCGTGAAGCTATTTTGAACGTACGTAAAGAAAATAATAAATATATTTTAGTCATTTTATTTGGAGAGTGACATTTTATGAAATAAATTAATGAAATTAGGGACAAAACCTGTAAAAAAGAAGAAAGAAAGTTGACACAGGGACTCGAAACCTAAAACATATACCGTAAGGACTCAGGCATCTGTATTTCCGTATTAGCTATCATAATGGCAGATCAATGGCCAAACACATAATGAACTAATCAAGATTCAAGAACAAGCTGATACCTGAATTCTCAATACTAGCACATTGCCCGCGCAACGCACAGGTAATATTTAATTTTATCTATTTTGGTTACGTACAATAGTTTGTTCGTTAAATATAATTTCGTCTTTAAATAGTTATATAACATTTTCTATCATTGTTTAAGAGATTATGATTCAATTGGTTAAAAAACATGTCAAATGCTTTGCAAATAAGTATCGATATATTTGCATTGATTTTATATGCTTAAGTTAATGATTTTTTTAATGTAACATTAATCACAAATGAATGTTAATGTCGATTTTGAAAGTTTTTTGTTCAAAACATAAAATTATTTCAACATTGTTTGATTAAATGATGTATATAATCGATTGATTCATATTTCAATCTTTAATTTAATGAATCTTGTTTGAAAATCATATTTTGATGGTCTATAAGTATATGCTTTCTTACTTTCCTTATTTTTTTACTTCCCTCTTCATCTCCACTCTAATAGTATTTATATGTACATATTTAAGATGGTAGGATCTTTATATTATAATATTTGTATTTATGTAAAAATTAAGATTAAAAATAATGTATATAAAAGATTATAAATAAAAGATTAATGTTTTAATAATTAAAATGTAGAGACATATGTAATGTTTAAAAGAGATTATGTGTCATCATAATAATGTGTTCTTTTTATTTAGAAACTAAGACTAAGATAGTTGTATTTATATTACGATTAAGACCAAAAGTAATATATAGATAAGAGATTATAAATAAAAATTTAGTGTATTAATTAATAAAAAATTTAGAGACTATGTCATGTTTACAAAAGATTATGAGTCACCATAATAACTAATGTGCTCTTTTTTATATATAAACTAAGATAGATAAGATATTATTTCAGTAGTCTAATAAATAATGGTGCCACTAGCTGCATATGCTAGTTGGCAGGTTTGGCACTTAGTTAATTAATTGGTTTAGTACTCGAACTCAAATGATCAGGTTTGGCTTATAGCTTACATGGTGAAACTAACTGGGATCTTTGACATTACTGTGTAAGTATGTAGCATATGGTAGGATGATAATTTGATATGTACTGTTCACGGAGTCATGAATATTGAATCTCTATTTTTTCGATATATTGTTATCTACTTGTTAAGTGAAAAGATTCAATCAGTCTCGTTTTACACCCCATAAATTATAGTAATTGGTGTAAACTCATTAGAGTTCAACTAGCTAGAACCAGTTGTTTGGTTAAGTGTGGCATGCATACTGAACTAAAATGGTCCATCCAAATTAACAAAATCTACAAACTTCAAATGCTCTGACCTACACTTTACTTCTAAACTTACAAGATCGATATGTTCACACTTTTTTTATTAGCAACGTATTTTGTTTTACACCATTTGAATCTAACAATTATAAGCTATTAAGCAATTTTAAAATCTTGAAATGAGTTAAACAAAAATGGGTGCTTTAAGCTTTCCATATTATTTTGGTGTGGTTCCTACTTGATTGGAACCTTGGATCATAGAAGCATATGATATGTCATGATGATGGTATGATGACTACACCATATGAAAATGAATGTGACATCATACATTCATCATCCATGCCTCATGTATGCTACCAATTTGTTTCATAAAGTTGTGCCCTTCAAGTTCATTCATCGTTGATATTCTTATAAGCCCATTAAACAAATTAACTTAGTGAGTAACCATTTGTCTCAACTATTACGTAATTCCAAAAACAACCTTTTCTTTGACAAAATAGTACTCTTGGCTTGAGTGTTAAAGACACCAAACAATATCAAGAGGCAATCAAGGTACAAGTTGTTTATGAAAACAAGTATATGTATATATATATATATATATATATGTTGAGAATTTGTACAATACAAACAAGATGTCTTTGATTCCTAGATATGGATGCCGATGAAAATATGAACGTGTGGCTATATAAATTAGTTGCATTTTTATCCTATCTTTCATCGGTTTGTGAATATATATGTCGGCAATTTACCTTCAAATTGTGGTCCTAATTCTTTTTAGGTACAATTTGGCTTTTTTACCACCATTTACTTTTACGAAGTTGGATGAGAATCGACTTTATATGCTGAATAAAAGGGTAATTTATAGTTCATTACTATACATTACTCTAACAAAAACAAACGTATAGTATTATCAATTTTAGATTCAACTTTTTGCAAAGGGGGAGGTGATATCTACACCCTGCTTTTTTTTAATCCATTTGCCTAACTTGTGCATTATAAATTCTACTGTATGTGAACATAAAAAAGATAGAAATGTTAAATGTATGAATAAAAAGACGTGGTATACTGTTATGTCCCTCTAAATGGCATAAATTGACTTGAGAGGACAAAGGGTCCTGATTTTTATACGGGCATTTGCATTTTTTACATAGGTAATTTATGTGAATTGACATCTTTACCCTTCAACTCACTCATCCATTCTTGTTTACCCATTTTATTCTCTCCATCTTCTCACTTCTTGTTAACTTGTAACATATCTCATGCATACTCTAACAAATTAGATTGCAATATTTACAAATGAATCAAGGTTATGGATGAATTTGGAGGAAATGAAAAGCTCTAACTTTTTCTGGGTTTTCTCCTGCTAAATCTTTGCAGCGACAGTGGAGGTTAATCGAGATAAGAATACAGTCCAATGTTGGTACGAGGCCACCGGAGATGGAAGAGTGGAGAAGGGGATGGTTTGGTGACGACCTTCTACATTGAGGTTGTGTTAATACTTGTACTTTGGTATATGTTTGTTGATAAATACCACATATTTTTATGAAGAAATCGAAAAAAGTTCATCTTTGTTTTAGTCTAATTTAATTTGATGTTAAAACGATGACGTTGCGTGATTTATTTTTTAAAAATTTTCGTTCTTATTCATTTCAATGGCGAGATGGTGGAGAAGGAAATGATTTTGAATGTTGGTGTATGTGCTATAGTGAGAAACATAGTGGAAGTCTGTGGAGTTTGAAAGTCCACCAGAAAAATTAAAAACCGAGTAAATTGAAGGGTAAAATTGTCAATTCGCATATTATGCATGTGCACAAAGAAAAGTGCCTATGTAAAAATCATAATCCGAGGACAAATAGTTCATTATCTTTGACTGCTAATTGTCAAATAACTCAGCTTCTTGAAAGACAAACGCTTTCTTAATGATAACGTAAAGTGGGCAAAAAGATTTACCAATTAGATAGGTGGGCTATTAGAAGAAGAAAATAAAGAAAAGAAAAAAAGATCTCCAAATAGCTAAGGGACCATTAGCATGTTCCAAATGAAGTCGAAATGCATGCACTAGGAAGATTCCAATATAATTGGTACCGGAAATAGTGGAAGACGATCGATCTCAAATAAATAAAAGCGTATAATTTTAATATTTCGGTGTATAACCGATAAGATATGTCAAGTTTTCTAGCTATAGAAAATATGTGTGATAAAAATGTGTTTAAAGACTTAATTGTGAATATAATAAAATGATCTTTAGAAAAAAAAATATAGGATTATATATTTGGAAGTCATCTAAATATATTATTTTATTTTTGTAAGTTATCAATATTTGAAAATGATTTTGTAGGTCACCTAAATATATCATTTTGTTTTTATAGGTCACCCATATTTGAAAATTATTTTGTAAGCTACCTAAATTTGTGTATTGTTTCATGTATACCAAATTCGACTAAAAACTCATTAAAAAGATGTGAAGAGACACAAATACCCTTATATTTGTTAATTAACATTATTTATATTATTTTAGTTTTATTCAAATACATGGGTATTTGTGTCCCTTCACATTTTTTTTGATGAGCTTTAGTCGAATTTGGTATACATGAAACAATATACAAATTTTGGTGGCCTATAAAAGCGTTTTCATATATGGGTGGCCTACAAAGTCGTCTTCAAATATCGATGACCTACAAAAACAAAATGATATATTTGGGTGACCTCCAAATATATAATCCAAAAAAAAAAAAAATTCATTTCATTTACATTGTCCACTTTATTATTTTTGTTTGTCCCAAAAAGATTGTCTACTTATAAAATATAACTATAAAAAATTATCACTCTCATTTATTAGTTTCTTTCATTTATTTTCTTAAAACTTGAGTCAAACTTGCCTTGAATATATTAGTAACACTGACATGTGTCCGACTTATCTTAAATCAAACAAAAAATATTAGACGACAATATAAGTAAGATAAAAGAATTAATAATAAGTGAGATACATATGTCATATATGAATTGAATATAACTTTTAGACTTATATTTAAGACATATTTAATATAATTTTTTTTTCATAATTTAATTTAATGTAATAGTTTTCAAGTGAAAATATGATGCATCGAAAGTTATAGTTTGGAATTTTGGATTTGGATCGACAATCTTTTATCCTTTACTAGTTTTCAATTTTGAATGTCAATATATAGATTTAGGACGCTTTTGATTGAATAAAAGACGTTTTTGTACCGCCAAATATTTGATAGGGCAAACTGAACTATCGCATCAAACTTAAGACCCATTCACTCCATTTTGTCTGCCCAATTTAATCCATTTGTAAATCAAGCTCCTAATCCATTTTGTGAATAAACGAAATAAAATTAATTTATACATAATGAAAAAATAGAATACCTGAGTAATCATTTGAATGCAAAGATTACGTTACCTTTTAGGAAAAGTTTAATTGAGAATGAAATAATTTATATTAATATTTATTTTTATTAAAATAATAAAATCTTTTATGTTTGTTAACATTTTTAATAATTAAATATTATTTAAACGGCTAGTCAAAAGTTTATAAAAATTACACCATAAAAGTCAGATTTTTTTTCCCTTTGATTAGATATTTCACAAGGTATATTTTCAACGAATTGTTTTTTTGATTTTTTGGTGAGTTTTAAAAATGACTATCACATATGATATTTAGCCGTTATCACATGTGGTAGTTGCAAGTATCAAATGCGATAATCATTTGTATAACACGTGATAGTCGCAAGTATTACATTTGATAGTTATTTTCAAGACTCACCAAAAAATGAAAAAGAAAGTTTGTCGAAAATATATTATGTGAGATGTCTAATCGGTGAGTAAAAATGCTGATTTTTATAGTGTAATTTTTATAACTTTTTAACTAGCCGTTTAAGAGATATTCAATTTTAAATAACATAGGGAGAAAAATAATGTTTTGCCAAATGGAGTTTTCTAATTTCATTTTCACCAAAAACCTAAACTTTCAAATGACGATAACCAACAGATAACTAGTGTAATACTTGGACGGTACCCCGAGAACACTTTGTATTTCTACGTGAGAGGTTGAGTTCATGGTTTGTACTTTGTTGTGTGATTGGTAAACAAAAATTAATTGTAAAATGACATGTAAATTTTAATTTTATTTTTAAAAAGAAGAAGAAAATAGACAAATTGACACTACAAATATGGTATAAGGTTTCCACTAAATCGAATGAACGGTCTCACTGTTACAATCCTAGACTCAAACTAATTTGTTTTAATGTCAGGATAAAATTTATTGGATCTTATAGGTTTAAATAAAAAGCTTAGATTGATAAACATATCTATAATTTAGGAAGGAGGATATAAAAAGGAAAAAACTTATAATGAGTTGACTTTTGTATCCCAATCAAGTCATCACTTATAAACCATTACCCTAAAAGCACACAATTTGAAAATTGAAAAAAGTTAGTCCATGGCCTTTCCCAATGATCCATCCTTAAAGAAAGAATCTTGCTTTTTACCACTTAGCTTTGATTTTTGAAAATTCAAGAAGTGACAGCGCATCAGCCAAAATTGAAGTTTTCTTACGTCATTTGTTGACGGAGTCACAAGCTCACCATCTTTGTAGATACGATCTTTCTCCAGAGTAAAAATTATGTTATCAATTGTAAGTAAATGTTCAACAGACTGAAACTAATTTATTAACAATATACTTCACTAGTTAAATCATTAAACATGAACAGACATATATTAAGAAGTCAACCCAATCCATTTTGACCATCACAAAGATCTAGTCACTCTCATATGTAGTAAGATGGTAATATCAAGATTTTGGTACCAAATATTCGACCCACTCATTTTGCCACCTAAATTTTAATTGAGGTGCAAGTAAACTACCTCTAAATTAACATTGATGTGATATAACATCGATCAAATATTAAAAAATGGATCATTATGAGTGCAAGCAACTCTCAATAAATGAGAATAGTAACAAAATATTAAAAAGAAACTGGTGAGATGGTAACACTAAAAAATAGGGTAAAAAGAAACACGTGAAATGTGTCGAACAAATTGAAACCTACCCAAAACAACACCTGAAAAATTGAAAAATTTGGTGATATTAAACATACTACCAGCAACATATCCAACCTAAAAAAACACATTTGATCACACTAATGACTTGCTTGCATGCCGCACAAGTTGTATTTTGCCAGCTCTTTTTCTAGAATGCAAGTATTAGAAATTGATGTGTATAACACATACACCCATAACCACACCCTTACCCTGACAACCACAGACGCGATTAATCAAAAATTAATATTATAAAAGCGGAATGAACTTTTGAAGTTATTCTTGATAATTACCTTTTCCTTATTCTTCAAAGTAGTGATCTCTTAATAGAACGATACCAAGCAACTTACAAACATTTAAGTACCTAGAAAAGAATGTGCTACATGTAAACAAAAGTCATGTACAAAGTCACTTTGCTATTATACTAATAGAAGGTATTGTCCATGGCTACAAATAGGCATTTTAACAAACAATTGGTGTGCTGAAAAATAAAATAAAATTTGTCCATAAACAAATAAGTTGTGAATAAAATGATTACAAAACCTGAATTGATTATTGTTTTCTCATAACTCAACAAATAACACTGATCAACTACATAACATATTAATATGTGATATTCAACAAGTCCATTAAATTGAAGAATTGAAAAGTAATATACAATAATAAGGTTTGCGGGGAGAATACTCGTTATTGTTCAATTATGTAGGAATCCAGAACTAAGTAACCTACAATATAATCATCAATTATTTAAAAATAAAGTAAAAAAAATTCTATATGTTGATGATTATATTATTGTAGGTTTAGATTACCTTTACCCGAGGAATAATTGATAAACATAATTGCTTATTTCCTCGTAGCATAATGGTGAAGTATAAGTTTAGTCCCTTTCTCCTAATATATATACACATACATGGAATAATAATGATAAACTCATATTTCGTGTGTGAGATATTTCCAATTTTACTCTTCGAGGATATTTAGGGAGAGTGTGGTGGACATGGAAGAGGTAGTTAGTTTTATCTACAGTCGTGATCGATGGTTTTAAATAAGTTTCAAAATTATCCGACTGACACAATTATTTTACACAATTAAGATCATTACTCAACGAATTTCGATGGCTATATTCTGAAGTCAATTTAACTTGATTCTATTAATGTATAGATAGAATGCTTAATTGTCTGATACGTAATAATAACCCATTGAATCTACTTATTTTAACTAGAAATATAGACACCTGACAAAAATAGTAAAATTCAATTCCATGCTCATTTAATAAATAAATAAAATAAAAAAACATTCGCAAATTGCGATACGTCTTGTATAAATCCAATGTCTTATCAGGAACATAAGTTTAATAATCATAAATGTCTTAAACTGAGATTTTTTTCATTCACGTGCGAGAACATAGAGAATATATAATTTTAAGTGTATGAATGTAATTTAACTTTAAATTGTTTGCTATTTTAAAGCATTTAAAATATAAAAGTACTTTATTTTTTTATATACTATGTTAAAGAGCGTTCATTGCAAGTTTTGATTTTCTAGAATTGAATTCTTTTATGTATTAAAAATTTATACACAAATAGATAGTTAATTTAAATATGTGTTTTAATAAATAAAAAAATCAAATTCAATCTATAAAGCTTTAAAAACTCAATTTCAAAAATATAAGTACACTATATTTTGTGTTAAAATAATAAATATTTGTTTTTATCTATCCATTCCTTTAACATAATTTATAACCACCTATTTTATATTAGACTTTTCTTTTTATATTTACTCCTAAAGTTAATAGTTGATTTAACTAATAAAAAAACGATTCATCTTACATGCAACTACAATTTATATTTTGACTCTATTGATAAAATTTATAGCAATATAAGTATAATAATAACTATTCTATTTAATCCATTTTGATTAATTCAAAAAACAACTTACATTTTAAAAGTTTAATATTATCTTTTAAATGTTATATTTTAATTTATATTTTTAGTTGTATTTATATTCTTTTTTCTTACTAATAGTTTTTTTTCACAAATATTAATTTATACTTACTTAAAAAATTTATTGATACTCTGTTTTGAGTACTTCTCGATCCCCTATATAATATTCTATTATTTTTCTGTTGAATTGTGATAGTTGATAGTGAGTTTAAATACGTTGCGAATAATATCAATTATTTTTTATAATTATTTATCTTAAAATGATTGTCTATCGATTAAAAATAACTATTAAAACTCATCAAACTTCTTCGTCTACCTATATTTTTGTCGAAGAAAATAAAAATTAAACAGATAAAAGTAATTAGTAGCTGCCCATGACTAATACAGTAACAATGTAATGGTCTAGCAACCATTCATGGTCAAAGTTAAAACTCATTAAGTAACGTTCATATGTTGCACATAATTAAAAAACGAAAATTATTCAAATGCACAACTTGAAAAAGAAACAGAACTAATAACATACTCCTAAATTCCAGTAATAACTAAAAGAATCCCAACAAACAACCAAACAAGATAACAATCCCATAAACTCCGGCATGACCCGAACCCGTATTAGTATTCGGAGAGACCATGGGACCACCGGCAGTCGTTGTACCATTACTTTTAGCAACCTTCCCTAGCAAATCCAATTTCGCCATAGCCTTCAAATTATCCGGCAAAAAATCATGTTTCGCGGGCACACCATTTTTTACTGACCCACCAACTTGCCACACTTGATTAATCTCGGTCATTGTTTCGGGCAACTTAACCGTAGCAAAAATCGTCATTACCCCATTAGAAAACTCAGCACTTTTGTCCACCACATCGAACGAGATCTTCCCTTCAACGATAGGAGCGTACGAACTAAGATTATATGTTTTTACTATCATTGAACCTTTAGGATCCTTAAAAGCAATAAGAGATTGACACCCTATCATGCCCGTGTTGATAGGGTTGATAGCCCACGCTATCCAGCCATCTGGTGTCGATGGAGGTGCTTTGAATGCGATTGAAAGAGTCGAATTTTCGAATGTATAGTGTAGGGTGGAATTTAAGGTTGGTAAGTCGGTGCAATTTAAGTATAACTTATTGTTTGTGAATTTTTCGGATGTACATGTTAGTGAATGTACGGAAAACGATCGAAAAACGAGTAATGTAAATGTGAAAATGAGGACGGAAAACGGTAGTGGTGATGATCGGAAAATGGACATGTTGTTTGTGGTGGTTTAGGCTTCCAAGAATTTAAGTATAAATGGAACATGTAGATAGATGTTATATATAGTGTGTGGATAGTGTATTTCTTGTTATATGGTGTATCTTTTATTTGAGGATTTTTTGGGATAAATATTTATTAAATTATAATTTAACAACTTATATCCAGGAGGTCTATTTTACGAATAGATAGTTTAATACTTATACTATTTTTCTTAGAAAAAACTTAATGTATTTCAGCTTTTAATTAGTTTTTATTGCTATTTGTCATTCAAAGCTGTTTTGACATAACAATAAAGAATTGTTACATCAAATTAATTAGTTGACACATTTTTTTAGTAAAAATTGTAAAATAATTTTGTGTTTTGGTTTTATTAGCTTCAATTCATTAGTCCCCTTTGCTTCTTTGGTTTATGAAAGCTTATAAAATTCCAGCTGTTTCATATAAAGAAAAATAAATAGATAATGAGAAGGGTTTTGTAGCAATATTATTGAGTTGACCTTATGAAAACGATGATAGATTCAGAATGTCAAAAGGTAATGATGACTTCCATGTGAAGCAATTTTGCATGTTGAATATATATTGAGGTCATGGCCGATGAATGCATCATCTTTGATTATTTGTAGTCGATAAATTAATAACCAAGCGTATAATTAAAAGATCACCGGTGTTCAGTGCGTCGTTGGACCATTACGAGTGAGTCAGTTGGGCCATTACATGTCACGCCAGTCATGATTGTATGTTGTTTCATAATAGTGTGAATTGTTAACTGTAATGACATTTTATAACAGCAAACCGGAACTTACAATTTAATTTAATTTTTATTTTTCTAAAAAATCAATTAAATTAAAGCAATACAATTATCAAAAATACCATTCAATTATAGAAAACATTACAATACCTAGAAAAAGTTAAATAAATAACTAAAAAACATAAACTTCAACAAATTAAAAATAAACTAATTTCGAAAGTTGCTCGAAAGCGTTCAAATGTAATTATTGGGGTGATAAGTGGGATCACTTTAAAGATGGTTGTGCAACGCTTTATCGCGTATTTCTTTTTGTCTTGTTTCACATTCCGTGACTCTTTCTCTAAAATTTTGACGGACCAGTTAAACGGATTGGCGAGCAACTATTCCTCAAGAGGACTTATTGAGAACCCATTATCTTCTTGTATCATGTTGTGTAATATCACACAAGTGTACATGTGTTTTCTAGTCTTGCTCACGCTCATAGATCATGTTGGAGTCTTTAATATTTCCCACCTAACTTGAAAGCACACCAAATGTACGTTCAACATCCTTTTGTTCACTTTCTTTGGAATTTCGTGATTTTCATTCTTTTATCGTCAGTAGGACACGTATACGCTTTCATGAGCGTAACCAAATCCCAATAAATACCTTCGGCGAGGTAATATCCTATTGTGTAATGATTGACATTCACATCAAACGGTGGGGGAGGAATGATGCCGTTGTTTATGGAATCGAACAATGATGATTGGTTCAAAACATTATAGTCATTATTCGAACACACCATGCCAAAAATTGCATGCCGTATATGCATATCGTATGAAGCTACGACTTCAAGCGTGATCGCCGGGTGTCCATGAGCACCCCTTGTGTACTGTCATTACCATGCATTCGGGTAGTTCTTCCATTGACAATGCATACAGTCAATACTCCTGGGAATCTCAATAAAACCATATTGATCTTTGTTTGCTTTGTCTAGCTAAGCAATATCACTATTCGTCGACTGTCTAAAGTACTCCAACAAATATAGATCGAATATACACTTACAAAAGCTGTTAACACAATCACTCGACATCCTTTTAGTCATTCGTAAATATTCATCTACTATATCTGCCACTGTCTTTGTGTCAACTGTTATAGTAATTGAAATAAAAAGAAAAGGGCAACCACTTGCCAGTTTAAGAAATCAATATAAGATAAAAGCTTATGTTAAATTATATACATAATGACTCATAGTAGTAGCTATTACATGGAGGGAAAAGAAAAAGACTTGTGTTTTTCCTAATGAGACACTATATCGAATAAAGAAATAAAGGACAAACAAACAACTAAGACGAAAACATGTTAATACAACAGAAAATGACAAGCAGTTAAATTACCTATACAGTATGTTTAAATTATATACAATTTAATTGAAACGAAGTTAACAAACACTTCTTCAGTTTATCTCACTACCTTCTTAATAATTTACTTATTACATTAATGAAAGCAAAGCGAGTACATTAAATACGTATACCTATTAAGAAAGTAACTTAACATCATATTTAACTCCACATACTTTGCAATATCTATGCAGACCCTAAACCCTAAAAGTTTTGGCATGTTATCCACCCTACCTATTTTGTCATGCCTCTATAGATGAGACTCCGAGAGATAAAATGGTAAATCGACTACACGATCTGTGATGTTAGTGCAGACTGTGATTTAATTCAGTTAAATCATTTTCGGTCTTTAGTTCGTTGTGCAACCTTTGTGCGAGCTTAAGTATAGAAGACCAAAATATATATAAAATCAAATAGATGTTCGACTTTTATATTAGCAAAGAGCAACTGATTTGGGTTTAGAATACGTAAGGAATCTACCTCTATAATCTTTCCAGCTCGTGCGAGCTTGTAAAGGCCTTTAGGATCTCTTCCTTCACACACTTCAAGAGGCATGTTCATAAAAACCTACAATTACATCAATGGATTATTTCTTTTTCCATAGAAAACACTCGTTCACAAAAAGAACACCCAGAGAAAGAAGTATTACCTGGATAAAATTTTCTTCAAGAAAACCAACCATGGCCTTGTTCATCAGTGGTGGACCACATTGCAGGATTTCAAGGTTAATCTGTAGCAGAGTAAAACCAATCCGACTAAGTGCATCCGGACGTTGTTTAAAGTAAATAAAGTGGTCGAGGATAGGTTCTATAGAGTAGTCGAAAATAGCTTGTACTATTTGAAGTAAAAACTCTTAATGCATGTGAAAACCTCTTTTAAACAAGTTTGGAGGGTACCTCGGCTTGTCGGAAAAGTAGTCCTCCATCAAATATTATCCGACACCTTCACGATTCCTTTGTATGCAATTTCAGGATCGTCTTTCTTGCGAGTCTGAACTTTCAGCAAAGTAGTTTTGCAGAATGTCAAAAACTTCTTCATCTTACAAAAAAGATACAAAAATAAAATTCAATGAATTTATTTTGTGAGAGTAATTGTGATTGTGTATGTATGTTTTTATTTATATAGGTGAATTGTATATATTTATTGTAATTTTTGAAAAATTATATAATGGGTTATTTATATGTAGTGTTAGAGGTTTACAAAAGAAAAAAATTGTTTAAATCGTCGGCTAACAGTCAATTTTTTTATTTCAACTGTAATATTACGGTTTATATTAAGAAAAATATGTTTTTCTTACACTCGAGAAAGAAAATCGAAACCAAAAAAAAAGACACGGGGCCTGTTTTTTACCGATTTTCGCCGATTTTCACTGTTCTCCGCACCACGATGGCGAATCACGACTGTCGGCACACAATGCATCGTCTCGTCATGGTGACACAACATGACTAAGGACATCCCCATACAGTGTGGTCTTAACCATTTAATTAATTGGATTACCAAATACTTAGATTAGTGTCACGTCAATCTCTTATTTAAAAATTTATGCCTTTTTGTTATATACAAACGTGTATTACAATTGTAAAATATTATGTAGAAGTTGAAAAAAAAAAGATTAAAAGCAACTAAAGATCATGTTTGTGAATGTTTTACGACTAGTGTGTGCCAAAGGGTCAACAGACATAACTTTGCATATGTTATTAGACAACTTGTAGTAGGGATACTGTGTCGTGGGAAGACATTGAGCCATGTCAACCACGACAGGGTGTCGCTCCATGACACTACGCAGTGCCAACTATCACGGCATCTAACAATATCTCACAACTACAAGCTGGACCCCACAGTTTTATTTAATTTTTTTTTCGTAAAAAACAATTAAGTTAATAAAAATTACACAACAATTAAATAAAACACAACTTTTAAATTAAAATACTTCATTAATTTAAATTAAAAAAAAAAAGTTACAAAACTAAAAAAAGTGATAATAATTTTAGATCCTATCATTAAAACTATTCGTCATTGTTGTCGTTGTTTTCGTCGTTGTTGTGGAATGTCATTAACTCTCGATATTTTTCTCGAAAATATACTTTCATATTGTTGTTGTCCTCAATGTCTTCCAACGTTACTCCGGCAGTTGGAAAGGTAAAATATTCATCAACTTCATAGCGGAACGAAGTTTTTATTCCTCGTTAAATATATCCACAGCAAATCAAGATTTTGTAGACAAACCACTAGCACGCGAAGAAGTCACTGCGCCGGAAGATCTCGAAGTTCTTGCCACTTTTCGTGGTCTCGTACTCAACCGTCCGGGGGGTCGGGGAAACAGGTCTTCTCCATAAATCTCATTCACCCCATCGTCAAGATTAATCGCCTCGTTTTCACTTCCAAAGTTTTCGTAAAAAACTTGAGTATCGATTCCACCTACTCCCTACAAGGCATACCATTTTGGTTTGTCTTTTAAGATGTCCCAAGATTCCCTCATATTAAAGCTCTTTTAGTCACGTTAAAAATAGTCCTTAGAAGCTCGGTTCAAAATGTTGCAGTCGTCCTTACCGTTAACCCATGAGCGATGGGCCTCGTTATATATCGCATGAAAAGCACTACAAACAGTGTTAATATTTCACCATTTGGAGGTGATATGAGTCTCGTTGAATTTTTACACCACCGTTTCCCGAAAGCATGAACGTATCTGAGAGTTTCCTTTCATGGCATCTTTGGAAATATCGACCAAACATGTTGCCAAGCAACCTTCTTCTTTGGCTGTCCACATCTTTTTGTTGCATATGATTGTTGCGCCTTTGCCTTGCCCTTACCCTTAAGTGTGGTTTTTCACCTTTTTTATCTCACGGTTCGAGTTGTTCTTGTTGTTGTCGTTGGGGTGGTTCTTGTTGTTGTTGGGGGTAGAATGATTGTTGGTGGCATAATTGTTGGTGTTGTTGTTGGTAGAATTGTTGTTTTTGGGAGTAGATAGGTTGTTGAGGATAAAAAGGTTGTTGATAGATATCGAATTTTTGTTGGTTGTCCTCGATGTCTTCCAACGTTACTCCGACGGTTAGTGAGGAGCTCCAACCTAATGTATCAGGAGTACCGAAGTTGAGAAGGTTGGCATGTGAGGTTGAGTTTGGATTAGACACCATTTTTGGAAATAATTGTAGTTGTTTTTGAATGTGTATGTATATAGATGAAATTTTATTAAGTATGTATTGTATGTATTATTTTGGTGTATTTATAGGACTAGAAAAGGGTAAAACAATTTATTTTTTTCGAGAAATAGTCGTTTCCAACGGTCAATTTTTCTAAGTGTAACAGTTATATAACCGTTTGAAATTAATTTTTTTTTTCGAATTAGGCGGGAAAGAAAAAGGAAAAAAAATAGGCGTCGGTTCACCATTATTACCGTCATGAGATGTTGTCTCCACCATGACAGAGCACTACGATGGTGCGCATTCTATCCGTGGTCCAGTCGTGGTGGGACCATGATGCTGAGACCATCCTCATTGCAAGTGATCTTAGAAAATTTAACCGATAATTGTGGTGACGTGGATAATTAAGATTGTGTCTACAGTATGAGCGCTCCATGCTCATTACTCTGTAATGCAATTTGGGCTTTTCAAGTAATAGGTCATTTATGCATGCATAAAAATCTATGCAACATCATCAAATATGTTGAATGTGCAGGAAAATCAAAGAAAAACCAATGTGTTCGTTTATAGATAACGTAACTGCAAAAAGAAAAAAGAAAAAGAAAAAGAAAAGAAAAAATAAGAGAGATAATTTGATGTTTTTGTTACATAGATTATAAGAGGATTTAACATGTTGTAATATATTTGTAATAAGTTAATTATGTTTTGTACTTGGTTATATAAGGCCCAATATGTGTAATTTGAAACCAAGCCTTTTACGTAAAATTCAAATGAAGTGTGTGTAATAGCAGTTACAGTGCAAGTTCATATTTTCTCATGAGAAATGTTACATCCACTAATAATTTATAAATAAACTCCCACAAAATGACATGGTATAAGTGTTGGACCAATCAAAATATATCAAACTTTCTCTGTCTTACTTATCTCTCCTAATTTAATTGGTCCATATCATTTTGTGAATTCTATTTTGTAAAATTTGTGTGGCTCTATCATTTTTCTTCTCTCATATATACGCACAGTTCAATAACGAATCATAAAAATTCAACCTAAACTCGATTTAAATCAATGGTTTTGAGCATCAGGTTTCTATTTCTTTTTAACATGAAACACTTTAATGATGCTGCTTTAAAAAATTAGAACCGTAGAGATCTTTGAGTTATTGGTCTTTAAGTTTTCGGAGGTTGTAAGCGAAAATAGTTAATATTTAATGGGAGACCGTATAAAATGATAAATTAAATAGTTTTATTATTCAAAAAGTTAATTGTAAATTGAGGACCTATGATTTGATTCAACCTTATGTGTTGAGTTTATTCTATTTTTATTTCTACTTTTATATAAAATGTCATAATGTGGAATTTGTACAACCCAATCATCTTTGACATAAATATGACCTTATTATCTTAATCAACAATCGAACTATTTATCATAGTACACTAGTGGAATGTTCGTACGATGTAGCGGAAAATGACTTTTTAATGATATTTCTATTCACCTCAAGAAATCAAGAAACTAAATAATATAAATTTTCTAATTAATACTTAAAAAATATGTACAAACAATGTGGATTCATTTTAAAGAAATAAATTAAATGTTAATTATGGTAATTCTTAAATCTTTATGGTTATTGTTGGTCCTAGTTTGTCAAGTTTAACGTTAAACTACTAACAACAGATGTGAAGTATAAGTATAAATTCAAGTTTAGAGTTTCTTTTATTGATTCAATTAACAAATAACTTTACAATAGTTTACCACGGAATAAGCAAAGAAAAACTAGTCTAAGTAAATTACACTTAAGAGTTAAGTGAAGGCACAATTACTCACTGACAGACAGGAGTATGCTAAAATCAAGGTTGAAGCGAATACAAAATTCTGGACATTGACTACGGTAGTTGAGGAGAGTATTTATAGTGTAATAAGTACGTGCAACGAATCTTCAAAACTTATACGTGTCAATACCGTATTTAAGACGTTTAAATGTAACTTCCAATGAATGGAAGTGACATTACATTCTAAGATAAAGTACAATGAATTAATTAATCCTGGAACAAAAAAGTAATGCACTTTTCTGACAAAGAACAATAACCAGTTGTATGTATCTTTGTCAAAGATATGTACAATGTTATTGTTGGGACAGAGACCCACTCATGTAATTTTTGAATGACAAACACTAAGTGTTTTATCAGTCACTGCTTTTGTAAGCAGTGAACATTTGAATAGGCCTAGCAGATTTGTTCGCTACGTAGAATATATGATTCATGTCTACTAAACTCAATGCATTTGTTAGCAGTGACCTCTTGTTATAACTTATGTCTAAAGATGAATGTCGATCACTCATTGATGAGACACTGGGTCACTTGAAGAAGTTACATAGTGCCTGACGCTTAGAAGAACATAAACCTTTTGTCGAAGTCCAAGACTGAAGAAATAGATAGAGAAAAGTTCACTGATGTGGAATTTAAGACTTCTCTATTGACCATCGGTTCATACCTTTACCCAGAAAATACATTGGGTTTGACAAATATCCAATGTACAAAACAGAAGGTCAACTTATAAAGGATAATAACCTGTGCATATCTTTATCAAATATATTCAAAACTGGTTATTGTACTTTAATTAGAAAACAACATTACTTTTCTGAATACTAGGTTTATTTAATTCACTTCCCATACCCTAGTATGAATTGTCACTTCCGTTCATTGGAAGTTACATTCAAAACCTTCTTTAATATGGTAGTGACAGGTGCAGGGTTTGAGGTTAATTATGAGACTATAAATACTCCTCTCAACTACCATATTATAGGTCTAAAATTTAGTATTCACTTCCAACATTGATTTAAGCATACTCTTGTTCACCGGCGAGTTACTGTGTCCTCACATATCTGTTAAGTGTTGATCATTGAGTGTTATCAGCGTACTCTCACTGATAACCTGTTCGAAATTTTATTGTCACAAGTATATTTTAATTAGACTAGTTTGTGTTGTCTTATTCCGCATTAAACTATTGTAAAGTATTATTTGATTCAAATCAATAAAAGAAAATTTTAAACTTGTAAATTTAGTGTATCTACTTACATTTGTTTTTTGTTTTATACTCTAATTACTGTTTAGGTGACCAACAATTATTATCCTTTATAAGTTGACATTCGGTTGAGTATATTGGGTATTTGTTAAACATAATATACTTTACAAGGTAATAGCTTGAACCGATGGTTAATAGATGAGTATTGAATTTCACTTCAGTGTACTCCTCTCTTTCTTTGTCTTCAATCTTTGACCCTTGAACAAATGCTTTAGATATTTGACAGCGGCAGGCTTATTGTAACTACTTCATATGATAAGTCTCTATCAACTAGTGATAACTACTCAGATAATATTGTAAGTTACAATAATGTCACTGCTAATAGATGCAATGGCTAATAGACCTCAATAGATATTGTAAGTATCAAATAGTTGGTTGTTCAACATGAACAACAAACAAACTGCTTAGTCTATTCTAAGGTCGTTGCTAATAGGTGCAATGACGGATAATAAAACACTTAGTTTATTTTGTTATACATAAATCACATTAGTGAGATCTCTGACCCAATAGTTATATTTAATGTTTAATTGTTCTCATCATGAGAGTTACATAAATCATATTAGTGGAATCTCTGACCCAAGAATTATATTTAATGTTTAATTGTTCTCATCATGAGAGTTGACATAATATCCTAGTTATTAAATGAAAAAATTAAATGAAAAAAACAAAGTAATCATTTTTAATCTTTCACATTTAAATTAAAAAAAAATTTAAAAAAAATTTGTAAAAGATTATGATATAACTAGATATAACCCTAAACCCCGAAGGTCTTTGACAATCAATTACTTTGTTCACCCTCAAATAGGATCTGCTAATCATATATTTTATATCATATATATAGTATTAGGAACACCATATGAACCATCAAATGTCATAGTAAACAAATAAATTAAGAACATGATACAATGTACATGACTTATGTGTACACAATTCATGATTTTTTGTGTCATTTTTTATTGAAGTAAGATGCACGATGGAAAGCTTAATTTATGGCATGATCTTGATTCGTGATCGTACCACTTTTTCCTTTATCACGTAATATATATATATATATATTATCTATAATTATGGTTTTCATTTTCCTTTTCTTTAATTATGATATACCCGTATAAGATTTACAAAAACTTTTTAATAAAATAGAATTACATAAAATAAATCAATCAAAATTATATATTGTTTAGGGGAGAGTTGTTGTAGAATTATTTCTTATATTAATAATCACAAAATTGATCTTTTTCATTTTTAATCTTAATGTAAGTATATGTTTTGCAAAAAAAATAATACTAAAATTAACAGAATTTTATTCTCTTTAATATGAGATTGAATTTATTTAAAAACAATAGGATACATAACTTAAATGTGTAATACACAATTTTTACATGTGATACACAAAAAATTTGTAATAGAAATATCACATATATTAGTTGTGTATCACATAATTTTTTATAAAAGAAATATCTCATATTAAATGGCATAAAAATCTAATAATTTTGATATAATTTTATTATTAAAAAATTGATCTATGTTAAATTTAAATTATAAATGTTTGTTTCTACCGTTATTATCGTAACAAACGTTTTTGTTTGAATATTTCCCTTGTTGTTTATCTCTCTTATATCTCTTTTCGAATTTAATTGGTCGAAGTAAGTTTGTAAAAGTCTTTTAAAAGTATTTTGTGTGATAACTATTTCTCTTTTTTCTTTAACGACATTATTATTATGAAATCTAGCAAGATGCTAGATGATATAGACATCAATAAAAAACAGAACATCCTTTCAAAAATTTTAGAGAAATCACTCGATACCAACCCCAACGAACGCTTCTAAAATAATCATTTTACTTAATACCATACTTAATTATGTTGTTGGAACTTGGAACGTTGTTCATTGGTTAATTGATGCCTTGTTTAGTTTCAAAAGACATCGTGTGTTATTTTTTCATATAAAAAATATAATATTTAAATGGAAAGTGTAACAAAGTGCACGATGTAAAATAAAAATATAAAATCTGTAAAATAAACAACCTAACGTCAGATGTTTTTGGTGTAAGTTAAATTAATCACTTTTATGTAAATTTGTCAATAAATACGTAAGCTTTTATTTGAATGTTATGAGTTAATAACCGGTTTTATTCAAGTGTATGTATAGACAAAGAGCCTTTTGAATATAAAACATAGATTCTGTCAATACAATGTAAATGGACTATCGTATCAATCTGAATGAATCATCCTTTGACAAATCCAGGTAAGACAATAACAAGTTACAAATTGTAACTCAGTAGGAAACGTATCTCTACTGCTATCAATTTCATAAATGAAGTAGCTAGTTAAGAGTTAACGATTCGATAACCATTATCCTTTTGTAATGATCAATCTTGTTTGTACTACTAAGGCCACTCTCATTCGTGATTGAAACTGACTGATCAGTTTTTGCCAACTTAGTGCTACGTCAGCTTTTTCCAAACTAATTGAAACTGACTAACAACTGACTGCCCACTGCCATCTGTGACGGTAAGTTTTTTTTCCATTATTTAAAAGACAATAATTTAAATAAAACACATTTCATTAAAATAAAAACATTACATATTAAAAAAAAACATTATATTTCCTAAAAAATAAAAACTTACATTTCCTAAATAAAACATCACATTTCCTAAAAAATAAAAACTTACATTTCTAAAAAATAAATACTTACATTTCTAAAAAATAAAATATTACATTTTCTAAAAAATAAAAACTTACATTTCCTAAAGAAGAAAACAAAAAAAAAGTACAAAAATAATAATAATAATAATAATACTCGTTGCGAACCGTCGGATTACCGACGATTTAAAACCGACGGTGCAAGCGACGGAATATTGGTGTCACTTTCGTCACTTCCAACTGACGAGGGAAGTGACGAAGGGATGGGAGTGCCCTAAGAAAAAAATTATTTTATTTGGGAGGTCTCTGAACGATAAAAGCACATAAGAACTCTCGAATGGAAATAAAAAAGAAATAAAATTTCAGTTTGTTTGAAAATGATAAGATCTTTGTCCCAAAAAAGGGTTGATTCGATTCATCTTAACCTTGATTCTGCTTCTTCTATTATTTTTAATAATACCGTCTTCATATCAATTGAACTGAGTGACAGTAGCGACGCCTCATGACATTGACAATTTTAGGTTAATAAAATTTTGGATCCATGTTATTTTACAATACGGTAATTCAGGATAATTTTTTTAGCTCCATTAAGTAACAGTAGTTGACCGATTCTTAAGTAGTTAGAATACGATAACCGGTCCTAAGCATGTTCAAAATACATTTCTTAACAAAGATTATGCAAAAAATCAATGCAAAAAGTTTATGCAAAAATAAATAGATTGACAAACAAATATTAATGAAGACGAACAATTGAAGTCGAGGTCGTTGGCACCGATAAGGTTCAAAACATCAATTAACAATATGCGGAAGTAATAGCGTAATCCGATTATTTAAACGTTTATTTTTCTATTTACCAATCAGATCAGGTGTGGTGTTATCTTTCTCGAATTAATCATGTTGTCTCCTTGTTCATAACAATCAGGGTGCACAAAATAGATCAAATTGCTAAATCTCTACAAAGATCTAATTATTTTATTAGACATGAAAATGATAGAGATGATGATAGTCCCGAGAACCGTATAAAAATAAAAATTGTATTAAGAAATGTAGGTGTCAGTGTTCATGAAAATAATAAGCAGCTAAATGAAGAAAGTGTCATATGTTCAGGTTATTTGTATAGGGTGAACTTTTTTTTTTTTGACATTCGTGTATGCGACCTAATTAGAATATCCCCGTAAATGTTTTTAATATTTCTTTAATTATCTCTAAAATATTTATGTAATGTAGTTCAAACATAATACCTTTTGTGTTGACATTACGACGTCATACTATATACCACATTAATGATAATTTCAAACTAGAATCTCATTAAGAAACAGTGAAAGTCTTGAAATTCATGTGATATGATGATGAACCTAGCTATTTAGAATACTTTTGATGTGAGAGTTTGAATGGTTTGAAGTTAAATACGAAAGACCTACTTGTAACTAACAGAGTTGATAGAAATAATGATTTAAATATTCAAAATATAGTGTGTTGATTATTACAAACTTTCATAGGGCATATTTATATCAGCTTGTGCGGGACATTAAAAATCTCATAACCAGCCTTGTTTTAAGGGTATTTCTAAAATCTAGTATCGGTAATCATAAGATGACCTAAGGCTATTTTCATTCGTGATTTTTATTCGTGATTGAAACTGACTGGTCAGCTTCTGCCAATTCAGTGTCACGTCAGTTTTTAAAAAAACTGACTGAAATTGATTAACAACTGACTGCCCACTGCCATCAGTGACAGTCAGTTTTTTTTCCATTATTTAATTATTTAAAACACAATAATTAAATTAATATTTCATTAAAATAACAACATTATATTAATAAAAAAAACATTACATTTCCTAAAAAAAAACATTACATTTCCTAAAAAAAAAAACATTACAATAATAAAAAAACACACTAAATAATTAAAACTTAATCTAATCGAAACTCGATTCTTCGTCTTCGGCATCGGCTTCGTGTTCGTCTTCGTCTTCGTTCAAATCGTTCGTCTTAAACATTGAACTATACGTGTTTATCACATCTTTTCGAGCGGCTTTAATCATTTTTAGTTCCTTTCTTGAAGCACGCTTTGGTATTTTTTTTATAAAGCAAACTCAACGCTTTGAAAGCTAACTTCCTTGTCGAATTTCTATGATCATTTTTATTGCGGTTTGTTGGAGGTGAGCGGTCCTTTTAACTTCTTCAAGGGCTTCAAACTTTTCGTCTTTTAAACTTCTTAATGAAGTAGCTGCGTCCGATGAACCCGAACTTTTTTGAGACTTGCGATTGGGTGGACGGCGTAGTAGGTCATCTTGAAACAACCTTTGCATGTTACTTTGTAGACTTGCGTTGATCGGTTGGGAGTCATCCGCTTCTAGATTGACGGTTTCTTGGTCGGATTGAATTGTACTTTTGTTGCTCATTATCTCTGGCTCCATAAAAAATTTCGGGTAATGTTTTCTTACATTCCAACATTGCTCGTAAATGAATTTACGGTTATTGTCTTGTTACTTGAAGTGCTTTCGGGCAGCTTCTAAAACGTCTTCATCTCGCGAAGCGCTTTTGGGCTGAAGCTCAGAATAGTTTTTGTAGAGTGCGTTGAATTTTTTTTACGTCGGGGGCAATCTTGTTCCATTTCCCCGTGAGTTGATTAAGATTACGTTTTTCGCCGACTAACGAATTATAGTCTTTTCGAATTTGTTTCCAAACAATCGCGTCGGTTTGCGAGTTTCCTTGTACGCCATTTTCCGAACAATGTATCTACCGTTCGACTAAAATTCGCACCTCCTCGTCGGTCCACCGAACTTGTTTTCTTTTTTTGTCAACTTCAACTTTGTCGGAACTTTCTTCAACTTCGGGGTTACTAACGGGGATTTTAGATTATTGGTATTGGTTTGTGAAGTGTGGATTTAGTAGGTTTGAGGTTTGTGAATATTGTTGTGTTTGTTGGAATTGTTGGTTTTGGTACCAACCTTGAGAGTAGGGGTTTGTAAGTGGTACGTATTGTGCAAACCCGAATTGTGGAGACGTTTGAGAGGGTGTTTGAAAGTTTGATTGAGCGGAGGATGAACTTGATTGTGAACTTGTGTGTGGGATTTGAGTGTTTATCAAATTGTTCCACATATCTTGAGATATATTTGATGAAGATGGGCTTTGGTTTTGGTTGTTAGACATTTTTGTGTATGAAATGGGTGTGGTTTGGTGTAGATTTTGTGTATGAAATGAGTGTTGTGGTGGATAGTTTTTGTGTATGAAATGAATGTGTAATTGTATGAATTATAGAGAGAAGAGAAGTAGTTTTTTTTAGTGTGAATTATAGTTGTTAGAAGTGTATGTATATATAGAGTAAATGTGTATAAAATTGTAGGTAAAATAAATAAAATAAATAAAGTTTGAATTGGTTTTGGGTTTGGTGTTGGTTTTGTTTGTTTGCTGGCTAGCCGTTACCCCCCCCCCCCCCTCCCCCTCTTTTGAATTCTACCCGTGGACACACACAAACAAAGAACAAAATCGAAAGAAAAAAAAACAAGTGAGCTTCGTTGGTAAACCGAAGGTTTCAAACCGACGGTCCGACCGACGGCTTCGTGCCATCCACGTCGGTTCCGTCGGTTGAAACCGACACCACCGATGGGAGCCTTCTAATACAACTTAAAAATTGACCTAAACAATAACTATTTGACATGTGTTATGTAAACTTCTCATTTCTCATCATACCCATTGTATTTGACATGTTAATAGTTATCATGGTTCCAAGGCTATGCTCTGCCAATTAAGCTATTTCTATCAGCTACGATAGTAGCGAAACACTACTGAGCAATTCACGTATCACTTGATACGGATGACTTCTGTCTTTTCGCCGGACCACAGTCTTGACCTCCGATCAAGCTACGAACACGAGTAGGTAGGCGACTTAGGTGTTGCACTACCCGAACTATAAAATATGCCGACATATTATTCTTAACTCGGTTAATATCTCTTTATTATGATGACTATTAACAAGATACTCAAATACAAAATGTTTAAAAACATATTATTTCACAAGGTACTCAAAGTTTTAAAAAACAGAAATGATATTAAAAAACATACAAATCATACCAGTTGTGATTTCATGTGTAACAGAAACCATACCAGTTGTGATTTTGTCAACCGATGAGAGTCGAAGGTACAAAATAAGTGGAAGGACATATCTGATTTTTCCATACTTGCAATCGATTGCAATTTAAGAATTCAGAGTGTAAAAAATAAAGGGGAAGAAACAAAAGAGATTAGAACATAGCTCATAAATTAGTAAACTATTTCAATCAATTTTCACAAATTAGAACTCACCCCCATTGATCTACATATATACAACTTCCAGAAAAAGTGTTTGCACGTCACTATCGAAGTTCAAATGGAGAAATGAGAATGCTTCTTCAGTATTAAAAAATCAAAAATTAGAACAGAAAACAAACTAAAATAAAAAATAAATTGGGGTTACCTAACCATAACTGGAGATTTTATGGGGCGATGAATTGAGAAGATGATGTACGATGCATTTGAGAGAAGAAAAAGGCGTGCAAGGTATACATATCTTTGTTAATGAACTAGGGTTTTAGCATAAAACCCATATGGAATCATATCGTGAGTTATGTTCTGATCATCGACATCGGTTTTAAAATTGGTTGATTTCTATTTAGGAAAAGGGAATTTTGAGACCACTATACATAAAGAAAGAAATCAAAGTTAATAACCAAAAAATAAATCGGCAGATTGTTAACCCACTTGAGTTTTTTTGCTACCAAACTCAGAACTCACTTCTATTGGAAAGAACGGAAGGTAAAAATAAAATATAGCATGTACCTACAACCAATAGCTCAATATAATTATTCTTCTTCAGAAATGTGGGCCGATTTCCGACGAAGATGACGCCATGTGTGTTTAAGATTTTTTATTTAGAGATAGAGTTTCTTTACTTCAAAATGGTAAAAGAGTCATAAAGCTATAAATTGAAATTCTGGTAAGAATTTTGCAAATAAAAAGTATTTAATTAATATAAAAATTATTTTTTTAATACATATGAAATTTTTTAATGTTTACAAATATATCGACGTAATTTTATAAATTTTACAATTATATTGATATAATTACTAAGTTTTACAAAGATACAAGGCCATCAACCCACAGTAACGGTAGTCGAATTTAATTTTTATTTGATCAATTTTTTATATAATTTATAGACCCGCTATAATGCGGGACAAATTTAATTTTAATAAATTGAAGTCAGTATTGTGACCGATTTTCTTATATAGTTTATAGACTCTTTAATTTTTTTAAATGAATAAAATATTTGATCTAATTTTTTGATTTAAATAAATACATCAAATATTTAAGAGGCCAAAAATGTAATTATACGAAAAAAATTAACATCGTTGGATCATAAAGGGTGAAAAACAATGAAGGGTCCATATTTCTCCATCGTATCCTCTTTTAATTATATATAAAATAAAGATAAAGATGGATGTATCGTTTAACACAACGCGCATATCTGAGGGTAATTATTGCAAGGGAGCTGTTCATACTTCAATCGCATACACATTAGACCACTTTATATACTACACTATAGAATCGAGAACTGATTGTCATCTCAATGTTATATTAGTACGGAAACCGAAGAACTGAATCCTGCCTATAATAACTGGAAAACTAAATTTTTCAGCACCACATCATTTCTTAACTATTTATATAAACATTTATATTTTAATGCAATACTGATAAAAATAAAAGTACGTTATACTAATAATAAAATTACATTAATTAATATAAAAGTACGTTACACTAATAATTAAAAAAACAATACAATTACTCATTGTATGTGTCTTTGCTCGTGAGTTCGTTATGTGTAACATTATTTCGAACACGATAATTTGACAAGTTGAGAGTTATGTTTGAAAACTCGTGATAGTTGTATGTATATATACTTGAAAAAATTATTTAAAAACTTATTTTTTTTGTTTGTCCCTGTGCCTGCCTGCGTGTGGAACATGACCCACTTGCTCGTTCGCCTTCTACTCCCAAGAGAAGGTAGTCACCAGAATTTGACCGTGCTTGTGGTAGTCCTTGAGAAAGCGTGCCAACAAGGATGAGAACAGAGAAGAATGGGTGCGATAGGAAGAGGTCTTATAGTGTTAAAGTTAGGATTATTTTTTATGTTTCTTTATTTTATTTGAATAAGTCTCATTAGCTGATTTTGTACAAGTGTAAGTAGTCAAGTTAGTTGAGATCTTTTAGACTTGGTATCTTTTACATAGGTACTATGAAACCAGGGTTCGAACAAATTAAGGTCTTCATTTTGATGCTTCAAAATTCAAACGAGTCCCCTTTGAAAGAGGAATTTGTTGCTGAGATATGCTGACATTGCTAGTGTTCGAAGCCAATATTAGTATTGATGGGTTCGTTGTAATCACATGAAGCAAGAATCAACGGATCACGTGTCAAAGAAGAGCATGCTTTTGAGATCAATGGGGAGCCAGAGTTTTCAACTCAACGTGGTAGAGGAAGAGGGCAGAGTGGTTATCCAGGAAGAGGTAGAGGTATAAGTGGTATGCTACAACGCTCTTATTGAAACAGATTCGGGCACACTAAGCAGTTTTGTTGGTCTAAACCAGAAAACACAAAATATGCTAAAGAAAAAGGTAAAGATAAATTTCTTTTTATGACAACGATTGACACCGGAACAGAAGAAAAGAGTAGAATTTGGTATTTAGGCAGTGGATGCTCGCATCATATGACGGTGATCAAATGAAGTTCAGAGAGCTCAATGAAACGTCTTTCGTGTACATTGACCACACACACATATTCGGGTGGTTGAATTCTTGGCAGCTTGTAGCGGCAACCAATGCATTTTGACGGCCTGTAGATGGCAAGAAGGGGAGGAGGTGTGAGCGTACCACCTACGTTTTCACAAAATGGCAATTTAAAAGAAATAGATATACGACCCGTTTGGTTTTACAAC
This sequence comes from Logfia minima, assembly GCA_963921325.1. NCBI lineage: Eukaryota > Viridiplantae > Streptophyta > Magnoliopsida > Asterales > Asteraceae > Logfia > Logfia minima. Next base: position 5,745,279 of record OY992766.1, on the reverse strand, counting down.
ATTTACTAAAACGAGTCATCTCTTATGGGTACAAAGACAACAAAAAGACATTATTAAATAGGTATTTTAATAATATGATATCGTTACATCATAAGCAGGATATGATAACAAAAGTAGGAAAGTTCATCTTATTGATGAATGTTGTCATCTCCTATGTGTTAAGCTTGACGATATAGTACTTTTATATCAACTACCTCGTTGTCACAGATGGCCAGAATCATCACTTTGGACAACCTTCCCTTACAATTTCAACTTCCCCGTAGCCTTCATATTCTCGGGCAAAAACTCATGTACCGCAGGCACACCATTGTTTACCAATCCACCAACTTGCCACACTTGATTAATCTCCTTCATTGATTTGGGCAATCTAACCGTAGCAAAAATCTTCATCACTCCATTTGAAAACTCAGCAGTTTTATCGACCACATCAAATGATATATTCCCTTCAACGACAGAAGAGTGAGAGCTAATATTATATGTCTTCACTATCATTGAACCTGTAGAGTCCTTGAAAGCAATAAATGATTGACTTCCTTTCATTCCCGTTTTGATAGGATTGATTGCCCATGAGATCCAGCCGTTAGGTGTAGATGGAGGTGCTTTGAATGCAATTGAAAGGGTGGAGGTTCCGGGGATGAACGTATAATGCAGGATGGAGTTTAGGGTTGATAAATCGATACAATTGGAGTATGTCTTTGGATTTATAAATGTGTCGGATGCACACGTTAGCGAATGTACCGATAGTGATCGCAGAACAAGTATTGCGAACGTGTAAATGAGGAAGAAGAATGGTGATGATGATGGTAAACTGGCCATGTTTGTTGTGCTTTAGGTTTGTAATAATAATGTATAGATGCAACATTGAGATAGATGTATATATATAGGGAGTGGATATTGGATAATATAATTTGTACATGGTGTATCTTTTTTGTCAACCTTTTTTTATGAGATAAATAGTTTTAGAATTTTAATTTATCATCTTAAATTCGGGATGTCTATTTAAGAATACGTAATTGAACGTCTACTATTTCATTTTTTAAATAAGCTTTTAATGTTGTTTTTCATTAAAAGTTGTTTGGACGTAACAATAAAGAAGTGTTACGTCAAATTAATTAGTTGAGACATGTTTACATTCGTAATAATGGTAATGGTTGTCGGTTTGGTGGCTTGGCTTCATTATATCCCTCTCTCTCTTTTGGTTTGAAATTACATTACATTACAATTACTATTTACTATATATACTATCTATATCGGTCTGGTGGTCGTTTTAAAGGGTCTGTTGCCGTTTAACACTATCATTAGGGATATCATTGTCATTCTCGCTAAATTCAATTGTTGAACCTACATTTCCTTATTTTGTTTTGCTGAGTATTAGGGCTTATTTGACATAGAATATTTAGGAGTTTAAAGTTTTTTGTTTTGAAAATTAAGGTCCTTTAAAAAATAAAGTTTTGTTTGGATACATAAGTTTAAAACCTTTAGTTTGAAGATTAAGCTCCTAATTTAAAAGTTACTTCAACTAGCTCTTAGGAACTTTTTGATCATTTTACACTTTAATATTACAACTACAACTACTTTACCAAACACAGTTTACCAATAAAGCTCTAGCTTGCAGCTATATCTACCAGCTTCAGCTTACAGCTAACAGCTACAACTATCAACTACAACTAACAACTAATTTTACCAAACATATCCTTAAGTTGCGTTTGGTTCGCGAATTTTTTTTGAAAGAATTGGAATTCATCAAAGAAAAGGAAGTTTCAATTTCTTTAGTGGAAGGAATTTGATGGAAATTAACTTTGTAAATTATTGAACCAAACAAACTAAGGAAAGAAATTTCAATTTCAATTCCATCAAATTCTAATTAATTTTGTCAACCAACGCAAACTTAGTGTAATTCTTGATAGATCCATTTGCCGAATCTAACATCTCCCTCTTTTCTATTTAGGTATTTTAGTAGACATCTCCACATACCTGACGTCTCTTTTATAGAAACTTCTTAAAATCATGTCCTTTATTATTACTCCGTAAGTAATTCGTATCGTCAGTTCTTTTTCTCATTAAAAAATTAAAATTACTAATTCTAAAATTCCAAATATTACATGAAAACTTTAAATTAAAAGATCTAATAGGAGTATTAACTTAAAATTAACTGATAACTTCATTTTTACCACACAAAAGTTACAATAAATATATGTAAGGAGATCATGCACTTAATTTTAATTTTGTTGGTAAATGATTGTTTACATTTGGATTTAATATTGACCGGGAGATGTCAAATAGGAAAGAGCGAAATATTGGAAGTGTTTTTAAAAACAGTCTTTCGACCTTTGAGTAGAGATATGACTATTTACATTTCACATTTTTATCAATGACAAAATTTATCGGTGACTTTGAAAATAGTAAGTGATTTAGATGTGGTCTTTCATTCTAAGTTTTCAAATTTAGTGTTCTTTATTTTACGTGAAAAAAAAGGAATCAATATCAGACCTCACGTTTATCAAAATATATGCAACGATATTTAAATGTATCTATGTTAAAAAAATGGAAACGATATGCATTTTTACCACACAAACAACTAATAGTTACTCCGTTACTCTTATGCCTCTAGACTTGGAACAATTTGATTATTTGAGTTAATTATTATCGAAAAGTTAAGTTTTTACAGGTTTTCATTAGAACAGAAACCTTGATTTTTAACTTTTCATTCACCACAAAATATTAGATGATACGGCAATTAGTTTGTTTCTATGTTTCGTTATTAATCATGATATAATATCTGATAAATGCTCTTTGTATATATTTTTTTATAATTTTTCTCTAGCTTCTCGTTAATTTTATTTATATATTGTTGGTCTTTCAAAAAAAATGGATCATATAATTTAACTGTTTCCTTCTTATGACTCATCATCATCCTATATGCATAAGATTGAATGACGCTATATAGGTCCAACAAATTAGATTAAATCATTTGTTGTTTTAATAAGCTACCATTAACTCTTTACAACTTTTCTTAATAAAACTATAGTACTTCATGTATATCGAAATGTTTATTTTCTTACTTTAAGAACACAAACTATTACACCATGGTTTACAAATATTATATATGAGAGGTCACAGTTTTGTCACAAACAAATACAATGCATCATATTAAAGTATGAAAATGTATCATTTAGTTTTGTTTGTAAGTTAAGAGGGTATAGTTTTTTTCAGTATTCATTTTTTTCAGTTTTTTTTTTATTTTTCGATTTAGTTTTTCATTTTATTTTTAAAACGTATTTGTCAAATAAGTTTTATAAATATACATTATATATATATGTTTATTTATTTATTGATATATGTTATTATCAAATAATGAATAGCTACATGTATATCTTTATCTTTATATCTTTATTATATATAATTAAAAGAGAATATGATAGAGAAATCTGAGCTATTCACTATTTTTTACTCTTTACGATTCAATGATCTTAGTTTCTTTCGTATAATTTCATTTTTGACCCCTTAAATATTTGATGTAGGACCACGATATTTTATTCAATTTATAAAATTAAATTCATCCCGCGTTATTGCGGGTCTATAAATTATATAAAAAAATCAACCAAATAAAGATTAAATTCAACCCACGTTATCACGGGTCTATAAACTATATAAAAAAGTCGGTCTTTTCTATAATTACATTTTCGGTCCTTAAATATTTGATGTATTTGTTTAAATTAAAAAAGTCAGTCACAATATCAAAAAATCGACTAAATATTTTATTCATTTAAAAAAGTTAAATTCGTCGCGCCTTATCGCAAATATATAAACTATATAAAAAAATCGGTCACAAATCGATCAAAATATTTTATTCATTTATAAAAATTAAATTCGTTCCGCGTTATCGTGAATTTATACCTAGTATATAAATAAAAAGTGAACCCATACTGCGTCTAAACAGTTAAATATACATATCTATATCCAAAAAAGTTCTTTTAGAATTCTTACATGTAACCTAAGTCAAATCTTTAAACCATAGCAATGTTCAACGCCACCACAAGTAAATTCAGATGAAACAAACCCAACCTTTACAATGGGCCCACGCATTTTGTTCGTTATGGAACCATGTTGAATGTTGTTAAACTCACGGTAAAACAATTTATGGGGAAGAGCAGGAAATCCAAGAGCAAAGATGGGAAAGGTACTGTCTAACTCGTTGCCACTGGAAATTCCTGTGGACCTTTGTTATGAGCTTATCCATCAATCTGAGATTGGACTGTGATACAAATTTCTTCTAGAGTAGATGGAGCAGAAGGCAGACGCCAAGTCTTGTATCCAATCTAACTTACCATAGGATTAGTTTCTTAAGTTTTTCGTAAACAAGTTGTTGATACCACCAAGAACATTATGCGTATGATATTATTGTAAGTTTAACAAACAGAAAAGTTAAATTATTGTATGTGTTCAAAATTCATATCGAAACCTAACAGTCATAAATTATCTATTGGAGGCAAAACTAAAACTTGAAAGTTAGATGAGATCAAATGGCAAGTAGCCAGAGATGGGACATACTGAGTTATTAAATGAAAGGCCGGTTAACCACAATATTTTGAGAACCGGATGAGTTGTCAAACTACATGCTCTATTTGGGGAAGCATCCAATTTATAGCCTTTAGGATGATGCTAGTGAAATTTCATATAAATTTGTGGCTTATATAATGTGTATGCTAAAATTTTGTTATTTGCTTATTATTGACAGTTTTGAAGGTGCGTTAATACGACACTAATCCCATCAATATTTCAAGATTCAACAACAGCTGAGCTTACACTAAAATCACTCATCATGGGTCATGAATGTTACCGAAGATGATTGATCGAATGCTTTATTTTGTTGACAATTTGTTTGTTTTGATTTTTGTAGTACCTCAGCATAAAACTGACAACACTCTGCGGTACTTATTGAATTATTTAACTGTATTTTGTTAATATTATGCAGTTTAAAACAGTCTATATTGGATTATTTAACTGTATTTTGCTATATTTGTCAATTGCAATTATGTGAAATTTTAACCTTTCGTCAAATTGTCATGTTTGTGAGGGGTTAATGACTCAAATTGCGTGCAGAAACTACGGAAAAACTAGTACATCTAACTAAAAATTGAACAAAAATAAGGCCCACGTTATTAGTCTTTGTATTGTATCTTGCACTTTCTTCGTCCGTTCAGATCGAACATTTTCAAGAAAAATTACAGTAATACCTTAAACTCTTCACCATATCAGTTACAAAACCTGCAATTATGTACAATTATCATATTCAATCAGAATAGTATCAGGAGATGAAGTATGAAATCAAACCCTAAACTACAAACACAGACCTTAAACTTACAAAATCAAGAACCCATAGCCTTCAAATCGTCTAAAACATGCAATAATAGGATAGACAGAACTATCATTTAGTAGACAAATCAAGTGCTACTAATCCAAAAAGTACTTAAATAGAATCGAAACTGATAACCCCTTACTCTCTTCAGCTTCCGCAGTGTAATTAAACTAATGTAATAAACAAAAAGAGTTAGAAAGAAATAGAAGCAAGCAGGATATTTGATGAACAGTGATGTGAAGAGCGAGAAGCAAAAACCAACCTGAAGAAATTACTCAGGCGGGATGTTAGAGATGAGAGAAAGAAGATGGAAGATAGAATAGGAAAAATAAAATAATTGTACGGGACGATCACAAATCTAATTCTTTGATCACGCTTAATTAACAGACAAATCATTTGACTCATACTTTTACCAAACTAATCTACTGATGATTGAACAAACCTTCGATCTGTTCGATCATCAATTACAATTCAAAATCAAACCGTTGCCCAAAATGTCAAATACTAATTAATTCGTTAATATTACTAAAGTCATTTAAATATTAAAAAGGACAAAACAAATAATCATGAATTGAACAAGGCCAGGCTTCGATCACCAATGAGGTTCTGACACGTTGATAACCATGATCGAAGGTTCAATCATGATTGATCGAAGTTCAGAAAAAAACTAAGAAAACTATAAAAAATATTCGATCACACGTCGATCAGGTTTTTTATATAACTACTTTTAATTTAACTATCACACGTTCAAAAAAAAATCATCCAACTAATATATAACTACTTTTTAATTTAACTTGCATATAGTTTAACTATCAAATTTTGTACACTTTCATTATATTTTAGTACTTGAGCACACGTTGATCTGGTAACAATTTTGTAACAATTTTCTCTCATATATACATCAACATTTTAATTTCGATCAAAGACATACTTATGTGAATTTCAATCACACGTTCAAACGTCGATTGTTTTTTTTTCTTTTTTTAATTTTATTAATATCGATCAAACAGGATCGAAATTCGAACTGCCATGTTTTTTTTTTTTGTGAACTTCGATCAATCATGACCGGACCTTCGATCATGGTTATCAACGTGTCAGAACCTCATTGGTGATCGAACCCTGGCCTTGTGGCCTTGTTCGATTCATGATTATTTGTTTCGTCCTTTTTAATGTTTAAATGACTTTAATAATATTAACGACTTAATTAGTATTTGACATTTTGGGCAACGGTTTGATTTTGAATTGTAATTGATGATTGAACAGATCGAAGGTTTGTTCGATCATCAATGGATTAGTTTGGTAAAAGTATAGGTCAAAGGATTAGTCTCTTAATTAGGCTTGGTCAAAGGATTAGATTTGTGATTATCCTTAAATGTATTGAGCTTCTCAATTTTGGAAGGTGACAGGCATGATATTAATTACCAGAGACACCAATTAAATTGAAGGGTGCAACCAAAGTTGTATGGTTTCAAGAAAAAAAGCCAGCCTTCTGGAAAGACAATAAACATGTTTTTAAAAAAGATCTGTTAATTATTTATCAAATACTTTGAAAAATATTAAGTAAAATAATAACTGGATTTATGACAATAGCAAAAGCACTACAAAGTGACACATCAGCAAAGAAACTTATTTCATAAAAAGATACTTCAGCTTCATGACATCAACTGAATTATCTTTTAATAGATAAAATAGAAATAGAAGAATAGAAAATAAAATAATTGATAGATAGATAGTTAGATAAATTGTATTTAGCAGCTCACCATATTAAAATCATCGATCGATCATCCATGATCCAACAAGGCAACAATCACATGCTCTCATTCTATTTACGAGGCTGATAAATTTTTCAACCCCAGATGGCCAGATACATGGTAATGGGCCAAAAGCCCAATTTATAAAAACACATGCCCAATGGCCCAAATAGTTCAACTACTTTTGCATAGATCATTAGCCCATTATTTGAATCATATAGAATGAAACCCTAAATCATAGTTGGTTTCTGCACAGGGTTCTTCATTGCAGTCTTTTTGCGTCTCAATTTACAGGTTTGTAGCTCTTGTTTCTCTTTATTCCGAATCAATTACACACAATTAATTATACAAACACATGAGTGTTGCGTATGTAATTTATGATTTGTGTATATTGTGCGTTAAACGTCTCATAGTTAGGGTTTATAAGTTTAAGCTCATTTATGTTTCATTTATTGTAATGAGATATGTGTACCTGTTATTTATTCATTAATTGTTGTGTTAGTTTATTCTGTTAGTTGTAAAATGTCGGATCTTTGTGTTGTTTGGTGATCAATTTCCGCCATTTTGAAATTGATGATGTAAAATACATATATTTTTAAATAAAGAAAAAATTAGGGTATTTATATTATTTCATAAATAATTTGCAATGTTTGCTTTAAACTTGTTTGAGAGTGGGTAATGTAGTATATTAAGTCATAATTATATGCAATGGTTTTAGCGTTCTTTTAAAATTTAGTATATGTCTGCATTAATAGTGTTACTTGAAATTGTAGAATGGTTTTATATATAAAGTATTTGTTCAGGATATATTATGAACTAGTTATTTATCTTAAGAATCTTTTGCTAGTCTTACAGTATCCTGAACAATTAGATTAACACATGAAAAATTTTAGTCGGATACCTTTATTTGTTCCTTAAAATCTTAAATTAAGGTTTGGTGAATAAATGGATTTTGGTTTTTCTGCAGTAATCAATGGCAGTCCCTAAGCTTGATAAGAAGATTATCAAAAAGCGGGTCAAGAAGTTCAAGAGGCCCCAAAGCGACTGGAAAATATGCGTCAAGGTAGTTTCTTGTTCTTGTCTTATTCTTGTATAATTAGGTAGTAGTTCTTTCGTTTCTGTTAGTGAAGTTAGCATAGCATTCTAATAGCAGTACCATGCCTCTGGTAAATGCTAGTTGGACAATAGAGAAGATAAAGTAGTTAGATAAGTTAGATGTCATATCATTGAGTGTATTCATAGTAAGGTATTTTATTGAGTGTCATATCAAAAGTATGAATCCACAACGTCTAGTTCAGGATTTGATTCACAATGGATTGCAAGTATATGTTATTTGGTTTATGATGGCTGTTTTGCAATTGTGAATATTTGGATAAGAGTGGATGACAATGCTAGCATTGTGTGCTCTTTTACAGGAAAACTGGCGCAGGCCAAAGGGTATTGATTCCCGTGTTAGGAGAAAGTTTAAAGGTGTTACTCTTATGCCCAACATCGGTTATGGCTCAGACAAGAAGACTCGCCACTTTCTCCCAAATGGTTTCAAGAAGTTTGTTGTGCACAATGCCAAAGAGTTGGAAGTTCTCATGATGCACAACAGGTACAGTATTTTTTTGCCAATATATTTGATCTTCTCCTGGGTCTGGTTATTTTGATCGCCAGTCTTTTTTATATAATTCTTTGCTTTTCTATCTAAGCACTAAGTTGTACTAAAAATAATTCAGGACATACTGTGCTGAGATTGCACACAATGTTTCTACTCGCAAAAGGAAGGATATTGTTGAGCGTGCAGCACAATTGGACGTGGTTGTTACCAACAAGTTAGCCAGGCTTCGTAGCCAGGAAGACGAATAGGCTTGAACACCCCCAACCCCAGTTTGTTTTTCGATTGTTAGCATACATTTAAGTCCGTTTAGTTTTGTTATCAGAAGCTTTATTTGATTGTGTTGCCTATGAAGTGGTTTTATTGAAGATTTTACATAAGCATGCATACATATTTACTAAATGCTACCAATCCTTTCTACATGTGGTGATCTTTCATATTGCTCCCAAGAGCGCTTCATTGTCTGTGGAATCAACGAAGCTTTGATCCCGTGTTCCTTGTTTTTCAATTGGCTTGTATTGAAGTTCATTCAAATTCAATACTCTTGTATCTCTTTAGTGAAAGATGCATGCTGCTAGCTTCATGGTGCATTTGCTACATCTACCTTGTAGAGTTTGCTAAAATCTACCTTTTTAGTAGGATTCTCACCTCTAATGATCTCTTTAATGCAATTTTCAACCTCCATTGTTTCTCGCATAAGTCTGCCTATGCAAAACCCTAAAGAATTCAAGTGAAGAATTGTTTTCCCCTTGCACTCTGCATCCCCCTGAATCTTGTCTGCAACTTCCATCGAGACACAAATTGTGTCCGAAGTTGGTTGATTTCCTGATTCCAAGTCCACGAATCTTTCTGTTTCTTGTAACTTGTCTTCCTTGTCGTCAATAAATTTCACCAAAATGATATTCTGTAGACGTTTGACACATGGGCTCGTGCTCTCCTTCAACATCCCCAAATTGCCACTGATATGTTCTTGAAGTTCTTTCAAAACCCCGTTAGGACTTCGTGATAAACTTACTATAAACTCCATATTATAGATCATAACTTGCATCAAATCAACCATATTTGATATTTTTTCTTGCACGCAAACGTAGCAAGAAGCCTTGAAAGGTAGAAACCAGAAGCTAGGCTCTAACTTTGCGTCGTTGATCAAGTTCTTGAAGTCACGTATATCAGACGTCAATCTTTTGATGTTTTCTTTTATTGAAGGAAAGTTTGGAGGTATGATATCTTTCTGACCTGCTATTCGGTGTAAGCAATCGTCAAAAGTCACCAAGCATCGAGACAATTGACGCTTCACTAAAGTTCTTTTGCCTATGGGTTGAAGGATGATTTCCACCATGACCATACAGAAAAGCCCAATGGAAACCTCGGTTAATCTAGCAATAGCGTATTCCTTTGGCGGGCCATAGTTTTTTCTGCCAAGTATCAAAAGTGCTCCGATCACTGCTGAGATGCCACCACTTTCGCCAAACATTTTACTATGTTGTAACATGCTTGTGAAAACGATCCACGGTAGAAGAATAATGAATCTTATTTCGGGAACTTGGTGTAAGAGACAACTACCAAGCACCCCATAAACCGTCCCGATTGCTGTACCTTGCACTCGAGCATTAGCCACGGTGAAAATTGGTAAATTTCCTTCTACAAAACTAATTGCAATGGTGAGCCCCGACCAATACCCGTTCTTTTTGTCAAAGAACATACCAAGAAGCACGGCCAGACCTAATGATATAGAGCACTTTAAAGCAAATATGACCCGCTTTGAACTCGATTGAGTCTCATTTGGGCTAATTATAGATTCTTCTGCTAAATCAACCTTTTGACTATCAAGTGATTCGGTTCTAGGGTTCATGTTTGTGTTATTTACAAGTAGTTCAAAGCACGATAAGAAGAAAAAAGCCGGTAGGTCTTTGTGGGTAGTCGAAATATTTGTGAGAGTGTGTAAGGACTTGTCAAAGAGTTCATCTTTTCTTTCAGGAACGGTCATGGCATCATCAAATGGTACGAAACACCTAGCGTGATCAAGCTTTAGTGTTTGTTGAACTTGTGCACTTTGCAAGACAGTTTTTAACTCTTCAGTTATGATATCAAGAGGAAAAGAGCGAATATCAGATAACGCCATTTCCATTCCTCTAATTGGCGTTTCAATGTCGTTTACTCTGTCTCCCATCTTCATGAAGTCTCGGACATGATATTTTTCCCACTTCACACCTTCCTGTTGATTATATGAAAATTAGTCATTTTTATAACAATAGATAGAGATATTCGTAAATTATGGGGAAGATCCGCTAAGAAACATGTTTAATCGAAGGAAGTAGATAAGCGACCCATTTAACCCATAAGATTATCATCAGCTGAATATTGAGCGTAAAAATAGTATTAAGTGAAATATTCATCAATGAATACAGTTAAAATCACAGTTTTCCTCAAAAATCGCAATTCTAGGTGGATCCTTTTACGATGTTTTTTAACTATAGAAAGGTGATCGAGCTGCGGAACAAGGTTTAATCTCGTGGTTACCTGAATAATATTGACGTGGTCAAGAAGCTTGGTTGCTGATTTAGTGACGGGTTCAGCTTGAGAAATGATATCGTCTGCCGTTGCTTTGTCTTCGCTTAAGAAAGCTTTCATGTAAAGACTGCTTCGTTTTGATGCATTTTCTGTATAGAATTGGAATTGCTTTTTCACCTACAAGCATAGCAATAGTTTAATTATCTTGAACCTCATTAACAGTTTTAATTTTCATATTTATATTAATTATTAATTATTAATAAGATTGATCATATATATATTTTAAGGATTTATTGTTTCGTAATGTGCTTAAATTTAACATTTTTATATTGTATGAGGTTAACTTTGAAATTTTTTATTGTATGATATAAACATTCTAAACCTCTCTATTGTACTATTTTTTTTTTTTGTCCATTTCAAAAAAAGAAAATTTTCATTTTGGTCAAGGCCAAAAAAGGAAAGTCATCATACAATAGAGAGGGTTTAAAAGTTTACCTCATACAATAAAACTTTTTAAAGTTTGAACCATACAACATAAAAACGTTAAAGTTAAGCGCATCACGAAACAATAAACCTTATATTTAAACATATCCACCATCTTTTAACTTATTGATCTAAATTCTTTCTAGTTTTTAGAAAAAAAAAAACAAGTATCAAATTTGTTTAACAATGTATCAAACTTATTATCTATACATAATTTGCAGTAATATATAATAAAATAATCAGTTTCAGATGGTTAACTTTATTTCTATTTGGAATCTTGTATGAATCAAAGAAACTACTCAGATATTAAGACCTCGTACAAGAAAAGTTACTATTTTTGATTTTTTAAAGTATAAAAAGTGCTCCTTTTTATAAATTTTAACAACGACCTTTTCTTCTGAATCTATATTTAATATTGTAGCATCATTTGTTAATTGTTATATCAATTATTCCCACAACAAGTTAACCACAAGATTCAAAATTTCACTAAGATATTAATTGTGTCAACTATGACACGTGGATTAAATAAACAAAATATATATATATATATATATAGTACGTTGAAAATGAATAAAAAGAATATAAAAATAACGAAAGCCATATGGAAGTTGTCCACACATACCTCATTTACAGCCAGCCTAGGGTACGGTAGCATCAAAGCCAGGACCGAAGCCGACGCCCCAAGAGCCGTGCATGCCGCAATATGAACTGGGTGAGTCACAGGCCCCACATCCGGTCCACGAACCACCGCACCAACATATATAATCACAATTTGTGCAAACCCAATTCGTTTAGTTAGTAAGGGAAGGCACTCTGGCACTGCCACTAGAAATGAACTTATAGCGACAGCCACAGAAGCACCAACCTCCGTGAAGTTATCTGGGCCCACGGTCCATAGACACAAGACCGTAGAAGGAACCACTAATATGGTTGCACAAAATGCGTACCATGACCCTCTTAATGTCGTGCCTAGGGTTGCATCAGATACAATTAATATAGCGGTGACATAAGCCACCGAAGGGTATTGAATTTGGTAACGAACTTGGTCTGGCCCATATAAGGCGGTGCAACCGATTATGGTGCATGCTATGGCGGTTCTAAAGGCGGAACCGAGTCTTTCTTGCCATATAGCTCCTGCATGGGGCTCCGTCACAACCTTGAGTCCCATTCTTTTTGAAAAGGTAGGTGCTTGGATTTGATTCAAAATGTGTATTTTGAGAACCTTGGTTTTTGGAGAGTTTTGAGTATGGTTTAGATGTTAGAAATATGTGTTTGGTTCATTTGATATCTTGCACGGTGGTTTTGTAGGGCAAAAAAAGCGAGGGGCATTACTATGTTGGGGTCCTACGTGGGACAAATTTCATTTATAAATAACTAGTACTAGAGAAGAGAACTAATTAATATTATTTATATATTTATATTGTTTATATAGACTCGGTTTGGTTAAAAGTAAAATAAATAAAATTAAAAGTAGAGTAGCGCTCGACACATGACAATATTTGAAGATTGCTCATAAAAATAAAGTGTTTGGATTTAGTCTTCATAAAATAGTGACCAACCAAATGGGACGTCAAAATTACGATTAAAAAAAACCTGATACATGTCATCCTTTTTTTAACGTCTGCAACAAAAATTAAAATATTTTGATATTTTTGTAAAACGTTAATAATTGACAACGTTAATCAATTCACGTATAAATTCTAAAGATATCATATGGAGGACAATGTTTCTAACGCTTCGAACAATTTTAAGAAGTTAATAGTTTATGGTGTCTTCAAAATTTATGTCACATAAATCATATTATTATTATTATTATTATTATTTAAACTCATATTTAATTATCATACATAATTATTGTTTTTAATTATCAAAATATTGTAGCAATACTACCCATCCCTTTATATATTCTGCCTAACTATATCCATCTAGACCAGGATCATTTTTCACTCGTTACCTTTAAAACATATTGTGATCGTTAGTTTTGAGGTTAAAAAGAAATGAATTTGACTTTGAAACGTCACAATTAATAGAAGGAATGAAGAAAGTTGACTAGTTATAAGTGAATGATAGCTATGATGTATTAAGGAACAGACTGCATCTTTTATTTTTATGCTGGTATTCCATTTCTTGTATCCTGAGAACGTGAAATACAAGAAATTTGCACTTTTTATTTGTACTACATTTCATGAGTAGGTACCTTTAGCTACAAAACCAATTATTACCAATATATGCTTTTGTTAAATATCATTTTCCATATTCTATTAATTTGCGTGTATCAACCGGCAATTTTAATGAAATAAGTATCTCAATTCATGTCACATTTCATACAGATGAAATTATAGAATTAAATATCAATCAAATAAATTATATACACGTACTCGATTATTCAGGAAAAATCTAGCTACATGGTAACCTTTTTTTCTTTCTTCCGGCTATGTTTTATAGTGTTCTTTAATCATAACATTAATTATATCGTTATTGTGCTGTCATTTGCAGTCTACCTTATGATCTGTAGCGTTGAACGCATGGACGCACGAAAGTAGTAATGTAATATTTATATTACCACGCCACTACTACAGTAATATCTATAGTTCGAGTCATTTAGAGAGATCAAACTAGAGCGCTCGATTTAATATAATTTTAAATTGATTCACGATAATAGAATTATTTGTTTATCCTTTAGAACGTATTGATCGTCAACCACTCTATTTAGTAACTTTTAGATCGGTTGTTAACAACGGATTCACAATTTAAAGATCGGTACGTTGTTAACAACCATCTATATATTAATATTTTTAATTCTTTGTTTTGCTAATTAGAAACTTATTGGGTCATAACCATGCCCGACGATTTCACCCTTCTCGAGTGGGGTTTCTAGAATTCTACCTTACTGCATCTCTAATTTGTTCATCCATTCGTACTGTTCAATTTCTAACAACGAATTTAAGGTACGTACACTTCGATCCATCCTCACATGTTTCTCTAATTCTAGTTTTGCTAATTTGATTCTATTTCCGTTTAATTATTCCATTCCGCAAAATAATTGCTCTAATTAGGGTTTCTTGTATTTCAAATTGATTCTCGCACAAATGCTGCCTTTAATTTGTTATTTTCTGCTTGTAGTTGATTTTCTTAACCTATTTTAGCATATGTTTAGGGTTTAATTGCTAAAGTTTAGGGTTTTAAATGTGGCTAATACCTTAGTTCGAAAAACATAAGCAACATTTAGGCCCCGTTTAGTTGCAGAAAAATGTCAGCCTATATTTTTCACTGTAAATGACATCAACGTTCTTTAACAAGTTCGAGTTATAGCTTTTATCACACATGATATTATTCTTATTAGTAAGTGATAATATGAGAAGGGGATTTATACAATTTATAATTGGAAAGCCACTTGGTTAGGAAGTACAAACAACATGGGTAACTTCATTGATGTGATACTAGTTTTGTATTTTATAGTCAAACATGACTACCAAACAACTAAGATTACACAAATCTATTTACTTATCTGTAGAATACTAATTATGGTATAAAAGTACATGTCTGAAGCGATAGGTATATACATATGTACATGTATACGAATATACATATGTACATGGATATTCATCAATTCTATACGACTTTGTGTAATATTGTATTAATGATTGATCTTTTTGTTAAATGTAGATTCGTAAAACAATGGTACCCCAAGATTCTATGAGTCATTAGACTCGTAGTACGCATTTGATGGATTGGGTATTGTGTATTGTGTTTTTCTTAATATAATAATGTTTATTGATTTATTTATTTGATTATTTACATATAATCAAATGATATGTTAGTGTAAGTTGAACAACCAAAGGAAGTATAACCCCCATTAACTAACTCATCCACGAGTGCATCTGCGTGCCATCAAGTGGTAGTCGTTAAGCAAAAATACTTAATAAATATATATGAAATGACTTTAAAATCATATTTAAATATCGAAAACACGTTATTTTACAAAAAAAATTCATCGTAGCTCCTTATTCAAATAACTTTTAAAAGCTAATTTTCAAATAAAAAAATTTCGACCATTTTTTCTTTTTTTAATTGTTTTTATTAATCGTTTTATTCATAATAATCACATTTTATAACTATATAATCACACGAATAATATGTGATTATCAAAACCCTATTTTGTGATTATCTCGAACACATAATAATCACATTATATTAGAGAATAATCACATATGATTATCATGTTATATTTTGTGATTACTCTAAATAATTACAACAGTAACGACTGTAAAAAAATTCGAAAAAAAAATTAAGATTTTTTATTAAAATCTTTATCATAGCTTGCAAAAGTTATTTTAATAATAATCATTGAAAAAGTTTTGAAGAATGTGTTTTTGATATTTAAAAAGTGATTTTAAAGTCATTTCTAAGTTCTCACGATATTTATATTTTTTTATTTGAACATTCCCCTATACATACATACATACATACATACATATATATAGATTCTTTAGTAAGGAGTAACAATAGGTAATTGATATAATCATGTGGTTTGTTGATTTTGGTTCGACAACAAATGTCGTCACATGCCACAACGCCTCGTGGTGGTCGGAAGAAACAAGCTCCAAAACGAAACGCATTAGCACGAATCAAGGATTTAAATAGTAAGTTATCAAAAGGCTAGGTTTTATTCAATGACCTATATTGAGTATATTGAATATGATGCAATATTAGCTTGGATGGTGAATGACTCGCTTGATTATACCTTGTTACATTGTCGGGCGATGTAAGTGTGTTTTTACATTTTTTATTCATTTGTACACTTAGATAAATTTTAGTTTATTGTTCATCAGAATTGACTTTATCATTTTTATTGTCTTGATTTTAAGCTATATACCTTGGCTAAATGTAAAGGTGGCAACAAATATGCAATTTTAAACTCGTCACTCATCCATTGGCAACAATGTTTGACATACAAAGGTGTGGATGTCATCAATCACATTGGTGATACTTTTCTTGCACACGAACAAAAATCAACATTCATTGCATCGTTTTTGATTTGCCCTATCGAGCAATACGATATATTTAAGCTTATTGTTTAGTTTTACGTATATATGCATACATTATTTATACTAAGTTGTTTAAGCTTTTGTGTAGTGGTCACTGGGTATCGTATCTGAAATTCCCTTTCGAGCATAAGGGATTCTCTCAACACACATGGGAAGGACAATGGACCGTATTATTATAGTTTTTCAGAATTAGTTGAAAAGTAAGAATTTCATAATATTGACATTGAATTGACATTTGCTTCTAAAGTAATTAAACTTGACATGATTGCTTTTTAGGTGTTGTGACAACAAATTTGATTGGAGGTTTGCTGAGACAAATCATCCATATATATATATACCTATATATCTATATACAATTTTTGATTTGGTAATTGTGGTTGTGTAATAATAACTTATTTTTCAATTTGTGTAACCAACAACTAGCATCTTGGGATGTGGATATTACATGATTAAGTGGATATCGGATATGATATTTATCAAACAACATAACTTCGCAAACGATATAATATTTATACAATTTGTCTATTTGAACTAAAGTATCGTATTTGTGAAATAATGAACTATTTGTTTAATATGTTTATAGCTATGGAATGATAAAGATCGTGTGTCGACTGAAGAGTTGGATGATTGGTATTAAATGTAAGCAAATTAGAAGCTTGGATCTCTCTCACTTGTTGGTATACTTTTAGTTGCCCTATATTTCTATTTTTCTATTTTTTGTGGTTATTATCAGTGATTGATTTTTGAACTTATTTATAACTTGTTTGTACATGGATATAGATATGGTTTTTTTTTATCTTATTTATCAGTTTTGGTTTATTATTATGTGTCAAAGTATAGATACAAATATATTTAATCATCATTTATTATCACTGGTTGTGGTTGTGGTTGTGGTTATATTACTTTATTGTTATTATAAATCGGTTTATACCACCATGACAAAGAAAATATAATATAATATATATTATAGATTGGTTTATCACGACCGTTAAATATATAATAATTTAAAATAATATATATTATTGATCGGTTCATCATAACCGTGAAAAATTAATAATTTGCGTCAATTTTTTAAACAAATGTTTAGGTCGGTTTCAAAATAAATCATGTTTTCAGATCGGTTGTTTAAACACAACAAAAAATAAGTAATCTTTTGGATCGCCGTTATTTAGATCAGTTTTATAACCGATCTAAAAAACCTTTACAACCGATCTAAATAATAGTTTGTGTAGTAGTGTGTATATAATATTGTATGTTTTTCTCGTAAGCACAACACTTTATTATCTATGACATAGCGAAAACTTTCAAGAAGGTCACCCAACTTAGTTCCACATCCGCCCAAACACAATTTTTATGGAATTTGAAGTATTTATGGTCTCAAAATACATTATTTACGAACACTAAGTTTCATGTCCTGAGTTGATGTGAGATTTACTTAAGATGTTACTTTATGCATATTAACATGGTTTAAACTATGTCTATATATCTATGGTGAATTCGTTATTCTATTTGTTATATGTATGTCATACATTTGATGATCAAATTATAATGATAAGAAAATATGTTTACTTTTTATATATGGCTTCTCTATGACCATAAGGAGTATGGACTATTTGGTATGTATGTTGATGTATAATGATTGACATACCAAAATGATGAAAAGAACTTTGTAGCATTTATTTTAAAAAAGAACTCTTGCCTAGGAGAATTAATTAATAAATTCAACAACCAAAGTATTATGATCCACGAATAAATCTTGTGGATGCAGAATAAGTTGATGAAGCAAGAGGGAATTGATAGTGCATAACCGCCGTATGAATGAGGGAATGCATAAATGCATAATACAAAGGATTTAGATTTGGATGAATGATAATGGCACATCCATCCTTGTAGGTGGCATCATGTCATGGACTTAATTTATTCCATACTTTCCAACTCAATTATAAACCCTAATTTTATGTGGTTCCAAGTGATGGGAGTTAATGAGCTTTGAACCATTGCCAAATTGGGCTCTAATTATGACTCTATCTAACTTGCTAATGCTGTCCACAAGCTTAAGTATTCTCATCCTCTACAACTTTCTCGCGAATTTAATATGATCGGAATGACCTCGTGTTAAAAACCCTGGTACAAACATAGATAAGATTCTTAGATAGGTATGCAAATTAATCGATGTGTGATAGTAAGTTTGGCGGAGTAGTGTTGCTACGATTGGGATGGTTAACCATGACAGTAACTGAACTCGGGCTCAACTTCTAGACTTACTTTCCTTTGATTTTGTATAATGTCGGCGTGACTATAATAGTTCTACTTTACAATTAACTTCCAAAAGAATAATGAACTCAGATTTTATTTTCAAAAGGTTGAAATTGTAGCAACTTCGACTGTTCTATGCCATACCGTTAGGTCATCATGTGAGAGATAAATAATGTTCACTTAATATTTCGTTTCGATGGTGGTTCAACCAACTTATCCAATGTCACAGAAGAATTTATCCAATAAATCATGTATCTTCACAACCAACTGTGACACACGCTAAAGGCATGGAGGTTCTATTTCATTTGTTCAAAATGAGACTTTTGTAGCTATCTTGTGACTAAAATAAATTACACTCTTTAGCAGGTTGAAGTCAGCCTTGACATTCTCTACTTTTCACATAATCATGTCCCATGAGTGGGCGAAGTGTGGCGGCCAGTTATCATTCTTGATTAACGTTTTCTTTTTTAAATAAAGGAGATTCAAGTTTGGTGTAAATCTAGCTTTGATATAGAAATTAGAGTGAATATTGGTCATTTACAATATGAAAAATGATCGGGAGACCTAATTTCTTTTCCTAATTTAGGCCGAACAATACTATATATTAGTACAAACGTAAAATTGATTGATAAAACTTTTACAGTTTTAGACTTTATATAGTAAAACTTTTACGATTTTTATGTGACAAGAATCATTTATTAATGGAATTTCATAACAAAAACTATTATCTTTAATTCTTTGGACAATGACCATTGACAAGCAAGTAATATAATGTCAAAAATATTCAAATAATGCAGATAAATTAAACGGGACACACCTCGAGATCACTCCAACTAATAATACGACGAGAAAATCACTAAACTCTGCCTATCTGACCTTTGTTTTATAGCATGAAAACTGCACCTATTTTATAGTTATGTGATGTCTCATGTTTTCGTGACGTTGCTTAAATTATTTTTAACAAACTCCTGAAGTTATGTACTTGTCTTTATGTAACTTTCATATAATTATTTATGCTATATTAGCTACTTTCAAACATACAATGTTTCCGAAATTGAATCAGAACAAGTTAGGTTTAACTTATTATAGCACATGACTTTAAGAGAAAGAAGAAATACGTAAACGATATAGTAGCTAGGTAGGTGACGGTACCAGCCTCGTAATTAAGTTCATGCCTGAAAAGTTTTATATTGATCGAGGATTATCCCAAAGATCTGGCAAAAGGTTATATGACAACGTTTTAAGGATACGATCTTCGTTTTAAGGAGATTGTTTCTCTTGCAGTTTTTACAATGTGATGCGACATTATTTACTACTTGTAGTTAATATATTAGTAGAATTACAACACTTCATATACCCACACAAGTCAAAAAGTGTGTTACATCAATTTTGTAACTGATGTTTTATTAAAATATATATAGTTAACTAAAGAACAAGAGAACTAACATATCAAAAAAATTGACTAAAAAGTATAATCTAGTAATAAATGATATGATGTATACCGCATTCATTTCTCACTATTAGAATTAGAATGTTATTTTGCATGTTGTCTTATTGGCAGCTCGGTTTCTTAATTTATTGTTTGTACAGAAGTGTTTTGACGATTTCGTTATATACGTCACAGCCGTTTTCACTCTCAACCCAACAGGATTTGAAAGTTAAACGATTCTTAAGACTTTTACATTATAATAGTATTACTTTAAAAAGTCTTAGATAATATTGACCTATTTCGATTCACCAAACGGGTTAAAGTTACAAAAGACTCGATCGATTGAAGAGACGAGTCAACTGACATTTTAAAAGGATAAGTTTCAAATGTTTACATAATTAGATCAACTTATCAAAAGATTTGCAAAATAAGTAACAAGTTAAATCATGTCTAGTTTGGTCCCTAAATACCCTCGAACCCACGTCCATCTATCCATGAGCTATGCCTTTGAGCTTTTGATCAGCAACATTACCTCGATCACCTAAAGACACACATACAACCACAACAAACTCATAAGCTTAAAGCTTAGTGAGTACAAGGTTTGGACACATTGAAATAAGCAACTTAATTAAAACAAGTTTGTACAAGAATAAGAAATCGACAATAAATATGCAACTTGGCACTTTACCACTCCCTTTCCTACTAAGTACATACAAACCCTTTTTATCACCCTTGTTCCACCTGCACTATTGTTAGCATAGGATCCAATCTATATTATGGGTCATCGACCCATTTAACACCCTTGCCAAAAGGGCTTAACACTTTACTAATTGTAGCACATTAGTAGTTCACGGTTAGGAAAAGCAATGTACTCACCTTGGTCCTTTGCTAGAATTAGATACTAATCTCTTTAACATAATTAAGTGAATAAGCAAGAAACAATTAAACAATTCGCCATCAAACTTTCATCCAATAGTTTAGCCAACTTGTGCTGAATTCGATCACATATATTTTTATTAATATAAACCGAGCACAACTATTATACATGAGCATTGTCACAAAATAACTAAACTTTGACTTATGTGAATCAATTTCTCCAACATGCATGACTAATATGATATAATCAATCTTCAATACAACAAATTCTTGTTTTCATTAGTTCTAAAATTTCATTTATAATCAACGTTTCAAATCATCTAAAATATTCCATCACTTTTTATCAATTTTCTCCAAATTATATAAACATCCTAGGTTATCATGCATGTAATCTCATAATACTTAAAAACAAGTGTTTTATTTCATCGTCATCACTTTTATCAATTTTCTCCAAATTCTTGACCATTTAGCATCATCTAGTTCCAAGTGCTTTATTTCATCTCATTTTAAAATCAAATTACACAAAATAACTAAACTTTGACTTATATGAATCAATTTCTCCAACATCCATGACTTATATGACATAATCAATCTTCAATACAACAAATTCTTGTTTTCATTATTTCTAAAATTTCCTTTATAATCAAGGTTTCATATCATCTAACATATTCCATCACTTTTATCAATTTTCTCCTAATTATATAAACATCCTAGGTTATCATGCATGCTTTATTTCATCTCCTTAATGTCTCCCTAAAATACTTAAAAACATCATAGGTTATCATCCATGTAGTCTCATAATCACATAATCACTTTATGTAATAATTATGACTCAACTTTTCTGTTCAGCATTGACACACCTATTGCATTTCAACAAACTGACCACATAAAATGTTTTATTAGATTCTGATACTTAAGATAATATCTCCATATTTTGAGAGCAAAAATCCCCGATGCCAATTCTAAATCATGAGTTGGATAATTTCTCTCATACACCTTCAATTATTGAGAAACATAAGCAATCACCTTACCTCTTTGCATCAAAACACACCCCAAACCCAATCTTGAAGCATCGCAATAGACGACTACGTCCGTCGTTCTTTCAGATAGAACAAGCATGGGTGCTTGACTAAGTTTCTCATTTAACACTTGCAATGCTCTTTCTTGATCTCCTTTAACCCTTCATTCTTCTAGATCATAGGAACCTGATATTTGTAATTCTCGCACTAGGAATTTATAAGAACAATCTTCACAACTTCGTCAATTTTTTCTAGTTATGTAGTTTCAATGACAAAAAGGGTTATTCAACTTCCTTCATATGGGATGTAAAATTAGGAGTACTAAGTAGCTTACCCCAACAATCTGCAATACATTTAAAGTTGCTCGAGTCCATGCAACTGGAAGTATACCTTTGATTACAATCTAAGCAAACAGTCTTATAGGGCCACCGTTCTCATCTAACTACCATGACTTTAGAAACTCGGGTTTGAGTTTATTTTTGTTTGTCTTCCATAACTCCACTTGATTTTCATATTTCAGAGTAGCCACAATAGCATATATCCCTCGCCGTGATAAACAATAGGGGCTTATTTCACGCGACATCGAGTATTTCATAAGCAACTTGAAAGGCCTCATTTTTTAATTTTTTTTTTATATATACATGAGAAACTTCCATTTTACAACTATGTAATCATAGTGCCAAAAATGCAGTTTTCATTCAACAATTTCATATGAATTTATACATCAAACTTATTAAAGTTAAGTTTATCCATTTAAACACTAAATTCCAAAAGCAGGAACGTGTGCAAGTTCGATATTCAAATATGAGATCAAGAGAAGTAAACAACATCTACATGGGGCATCCACACGAAGTCTAAGCCAAACCCTTTCCTCAGTCATCTTTATTACCGTACACACCTGCTCCTACAATTCATAATCAACTAAACTATAAGAAATTAGCTTAGTGAGAATATAGATGCATTAAATAATAACAAGTATACATAACAACAAGGTGAACAACATTTGAAAATGGGTCTTAGACCCCGACCTTAATGTACAACGGATCCGTGTTCACGTTTTCCATCATATACACATAACAGCTATATTAGCACAAGGCCAAATTTAACAGCTTTGTGAGAGTCAACATCTATGATCAGCTACCACAAATTTTATTTTCTATATACAATACCGCTTAATAAATGATTACACAGCTAATTATCACAAATTCTTAAACAACATCATCGATACAATTCACCTACTTGGAATTCATCATAAAAAGATAGAAGTATCACTAGATTAGATGTTTGAATTCTCTTACAAGTATGTAATCTGAATTCAAAAATTTAATCTATATACTTAGCATTCTATATACTCACCTTGTACTTTGTGTGGCAATGAATTGATAAGACGTCCTTCCCTTCCTATAGAATATATTACATAACATGATGCATTTCAATCAGCACAATTTTGAGCATAACAATCATCAGACTAATCTTCCTATCCTTAATTTACCTCCCATTGTATATCCTGCAGTTTGACTTTTAAAAATCAAACTAATAGCATTCACCCTTTTTAATCCTTCTTAAAATCGATTTATACTAAACATTCCTTTTTATTATCAACTTTAATATATATTCACCATTTTACTACTAATTTAAGGATTAATCATCCCACCATGAGATTAAACTTTTCTATGTCAAACTTTCATAATCTAGTTGACGCAACTACATCAACTAATTACAATGCACCACCTAATATATATCTTCATACACCTCTCCTAGACAACAACTTTTGAGTGTAAACATCTGATAGAATTCAATTCTACTCAAACATCAAGTTCCCCTAATTTCTAGGTTAGAGGTCAAGAACAATTACCTTGAAGTCAAAGATGGAGATTGAAGATGAATCTCTATTCTTGAAGCCTAATAGAAGATCACTAGCTCCCATCTTCTTTTTCTTCTTCTTCTTCTTCTTCTTCTTTTGTTTTTGTATAAGCAAGGAAGTTAGGTGGGGTATTTAAGTGGAGAGCAAGTGTTTGTGTGTGCACCATTCTGGAATCAGCATTGTATAATACAGCAGAAACAGGCTCACCAGGACGGGTGAGGGCTACCCGGACGGGTGACCTCCCTTTTTGGCTCCCTTTTAGAACATGTCACCAAGTCCAGCATTCATCAAACAACACTCACCCGGACGGGTGATTTAAACTCCCCCACTATCTGTCCCCAGATCACCCGGTCCAACGATCAACCACCCGGCCAAACAACAAGTCACCCGGACGGGTGACCCATCACCCCGATGGGTGATGATCCATTCCAGCCGTTTTCTGCATTTAATTTTTTTGAATGTTACAACCTTTGTAGCTCACTAAGTGTTTAGCAACAAGTAAGATACTTTGCTTGAGAATATAACTTTTTTAAGTTAATCACCGTCTTACCTTATTTATCTTCTAATTTCCCAAAAGTACCAAACAGAGCTTCAATTTCTATGTTTTGATCATGCCATGATTCTTTCTTTGCTCTTCTAACCCATACCAAACTGCCAAGGATATAAGCACCATTAGAGCAACTAATAGCATCACTTGAGTATTTGAATCTTATGAAACCAAAATGGGGGTTCTTTGGTTTTAAATATTATCCTTAAACTCAAAGCAGTGCCAAATCACCTACCAAAGTTCGTCAAGAAAGAATTGTAAAAAATGCAATGTCCCTCCTAAATTCATATGCATGATTTCTACTATCTTCATCTCCAAACTTAGCTTCCGACGGTATAGAGTCTTCAAAATGTGTATTTTTAAACAAACTCTTCTTCACTGTCTCTGCTTTAGATAGTTTCCTACCAAACCCTGGTGGAGCTTCAGGTGTGACCGATTCACCGGATGACACCGAACCATTTGGTTTTGACAATTTCTTACTAAGTGTCGGGGTTAAAGACCTAACTGTAGACATCGCCCTAAACCTTGAGACCAATAGTTTGCATTTCTTTTAAGAGATAATTTACTAATTTACTATTTATTAACCCATGGGGATATGGCTTGATTCTTAAAATGGAGTTTCATGTTGATTCCTCTCGACTAAAATTTCACCAGACTGCTTCGAAAAAAAAAAGTAAATAAAATACTTGAATATGTAAAACTGAATAATGTTCATTAATTCAATAATTGTGCGAAACATAATATAAATATATGACAAAGCATAGATGAGCTAAGCCCAATATAAAATAGTCTAGTCTAAATAATAACCCATTAACACCCCCCTGCAGTTGGAGCGGTAGAAGGTTGGACGTTCAAACTAGCGCAAAACTCGTCAAATAACACATACGGTATGCCTTTGGTAAATATATCAGCATACTGGTAGCGTGAAGGAACGTGCAAAATGCGAAACTAACCTACAGTAACCTGATCGCGCACAAAGTGAATGTCAATCTCGATGTGCTTCGTGCGCTGATGTTGCATGGGATTAGAAGAGAGATAAACGGCACTAACATTATCAAAATACAAAAGCATAGAAGAAAATAGCGAGAAATGAAGCTCTCGAAGAAGATTTCGCAACCAAGAAGTCTCTGCCACGACATTGGCAACACGAGAGATAGTATACTGTCACTTAGAAGACCAGGGTAGTAAATTTTCGCCAAGAAAAACACAATATCCCGAATTAGAGCGGCGAGTGGTTGGCCAATCAGCCTAGTCAGCATCCGAATAAGCTATCAATGAAGAAGTCAAAGAGGAATATAGATGCAGGCCATGACCCAACGTAACCTTCACATACCGTAAAATACGTTTGAGAGCCGCAAGATGAGACTCCCGAGGATCATGAATATAGAGGCATAAATGT
This sequence comes from Logfia minima, assembly GCA_963921325.1. Classification (NCBI taxonomy): domain Eukaryota; kingdom Viridiplantae; phylum Streptophyta; class Magnoliopsida; order Asterales; family Asteraceae; genus Logfia; species Logfia minima. The sequence continues at coordinate 5,719,137 of OY992766.1, read as the reverse complement.
TGAACTGCATATGAGAGGTTAGGCATAGTAAATGTGAGGTACAGTACGACCTCAGCTAGACTCCGATACATAGTCAGATCAGCAATCGGAACACCATTAGCACCAATTTTGGAGTCTGAATCAACTAGAGTACGACATGATTGACAATTCAGCATACCTACACGCTTAAGAATCTCCACTACATACTTTTTCTGAGAAAGAAACATCCTGGTATCAGTACGAGAAATCGAGATGCCAAGAAAATAGTTTAGCGGAGCAAGGTCAGACATGGAGAACTATTGGTGTAGTGAAGCAATAATATGCTGCAGAAATGCTGGAGAGGATGCAGTCAGAAGAATATCATCAACATATAAGAGTAGATACTCGATATTTGATCCCTTCCGAAAAATAAAAAATGATGAGTCACACGGTTGTAATAGAGACCAACACGAGTAACATAACTCGCAAACTGCTAAAAACAAGCCCGAGGTGCCTGTTTAAGACCATATAAAGATCGTTGTAAAAGACATACATGATCAGGTCGTTGCGGGTCGCGAAAGTCAGGGGGCTGATACATATAGACAGTCTCAGATAAAGAGCCATGTAAAAATGCATTTTTGACGTCTAGATGATGAATCGGCCAGCGTCGGGAAACTGCAAGACTAAGCACCGTGCGAATGGTAGCCGGTTTGACAACTGGGCTAAAGGTCTCATCACAATCAACTCCTACCTCCTGGTTGCGTCCATTAGCGACCAAGCGAGCCTTGTATCTGCTAAGTGATCCATTCGCAAAATACTTGTGCTTGAACAACCACATAGAACGAACAATGTTCACGTTAGATGGTCATGGCACAAGAATCCAAGTATTATTTTTAATAAGCGCATTGTATTCATCAAGTATAGCACTTTTCCGTTTAGGGTCATTTAAAGCATTAATGTAGCTTTTTGGTGTAGGTGAAATAGTGGACACATTAAGATTAAGACACGAAGGGGGTTTGTTTTTACCTATTTAGAAGCGAGTGACCATAGGGTGAGTCGAGGTAGGGTTGGACAACGATTGAGTGGAGGGGGAGGTGGAGGCATGTTGGGTTTCGAATGCGGTGGCTGCGCCAGGTTGGGCCGCTACAGTTGAAGTGGGGTTGGTATTTGGGTTATGGGGATTAGAGTGGCAGGTTGGGCCTTGTTTTGAGTGTGGGCCGAGTGCGATGGAGTTTGGGTCGGTGGAGTAGAGTGAGGCACATAAGAGTAGGCTAGTAATTGGCGGGCTATAATGTTTGGTTCAGTATCAATAAAGGAATAAGAGGGAGCATGGTTAGGTGTGACAGAACCATATGGGAATATAGTCTCGTCAAATGTGACATTGCGAGAAATTATAATTTTGTTAGTAGCAAGATCTAGGCAACGATACCCACCGTGATTGGATGGGTAGCCAAGAAGGATGCAAGGGGTCGAGCGTGGGGCAAGTTTGTGTGGGGTATCTAGGTGGGGATAGCAGAGATAACCAAAGAAACGTAAAGTTGAGTAGGTGGGTTTGGTGTTGTACAGGCAAAAGTGTGGAGTCTCTTTATTAATTGCGGGCGAAAGTAAAATGTTTAGGAGATAGTTTGGCCATGTGAAGCGCGAACGAGAGGGTCCGAACGAGGTTATTAATAGTGCGAATCATTCGTTCAGATTTTTCGTTTTGTTGTGAAGTGCGAGGACATGAAAAACGTATATGAATTCCATGTTTGGTGAAAAGTTGGTTAAATGTGGTGTTGTCAAACTCACCACCGTGGTCACATTGAAATGTTTTAATTTATTTATTAAATTGCGTCTTTACAAAAGAACGAAATTGTAAAAACTTAGCAAATGTATCAGATTTAGAGGCCAAAGGATAAACCCACAGATAATGAAAAAATGGTCCAAAAAATGACATAGTTTTTAATACCACTACTACTCGAAAGTGGGGAAGTCCAAAAATTCGAATGAACAAAATGAAAAGCATAATCAACTATAGTGTCGGAAGTAGTAAAGGGAAGTCTCACATGCTTGCCAAGCTAACAAGCATGACAAAGCAGGGGAGACTTCGTTTTATTACAGAAAATGACGTTACTAGAAAGAAGAGAACGTAGCACATCACTTCCAGGATGTCCTAGTCGTTGATGCCACATGTGTTGACTAGTGATGAGAGCGTGAGGATAGATGGTGTGTTGGTTGGGCTTCATGACAGGGTACAGGTCTTCGGTGCTATCACATCGGAGGAGGATTTGACGAGTCAAATAATCTTTTACATAAAAATCAAACTCGTCAAATTTAATTGAAACTTTGTTGTCACGGGTATATTTACAAACGTAGATTAAATTTTTGACAATATTAGGGGTGACAAGAACATTATGTAAGTGAAGTGGACGATGAGGATTAGGCAAAGTGCTATGACCCGTGTTGGTGACGCGTATGGAAGCACCATCACCAACAAAGACAAATGGATAAATGAGTTTATTAAATAAAGTACTAAGATTATTTGCATTAGATATTAGATGGGAGGACATACCTATCCATGTTCCAAGTTGTGTCCACTGAGTTTTAAGGAATCAAAGCGCTAAAAGCTCGTGGAATGCCAAGCTTGGAGATATTGTATGTTGTAGTTGAATTCTGTAAAGTACAAAGTACCATACGGCTGTTGGTGGGCTTGCAAAGAATGTTGATCATGTGACAGTTTTCGAAAGAGCTCATATTGGGTTATTAATTGTTGTTGTATTTGAGCAAGTTGGAGTAGTTGAGTCTGATCTGATACTTGAAATTGATTTAAATGATTAATCTTTTGTGTGTGCGAAGTTGATAAAATATATAATACGGTAAAAAGTAAGATCAGCAGGAGAGGGTTTTTGGGTTTTTATATCTGTGACACTCAAATAATATAATCACACAAATGTTCTTCGACCAAAGCCACGTGATGATAAAATATTATTCAGGAAGGTTTCTGAGTTTTTATGTTTACGACAAGATATCGTCTAATATTATTTGTTGTGAGAAGGAATCTTAGGAATTATGTAATAATGACCAGGATGATAAGAGGAGTATTTAACTAATGTAATATGAGAAATCTTTGAGTGGCAGTATCAAGACGATGAGTTGTAGCAGTTAGAACGATCGAAAGTTTGAAGAAGGTGGTGAGGAATTTTTAGGGTTTAGGTATGCTCCGATACCATGTAATCAGGACAAAACTCTCACAACACGTTATCAGGACAAAACTCTCCTCTGAGTTTTAAGTTATCACTTCGGTTTTCCTTCTGCAATAGCTTTCGAGCACAAGTCTCGACCATCAAACGGAGTTAAGATTTAAAGTTTACTTTTGAGGTACAATCTTCTTTTCCTCCTAAACTTTTCATTCATTTAATTTCACTCTTGTTAGTCGTACACGTATATGAAATCTGAATGTCATATAAATCCAATTAATTTGTATTCTCTGGGATTACATTATTTGGGTGTTTCTTGTTTCTCGTGAATTAAACATAATACTAATTTATCGTCAACATCATTACTTTATAAAACCAACTTAAGTCTTATTTTTATCTCTCAATGTTCTATATTATTATTTGCTTTTATTTGAGTATGTTCCGTAATTGAACGATATATATTACTATCTTTGAAGATGCTGTTGATCGATTAATTTTATAAGGATTGTGTGTCTATTTAATTCTCGTATAATCTAGGTGATTTATTAATTTTGTTGGATGAATTTTAATAATTAAAAGGCATTGATGATAAGGTTCAACTTTATATCCATTATAACTTACAAACATAATGATCATATGATTCCAGAATGTATATGACGGTGGAAGGTTATGATATGGTAATTGATGTAAAGGATGGACATCACATTGGTAATGAGTCTAATTCACGTATGAAACATGGTAGACTGATTGGTTCCAAAGATAAAGTTCCTCGAAAGAAAAAGGGAGCAAATAATCAAGATGGTCAAACCAAGGAAAATGATACGCCAGAACGTCCTCTTGGTGAGATTTTAGACATGATGGTTCCAGAAGAACCTCGAGTACCTGAAAATGAAGAGATCTCAATAAATAAATCATGTCTAGAAAGCTATGGAACCGAAATGCAATCGACGTCGATGATACATTTGCATATAATGTAGCGCTAGAAGTAATGGAAGATGATGAGGATCAAGAACCAAGATCTGTTAAAGAATGCAAACAAAGAAATGATTGGCCAAAATGGAAAGACGCAATTGAGGCAGAATTGAACTCTCTCGTGAAACAAGAAGTTTTTGGACCAATAGTTAAAATACCTAATGATGTAAAACCTGTGGGATATCCGTGGGTCTTTGTGCGAAAGAAAAACGAGAAAAATGAAATTATTAGATATAAAGCCCGATTGGTTGCACAAGGTTTTTCGCAAAGACCTGGAATTGATTATGAGGAAACTTATTCCCCGGTGGTGGATGCAACGACTTTTCGATATCTTATAAGTCTGGTAGTACAAGAAGGAATTGATTTGCGTCTAATGGATGTAGTGCCGCTTATTTGTACGGTTCACTTGATACTGAGATTTACATGAAACTTCCGGAAGGTATTAATCTGCCTGAGTCATGTAAAGGAGGTTCTCGAGAACACTATTCGATAAAATTGAATAAATCTTTATATGGGCTAAAACAATCCGGACGTATGTGGTATAATCGTCTGAGTGAGTATTTAGTAAAAGAGGGATAATAAAAATGATTCTATATGCCCATGCATCTTTACCAAAAGATCCGGATCCGAGTATGTAATCATTGCCGTATATGTGGATGATTTAAATATCATAGGAACCCCCAAAGAACTTCCTAAAGCAATTGTATATTTAAAGAGTGGATTCGAGAAGAAAGACCTTGGAAAGACAAAGTTTTGTCTTGGGTTACAAATTGAACATCTCAAAAGTGGAATCCTTGTGCACCAAGAAGCTTACATAGGAAAGATCTTGAAAAAATTTTATATGGATAAATCACATCCACTTAGCACTCAAATAGTAGTAAGGTCACTTGATGTTGAAAAAGATCATTTCCGACCTCCAAAGGATGATGAAGAAATTCTCGGTCAGGAGATACCTTACTTGAGTGCGATTGGAGCATTGATGTTTCTCGGTGGTCATACACGACCTGATATATCGTTTTTTTTTAAATCTATTAGCGAGATACAGCTCGTGTCCTACAAGGAGACATTGGAATGTAATAAAGCAAATATTTCGCTGACTTCAAGGTACGAAAAATATGGGTTTATATTTTACTAACCAATGCAAAACTAGTTTAGATGGATATGCAGATGCAGGATATATGTCAGATCCACATACTGGACGATCCCAAACTGGTTACGTCTTCACACACGGTGGTACAACGATTTCTTAGCATTCGGTAAAGCAAACGATCACAGCGACTTCTTCCAACCATGCGGAGATTCTAGCAATTCATGAAGCAAGTCGAGAGTGCATTTGGTTACGAAATGTAATACATCACATTCGTGGTTCTTGTGGTATTTCATCTGGACAAGAGCCTACGGTGCTATATGAAGATAATGCGGCATGCATCGTTCAACTCAAAGAAGGCTACATCAAAGGTGATTGAACCAAGCATATTGCACCTAAGTTCTTCTTCACGCATGATTTACAAAAATCTGGAGATATCATTGTTCAACAAATTCGTTCAAGCGAGAATCTGGCAGACTTATTTACCAAGGCGCTTCCAAATTCTACATTTCAGAAACTTATTCGTGACATTGGGCTGCGTCGACTAGATGAACTCACCTGACGCGCTGCACTCTTTTTCCCTTAATTATGGTTTTATCCCGCTGGGTTTTCCTAACAAGGTTTTTAATGAGGCAACATCCTCACGCGTATATTAAAGGCTACCTAGGTAAGGTTTTAACGAGGCATAAGCTTTAACTAATGGACACCAAGGGGGAGTGTTATAGATAAATGTGGATGTCCATATCTATTAGGAATTAGAATCCTACTAGATTAAGTATACTTGGAGAATACTCCATTGTAATCTATATATACTTATTATCTCATGAATAAGATACATCATTCTCTTCCTCTTAATCCTTACTTTCACGACAAAATTAAAGTTTGTCATCAGTTTTGTATTTGGATTGTGGGTTTTATGGGCAACTTATTTCCTGTCTAATGTTTGGGCTCTGGATTCCATTACGGATTTAGGTACCAGTTGGGCTTGATCGTTTAACTAGTATGGGTTTGTGAGCCTGATAAATGGTCCAAGCTATAGTAACAAATCATCATATTGTTTTGTCCGATGTCCATATCCAACTTCTTTTTTTTCCTTTTCATTTATTTATTTTTTAATGTACCACAAGAACACTTTCATTTACAAACATATAGGAGGTGTTTGTTTTGTGGTTTCTGTAATGGATTTTAGGAATTGAGATGATAAAAAATGCTTGTTGTGAAAGGTTAACTTTTGATATTAGATGCAATCAAACTAGTTTTTTGGACTTCAACTGGGTTACTGACACAAAATGGATGACCACATATCAATGTCTTTTTTTCTCGCACCTAAATCTGAAATTTTATGTTTCTTTCATATTTTTCAATTATTTTCTCTTTCTTATTATATGTAAGAGTAATAATAATAATCAAAACCTAAACCAAAGTTGTAAAACAAACAAGTTTTTAATCAAACCAAATACTCAATTTCTTCGATCTCTTTCAAACTTATACCCATTAACAATCTCATATATAAACCAAACACCCATTAGATAAGTGTCTCAAAAATTTCACTAGAGTATTTTCGGATATTTTATTTGCATATGAAAAATGTACCGAAAAATTATGGTATGTACTGCGACTTAAAAAGGACAAAAGGTATGGAGAGTAGATTTTAGTGGTAAAATGTGAACAAAATATGTTGTTCACTCAATTTTACCAGTACCTAATAATAGACAATATCACCAGATATAATGATAATTTTGAGTTATGAATGCTTTACTAAGAGTGCTCCCAGTGGTTGCTTCGGTTGCCAGTCGATTTCAACTGACGAAACCGACACTAATGGTACGGCGCCGTCGGTTGAAATCGTCAGAAAATCGATGGAGCTTCAGTTTTTTTGTGAGCCTTTTTTTTTCTTGTTCTTCAATTGCGGAATATGATGAGGATGATGGCACGGCGCAGAGGTTTTTTTAAGAAGCATGTTGTATAATGGGTTTAATAGTTAGGGTTTGTTTGGGCTTATCCTAATAACTATTTTGGCCCAAAAATATTTGTAAAGTCCATATTTTGTAGAGGATGATATATTTGTTATTGTAATGTTTTATTAGTAAATGTAATATTTTTTTAAATTGATATAATATTTTTATTTTAATGAAATGTGTTTTATTTTAATTAGTGTATTTTAAATAATTAAATAATGGGAAAAATAACCAACCGTCACTAATGACAGTGGTCAGTCAGTTGTTAGTCGATTTCAGTTAGTTTTTAAAAAAAAAAGATGACGTGACACTAAGATTACGGTAAATTTCAGTCACGAATGAAAATGACATAAGTGTTGTTCTTTATTGGCTCATACCTACCGCCGCCATTTGTCATCGTCTTCACAATCACCATCATTCGCCATAACCTCTTGTGGTCTCCCCTCTATATGTGATGTTATTCAGGCTTGCTGGTCTTTTTCGTTCCCCTACATTTTCGACTCGCGCTACATAGAAATGTAGAATTTATAAGGGCTAGATCAAGGACAACTGGACAACATATACCTTCTGATGAATGCTAAACTTAAAAATATCGTATTTTGGTTTTATATCCATGAACCGTATTTAAGATTTCTCTAAGATATGAGTCTCAATCACATCGAAGTCAATGTTAAAGTAACCAATTTTCCTATATTATTTCATTATATCAACAACCAAGTACATCAATCAATAATATTGTTACACGTCTTGTATATCTTATCTTGCTATCCAATATTTATTATATCAGTCTTACCTTCACTTCTCTTCAAAGTTGGTTCCACCCATTTATGGACTTAACATGAACTAAAATGGTTTTAAATCATAAAGAAAATATATTAGCTCATAGTGTTAATGGATATAGATTACGGTCTATCAACCTGTCAAACAGCAATAATGCTACTGGTTGATATACCAGATACAAGTATATATAGTAAAAACACGAAACCCTAATATAATAATGAGTCAAACTCAATACATGTTTACAAAGGAATCAATGGGCTAAATAATATGGAGGACTTATTCAGTCAACAACATGCAGTGTTTACTTGGACCTTAATTCTAAAGGGAGAGCTGAGTGAATTGTAACCCATCCAGCCACAATATTAGTGTACTCTCCATTCAACCAAATTATTTTCTGTCCTACCCTCTTGTATCTCTTCCAAACTTCTACGCCAAATCAAAACTTCATTCATCTCATAAAATAAAATCCATCGTTCGACATACTCTGCTCCATGGAGACTGATTCCGGCTGCCGCTATGCCAGCTTCTGCTGATTTGCCGTCTCAGCTCCATCACCAACAAATTTCTTTGTCAAACTCAACTTGTCTCACAAATATAGTTGATTTTTCAAGTTCCAACCATTTAAGTTTTGTGAAAAGTAAATATCAATGGAAGTTTGTTTGGTTTGAAAAAAATCATTGCAATTGGAAAATGATGGTGATGATTGTAGAGTCGGTTCGTGAGTTGGTAGTGTAATGGGTGTTTTTTTCTTTTTTAACCATTTAGGTTTTTATCATTCAAATTGTATTAAGTATAAAAAGTAAAAGGTAATCTTTTAAAAACATTCATATGAATATGAATATCGGGTATAATAGTCATATATACTAAGCAGAGAAATGCCTATTCAATTTTTAATTTAACACAAGTCTATAGAATCTTATTAAACTGTGAAACATCAAAGATGCAAGCTGATCAAAATGATCATAATAGAGCTACTCTGAGAACCCAAAATATCTCTAATACATTAGTTGTTGAGTGTCAACAATTAGAAAATAATCATCAGTCACTAATTGTTAAAAGGACTAACAAAAGTGTTAAGGAGAAAGAAGAGGATAAAGTAAAGGTCAAAGAACAATCCTATGATGATTCAAATGAAGATCAACTTGGTCAGTTGAAAAGAGATATGACTATGTTGGTATCTAATTTTAGAAAGTGAATTAGAAACACCAAAATCACTGGTACTTCCAATGTTTTGAAACCCGGTTTTTTGGGTGACCTCGTGGATTTGCCGGTTCCGATCGAACCGGTCACACCAACCGGTCCAACCGGATTCCAATTACTTGTTAGCCCACCATTCAATCCCAAGCCCAACAGTCCACTTTTAATGTTGTTGATAGTTTTGGGCCCATATCATAGCCCATGTTATTACATAATGGCAAAATCAAGGCCCACCAGCACAGAAAACATAAAAATCGGATCTGCAAGATGGGATCTCAAATCTTTGGAAATCAAATGACCACTTGGTTACTTTTTATATATGCATTTATTTATATGTATATCGTTTTCAAGAATTAAAAAAAAAGACATATATATATATATATAAATAAACCGGGTCTATCCAGTCCGTGTCACTGTGTCAACACGGTCCGACCGAAAAATCGGCCGGGTTTGACCAAGTTTGACTTGCACATCAACCCGGGTGTAGTTGGCCCGACTAGGGTCTTGAATCCGGTTCAACCAGCTGGGTACTTCTATCCCTGAAAAGTCTAAATCAATAAGTAGTTGTTACAACTGTGGCAAACCTAGCCATTACGTTGTTGAGTGTAGATTGAAACCAACAACAAATCTCACTGACCAGCGATCAAACTCTAGAGGGAATAAGTATGAAAAGTACAAAGTCAAGTACAAGAAGCTGAAAGCACTCGCTAAGGGGTGGCAAAAAGAAAAGCAGGGACTTATTTGTTGAAGAAGCATCTTTCAATGACTCTGACACTTTATCATATGATGATGGAGATGAGGCACTGATATGTCTAGACAAGAACTATTGTCTAATGGCAAATTATGTTGAATTCCAAGTTGACATGACTGAAGTCGCTATGAAATTTGCAGCAAGTGGTTGGGATCCTGATACATTATCTAAGGTACATAAGTTCATATCATGCTCCCTGAAAGAGAAACAGTAATTGAATGTCTAATTGTTGATTTATCAAACTCTTGACATTCAAAATGTATTGAAAATTGAACTCACTAAGTTAAAGAAAAACATGGTTAATCAGCAAGATAATAAGCATAAAATTCAGACTTTGCAAAACGATCTTGATGCTCAAATCTATACAAATCAAATATGCATTCAAGAGAAATCATATTTGAAACCCAATTTCAACAACTTAAAAAGGTTGTGGACTCTTGGTGTATTTCTGCACACACACACACACACACACACACACACAAAAAAAAAAAAAGTCTCTTAGTGTATAAGTAATCAAATACCAAAACAAGTAAAAGTTGTTATAGGACGAGATTATCAATCTGCTGCATCACTTACTGATTCATCCATAATTGATCCAATTTTCAATACAACTGATGTTTTCTCTAATATCTCCCTTGAGCAAATATATGTGTTCAGTGACCCAAAACAAAATAGATTTGTAAAAGCTTATGTAGTCACTTAGGATAGACCTCTTATTTCCACTATTCAAATCACTAATAAATGCTCCGCCACTCTCAGTGACTTAAAAAGATACAGCAAAAACAAAAAGGTTACGACAAAATCTTCAATGTCTAAAACCTTAAAACAAAAGTTACTAAATGAAACTAAAAGAGAAGTTACAAAATGTTATTTAACTTAGCAAAGAGAAAGGACAAAATATATTAACAAAAATTGTTACAAATGTGGAAACAGAAACCACCTCACTGTTAAATGCACATAGACTTCACTGAAATCGAATGAAGCTACTGGTGTATCAAAAACAATTTATCCAAATCAATGAAAGCCAAATCCGAGGCTTGGCCAATATCAACCCATCCATGGATGGGTTCTATTGTTAAACTAATCTCTATTGATTGTGCAAGGCTTTTAAGAGAAACTATCTGGTATCTATACAGTGAATGTTCTAGAAATATGACCGGATGTAAGTCCCTGCTCAGTGACTATCATGAAGAAAGGGGTCCTGATGTCATTGTTGGAGATAACAATGTTAGGATACCAAGGGTTATGGTGTTTTAAGCAATGGAAAAGTAATGTTAAAAAAGATGGCTTATGTTGAAGGATTGAAACACAATTTGTTAAGCATTAGTCACTAACTCCAAGAACAAGGTGTTATTTGATCATGAAGCTTGTGTTGTGAACTCTTCTCCAAATCATTCCTTTTTAATAGTTATTTATATTATATTTTCATAAAACTTTCTTACTTCAATTTTTCTCATACTCTTTTCATGTAAAAATCCTCCTTTTCTTTTACTTTTTCTTTTCTTCTTATTCACTTCCTATTCTATTTAATAAATAAATAAATTTCTTATCCTTTATCATATTAATCCTACTCAAAATCTTTTCGATCAAATCATTTTTTTAACTAATATCTTATACTCTTTATTATTTTTTACTTTATCTTGATCATAAAATGTTTATTCTATCATTTACAACTTTTCCTATAATAACTAGATTCTATATCTCCTTCTTCATCTTGTTCTTTTTTATTCCTAAAATCCTAAAGTATCGATATCAAAAGTTGAAAATTATCGTTGCACTTAAATATTCATGGACAAAGATCTGATGCAGCCATAACAAGCCATCTAACGCAAGCCAATGCAAGCAAAAAAACCAATGTAGCCAACACAAGCCAATGGCCAGCAAAGCTAGCCAATGCAACCAATTCACGAAAAAGGGTTGCTGCCACCAAAGACTTCTCTTCTTACAAGTTATGTTTAAGTTTAATTGTTCATCTTTCTCCTAAAGGGAGCGTATTATAGAATATTATTTAGCTAATGTTTAGATTTTTTATGATTAATTATTAATTAACTTTAGTTAATATTTATCTTGTTTAGATTGATTTAGTTTCCTAATAGGATTATTTTTTGTGTTTACCAAGCTTATCTTAGTCTATGAATATAAGTTCATGGAATCTTTCTCATTCAATTAATAATAATAATAATAATAATAATAATAATAATAATAATAAATAATAATAATGCTCTTTTATTATTTAACAGGAAGAAGGGCAGGAAAAAAAGAAAGCAGTCATACGGGAAGGATGGAAAGAAGGGATCCCGAAAATCATGAAGGAAAGCGGGGGGAAGAAATGGGGCATGAAGGGTAGACGGCAGGCACACAGAAGACGCAAGGAAAGCACGCTGACAGGAAGACATACAGAAGTGATGGAAGGAAGGCAGGCTGGCAATCTGACAGGAAGGCACACATGAAGGATGAAAGGATGGCAGGCAGGCAAGCATGGAGGGAGAAAGGGAGGGAAGGGGCATGAATATTGATTTAGCTTTTATGTTAGCAAGTATATTTATTTTTCCTTCTATAAAATAAATGTATCGTTTGAATATACAAATATTAACTAAATGTTTTATTTATTTTTCCGCTATTCTATTTATGTGATACGACAACTAAAGCAAATTAGGTAAAGAAAAGACGATATGATTTTGGGTAATTAATTTAACCCTAGAAACGATGAGACAATATTATAACTACCTAGGAAGAAGTTTAGCTTTCATGATAAAAAATAATTAATATAGAGAACTTAAATAATTATATAGAGAACTTAAAGAGGTTGACACAATTGTTAAAACTTCTCTGTTTGACATTGTTTTTGCAATTAATCGGTTCAAAATATGGCTATTTTTCATTATTTCAATAATATGTGGAACTTCTTAAGATGTTTTGGTTGTTTACTAATTTGCATGTACGGAGTACGTTATATAAACAGTTTTTAGACGATATTGTGTGTTTTTATGTAAAAAAACTCGGACTTGATAACTATGAGAGACTCAGTACTCAATATAATTCTCATGGACACTAAATTTCAAGTTCTTTGTTTGTATTGATTTTATTTTATAGTTATCAACTTTATCATTTTCAAAATTAGATGTCGAGAATTTCCTCTAGTTTATATATTTTTTTCATTTTTCATAAACATACATTATCTTCTTCATGGTATTACTTGGCTTTGCAGGAAACCTTAAATGACTAATAAACATTGTTTACTAGCTTTTCCTAATTGTATTAAATTTTTACAGGATATACTCAAGATCATACTTATTAAAACTAAATTAATAGATAGAACCTAAAGATCTTGTCATTTAATTAATTTATCGGCTTAGTAAAGTGTATCTGAGGTGATATTCATATACCTTAGTAATAGTAAATTATTAGTCACACTAGTTAAACAGTCGGAGTATTGTTAAACGTTAATTTGATATATTTGTTTGCACTTAACTGTTATATAAATAAGATATTTTTTATGTGGTTACAATCAACGATATATAAAATGAAAACAATATATATAAATTATATGATTATAACATATCAATTATTGCATATATAATTTATGTAATAGCCATTTAACTGTGCAACATCTAACTAGTTAGCATAGTAGGGTTTTGTCTATGGACTTTGAGCAGGCCTGGAGGTAGAGAGGTGTTCAATGGGCATCTGCACAGGGCCTTCAGTTGTAATGAGCCTCCACATTTTTAATAAGTTTATATATATATATATATATATACAAGCTCATTTCTCATTAAATATGTAAATTCAATAATTTTGAGCCTATTTTATAATCAGATTTCAACTTTATTTTGTCCATTCAACAAAATAGGGCCCAATAAAATTCTTATAGTCCAGTAGTTAATTTTGTTCCTGAGCCTTCTGACTTTGACTACGAAATAGATGTATAACAAAGTTGTGAAAACTAAACAGTAAACATATGTATTGAATATAAATAAAAAGTACACACATGGTCTTGTTATCTGTTAACTAGTTTCGACGTTTCGTCATACTCCTTGATTTTGGTCTTCTCAATTTCCCTTGTATTCGACTCCATAATTCAGGTAAGACTTAAAAAGTTTTAAATTGTAATTTTTTATTTTTTTTATTTTGATGAAAGTCAGATATTTCACCTTTTAGGGTTTGTATTAATTATGAACTTAGATAATTCAAGTTTGGCATTATGTTTAAATTTTATACGTATTGAATTCTTTTTATGTTTGGTCGGTAATTAAACATTTTTTTATTATTGTTACAAAGTTTTCATAAATCATGCCTCCTAAAACAATAAGACACTATGATTTCGAACATGAAAACGTAAAAAGAAACAAAGACGTGAAAAACTCGCTAAATCTCAACTTGGGGCTGTAAATAAACTTGTTCAAAGAAAGACACAAGTTTCTTCTTCGAATGAAAATATCGATGGTATTGAATGTGTTGATAATGATAATCATATAGATAACGAGGATGAAAATATTATTGGTGATGATGTTGGTAATAATGATATTGATAATGAAAAAGTTATCGAAGATGGTGTTGATGATATTGATAATGAAAAAGTTAACGAATATGGTGTTGATAAGGATGATGGTGCTAATGTTGATTATGCTAATGTCGGTGTTAGTGTTGGTCATGTTGACATAATTGATCTAAAACGTTGGGATGGTCTTAGTTCTGACATGGTTAAGATTTTGGTAGCAAAAGGTCCTAAAATAGATACATCTATTGTAAAGGGTCCAAAAGATAAATCTCTAGACGATTTTCTACCGCTTTTTATACTAGAGTTCTTTCAAATAATGAGAAGTGTGATAGAGAATGGCTTGTATATTCGAAGGAGCTTAACCAAGTATTTTTTTTTTTTTTTTTTTTGAAAAATATTTAGAAAAGGTGTAGGGAACGTTCAATTAGATAACGAGGGTTTTGCATCTTGGTAGCATCTTAGCACTAGACTTAAAGAACATGAAGTTGGAACTGAACATCTCACTAATATGGCTACTTGGTTTGACATGCGTCAAAGATTGAAAAGAATGAAACAATTGATAAGCAAGCAGAAGAGCTTCTTAAGAAAGAGAGACATCATTGGAAGAATGTTCTTTTAATCATTTCAATTGTGAAATTTCTTACTAAATATAATCTAGCATTTCGTGGATCATATGAGAGGTTGTATCATAATAGCAATGCAAATTTTTTGGGTCTAATTGAAATGTTGGCATAGTTTGATCCAATTATCAAAGAGCATGTGCGACGGATCAAAAGTGATGAAACACATGTTCACTATCTTGGTCATACCATCCAAAATGAGTTGATAATATTACTTACTCGAGAAATTAAATTGAAGATTATTAAAAGAATAAAGCAAGCAAAGTATTATTCTGTGATACTTGATTGTACTCCCGTTTTTAGTCATCAAGAACAAATGTCTTTGATATTGAGATATGTAAATGTCTCATCTACAAGTGTTAGTGTTGAAGAATCTTTTTTAGAATTTTTGGGTGTTGATGATACTACTAGTGAGGGACTTTTTAATGTTACACATGAAGAATTGAAGTCTCTTGGTCTTGATATTGATGATGTAAGCGGTCAAGGTTATGACAATGAATCTAATATGAAAGGAATATATAAAGGGGTACAAGCAAAATTCATAGAGATTAATCCTATAGCTTTATGTACTCCATGTGGTTGCCATAGTCTTAATCTTGCACTGTGTGACATGGCTAACACTTGTGGCAAAGATAGATAATTTTTTGAAATCATACAACGAATTTACACATTTTTTGCCAATTCTACTAAGAGATGGCAAATTTTGAAAGACAACATCACAAAATTGACTCTTAAATCATTGTCCACCACTCGTTGGGAGAATCGTGTTGATAATGTCAAAGCTATTAGATATCAAATCACATATATAAGAGAAGCTTTACTTCAAGTAGCGGAAAGTGATAAAGATGCTCAAGTTCAAAGTGCAGCAAAATCCCTAGCTGAAAACGAGCTTGGTGATTTTGAATTTTTAATCGCAATTGTGATTTGGTTTGAAATACTATTCACAACAAATTTAGTGAGCAAAAAGTTACAATTAAAAGATATGATTCTCAATGTTGCTCTTAAAGAAGTGAAAGGGTTGATATCTTACTTTGAGGAGTATAGAATTATAGGTTTGTCTAAAGCAATTGACATTGCCAAGGAAATTTCCATTCAAGTAGAAATCGATATGGTTTTCCCTCAAAAACGTTCATTTCGTAGAAAACGAAAATTTGATGAAAATCTAAATGACCAAGATTTTTTACTTTCTGCTGAAGAGTCGTTTAAGATTAATTATTTTTTGTACATTGTTGATCAGGCAATTGCTTCTCTTACAACAAGATTTGAACAATACATCACGTATGAGAAAGATTTTGGTTTCTTGTTTTCTAGTCGGAAGTTGAAGTCGTTCGACGACAACAATCTTAAGTCGCGTTGTAGTGATCTAGAAGATGTACTCAAGAATGGTGAACGGTCAGATATTGATCCAAATGAACTATTCGTGGAGTTAAGATTGCTCAATAGTTTCTTGCCCGATGAAAATATAGGACCGCTTGATTTTTTTAAATTTTTTGAAACATGTTAATTGTTTTCGTAATGCAATAGTTGCATATAGATATTGTTGACTATTCCCGTAATTGTGGCATCTACAGATAGAAGTTTCTTAAAATTGAAGTTGTTGAAGTCCTACATGAAATTGACAATGTCACAAGAGAGACTTAATGGATTGGCACTTATAGCTATTGAGAACGACATACTGGAGATTTTTTATTATGAGGAGTTGATCAACAACTTTGCGACCATGAATGCTTCGAGCATCGCACGATTTAAATAGTAGATTTTGATGAATTTTGATATGAAAACATTTTTTATTTATTTGTTACACTTCTTTTAATTTTTATGTTTATAACAATTTCATAGTAGTAATGAATATAATTTATTATATTATATATATAATATATTTAAAGGTCTTTTTTTGTCGTGACACCAAATCACTTAATTACTAGATCCAGATCTAACTTTAAATTATACATAAGTTGTGATATTTATAATATTATTTATTTTTTCTAAAAAAAAATATAGGCGCACATTCAATTGTTATGCTCAATATTGTATCCCAGAGTTCCACATATCATATTTGAAAAAGAACGGATAATTCAATGAGCGTTGCGATTTAAGAATTATTTTTCTCACCAAATTAGTAGGAAAATAGAGTTGGAGAGTTAGGGGTTGTTTGGGAAACTTGTGTGGACCCACAAATGATGAGTTGGCATGACGGTAGAGGTGGGAAAATGTGGACCAAAAGTTGGAAAAATTAATAAGGCGGTTAACAATTACTCCTTAACCTTTAATCTTGAATACACATACACATGGATGTTGTTGGTCTAAAAGGTTGTATTAAATTTACATATCCCATCATACACCCACTTCTCGTTCAATTTTGTCACTCACTTTTACCTTTATATTACATTCAAGGCTTATCATTGTGATTGAAAAAAGGAAAAGTTATTTAGTCAAATTCGTATTAAGTTTAAGACTCCGAATAACAAAGCGTTTTTAACGGTTTTTATGTTAGAAAAATGTTAAAGTCGTGCATGTACCTAGATGTGCACAAACCAGATTCTAAACCGGTTTCATACCAAATCATTTTGGGTCAAACTTGGTCAAAATTAGTTTGGACCCAAACCAGTTCAGGTTTGATCTCGGGAAAGTCCAAACCAGTTAGAAACCGGTTTCAAACTGCAGGATTCTAAACCGGTACAAACCGTTCAAATCGGTTTCAAACCGAGTTGGTTTGAGCAAAACCAATTTTGACCAAACTGATTTCGGTTTACAAACCGTTTTTTTTTTCATCTCTAGATGTACCAACCACCTGTGTTTGTATGGTTTTGAATGGTGTTATTCAATTGATTTATTCTGGTGTTCATTGTCCATAAATCTATTTAACTTCATAAGTCATAGCATGTTATGACAACTTTTTACTACGTATACTTATTTATCCTAAAACTAAAATAGTATAATAGGAATCATGTATAGGAGAATAAACTTATGGACACGTTGTTGCGAAAGGGTACCCGAATAATGTCATTCGTCATTTCATTAACACTATTTTAATCTTGACAAGTTCATTTTTATTAAGTTATTTGGCTACTAAACTAAAATTGTAATCCATTTGGCTACTTTAATTTATCGTTGATTTATTTAAATTGTATTTCCAACTCATAAACTTAGTTGCCTTAACTTTTTTGCTCAACGGTTATAATTCTATGTTTATTGTCTACGCAAACTTGATCATCATAGCATTATTTCACATCTTCTCATCCTCTTCAAATCTCCAATTTAATCATAGGTGTTATCGCTTTCTTCTAATTGCCTCCCATGATACTTTAATCTTTAACCTTTTTCGTATATATATCGTGCGTACCTACTAGATCTCTTTTTTTGTTAACTATGGTTCAAATAAACTCGTGGGATCTTAATTTGTTTCGTCAATTGAACACGTACGACTGAACCGTAAAATTAAGAATTCGGTTTGGTTTAGTAATTTCAACTATTAAAGTCGTATTTGAAATTATAGTAGAAGCAACGTTTTCATCTTGATTGTTTGTCACTATAAAAGTCGTATTTGAGATGGAATTAACTTGGCAATTTATAAAATGTTATGATATGATGAGGGGTATTTGTATACTATTATTTGTCCGTCCGCCACTAAATTAAATTGACAGCTACTAGTGATGTACAAATCACTATAAAATGGTATCAGTTAGACAACATCTCAAAAAATCTAAAATATAAACTACCATATGTTGTGTTATGTCATTGTCATTTTCATATTGTCACGTTGGTCCGTTGATTAACATTTCGATACTTCCGACCATTCATTATGTTGGTTTCTCTTTACCATCGATCACAAAAGTTGCACATGTTTTACATGCTTGAATACAACTTGTGCATGCCCTCCATCACGTATTTTCCAATTACTAAAACAACTTCAATTGATTTGAAGATTGATATCTCTAACCTCCTAAATTAGTTACTTAAAATCACTACATAATATAAATAAAACTAAAGCAACTAGCAGAATTAGAGACAAATTGTATATGTTGCACGTACATAAATAAACTCCATATACATGAACACAATAACTACCCTTATTATTTTCCTACAAATTACATAAGAGAGCATAAAAAACAATTATGTATAAAGATTTGTGGAGATCATCGTAGTGTTAACATATATGTTATATTATTTACATTCTGATACACGCGAAGAAACGAACATATCAACATGTAAAAATTTCACAAACATAAATTAAGAGGATATCATATTATATAATCACACACACAATATCTACAGAAAAATAGTATTTAAATAAATAAAAATAAATAATAACATACTTTTCAAGTAGTTAACATTATTTTCAGCAAATGCCAATATATGTATATATATTTATATATATAGTATCCGGACCCAAAAAGAATGAAATTTTGAAGGAGAATGAAGAGAAATATATATTCAAAATCAAAGTTAAGTATGATTCAACAAAAAATAAATATGATTTAAAAAAATTCATTATGTGATTCAATAGGCACTCATCTGTGATTCAAAAACGAGATGTTTCTAATAAACACTTTTCGTGAATCAAAAAAGTTAATTTGTTAAATCAAAGGGTTAAAGAAACTCTTCTCTTTTTTCTCCATTACTTTTGATTTCTCCCTTGGATCCACTCCTATATATATGTGTGTATATATATTTATATATATATATATATCTATATATATTATCAATAAATATTAATCAAAACCAATACCATAGCTACTAATATTCATTTATAATTATTTCTTTTTCATAAGTTATAACACTAGTTGATGAATCTTAAAAAAAATTGACATTCATCCCAATTAAATGTTAACCAAAAAGAATATTATTAATAAAAAAATCATGGATAAATATGTATTTGACTAAAACTCATTGAAAAATTATTCATTAAATAATAAACTCTATAGAGTTTTATAAGAAAATGTTACTGAGTTTATCACTTAACATTCATTAATGGGTGTTCTTTCAATAAATGTTAGTCAAATACACACTACTGATAACATTCGTCAACTTTATTTTCATTTTGGTAACCTTTTTTATTTTGGTAATATTCAGTCTAGATGAATGTTAACGATTTTTTATCTAGCATTATCAATTAATAACCTGACCATTAATCTCATCAAACCACATAAGGGTATAATAGGTATTTTACTAATTTTGCACATAATTATTTCCATTAAAATTATTTATTATTTTAAGGTATATTAATTAGTGCATAATTTAAGGAGATTTAGTTTGTTTTAAAATTAGTTTATTGTCTCGCGACTACGCGGGAGTAGACATGAAAATTTGTCATATTAGCTTATTATAAACCCATTGTAGTAGATATTTAATTTAAGTATAATGAATTACAAACTTAATATAACAATAATAAAAAAAGATTATTGTTGATGTAGAATAATGTAAGAGTAAAGTAATATGAACAAAACAATGTTGTCCAGCATTAAATAAATGTTAATCATTTGTTGTTTTGTGTTATGTACAATATAATTTTGTCGTCTCGTGACATTCTTATTTTTGAAGCTCGTGAACATATCAGCAAAATTGACTTTAAAACCCTAGTATTAATTTTTAATTGAAGCTTTGAGTGATGAAAATATTAAATTAAGACATTAACTTGTTGAGTTGTTAAGGAGATATACATTTACAATAGGGATTAGTGCACGGGAATGCACCCAACTATTACACGATTTCTATTGTGTGTACTCAACTTATGTTTGCTATTTTTAATGCATCCAACTTTCAATAATTGTGTTTTAATGTATTTTGCTGACGTATCATCTGTTCAATGTGCCACGTGGCATCCGTAGAAGTTAACACATCATCAAAAGTACTACATAATACATTAAAACACAATTTTTGAAAGTTGGATGCATTAAAAATAGCAAACGTAAGTTGAGTACACACAATAGACATTATGTAATAGTTTGGTGCATTCTCCTGCACTAAACCCTTTACAATATGTGTTTTCCATCTTTATAGACCTAACTCATTATATATAAACCGGATTAGAAAAAATTAAAATTTTGTGAGAGAAATACGAGAAGCATTCTGGACGACTCATTTTAAATTATCGTAGAAGAGTAAGTATTACAAGAAATTTACATTTAATTAATTTGGTAAATATGTATTCCTTTAATCTAGATAATAATAATAATAATAATTGTTACTAATACTACTTTCCTAAATTGTAGAGATTTGGTCTTTGATCGCAACCACTCGCAAAAATGAAGCAGATGTAATCTCATCAAATTTAAATTTCACAAACTCCTCATCACAAAATCAAATTTTATACACTAATCAAAAGCCAATTTCGATTACATATCCATTTAAAACTGAATAATGTAGTTGTTGCCTGACCCTTTTTCATTGGTATGTTTTTAACGTTTGATTTTTTTTAATGTGTATCAAATCTTTTAATGTATATATTTTTATTTTTATTTATTTTAAAGTTTTAATAGCTCTCCCACCATCCATGGTATTAAAAAATGGTGATTTGGAATTTGGTACTGGTATCGTTGATTAGCAATTTTTCGAATTAGTTAAGATTGAGTCGTTCTTGTTTCATCTATTAATAAGTTAGATTCACAATTTTATAATCATAATTTATTAACTTTTTACATATTATAATATGAATTCACATAATAGTTTTGATTTAAAAGTTTATAGTAAAGTAATGATTCAATAATGATTCACGAGTTCAAAGTAAAACCAAATTCAACAGTTTGTCGGTGGGCAAACCGACGCGTGTCGGCCAATCAACATCGGCAGCGGTTCGTCGGTCTGACGTGTCAGTGGGGGGGTCGGTTTGGGGACACGGTGAAGGACGAGGTACAGGGCCCACATGCGAATTTTTTTTGTTTTCTTCCCCCTTTTAAACGTTTGAAGTAAATGAAAAAAAAATATTTTTTAAAAAACTATCCGTTTTTAACGGATTTATATCCGTTTTTTTTTTTAAATAATTTTTATTTTATTTTTTTAACGTATTTATCCTAACCCAAAAACACTATAAATACATATACAACTAACTTTTAATTCACACACAACTTTCATCATCCTTTTCTTACTTTCAACTACATTATCTCACCCAACCTTTTATATAATTCATACACTTTCATTACATCCTTTCCTTTTCTTACTTTCAACTACATTATTTCACCCAACCTTTTATATAATTCATACACTTTCACTACATCCTTTCCTTTACTTACTTCCAATTAAAATTTACAAAAATGTCTAAACAACAACAAAATAACGACCAACCGAGACCAGGTAATTTTTTTCAAAACTTACTCTACACGGAAACATATCCTCCAAATTCACCGGCATTTTCGTCTTTGGCGGGTCAATCTAGTAATTCGCCAAGTAACTTTGGTTTTTCTCAATACCAAAACCAACAATTTACATTCCACCAAAACCAACAATTTCCACAATACCGACCCCAACAATTTTCACAATACCCACCCCAACAATTTTCACAACACCAACAAACACCACTTTCACAACGTCAATACCAAAACACAGAAACACCACCACATGAAAGCGAAAACGAGGTCCAAGCTACTCAAGACGAGATCCAAGCTAACTGGAAACAAAAAAGAAGACAAGTCAAATGGACCGACGCCGAATGTAGAATATTGGCGGAACGATGAGTCGACGCTTCTCAAAAATTTATCCAAGGAAACTCGCAAACGGAAGCTAGTTCTTGGAAGCAAATCCAACGGGCCTTTAATTCGTTAGTTGACGAGAAACGCAATAAAGATCAACTAGCCGGGAAATGGAACAAGATTCGAACCGACGTCAAGTTATTCACGGGAATCATCAAAAATATAACGAACCTCGTGCAAGTGGAGTTCGAGACGAAGACGTTTTGAGGGCGACCCGTAACGACTTCAAACAACAAACCATTCGAAACTTCATTTACGAGCAAGTGTGGCTCGTACTAAAAGATATCCCAAAGTTCTATGATGATTCCGGTGTCGCCAAAAAGAAATCTTGACCAATAAATCTTGACGAGGACGATTCCGGCCCGAATGCATACGAAACCGACCAGCTAACGAACAATATGCAAAGGCTATTCCAGACTAACCAGATTCGTCGTCCACCGAGTCGTACAACTTGTCGAAAAAGTCAAAGAATTTCAGGATCATCGGATGCTACATCGTCAAGGCATTCGACCGACGAGACTCGGGCGTCAATTCAGGAATCATCGCGTATGCAACAAGAAATGTTGTCAACGATTAAGGAGACCGCAAAGCAAAATTTGGTGTTGAAAGCTTGGCATTTCTCCTAAAACCAATACCTACTAAAATACGGAAAAAGGAATTGAAACTACTTGAAGAAGCTCGGGATAAGGTCATAGCCAAGTATAGTGAGGATTTTAAAACGATGTTTGGTGAAGATGCGCAACCATACGAATTCACTACTTCCGATGAAGATGAAGAGTAGCTTAGTTATTTAAATGTAGTTTCTTATTTTAAGTAACGTAATGTTTAGTTTTAATTATCGTAATGTTTAGTTTAATTGATTAATGTAATCTTTAGTTTAAATTAATTAATGTAATGTTTAATTTTAGTTAATTATTGTAATATTTTATTTTAATTAATGTAATGTAATGTTTAATTTTAATAATTAATGTAAGGTTTTTAATTTAATTAGATTGTTTTATTTAAATGTGTGTGAGACCCAAAAATCAAAGTGACACGTCAGGGTTGACAGGGGTGTGTCTGTTGTGTGTCAATTTTGTATCAGTTTGGAAGGTGCTGAGGTGTCGCTGATGTGTCTCAACTGACACGCTACTGGCGTGTCAGTTGTTGGGAATGATCTAATGATTCAGTACTCTCTCTCATACACATTTCTTCATACATATATAGAGAGTGCAATCAAACAATTTATTTAATTATGTGTCCGTTTTCACTTTCAAAGATGCAAACAACATGCGGTGATCATTGAATCAATCATTCACTTTATCAAAATGATTCATAAATTTCTGATGTTGATTCAATAACTTATAGTGTATTCAGGTTACGTTTCTTTTTAGTAGATTATAAACATGGTTTATTAACTTATAGTTTATTCAAGATTTTATTACTATAATTCGACAAACTTATACTTTGATTCACTCTATACATACTATAATTCACTAATTTGATATAAATAACATAATGAAAATTGATTCAAATTTTTACTTACCATGATTCAATTATTTGTAAAGCTAAACATAATTCATAAATAAATAAGTAATGTTGGGTAACTACGTGAAAGGTCGAAATAGGTAGTTTTTAAAAAACACATAGTCAGTTTTTAAATAGGTATAACCGTTTTCCTTACAAATGCTTCTGAACGTACGATTATACCCCTCATGTCTTTAAATAGTTCACTTAAATCTATTTAAAGTTATAATCTTTGCCATCGAATATTACAGATCATCGATTCCTAAAATGAAAGGTCGAAATCATTTCTCTCCCTTCTCCAATAAAAATGAAAAGTCTAACATATATATATAATATAATGTGTAATCGTACATGCTATTAACAACACACAATGTATAATATATACATGCTGTTAACAAAATACAACATTGTTGATCAATCATATATTCAAAACTTTCATTTTATTTTATTTAGAGTTTTAGACTTTAATTTTTAATTTTTCTTATTTTCATGTTCAATCCATACTTATAAGTTTTAACTTAATAGCATCTAATAGTTAACGGGACTAACGATTTTCTAATAATCAATCTAAATATATCAGAATTAAAAGATCAAAAAATCACGGGGCTCTTCCTTCTCGTGCACCTCATCATGAACATGAAACACTCCTTCAACAAAAGCCTTAATATCAATTTTATTTACATCCATGCCACTTTGATCCAATGGTCCAGGAACAAACGGAGGTCTATCAATTTCCATCACATTCTCCCAATCAACTCCCCGGAAAAATTCATGTCCTTTAATCTCAGCCGTGGATATCCTCTGCTTCGGATCCTTCACCAACAGCTTCCGTATCAAATCTCTCAACGGCGTCGTTTCACTGACAATCTCCGGCGTTTTATACAAAATATTATAAAACGTCATTTTCCTATTTTTACCCTTAAACGGCGTCGTACCGTACAACATTTCATGCAAAACAATACCGAAACACCACCAATCCACCGCGAAATCATGTCCGTTGTTCAGTAACATTTCCGGTGCCACGTATTCTTCCGTTCCGACGAATGAATTCGATTTTGAAAACGTTGTTTCGGAGTTATCTACTGATTCGGCTGGATGTACCGAATCTTCTAACGGAATAGAAGAACCGCACCAAATTGAAAAACCGTTTGTTTTCTTTCTCGAGAACTCTAGTTTTCGTAACGGAGTTGCGTTTTCTGTTGATATTGCTGTTGATCGAGTTTCAGACGATGATTTTGGACTTAATTTCTTCGATAAATCGAAATCAACAAGCATTAGATGTCCATTTTCTTGAATTAGTACATTTTCTGGCTTTAAATCTCGATACACGATTTTTAATCCGTGTAGATACTCCAATGCAAGTACTAATTCTGCTGCATAAAACCTATAGCAAAATAATTGATAAAACGGTGGATCATATTAATAACAAAAACAGATCTTAGAGCTGTTCGTTATCAATTCAGGAACAAAAAAATGTACAGACTGTTTAATTAAAAAGTGCACCTGATTATATCGACTGAAAATATTCGATCTGTTTGTTTTTTACGGAGATGATTGAGATCATGGCCGGGACAATAATCAATCGCGTAACCAACGATGTTATCAGTAGCTAAAATGCCACGAAGTTTTGGTAGTAATGGATGTTGTGAAATGCGTAACACTTCCTGTTCAAACGAAATTTGTTCACACTCACTGCCATTGATATCTTGTATTTTAAGTTTATTAGTAACGGAAGCTCGTAAAATAGTCTTCAAAGCGAATAATTCACCATTGGATGATGACTCATCTCGAACAAGAAACACGACGCCCCTAGCTCCTCGGCCTAATATGGATAAGACTTCTAAATTACGAAGGTCTATCATGGGGATTTGATCTTCATCCATGTTTTTATGTTGTATAATCTAGTGTAATGGTGGATTAACTGAAGTTAACAGCTTTTGTGTATATATTTTTTTGGGTGAGATGTTAGTTAGATAAGGGGATTTTGAGGTTGAAAGAATCAATAGTTGTTGTTGTGTTAGTTGTGATATGTGACGAAAAGGGGGATTAGTATTGGTTGGGTGTGTGGAAGTGAGTAGTTCGAAAGGGGGGATATTGCTTAGATATGACATATGAGTTAGGCAGTTAAGTATGTAAAAGTGTCAGAAAAGATTTGTGTGTTTTCTGGAAGGAGGTAACATATTAAATTTGAGAATTAAGAAGTACAACTTAGGTGAATTTGTGTTGCATGTGATGGAAGGACTTCAAATGAGGAGCGATATCAGAGTTTGGGCTGAGCTATACCATAATTAGTTCAGGTAACAATTGGGTTTAATATATATGAAGGTTCAGCCCAACCCAAAATAGATGGGCTTCCTAACCTTTTTTTATTTTTTTGTCCCCCTATATTTTCGTTGGATTCACGTAGAGGTGAACAAAAATCGGGTTCCCGGAAAACCGGTTCGGGTTCAAAAACCGAACCGGATTTTATAAGCCAAGCAAAAACCGGTTTTTCCAAAAACCGAGTTGGAACCGGTTCGGGTTTGGAGGGGCAAAAACCCTACCCGGGTGAAACCGGTTTGGACCGGGTTGGAACCGGTTCGGGTTCAAAAACCGGTTTGAACCCGGTTTTTCCATAAAGTGTCGGTTTTTGCGATCGTTAAGCGTTTTAAGGAAAAACAATTTATTTTTCAAAAAAATTTCGATAGAATGCTAGTACATTAGGTATGGAAACATAACTTAACAATAACTTAAAACAAAGTCTTCTAAATCTTCATAAAAATATTATTGAAACCAATAATTCTATATAATTCAATAGTCTTCGAGCGTTAAGCATTTTAGGGAAAAACAATGTATTTTTCAAAAAAAATTCGATAGAATGCTAGTACATTAGGTATGGAAACATAACTTAACAATAACTTAAAACAAAGTCTTCTAAATCTTCATAAAAATATTATTGAAACCAATAATTCTATATAATTCAATATTCTTCGAGCGTTAAGCGTTTTAGGGAAAAACAATGTATTTTTCAAAAAAAATTCGATGGAATGCTAGTACATTAGGTATGGAAACATAACTTAACAATAACTTAAAACAAAGTCTTCTAAATCTTCATAAAAATATTATTGAAACCAATAATTCTATATAATTCAATATTCTTCGAGCGTTAAGCGTTTTAGGGAAAAACAATGTATTTTTCAAAAAAAATTCGATAGAATGCTAGTACATTAGGTATGGAAACATAACTTAACAATAACTTAAAACAAAGTCTTCTAAATCTTCATAAAAATATTATTGAAACCAATAATTCTATATAATTCAATATTCTTCGAGCGTTAAGCGTTTTAGGGAAAAACAATGTATTTTTCAAAAAAAAATCGATAGAATGCTAGTACATTAGGTATGGAAACATAACTTAACAATAACTTAAAACAAAGTCTTCTAAATCTTCATAAAAATATTATTGAAACCAATAATTCTATATAATTCAATATTCTTCGAGCGTTAAGCGTTTTAGGGAAAAACAGTGTATTTTTCAAAAAAAATTCGATAGAATGCTAGTACATTAGGTATGGAAACATAACTTAACAATAACTTAAAACAAGGTCTTCTAAATCTTCATAAAAATATTATTGAAACCAATAATTCTATATAATTCAATTTTCTTCGAGCGTTAAGCGTTTTAGAGAAAACTAACTTATTCTTCAAATTTGTTTGGATAGAATGCTAGTACATTAGGAATGGAAACATGTCTTGACAATAACTTAAAACAAAGTCTTCTAAATCTTCATAAAAATATTCTTGAAACAAATAATTCTATATAATTCAATATTCTTCGAGCGTTAAGCGTTTTAGGGAAAAACAATGTATTTTTCAAAAAAAAATCGATAGAATGCTAGTACATTAGGTATGGAAACATAACTTAACAATAACTTAAAACAAAGTCTTCTAAATCTTCATAAAAATATTATTGAAACCAATAATTCTATATAATTCAATTTTCTTCGAGCGTTAAGCGTTTTAGAGAAAACTAACTTATTCTTCAAATTTGATTGGATAGAATGCTAGTACATTAGGAATGGAAACATGTCTTGACAATAACTTAAAACAAAGTCTTCTAAATCTTCATAAAAATATTCTTGAAACAAATAAGTCTTCATAATCTTCAAAATCATCAAAAATCTTCAACTTTTATTAATCTTCAATTCTTCTAACATCTTCAATTTGGGTAGTCTTCAAATGTCGAAATCTTCTTCGGAGGAAGCCTCTCGCGAAGCTTCATCGAGAGCAATTCCTTCATCGGAAAGTGATATTGCCATACCCGCTTCCACCTCGATATCGTGTATATCTCTTTCGTATTCCATTTCACCTTCAAGATTTGAAACGTTTTGTATACGTTCCACGGCGTCTAAGTGATCCTTCAAGCATATACACATCTCTAATGAGGCCGGTGTGAGTTTTGTTCTTCGTATAGATAGTACCCTGCCACTAAGAGAAAAAGCGGATTCCGAAGCTACCGTAGAAGCTTGGACGGTTAGTAAATCTCGGGCCATGATGGTTAGAATGGGAAATTGAGATTCCCTCCTTTTCCACCAAGCCAAAATATCAAAATTTGCAAATTCTTCGGTAGGTATTGAGGATAAAAAGTCCGTTCCGGTATACCTCCCATATTCGCTAGTGGCACTTTGGTCACCATCACCCCTTGCCCGTTTATGGTTTTTTTGTCTTAAACTATTATATAAGTTAATCTCAGGATGTTGGGATGAAGATGAAGCAAACATTGTGGAAGCCGGATTTGTAGAAACCATTGTTGTTGAACTAAATTTTTGAAAATAATGACCAAATAACTCTTTAAAAGATTTGTTATAATATTTTATTGTATTTTGTGCAAAAAATGGATTCGCATCATTCAAATCCAAATTATGACAAATGTTACTGATAAGTAATTCCACCCCGGAAATGTTCAAACATGGGTTTAAGGTGGCGGCACAACTAATTACTGGTGGTATTTCTTGAAAATATTTTCTTAGTTTTTCTTTCATGGGAGTCACCATTATTGCATATACATCACCACAAAATTCGTATTCGTTTAGTTTTGAACTCATTAAATATATTTGCTTAAGTACCAAATGACTCGTGGGATAATAAACACCCGATAATAAAGTAGTTGCCGTTTTAAAAACTTTGAGCAATTCGGTTATCTTTTGAATAACCTCCCAAAATTCGGAGGAAAATGATGTTGCAAGACCTTTTTGAACAAGTAGATCATGAAAAACGGTTAAAGTGTCGCGTTGCCTTAAACCACATATAAACATGTTGTAAGTCGAATTCCATCTTACGGGCATGTCCCAATTAGGGGTTAAAAAAATGGAATCCGTTTCTTTACATAATCTCATATAATGTTTGTATCTAGCCTTACCCGAACAAAATATATCTTGTAACATAGTTTTATACGCATTTTTTACAACCATTATTTGTGGAACCGCTAGTCCGTCTTGCACAACCAAGTTAATGATGTGTGCAACACATCTACTATGGTAGAAAATGCCTTTCAAAGGTGGTTGGTATTTTAGAATTAACCTTTGAACGGCGTTTGTATTATTACTTGCATTATCAAACGAGATTGAAAAAACCTTTTGTTCTAGTTTAAACATTTTCATTACATCTCGTTACATGTAAAATAAGTTTTTACCCATGTGAGGATAGTCAAAGTTTTCAAAAGCAATGGTAGGTTTCATCATTTGCCAAGTTGAGGGATCAACCCAATGTGCGGTAACACAAAGGTACGAACCGGGCAAACCATGAGGAGCCAACCAAACATCGGTTGTTAATGATACATTTGTATTTAAGTTTTCAAAACCGATTATTAGTTGAGTTTTAGCATTTTTCCACAATTTAAGATCATCACGTCTAAGAGTAAAACGACTTACATAATTATATCGCGGTTGAAGAGTATCTTGAATGACCTTAGTAAGACGAGGGTTGTCGAAGTGGTTGAACGGAAAAGCGTCTTGAATCACAAAGCCGGCAAATGCTTCTCGACACCGCTCCGCTTGATATGCAAAAATACCCCCATCTCGTGAAATAGTTGCTTGACCCAACTCGGGATTACTTTTGAGTCCATCACAATACTTTGTGGTATGTGATTTCAAAGTAGTGTTTGAGTCGGCTTTCAAAAATTTACCACAACTTTTACAAAATGTCTTCATGGAACCATCCGACAATAACACTTTGTCGAAATTACACCAAATCTCCGGATTTCGTTTGGTTACCAAAACTTGAACAATAGTTGGTGCATTTGAAGAACCAACACCGGTGGAAGTTGAAGAAGATTGAGTTGCCATTTTAATAGCGTTTCGAGAGCGTTTTGAGAGGAGTAGAGAATTTTTTGAGAGTTTCGTACGTAAATCATAAGTGTTTTGAGTGTTTAAAGACTAGAATAAGCAAGATTGAGTGTTGTGAATAAACCAAACCCAAGGTATCTATTTATACTAGTTTTAGGATGGCAAAATTGTAAAAAAAACAACAAAAAAACGGTCAAATTTTGAAAAAAAACGGCTATTGTCCCAACAGCTAAAAACCGGTTTCAACCCGGTTTTAAGAACCGGTTTTCCAACCCGGTTTTGGAAAACCCGGTTTTGCAACGGAAACATACAAACCGGTTTCCAACCCGGTGGTTTTTGAAAAACCCGAACCGGTTTTTCCAAAAACCGGTTTCTCTCGGTTTCGGTTTCGGGTTTTTTTCGGTTTCGGTTTCGGGTTCGGTTTTTTTGTTCACACCTAGATTCACGTCACGTGTGTTTTGCCTCTTAAGAACTTCTACTTTTAATAATTTTCATTTCATAAAATTTATTTGGCAATGCAATATAAATGAGACTTCTAAGAAATAAGCTCTCAAACCCCTTAAATTTTTAAGTAGTTTTTGATTAAAAGTTTCATCCTCAACTTAAGTCACAAACTTTAGCTCCAGCTTGTTATTGTCAAATACACTTTTAATATAAGTTGGATGAATGTCTATTTTGTCTTTATAGTCAAGGTCAGTTTAACTCAATATTTTTTGAGAGATAAATGGTTAAAAATAATAAATGAGAGTAGAATGAGAAGTTTAATAACTTAGTGTAATAACTTTTATTGTTGCTTTTTACAAATATATAATATTTTTTAGACAAATAAAAAGAGTAAAGTTGACAATTAAACCGAAAAGAAAGGAATATTAAAATTTAACATTAGCTTCCTATGTAGAACACGTATAGGCATTTTCTTCTTCTCGAACCATAAGTGAGCCTAAACTAGAATCATTATTTAATTAAATCTCATATCTATATTCAGGTTTACTAATTATTGTAATAGATAGAATTAATTTCTGTAATTAAAATCATATTAGGATTATCATTCTTTATTTTACTAGTTACATAACAGTAAAGATATAATTTTTCTCTCCCTCTCAAAATTCTCTAGTGTCAAAATCAATTAAGAGAAAATACAAGAACACAAAACTTCTTATAATTTACCAACATAATCAAAAAATAAGTAAGTAATTAATTGAAGATAAACGTTATAACTTCATCATCTTTATGTCCTATAAATTTTCCTACAAATATGTATTATTTTCTCCATTTAATTGAATAAATCAGTCTTTACACATCAAATTGATATTAAATAATTAACAATAAGTAGGTAATAAATAAAAATACTTGATTGATGATTTTTAGTTTTTACATGCTCAATTATAGTTTACACGTGATGCGTACATAATTTTATATTAAGTTAGATAATGTAATATAAAACTTTTGTTATAAATTAAAGTGATCATTTAGTAATCTCCATGAGTCACTTAAATTTTTTTAGTTGTAGTTGATCTCAAACATTTAGAAGATTTGACTTATCATGATGGTGAAAGTTAACTTTTAAGTAAATTTTTAATTTTATCTATTTATTTCAATTTAACATACATATATAATAATATATCTATAAGTTCTAATTTCATCTCTTTATTTCAAGTTAACTTAATAAATATCATGCATATGTAAATGTACCATACATTAACACTATAAGCCTTAATTTTCGATTCGGTTTGGTCAGTTTGGTTCGGTTCGGTTATAATGGACCAGTTTTTGTATATAAAATCAAAACCGAACCGAAAAATTCGGTGTTTCAATAATTAAAAAAAACTATCGGTTTTTTATATGGATAGGTTTTATCGGTTTCAGTTTTATGGTTATTATTGGTTTTTGTGTCAGTTTCGGTTTTTCCTGCTCACCCCTATTGACCGCCTATAAAAACAATTCTTGTTTAGCAGTATGATTAATCTTTGCAATGTTTCTTTTCACTGAAAAGGAAAAACGAATTGAAAAATAAAAATTGTAAGCGAAGTTCATAAAATTATTTCTGTTAAGAATTGCATATGTGGAGATTATTGGCTAATATGAAAAGATGTAAGAAACTTATAAAAAATGAAATCTTTCAATGTGAGATGGTTAGATTTAAGTTCTATACACGTGAATGTGTAAAACCTATTATGTATAAGTCGGTTTTAATGCAAAACCCCAACAAGTATGAAACTAAGAGATATAAGGCAAGAGTAGCGATACAAAGATTCTAGCATAGACCTAGATTTGATTGTGTGAGACATTTTTATTTGGTGGATGAAACTATCATATTAATATCTTATATGTTTGTCCGGCAATATAAGAGAAACTTGATTGCGTTTATTGGATATTATTAGAGCTCATTTACTATTGAAATTCCGTAAAGGATGTCAAATGCTTAAAACATCTTTCATGATTTAAAAGATCTTAAGATAGAAAGAAAGGTTCTCGAGAACACTATTTGGTCCAATTGAATAAGTGCTTATATCAATTAAAAATCATTTGGGCACATATGATAAAATTGTTTTGCAAATATTTATTTTAAAGAATGTGCTATATAAAATGTTTGTGTAAGCACATGCATCATTTGAATATAAATATACTACAATTCATATATTATTGGAACTATTTGGGAGCTTCTAAAGGTGACTGATACTCATTAAAGAAATTGAGATGAATGATTTTCTAAAGACAAAGTTTTATCATGGTTTAAGGATTAAACATCTTAATGATATAATATTTGTGCCTCAATAAACCTATACAAGAAGTGCTAATAAGACTTTATGGGCTATCGACATTCACTAAGCATTTCCATGATTGTATGATTATTTGATTCCTTTAGACCCCTGAAGGATGATAAGGAAACTATTGCTCAAGAAATATAGTATTAAATTATTATTGGGCGTTGAGATTTATAACTAGTCGTACAAGACAATCTGTAACACTTACTTTAAATTGTTGATGAAATATAGATTGTTTCC
The DNA here is from genome assembly GCA_963921325.1 of Logfia minima. NCBI lineage: Eukaryota > Viridiplantae > Streptophyta > Magnoliopsida > Asterales > Asteraceae > Logfia > Logfia minima. Next base: position 5,685,621 of record OY992766.1, on the reverse strand, counting down.
TTTGAAAAGCCATTCACTATCTTGCATAAACAAAACACCTTGCTCAACTTAAGGAATGATATATTAAAGGTGATAGAGCCGTGACTTATCTTGCTAAGTTATATTATACTCATAACTTGCGAAAAAGTCAAATGTGATGATATTAGTCGTCAACAAGTTTTACAAGTGATGAGATTAAGTGATGTGCTCATCAGGTGGAGAACATGAGCGTTGCACTCTTGTTCCCTTAAGAACGATTTTGTTCCGTTGGGTTTTTCAGCAAGGTTTTTAATGAGTCAACATCCTTAAACGTATTGAAAGAATTATGTACTATTTTCCTTCACTAAATTTTTTATCCCACTGAATTTTATCTAATAAGGTTTTTAACGAGACATAATCTTTACAATGGACATTTAAAATGAGTGTTATAGATAAATATGGAATAGATGTCTATATCTATCAAATAAAGTTTGTATTATAATAAAAAATTGATTACTTATAAGTTAAACTACCTTATAATTATAAATATACATTTTTAATGGGATTAACGATATAATTCTATTCTTTTTAATTTATTGCTCTTCTTACTTTACATCAGATTTTTATTTTCATTTTTTTACATTATTTATTAAAATTAGAATAAAAAGAGGTAACGAACCCACGGGACACGGGAAACCAATATGACTTGTCGTTTACGGAGTGTAGAAGGATTATCCATAGCCAACCAAATCAAACCCTCCTTCCTTCTTCACAGAAATCCTCAAATAAAAAACCCCCCTTTTTGAAACGGAGTTACACACACACCATTCAATCGAATTGAATTGGTGGCGGTGATGCTGATCACTTACTCTATCGCTAAAACGACGCTGTTTTGCTTCTTTTATACTTATCACTCTTCTTGATTATTCATATTAATCAATTCATCAATTCATAAGAATAATAAATAATAAATGGAAGCCGCACAACGACGTCGTTTATCCATAATCGCTTCTCATCTTCGCCCAATTCAACAAATTACAACAACTACCGAAAATAACAATTCATTATCATCATTAATTGTATCGCCTTCCAATTGTACTTCAGATTCTGAGAAAGATGAAGCTGCTAATTGTGTTTTCTGTAAGATTATTCGAGGCGAATCACCTGCTTTGAAGGTATGGTAATTAAATCAGGGTTTCATATTCATGCATTATGTACGCTTAATTGAGCTTTTATGTTACTTTGTTGATTTATCTTACTTATTCCATTGTTCTAATCTTTGCTTACTTTAATATAACTTTAATAATTATAATTATTGCAACATCATATCACTAGATGCCCAAAAAATTAATAAACATACACACATATGTATTCATTCTCATGTATTTAGGGTTTTAAGGCAAAATAACAAGGTGTTCTATTAAAATATGATTTTAGTTAGGTTTAGTACAGGAACTTTAAGGACTAGTAAGACAAAGCATGTGGCCGATGTCTTGCAAATTTAGGGTTATCACATGGATCACACTAATAGGACATTCATAAATTATAAATTTGGTAATTGTAATTATGTTTGATTAGATATTGTTTCATATTATTTATCATATGTAGATCAGTTCACTCATTGTTATCTGCTTATGTAGTTCACTTATCAATGTGTGTTATTTTTCATAAATAGTCTGTGTTTCTAGATTAACATGCAAACTTGATGTCACTATTCTGATTTTTATTGAATTTCATCTGCTTACAGCTATACGAAGATGATTCGTGTCTATGCTTTTTGGATACCAATCCTGTAAGCCCTGGGTAAGGTATCATATGTATAATATACGATTTACATTTATTTACATTCTATTGTATAGATTTGTGTGTGAAAATTTGGTTTCCTGGTAGTTTGTAAAGATGTTTAGGCTTGATAAATGAATTTGAAAAGTATTAGTGAATTTGCAACATCATGGTCTAGTGGTTATATATTTTTTCTTAATCTGTGTAACACAACTGCACAAGTTTGTATCTTTATAAAATATATCTGTCCGAAGGAAAATTTGACACCTTTAAACTGCAGAACATTTTGGGTTTTCTCGAGTATTTTGCACAAATTAATTAATTCATTTTTTATTTATTATTTTGCCATTTTGTCAGGCACTGTCTTGTAATTCCACGAGGCCATTTTCCGTCTCTGGTTGCGACACCACCATCTGTAAGTTCCTATAGTTTGTTGGTTGATAAAATTTTGAAGGAAAATAACGATGTAAACATTTCTAAAAACTATCTGTATTAGTAAAAATTCAAATTTAAATGATTATACGCTAATTGTGCAGGTGGTAGCTGCCATGTGCTCAAAAGTCCCGTATATTAGCAAAGCGGTCATGAAAGCCACTGGTTCTGGTAACACTTTTACGATCTTTATATGATTTTTTGATTAATTTTGCATATAGTTTTGATAACCTGCTGTTTAATGCTTCCTATGAGTATCTTCTGGGAGACTGATTGTAATAATAACTCATGAAAAGTTCAGAGGAAACTTTAAGGTCATTAATTAACCTTACAAGCAATAACTTTTTCAGATTCGTTCAATTTGTTAGTCAACAATGGTGTGGATGCGGGTCAAGTTATATTTCATGTAAGTTTCAAGAATTAGAAATATAAGCCAAATTATATTTACCTCACAATGTCTAACAATCTGATAATCTTATTATTTTTCTTCCTGCTTCAGACACACATCCATATAATTCCACGTAGGGCACGAGACTGCCTATGGGCTTCTGAGGTATGCTATAAACTATTACATATGGTTTAGCGTGGTTACAATACTAATTTTAAACACTGAAGACCATAACCAAATAACCAATATTAACAAAGGAAACAAAAAGGGGTACGTGTAAGTTTCTTGTTTAATATAATTTTTATGTTTGTAAATTATGACAGAGCTTGCAGAGGCATCCCCTGAAGCTAGACGAGGAAGCATTGCATCTTGTGAATAACATTAGACAGCAGTTGTCATTTGTCGATGGGTTTGAAGATAGCAAAGATCATGGAACCACTCTCATTGGAAGCTAGTAGAGTCGTGGGGTTGGAATCCTCATTTGTAATTTTATCCGAACTCTTGCCATATTTGCTTTCTTTCTTTATTTTTATTTTGTTAATCATCTTTTAAGTTGGTTAATTGTACAAATTTGAGTGAGTTATACTGTATTCTGCATGGTTCCTATTTGAGTTTTACATTTGTTATTGTATCTTTTTCCAGCTTGTGACAGCTGTTTATATGATGTCATTTGAGCATGATTTATATCGAGTATTTTTTATCCATCTGAACTTGAGTTATCTATGAGCCCAGATTGATCTGAGTTCACTTACTCATCCATGTTGAAAAAAGTGTCATCAGTACCAACACAACAGTTGATTTTCTTCAATTTTTGTTCGTCACACAGGTTCTTTCATTTGTTGTGTACGTTTGATGTTTTCAAGCTGTGTTTTCCCTTCTTTGATCCTTAACCCTTTACCCTTCTCAGGTAGGATAAATTTCGCTATCTAGTCTCAACAGGCATGGTTCCTAAACAAAGTTTTGTAGTTTTAGCATAGCAAAAAGACATGTCTAATTGTCTATAATATACATACACCCTTTGCCAATCGGACATTAAAGAACAACTGAATGCATCAATTTGATAAGTCAATGCTGCCAAGGTGAAAGGAAGGAAAAAATAATACAGTATATACATAAGACCTGCCTTGATGCAAAAACCCTGCAGCTTAACTTCTAAATGTTGTGGCTTGAATCTATTGCAATAATAGCAAAGGCTCCAACTTGACTCACATCATGCAACTGTATTCTTAAATCCACAACCACGACTTCATAAGGAGTGGCGGAGTCAAGGTGGGGGCAATATAGGATTGTAGGTCCACAAACATTATTGTTTGGCACTTGGGGTGTTCTCAAATGGGTCCATTAGTTACGTACTTCAGATCGTTAAACTTATAATAGTATCAAGTTTCTTGAATTGGTCCATATATACATGTCGGATTGATAGATACCTTCTCAAGAAATGCTTTTTGGTTGACTTTAATTTTTAAATATCATCTTTTAATATTTCTTACCTAAATACATTTTAAAACACGAAAGATAGTTTAATGTAGGTTTAATTAAGATTTTAATAGATGAGATCGATCTGTCGTTCGATGAACTACAAAATTCTTTAGTCAAACGATATCAGCATGTGAAATCATATTTAACAGGGTCAACTAAAGCTATATCCTATGTATTAAATTATATAAAAATATATATATATATATTGTACTTATAATATTTTTATTATGTCATGTGTGCCTAATTTTACTAAGTTTGGTTTGAACTCTAATTTGTTTTATCATAAACTACTCAAACGCGTGATCATATAAAATTAATAACATTAGTATATTACATGAATATATTTATATTTTTATAATGAAATAAACGACAAAGAGATGAAGGAACATTGGTACGAGAGGGGTAAAATGAGGTAAGAGTATTGATGAAATGTTGTATGAAATGATTTTATTATTATAAATGAGAATTGTCTACGTTAAATACGACAATGGTGACTCTTAATTTTATAAGTTTCTTAATATAAAATATCATATCAAAATGTATTATATAAAAGTATAAATATTGTTAAGTGATATAATACGTACTGTCGAAAGTATGCAGTATATATTTTTTATACAATTCACTGTCATATAACTTTTTTATTTTACATTTTTTACCCCTCAATTTTTTGATATATACATATTTAGCTCACTTTTTTTCTAATAAAAAAGGTTTAAGTGTCGTAAAAATGATTTTATTATATTTTTTAACATACAAACGTCAAATTTACTTTGTCTGTTGAAAAATGAAACTTTGTGAAAATGTATGATAAAATCTAATGAGAAAATTCATAACTATTTTTAAATGAACACTTCATTTAAGTTAAAACCTTTATTTTAAAAATTCACCCTGTCCGGACAATTATTCGTAACTATTAGGTTTATCTGTATATCATTTTTTATATTTCATAATATTATATAGTACAACAATATGAAATATATTTAGTTTTGTATGAATAAAATTTAATAATAAATGAATCACCATCCTATTTAATAAGATATCATTTTTATATATTATTTTTTTAATTGATTGTCATATAAAGTGAACATTATTACGAGATAAACAAAACGAAAATGAAGATATTTGTAATGGAACCGAAGGAGTAATTGATTTGTAACAGAAATAGGCATCTTATCTTATTTTCCTCTAAAGAAAAGATAATCACCAATTCAATTTACAAAAGTTAAAAACATAGAAAATTGTTAGGATTATTCATGTGTTTGTCTTAAAAATCATGATTCATCATTTAGTTTCAATAATTCCATTAGATGTATATATCTTTGTAATTTTGTGTTACTAGTTATCCAATTAATAAATTTGGTTAATTTTCTCCGTTAAATGATTATAAAATGACAAAATATCCTTGTTCTTCTACCTTAAAAATACACCAACTACCTAATCCTCAAACCCGAATATTACCTGACTTTTTTTTCAACCCCAAACTCTAATTTAATTTGTAACTATAAGATTATAATGCTTTCCAGTAAAATTATATTCTTCAAATCATTGAGACATAAACAATACACAAACAAATATACAAATTTGTTTGACCGAACCATGCTTACACAAATATGATATCCTAAATCTATCTATTATTATTACAAACGAGATTAGTAAAATGAAACAAAGCATGGAGCAATTACTACATATATACATCCACAGTTGGCATCAATGTCGTTTTATGTTCGATAGAGTATTGCGTAATTTCACTAGGAGAGAAGTTTTACCCGACTGTAGTCGGTTGTATTGCCTCAACTTTCGACTCGTTGCAGTCATAACTTATCGGAATCCGACGTCTCCACAATATACCGGTCATTGTCGCTTATCAAAACAAAATAGTACAACCTTTTCTCTTAAAGTTAAGAATAAACAACCGACCATCACCGTCGTCGTATTTTTCCATTGCAACTGAAGTTAGCAGGTGGATGCATCAAATGTTGACTGACGAAATATCCGGAGAAAATTATTTACCAGTCATCGTTGTTGCCACCATAACCTAACGGAATCGGTCGTCGTCGACAGGTGATTGTCGGCACAACCTGAAAAAAGTTATATATATTTCATAAAGAGAGAGGAGGAGTGGAGTGTATAGTAAAAGATAATTTTTTTGGAAAAAATTTAATGTTTTCAACTTCGGGTCGACTCAATAGGTCGAACCGGGACAAGGACTCAAGGACGAAAATAGATGATCAATTTTTCTTTTGTTTTTGTATAATTTTAGTGTTATGTTAACACTTAAAAAAGAAAAACTGAAACTAAAACACTGCTAACAAATAATCAGACTCGCCATTTATCAAAAATAATTTTACTCTACACGCAAAACAAAAAATTCGAAAGACGGATTGAAGACACTAACGTTGATAGTGGTCATAGGTCGAGTACGATAGTCTATAAAATTAATTATGGTTAGGTTAATATAGGGTTAGGGATTTGAGATTCATACACCCATTTTAAGTTTCATACACCCTTTTAAGATTTGTTACTTTGTCACATCACACTATCCACTTTTATTATTAAAATTAATTTTCAACTTATTTCATTTTTCTCTTATACCTTTTAAAATATAACTTTTTATAAAATTTCAAATATACCGTTTGTGACGTGCTTATTTTTATCTACGTTTCGATGAAAATTTTATTCGAAACTGAGTCGGGTAAAAATTATGTATTTTTTTAAAGAAAATTTCAAGTTTTCGGTTTTCTTCGTTTTTTTCCGTTTATTTTTTACATTTTCTTCGTTTTTCTTCGTTTTTTACGTTTTCTTTGTTGTTGTTTTTTTACGTTTTTCTTCGTTTTTTACGTTTATTTATGTTTCTTTGTTTTTCTTTGTTGTTTAACGTTTTCCCTTTTTTCTTCGTTTCATATACGTTTTTTTTCATTTTTCTTTACTTTTTAAAAAACGAAGAAAAACGAAAAAAAGAATAATAACGTTAAAAACGAAGAAAAACGAAAAAAACCATGAAAAACGTAAATAAAACAAAGAAAGCGTAAAAAAGGAAGAAAAACGTAAAAAAGAAGAAAATGAAAAAAACGCAAATAAAACGGAAAAAACATAAAAAGGACGAAGAAAAACGAAAAAAACGTAAAAAAACGAAGAAAAAAGAAGAAAACCAAAACTTGAAATTTTTAAAGAAAAAATACATTATTTTTTACCCGACTCAGTTTTGAATAAAATTTATATCGAAACGAACATAAAAATAAATACGTCACAACGGTATATTTGAAATTTTATAAAAAGTTATATTTAAAAAGATATAAAAGAAAATTTTAAATACGTTTAAAATTAATCTTAATAATAAAATAGTAATGATGTGACAACTAACTATGATGTGATATCTTAAATTGAGATTCATACACCCCATTAATTAGGGGTGTATGAATCTTGGTCCACATAGGGTTATGGGGTTTGTACCCCTGATGTGATCATTGTGTATGGGTGAATGTAATGATTGAAGTGATATGGACATGACACTTGTATGTGTGAATGTAATTATTAGGGGTATAAATCCTAGATTGATGGTGTATAAATCCACAAATCCATTAATATATTGTCACGTGCAAGCTCGAATCCTATGAGTACGGTAACTTGAAAATTGAAATTGACATGTGTAAGTAGACGTGGGTTAAAGCTGCCATCAAAATGTGGTCTTTGTTTTTTTAACTTTTTTGGTTCAAATAAATGAGTGATATGTGGTCTTGCTTTCTCGCCAAAAGATATGATTTGATAATGATTATACTTGGTTGATTTTTGAGTGTAAACATTACAGTAAGTCCCATCGCTCACATCAAATTGCACCCTTTCATTTTTTCATCTTATCTAGCTTATAACTGAAACTTAGTAAATATATATTCTATAAGACCAGTGCTTACGGCACATCTCGTCCCCGTCTTCGTCCTAGTTGGTTGCCACGTTTCCTGTCTTGTGCATCGTCGTCATAGGCACGGTCCCGTCCTGTGGCTGTTTCGTCTTGCCGAGAACGAAGCCAGAACGAGGAGAACGATCGAGGGAGCGTGCAAGTGAGGCCCAACGGCTAGTTAACGAGTATATCAAAATAAAATTAAAAAAAAATTAAATAAATATTAAACACTATAAATACACATACAATTTATTAAACTTTTTCACACACAATTCTCTCAATCTTTATTTCATTCATATATAATTCAATTCACATCCAAGTCCTTCAATCTCTATCTAATTACCCATTATTTTCACACCCAATTCGCACCTACAAAACGTCTAAAAAACACAATAAAAAATTCCAACCTCAATCATCATCCAACGATTTTTTTCAATAACCTACTTAACAACCCAATTCCGGGTATGAATTCACCTACGGGTTCGTCTTCGGCACAACATTCGAGCTCTAGTCAAACGGGTTTTGCTCAATATCTACCTCTCGTCAATCCGTTTTCAATACCAACAGACGACCTACGATCCCAACTTTATTTAAATATGTACCATCAATCACAACAATACACACAACAACAATTCTCTAGTCAGCCACTATCGGGAAATCAATTCGACAACGTTCACACACCACCCGAAGAGGAAGCCGAAATTGTACCCGAAGCCAAATCGGTCAAAAGGAATAGAAAAGGAAAAGGTAACTTTTATTATAACGTACTTGTTTTAATTATATAAATGTAGCATAGTATTATTAATTATATAAATGTAGCATAATATTATTAATTATATAGTTCTAACGTACTTGTTTTAATTATATAAATGTAGCATAGTATTAGTAATTATATAAATGTAGCATAATATTATTAATTATATAGTTGTAACGTACTTGTTTTAATTATATAAATGTAACATAGTATTATTAATTATATAAATGTAACGTACTTGTTTTAATTATATAGCTTAATTATTAATTATATAAATGTGTTTGTATTCATATTTAGGAAAAGGTAAACAAGTTGCCGAATCAAGCGAACGACCAAAAGGCCAAAGAGTGCCGTGGACCGCCGAATAAAACAAGATATTGGCAGAACGGTGGGTTGACGCTTCTCAAAATGGAGCGATTGGGAATTCACAAACGGGTGACTCTTTTTGGAAAGTCGTACAAGAAAGTTACAACCGTTGTGCGGATAGGAAACGCAATCTTGACCAAATAACGGGCAAATGGACAAAACTCCAACGAGATGTCAAGGTTTTTCAAAGCATCTACCAAAAATATCAAAACAAGTGGAAAAGTGGTATGGCCGATGTAGACCTTATGTTGGCGGCCCGTGAAGGATTTAAGGATCGAACAAACCGGAACTTTCTTTTCGAGTCGGCATGGCATGTTTTGAAAGAAGTCCCCAAGTTCTTTTTTCCAGAAGGTGTTATGAACAACAAACGACCTATGGAAAACAACGATTATGAGGCGGTCAATCTTGACGAGGAAGACACCAATGATCAACACCAAGCGAAGACACCGAACTTCGACAATTTATTCGCCGACGACACGATTCGTCGTCCACCTGGTCGAGCACAATGTCGAAAAAAGCCAAAAAAGTTTGGGTTCTTCGGATGCTACTTCCTCACGTGTTTCGGCCGACGAGGTTCGCGCCCAACTTTTGAAAACCGCACTATTTCAACAAAAAACAATGGAAACATTAGCGGAGACTGCAAGAAAGAAATCAATGTTTAGGGCGTTCAAGGTTCTCAACAACCCGATCAATCCAAACTTGCCACCCGAAGAACAAGAATTTCTCCGTTCTTTCCGAGAAGAAGTTAAACGCGATTGTGTAGCGCCTACCCAACGTACAAATGAAGACACCGACGAGGATTAGTTGTATTACTTTTAAATTGTTATTAGTTTATCGCTTTTTAATTATTATTGTTCCGTAGGTATTTAATTATTGTAATTTTAATTATTAGTGTAACGTAGTTTTTTAATTATTAATGTAACGTAGGATTTTAATTATTGTACTTTTTTTTATTAATTGTTTTTTAATAATTATAATTTTTATTATTAATTAAAAAATGTATTTTGTATTGATATTTAAGAAATGACGTGGCGCTGACGTGGCACTGAAAAGTTCAGTCTTGCAGTCACCATAGGCAGCGTTCAGTATTGGGTCAGTCCTTAGTCTTAGCACTGACGTAGATGTCAGTTTTGCAGTCTTGTTCAGACACCATAGGGAGTGGTCTAACAATATAAATATTCTCATGATAAAAACCCGAATACATCAAATGTGATCTAACACTACTACAAATATTAGCACTTTTTTCTCCGCACCTTTTAAAAAGTGTGTAAAATATTTATCCATTTATACATATCTATAATCATGTACAAATTCTCTACAATTATAAGTGCATAAAAAGACATAATTTTCGCACGTAAAATGCAAGAAAAATGTATGCACTTATAAGCGCGTACAAAGTATAATTTTTACGCACTTATAAGTGTGGAAATAAATTCCACACACCTGATTTTTCACACATGCGAATCTTTTTGTGGTGCGAAGAAATCTCGTGTACATAATGAAATGAAATTTATTTATAAGTGTGTATAAAATATAATTCATACACATTTATAAGTGTGCATATTTCTTTTACACTTTAAAATGTGAAAATCCTTGTCATCCACTGCATTTATTCTTTTTATTTATTACTAGGTCATAAACCCGCGATAACGCGGGATGAATTTAATTTTTATAAATGAATAAAAAATTGTGATCGATTTGTGGTCGATTTTTTTTATATAGTTTATAAACTCGCAATAAGGTGCGACGAATTTAACTTTTATAAATGAATAAAATATTTAGTCGATTTTTTTATATTGTGACCGCCGTTTTTAATTTAAACAAATACACAAAATATTTAAGGGCCGAAAATATAATTATACGAAAGAAATTTTTATATAAATAAAATATTTGGTCGATTTTTATGTAGTCTATAGACGTGCGATAACGCCAGACAAATTTAATTTTATAAATAATTAAATATTGTGACCAATTTTTTATATAGTTTATAGACCTGCGATGGCGCAGATTGAATTGATTTTTTTTTTGTCAATTTTTTAATATAGTTTATAGACCGGCGCTTATTTGGTCGATTTTTTTATATAATTTATAGACCCGCTATAACGTGAGACAAAACTTTTGTTAATGAATAAAATATTGTGGTTGGTTTTTTGTATAGTTTATAGACCCACGATAAGGCGCGACGAATTTAACTATTTAGTCGATTTTTTTTATATTGTGATTGATTTTTTTATATAGTTTATAGACCCGCTATAACACAGAAGAATTTAGTTTTAATAAAATGAATAAATATTGTAGACGAATTTAACTAACACATGCGTTACAAGCAGCTAACACATGTGTTACCGGATTTCAAAACCCACCAAAAAATGAATAAAGAAAGTTCGTCGAAAATATACCTTGTGAGATGTCTAATTGAAGAGAAAAAAATGTTGATTTTTATGGTGCAATTTTTATAATTTTTTTACAACCATTTGTGAGACATTTAATTTTTAAAATGTTGGAATAGTATTATCTTGATGAAATGAATGGTTTGATTTCTCCATTCTCACAAAGAATCTCTTTCTCATTTGAACTTAATTCGACAAGTCCATAGAAAAGGGTTCATTTCGTTTCGAGCTGAAATTATCTGAAACAATTTTAATACAAACAGGGCATGATTGATATAACCGAAAAACACTTTTATCATTCTTTTAGAATCATACAATATTCAAGTCAAAAAATGCAACAATTCTTATTTCAACTTGCGATATACAAAAAATTCATATTTAAAAGTTTTCATTTGAATAATACACTCTTTATTTTTATGTTAAGTGCCTAAACGTATAAGTTATCTTTAACTTTTCATCCAGTAAATAAAAATTAGTACCTAAAATTATTTGTTTATGTATTCTATTTGAGATAATTACAACTTCAAAACTCTTATATTTTCACTGCGTTAATTTCAAACAACATATTCAAAGTAATCGTTATTGTTGTGAATATATCAAGCATAATTTTACCACGAATTATCAATCTATGAATAGGGAAAACCTCATCTGTTTTGAAGATGCGTTGAAGGCGACGAAGTTGATGGTGAAGCAGCGACGAAGGAATCTATGGTGAAGTGGTGTCATAGGATGATGGTGAAGCAATTGTGGAGAATATGAAGCACGCGATGTTAAATTCAAATTCATTTGGATTTGGGTTCATGTTATATGTTCAATTGTGTTAGAAGTTGTGAGTTTGAATCGATTTTTGGGGTTTTCGATTGGGTTGGAAGTTGTGAGTTTAAATCGATTTTTGGGTTTACAGGTTGTTACTGGAGCTTTAGTTCCATTTTGGATATCAAAAGATAGCGATTTTTGAATTTCTTAGGTTATCTCCAACCATCTTCAAATATGAAAAAATTGAGCATTTTTAGAGCAAATTCCATCTTAAAAATAAGTCCATCTCCAACTATATACTCCAAAAGCATACTCTAAACACATTTATATATAATTAATGACTTATTTATGCATGACAATCAATCAAAATATGATTAAACATTTGAATGAGTGAATAATATTACTTTAAATATAGAGTATTCATCATATTACTCCAAAAACTTCTCCATTTATGGAGCATGGTGTATGCATTGTCATTTTTGGTGTTAGTTCTTGATGTATGTATTGACTAGCTGCTTGTTACTTTTTTTAGTTTAATAATATTTTCGTTTAAAAGAAAGAATTAAGAATGAAATTGGGATTTAAATTATTAGGGTTAAGGATGAACAAGAGAAAGAGAAATATGGATATTTTTTGTGAAGATAGAGTTTGAGAAGGAGGAGAAAGATGAAGATGGGGTAGTTTAGTCATTTTAATATGATTTAGCGGAAAAGTTAACAGATATTGTGAAGTGGACGACTAGTGACACAACATAACGAATATAGGGACGTTTAATGATATTATTGAAACTAAATGATAAATGTGATTTTTGAAACAAACGTATAGACAATTTGGATAATCTTTATCTAAAAAATACTTGGTCAAATTATATACATCATCTAAATCTTTAATTAAACACGACATTTAATGGAGTTTTTGACCAAAACCAAGTGGGGTTAAAACATACTTGCCAAATCAAGGTGTCTTTAAACTTATATACCAAATAAGAATAGTTCTTTTTTTTCTCCTTTCCAAATTATTCACCTAAAAATATAATATTATACAAGTATTTAATACATATGACATTTGTTAACGAATTGATTTATATAAATATAATCTATAAAAAGTTCTTCGTAGTACTTATCATAAATTTATTCAGGTGATTTATTTACCAAACTGCATTTATATTTGTTTTCACGCATACGGAATACTAACAATGATTATGGGTTAATTCATAAATCATAACAACAAACTAGTGGTTTCTCATACTCTTCAATTTTATCAATTAATCTGTTCTAAAGATTAAATCCATCATTGAATTCATCACGAATATCTATAAATCAAGGCCAAATAGCCATTCATTACGTTAAACAATATGTCAATGTCATAAACTCATTGGACCAAATTAATTAAACTTGTTCGCACGTTTACTTTTCACCTCTATATTTACTTTCCACCTCTATATAATATTAATTCTTATCGTTGTTATAAACAAAAAGTTATTATGATATTACCTAATCTATTAAGCTTTAAAAGCATCAATGAGTATTTGATGATGAGAGGCACACCGGGGTATCCAATGACGACGAAAGAAACGCAAAATCCTTTTTTCAGGAGTTATATATGTATATTACGATGCATAGCTATTTGAATTAATCAATTTTTATATTTATAATTTTTATAGATTTAATAGTTTAATATTATTTTCTAATATCAATTATCAAACACTTATGAATAGTAAGTTGTTTATTTTTTCTTAACCCATATTTTTTTGTCTTAATAAATATGTTTAAGTGTAAAAACTATTTAACTTGATGGTTAAAAGATTTACCAACTAACCTCTTGACCTTGGGTTCAAGTCTTAGCATATCTACTTTCTTTTTTCTATAATAGTTTTTAAACAATGAAAGTACATATGACTAGATTTTTGTTTTTGTCAAGTATTAGCTACACTAAAATACATCTCTATTTTTTTTCCAAGTATTTGCAAACAGTGTTTTCAAACCATGGAGGTACATGCGACAAATTTTTTATTTTTCTCAACTATTAGTTAAATGCATCATTTGTTTGCCATTACTTAAATTAGACCAATAATTTAGCATGAACAAAAATGTGGTCCAAAGTCTAAATACAACAGAAGCAATAAATGATAGGATTTAGATACAAAATTTAAAAATTTGTTTAATAATACAATACATAATGTAATATACTAATATATGAATTATAACTATGTGTGTGTGTATATAATTCACTTTAATCGTGTCATGTGTCTTGATTTTTTTATTAATATTAGTTGTCGAATAATATGCTTTATTATAAAAAGACAAAACAATAACTATATGTTTATTGAAGGAGAATTTACGTCAAATGTTATTTAGCCATGCTGGAAAACAAAGTAATTGAGTGAGTATGCTACCAAAGTTAAATCCTTGCCATCATTTCTTTTGTTTGTTTTTCCTTTTTAAAAATTTAATAAACTTGCAAACCAACTCTCGAAGAAAATAAAAATCATAGAAATATCCCTAGATTTTAAAAAGCTACGAAAAAGCATTAGAGCTTACATATACTTTGTGTTATTCGATACAAGTTCATCATATTTTTATAATACTTTTTTTTTCCTTTTTTTTTAAACTTAATAAATTTGCATACTAACTCCTGAAATAAATGGAAATTACAAAAATTCTCTAATGTTGAAATGCTACATAAAATCTTTAAAACTTGCATATGTTAGTAAATATAGTACTATATGATATATGATCATTAGTTAGATTATCATAGTCATCATTATTCGTCATGCTTCTATAAAGTCAATCGAAAAGAAAACAAGTTAAGATTTTGTGATTATGTTTTCAAAAATACATTTCTAAACCCGTCGCAACGCACATGCAAAATAAATTTAGTTATTTTTCAATTAGTGTTTGAGTAGAATTCATAGATTTTTCAGTTAATTATTATTATATTCAAATATTATCTAGTTTTATTTAAATCTATTTTTTAGTTTATCTTTTAAATTTAAATAATTATTTATTTTTAAATTATGAGAGGCTACATGTCATTTTGCCTTTGTGGCAAAATATGAAACAACATTTTATTATATTTTAGTATATATATAAATATATAGGGGAAAGATCCATAGGGAAACTTCAAAATTTAGGGAAGGAGGGAAACAAATCTTAACTCTTGATTTTTTTATTAAAAAACGTTTTTAACATTCATTGGTGATGAATGTTAAATTTTGAAATTTTTTGTAATTTTTAAAATTAATTTATGATGAAATCAATGGTTGAGATTTGCTTCCCTCCTTCCCTAATTTTTTTTCTTCCCTCTTGATCCCCACCCTAAATATTTATACTCCCTTATAAAAAGTTTGCCCATTTTCTTTGAAAGTTTAAAATATAAAGATACGAAATGTCTATTATACCCTTATTGTTGACTTAATATATATGGAAACTAATAAAACATTAAATAATTAAATATATACCCATTATAATTGAATAATTGTTAAAACAATTTTATCATTATTCGACCATTACCAGCGACTATCACCATCTATCATTGTTACGCTTTTATCATTTGTTACCGCTGCATTGTGCGGGTAATTTACTACCATATATATATATTTAAGTGAAAGAAAAAAAGAAGAAGAAAATATAACAAATTGGTATTTATATGTTTAATAACGACCCGTTGATTTGGCA
Organism: Logfia minima; assembly: GCA_963921325.1. Taxonomy (NCBI): domain Eukaryota; kingdom Viridiplantae; phylum Streptophyta; class Magnoliopsida; order Asterales; family Asteraceae; genus Logfia; species Logfia minima. The sequence goes on along the minus strand of OY992766.1, from coordinate 5,669,744 downwards.
AATATGTTTCAAACAGACATGGAGTTGGTCAAAAACTCCTATTAAAAGTAGATTAAAATTTCAAAATGTGTAAAAAACGTAGAAATTACAAATCCAATTGTTAAATCGTTGACCACAAGATTCACACCTATTTCAATACCATTTCAAACGAAAGAAGTTTCTAGAAAAATAACAAACCAATCAAATCCGTCTGTCATTTAAAACCATGCACTTAACTGTCCCTTTATCTTTCACCACCAAGTACAACTCTTGTTTCTCCCTTTCAACTTTCACATCATAAAAACTAAAATCCCTTTCTTTTAAACAAAACATTTCAAATTTCAAATTTCAAATTGTTAGATACATATACATACATACACACACATATAGATACAGAAGTTGATTCGGGTTTTGTGAATTTGGTTAGAAAAGACTTTTGGTGATGGGGAAGGGTGTGAATTCAGCCACCATGCAAGCAGAACAACTTAAGCAAGATGGAAATCTTTATTTCAAAAAGAACAGATTAGGGGCTGCTATTGATGCTTACACAGAGGTTGTTTATTAACTCAAGATCTGATGTTTTTGAATTTGAAAATTTTTCATTATTGGGATGAACATAAAGTGTTTGATGAAATGTCTGAATGGTGCTTTTTTTTTTATTCTTTTTAAATTTCAGGCAATTACTTTGTGCCCAAAGGTAGCAATTTATTGGACTAATCGGGCTGTATGTCATCGCAAGCGAAAGTATGTATGAACTGAGTTTATATTTTTGTCAAACATTTTTATGTTATTTGGGATTTAGGGTTACGTTTCTTGCTCCAAGTATTAGAAACACAGAAAATTTTGTTTGAAACGGTCAAAAATTTGTTGGGTTGTTGTTAGAATAATTTTAAAGTTTATCGTTTGCTGAAATTGTATTGTGAAAATGCACCTTTTAATTGGCAATGCATTTGCAATGACTTGATGTAGTCTGTAATGTGTAGTATTTTTATGTTTTTTATGTAGTGACTGGACAAGAGTTGAGGAGGACTGTAGGAAGGCTATTCAGCTTGATCATCATTCTGTCAAGGTTCAAATTATCAAATACTATATTTTGCACATATTCACTTCATACGTGTTCTACTTGTTCTTTATATTATAGCAGTAGAACTTCTTACATTTTAAGGTTTTGAGGCTGAAAATTTATTGTTATTGTATATATTAATTAATTAAAACCATTATAGGAGAGTAGTCATTGGTTAAGCATTTTATGTATGACTAAAAGATACAATTGTCGTACATAAGAGATGTATATATGACTAAGCAACCCTAAAACCTTTAACAACTTGGACAAAAATCATGAACGTGATCGGTAGCGATGTCTGCTGAATTAAACCCTTTTGAGCAAAGAAACATGGAAGCCATTCAGCCTCTAGCATTATGAACCTTGAACACCCATTGAAGCTAGCATGCTTGAGAATTGACTAACCCATATGATAACAAGAAACTGATCTCTACAGTTATTATGGGAGGGGGTTGAAGATACATGACTGACTAAGTAAATACCAAACTCAAAATCCAAGTCATGACCCATTCAATGGTAAAGCCTTGCTACGTTGACCATGAAGCACATGCGAAACATAGCTGAAGCCTTAAGATTTAGACACCAACCTGTAGAAAAGAAACAATACATCACATACGTTTATGTACACTGAACTACTGAAGTTTGATCAACTATAAACTATTGATGTCCCACGTATGCATCCCGAACAAGAAATGGTTTTCTGAATAAGGTTAATAGAGGCGTTAATGGAGGACATCAAAATTGTGACCCAATAATGTAATACTTCTTCTGCAGTTGTCTTAAAACGAGGCTGAATAAAAGAGTAATCCAAGAAAAATCCAGATTTGGCTTCGGAAGGATTAAGTTCACCGGACCCATTTTGGCAATGAATCTCATTACTTTAGAGTTTGAGGTAGCACATGAGAGAGGACATGGAGAATGGCCATTGACGGTTAGAAAAACGAGATCCGTAGCCTAGGGGTGGAAGAACAGGAAAAAAAATGTAAGTAAACCTGAAGAAATCGCCATTGAAGAAGGGAAGAATCTACTCTGAAGCATAGAGGGTCAAATAAATGGGAGAAGAAAACAATTAGGCTCTCCGGCAATTGATTGGTAACCGGTGACTGGAGGCGGAAGAGACATCTAATTTTGTTAGTTATATGAGAGACATTGAGTAAATGGTAGACATGGTCTTTAGGGAAAATGAAATTTGTAAGACGATTTCTGCCGAAAGTTGTCATAATTGTCAGGACTTCCTATGGTAAATAATACACAGTATGAACTAATTAATATTGGATTATAGAGTTATTTTGCAAAAATATTTGACTAAAAGAGAGATGAGAACATTGAATTCGCGTCTATATAAAAATCTGCTAAGTAAAAGACCATGACCACCAAGGTGACAAGTAATCCACCATGCAGATAAAGTTGAAGCATGATGTTAGCTTAAACTAAACGCCAAACATACATGCAAGCTATTTGGGTTTCTGTGAAATCTATATCAAAGGCTACTTGCAGTGATGAATAAAACCATAGAAATATAGTTGATAACCAATTCTGAAAACTAACAAGATAGAACTTTGCATTTTCTTTAACATTCCTTGATCCTCTTGTTTCCTTCTCTTAATGGAGTCTCTTGTAGAATTAAACATCGCATATGCGTCAAATGTGCCCCTTTTCTATCAATGAGGTTGGATTAATTTTGTTTGCTTGTTAATCTTTGTATTTTTTGGTATATCATGTCAAGAACTTTTTTCGCTCTCTGTTCAACTTTTTCCTTCACATGATGAGATTGCATTTTATCAATCCATTCTCTCTATATTGGTAGAAATATGGGCAATATACACTTCATATAGAATAAATACTATCCTAATTTACATTCCTCTAGTTTGATGTATATATAGTGGTGTGTCAATTGATTGATAATAATATGATAAATGAACTCATTGACTAGTACTATTTATTATAAGAATTTCGTTTCTATCTTATGATTTGGATTGCTAACCAGTTGAAAAGCTTGTAATCTGCAGGGTCATTATATGCTAGGTCTTGCCCTATTACAGAGGGAGAAATATGCTGAAGGCATAAAAGAATTAGAGAGGGTATGAAGGCTGCTTTCCATTTAAAAAAAAAAAACTGTTTAATGATTTAAACTTTGACAACTTTTTGTAGTCTTTGGATCTTGGTAGAGGAGAAAATCCTCATAGTTATATGGTGGAGGATGTATGGCAGGAGCTATCAAAAGCCAAGTATCAAGAATGGGAGCGTGATTCCACTAAACGGTCCTGGGAGTTGCAAAATCTCAAGTATGTACTCTCAGGGTGGTCTTTGGATGTGTGTTTTGAAACCAATTATTTAGTTATGTGCAAAATAATCAGTTTTTAACATTTGGGTGAATGTTATGCTTAAACATTTTCATATTCAGCTGTCATTAGACTATTATCAGTGTAAAATAGTTCAGAAGAAATTGTTTTGGTCATTAGCTAAACATATAATCAAATATTGCCTAACAATTTAACAGTTGATTATTAAAAGTTTACAACTTCAACTGGTAATACTACATCACACACTACTTCTAAATCGGAAAATTTACTATCATGTAAATCACTTTTTTCTAAATATGTTAGCATTGGGTGTTAGAAAGCGTTTGATGTAAATCAAGAATGTTTTTGCTTATTTTTCTTGATTGGCATTTGTTTCTCTTTTCTCTAGAGAATGCTGTGAGATAGCTCTTAAAGAAAAACATTTGCGTGCTATCACTCGATTTGAAGGCTTTACTGATGAAGTTACGGATTCTACTTCCGAACAATTAGAAGCTTTGAATTCAGTATTTAGCAACGCTGCTGAATATGACACACCAACAGAGGTGACATATTTTTAGTAAGTTCTTATAGTTCATTAGAACATGATCATGCCTTTTGTCTTATAAATGTGTGTAATTACAGGTACCTGACTATCTATGCTGCAAAATCACACTTGATATATTCCGTGATCCTGTCATTGCTCCAAGTGGTCTTACATATGAGAGGGCAACAATTCTTGAACATCTCAACAAGGTTTAGTCTATATTTTTAAATTTATTTATTTGCTATACATGATATGTTCTAAACAGATGTATATCAACCTTAAACATGATGTGAAATCTACAAGTTTTGAGGACAAATCTTGATAAATATATCAAAAACCTTTAAATTAAATTTAGAAGGCCCATATTTTGAAGGTCTAATTGCGTAGAAATTAGAAAGTAAACCAGTGTTGGTCAAATTCCAGTTTTTACACAATCAAATTTTTGGTTTTAGTAACTTTGACCTGGCGCATTTTTTTTTGACTAGTATGTAAAAGCTGATTGACAGTATAATATTATCTTAAATTGAAATGTTATAAATATTGATGGGTTTCTCCAGGGTGAAAAACTTGGTTACTTGAATTAGTAATTTCAACAGTTGTAAACTTAAAGTTCTGGTCTCACTTACAGACATGCCTATCTTGTGGAATTCGAGTTATTTCTTAAATCATGTGCTCCTTACATTTGTCCATCTCATTTACCATGAGACAGGTGGGCAATTTTGATCCAGTTACACGGCAAACTCTTTATCCATCACAGTTGGTCCAAAACTTAGCAATAAAAGAAGCAGTTCAGGCATTTTTGGAGAAGCATGGTTGGGCTTACAGGATGGACTGAAAGATGGTGGTGAAGTCTTGATCTATAGAGCTGTTTATTCTCTTTTTGCTCTTGCGCCAGTTATCTTATCATATTTTGTGCATTCATCTGCTCTTTATATAATATCCATCTCAAATTGTACAGTGAAATTTTATATTTCTTGATGGTTCTTTTTGCTATGCCAATATTACAAAACATTCAGTTCTCATGACTACAGAATTAGTGAAATCTTTCTTATGGAACATTTTCCAGCTTAGTTTTGTTTGGTTCTCACCATAATATTGGTTTAATTATCAATTTTGGATTCACTTCACTACTAGATGGAAGCAATGGTTGTGGTTAACTACTGTTTCATGGGAATATAAAGACTAAAGTGGCCTTTTGTTATTTTCTATTCTTATTGGTTATGAAGGTTTTTTATATAGTTTTTTGGAGTCTATCAATTATTTTGCCTAGTTGGATGTAAGTGCCTTGATTTGAAGGGCTTCTTATATGCTTCAGCTAGATAAGAGAACTAGATGCCTTCTGAAAGATGGAGACTTTTGGGGTTGATGCACAATGTTCCATATTGGTAAATTTTGTATATTAGTAATATCTTTTGTGGTGAAATATGCAAATGTCATGCACTTTATTTGCTAGTAGGAGTGTGTTGCTTAAACAACATGGTAATCAGCAACTAAAGAAGGCAATTCTCAATTCGATGGATTGATTCAAATGGCTCGAATGAAAATTTTAAGCTTAAAGAGATGCGTCAAATAGGTGAAAGTTGCTTTGTAATCATAATTAACATATTAAATATATATCGAAATGAATAAAAAGTGTATGTGGGTTTCTACGAAACTTGTTTTCACCAATATTAGTAACATTAACATGTTTCAACCAAACATATTTTGGCCGGTTAGTCAACATACCCTTTGGTCTTCTTGCTCATCAAGCAAGTACAAATAGTCAAATGACCTTTAAACCGGTATAAAACCTGCATTCAATTTGAGTTCAGGAGGGTACACAATCACTTAAATCACAAACTTGTTTTTAGTGCTTTACTAGTTTGGTAGTAAGTCCTATTGTATAAGTCCAATCAGTGCATTGTGACTTGTACCATAGACCATGTTGAATGCAAATATTCTTGGATACTCATGTATTGGGGAATTGGGTATGCTATTTAAGTTTAAATTAATTAATGTGTTAAGTACCATAACCCAATGTAGATTCTTGAAAATCATCCAATTTACTGACAATTTTGGGTGTTTTGATATTTGGATTTTTGATAATTCCTAGAGATGCTACTACTTGCATAACCAAGGAGAAACATATTCACTGTCATATTACAGTTTTGTTTGGATTCTCACTATCAGTAACAATTCCACCACCTTCTTTGTATCCATGTGGACAATGATTATTAAGTATTTTATACTACATGTCTCTCTCACCCATTTGTTAGTTAATCCTTTTCTAAAGAGAATATAATAAGATTAAACAAACAAAAATGTACACATGCTGTGGTATCACTTGGGACTAAAATCAATTAGGTAAGTTATAAGTTGATCTTTGATGACAGAATATTTATTTGCTTTATTGGTAACGGTGTAGCATTTAAGTTATTCTAATGTGTAATTTTTAAATCATATTTGTAAAATCATCCTACTGAAACTTGACATGACTTGAACAGATTATTAGATCATGTCAAATGTTAACTAAGATAATATTTTTTAAAAAATAAAGCATTTTCAATAAACTTTATACTGCATGGTAATTGTGTGATATTTTGGGAGGCATAAATATTTGACTAACAAAGGATGATGCACTAACAAAGAGGGTGAGACGTTGGTTAAAATAATTAGTGGGACATTATATTAATTTCTTTAATTGATTAAGAGTTGTATTAAATAATGACAACTCTCCTCCAATGAAGATAAATCCACCCACAAATATCCAACAAGAATCTTCAGTTCTTCACCTCTTAGTTAAACCTTAGCCATCAAATCAGAACAAATACTATTAAACTTCTATTAGTTATAATATTGAAATTGATAAAGCTTTGACCTGACATTAATGTTTTATACACTTCACTATGTATTAGAAGATATCAAGGATCAGATTGATGCATATGATCTATTATTTTGTCTAATTGAAAAAGGGTTTAGATGGTTGATAAATAGGTAAAAATCTTCTATTAGTGTTAAATTTATTTATGACTAAATTTTGCATTTATTTCTAGTAGAATAGAAAGAAATGGAGAAGTGGTTGTGCATCTAAGGAAAAATTAGTTAATGAAGTTTACATGAGATTTTTAAAACATATATATAAACAAACACAATCTAAATATGGTTGGTGTACCATTTCTCTTTTGATAACTAACTAGGAACATAGCACACAAACCAAATATAATTTTTTTTTTTTATCATTGATTCCAATTAAAAAATTATTAAAGTGATTGGTAAAAGTATGTTCATTGAACCAATAAATATGGATGTTAACCTTTAATTAAGCAATAACTTTTCTTTTATTAAATGTTTGTTTTACAAGATATTACTTTAATTATGATTCATGAGATTTTGGACCACTACTTTTTACATTGTAAAAAGATGCCCTTCTACTTCTACTTTCACTCTATCATCCCTTTCCTAATACGGCATCCACAGACTTTCTTGTCCTGTTTGCTCATTCGAGTACCAATAGCCATTTTGCATAGTCAAGATCAAGCAAAACCTCTACTTCTATGATCATTATAGTAAAAGGGGTTGTGTGGATATCAAACACTCAAGAATTAGATACTGACAAAATTACGTAGTACCAACATGGAATATCATCCCATCAAATTGACATAACATTTTCAAACTACAGCAGTGATAAGGGGCAAATTAGTAATTTCAACAAGCACGGAGAATTTGACTATGTTATCTCATTCAAAGAATGGTATCGCATTTAACAAAGCAATAGTCTCTTTTTCACCATCTAACCAAATGTTTATCATTCAATACTGATGAATCAGAAAATAAAAGAATTTTCTACACCAGAAAAAGATATTTTCTAAAACTTATAAAAAAAGATTGGAATATCAAGAAAGAATTACTAATGGTGGTCTAAAGGTTCATTAAATGAAGCCAAATGAAAGCATGAAAAGTGTGAATAGTAAATGCAAATATATAAATATATATATATATATATACCCATAACCAGGCAATGTGGTAGTGACAGAATAAAGGGTCATGGGTTACCAACTGTTTTTCAATGAAAGACTTTCACAAAAAGAATGGGTGGCATCTTGGATTGATGGATAGATCTATCACACACACAAAAGACACAATGCCCCCCATTGATTATGGGCATATTATCCCTATTTTGATGCTCAACCATTCACCTCACTTTTTATCTATCAATAATTTCAATAAATATTCCAAGTGGTAACCAACAAATTCAAAATTATGAGTATTATTCAATGGCCCCAAAAGAATGAAGCAAACAATTTCCATCTAATGTTCAAATATCTATCTCCACCATGTATGGAAACTTAAAAGTTCAAGTCTTTATCAACTAACTAGGTGCTATATAATAATTCAAAAAGACCATTTTCTTGAATTTAGACAGAACATGTGATTTTTCAAGTGAGGTTCAAGTTATCTAACACATAACCCATGTGCAGAATTAATGGACAAAAACTAATACAGCAAATATGAACTTGGTTGACTTCATTGCTTGTGAATAATTTAAATGCATGAACAATATATTCATGTGCAGAATTGATTCGTAACAGTATTATATAGAGAGAAATACAAACACAAAGATAGATAACTTATCATATACTGTATCGTATATTATATAGAAATAGTAATTATTCACAATGGCTATAACTCTATAAGCTCAAACTTAGGGACAAGAATTTACAAAATTGAGGTTTGAAAAAAACAGAACAAAATTTAACCATGACTCAAACCTGACACGATTGTAACGATATAAAAGGTGTCAAATTTACAGATTTTTTTTGAGAACCCATTGAAGCTCACGCGGTGTGGGTAAGATTGATAGCACGATTAAGCCTATCGAGAATGCCATTGGCTTTTCGCTTAGCCCTTGAAGTACCATTTTGAGCAACTTGAGATAAGGTGCCATAAGTACTCTCTTCTTCCCTCATCTCCTTCCATTTTGTCCGATCATAATAACAAATGGTGTATAGAACTGCAATGCAATTCTCCTTGTTTCGGGCACAATTAGTCTCCTTTATTAAAGAAAGCAAGCAAGAAACCGCCCCAAGTTCTCCCATTTCCTCAACGGCTTTTTGGTTGGTCGAAAGCATAGCAAGAATAGATAATAGCTCGTCCACATGAACCCTATTTTTAATTTTTTTCAAAAGCGCTCTCACTGCACCATCTCTCACCGCTCTAGCTTTATTCTCATGAGTAATACACAAATTAAAAATAGCAGACGCAACGTCCTTCATTGCCAATGGATGCCCCTCATCCAAAAGATCAATAAGCGGTTTCAAGCCACCAGCTTTCCCAATTAACGACTTATTTGAGTCAAGAGCCGATAAGGTAAAAAGTGTTGCAGCTGCATTCGTCCTAGTTCCAATCGTCCCATATCTTAAAGCATCTAATAACAAAGGCATAACCATAGGTGTCTCTGCAACAAGTTTCTTATTATTATCATGAATCGACAAATTCAACAGGGTTGTAATCAAATCCTCTTGAAGATCAGGATGAATATCACTCTGACACTTGTTTTGACACAATGGGGTTAACAATTGAGGTATTGCTTCAAGATTTTCACCAAACAATGCTCGAAAAGAAGGCATTCTTTTAGTCAACGAACGTAAAGTCCTTGCAGCCTCTTTTTGCTCACACTGTGTAGACGACATTTTCTTTAAAAGCGATAGAAAAAGATGACGATCAGATTCAGTTAACCCGTCTTGATCCGAATACTGTAAAGGGGCTGGAAACTGAACACCACGATTCTTACACCATTGTGTGATCATGTCTCTAACCAAATGATTTGGGGTTAAAATTGTGTGTGAAAGAACTTGTTGTGTTTTAGGACATATTCTGTTGCCAGCTTTTAACCATTTCTGTATAAATGGTCTATCATATGTCTGCAAATTAATAACATTTTAATCATAATTAGCAAACTAAAAAACCAAAAAATGAAATAAAATAATAATAATAATAATAGCTAGAACTAAAATTGTTTCACATGCAGAGCTTGATCAGTCCTCTAACCTAACTTATTAAAGTTACATTAATCAAACTTTTTACACTCTTACCTACTAAAAACACTTGATACATCAAAATAAACAAAAGAATAATATTTTTATATGTATTAAGTTAATTTACTATGAACTTCAGAATGTAATCATAATATTTATCATTCAATTTTCTTGCATTTACATAAGTCAACATTTTTGTTTAGCCTAACAACAAGCAAGAGTCAATTTTCAGATATTTATTTTAAAATAGACAATAAAAAACACATACAACAAGGAATTGCCAAACTTTTTATTTTAATAATAATAAAAAAAAGTAATAATTATAACAAACAATAGAAAACAAGTAAATATATTAAATAAAATAGAAAGAAAAAAAAACTACCTGACCAGTGGAGAGAATAACAGGGTCTCTCATAAGTTCTTTAGAAAGAGGGCAACAAAATTCTGGTGGACACGAACCACAAAATGACGTCGTTGAACTTTCATTATTATTACGATTACCATTATTATCATTAATCCTCTTTGATCGCTGTTTATTATTTCCTTCTTTCAATTCTTTCAAATTTTGCAACATTTGATTTGCTTTATCAACGATAAATCCAAATCCATTTTCATCATCTAATGATGATGATTCTTCAACGATCAATTTAACAAGTTTCTGTAATTCTTTCTTCAATTCCATCGTCACTTTCGCCACCGCTACACTCTGATCTCCTTCAAATACTTCACTTTTGGCCATCAATAATTCGTAAAAAAAACCTAATCAAACATATTGTGTTTTGAGATTTTTATGAATATAATTTGAGAATAGAAGGACCGAAAGAAGTGTTTAAAGAGAAAGAGAATGATGTAAGTATGTGAGAGAGATAGAGGTTTATAGTGGTAGGTTGTGTAAGATAAATTTATTAAATTAAATTAAAATTAAATTACTTAATTGGTCCTTGTAAATTGTAAGTATGACAAATTTGATCCCTTTTTGTTAATATGTTTATTTCCCGAGGACTTTGGAAATGAAGGTGAATAAAGAATTTGACACAACTTTTTATCTTTCGTTTATAGGTAATAAGCTATAACAAGAATGATAACGTTAGTGTGTTTAGAATTACGACAATGCGTGTGGTTACACTCAAAACTTTCTTTGTTTAACTATGTGAAAATTGGATATTCGTTTATCGTAGAATATACACCAAAAATTGCAATGGTAGTTACTATTTAGTACGACCGTTTGGAAAACGTTCCTTCATCGTTGGTTGGTTATATGACTAGTCTCATGAGAAACGACTTATAAATATTCATATATCATGCGATTTTAACGTTGGTTAGTCAATGGCAAAAGTTGATATTACAAAAAAAGAGTAGTCGGATGTATACAAGAAATTTACTTTTTTGAATTGATTGAATGGGCCGATCTAATCAAAAGGTATGAAAGGCATTCGTAGGACCACAATTGCGAATATTTTGTAATCAGAAGACTCTAGTTATAAGGAAAATATGTTTAAAACCCTAATGTAATTCAGCATACGACATCTATTTATCTATTTGAAATTTCAATTCAAACCATGATTTTCAATAGCAGCTGTGTCACGTATATATTAATGGTGATGATTTGTGCATCTTCAATTCTATTTATAAATCAAATGTATTAAGTCTATACATAGTGTAGTGTTACGGCTAAAATTGATAGTATCATGTTGTATTAAGGGATAGTAATAATAATATTAATATATGTACAATTGAAAACACACACACAAGGTGTTGCTCATTAATAGATAAATTTTGGTATTGTATATTTTTTAATATTAATTTTATTATTTATATACAAGCAGTCTTTTTTTTTTTTAAGTTAACGGTACCTAACTGTCAGGTGGTGTGAGTTGCACAATTCATTGCATAAAACTAAAAAAGACTTTTAATTTGGTATTCAGGGGAGCTTGGGTTGATAAAACAATACTTATTATGGAATTGATTAACAATATTGTTAAAGCTCACAAAGATGTATCTGTTTTCGAAGGAGTTAGTGAACAGACTCGTGAAGAAAATAATTTTTACATGGAAATAAAATAAGCTGAAATAACTAATAAAAAGAATATTGCAAAATCTAAAGTGGCGTACAAGAATCAAAAAGTTTTGAGTTTAAACTTCATGAGATGCAAGTATATATGTTTGTTAGGTGGGTTAGATTAGTTTCCAGGTTCGCCTTTTTTTTAAAGGTACTTCATACAAAATACCAATGTTTCTAATGCGACATTCTTTGATTTTACGAGGGTTGAAAAGTTTAATTTAGTCTAAATAGTGGGCCGCGATATGAGTTGGGGCCCACCTAGAAGTGAATGTGGCCCACTTAACACGAGATCAAATCCATGACATTACAGCTGGCATGGGGTTACGCGGACTGAACTTGTTTGTGACACCCTTACAACTAAATACTATGCCTTTTTAGTTTTTAGATTCCACTTCAATTTCTTTGTAACAATAATGAGACTTTGATATTTTTGCGTTCTTTTATTATTAAAAGTAAAAAGTAAAAGTAAAAAGTAAATACTCATTTAATTTACTATAAACAAATACTCAATTCATTTTCAAAATTATACTCTAATTCAAAGAATTAAAAGAAATAAAAAACATAAACACAATTTAACAACTGGTAATTAGTATTTTTTTTTATTTAGTGACAATTTACAATTTACGCTCTAAATTAAAATTTTTACCTTTCGATTTTGATGGTAGTAAATATAATAAAGGATATTATAGATATTTTATCAATTACATTTCTCTTTCTTTTATAAAATACGTATGACAAAATAATAAATTTGAGACGGATAAAGAAGAAAAGATTGTATGTTATTTCCGAAAGATAAAAATTTACTCAGACATTTGTCATAAATATTTGTGTACTCAGTATTATAGGTACACAAAAACTGAATTTTAAAAAATCATTATTATCGAATCAAAGAGAAATAAACAATTCGATTTTTAGCTATAGATTTAACCGAAGCTTTTGATTCGGTTTGCTCTAGTCTCAAAATTCAAATCGGATTAATCAAAAACGAACTCACCTCAAAACCGAACAATTTTCAAACTCTGAAAATGTAACTTTATTATTAGGGTTTGATTTTATAGAATAATCGAAGTGAACCACGATATATGTTGAAGCCCACACACTACAAAAATATGTGAAGTGTCTCGAATTTTATTTTGACAACAAACCTTTCAAATTAGAATTCATTTAAAGTTTTAAACACCGAACAACACAAAATGAAAGTAGAGATTCATTCGGTTGCAACACTTTACACGTTAATTAAAATTAAGAGGTAAAAAATAAGTAAAAACAGAAAGTTACAGTATGGTATTGTAACTGATTTTGGTTGGTCACATTTAGAAATGGAAATTAAGCCCAAAATCTTCTGCTTTTGGTAATTTCTATTTTGGCTAAGCATATGGTTATCTTTAAAAACCGACTACCTTTTTTTTTTTTCTTTCATTGAGTGGTTGCACATATATGGCAAAATTGCTATGCTCCAAACCTTGAATGTCTAACTATAAATTAATGAAAAGAATGTCCAACTGGAAATCATAATGGGTGATGACTATGATTTCGATTGGACCATAGATTTATATATATATATATATATTAGGAATTAAAACGTGTTAAATACTTGATAGTAATGTGACACTAATTAAATCTTGTTGTTCCTATACATAACTTAAAACTGAAAATATGGTACAATCCATAAAAATAGGTGGACGAACCTTACCATAACACTAAGCAAAAATACGATAATTGAACATGACATAAAATATTATATCACGATGAGAAAAGGTAATTAAAGATTATCTCATATTCAATTCTGTTATAACTTTGTACGCTATTAACAACCTGGCCCTATAAATAATAATGGATAATCTATTATCAAACATGACATAGTTATTCAAATATAAAGAAACACTTAGATTAAAAAGAAGAAGGAAAAAGACATGCAATCGAAAAGATGAAATATGACAAGGGTTTAAAATGTCAAATTTTGTAACACTAAGGGGTAGACTTGTACCAATAAGTGGATGGTGCAACCGGAATAAGTGGGTGGTTGTGTTGTGATTGTATATATAAAATTACGGATACATTCGATGAAGTAATTGTAGATTGTAATTGCAGTTATAAGTTGTAGGTTATTGTTATAGTTTTTGGAACTATTTTATGAAAAACTATTTCTAATGACTCTAAAATTTTAAAAACTTTTATTAAATTTTAAAACTACATCTTATATATAATAAATAAGTTTTATAAAACATTTTCTTTTAAGACTAAATTTCTAAAAACTTCGTACCAAAATCCACATGTACATTTATTGAAAGCGGACATGTGTAACGTGGTTGCCAATTTCAAGCCCCACCCATGGTGAAACTTTAGTTTAATGCCACAAATTCTTATAATATTCGAAAATTAGTTAAAGAATTAGGCTAATGATACGTAAACATATTAAAATTTACATTTTTCAATATTATATATAAATATATTTTAATTTAATTTAATATTTCAATTGTGTGTAAAATATCTATCTATCTAATACATATATTATAGTTTTTAATGTATATACGGAACCTTTCAAGAACCTATTAACATGTGTGTACGTCTATCTATGTCTATCGGCAACCGGCATAACAATAATAAAAATACATACAAAATAGAAAATATCTTATATACAGTATAATTGTTGGGGACAACATCCCGTATGCAGTAATCGAAGACTGTTTACTTGTATTTTACTGACTAATATATAACTGAATAAATAAATAAATAAATAATAACAGGAATAACACTAGTAAAGTATTAGTTGTATCTTTGAGAGGATCTGATTGTTATTAGTATAAAGTATAAACTTTTGAAGATGTGTATGTTTTGTGTCTTTTAGTTTATTTGTATTCATATCTTACCGCTAAATTAATATTTTTTATTATCCACTTTTAAGAAGAAACAAACGTACCTTACCCCCACCATATTCCTCTTGTTGCTATTCATTACCCCTTCGCTAAAATATCATTAAGTGAGTATATATATATTATATATATATATAGATATCTTTTTAAATTAAATGATAATCAAGATACATAATACAACACCATCATCACCTATGAACTAAAGAGGTTGTGAGACGTTCAAGTCTCATTCGAGACAGTTTGTATATATTTATCATGATTGTAAATACAATACGAGTTACGTTATAAATATTTGTTTATTTAAAGTAAAGGGTATAAGTTAAAGGTACAAAGTAAGAATTGTCCGAAAGTGAGATTCTGGCTTGACACATGGATTGGCTATTGTCCGCTTTATCAACGTTATAATCGACTTTACCGTCTTGATATTCAACCGCAATGTTTCATTAAAGACCGTTTTGTGAATGGTAATTGGCAGATGAATTGGAAGAAGCCTATAGTATCTGGTCGCTTAGATGCTTTTCGTGAAACATTACATTATGAGTTGCAAGAGTTCACAAATTTTGATGGCCAAGATGAAATTAGATGGGGGATTGGTCTAGATGTCAGTAGGTGAAATAAGAAAACATATAGATGATACCATTTTACCAACTTCGGCAATACCTACAAGATGGTGCAAGATTCTCCCAAGGAAGGTGAATATTTTTTTATGGCGTTTGAATTTGGATAGGCTTCCGCACCGGTTAAATCTTTCAAGACGTGGACTTGATATCCTATCAATCACGTGCCCAGTATGCTCTAACGGTTTGGAATCGAATGATCATGTATTTTATACGTGTGACGTGGCTCTAAATATGTGGCGTTTGGTTCGAATATGGTGTGACGTTTTCATTCCTGTCGTAAATACACATTCGGATTGGATATCTTGGTTCGATAGTCTTCATATATCAGGCGACGGGAAGGCTCGGTTACAAATAATTTCGGCAACAACTTGGTGGACTTTATGGAAGCATCGGAATTCTGTCACATTTAATTCTCAACGTTTGAGGAAATGTGATTTATTTGATACTATTCGTCTTTGTTCTTTTAATTGGTTAAATTGTAGAGGTTCTAAATGTTTAGTTTGGTCTGATTGGCTTAAAAAACCATTGTAATATTTGTTAGTTTCTTGCTAGCTTTTATTTATATACAATCGCCGTTAAAAAAAAAAAAACAAAGTAAGAATCGTCTAAATTTTATTATATCATCTCTTCGCAATTTGGTCAATTAATATTAATGTCACGTTTTCCATATAATTTAATTAAGTAAAGTTTTGTAACTAGAATAATAATTTAAAAGATGTAAGAATCATATTGAATCGTGACACTGGGGCTGCTAGATTCAACAAATCCTGTATATAATGTTGGAGTTGTGTTTGGTAAGATTTCACAGTTAGGAGTATAACTGTATAAATAATCTTTTGTCATTATATTCGAGTGATATGTATCATGATAACAACGCGTTAGAGTGTAACACCATAAGTTTTAAGACCTTTAGTCATACCCTTTTCTTATTACAATATCAACTCTTTCATTTTATACCTTTGTTTTAGCGCATCACGTATTTAATAAAATGTCATATATTAAAGAAGAATACACGTAGCTGGTTTGTTAATCAGTAGTATATACTATTGTTTGCTAATTGCCACCATTACTCGCCAAATATAATAAGCAAAGTGGGACTTCAATAAATACTATTCAGATCATATCATTTTCAGAGAACTCTCAACCAGGATCAACCCAGTCTTCTATTTCACAATGTAAATGATCATTTTAAAATACCTAGATGATCTATTTTTCGTTATAAATTTTCTAGGACTGTCTTTAATGGTGTGCGATTGTACAAAGCTTCGAAGTTTGAGGGCCTTCAACAAATAACATGATAGTTTAATATATATGATCACATAAATATATAGATTCAGAATAAATATACGTCGATTCCATTGTCCAGTATTGGCCATTTGATTAAGCATTACATTTTGAAGTATCATTTAATTGGTCTTTTTGCTAATTCATATGAATTTCCATTTGATAAAGTATAGATAGAAGTTGAGTTGTTGTTAGTATGTAAGTTTGTATGTGGGGCACTAGATACACGTTGTAGGCACGAATTAATTGTATGCTTAAGCCGGGAACATGACAATGCTTGTCGGCTTTTACTCGGTCATAGATCGAAATAATTGCAAAACTCTAAATTAATACACCAATCATCATTTTTATCTTTTATAATATAATATTAATTATATAAGGTCACCTTCATACGCTAGAAGTATAATTAATTTTTTATAATTCTAGTAAAGGACTTTTTATCGACTAAACATATACAAAAATGCAACATTACGTAATACCATTCAATTAAATAATATTAGAAGAAAATAAAAGTTTTGGAATTTTAAGGTGACAAATGATAAGAAAAAAGAAAAAAAAAGAAGTTACTTTTGGTCTTAACAAAGTTGTATAGGTTATACTATACCATCGACATACATGACATTTATCATGGCATTTATGGCAGGTGTACAAAGAGTGTGATGTTCCTACATCGCAAATTAAGTCACTTCCCTTTCGAACCATGCTGGCTATCCATGTCGGTACGAGTCCCACGTGGAGCCACAAATCCTGTATGACGTGGCTGTTTTTTTATAATTTAATAGGCATGATGAAAACTATGTCATCAACCCTACCCTTTTTTGTCGTCTTTAAAAACACACAAACTAATAATAACACCTACATGAATTGAAATTGTTTTGGTGGTTGTAGCGTCAAAAACCAACTTATATATTGTTTTTGTAGAATGCAACGGATGAATACTCGTATAGTTAACATAGTGTAAAATAGTTGCTAGTTAATTAGCTACGTAAAGTAGATGTAAACGATATTTTATAAGTCAAATAAATAAACGAAAGACTGAATACACTAGTAAAAAAATTATTTTTTTCTTTCTCTATATAGAAATAAAATTTTTGTCATGATTCGTGAACTAATGTAACGAATTCATATGATACAAAATGATGCATAAGGTAAAATGTATGTACATGTCTAATGAAATAATCAGTACACGATTGACAGATATAATAAAAGAAATTAGTGACATTCAAATGTCAAAAATAGATGGTTAGATATGTTTTTAATCTCAATTACTTGGATAAAATTTCGTTGAGTAGTTAACCTGTGTTTCTCAACGAGCTTAAGGATGATGCATTATTTCATCCTTAACATTCTGCTCATTAGTTGTTAAATTATCGTCACCAGTAATTAAACTCTTTATCACTAGGTCAATTAAAAATCTAACACTTCAAGGAAATCAAAGAAGAATTTGAAGATACATTTTGTTCTTAATGGGTGGAAAAGTGAGCTGGATACCATATTTGTATAATCCTATGTTGAACTTGAACGGGACATTTGCCAAAAGTAAATGAGGGACAAAACGTTTTTGTAAAGTAAAGTACAAGTTGCCTGCAGGAAAGGATCTGCAAAAGGTATGAACATTTGACAACATTATTCATACTTTTGTCCTTTAAGCGTAGAGAAGAAGCCTGTCATTAAATGAATGATGTAATTCCCAATTGGATGGTCGATGCGTCAAAAGAGAACTTATACTAAGAGAGATTTTCCGTAGCTATATAAACAAATTTTTTGTCCGAAGTAAATTATAATTCTTTCACACTCATGTTAATTCTTTCACCAATGACTAACTAGCAAGTCAGGTGTTTACATTTAAACTCTTTGTCATAGATGAGAGTTTAATTATCTTTGTTAAATAGAAAGAACGCAATTTGTCACTCAATAGGTATAAGTTTTATTAATTTGTGTTTAATCTTATTCTGCATTTGTACCTTCTAACTCTTTGATTCTTACCAATTAAAAAATTACACAGTTGAAAAGTTACAATTACTTTACTAGTTCTTACTACCTAATACAAATTGTTTTTGTATTGTTTTAGTGTTTAAAAACGTATTCTAATTAAATTTATCTTTAAGTAATTAATACTTGCTGTATAACGACGAATAATAGTTAGGCTTTCCGTGGGTATTTTACTTCATCTATCAAAAGTAAACAAAAAATACACTACATATAGTTCTAAATGAGTAGTGTACGAAATTGATCAACCACACAATTCAAGAGAAAACCATAAACAATATCAGAAAGACTAGCTCTGTGGCGATGACAAATATTTAATAGTTGAATCAACTATTTCACTGTCTACTATATTTTATCACTATTTTTCAGTCACTGATGATATAATTTATTGTATCGGTACATTGTCAGTGATGATATATTTTATCACTGAACTCAATGTTCAGTTTTCGTTTTGGTTTTAACCAAAACCAAATTCTACATTCGATTTTCAATTTCGTATTCGGTTTTTTAGTTTTTCAAATAGGTAAACCTGAAAATCAAATTCAATTATATTAAATTATTAATATTATATATGTAAGGCGAAGATCAAGAGGAAAGAAAAAAATTAGAGAATGAGGGAAACAAATCTTAACCCTTGATTTCATTATACATGAATTTTAAAAATCATAAATAATTTCAAAATTTAACATTTATCACAAATGAATGTTAAAAACATTTATTTATAAAAGAAAAGCTAAGATTTGTTTCCCTCATTTCCCAAGATTTGAAGTTTTCTTATAGATCATTTCCCTTGTATATGTGATACTTAACACTAATGTAAATTCGCTTTCTTTTCCTACCTAAGCCTAATAGGCTGCCTCCCTCATTTTAATCCCAATTTTTTTTTTAAATAAATATTTTATTTGAACTTTAAATTTTATATATACTGACAATTTTTTAAATTAGAATTTGATTTGAGAGTATCATCTTTTAATGGTAAGATTTATGTAGTTTGTATGGTAATATCGTGTATAATTTTGTAGTTTGTATGTTGAAATATTTGCACAGACATTTTGAATGGTCTTTTGGGTTAAAATATGCGTTTTTGGTTTTTAGATTTTAACCGAAAACAAATCAAAGTGAAATTTGATTTTTGGTTTGTTCTAAACATTCAAATTTAACTAGATGGTGTTGGTGGATGTAACGTCCCAATTTAATATTACACAAAACTTAAAAATATATAAAGAGTTGTTGTGGAAGTATCTTACAAAGTGTCTAATAGCCAACAAAAGTAATACTTAACATAAAATAAAACAACTAGAAACGTCGGGGAATTTTTGAATGTTAAGGAAAATAGTCTCCTTATTCCATTTCACCTATTTTTTGATCCATCACGAGTCGAACCTACTTCTTTGAACCTGAGAATGTATGTAATGCGTAAGCTTAAAGGCTTAGTGAGCTTGTGTGTTTGTGTACGTAAAATATCACACACAAGAATGAACAAGTACAATTATAATACAACCATAATATAATCCAAAGTTCAACATATAATAAATTTATGGGGATCCCGATTATTGTGGTTTAGGACATTAGACACTTTTTTGATAGTCATGTTATTCATTTTAAGTGTTATGGAGAGTCAAAATCACCAAGATAAAGAATCAACCAACTTGAGTTAATATCAAGAATTTTTATTAAAAGTTTGTCCATCACACAATAATCATTAAAATGTATAAAATGCAGATACAATGTAGTTAATGTACAAAGTATATAAATGTATCATAGAAATTCATATTGCATGGAAGGATGAACACACATAACTAGCATACATTCTCATTTTGAAACTATCACAAGAGTACTCACTTAGTTTGGAAGGTTGATTACTCCTTTGCCTTTTCCTAAAACCAATATAATGGCTATACTTAGAATTCATTCAACAACAAAAGTGGGTATTGATCTAAAAATGTTACAACATGTGATTTTATTTTATTTTGTAAGAAATGAGCTTTTAAATTGTCAAAACATATATTTCATAATTTTGTTATAAAACATGTTTGATGTAAAATTCATAAAAGGTGACTAAATACAAAGTTTTCTAACAATTTTAAAGAGTATCAAATGCAGCCACTTTTAGCACATAACAGATTTTGTCACAAAATGTTCAAAAGTAATTTGCAACAGTTTTAGCGACGGACTTTTATGTCACAAAGCTATAAAAACAGTCGCTAAAGCCCCTGTCCGAATTTTATAGTTATTATTACGAATTTTGGCTATTTTTCACATACAATTTCATTTTGTAACATTTACCACCTATTATTACATGCATTCCAAGATCCATCACATATAATTACATATATAATTAAAGACATAAAAATAAGAAATCTATAATTGTCTAATAAAATGTTTAGGAATTAAGGTATGTATATATATGTACCTTAGGATGAACTTAAAAGATAAAAGGATGGTTGTTGAAATTACACTCTTGCCTTCTTCTACTTCTTTTCCTTTCCAACTCTTACACTCATACATAACAATAACCATAAAACTTTATTGTTTCTTTATAAATTGCTATTGGTAACATTTTCTCTATCTCCTTCTTTATATTTGTTAAGTTATGTGAAAGGAATAAGTAGAATAAATGACTATTTTTTTTATAGCCTCTCAAACATACTTAGTCATCTAAGCTACACTTAGAAGATTTGTCACACACACATTTTAGACTCACAAGGTGTTTACTAATAGCTTAAGGTGATAATAAGTGTCACCAATTTAAATTAATCATACATGCAATAATTTAAGTAATTACCTCTTGTTTAAATAAAATCTTTATATGCTCAAGTACATGGATTTTAAGCATGATCATTTGTATATTCTCTTGACATAAAACATGTAAACATATACCATAATACTAATAACACTTATATTGCATTATAACATAATTAAATTTTTAAGACTATTTTGTTTATATAAAATTTAGGTTGTTATAGTGGATAGTGTAGTTGCTACTGAATGGTGTCGTTTGGTGCCAATCAAGGTCAATATTCATATTTGGAGATTCCTCCTAGATAAACTTTCAACTAGGGTGAATCTTGTTAATAGAGACATTGATATTCCTTCAGTGATGTCCTTGGTTTGTGACAGAGATATGAGAGATTGTAATCATGTGTTCCTCTCTTTGTGAAGTTGTAGGTGTGGTTTGGGTGAAGGTGTTCAAATGTTTGGATTTACAAGCTCCGGTTTTCTATCATCCCCTCGAGTTGATTGAGTGGGTGGAAGGAGCTATGTTGCGTCTAGTAAATAGGAATATCCTCCTTGTCATTGTTCTTACGACTTTGTGAGTGATGTGGCAAGATCGGAATAGTATCGTGTCCTAGACGCATAAAATGAGGAAGAACCATATCTTTGAAAGCATTTTGATTCATTCTTTTGATTGATTTTCTAATAGATGTAGCAAATCTTCTATTTATTGGGTTTTGTGGTTACAAAACCTCATACTTTCTAACTCCCTGTAATTGGTTTGTTCGCTAATCTCTTACTAGCCTTGGTTCTTTATAAAAATTCAGTTGTTTAAAAAAATGAAAGTTTAAGAGAAATTTGAACTTTAACTATTGTTGAATTTAATTTTAAAGTCTATGGGTTTTCAAATTTGATCTAAAATCGGTTAGCCTGAATACTGAACCGAATTAAACATAACTGAATTCAATATTTAATTTTCGTTTTGATTTTAACCAATACCGAATTCTACATTCAATTTTCTATTTCCTTTATGGTTCTTAGATTTTTCAAATCGATAAAATTGAAAACTAAATTCAAATATAATAAATAATTTATATTAGATTATATGTATATATGATACTTAACCCTATAATAAGTTCACTTTCTTAGGCGGCCTCCCTCATTACAATTCCAATTTTGTTTTCAGAGAAATAATTGTTTTGTTTGATTTTCAATTTTATATACAACGATGGCCTTTTTAATTAGAATTTGATTTTAAAGTATATTTTTAATAATAAAATTAATGTAGTTTGTATGGTAATACTGTGTATAATTCTTTAGTTTGTATGTTAATGTTTATGCACATACATTTTGAATGGTCATTTTATTAAAATATGCATTTTTGTTTTAAGTTTTAACCGAAAACGAATCAAAGTAAATTTTGATTTTCGGTTCAGTCTAAACATTCGAACTTGGTTTTTGTTTGGTTTGGTTCTAAAAAATTCCAAACTGAATAATCCTTACCGATTAAACTGAAGAAGTTGTAAATCAAATTGATGAACCTTTCGACGGAGTTGATTTATATATAGTGAAGATAAGAATGAATTGGAAGAAGTCAAGGAGTATATATTTTTAGACAATTTTTGAATTTTGAGATGTAGTTTAACTGGTTATCGAAGGGAGATGTGTAATTTTCATTACGGTGATCATAGTTTCCAACTATCAATAAAGGACAATTATTGGAGGGTCCATAAAATAATAATCAACACTTCAGATGAAAAAATGGAGGCTCTTTCTATGTAATTTCAGATTATGAACTGGGATACAGATTAGGGATATTAGTTATACCATATCAACAATGTCACATGGATTAAGCTTAATCTTGATAATTAAGTTGCTTGTTTTGTGGTAGAACCACGGTAAATCTTAAAGCCTATTTTTGAGCTTGATGTTTTGTGTAAAGAGGAAATGAAAAAGCAAAAGATGAAACACAATGACCATTACTTTCATGTTTATTAAATACAATGATTGTGTATGTTAAAGCATCATTTTGACCGTCTAAAGTTTAATCAACCATATTTCTGCTTTTGGTTTAATAAAAGCAAATATATGTAATTGTTTGGCAACATGTCGATGACTGATTGAGCATCATATCCGGAAACATTTCTAGGCTTGAGGCCTAAGATTAAGACTCAACAATCAACATTCATAATCATCTTTGTTTTTCTATGAAATCAAGGTATAGACTCGTCACTAAAAACATACTAAATTCAGTTTTAATACGATGATGTTAATATTGTTATAGGACATAAACAAAATCCATAATAGAGAATTTGACGGAAGGTTTAGGTACATAAAAATATTTTCATTTTCTTTTCTTATTATAAATTTATATTATTTTTAAGACATAAAAACGCCTAATCATGTGTCACAAAGACAAAAACATGTTAAGAATTTTGATATAGTTGTCAATTTGGGCTTGGGCCCGTATGCTCATATGGGCTTTTCTACAAAACTTAAGATTAATTTTCATATTTCATACGGAGCGTATAATACGTTACACATGAATAAAGTCATAGTTTCTAAGAAAAACGTCAAACACCGTCAAGCAGAGACGGATTTAAAAAATGAGAGTAGCAGGGGTAGCTGCCTCGTCAACAAAATTTAAATGACGTACATATAGAATTCTTTTAAAAAATATTAATGATATTATATAAATTTTGCACCATTAATTTTTATTTCTAGCTCCACACCTGCCAGAAAGTATAGTTCAGTATAAGTAACTTCTTGAAATATTTATTTTATATGGGTTGAGTTCAAATGAGAATAAGAATTTTATTGAGAATAATCATAGCCATCCACTTGGTAAAACTCAACTTCCCTCCAAAGTTAAATATCTCAAAAACGACTACTCAAAAAATTATAAAAAACTATATCATAAAAATCAGCGTTTTTTTCTCTACGATTAGACATCTCACATGATATGATTTCGACAATTTTTTTTTTTATGGGTGTTGAAAACTGGTAACACATGTGTTGTCGCTAGTTACACATATGTTACCATAAACTAACACATTTGTTACCAACAACTATCACGTGTGTTACCAACAACTAACACATATGTTAATAGTAACTACCACACGTTTTACCAGTTTTCAAACCCACCAAAAAAAGAAAAAAAAAAGTTTGTGAAAAGTATACCTTGAAAGATGTCTAATCGAAGAGAAAAAAAATGTTGATTTTTATAGTATAATTTTTTGGCTAACCATTTATGAGATATTTAATTATTAAAAATGTAAAATTATTATTATCTTGATGAAATTGATGGTTGACATTAATTCTTACATTTAAAAAAAAAATCTATATGAACGTATTCACGTCATTGACACGTTATAATTATAAAAGTTCATTAACATGTTATATTTATAGATGTCCATCCATCACACATCGTGTTGCAATACTCGTTTTACAAACGAGACAATACGTCCCCCCAATTTTATTTTATTTTGCATTATTGTTATCATTATTGAAAAGTTGAAATGCATTATACAATCTTTGTTCTCGCATTAATATTAGTTTTAACTTACTATACCATCTCATTTTGTACATTGATATTGATCTTCGCTATAATCATTGAGACATCGTGTATATACATGACTACAAAATGATACAGTAACATAATTGTCTCAACATGACGCATCTTGAGAGATGCCAATGAGTTTCTACAAATCGTAAACTGTTCATGGAAATATATCTGTCGTCAATCATATCGATCGATGCAAATCAAATCAAAGTTGTTAATTAAGTAATCATAGATTAAGTGGTTGAGATTTGGCAACATGTTCATTACTCTATGGATTTATAATAATAATAATAATGTTTGTTTTATTATCCATGATATAACAAATCAAAAGGTGGAATCATTTGCACATTACAGTTGGAGGTTTCTTAACTATAATAGGTAGACAATATGACAACGTAGCTAGTTTAAGTTCATATATTTACAAACAATTGTTTAAGTTCAGATATATCTACCTGCCTTAACCATTAAACATATGTTCACGTGAAAACAATCGTACTCGATCTGTAACAAATAAAATACTGAGTACTAATTTATACACCGTAAAAGAAAGTTTTACATTATTAGTATCCATACTTTAGTTATGTCATTAACGGATTATATAGGAAATTCTAATTTAACCCTTCTAAATTTTTAAATATACACCTCCGTATATGTATATATATCTGTTAGTCTCATCATCCCTATTGTATGAGTGTGTTCGACCCGTTACTCTAAAAGATGTCCAAATAATAGATCCAATCATATTGTATGAGTGTGTTCGACCCGTCACTTTAAAAGATGTCCAAATAATAGATCCAATAAGAAAAATATCACTCGATTATTTGAAGAAGAGTTTAAAAATAAAAAGAGTATCTATTCTGTATCGACTTTTTAAGCTTAGAACGAGAGAGGTGGTGAAAAATTGTGATACAATTATTAGTGTCATCGTCAGTAATGATTGCATTCTGACTCATTCCCCGAATACTACCATCCAGTCCACTGATTCCTACAATCCCACATATGTTTCAGACCATACAAAATCTGACTATAATAAATAAATCCATATTAAATATTTTTAGGAGAACGATTGAAGACTTAAAATGTAAGTTTACATGCATGTATGTCTAACAAGGAAATGTTGGCAAAACCTAGCGGTGAAAATCAGAAAAAAGAATACACCGAAGACATATGTAATTGATGAGTGTCGTTTCTGAATTTTCGAATGAGCAATACAAAAACAATGGTTGAAAACGAGTTTATATCTAGCTATAATATACTTTATTTATTACGACTCAATTAACTTTGAAATAATTATAAACGTATTTTTACTTCTAGCAATTAACAATCTGTACGTATATATATATATATATATATATTTATATAGACATATGCACATATACACAAGACACGCATTTTGAGACTTCCATAATCTAGAAGGTTTGAGCAGTTGTCCGATCGACCACTTAGAAAACTCACTTATAAACATGTATATATTAATAGCATGAAGTATTTTATTTTGTAACTAGCAGCATACTCACGATATGTAGCATACTTCAATTCGTTCAGAAATTGTAAGATCTTTAGAGAAAAAAGAGTTGATCCGTATCATCTTGACATGGTTATGCCTCCTTTATTTTTTTAATAACACCGGGTTGAGTTCTTCTATATACCTATATCGAATAGGATTTCATCAATCATTAATAATAAATTAGGAAAGACATTGATTATCTGTATATTTCATTGTCTTTTAATTTTAAAGCTTGATATATGATTACTATATATAGAAAAGAGAAGCTCCATATATTTTGTATACAAATCGACGTGAGATCAATTTCTCCCATTTGGTTTCGAATAATGTACATTAACTTCTCCCACGTCGATAAATAAGGCAAATCATTCAAGTTTTTTTTTTATCTATTAAAAGAGATGTTGAAATTTAAGATTAAAAAGTGAAAAAGGAAATGTATTATATGTACTTATCTATCTAGGTGACATGTTAATTAAAATATTGTGAGTTTGAGCTTTAGTGGTGACATATATGATGCATATATAACGGATCTATAATTAGAGAATGTGAATTATGATATATATATATATAGTATAATGTGATGCATTTATAGTTCAATACATATACTTCTAATGAATGTGAAATATGATGTACATAACGTGGTGTATACAATAGTTCTATACTTCTATATGATGTTATAAATGTAAAAGTTCTATACTTCTATATGATGTTATAAAATAGCACACTTGTGGAAATATTTTGGTTCGTATATAAAACAACACACTTGAAATGGAGATCTTTTTGTCCATAACTAATGTATATTTAAACATCATATACAACCACACTCTTAATTCAGATTTATTCATTTATTTTTATTTTTTTTCTGTCGAAATAGTTTGAAATATGTATACCGACAATTTAAGTTCTTGCGTAGCTCTCAACCACGCATAAAAAGATTTTGTATCAATTCATAAATGCATAGGCAAGCACCGATAAGATCTTGAGAATTAGTTTTAACCCACGTATCATTCTTCTCAGATATTTTCATAAGGGAATATAATGCTGCTAGCATTACATAAAGATTGCGTATTATCTTTATATTTAAGCAAACAAATCGAATGTTATTGGAAATGTCACACTTCTCCATGCATTGAAAGTTAAATGTGACATTATTTCAATAACGTCATAACATCCAAAATGCCGTAGCCAATATAACATAAGCTCGATCTTTTAACTCCTTTAATGCGTGCCAAAAATGTAACCAATTAACTTAATCCCCACTTGAATTCAAACTTGGAATCTGCATATCGCTCCAAATGTGAATTAACCTCCATTTATTCGGAGCCGTATTACAAGAGAAAAAGACATGCTCATTTGACTCTACATGCTCATTGCAAACCGGACACTTAATTGACTGAATATCCAACCTCGAGACGATAAGTTCAACCGTTGAGGCAACCGATCCAAAAGCATACGCCACATGAAAACATTAACTTTCCGAGGGATAAACTTGCACCACCTTTTGCATGGAGACAACGATGGAAGCATGCAGTCGTCTATATGGCGTCTAGCATTACCGACTGAAAAAACATCATCTCCTTGGATCACCTCAACATTGTCGATCTCAGCTAAAAGAACCATGAAGTCAATATGGGTCCTTCCACCATTAACCGGTCTATGCCAATCCCAAATCCAATTTCCATTTGCAATACGGTCACGAATTAAACAATCCTTAGACTACTCCAGATAAAACAATCTATTGAACCGATTACAAAGAGGGGCATCTTCTAATCACTTATCCTTCCAAAATCGAATCAAAGACCCACTACCCACCTTGAAACGCATATTATTACACATTATTTGATTGCATGCGATTTTTTACATCAATTTACATGTTTAAAGCCCCACGTAGTCCAATATTCAACACAAATTGTTTACTACTAATAATTTCCTCTAGCTTGTACAAGTTTGAAACCTTATCGTATAGCGTATTACTTTATTTGGACGAATAATAATATCAAGCAACAAGCAAGAAACTAGAGCATAAAAAAATTGAATTATTACATCTAAAATATGAAGTTAATTTACGATTAAGTCCAATAAATTCAACAAACAATTAATTTACTACTTTTACTATTTTTTCGGAGAAAAAGAATACTTTTACATCATCTTCGATGGCTTCATTCTCAACTTCTTGCATTTGAATGTAGAATTATAATTATATCTCTGTAACATCCAAAGAGCAATGCAAAAAACAACCTCCAATTAAATGATAGATTAGATTAGTTGGCCTAAGCTCGAATGTGAGCTTATTGTACATTAGGGCTTTAGTAAACATTCCTTTACTCTATAAATAGTCATTCAATAATATATTATGATCTACAGAGTTTTTATTATTTAATATGGTATTAGAACGATAATGATTTTGAAACCTAATTGTCAGTCGTTAAATCACCTCTTTCCATAACTAGTCGCCACGACCTTAAACCGTTCTAACCCCATTAATTCTTTCTTTATCTAAACTTTTATTTCACTTTGTTCTTTTTCAATTTCAGTTGAAACTCTAACTGTCGCTGTTCGCCGTCCATCTACCTTCTTCGAAGGAAGAAGAAAAATGAGATATTTGCTTTGCTTCTGTCTCGCACCTCCTATCAATCTGTGCCACCGCTTACATTGTTTCTCCTTCCTTTTTCCTTTTCACGAACTCGCAGTGGCCTTTTATGAGTATGTGGTTTGTTTAGTAATTTCTTTTATTTATCATTCTTCTATCCATTCAATTTAATAAGAAAAAAGAAAATTACTCTAGCATTTCTTTTTGAAGCCGTCACATTCCTTTGTTTTTTTTCTCTCCAAAAACATCCTTGACCTCTTTAAATAAAAAAAGGAAATAGAAAATAAAACTATTCTTCCTTTGGTAATCTTTTTTTTCTTGTTCACTGCTAGCTCCTCTAAAGCAATTAGCTTTCAAGTGTTCTTTCTTTATTTTAATTATATTAGATTTGTAATTTTCAACTATACATATAGGGAAAGAATCTACTGAGAAGCTTAAAATCTTGGGGAATGAAAGAAGCAAATCTTAAATTTTGATTTTTTCATAAATAAATGTTTTTGATATTCATTTGTCATAAATGTTAAAATCTAAAATTATTTGTGATTTTTAAAATTCATTTATGATAAAATCAAAGGTTGAGTTTCCTTCCTTTCCTAATTTTTTTGCTTCCCTGTTGATCCCCACCCTATATATATAAATATAGGGGAAGGATCCATAGGGAAGCTTCAAAATTTGAGGAAGAAATGAAGCAAATCTTAGCCCTTAAATTTTTTTAAAAAAAACGTTTTTAACATTAATTGGTGATGAATATTAAATTTTGAAATTTTTTGTAATTTTTAAAATTCATTTATGATGAAATCAATGGTTGAGATTTGCTTCCCTCCTTCTCTAATTTTTTTTCTTCCCTCTTGATCCCCACTCTATAAATATATATATATATATATATAAATACGAAGTTTAACATCTTTTATTGTTTATTTCTTTTTTCATAAAGGTAGTGATATTGTCAATAATTTTTTTTTGATAAATTCATCAAATTTAAACATTTAAAACTTATAATTTACAAACAGAGATGTACGGTTACGATAGATTTATTAAAAGCTTTAATGGATTTATCACCACCTTCTTGTAATGGTCCGAATCATATTAATTTGGTTTTTCTTTTCCTTCCTTTCTAGGCTTATTTCTTTCCTTCCTTATAATACATGTATTTCCTAATCCAATTTCTTTACTTCTCCGCTTTCTAATCAATCTTCCAAATTATATGTCTCTTTCACGCCTTCAAAATAATTTCTCAAACAAACAAAATGCTACTTTTTTAATATGATTTTGATTTCGCTGCTGCATTATGAAGATGTTGAAAAATCCTACCACTTGCTGCAAAAAGTCTTTAATAAATTAGTTCTAGTTTTAGCGTTAATGTTTATAGTATTCTACTCTAGTCTCAAATTTTTACGATTTTACTGCTCAAATTGCGAGAAATATTAGATGACAGATTAGATTAGTTGGTCCAAACTCGACTGTGAACTTATAATTCTTTAAAATTTATTATATTCTTTATTCTCTATAAATAATCACTCAATAATACGTTATAACCTATCAAGTTTTTGTTATCCTAATACATCCAACATACCAATTAGATGTACATAACAGAAACAGATCTTTTTGAAATTGATCACCCTCTGGTTCGTGGGGCACCACTATATATCAGTTGATTAGATCGATGTGGATATTTTATGCATCTGGAAGCAGAGTTCCAATGAGAAATTAATGTGGTGTAAGAGAAAAGAAAAAACCATGACCAATTGACAAGATTCAGTCTTTAAGTTTTTATCTTGTAGCAGGGAGGGTATGGCACCATCTGACATTACCAAAATTACTATGTTTCCTTTTACAAGGCAAAGGGCCAAAAAGGGGTTTTTGATAATCATTAATTTGTAAATTATTAATAACTGGATTTGTTGATATATTTAGACGTGTCATCCTAATAATAAAAGTCAATATTGAGTATATATTCTAAATTAATTTGGCAGCCTACACTATAAAAATTATATAGATGTATAGTGTAACATTATCTATAATGTTGTTTACATTAAATTCAATATAATATTACTCATCACATACTCATCACATAAAATTTATATCGTACATTTATTATTATATAATGTAACATCCCAAAAATCCAATATTATTATTAATACAATTAGACTATTTATAATATATATATATATATATTATATTGTAAACAAAATATTAACATAACTATTACATTGTCATAAGTACATATTTAATAGTGATATATTAACATTGATTTAGATAAAATAAATAAAATACATAAGAAATTAACTTTTTTAACTAAGAATTAACAATAACAATTGTAGCATGTGATAGACATGTTTGTACCGCACTTTGAGGTCATACTTGCACACTTCAAACTCATGACATGCACAAGATGAATTAGTAACCACCTTAGACAAATTCTTAGTAGTTAAGTTTCTTGTACATACATGCCACCTCAATTACTTAGGTTGTAGAAACCTATTAGTAGCTTGGATGAATAAGGTGCTTGGTAATCACTTGACAATAGTATAAATAGAACTTGTAATTCAAACATTTCCTTGTATCTTAAACACGTACGAATACGTAGAGAATAAGAAATTTTAGGGGTGGACGTACCAGTGATAAAGGTAGAGGTACAATCAAATTGAGCACAACTTGATCTAAAATCGTAAAGTGAGTGTTGTTATTTTTAAAAATTGAGATATATGTGATATACCACGTGATTAACTGCTTACATGTTTATTTATTTAATTGCATTTAACATCACGCACATTGACTTTTAAATATATTATGTCACGTTAGCCATCGGGTAATCAGAAGCTGAAACGTAATGGTCGTTGGCCCACATATATATTGGTACGATTAGTACACAAGCGGCCACTTGTTTGTACTAAGTCGATACTAGCAGATACCTGTCACTCTGTGCAGTGCTGGTATAGATAGTCGTGACACAGATAACCCTTATGCTAAATCGATGTCTGAGACGACTTGAGATTTGGTTAACCTTGACGGACACAGAGATCTCATCATACTTTGTATATTTTACATTTTTACATTTTGTGTCATCACTACATATTGTGTGTGATATTTTGTACACAAACACACGAAATCACTAAGCCTTTAGGCTTATGCATGTACGTGTATATATCAGGAAACATCAAGTAGGCTCTTCAAGATGGGAACCGTAGAACTAGATGATACTCGAAGACGTTAAGTTTATTTGTAGTCTTCTCTTTGAATAGCTTGTAATATATTTTCGTTTCCGCTCTCAATATAAAACTTTGATAAATAAATAAGATTGTCGTTTTAGTTTAATAAATCTTCGGGTGTCATACATAATGTTTCAAATAAAAAGTAAAAATAAATTTATAAAAAGTATGTTATTAAAACAAGTTAGTTGAGATTTTTAAAATATGTACCATATAAAATACCGAGCTTTTTTTTTGAATGGTCAGTCAAGGAGTGTGTTTGCATCATGTGGACAAGGTCAGACTAAATTACAAGCAACTAGCCACTAATCCCGCAGGTAGACACAGCGGGACAGCGGGATCCGTTTCTCCAATTACAGCAGCCCACGTGTCCTTCAATTCCCGCAGCCCTTGTAAAATCCCGCTGGTCCTGATCGATTCCCGCTGGTCGCTCCTGCTGCTGAGTACGCCAAAATCCCGCTGGAACGGGTTAAATACCCGCTGTTTTCAGGTTAAATACCCGCTGCCTTTCTTTATTTTATAAATATATGTATGCAAGTGTGTATATATGTGTAAGTACACAATTTCTATGTATGTCAGTATGAATAAATAAGCAAACATGATCCGTATCTCATATTAGTATCTCAAACTTAAACTGCACATTTCCTATGTTCGCAAAGAAAACAACAAATATTTGGTATATAGCAACACAATAACTTATGTAACGCACATACACACTTAGAGATGCCTATCTCGGATGCAACACAACTTGACTGATGCTTCCCGTTTTCAATGAGTTCGTTCACAAAATCATCCAATTTTTCAATGTTTATATTGGCCATGACGACAACATGTGCAATGCATCCTTGGCACGCAAATACTTTTGCATTGCCCATATTGTTTTATGCGATCAAACTTCACTTTTTACTGATAACTTAAATTAATTCTTTGCTACAAATTCATGTAACCATGTTTCAACTTGATGCCAGTGTATGCAATATGCTATAAACTTGGTACCAATTTATGCAACATAAAGTAAGGGTAATGGCCAAGAGATTGCTCATTTTGGAAGAAACTTTAACAACATTTCAAACATGTAAGCGGGTCAAGAATGATCAAGCTAAGCTATTTCATATATATTAAAGAGAGTTTAATTACCTGCGTGCGTTCCTTCACCCCGAAAGAAGAAAAGTGTAAAAAAACTGTGTTCGCAAAGGAAACAACACCAATTTTGGCGGTTCTAAGTTTTACAGCAAGTTTGAACAAAAAACGATGGGCAGCGGATATTTAACCCGAAAACAGCGGGTATTTAACCCGTTCCAGCGGGATTTTGGCGTACTCAGCAGCAGGAGCGACCAGCGGGAATCGATCAGGACCAGCGGGATTTTACAGGGGCTGCGGGAATTGAAGGACACGTGGGCTGCTGTAATTGGAGAAACGGATCCCGCTGTCCCGCTGTGTCTACCTGCGAGATTAGTGGCTAGTTGCTTGTAATTTAGTCTGACCATGTCCACATGATGCAAACATACT
The DNA here is from genome assembly GCA_963921325.1 of Logfia minima. Lineage (NCBI taxonomy): Eukaryota > Viridiplantae > Streptophyta > Magnoliopsida > Asterales > Asteraceae > Logfia > Logfia minima. The sequence continues at coordinate 5,635,942 of OY992766.1, read as the reverse complement.
CCTTGACTGACCATCCAAAAAAAAAGCTCTAAAATACCTTTTTAATGTTTGTTATTCCATATTATTTACTTTTAGTTGTCACTAAAAGTTTAGCTACTTAACTAACTATAAAGGTAATTACTTGAATTATTTAACTAAGATGAATCTAGTGTGAATGACTTATTTGAAACAAAGATATAAACAAAATGACTTGCTATTAATATTTGGTATTAAAATTTAATGTATATATTAAAGATAAAAAAACATCTGAGGCAAACATATTATGTTAAAAAATTTTAATTACACTATTTTGATATAACTATTTGATGCATGCACTGAAAATACTCTAATTTAGTAACGAGTGATATTAAAAAATATATCGACAAAGATATAGACAAAATGAGTTGCTTTTAATATTTGGTATTAAAATTTAATGTATATATTAGAGATAAAAAAACATATGAGACAAACATATTATGTTAAAAAATTTTAATTACACTATTTTGATGTAACTATTTGATGCATGCACTGAAAATACCCTAAATTAATATCGAGTGATATTAAAAAATATATCGACAAAGATATAGAGAAAATGAGTTGTTATTGATATTTGGTATTAAAATTTAATGTATATATTAGAGATAAAAAAACATCTAAGGCAAACATATTCTGTTAATATTTTAATTATACTATTTTGATGTAACTATTTGATGCATATACTGAAAATGCCCTAAATTAATATCGAGTGATATTAAAAAATATATTAATTATACGGTATTAAGACTTATTCTGAGTTAACCCTCAAATTTGTGTGCTACCCCTTTATATATAGATAAAAGATAAGGTGTTATTGTCTAATAGATTAATAAAATACCACTAAGTATTAAGACTTATTATGTGTTAACCCTCAAATCTCTGTGCTCCCCCTTTATATATAGATAAAAGAGAAGGCGTGATTGTCTAATAGATTAATCAAATACGATTAAGATGTCATGTTAGTTACGATTATGTATAATGAGATGACTGCTTGTAGTGATAAATGTCACTACTGCTCAAAACACTATTTTATTTAACTTTTATTTTTTTAAAATAATTATTTTTATTTAAATAAAACTAAAAGTAAACTAAATAAAAGAATTTAAACTACATAAATATACTAATACATCTCATTTTAATTATAGAACTTTAAAAAATTTAACATAAATTTATATTTGATATATTTAACTAATTGAACTACTCAATTCTTTTTAGAGAAAAAGTCCAAAAGGAAAAAGGTCCGCTAGATAGAAAAAAAAAAAAAAAGTTCATCCTTCTTTTTCTTTTGTTTAACGGCGAAAATATATTAAAACTAGCAAGAAGCTAGAAAAGAATAATTACAAAATAGAAACGAGTAAAGGGTTTTTGAGCCAATTGCTTCTAGATAGGAAAGAAACTTTTTTCTAGTTGAATACTATCTATGGGAACAATCAACGCTCTGACGAGGGAGAGAATCACCAAATATCATCTTATTCTGAAAGTTGCACAAGGACCACTTCATCTTCCTTTACTGCAACACTTCTTCCACTTCATTTTCTTAGAAAAAAAAGTAGAAGATAGAGAAAGAAAGTAAAAGAGATAAATAAAAAACAATTAAAAATGCGTGTGGCTCACATTTCTTCCGTGCTGGGTTCATGGGCTCATGGCTCTGGTGACAACGATAGTCACGCATGGTGATCACTCAGTCTCCACTGAAAGTAGTCTAAGTAGCAACATGTTATCATCGCTAGTAGAAGTAAGATTCGCGTGATTTTGTTACATGGATGTGTAATCAATTGAATTACATGTAGTTTAGATCAACACTGATCTTTATACACCTCGTCTTATTTATCTGTACTTCATTAATGTGTTTTTAAAAGTGTCACGATTTTTTAACTTTTATTTATTCATAAATATAAATCTGATTTGATATTTCAAATGATATTTGAATCTAGAAAATCAAATGATATTTGAATCTAAAAACTTGAACTTAGTATAAAGGTTTTTTTTTTAACGTGTGTCCTTGTAACACACGATAAGGTGTATTTAACGATGTCAAAATGTTTTTAAATATTAACATTTGTATTTAGTATTTATTAATTCAATCTAATATTATTCATTTTTATACATATATTAATATTAATTACACATTCTAATATTTAAGAAAATTACGAGTTCATTAAGTACATCTTAACGTGTGTCGTGGATGTAAATTAGTAAGACCCTGTAAAGAAAAGATTTGAAGTTATAAAGCATTACAAAGGATAGAAACATTAATGATGTGATCAATCAAGTTGATATAGTTTTATAGAAGTTATATATAGTAACAAATATTCTTGACTTGAAGAGCAGGGCATATGATCCATATGATATGATTGGGTACAAATGTTAATCAATCACATAAACTTACTTAGTAGAAAATGCATGCATTCATCACAAGCGTTTTATGAGGAAGTATTCTTACGATTCTATTTAATTATATTGTTGGTCAAAGACTGAAATTCTTTTTTTATAATTTGTTAGTTCCTAGGTGACTCGGGAAGGTGTTGTGTATTCTTTGTGAGTGCGACCAGTTCCGGTTTAGCCGCGATGATTCCGAGTTTAATGCAATGATTGACCCGGCCTTAACACGCTAATTAATATTACTCCTATTTTTTATTCCGTTTCCTTTAATCTAGTTTGAGTGCAAACATACACCATATAGTGGTGTATAATTTACCGAAGGCTTATTAGTGAAAAAAACATTAATACTAGTACTAGTTAGGGCTCTCACGGGGTAATCCACGGCTTTAGCTTTAAGTTTGGGCTAGTATATATAATATACTTATGCTAGAAAAACAAACAACCAGACAGGGGTACTTATGCTATCAAAAGGCCTTTTTGGCTTTATTTACCTGTAGGTGCAGTGTAGTCCATATGTTTACTCAAAAAGACGTCATACTATAAAGAGATTTACAACCAGGCCAAAATAAAATGAAAACTCAAAGTTTCAAGAACAATGAATTTAGGTGGTTATACCATCCTCTTATCACTTATAAAAGAAGTCTCAAATTGTAAGAAATGGTATTGAACTAATTATTTGATACGAATCAACGTATTTTTATATCTAAATGGGTTATCCAATACCTAAATCGTAAGGTTCTCAACTATATTTTGGAGTGACAATATTAAAAGCATATGGAGTGAGAGGTATTATCGTTGTTTAACGTTTAGGACCGTTTTTGAACAGCGTTATGCTATTTCGAAACAACGTTTCTGAACATCATCTGACACGTGACGATATCATTTCTATTTTTATTTTAAATTTCAACATATACCTTTTTTAAAGTTAAAAGTTATTTTTACTGTTATTTTAACTGTTTTCTTGACCGTTTAATTTTAAACCTTTATTTTCATATAATACCACAATTCAAAACATATTAAAACACTCATTCTCATCTTCAAAAACTCTATAATTCACAATGTCGGACATCCGAAATAACCCGTACAACCTACACTCCAATGGAACCCGTTTCCAAAAGTATCATCATTTTCAAATCCGTCAATACCCGACATGCCCGATTTTGATCATCCATACCGTATTTTGCAAACCCACCCAAGTCCCTCATACACCATAATATCAAACACCTAACATATCTCCCGATCAATATAATGTTTCCCTAACTCGTTAACAATCACAAAACACCTAACAACACGACATGCAACAACCAGACATGCAATGACAAGAAAGCGAGGTACCAACACCAACCTCGTCTTGTAGAAATAGATCCAAAAAGAAAGGAAAACAACCGGAGGTGAGATCATAATAACTTAAACAACCAAAGGTTGTTCCTAACTGCAAAAATTGAGAACCGTAGTACGAAGTCCGATTGGCGCAAAGTTGGAACTGTCGTTTTCGAATATTCCAACCTAGGAAATGCCCAATCCAACGAGTCGTTTTGGTATCTTCTGATGAATGAGTACCATTGCCGCAACCCACCAGTTGAACGGACCAATGACGTGTTGTCTTCAAAGTGGTCGAAACTCAATAAGGTATGCCAAAAGAGGAGAGGTATTTGGAATGACTTTAAGGACAACAAAGAAGTGGAAAGTTGCCAATAACTTTTGATTGCGGGCGGAGGCTCAATATAGGTTGGAATGCCAAAAACCTTTCCTACGTTTTTCAGACGTGGAACTTTTTGAAGGACCACCAAAAGTGGTTAGTTCCCGATCCCGTTGTTGTCGAAAGGCGGAACGTTCCAAAAAACCATGAAACAATGGACTTCGACGCTATTTGGTGATGATGTGTTCGAACGTTCACGGCGAAGAGTATGGAAACCAGAATCCCAAAAAATGTCTTCTAATTCCGCTGCTTCTTCTCTCGCTTCATTTAATGACATAATTACATCAACCTTTTAAGACGTCCGTCACGATAAACAAAGTTACTACCAGACCAAGGACATTGAAGCGGCACTAACAGTTTTGTCTTTCAATTATGGTTCTTTTAGAACTTGTAATATGTATTTTTATTTTAATGAATGTATTTCTTTTATTTAATTTATTTTGTTATTTATTTCAACTTATTGAATTATTTGAACTTCTAGAAAATAAAAAAATAAAAAATTCGAGAACAGTGTCTAGAAATACTGTTCTCCACTCCTCACTTTTTCAGCAATATTGTTCTCGGGGAGAACACTGCCGAGAACACCAAAAACTATTTTATCACTTCATGTGCTCTTAATGCCCAAAATCTAAGTTGGAATTGAAACTGAAATCACCGAACCATTATCAAATTAACTCCTAACGTACTGAACTAAACTAAAAATTGGATAACTGATGGTCCAGTTTGTTTTGATTACCCGAAATAAATGATTTCGTTATTGTTTATGTCAAGCATAAGCAAATTAACAGAAACAAACCACAAATATATATAAGTTATCTGAATTATTTTCATTACAGGTTATATTATATTTAAGCTACTGAACATTTCTTAAAATATTAGCCATCACATAACAGCCGCTATTGTTTGTTTTCAAGAGTGCAAATCCATTGATGTATTCAACTCTTTTCATGTTTATGTTCTCTTTATTACCAAAACTAAAACTTAAGAGATAGTAACCCTCGGTTAAATGAAACCACGGTGGTCAACATACATAAACGGTGATAGCTTTATGTTGACTGAAACGACAAAGAATGATAAAAATACTGCGACTTCATTTATTCGACAATGGAACTCTGAAATGCTTGTTGACAATATATTTGTAGGTTTAATTTGTGTGCTTGTGTAATTCAGTTATTAATCAAAAATCGAATCGAATCATATACTTTAACAATGAATTGATTTACTCTTTAACTATAATTGAATAGTTTAAAATTTTAATTGGACAAAAAACCTATTATGGGACAGATTATGGCTACAACGCCCTCAACCACCCGATGCTCGACCGATAGCACCTTATATAACAAATTACCTTCATTACAACATATTTTAATATTTAACAAATAGATAGTAGTGGTCATATTTATTACCTATATTTTATACATATTCAACTACTTATCTGAAAGGTATTGAGTAACATTTTTCAAAAAAAGTTATCTGTTTTTATTAGTGTTAAGTACAAATATAGTTAGATCTCTATTCTATAGGTTCAACTATAAATAATTATATTATGGTCTAATTTTTTCGTATGACAATTTATATAAATATCACGTTTATACAATGATATGCTAGTTAAATTACATATAACAAATAATAATCAAAATTGTTTTATCATAACTTATCACCCCTGAGTTTATTTTTGGCTTTTAACATGAATAACTCTATTTTTATTTTGACTTTAAATCAACCATCCAATAAATGATTAAATTTTTGTTTGTATAAGTCATTTTAATTACTTTTTTCATTTCAGTTAAATTGTTCATTTTAATTATGCAGAGAATTTTTAAAAGGTCTAATAATTATCTTTTTCACTAATTAAATGTTATTTTTATTTTTTAATATATCCTTTAATTAGTTAAATATTAAAGTGAACATCTATAATCTATAATAAGACAATTTAAAATAATAACATGAATGCTTTAAATAGAATTAAAGGAGTGATTCTCTTATGAAGTATTACTTTTTTTGGTGTTTGTACAAACACATAAAATAATTAGCTAGCCCAACTATATTTAAACTAACTTCGCCTCGAATTTAGAGATACTTGCCTTGAAGACCGAAATGAATAATTCGGATATAACACGCCTTTGACGTTTTGAGTTCTTTTTAACTTGTATTTTATTTTATTTTATTCTATTCAATTTAAAATTGTCATCGTCTAACAAAAATCACACAGTTCAAAAACTATATATTTATTACAGTTAATTATCAATAAAATTTTGTCTTTGTTATTTGAAGAGTTTTCATCGGTTGAATTTAAAAATAAATAATTATTTTTAAATATATTAAAATAAAAAGATGAATAATTATATTGAGACTGAAAAATAATTTATAAATCACCCATTTTACATATCATAATGAAAATTGTCAAACTTCTTAATCGATTATAACAATAAAATATGTTTTAAGTAAAAAACTACGACCAATTGATGAGTGGTTATTTAAATATTACAATAATTGACTTTCTACATTAAGAAAGAAGACAAACTTGTGATATCTTCCATAGGATTCAGTCATCGGCTTAATCTGGATCTCTAGTAGATTGCCATCGGTGCATGCAAATTGAAGCTATCAGATTCTCAACCCAATAAAATTTGAATGATGTTTATGTTATTTTTAGATGTGTTTTAAGGGATTATAAGTTCTTATAGGTAATTGAAATTTTAATTTTAATAATATTCGGTTCTTATAAAATTAGAAAGTCTGTTTCAATAATATGAAAAAGATTAGAATTGTTAAAAAAATAATTATTTAGAATCTTTTAGAATAGAAACTATTTTAAGTAGTTTCTAAAAAGAATCTTCAATCATAATCTTTAGCTACAACCAGTTTATCACTTAATTTTTAGGTGCTAAATTATCATTTTCTTTTGCATTCTTGGTGCTAAATTATATTTGGAGGAATCATGTTAAAATATAATTTGTTTCACGTACTTTTAATTGTTAGGACTTTTTATTTATTGTATTTGTAATCTTTATTTTTATTTTTAGAACTTTTAATATTTATTTTTATTTTTAATGAATTTATTGTTTTATTTAATTTATTTTATTATTTATTTGTATTTATTAAATTATTTAAATTTTTTAATAAAAATTAATCAAAAATAAATTCTTAAACACCGTATTAAATATTATCTTGAACACTGTTTCATTTAAACACTATTGTTAAATACTATATTACGTAAATATCACTCTCTTTACTCTAGTAGAAATGATGAAAGCCGACTAACTCTCTTCAATTTCTTTAGCATTTTAGCATATACCCGACTGATAGATTGTTTGACGTATTACACTATTACAGCTAAAAGAATTGAGATAAAACATACAAATTTCGTACAAATAAACATTAAACATTACTTATTATGTGAACGATGGGTTTTCATGAATTATTATTGAAGAGTTATTGTTTTTTTTTTTTGTAAGTATAACATTTCTCCCCTTTAAACTGTTCTTAGCATCGGATAAATAAGTATTACGGATTTTAAAAGCTTGACCATAAATGAAGATAAATAACATATATGAAAAAATTATCTTTTGTAAATTAATTGAAAAAAGTATAATTAACATCTAAAACATCATCAATTTATATCACATTCTTAGAGCATCTCTGATGACTATATTTTTATAGCATTTTCTGAAAGAATTTCATAAAATATATAAGAATTTTTCTAAAAAATGCTTTACCTCCAATAATAAAAAAACTTTTCTTACACAAAATTCATTAAAAACAAATAAAATAAATAGGAAAGAAGGTGTAAAAGCTTTATAAATTTTATTTTTTAATAATTCTAATGTAAGAAAAACTTTTTATTGTTGGAGGTAAAGTTCTTTGTAATTTTCTTTTTTGAAAATGCTCTTACTTATTTTATTAACAAAGCTTAAGAAAAAGCTATGAGAAAATAGTCATTAGGATGGTCTTATATTCTACTTGTGTGCCTGTGTGACATAAATAGTTAAGTGATTGTTGAAGGTTACCGTACCTGTTTGCATCATTGTGTTGTTTACTAAGGGAGTATTAAATATTTGTAACTTTTCTGTAAAAGGTTAATAAATTAAAAAATTAATTGGTTAAAACCAACAAGTAATAGTTTTTGGTGGATAGAGATGAAAAAAATTTCACATTTGATGGAGAACTCGATTCTCAAAATTTATTAGGGAATTTTTGAGTTGATCGGGGATGAAAATGAAGACTGAGAATCTTTGAACTTGAAAATGACGGATGAGGCGGGAGATGAGAATACCCCTCAAGTCTCATATCCGTACCAGAACTCACACTTGATAATAATTTTATCAGGTCTCCAAAATTATATTCGAATTATATATATAAACATTAGATAGTATAAGTTATATAGATTTTTATAATATAAACTATTATATATACATACATATATATATATATATGAAAATTCTTGATTTTTAAAAAAATCATATGATATTATCATATTGTAAACTTAATTTTTTCAACTCAACTATTCTTATAGTCAAATATGTTTTCTCATTTGATTAATGTGTTACTCAAACTTGTTTCAATTCATTAATAAACTTTAGACACATTGTTAAATCTCTATGTAATAATAAAGTCAGTGTCATATGTAGTCTCTGATAAATTACAAGAGTTTATAAAAAATATTTATTTCTTAATGTTTTCATTTTAATAGTTTGTTTATTATTTAAAGTTAAATCGAAAACGAGGATAGAAATCCCGAATATTCAATGAGATCCTCCAATCCTCATAAAAAATATGATGAAGATGCAAAAAAATTAATCCCCAACAGAAATGAAGCGGGGTTACTAATTAAAGGTAAAAAAGGAAAATGTGGATAAAAAATGATATCCCAACAATCCCTTTACCGTTCCAATCTCTATTAGTGAAAATTTAACCGAGTTGACGGCATAATTGTACCAAGCTATATAGAATTATAGATATATTTTGGTGCATAACCGCTAAGGGCCCGACGTTTACACTTTGCCCATTTTTAATCCCCTCAAAACAAACACATTCACCCAACAAATATTGGACATAAAGTTAAAAAAGTATATTTTACAACCTATATATAAATAATAAATATCATGAGTGTACACTTCATCTTATTATCTTTTTAAGTTTCAGGTTTTATAAAGTTTTTATTTTCGTTTACCGACAATGTATACAAATATATATACATATATGTACATATATATATAGGAGAAATCTACAAGAAAGATTTTACTTTTGAAAAAGAGAAATAATAACATATTTTTGCATAATTAACATTCTTTCGGAAAATATCAAATAAGAAATATTATTATCAATAAATATATGCTTTTCGAATAGTCAACATTCTATTAGCAAATTTCAAAAAAAAAAAGATATTTTATTAATAAATATTGATCAAAATTAATGCTTTAACTACTAATATTCATTCATAATTTTTTTTTTCACAAGTTATAACATTATAATATTAGTTGATGAATATTAAGAAAAATCATTAATATTTATAACGACTGAATTCTAACAAAAATGTATAAATAAATATTTGACTGATATTCATTGAAAAATTATATTAAGGGATAAACTCAATAACATTCTTTAATATTCATCAATGAATGTTTTCTCAATAAATGTTAGTTAAGTAGTCTCTATTGATAATTTTCGTCAACTTTATTTACATTTTAGTAACCTTTTTTTTATTTTGGTAACACTCAGTGAGAATGAATGTTAACATTTTTTTATATAATATTCATCAATTAATGTTATAGCTACAAAAAGAAAATTATCAAGAATTCATAACACTCATACTATCGAAAAAATGTTAACTACTTCGAAAAAATGTTATGTTTTTCCCCATTCCCTCAATAACATTCTTTTAAAAATAATGTTAGTGAGTTTATCATTTAACTTTCATCTATTGATGTTCTTTCAATTAATTTTAGTCAATACACGCTACTGATAACATTCGTCAACTTTATTTTCATTTTGGTAACATTGAGCCACGATGAATGTTAATAATTTTTTATATAATATTTATCCATTAATGTTATAATTTTGAGGAAATATTCATTAATGAAGCTTAACAGTCATACTATCGTTCACTCGGATGCATGTAGACTTCAATAAACATGATACTCATTCCATATTTGTTGGTGACGGTTCCTCAATTCATGTATTGACCAAAGGGCACACTGACCTTCCAAACCTGTATCGTCCACTCCACTTACACAATGTTCTTATTACTCTTATAATTATTGAAGATCTTATATTTGTTTTTACCGTGAAGGATTATTGCACCCGTCAACCTCTTATCCGATGTGACAACACTGGACCCCTCTATCCAGTCACCTAGTCTACTACTCAAGTCTTCACTGATTCTAGTTCCTCTCTTTTGCACCAACGCCTTAGTCATCCTAGTGCTCAAGCCCTTCAACATTTTATTTCTCGCAAATTTATTTCTTGTAATAAAGAGAGGTCACATGTATTGTTTTGTCCACATCCACTTGGCAAACACGTCACACTTCCGTTTACTTCTTCTGATTCTTCTATGTGTTCCGCTTTTGACATTATACATTTCGATATTTGGACTTCTCCCATTCCTAGTATGAGTGGTTTGATTTATTATGTTATTTTTCTTGATCATTTTACTCCTTACTTATGGGTTTATCCATTAAGACCCAAATATGATGTTTTTTCAAAATTTTTATATTTCATGACATATGTTCAAAATCAATTTAAAAGCACAATAAAATCTTTTGAAAGCGATAACGGTGATGAATACAACAACACAGAGTTTCATGACTTCTTTGCCATTTATGGCATACACTTTCGTTTCTCATGTCTACACACCTCCCAACAAAACGGTAAATTCGAGCGCATGCTTCGAACAATCAACAACATAATCCGAACCCTCATGTTTCATGCTCGCCTTCCTCCTGTATATTGGTTGGAAGCACTTCATATGTCCACTCACCTTTTCAACATCCTACCCTTCTCGACCATTGAAAAGGACACCCCTCACTTCCGTATGTTCCAACAACACCCAACTTACACCCATGTACGTGTCTTTGGTTGTTGATGTTTTCATCATTTAAACACTCCTCACAAGTTGTCACCACGTCCCACTTCTTGTATTTTTCTCGGCTATCCGTCTGATCATCGTGGTTTCCGATGTCTTGATCTCTCCACTCATAAGATCATCATCTCTTTTCATGTTGTGTTTGACGAAACTGTTCTTCCTTTTGGTTTTGTCACTCCCACACAGTCTCCGTCCAATGACTTTCTTGACTCTCCTCCTCCTCCTCCTCCTCTTCCATTTCTTGCTGCTTTTCAGCCCGCTTCGCTAGTGCTTTAGACTCGCCACCTCCACCATCCATCACATCCTCTACATCCTCAGCTGCAAACTCACCCACACCATCTCCGAACACTACTCCAACTCCAACACCACCCCCACCTCTCACCCACCCTATGATGACACATGGAAAACACGACGTCACTAAACCCATCGAGCGTTTTAACCTACAGACCACTAGCTCCTCACCAATGCCTCAGTCATACTTACAGGCTCTTTAGGATCCTCACTAGCATAAAGGCATGGATGAAGAATATCATGCTCTTATTTCTAATGGAACTTGGGTTCATGTTCCACGCCCATCCGTGACTAACGTGGTCTATTCTATGTGGTTATTTAAGCAGAAGTTTAATGTTGATGGTTCTTTGGCCCGTTACAAAGCCAAATTAGTGGGTAATGGTAAGAGTCAACATATTGGCATTGATTGTGACAAGACGTTCAGCCCGGTTGTCAAACCGGCCACTATTCGCACTGTTTTGAGTCTAGCTGTATCATGTGTCTAGCCCATCCATCAACTTGACGTGAAGAATATCTTTCTCATCGGTGATTTACAAGAGACAGTTTACATACATCAGCCGCCTGGATATCGTGATTCTAGATTTCCTGACTATGTGTGCCGACTGCACACTTTTTCTATGGCCTGAAGCAAGCCCAACATGCTTGGTATTAGCGGTTTGCAGACTTTGTCCAGAGGCAGGGTTTTTAGTGTAGTCGATTTGACTCTTCTCTATATGTGGGTAACATTATTCTCACAACCTCATATACATCACTAATACACACCATTATCGGTCACCTTAGCCGAAAGTTTTCTATGACTGATTTTAGCGACCTTAACTATTTTCTAGGTATTTCTACAACCCGCAACTTTACGGGCATGTTTATCTCTTAGCAGAAGTACGCTACCAACATTTTACAGCGTGCTCACATGATGCAGTGTAACCCATGTCGCACTCTTAAGTATCTCACATTTACTCGTCCTGATATCTCCTATGATGTTCAACAGATTTGCTTATTTATGTATGATCCTCGAAGGCCACATGTCCACGCTTTGAAGCACATTTTGCGCTACATTCGTGGCACTCTTGATCACGACCTATATATACACGTTTCCTCTACAAATGGCCCTGTTGCTTACTCAGACGCTGATTGGGGTGTATGTCCCACCACCCGCCGCTCTATATCTGGCTATTGCATTTTTTTGTGGTGATAACCTATTATCCAGGTCCTCGAAGCGTCAGCATGTCATCTCTCGATCTAGTGCAGATGCTGAATACTAGGGTGTTGCTCATGCAGTTGCTGAGACATGCTGGCTACGCAATCTTCTCTGAGAGCTTTATACCTCACCGCATAAGGCAACCAGTGTCTACTGTGATAACATTAGTTCAGTATACATGACAGTTAATCCAGTTCAGCACCAGCGAACGAAGCATATTGAAATCGACATTCATTTCGTTCGCGATCAGGTTGCTCTAGACAACATTCGAGATCTTCATGTTCCCTCACGCTCACAATATGCCAATATCTTCACCAAGGAACTCCCAACATCTATATTCACTGATTTTCGATCCAGTTTCAACGTTTGAATATCATCTCTCGATCAAACTGTTGAGAACTATTAACATGTACCGATGTATGTATGTATAGTCATGGCCCATGACATGGCCCATTACAGTTGAACTTGTACTTATATATTGACAACTAATGTAATCAATTGATTCATGGGAAAATAACATCGATCAAAATTATATGATACTCAAATTCATTCCATAAATTCCATACACAGCAAATTAACACCCAACATATTCGTTCCTTATTGCAAATAAAGTTTGAACTCGCAATTTTTGATTGTCCAGTTTCTTTTAAATAAAAGTATTGAATACTATATACATACTATAGCATCACAAAACTAGAATTGATGCAGGGACAAATTAAGAGGCTTCAGTTTATGAATATCTGTACCACAATAAAATATTTTATAACTTCATTTTGACATATTTTGTCCCATTTTTATTAATGTCTTTTTAACGTAAGTCATCCAATAGAGGAACTCAAATTCAATCGATAGTGCTAGCTTTTACAAAGTAGCTAAGATGTTTAGAATGGAACGTCAATATTCACACAATCGCTACTACTTGTAATGCATTTTGTAATTTTGTCTTAAAATTGAACTCAATAAGTAGAAGTATCTATATTAATCTTATATAATTACTTCCAACATTTCAATCATTACAAAAATTTTAATTTATAATAATTTAATAACACATATAAATTCAACTTTTCTTTATTAGCATTGCTATAAATAAATATATTTTAACAAAACACAAAAAACTAATCTTTAAAACATATCTATATATATATTAAAGGAGTATAAATAGTTGTTCTATATTTTGCCACGTAGACAACAATATCATGTGACAATCTCTTATAATTTAAAAATAAATAAATAATTAATTAATTAAATATTAGAGTTAGATAGTATTAAAATATAATATTAATTAATTAAAGAATCTATGAATCCTACGCAAATACTAATTTACAAAATAATATTAATTTGTTAAACCTATTAATACTAATATTATTATTTAATTCCTTAAAAATATCATTGGATTTTCATAGGTCAAACTTTAAAAATTTAAAAATAATTAATTATATTTAATTTAATAATAATAATATTATTATTTAATTTTTTTAAAAATAGCAATTATATTTTTTTGATTAATTTTATAGTTTCAAATTACAATTACCTATTTATTTTTTTAACAATAAATAAATATTATATTATAAATATTATATTATATAAATTACCGTATACGCACGAATTATAAATATCATTAATCTTGCACCACCATTCTTGCCATCTATTGTAACCGTCTATCAATGTATTATGCATCTACTATGCTAGTTTTATCAGATAATGTAAAATGTTTATTAGAAAGTATAAAATTAAATATATTTTTTATATTGTTTTCCCGAATTTTAAATATTGTTAGCTATATAACTTCATCACCTTCCCAAACTCTCTCTCTCTCTCATCTCTCACTTTTATGCTTTTCTGTTACTTTTCTTTCCATCACAAATCTCTCTCACTTCACCCTCACATCTCATCATCATCACCTAATTTCCTTTTATCATATTACATCTTCTTCTTCATCACTTAAAAACCATCAAAACCCAATTCATTTTTACACAAATCAATGCCATTTTAATCCATTCCTTCTTCCGGGTATCCAAATATCTTCAAAAAGATTCATAAAGTTTCGATCTTTATCTCGCCATGGACCGAGATTTCTTTCTCAATGCCGGACTCCACTTCGAACCCTCATCACAATTGCCATCATGGAAGTCCATGTCATCAGTTGACCAATCAAATGTTGACAGATTTAACAATTTTGACTCTGTTTTGACTTCAATGGCACCATCCCCTGTTTCCAATTTTAGTGCGGGAGCAGGGGCAACTCATTATAACACACAATTAAGTTCAACACCACCACAACAACAAAAGTTAAGTTGGCCAATCGTGGATCATATATTGAAAGAAACCACACCCAATTTACGAAATCCAATTCAATTCGGGCCTAATTTGCCGTCATTAGCAGCAGATCCTGGTTTCGCTGAACGGGCAGCGAAGTTCTCATGTTTTGGTAGTAAAAGTTTTAATGGTAGAACAAGTCAATTGGGATTGAATTCAAACACCCCCGATTTACAATTTAGATCTAGTGTTTCATCATTATCGAAATTACCACGTGTTTCAAGTAGTCCTTCGTTAAAAATCGATGGATCTGCTATCAAGATTCAAGAAAACAATAAATCAATCGAACCTCGCATAGAAAATGGGTCAGGTTTTGATAATAAAACCAATTCAAATGAAGAATCCTCTGTTTCTGAGCAAATGGAAATTGATTTAAGGAATCAGAATGATTTGAATTCAAGAAAAAGAAAGGCTGCATCTTTTAAAGGAAAAGCTAAAGAAATTGCATCACCTATTGTAAAGGTAACAAGAATTAAACAAATTAGTAAGTTTCTTGATTAATTCTACTGTAAATTGTGATAAAGTTTGAATCTTTACTGTTTTAGGACGAAGGAAATGATGATTTGAATTCAAAGAAAGTGAAAAAAACAGAGGAGGATACAAATGTTGAAACAGAGAAGAAATCAAAGGTTCTTGAACCACCAAAAGATTATATTCATGTTAGAGCAAGAAGAGGTCAAGCTACTGATAGTCATAGTCTAGCTGAAAGAGTAAGTTTTTAATTTTTAACTTTATTACTTTTATAGAACATCTAGATCTTGAAGTATAACATGATAATGACATTTTCAGGTCAGGAGAGAGAAAATAAGTGAAAGAATGAAGCTTCTTCAAGATCTTGTTCCAGGTTGTAATAAGGTAATTTGGTTGCAAAATGTACTCAAATTTGGTATAATTCGATAAATATTATTTGTGTATTGATGGATAAGTATAAATCTATTCCTAGGTGACCGGAAAAGCGCTTATGCTTGATGAAATCATCAATTATGTTCAATCGTTGCAGCATCAAGTCGAGGTAAATCCAAGATGTTAAGTTCGTGTGAAAAAATTGATCCTCGTTTATGTGCTTGATAAGCAAGTTTAAACTCGTTTATACAGATGTTTTATTTCACTAGTAACTAATCATACTATAAACAGTTTTAAAATTGTTTGTGTAAAGTATCAAAACAAAAAATAAACAGTTTAAATTTAAATAAATAAAAAAGGAAAATAAGATAAAAATCCTAGACAGCCAATCAAAATAATTGCAATTACCCTTGTTGTTTGTTCTTCAGTTTCTTTCCATGAAATTAGCAACTGTGAATCCAAGACAAGATTTTGATATGAACAGTCACATCTCCAAAGAAGTAAGTCAACTCTTTTTTTTTCTCTTTCTAAAACTCTCATTATAAAATTTGATTTTTCCATATTTGGGTATGTTTTAAAATTTCCAGATGAATCAATCAAATGGGAATTTGTCTCAACAAATATATCAAATGGAATCAACTACGTCAGATTTTTATCACCAAAATCCACAACAACAACAAGCAGGACTCTTTATTGGGTCTGCTCCGATCACCCAATCTCCGGTGGACCCATTGAATCCTGTTCATGGATTCACCCAAACTTTCTCCCAGGTAACTAATGTAATAATTGACATATGAGTCCGAACTGTACATTATTTGATAGATACGGAAATTACGGAGTGTATGTCGATCTAAAGATATGCACAAAAATGTACGTCTAAAATTATGTTTAATCCATTTATTAGTTGACAGTTTGTATCAGACATCTTATCTTTCATAATGTTTGCATATATTTCTTGACATCGTTTCTCAATATTTTGTTCAAATGCGACCATTATACAAGTAACAAACTATTTACATATCATGATAATAATCATTTCAAACTAATAACCCATGATTCCATTTTCAAGTACAGTTTGCTAGATTTGAAGGAGACGATCTTCACAGCATTGTAAAAATGGGGTACGGAGAAAGCCGTAACCAGTCACCAGAGATGAAAATCGAGATTTGACCACTATGAAATCGCTACCTTTGATTAGTCAACGGTTGTAAATATTAAAGAGAGTATTTTGATATTTTTGGTTTGAATTAGGATACATAGTTAAAGTATTATTTTGCTAATTCATAGGTCTAATTCTTTTGATCATTTAGTTAATTTTACTTGTAATATGTGTTGTATTATAGGGAGATTGTGTGCAGTAGAATGGAAGGTTTTGCGTTTGTAAAATATATATGTATAGAAATTAGAGGTGGAAATTGCCATATATTTTCGTTTCAAACAATGATTTGAACGGTTGTACATTGTACCTTTGTATATGTACTTTCATGCAATAATAAAAAGTTTGAATTTTGTTAGATATGTATGACGTCTCATCGTTTAACATATTTAATGTTTGATTTATTCGTGTGCTTACTACTCAACTGTTTGTTTGTCTCTTTATCTGTATCTATATCTAGGGAAGGATTTATAGGGAAGCTTTAAAATTTAGAGAAGAAGAGAAGTAAATCTTAGCCCTTAATTTTTTTATTAAAAAATATTTTTAACATTCATTGGTGATGAATGTTAAATTTTAAAATTTTTTGTAATTTTTAAAATTCATTTAAAATGAAATTAATGGTTGAGATTTGCTTCCCTCCTTCCCTAATTTTTTTGCTTCCCCATTGATTCTATATATATACTAAAAGAGAATAAAAAATTGTTTCATATTAGTTAGATAATATTTAATTATATTAATAATTAATTAAAAAAATCGATGAATCCTATTCAAACACTAATTGAAAAATAATATCAAATTATTAAAACTATAAAAATTATAAATATAAAATTGTTTAACTTAAATTGCCGCGCATCGCACAATTTAAATTATATAGATATATATAGGGGAGGGATCAAGAGGGAAGTAAAAAAATTAGGGAAGGAGGAAAATAAATTTCAACCCTTGATTTCATCATAAATGAATATTGTTAACATTCATTTGTGATGAATGTTAATCAAAATTTAACATTCATCACAAATGAATGTTAAAAATATTTTTTTATGAAAAAATCAAGGGTTAAAATTTGCTTCCCTCTTTCTCCAAAATTTGAAACTTCCCTATGAATCTTTCCCATATATATATTTGAGTAGTAACTACATGATATTATAGCTTAACACGAATGTTACTGTACAATCTGAAAATGTTCACCTAAGATTATAAATATATATATATATATATAACGTTATTAAACTTAGTATTTGTTAAATCATACTATAATGTATATGACATGCAAAAAAATATTAAATTGTAGAAAACAATGTATATTTTGATTATATGAAAAGTGTCATACTAATAAAAAGAATTTATAAAATGATTGACCAATAAGATAGATCAATTAAAATTATTTTTTATTTCTCTTTTGTAGTTGTTTTTCTTCTTATTATTGGTATATATCATTTTGTCTTATATATATATATAGAGTGATGATTCAAAGGGAAGAAGTAATCTCAGAGGAAAGGGGAAGCAAATCTGGACCGTCCGTTAACATTCATCACGGTGAATGTTAATTGATGAATGTTAATTAACATTTACGGTAATGAATGTTAACGGACGGCCCATATTTGCTTCCTCTCTTCCTTCAAGATTACCCTTTTTTTTGTATATCACCTCCTATATACATACATATATATATATTTTGTAAGTGTAACATTCATTTGATCATATTACTCTACTAGTGAAAGTACAATACCCTGTAATTAACAGAACAGGAACCGTGTAGCAGAGCAGCTCAACGATATGATTAATTTTGTTTTGAAAAGTTTGATTAAAACATAAAAGTAATTAAATATGCAATTAATATTTGATTAAAAAAAGAATCCCAGGTTGGCATTGGTGAATTATGACTCAACCCACTCCACACAACGTTACAACATGAAGACTTTAAAAAATATATATATATATAAATATGGATGTGGTGAAAGAAAAGACGACTCAATTGTAGTGGATTTACAGGTATGAAAAAAAGATACCCTTCTTAATTTATTAATTTTTTACTATCATTATTACTTCATATTTATATGTAACTTTTATTAATTACAATAATAATCAGGAAAGAAAGGTTAAGTAAACAATCATTGAGATAATTACATAAGACGAACACATTGATTAATCATCAACAACTTATTATAAAAATTACAATCTCCCCTTTTTCATGGTTTTGGATGACTTAAATTAAGTAATCCACTTTGTATATCTTAGATGAGCTTTTTCTTTTTAATAGCGAAAAGAAAATTTCAACTCGAACTTTAGCATTGCTATCGATCAAGAAAAAAAACCCGAAATATATTAGATAAAATCAGTAAGAAATTAGCAGCATTGCAAGTTAAAAAAAGAAGTAGAAAACATTTCGAGAAAGTGTGGAAATAACATGTTAAGACATGGTTAATATAATAATAATACGGGTTGATTGATGTATTAATAAAATCGTTAGGTGACAACCTTGTCCCCCATAATAATAATATAAAATCATGGATGGATCCAATCATATCGTGCAACGTGTCCTTCGAAGAAAATTTTAATTCTTACCCATTTTAATACACTTCATTTCTTTACCATATATTTTTGAAAGAAAACTGTTTTGTTAACCAAGATTTCAAACCCCAATCACTTTTTGTTCCTAAATATTCACGGTATTAGTTTTTTGTCGACGATAAGCTGTTTGACTATCAAAAAATGACTTATTGCATTTATACAGTGCAATAAGTTAAAAAGCTTTTTAAAAGAACTAATCCAGACACTGTCAAAAAAGTCACTTCTAGTCAACGAGAGTAGAGTCGTATGACACACGGTGCGCTATGATGCAAATCGCTCGGCTTGAAGTAAGGTTGTCGGCAAATTTGATTGTACTAAGAAAAGAATGACGTGCAAATCTTCCCGCTAGTAGGACATAGTCCAAACAAGTGTGACCACAACTTTGATAGGTATTTTGCTTATAGTTGTGTCAAGTTTAACAGGCATACGTACAGTTGACCAACTTATAAATTCTATGTATTTAGATTAGATCTGGATCTTGGTACACGTCAATTTATTATAGAAATACAAGCCATCCATTTTGGATGTTCATGATAATTGTTGATTTAAACATTTAAGTCTCATAAGTATTGAGTTATATGATCAGTAGACTAAACTTCATGGTTACCATAAAATATCATCTTCTCTCTGTTTTTGTTTTTGTTTTTGTTTTCGTTGGTGTTGTTACTTTGTTTGTATTAACAGCTTACTTATACTAAAGTATTCCTTATATGAACATATATAAATATTATAAATGATCATGTTTATTATAAAATTAAATAAAATGTTTTTTGTTGTATATATATATAAGAGAGACAAGATTTCCATTTTGTACGCGGATTCAATGTATGGAACTTTTAAAATTGAATTCTTTGGAAAGCTTTGTAAGTGATGAATTAACAATAATTGAAGTTATATTAGCAATATAATATAAGAACTTTTTAATAATAATATAAAATAAAACAGAGAAAATTAGAATATCACTATATGGAAGTGTATTTTAAGATATATTTACTTTTTCACTAATATAGTATTTATTCAACTAATATAGTATTTATACTATTTGCATATACTATACATTTTACACTTTGGAGTAATTCGGAGACCGTTACTTGACACATTATTCTTCAATGATAATCTATAACGCTCACCGTTGAATGACACTTTTTTTATAATATAAAGTTAACTTTGAAGTACTATTTTTTTTAAAACCTTGCTAAAGAAAATCCAGTAAAAAACACTTTTGCTGAGGGAAAATGAGTACAGTGTATAGTGGACTCCCCCCCCCCCCCCTATGTTGACAACCATAATGCATTAAATGTTTCGAACATGTAGCATTCTAGTACTATGAACTTGCTTTCTAAAAATTGCAGTTGGAAGTGCCTTCGTGAAAAGATCTGCTAAGTTATTGCTATATTAAACATACTGCATCTCAATCTGATTGTTCTTTATAAGATCTTAAGTGTATGAAAAATATCTTGGAGTTATATGTTTAGTTATGTTACTCTTGATATACCCTTCTTATTTGGGCAATAGAAGTTGCGTTGTCTTCATAAATCACAATCGACATCTTTTATTTTCTCTAGTCAACATGAAGTCTAAATAAGGTGCGTCATTGATCTTAACCATAAAGACTATGTGTTAGCTTCAGCCAACAATTCCATACCAATTACCACAACAATCCACCTAACTAAAAGAGACCTAATTTCACCATAAATCCCTTTCCAACAATGCTAATAGAAAAAATAATAATAATAAAAAAAATCATCAATAATTTATTTAATGACTAAATGTTCTCCATCAACTAATTCTACAACTGGCGCTCTATATAACTTCTTAGAGCTACGATTCATAATAGCTATACACCAATAGACGCAAATCACCTAGTTGTCATCTAAATCAAGCATGAGCAAGTATGTTATTAATGAGAAGTGTACCGAAACAAAAATGGGTGTTTTCCTTTGCTTCCTCATCAGTCATCTTGATAGCTCGGCCTCTTGCCTTAGGTTCTTCATTTTTCTTGTCATTTTGACCCTTCCGATAATAACCCAATATCATCGACCACTTTCTTTTGAAGATCACATCGATCTTGGTGTGTCCATAAGAACCACCATTTTCACAAGTTAACTATGAGTTGCAGACTCAAGCAAAGAGACCTGATCTACCACACCAGTAACAAGTGTACGTGTCAACTCTACATCATCCTACTCTATTCATATTTCATTTTGTACAAGTACGGTAAGAGGTTATATTCTCCTTCCTATCTAAAGTGGGACCGATCTTTGGACTTCTGGATCTGCTACTTACACCTTTCCATTCATGTATTAATCTAGTCTAATTTCAAGCGACTTGTTTTTATTCTTACCAATAACTTTAGCTATCTCTACTACTTGTACGGAACTTTTGGGCACTACAGTTCTTCCAAACTATTTTGGATTTTGATGAAGACCGAAGATAAAGCGACCGATCCTTCTTCCCTCGGTGGATGCTCGATGTTATGTAAAACGAGATAGCTCGGTGGATTTCTTATTACACTCTTGACCTGAGTTAGTTCATTACTTTAAGATTTAAAAAGATCTTCAAAGACTATCTATGTAACTTCGTGGACAAAACCTCTTCCCCATCGCCTTCACCAAATTCTCTCAAGACGACTCCATTACTTGACAGTACCCGTTACCTTCTTCACTAATCTCACTAGTCTAAGCAACAAATACCTATATGTTTGTTTTTGAGTAACCAAAAAAAAAAAAAATGAGCCAATTTGTCAAAAACATTGAGGTTTTTAACAACCCTTAACCTAACTTCATGACATTTCTTGTTTGACGAGTTGTAAAATTAAATTAGATTCAAGTTGTTACTTAGCTTAAGGTTTTGATATTGCTTGAGGACAGGCAAGGCTTACTTCATCAAATCTAACCACTCGATAGTTACTTTTGGACTGCCTATTTCTTTACGCTTAGTTGGGCGAGTATAAATAAAGTTGATAAAGTTGTTATAGTTACAACTTTTAGTGGTATTTACATTTGCAGCATAAGCTGTTGCCATAACACCTTGACTTTTTTCTCTATCTCTTCTCTCTCGACCTCTCGTCTGGATAGGATTATCACGAGCATATTGATCACTTTCACTATAAGACACTCTTTCTCGAATCAAACACCCTCAGGATTCTAGTAGTTAACATATGTTGTGCCTTTAGAAATGTCTAGCCAATGATTAACTGATCATCACCCCATAGAATGTTATGTTTCATGATTGATTTCAACTTGGGAAACCAACCAAAATGCTCATTGGGGAAGTTAAGCAACTTCAACGCAGTAAGATTCCGATTATAGAAGTCCGTGGAACTCAAGCAGTGGACATGAATAGACTTGAGAACACACTGATTATATGAAGTAAAAATATCCACAACTTTTTAATGAGAACAGAACTATGGATGACAATAACTGAATTTCGGGACGAAATTCTTCCAACTAGGGGATACTGTGACAACCGTCACCAAATCAGGTTAGACAACTTTGACCATTAAATCAATGTTCATTGTCTAGTTAAACTTACGTGCTTACGTGATTTTCTGAAACACAGAAAATGAGAAATTCTAGGAGTTAAGTGTTCTATCCACCTTATTCCCTCTAGTTGTTGTGATCAAGATGAAATCTCTAAGTACTCACGTTTCTCCGAGAACGTTGAATTAATTCTTAGCCATTGTAGATACCTATAGAAAACAATATATTGGTTATTAAGCCCATAAATAAATAAATTAAGTCAAAAGTATTATTTTCTAATAATAATAATGATAACAATGCAAGAATGTAACATAATATAAAGTTTTTTTTAAAAAAAAAAAAACAAAAAGAAATAAGAATTTAAAAAAAAAAAATTATTTAAAAATTAAATCCGGCCCAAAAATTAAAAAAAAAAATAGAAAATTAATTTTAAACCTAATTTAAATCACTATTCTTCTTAACTAAGTGAACCTATTTCATTATTTCCAAACCCTAGCCTCTTTTCTTTTTCTCTCCTCTTCCCTTTGGTGAAATTCTCAAAACCCTAGCTTCACGCAATTGTTGTTTTCATCAAACTCTCAAGAACAATATTAATTGATCATCTTTTTGAAGCTTTCGGTAAGTGTTCTTATTTTTATCATGATTTAATTGATCTTTCTTTTGAATCTTAATGTGACTTAAATTGATGGAAATTCATTATGATTAAACACATCTAAATAACATATTAAACATAGATTCGATGAAATTATGTTAGATATATAATTATAGATATAATATTCTAGGTTAGAAGGCATTGTTTGGGCTAGATCAGAATCTGGACAGAATTTTATATCCATTTTAGAAGGCCATATCTTGGTCATAACATGGATATTTTATACGAATTTTGAGTCTAGATTTAAGTTCTATGAGTCTACTTTCTGTTACAAGTGGTTTCATGTCAAACGGACAGTTTAGGTCATTCAAAAGGTTATTATAAGACAACTAGTCAAAAATGTAATTGTTGTTCAGATTTTTGGTCGACTTTGGGATACCATAACTCACTCAATTTTTTCGAATTAGGTGATGATATTTTTACTGGTATAATTTCTATAAGTCTAATCATCCCTGTAAAAATTTCAGATTTTTTTGATACTTTTAATTATTTTAACAAAAATAAAATTTTCTGTTGCGCTGGGGGAATACTTTTTAGACTAGTTGGTGTTATGTAATTTTATTAAAATAGTAAAGTGTAATTATGGGAAAATTTCTGAGAATACTTAACACATTGTAGGTTCTTTTATTTAAATTTGAAACCCTAACTCACTCGTTTAAGGTTTTTGAAAAATACATAAAGTAACCCTAAGATTTTGAACAAAAAACCAAATTCATAAAAGTAAGGGCAAATCACCAATTACATACACCAAGGTCTTAAGGGCATACAAATTATTATTTATGATGAATAGTTCATTAGGAATACAAGGCTTAGTCATATACATTCCATCAATTGTGAGTTACAATGGGAATGATTATAAGCCTTGTCCATGTGTAACTTACACATTTCTTTTATTTATAGATTAACTGCTTGGATAATTGTGCATTTTGTTTCATCTACAAATAAGGTGAGTTTCGTGTCCCCTTTTTTTTCTTTTTATATTTGTCGGGGGAAAATGATACCCAAAGGCTATTTCAAATACTTATGATGTGATAATAATTTTATATTTATAATTGTGTATGCGAGCATTAGTGGTTGATGTGTACATGACTATGATTCCTATATATCTATTAAGCCAACTGTTTAGCTCCAGCTGGTAGGCGACATGTTTGGAAATCTATTGTGTTGATGACTATGTTGATTTGTTCGGGTTGAACATTCATATGCACTATATGCTGCTACGCTATTATTTTACACTATTTTCCTACTCATATTTTATGCACAGCAAAATGCAATTATTAATTAAACCTACGAGCTCACCAACATTATGTTGACGTTTTTGAGTATTCATTTTTAGGTAATAACAACAAGAATGCGTAAGGAGGATAGAGTCTTTACATAGCTTTAGTGAGACTTATGACTCGTGAATTGTTTTCTTCAAATAAATCACATTAGTACATCTCTATGGATTTTTGATGTTTTCTTTGGTTTTGAAGATTGTTAGAAACTTGTCCCGAGTTGTAGAATTTTATGACTTTATGACTATGTTTGTGGTGGTATTGACTAACCACGATACAAGTCACCGCTTATGTCGGGAGTCGTCATGACATTTTGTAATGGTTTTTCATTTAGTGAATTCTCTATTATTTTATATCAATGTGTTATGACGATCTTCTCCGTCACGCCTCGCGTTTCCGCCTAGGCGGGGTGTGACAACATCCATAAAACACATTTCAAGATTTTCAGATACTGCTAGACTGAGCAAATATCTAAACGTAATTGCATCGATTACAGGAGAATACATTTCCTCATAATCAATTACAAGTCTATAAGAAAATCCTTGAACTACAAGCATAGCTTTGGATCATATGATTTGTTCCTTCTCATTTCGTTTTCTTATGAAAACAAATTTGTATTCTACATGTTTTATCGTTCTAGAAGTGAGAACCATACGACCAAAAATACTTTGGTTTGAGCGAATTTAATTATGTTTGTATTACGTCTTTCCATTTATCCCAATCTTATTTACTTTGACAATCCATGATGAATGTCGGTTCAGGATCATCATTTCCACCAATAATGTCACATGCAACATTGTAGAAAAATATCTCATCAACATTTTCCATTATTACTCGATCCCACAATATTCTTGCATGACCATAATTGATATCAATCTCTTTATTGCTGTCATTGACTTCCTCTCTTGGGGAATGTCTAAATTTCGTGTTTCTTCATAAACATCATCGGTATGGTCAATTGCATGTTCTAACCCTTTTCTTTTTCTAGGATTTTTATCCTTTAAACCAATCGGTCTTCCACGTTATAAACGTTCTTTAGATTCTCTAGTGACTTTATCATTAAGTTGTTCATTTGGAATTCGTACTCTAGCTAGAGCATTAACAATGGATATATCTGATTTACTCACTCTATTTGTATCAGTTAATGCATCAGGTATCTCATTTGCAATTTGTTGTAAGCGCATTATCATTTGAACTTCTGCTTCGCTTTTTTTAGTGCGACGATCAAGATACAACAATGAATGTTCACACCATGAAACACCCTGTTCTTGGATTCTCTTTTCTCTTCCGAGTGCTAGAAAATTCGCCTCGTTAAAATGGTAATCAGTATAACGAGCCATAAAAAGATCACCTATTGAAGGTTCAAGATATCTTATGATAGATGTTGTTTCATACCCAACATATATTCCCAATCTCCTTTAGGCACCCATTTTTGTACGTTGTGGTGAAGGGTTCAATATATACTGCACAACCAAATATTATGGGGTGGGAAATATTTGGTTCTTGTCCAAAGGCAAGTTGTAGAGGAGAATATTTATAATATGCACTTGGTCTAATACGAACTAATGATGCACTTTGTAAATTTCATGTCCCCAAATAAACACTAGTAGTTTTGTTCTCATTATCATAGGTCTAACTATTAGGTAGAGACGTTTAATCAATGATTCAGTTAAACCATTTTATGTGTGAACGTGAGCGACTGGATGTTCAACAACAGTTCCTATAGACATGCAATAGTCATTGAATGCTTGAGATGTAAATTTGCCTGCATTATCATGTCTTGCATTCTTAATAACATGATGAGGAAAATGTGCTCGTAATCTAATAAGTTGAGCAAGAAACTTTGCAAATGCCATATTGCGGGTTAATAATAAACACACATGAGGCCATTTTCTTGATGCATCTATTAATACCATAAAGTATTTAAATGGTCGAGATGGTGGATGACTAGGTCCACATATATCACCCTGAATTCTTTCAAGAAATTGTGGTGATTCCTTTTCAACTTTAAGTTGTGAAGGTCTCACAATCAGTTTTTCAAAAGAACAAGATGTATATGGAATCATTTTATCATGGTGGATCTAATGATCCTTGAATAGATGTGCATGTGTATTTGCAGTTATTCTTTTCATCATTGTAGATCTTGGAGTACCTAATCTGTCATGCCATAAACAGTTCATACTAGGATCACACTGTTTTTTTAACAACCATATGCGTACTACATTTATATGTGTATAATGTGAATTAAGCATCCGGAATTTTTCCAACTCGTGATTCTTATCGGTAATGTGCAAGTATTTTCCATTTTCTGCAGTCACAGATTGATGATTATATCCCTTAAGATATGTGTCACTAAAACTCAATAGATTTCTCTTTGATTTTGGAGAGAATTAAACATTTTCTACTAAAATTTGGTACCATTTTGCACCATTTGGCAATGTAAATCTGGCTTTTCCAACTTCTTCTATCAAGTCCATAAGGCCTGATATTGTATGTATTATTACTTTTTTTTTTGTTTCAATTCAGAAAAGTATTTATTAGCTTTTATAATAGTGTGTGTGGTACCACTATCTGGTATACATAGATCTCTACCATCTGCTTTATGTTTTGGTCCATTGAAATTTATATCAAACTTCAAATATGAAATATATATAATGCGTGTATATACGTAATGACAAGAAATATAATAAAAGATTTATGTTATTTCAAAATATATTACACAGAATGAAAACTAGTCATGAAAGGAAAAATATAATTCTCGAAAGAGAAGACATAACCAATAAAAGGAAATACACTTATGAAAGATGAAACATAGTTATGATAGATTAGTGATAGTCACATTGGTTCAAATGTCATAGTCATTGCAGTAATCTGCAACATTTGGGAACTCGAGGTCATCAACAAGATTTACTTCTTTATTTTTTCCTTGCAATAGATGCCCTATAGAACTTATAGAGATGCTCCTGTGTGTGACAAATTTTAGACCAATGCCCCGTGGTTCCACATCTATAGCAAATATTCTCAGGATTCTTAGAAGTGCTTGCTCCATCATCATAATTCCTTCTTTATGGTTTAGAGTTGTTATTATATGGAGCATTGTGGTATTTAGTCTTATAAACATAACCACGTCCACGGCCACGTCCATGACCACGACAACAAGAATGGTCTATCTTATAAATAGTGTTACGACCACCAATATGATTGTGATTATAAAGATTATTTTTTCTACGGCCTCGTCATGTCCCTGTCCATGTGTATTATTTTTTAAATCATATTTTTTTGAATCTGTCGGACGAGCCTGATTTTTCATAAGAAGCTTTTGATTTTGTTATGCAATAAGTAGAATTAAGATAAGAGTATTTTCTTAAATTCATTAACTAATGTTGTTGTATCAAGTTAATATTTGATGAATGGAATGTGGAGTAACTTTTCTCTAATATATCCTCATATTTGATACGATCTCCACAAAATTCAAGTGTGGCAACTATACGGAATAAATATGAGCTATAATCTTTATTTTTTTTAAATCTTGGAACCTTAAGTTCCTCCATTGATCTCTAGTAGTTGGAAGTAAAACTTCCTTTTGAATGTCAAATCTCTTTTGAAAATTGCCCATAATACACTGATATCTCTTGCATTTGGATATTAAATCTTAGCATACTATCATTATGCTTACGAAGGAAAACATATGTTGTTGCTTTTTCTTTTGATGAGCTATCATTGTTCTCATTTATGGTATCCAAGATACTCATGTATTCAAGCTTTGATTGTACATCTAAAGTCTAAGACATGTAATTCATTCCATTTCCGGCGAGTTGTTTAAACTCAGTCTTTGCAATGCTTGACATATTGTAGCTATCAAAGATTTCAGTAAACAATAACAAAAATTAGAATCCATGTATTTCAAAAAGATATTACAAGTGGGATAATGAGTAGTATCAGTATTAAAAAGATAAGAATGAACACAAAATAAACCATCTTGAAAAATGCTCCAAACAAAAATGATTGTGAAATAGTAAATATTTTGAAGATCGATTATACTTAATTTATAGTAATAAAATATAGTCGTTGTAACACCGTCAAGTAACGCTTTACAATGGTGTCACAACCGTTGTAAATTATCATTTTTTAAAGTGAACAATGAAATAGTAACATTTAAAAACATTATTGTTCGGGTTTATAAAGGTTTTGAATAAAAGTTGGTAACATGAAGAAATAAAGATTAGTATACAGAAACAAAGAAATAGATAAGTTGCGTAAATAAATGTTAGAGTACATAAATAAAGATAAAGATTAGTATAATAATAAAATGTTATATTGCATAAATAAATGTAGAGTACGTAAGTCAAGATTAGTAAAATAATATAATTTTAGATTGTATAAAATTAAAGTTAGCATAAGAACATAGTATTAGTATGTAAAATAAAAGTTAACATAAGAATATAATATTAGTATGTATAAATAAAAGTTAACATAAGAATATAAGATTAGTATACATAAATGAAAATTAGCATAATAATGAAGTGTTAGTAGTCCAAATGTTGGTAGTTCAAATGTCCATCATTAAAGGTAACTTATTTCATTTAGTAATTTGTAATAATTATATTTCGAGTATATACTATAACCTTTGATCAAGAAAATTCTTTCATTTAGTTAATTATGAAAGTTATCTTTGTTATACATATTATAACCTTTTATAAATAGAGTACTTACATTGACTTTTTATCTTGATTAAGGTGAGCTGCTTTGATCTTTCTTTATTAAAGAACTTTCGTGCTGATAACGTGTTGTGATTTAATAATAATTATGACTCTATTAGCTATATAATATAAGAAATTTTTAGTAAGAAATGAAGAACAAGATTGGGAGAATTAGGATATCACTTTATGAAATTGTATTTTGCGGTGGATTTTACTCATTCCATTAATGTATTATTCATACTATTTGTATATAATATACATTTCACACTTTGAGGTAATTAGGAAATAAGTTACTTGACATATTATTGATTAAGAATTAAAAGTAATAAATAATAATAAGCATGTATATATATCTTCAATGATAATTTATAGCAATAAATTCATTTTTTTAAAGCGACTTGAGTTTTATTCAAGTGATAGGCAACAATATAACAATTTAATAAACAGGTCTGTATAAAAGTCCATCGACAATTATAACAATTTCGATCATTTTCTATGAAAGTGATTTAGATTAAGTTAGCTTGTTGTAAAGATCAAATGAAACGAGATATTTGATAATTATATAAATGGGCAGGAAATCATTTTCAATGTCTTTCAATGGACGTGCACTTTTAAATGAAAGCAACAATAATTAAAGAATTATTGTTCTAATGGTATTGAAGTGTTATTTTTAATTATTAAGTTGAAGGTCTAAGTTTTACGAATGAAACAATTATTATAGATTTATATATATATTTGTAATAGTTATATGTATAAGTACCTGTATTTCTATAAAATAAAATAAAACGTGGCAACAAAATTTGAATTGAAAAAGGGAGAATTAGTGAAATCTATATATTTCTAATTATGTAAATTGATTTTGTTTTTATGTACATTCGTAGACATATACAACATCACTCATCTTAAATTTGTCACTAAACAAGTAAACTTATGCTACTTTTGTTTCATCTTTAGACTTATTTCAAATTTTTATATCATTTTACATTTTCAAGTTATAAGTTACTTCAAATACTTCTTCAAATACATTAATATACGATAAAGAGTTAGCGCAACAACTTACTGTCTCATTTTCTTCGCAACTTCTTTTATTTTTGCGCAATTAATTTGAAGATATATTGAACTTTTCAAAAATCCTATTGCATTCTACTTATAAAAATCCTATTGTATGTAATTAACTTATTAAACATTAGTATTGTATTTATTCATTAATGCTAATAAGCTTACGTGGCTGAGTAGCTAATATAGCATTGCCAAGTCAGTATGATGTCATTAAAAGTTCGATACATCTTTCCACATCATCATCTTAATCAACTTTATCATCTTTAATTTTCCGGCTCCACCATTATTTCCAGTGACACCAATTTTTTCAGCAACACCAGTGAACCAATTAACACCTCCCTAATCAGCAACCTCTATCATCTCCACCTCAGAACCATCTTTGAGGTCACCACCATCTCCACCAATTTTCCGGCATCACCAATTTTTCCGACGACACCACCAAAACCAATTTACACCTCCCTTACCACCAAACCCTATCATCTCCACATCACCATCATCTCCAAAACATCACCTTCTTCGACGTCACCACCATCTCCACCTTTTTTACGGCGACACCACAAAATCAATTTATACCTCCCTATCCACCAACCTCTCTCATCTCCACCTCACCACCATCTCCGAAACTCTACCACCATTTTTTTCGGCGACACCATTTTCTACCGCGACATCACCACAACCAATTCCCACCATCTTAATCACAAAAGCAAGGCTAATTGTTGAAAGACAATCTCGAAGATAAGGAAAGCATTGTTGCTTTGATGGGGTTGAAAGTGACGGTTATTGCAAATGAAATGAGTTAGGGGATCTAAATATAAGTTTGATATATTTTACATAAGTTCCATACAATACCAAATCTTACGTGGCTCCACATAAGCACAAAAATAGATTTAAGGTTAATGAATACACACAATCGAAATCATTAGTAAGTTGAATACATACAATAGAATTTTTAAAAGTATAATGTATACAATAGAATTTTTAAAAAAATTTGATACCTTTATAGTCTAATTGCCTTTTTTGTCTTTTCTTCCTTTTTTAAAAGTTCTTACTTTAAGTTACTTTAATCCATATTTGTAAAGTCTTCCGGTTCTTCCTATTTGACTTAAATTGATCTATCTAGTCATGAGCAAGTTGAGGAATTTGTTTGGGTCCTTCTACATGTTCAATATATATAGTGGTTTATATATAAATAGAAGTTTCAGCTTGCAATTCTAAATGAAATAACATATACGAAAAAACGATACTAAATGAGTTTAAAATACTAACATTCATTTTGGCCGTTCTAATATAGACCATGCAAATATATATACCAACTTAAACATAGAAATTATTAAGAACTTAAGATTGGTGTATAATTTTTAATTTGTTGTTGGTTCGGTTGATCGACTTTTCGGGATGTTTCTGTATTAGCTTTTTGGTAGCTCACACCTACATAAAAAGACAAACAAAAATCAATACTAAAATGTTATTATATAATATGGTTCAGGTTCAAATGAGAACTAAATAAAAGGTGAGAATTGCGAGAACTACTTAATTACACATTTTTTCACATATGATTGAGTTCATTCATATGTGAACATTCATATACATTTGATTTATAAAGAAAAAGAAACTAAAACCCAAAAATTACGTATTAAAACACATTTGATCGATTTGTTCACATTATGATTCACCTGTGAACATGTATTTTCTATTTTGTGTTTTGAGATATAATTTTTGAGTTTTTTAACTTTTTTTTTTATATAAATCAAATATATATGAATGTTCACATATGAATGAAGTCAATCACATGTGAAAAAATATGTAATTTGGTAGTTCTCGCGATTTTCACCTTTTATTTGGTTCTCATTTGAACCTATATATAATATATTTATATCATTAATCATTAAATGTAATTAAAAAGAACCATTAATACATATTTATTAGCATTTAATTAATAATCTTCTCCACGTTTCTATGGCCGTATTAGAACTATATTAATTTCGACAACTTCGTATTGATCCATCTAAAAGTGAGAGAAGTTTACAGATTTGGATACAGAAAATATTAATCTCTTAGCTAGTACGTACTTGATGTTGCTGGCACACGCAAATTTTGGCGGGTTAATTTTATTACTAAATGATCGTAACTAATCAACACTACTACAACATCTACCGCATCATATAAACAGAGCCCCTATAAATCTTTATACACAAGCCGCGTACTATTTTATATGAGAGGAAATTTAATCAAGCTTAGACGATTCATTTACATATCAACTATTATTATAAGAAGATATAGTAACAATTTAAGAAGATAAAGTCCGAATTATAAATTTAAATAGATCTAAAATATATTTAAATATTATGTATATTTTTATTAAGTAAATAAGGGATTAGACATATAGATTATAAAAATCTGAAAGGTTTAGCTGCATACTTGTTTAATAATATAGATAACTTAAAAGAATTTCATAAATGCAAACAAATGGAACTCGCATGCGCCATCTTCTTTCACACATCATTCATTATTTCCTCGGCAACTTAATTTTCACCGTTAAAAACAAATCATAAGCTTTATTTTGTTTTAATTACTTCAAGATCTTAACTATTTAAACATAATTTATATGTCCAAAAATATCATATAACATGACTTAATTGTTTAAAGATTAGTTTTTAGCTATCAAAAAATTCAAAATCGCACGTACTCAAATCCGGCTCTTGAACTCTTGATGTCACCTCTTCCTTTAATGTCTTGGGCCATTGTTCAGCCTGTCCAAGCTCAGAGCCGGCCCTGCATATAAAGTTATGTATTTATTGAGAGAAGTTCAATTGAGCATAACTTTATATTTTTTTAGAATGAAAGGATCAATAAGAAAGGTTTATTTAGTAAAACTCCATTTTCTCCAACATTTTTCAAAATTAAATATTTTAAAAATGACTGATCATAAAATTATAAAAACTATAGTATAAAAATCAACATTTTTTTTTCTTTTCGATTAGACATCTTACAAAATATACTTTCAACAATTCTATTTTTATTTTTTTGTGGGTTTTGAAAACTACTATCACATGTGATACAAGACGTGATAGTCGTTTTAAAAAGCCACAAAAAATGAAAAAAAAGTTCATCGAAAGTATACCATGTGAGATGTCTAATCGAAGAGAAAAAACCGTGATTTTAATGGTGCAATTTTTATAATTTTAAACTAGCCGTTTTTGAGATATTCAATTTTTAAAAATGTGAGGTTTTGTTATCTTGATGAAAATGGATAGTTGAGATTTGATTTCTTCATTCTCACAAGATTTTCCATCCTCATTTGAATTTTTCTCCGTATTCACTTTAATTGTCTACTATATGAAACATGAGTTTGTTGAATGATCTTAATTATAAGATCACTTTATATAATTTTTTTTAAAATAATTCTAGATGTAATTTGTATTTATTAATTTTTCTACTATTACATTTTGCAGTCATTTTAAAGTTATTTTATATTTTTAGCAACATAATAAATTTGTTATACAAAGCATTTAAAATAGTTCAATAAAAAATATATAAGTGTTACATTTAAAGTAGTAAATTGTTTCATAAAATTATGATAACATATATTACTAAATGAAATAATTTTATATCGTAATAATTAATAAAGTAAATTGAATTAGTATTGAGATAACTTTTAACAAATCTTTAACACTTTTATATTTCAGAATTATGGCATCACCAAGACATCAGCAAATACACCAGGTGAAGCGACATTAACTTCAAAACCTACCTTAGAATGTGACACATCAGCTTCATAATGTTAAGTTAAATGTTCTTTAGTAGATAGAATATATGTCTTTAGATGAAAAATATTTCTTAGAGAACTGGCAGGGCTGCGGAGATCAAGTGATCAATATGAATTTCGAGAGTAGATGGTTGATTGCCGCTTGACTTGAGATTTCTAGATAGATGTTCAGTCTCTTCTATAAGAAACAAAGTTTTAAACAACATCTCCGAAACTATCTTAGAGAATAATTTAAGCCCTGTTTATTCTTTTTTCTTGTTAAGTTTGGAACAGATACAGTCTATTTAGTTATATCATGTTTGTTCTAAATAAGTTATATGTAATTAATACCATTTGTTTTATATGGTTAATGTCTGAATAGTTAAAAGACAAGTAATCATAATTGACTTAATACATAAAGTCTTTTTGGTATTTAGTCATTAAATCAAAAACAAACGGAACTTTACATGCTTAAATGATGGTAATTTAATTATCAACTTTCAAAATCGTAATTTTGCTACCATAAAATACAATCTTGTTAAAGCACTATAACACTTAAAGTGACAACCTTTAGCGCTGAAGTTATTTTTTGTTTTAGAATAAATTAAATTGTATTTTGTTAGCTCCACCTTAATTCTATTAAAATTCTGTTAGCGCTATTGAGTTTATCAGTTTCATCTGTTGGAGATCGACTTCAAGTTTGTCGTTATCATTGTCAACTACATTTCACTAAATTGGTTTTTTGCTCCTATAACAAAATGTTTCTTTAAATCTCTTGCTAATTGCAAATTTCTCTTGAGTAATTAAGATCTAAGCATTATAGAAAAGTTCCCCTCTTTTTAATGTTACCTTTGTTCACTTTGGATGGGTGTTTGGTGTTTGTATTCTCAATTTGTTTGGTACTACTAGTTAAAGACTATTATATGTTTCACCAACCAAAAGAACACTTTGTAAATCTAATTTGGTACTTTTATTGTTTGGGAAGAAACTTTGCTTTATGTTTTATCCTTTTTAGTCAAAAAATAGTTTTGAACATTTTTAACCCACTTTTTGTCCATCTTGTTCTAGAATGCGCGATAGCAAGTTCAGTTCTTTGGGGGTGGGGGTTAGGAAAGATGAACATATTAATGTGGAAGGTAGACACATCAATAGTATCCATGGTATTTATATTTTAAAAGTTTTTTTTGGTTGTATTATATTAAAATTTTTAAAAATGTCTGATGTATGTATTTAAGTTTCTAATTTATATATGTAAGTTTTTATTTTATGTATCGAAAATTAACATAAATATATACAATAAATATTTTTAAAAAGTTTAATACACGTAATAAAACTTTTGAAAGATGAATATTTACAATAAAAATAATATAAACTTTGATACATTTATGTACCTATCATCCCAACGTGAAATGCCCTTTTTGTTTTATTGCTGCATAAACATAAATTGATAATTAAAAATTCTAAACAGAAGTGTACGTTTGCTCTTTTAATTCCCGAATTATTGTAAACTTCATAAAAGAACATTTAAGAAGGTCGGATTAAATGGATAGGATCAAGTTGAATAATTGTAAATTGTCGTGGATAAATATGGAATGAATGACTATATCCATACCTATTACATAGAATTGTCGTGTATAATCTAATTTTGTAAGTTAGACACTGCTAAGATTGATTTATGTGAAAATAGTTCTTGATGATGATTAACAAGCTCAATTATTATAGTAAAACGACATTAAAGTGTGTTTATTGAGAATAAGACATCAATAGTTGTCATACTCCTCAATATACTTCATAGGAGGTTACGCGATTTTAAATCAATAGACGAGTTTAACCCGATCAGTAAGTTATTGCTCAATTGATATATATATATATATATATGTATATGTATATATATAATATCAGGATCTAAAAAGAAAAAGAATTTGGAGGAGAAATGGAAGAAAGATATATTTAAAACTATGATCCAGAAAAAAAAAACTATAATTCAATAAAAAGTAAATATAATTTAAAACTGAATTAAAAAGTTATTTTACTGAATCGAAGTATTAAAAAAAATTTCTCCCATTTCTCCCTTGAACCCACTCCTATATATATATATTAGTGATGAACAGATTATGATGCAATATAAACTTCTTATAGTTTGAATGTTTGATTGATGTTGTGACCATGTGAAGAATTTATGGATGTGATGTATGTTTTAATTAGTTTGTTTATGTAATTAAACTTGAGTTACACTTCTATAAGTTCTATGCCACTATTACGACATATGAATTTAGAAGAGTTCTGAAAATTTCTCAATGCCGTTTACTTTAGATACTATCTAATAACATTTTATAAGAGTTTGTAAGTGCAATTTTTCGAAATAATCTATGTTTGATATATCGAGAATGTTTTATTAGATTTACGAGTGTAAGATAGACATTTCGACGGCTATTAATGTGATACATGTTATTTTGATTTATGGCTTTGACATTATTTAAAAATATATGTCTTGTATTGTAAATGTTAAAACTTAGACACGTGAAAATAGTTTTGAAAACTCACGTGAATAAAATATTATCTTTAGAGTTGAGCTTAAATAAATACATAACTTTTTTTAATAATAAAAGAACTAATAAGAGAACTTAATTTGGCAAAATCATATTTTTCCCACATTTTTAAAAAATAAATATCTCAAAAACAGCTAGTCAAAAATTTATAAATATTAAACCATAAAAACCATCGTTTTTTGCTTTTCGATTAGATATTCACATGATATACTTTTGACGAACTTTATCTTTTTTATTTTCTGGTGTGTTTTGAAAACGACTATCACATGTGATAACAGCGGCTGTCACATGCGATAGCCGTTTTCAAAACCCACAAAAAATGAAAAAAAGTTTCGTTGAAAGTATATCATGTGAGATGTCTAATTGACAAAAAAAGTGCAGAATTTTATGGTGCAATTTTTATAATTTTTTAACTAATTTTTTTTTTTAGATATTTAACTTTTAAAAATGTGAAAGTTTTATTCCCATTTAAACTTTTGTCTTTTTTATAATGAAAGATCCACTTAAACATTTTGAACACGTGACGCAATAGTTGTGATACTTCCTAAAGCTAGTAATAAACAAAATTCCCCATGGTATAAGATTTGAAATCGTTGGAATGGGTTTACTTGATCATGTAATTACATCTAACTCGATGCTATGTTGGTTCGATACTATGTGGAAGAGTATGTTATCGATGAGAAATGTTTTTTAAAGGGATATTAAATGAAGTTTTGATATATCATTGTAACTGCCAGAGCAAATACAATGAGCTATAAAGTAAATTGCATGAAACGGATAAACATGTTATATGCAATACTCATACATGTTATTATTATGGATATGAAAGTTATTTGCTGTCACATGTGATTTATTTAATATTTGATATTAATATTCATGATAGTATGTTCTTTGACAACTTTAAATATTTTTTATTTCATTAATAATAAATGATTAAAACTCATACATAGATCACTTACACTAACAAAAGTATTTTAAGTGATATGCATCGTGAAAGAAGAGTTTAAAGTAGAGATGAGCGTGCTATAAAATCGGTATTGAATCGTACCAAACTGATTGATACTATTTTATTTTTAGTCTGAATGTGAGTATCGAATACCGTACCAATTAAAGTAATTTGGTACCAAAAAATATAATAAAACAGAATAACTAATACGTATATAGTGAACTCTTGTGGACGTATCTAGATGAACCTCGGGTACCCCAAAAGTGAAAACCGAAAAGTGAAAAGATCTTACTAATTTATATTGTGTCTCGAAAAGTGTGGAATTGAATAAGCTGAAATTGACATAGTTGACGTTTTCATACAAAATTAACGTATGATCGTGAAGGTATTCATGCCAAGAAGTGCAAACGTATAAATTATTGACCAATATGAAAAGACGCAAGAAAGTTATGAAAAGTGAAATATGTTAATATGAGATAATTAGACTTAAATTATATACACGTGAAGGTGTAAGACATATCGTATATAAAATGGTCTTTATGCAAACGCCCATATGTATGAAAGTAATTAAGAGATATAAGGCAAGAGTATTTACACAAAGGTTCTTGCATATACCTAGATTTGATTACGAGGTGACCTTTTACTTTGGTAGATGCAAGTATGATAAATATCTTATAAGTTATTCTGGCAATATAACAAAGCTTGAATTGTGATGGATATTATTAAAGCTCATTTACTATTGAAACTCGGTGTGAAGGATTAGGAATGCTTAAAACATGTTTCATGATTTAAAAGGTCTTAAGATAGAAATAAAGGTTCTTAAGAACACTATTTGATCAAATTGATTAAGTCATTATATTGATTATATTATTGGGCTAGTGATAAAATAACCTTGTTCAAATGTACATACGTTATGATTCATATATTATTGGAACTATTTGGGAGCTTTCAAATGGCGATTAAATGCTTGGAAATGAAACTGGAATGAACTAGTGTAAAGATAAGGTTTTGTTGTTGGTAAATGAAACGAATATGTAACTTACTGCCGCACTTTCTTCCATGTGTGTAACCTATCCTTATTATTGACTATGTATGCAATTAACTGGAAGAAACCGTGTCGATATCTTTGCAAAGTTGATTTACCGTTTGACACTTACAAATGATGACTAGACAGCCACATAGACGCCACACCTAGATTTTTATTATCATGTGTCTATTACATGTACATATTTTAATACTCAAAGTACAACTTAAATGTTATATCACCAAGAATTCTGCAACTCCGTATATGTGTATGTATATGAAAATATGTGTATGTGTATTTGTGTATATGTATCTAAAAATTCAAAAAAATTATTGAATTCTTTTTCATTGTTTGTCTTTATAATCCTTCCAATCAAAAGATCTTTTAGAAAAACCCCAATAGAACAATCTTATCTATGCCCAAATTAATTTTGTGAGTAAATCGAAAACCAAATAGTTGGAGAACACCAAAGATTTTCTATTACCTGCAACTCTGGCCGCCTCACCTGAAGTCTTCGTCTCCACGGCATCACCATTGCAAGCATCATGATAAATCTTGTAGATCTAACGTGAAAAACGACACATATGGTGGCTAACTTCAATAGAAGGTGTCGCCGGAAAATGACGTCGGAACAGGTTACTGAAATACTAATGGATCGATCGTGAGTTTATCGAAACCCTAACGCGATCACTACATAGAGATTATGAGATTAAAAGAGGAGGTTTTAATTGCTTTGATTGAACAGTCCGAGGATTAAATAGCGAAAGGATTCGATCGGGTATTTTGGTAGGAAATAAGCGATTGACGCGACGCTTGAAAAGAATTTAGTGAAGAAACTTGTGGACTTTCAAAGTTGTAAAAATGGTGAGAAATAGCAACATGCATTTGCATTTGGAACCGATTTGGGTTTTGACTAGAAGATCGATTTAGTCTTCACATGTATGTATTTTTGTTTGTAAAAGATTTGGTTGTTTATGATCTACAATAATGATTGGCGTTTATGATGATTTTTTATATAAATTGATTTAACTTCTCTCAAGTCTTGTATGATTTGGTTTTGTATGAATTTGATTCTTTGGAATCTGACGAAGAAAGTGAAAAATGAAAAATGCTTACAAAATTATTATCCACGTCATATTTTTTTTTTTTTTAAAAAAAAAACATGTTTACAAAATCAAGGTTATCGGGTTAATCGGTAACTGGTTACCATCTTGCTTACATTGGTACAAGATTCGTCGGTTTGTTGCATACATATTCAATAAAAATGTTAGGTTGTATACATAGAATAAAGTGTGGTAGTACGTTGCATATCTTTTCAAATTACCCTTAGCACTTTAATAGCTATAAGACAATTTGATGTTGAAGATGACTTCTTTTGATGCCCGAAGGATGTTGAGGAAATTATTCGTCAAGAAATATTGTATTACATCATCATTGGGCGTTGAGTTATCTCATTAGTTATACAAGACAATTTATATCATTAAGTTTAATTTGTTGGAGACATATAACTTGTTTCTTTTGAAAGACATTTGTTGTCTTGCAAAAACATAACAGACTTAAGGAATGATAGCTATGACTTATCTTGTGAAAGTGATATTTTACTCTATGACTTAAGAATGCGTAAAATGTGACGATATTAGCCATCAAGAAGTTTGTATAAGTAATGAGATCAAGTGATGTTGTAACATCCTCCCCATTGGCCTAGTAATTTTAGGTAAATTTACCTTATGTTACCTTATTTACTTGAATTCATTTATATGAAATGTTTGAATGTATAATTGTTAGGAATAATTAAATGGGAATTACGGTATTTTTAGTTTAAAATACGGATTAGCCTAACTATTATAACTAATACCATCGTGTGCTAGATTAATGATAATAATACATCGTAGTATACGTAAATCGTTATATATATAAACCCAAATCTGGAAATTTATCCTCATTTCATCACCATCTTCATCTCACACCAAGAACACCAAGAACACACACTAAAACACACTCTTGCACAATTGAAGCTCAAATCAAGCCCAAAACATCTCCAAATTGTGCCATTAGATTCGGAATTCATAGAAGATCATTTCTACAACTTGTTTCAGTGGATTAAATCAGATTAAGGTTAGTTTTGATTATTTTTGTTTTTTTTACAAAAAGTGAGAAAGTTAGTTGATTTGATGAAATTAAGTGTTTTTATGTTAAATTGATGCATTTCGAGTGTTTGTTTATGTATTTATGAAGTGTTGGAACGTTTAATTTGTGATATAACGTTGTTAAGATTGAGGTTTGAGTTTTTTGGTGAAAATCAGCCAGTTTTCTGCCCAGTTCGCAGGATGAACTGGTTTGGCGATATTGCAATATCGCCCTCCAATATCGCTATCCAATATCGCGATTAATTTCGCTTGCAATATCGCTAGTGGCGATATTGCAATGTCGCTAGAGGCGATATTGCAATGTCGCTATGGTGCAGATTTTGAAAATGCGTAAGTGTTACTAAGTTTTGTGAAAATCTTACTAAAAATTAGATTTTGATGAAATTCGCATGGTCACTCGGAATCGATCAAGTAATCAAGACTATGCACCATAGCCCTGTAAGTTTTTGGCCTTTCGGGGTCGTCTTGGGCTTCAAAATGGCATTTTTCAGTTTTTAAATGACGTTTCGGGATTTTCGAGTTTCGTTCCAGATTGAACTCTTATTTCCTTAGACTTCAGGGAATTACCTGCTTGTAAGAATGTGCTATTATGATGATTTAAACTTGATAAATGTTTATTATCTAGATACTATGCGTTGAGATATGTTATACGCTTACGAAATGAGTTACTAACTCATTATCTGTTGTATTCTCAGATCAGTCGAAGACTCAGTAATATTAGAATTCTGAGAGGTGGATAGTAGCAGACAGGTGAGTGGATCTGCAACTCATAATTTGAGTTAGTTGTAATGGTGTGATTACAACAAGTAACGTAAACCTTGATTGACTATTTAGTCTGAGTTATGATTGAATATATCTGCTTGTTATGCATATGTGGCCTTCGGGCATCTGTGTTATTAAGAGGTCAATTGCGATTGGACTTGGCTACTACTGTGTTCAACACACGTTCCAGATACATGTGTTGTCTTCTGGAAAGTATGTTGTGGTGTTGTAGTGCCAAGTTATCGGCCTATTCTGTATGGGCCTTTACAGATTGTGGTAAGTGTTACTGTGGGCCACCGCGGCTGTAGGGTTCCTCAGTAACCGCCGATCCTCTTGAGTTTATGTGTTTACTGTGCTTAGTGTAAACGGATTGTTATGCTAAGTTGAATTATTAGTTGTACATTCATTCACTTAGCTTCGTGCTAATCCCACCACTTCCCTTCCTGCAGGTTATGCTTGTCTTTTGTGGGTTGGGCAGGAAGATGGTTTTGAAGAATGTTTGACACGTGCTCTAACTCTGATATATTTATGAATGTTTCGTATATTAACATGTATGTGGATTTTGTATAACAATTATAAGTGTTTTGGTTCGTAAATAGTTAAATGTTATAAATTCGCGAAATTTTATGGTCTTTTCTATAATATAATATATAATATTATTTTATCCATCACTTCCGAGTCAAATTACTATTTTAACCTGAGGTAATTTAAGGGGTGTTATAGATGTGCTCATCGGAGGGAGAAAATACGTGTTTCACTCTTTTTCCCTTTACTACTATTTTGTCCCACTGAGTTTTCTAGGAAGGTTTTTAATGAGACAACATCTCCAAGCATATTGGAAAGGATTATATACTCTTGCATAAAGGCCTCCTCTTTTCCGTTCGCTCTTCCCGAAGTTTTTTCCTTCACTAGATTTTTTCCCTTCGCGTTGTATCTAGTAAGGTTTTCACGAGGCGTAATCTTTTGTACAATGTACATCCTAGATGAAGTATCATGAATAAATATGGAATGAATGTCCATATCCATATCTATTAGATAGAATTTTTGTTCTACTAAAAGATTAGTTACTTGTAGACTAAATTATCTTAAACTATATATATACTTTTTTGATGAGATGAATAATATAATCATATTCTTTTCTATTATCTATTTTTATGTTTACTTTATAACATCAAGGACATTTTGTTTATTTTTCCTTTTGAGAATCTTATAATAATTGTAACAACTTTTACAATATATTTATAGAACTTGTTACTACAACAACATTTGAATAAACGATCTAAGATTTTATGCAGTTAAAAATACATAACGGACGACTTTCGGTTAGATTGATTAGTTTTTATTATACTTGAATTTCTTATTTCACAAATCTAGTACTTTGGTCATTTTAAAATATTTAACGTCTGAAATTTTAAATTTAATCAAAAACGTCTGAAATGTTAAATTTAATCAAAAGACTGAGAGCATAATAACTTTTAAAATTTTGAACCGTCAAATTAAAAACAAAATACGGAAGCTGATAGTAAAATATATGTAAACCAAGTAGACTAATTTAACCATACAATTAATTCAAAAATATATTAACATTTGACCCCCTTAATTTTCATTGATCTATATATTAGTATATTTCTTATAAACCTTATTGACTCCGAATTGTAAATTTTATACGTAAAACTCATTAAATACAGATGGTGACAACAATCACAAAATAGAGCTTTCACGGTCTGTATCAGACTATTTTATTATGATCTAATATAATATTTTATTATATTTAGTAGCTCATAGAAAAATGATATTTTTTTATTATGTTTGACATTATTTATTGTTTATTGAATTTTATTATAATTTTATTATATTTATGTGTAATTAACTAGTTTATCATGTTAAAAAGGTTCAATGTAACAATTAAAAGTGAATTTGAGTGGTTAAATACTTTACTAATGGTACACGTTAAAATTGACATCAAAAATCTTTTGAGTGGCTAAATTGACAATTTTAATAAACTATGTAGATCTTTTTACAGGTGCTTAAAACTTATCGTTACCGTACAGATTAAGATTCCAACACCTTAAATTAAGAGTTTTTTTATTTGCACACTTCAAAATTTATATGTGTACACCCTATGCGTGTGTATGTGATAGGCCCCTTGTGAACTCCCGTATATATATACTAGCGTTTAAACTCGTGTATACACACGGATTGTTTAAGCTATTAAAATAAACATTAAATTAAGAAGTCATATTTTTTTTTTATACAAGAGTTCAAATGTCATAATGTAATATAGATACATATATAAATACAACTTAATTGATAAAATATTTAACGTAACTTTTATTGATATAAGTACTTCTTTATATTTGTGGACATATATAAATACATAAAATAGATTTTATAAATTTTGATAATGATATTATATTTTCGTTGAGGGTTATATAATTTAAAAAGTTTGGTACTGTAATTTCGAATAAAGTGAAATAAAAGGACTTAATTGATAATATATTTAAATTAAATGATGATGTCATAAATCCCTAATTTTACTCAATTTAACAAAATTAAAGAATATTATTGGCTAATTGAATATTTGATAATGTCATAGTCCGTTTTTTTATTATTTTTAAAATAAGATATGTGTAGGAGTGTATAAATGGTAACTCCCTGAATTGAAATTATAACTTCACCCCTACATTATACAAAGAGTTCATATATAATACTTGGTAGTTATGGTTGAAAAATGTTTTAAATCTATCGAAAAATGTTTTTAGATACTTTGCGGAGCGATTAGTATTTGCAGAGAAATTTATTGTCGTGTAGATTTAGAAATACTAAACAAGTAACTTTTATGTTAAAACTTTGTTAGTTTTCCATTGATTACTTTTTGACTTTCTATGTTATCATCTGACAGAATATTAAAAAAAAAATGAATACTTTATTTAATAGCTTTAATTAAAAATGAATACTCAATTTAATTGCTTTAATTACAATCGTTATATAAA
Organism: Logfia minima; assembly: GCA_963921325.1. Classification (NCBI taxonomy): domain Eukaryota; kingdom Viridiplantae; phylum Streptophyta; class Magnoliopsida; order Asterales; family Asteraceae; genus Logfia; species Logfia minima. The sequence goes on along the minus strand of OY992766.1, from coordinate 5,591,054 downwards.
GTATGTATTTTCTAATATTAAAAGTTATATATTGAGGGTTCAAATCGCATGCCATTTAAGATAATAAAAAAGTAGATTAAGAAGAAGATGATGTTTTAATTCATTACCGAGCTTATAATCAAAAAATGAAACACGTGAATAAAAACATGACAAATATATGAGACATGATAGTAATAAAATGTCGGCAAAAGAATAGTTTACTCCGTGATGCATGGGTCAAATTTTAAAAAGTGTAGCATCTTTTCTTTATATGTTTAAAAGACAAAATAATTAGTTGACATTATTTGATCTCAAGTAGCTAACGAACTCTTGAAAATATGATATATAAACTTATAGTCTAATGATTTCATTTAACAAAAAGCACCAACCTCAGAAAAATATTGTTACAATGACACAATCTGTCATTTATTAATTTATCATTTTTAATGATTAATAGCAATTATAACTTGGGAAAAGGTTGATATCTCTTTTTGTAGATATATCTCCTAGAGATCCCTTTTGAAAGTGCATATCTTACCAAAAAGAATTTGATAATCACAATCAAATCTTTAACCCCCAACCTTTAATTTGATAATCCCTCCTAATTATTTGACACCCCACAAGTTCTAAATATCGCCATTACTAAATAGTTATAGTTGAGCTACAAATATCCGGAACTACAAATATCCATGTATAAAATCCATAAACTAATCTAATCCTACTAAAAAATTGACTATTACATTTTGTTTTATTTTGGAAAAGATACTAACTTATATTGCTTTAATATTCTATTCAAACATTTTAAAATACTATAGCAATTAGGTTTCAAAGTAAGATTTTAGAAATTTGTTAACAGATTATCAATTAATCAACAATGATTTAATCAATCACAAAGTAAGCATTCAACATTTAATATATATTCAATGATGATTAAGTTAATTTAGCAGAATTAAGAACAATAATCATCGGGATATTCGTCGAATGTATATGTATTGTTTAACGTATAAACAACTAACTAGGTATAAATGAAAACAATTGTGGCTATTTATACAAGAGATAAGTCGGTTTAGGAATCCAGCTGTAATCGTGAACTCCAATCTTTTATCTTGAAATTGAATCTGAAACTCTAAGTCTTTAATCTTCGTGTGAGTCTGAAATCTTCATAAAGTTTGTTAGAGTCTAAAATCCCCTTCAGACTTAGACAGTGCATTTTGCACTTGAGACTCAACTTAAACACTTAACTATTTTTCTAAGACTTAGACTGTTATATCATCAGATTTATAATTTAGGTTCAATGATTGTTTTTCCTAACAATCTTCCCCTATCTGATGATATCAAAACAATTACATAAATACTAAGAATATGAACAAAAATAAACTAGACTTATATATATTTATTAAGTTTGTTACAATGATAGTCTATTACAAAAGATCTTCAATTCAGAACTTCTTAATATTCCTCCATTCATCTCCTTCTCTCCTTCCTCTTTCAACCAGCTCTAACTCTTCTAGAGTTTCATTTTCATCCTCTCTATGTTATTACTTGATTCTCTTGAATTTTCCTTCCAATCTAGGTATCTGATCTAATATGCTCAAGTGATAAAAAAAATATATATCTAATCTCTCTTTTTAAATGGTAAGCTTTGATCAAACTTGCACAAATCTAGTAAAGCTAATAAATGATAGTATTATGTTTCATGTAGTTTATTCATAGATTGAAGACATTCCACCCCTTTTGTGGCTTTGTAAAGAAACCCCTCATGCTCATCAGTCATCACATATGATTCACAAACTCTATTCCAGCAGGTACATGGTGAGCTCTATTATGCACATATTCCTCTATCAAGGCAATTGACACATTATCCTTCTTGATGTTAAAAGCTACACAAAAGAATCTGTAGACATTTTCTTTCAGATGCACTAAATCATGAGCAACTTCAATCAATAAAACTATCTCAGCCATAACTTCTTCCATTGGTTCTTTATAAGTCATACCCTTGATAAATCTTCCAATCTACCTCCATTCTGCCTCCATTCTGTGTATCAAAGAGTATATAACTTAGCAAAATATACATTAAACCTTTTGCAGTCAAACACTATAATTTATTCTGATTCTCCCTTGATGTTTGTAGACATGAAAACTCAAGAATAAGTTGTCCTTTATTCTTCTTTGTACATAATTATCTTTCAACCTACAAGATAATATGCATTGTCTACTCAACTTTTCAGTCATACTTCTATCCTTATTCAATTGCCTTTCATCATTCTGTACTTTCAATAAATACTCTTCTTTGGTCACCCAAGTTTAGCAACACTCTGATTTAACACTTGTCAAATCATATCTTCTATTGTTGCTTGATTTTGACTTTGTCTTTTGAAATACATTTCTCTAGCATGTCTAGCGCTTCTGTCTTTCTCCCTTTGTTCAAGAATTTGAGGATCAATTATTTTTTCTTCTTCAGACTTTGAGTCCTCATTTTCTTCATCTTCAACATGTGTTTGAGTCTGATCTTTGCTTGATACATTAGTCTGCGTAGGTTCTTGCATACTTGACTGCTTTTCAGACTGAGACTTGTGTTTTAATTTTGATCCAGACTCTTTGATTTTGATCAAGTCATTATCAGAATCCCATTCATCTTCAATCTTGACCATGGATAATCTCCAATCAAATCATCATTAGTAGCATTATCCTCTTCATCTTTCTCTAAGTCTGATAATGTTCGACACCCATCTAGCTTTTTAGCAGCTTTACCCTTGTTCTTCCCTTTATGTTTGAGATCACTAACCCGCTTCTTTCTTTTAGCATTGAATGTAAAGCCATGTGATTTATGCTTTTGACCTTCAGATTCAGTATCCCCCTGAATTGTTTCCTCCCACTGAATCTGATCATCATGTTATTCTTCATATTCTAACACTTGTTTCTGATCTTAAACTTTGTCATGGGGATATATTATTTTGATCTTTTACTTTTTCTACTCTATTCAGGTTTATCCCACCATCACCCTTTTCATCTTTATTATCTTTATTTCCACCATCAGAAGTACCATCATATCTCTTTCTTCTATTCTCCCCCTGTATAACATCATTAATTGCTTTTGGAGGAGTTTTATACATTAATTTTTCAAAGAGAGTCTCCTGGGATTCCTTGACCTACCCAAAATCAGTCTACAATCCATTGATGCAGGACTGCATATCATCTAGCTTATCCATACCAGCCTTTATACCTCTTAATCTTCTTTCTGAACTCATTAAATGTTCATATTGAACTTTGGAGTCTTGAGTCATACACTTTCTTTCATCACTGAGTTCTCATAGTAGTGTAGTCATTAACTTCCTCACCTCCAAGTATGTCATCAAACTTGGTGTTCATTGCTATCGTTGCATCAAGTATGCTCGGAAGAGTACCAGGTACCTCGGAATGAGCTGGAACACCAAAAGTAGATTGAGGTTAGGTTGGTATTCCTTTATATCTTTCCTGTTGATTGGGAAAGAGATCTTTGGGAATAGAACGTGTCGATGCCAGTATGTCATCTTGTAATCTAGATGACACATTGGCAGCCTTTGCAAGAGTGTGTAAGTTAATTGTATCTTATATCGTGTGAACCAGACTTTCACGAGTGGCATAGATGGGTGTGGGAAGTTTTAGTGAAGCATAGAGGGGGTATTTGTGTCTAGGATTGAGAAATCTTCCTAAATGCTTAGTGTATGTTTCAGTAAAGTAGCAGTGAATGTGGAATTCAAGTTTACTGTTCTAACAAGTGAAGGCTTGGTTGTAGTGGCTACACTTTCAATTTCAACCTCTAGCAGCGGTGAAGTTGAAGTGATAACAACATTTGGAGGTGGTAATGTATCAAGAAATCCAATGGCAGCCTTGGGAATAACATATATATCCGCATGATGTAAGTCTGATGCTTTAGACTCAGAAACTTCTCCAGGCTCAGGAATATTTTGTCGTTGATCTAATGCCTATGCATAATAAAGTTGTGCTCTTCAAATATTAACCCAATGAAGCATAGATTCAGTCAAACCAACTTCATCCTCCTCAATTTCATCATGAAACATCTTGTTGGAGCATTTTGGAATTGAGACATCGTTGAATACATGAGAAAACTCAGCTTATCTTTCAGTACCTAAACATCCTCAAACATTAGACTTGGAATTTGATGAATGGTACATTGTAATCCCTGGAATTCCTATTTGCCAATGGCATCAGTTGATTGAAATACAGTCCTGCAAATTTTATATCTCTCCGTGTGACAAAGGCATTATAAATTTGAATCTCTAACTCATTCATCTGGTCCAGACTACCAGATTTTCCACCCAGACTTCTTAAAATATTTGATACCATAAATCTCCATCTTGGGGGTAAAGAAAATCATCTTGGATAAAGTATAAATCTCTATCTTGGGGGTAAAGAAAATCATCTTTATTGCTCCAGTAAGCCTAGGTTGTCTAACAATCAAGAAAGATTTCCTAGCTTCTTCCCTGTCAGCAAAATTTACAAAATTATCCCTTAGAGGAAAGTTCGAAACCCTCCTCATACAACTTTAATAATAGTAACTCTCAAATCTTTACCTCTGTCGAAACCTTTTATAGACCTACCTACCACGTTGGTTATACATGTATACGAGAATACAGTAAGCATAGCTAGCTACATATGATTAGTAGTTTAAAAGAATCCTCCTTAAAAAGGATAATTCTCAGGATATCCTTTATCCTGTTGCAGCTTTCATGAAGGCTTTCATTGAAGAATCGAAAGAATCTACCCAGTCTAGGGCTGAAAAGGGGGGGCTAAATGCAGAGACAAGGCAACTGAGGATAGTGACTTTCTCCTGTAATGAATAGAATAGGCCCGAGAGCTATGAAAGGAGAGAGTTTCCTATTCCATATTCCGGTTGACCAATTCGCGCAGTATCCAATCCAGATTCCTGAGACGACTGTTCTCTATGGCTAGAGAACAGCCTACATCCGAACTCATACCTACAAGCCTATGGATACTGGCACCTATTCTATTTCCATTGGACTTAAAAAGTCTTACTTATTTCGCGGGACCAGGGCGGAAAGACGAGTTACTATTTTCACGAGCTCATTTGGACTCATAAATAAAACTCCTATTGATTGGGCTATAGAATCTCTCAGGAGTTGAATAAACTCTTTTATGCTAGTGGAATTGGGAAGCATGATAAGTCCGTACTCCACATTCTAGCTTCATCCTTGGTTTTCAAAGAAAGGAAACTTCAAAGACTGACATCCATTGTAAGATCCCCATTAGACACTGGAATTCTGTCTGCTATTATAAGAAAGTGCTTCTGAATTCATCTTATCTTTTAATAATTTAAATTCTTCTTTGTTGAGTAATAACTTAATCTTTGAATAAAATGTTTCTTGTAACGATATCAATAGATATTTCAACCTAACGTTTTCAATTACGAAATCCAATTAGACGTTGCATTAGTTCACGAATCATGCTTCAAACCCATTGCCTTAAAAATCTTTTCGGTATGATCTTGTATGAGATTTTATAATTCAGAGGCACTCGAATTGCCTTATCAGATTTCATAGGCTTAGCACGAATCATTTTTGGTGTACGGTTTAAAACATATGGTATGTATGGTGCCGTTGTTTCTTCTTTCAGGTTTTAATCGAAAAATAGAATAGGAATCAAGAGTTAGGATTTATCGAATTTGAGAGCGTTTGTGTGCAATTATAATGAATGATAGTTAGTGTAAATGTCTAGGATTAAATTTTGGAAGGTAGAATGTTTATCGGCTTTCAAAAGAACAGTAGTTTAAGAATTTTATCCAAAAGTTACCGTTACCCGTAATACACCTAATCAGTGTAGCCGCTTGAGTAATTTTTGGGGTATAACTTATTGACTATTTACTTTAAAAGCTTAGACATAAATTAATCTAAAAATTAATGAGTTGACTTTCAAATTAAAGTTGTCTTCAAACTCTCATGATTTCAGACTTATAGTCTTTCAGACCCAAACAGAAATAACCTGAAAACTTTAATTGAATAAAGAACAGAAAAAATACTTCTAAATTTTTCTGACTTTTAATAAACTTGAAAAAGAAAAATTAATACAAAAATTTTAGTTTACAAAATTTACATGAAAAATATCATAGACAAAATTTTTGCTTAGAGTCCGAATCTGGATGACGTCACACAGACTCTAACAAAACAAAACTTTCAGACTAAGACCAAACTTTTATAAAAATTTTATCTCTTAAAGGGATTTAACATCTCAAGCGATCCTAACATATAATAAAATCTATATTTATTTAAAGGTTTAATAAAGATATCTGCTAGTTATTCATTAGTGTTTACAAATCTAAGAACTAGTTTGCCTTTTTCAACACAATCTCCGATGAGGTGATGCCTGATCTCAATACGGTTGGTTTTTGAATGGAAGATGGGATTTTTCTAAGATGGAAATTGCACTCTAATTTTCACACATAATTGGAATTTTGGTGAACATGACATCAGAGTCTGCTAGTTGATGTTGCATCTATAAGAGTTAACACAACAACTTCAAGCATCAATATATTATACTTCAGGTGTAGATGTAACCACATAATTTTTCTTTTTACTGGACCAACAAACTAACTTTCCACCAAGCAATTGACATCCTCTTGATGTACTCTTCCTATCTAATTTACAACTTGCCTAGTCTGCGTCTGTAAAACCAATTAGATTGAAACCTAAGTCTTTTAGGATACCAAAGACCTAGGTTTGGAGTACGATTTATAAACCTAAAGCTTCTTTTCACTCCTTCAAATTGTGATTCTTTACGATCAACATGGTATCTAGAACATAAGCATGATGAAAACTTTATATCATGTCTACTTGCAGTTAAGTAAACTAAGGAACTAATCATACCTCTAATAGTTGTTTGACAAATAAACTTACTTTTATGCAACTTATCAGATGTGCTCATGGGTGTTATCATGACAGAACATTTATCAAATGAATAGTTCTTAAGTAAATCATAAACATATTTACTTTGGTTTATAAATGTATCATTAGCTTTTTGTTGTACTTGTAAATCAAGAAAATTTTTCATCTCACCCATCATAGACATTTGATATTTTTTAGACATTAGATCTGAAAACCATTTGCATAATTTTTTATTTGTAGACACAAATATAATATTGTCTACATATATTTGTACTATTATGACATGTCCCTTATCCTTTTTATTGAACAATGTTTTGTCAATAGACCCTCAATAGTTACTAGTGCGAAATTTTCATCATAGTCTAAGCATTTTTCTTGCCTATAGCCTTGAGCCACCAACCTTGTTTTATTTTTTTATTACCACCCACATTTATCCATCTTGTTTTTAAACATCCATTCGGTTCCAATAATTTATTATCGTTTTGGAGATGGAACAAGTTTCTATAATTTGTTTCTTTCAAACGTAGTTAACTCCTCCAACATTGCTTCAACTCAATTATCATCTTTCATGGCTTCATATGCTTTATTGTTTCCATCATTGAAAGGAAATTTGTTCAAAAACATAAATTTATAGTTACTTGATTTCTTGTTTGAACACTAGATTCAACATCACCAATTACCTTTTCAAGTTAAATGATATTTATGTGTTTTGAAAGTAGTGGAAAGTTCTTGTTGTTTTCTTGAATCATCAAGAATTGAACCTTGACCAAATGTATCTTGTGTATCATCAAAATACTGAAAGTCATCACTTTCTTCCAAACTAGGCGTGTCAAGGTCTATTTCATAATGAATATCGAACTGTGGGGTTGTTTCAGTAGTTTGAACTTCTGGGTTTGTTGATGATCTTTCAGATTGTGTGTTTTCCTTTGATGTTTCTTCTTCATTACTATGAGACTCATCAGGATGAATCTGTGCATCTATTCCAGAAGAAGTACTTTACCAATTCTTCAACTAAATCAATTTTAGACTTAGAACCCTGAACATTGTTTACATTAGAATCATCAAAGGTGACATTGATAGGCTCCTCATTAGTTCTTCTTCAATTGTTGAAGACTCTGTAAGCCTTAGATATAAAAGAATATCCAACAAAGGTTCCTGTAGCAGACTTGGCCTCCATCTTTGCTAATTGATCCCTTTGATTCAAAATAAAACACTTACTTCCAAGAACATGAAAGTAATGTACAGTAGTGACCTTCTGATGATACAACTCATATGAAGTCTTACCATGTCTTTTTACTATGATTGACTATTTTGAGTATAGCATGCACAAAAATTGATTTTAAGATTTCCTTGATATAATATTGTTCTAGATGCTTCATTTAGAGTCATGTTTCTTCTTCTAGCGACTCCATTTATTGTGGAGTTCTCACGGAGGTAAAGTTTTGAATGGTACCTCTATCATCAAAATATTCAATTAAAGTACAAATCCTGAATTCTACTTCCTGATCACTCCTAAGATGCTTTATGTTAGGCTTTTCTGCAAATGTTCTCTTTTGATCAAACTAATAATCTCTTCAAGAGTATCACTTTTAGCTTTTACTAAAATAAGCAATTTATATCTTGTGAGTTAATCAACTATCACAAGAGTATACTTCGTTCCTCCTAAACTTCCAGTGCTTATGACTAAATAGATCCATATGAAGCATATGCAGAGGCTGATCAATATAGTTTAGTAGTTTAGAAGGAAAATGAGTTTTAGTTTGCTTTCCAAAAGAAACAGGCTGAACAAACCTTATTCTTCTTATGTGTAAGTTCTGGTAATCCCCCACCAACTTTTTCTTTGACAATAAGTTGACGTTCTAATGGGTTATATGTGATAGCCTTTTGTGCCATAACCATTTAAGTTCAGGTGCAGATTGAGAATAAAGACAAGTTTCAATTTCTTCATATGTAGAATTCAGATCTAAGAGTAATATGATGTATATTAATCCAGTTATAAAAATAGTAAAACAGAATCAAAGCAACTATTACACAACTAGGCAAGTATACCTAATCGAATAGTAATATAACAGTGATAAGTTTACCGAGTAGTCTCTCACATGAACAGTTTATATGTATTTTAAAGTTATTTATCTAATTTATAGTTAATGTATAAGGATTGTGCCTCTTAATGACAAGTAGTCAAAAGATATTTAAATTAAATGAAGTAACTAAATTGAATAATCAACCAAGTGATAAAAGTATGTTCATCTAGACTATCCCCTAGAGTTAGACAATAAATAAATATGTATTTAATGTATGGGAGTTAATAATCTAAACTACTTATTTTCACAATGCAATAGTTTAATTAAAATCATAAAGTGCAAGTGTCCTTGACAAATTAATAATTCCAATTATGATTAATCAACTCAACTAATATAATGATTCAATTTCATAATCCTAATTTCCTAGAAATTACTAAATCATACAAGATGTCTCTCAATATGACTTATCTATATTACAATTCAATTAACCTAATTCAACTCTTTTATTGTGTCCAATTAAAAGTACATGTAATATGACATCTAAGAGTTCTCACTCATTAGCACGATTAGCACACCAATTGAATAAGCTAAATAAATAAAATACAAATGGTTCTGCAATCAAACATCATATCATACGCAAAACATAATCTAAATATTGTAAACCCCCAACATCTAGCATTATTAGCCTATATGAACACAAAGGAATTAGCCTATTGTCATGGGTTCAATCAACCTAATAATCATAACCAAATAATAATTCATAATTCGTTAAAAGATGAATTAAAGTTAAGTAAATGAATATTCGAATGAAAGATACAAACCCCTAGCTTCTATGATGATCCAAAGAGTCATGAATTGCTTAGGGTGTCCCCAAAAGCTCTCCAAGTTCTCCCAAAATTAGCCACAATTAGTGAATAATCAAAAAGTTCTCTTAATTAGGGTTTGCATGTGAATAAAAGGTAGAAATCTGTAACCGCCTCAAGTAACCGGCGGGAAGTCCAGGTACCTGGTGGGTAATAATGAATCCCGCTTGGTTATATGTCTAGTACCTGGTTGAGCCTCCAAACTGGAACACGTGAGTTCCCAGCGGGTACTCAGTGTTCCCGGCGGGTATAATTCGACTCCAGGTTTCTATCAGAAATGTTCCCATTTAAGCATGAAGAGCCTGTCCTGGTAGTAGTGGATTTCGGCGGGTAGTAGCTGCTTTTGACAGCTTTTCTACTTCTTTCTTATTTCTTCGTTTTCATTCGCCATTTCATCATTCTTTCTTCTGTTCACTCGATCTTCAACCTGAAAACAATTCTAAACTAAATAAGTACCGAAATTTCCTAAATTAAGTAAAATATTATGCAATTTAGACCGATAGCGCTGCTATAAATATGTCTAACTTAGGCGATATCAATTTATATCTCTTTCTCTTCTTTCTAGTAATAAATATTTTCCTCTCGGATCATAGATGATGGTTGCTCTTTTTCTGAACCTCACTTCATTGTCATCATCAGTAATATGACTTATACTAAGTAGATTATGTTTCAATCCCACAACATATGCAACTCTATGAAAAGTTACTTTAACAGCTTTTGGTACTCCATACACTTTTGTCTTGGCAATAAAATTATCACCTATTTTACTGAGGGTCCATCTTCTTCCACAAATTCTTACATATACTTCTTGCATCATGTCATATGTCTTGAGCAACCACTATTCGAATGCCATTTGTTTTCATTCAACACAAGACAAATAAAACATATAAGAATCTTTTGGGAATCCACATAAAACGTTTTATTTGGATCAAATTTACCTTTTGGTTTTTGTATGTAACTAGTATTTTTACCTAATTATTGTTTATGCTCCTTAGGTTCAATTTTGATGTCGATTTTTCAATTTATATTGGTTTGACCAGCAGACACTTCTGAGCTTAAGAGTTTGACTTGTAAGAGTCTGGCTTATCAGAATTAGATTGACATTCAAAAACAATCTCTACTTTTTTTTTGGAATTTTCAAGTTTAACAAAAGCATTAGTTAAGATTTTTCTATTACCTATGGTGTATCCAAATGTGTTAGGCAAGATTTCAGGTTCATACACTTTTGGTTTAGATCAAAATCTTCACCAAGAACAACTTATACTTGACTTGGTATCTGTTTTCACAAACAATCTTCATCTTTTAAAGAAGAGATGAACCAGGATTTACATATGCTTTCAAAGTAATCAGCTTTTTCTTTCAATTTATGATTTTCAATAGCTATGTTTTGATAAGTATTGATCTCTGCATCTAAGGTAACCTTATAATTTTCATTAGTAATTTTCTTTTTGAGTTCTTCTTGGATTTCAACAATTCTTTTTTTCAAAACAGCTTTGTCCTGTAGAGTTGATTGAAAATTAATGAGAAGATACCCAAATATTTTTTTCTTATCATTGTCAGTGTATTTTTCAAAATTATTTACCTTATAAGCAGATGCTATATGTTCCAGTTTGAATTATGCTCATTCTTTCAGCTTCTTACGGATCAGCATCAAATTGGTTGTCACTCTTTTCTTGATCAACTATGGTCATCAAATACTTGTCCTCAACTTCTTCTTCATCAAATTGGCTCTCACTCTTTTCTTCATCTAACCATTCTTCTGCATATAGAGCTTTAGCTTCATGCTTTCTGGGTTGAAACTTATTTCCACCCTTTTTTAGATTCATGTACTTCTGCTTGCATCTTGTATCTCTATATGATGCTTGATTAGTCTTTGTGGTTTCTTCAGGTTGAACCTTGCAATCAGCAAGAATATGACCAACCTTGCTACATCTAAAACATATTACCTTCTTAGGATCAAAGGTACTTATAGATTTAGATCCACCAAATCTTTTCTTCTCCAGTCTATGAGCAAGAAAAGCCATCTCAGCCGAAATAACTTTAGATACCTCATCTTTAGACTCATAGCAGTCAAAGTATGATTGCCCATCTTCCAGATAGTAGTTTGTTCTAGTGCAGATTTCTTTGTTTCTCTTACTTGTAACAACAAAAGTAGCATCTGGATGTTTGGCTACCCTCTTTGAATCAAGCTTTCTCCTCTCTTTGTCTTCTTCAAAGTTCATCCGCAAACCAAAAACTCTAGGAAGATCATAATCATCAATCTTTTCACTTACGACTAAGGATGTGAGTATCAAGGAGTATGTCTAGAAATTTTTAAACAATTTCTACACCGCTTTTAATAACATCTATAGCTGCAAGATCATTGATCAAATCTGAAATCTAGTATGGATATCAGATAATGCTTCTTTTGAAGTAGAGAAAAAGTTTTCATACTTCCTGATCAGACTCTTCCTCTTTTGACTTTTAACAAAATAAACCCCTTCATTAGAAACAATTAACGTGTCCCATATATCCTTTGCAGTTTTACATCAACAATTTTTGAGAAAATTGCCATGAAGAGTTTGCTTCTTTCTTACCTGCTACTAAGAGCCGATATGCTATTTTTTTAGTACGACTTTGTGACTGCAGATAACTGCAATAGGAGCGGGATCTTTTTCATTTACGGGTATCACTTTTAGAATCAATTAATACCTTTAACTTAGATGTGGAAGTGGCAAACTGGACTGCTCTAGCAGGTTGGATAACAGGTTAAGACTTTTAGTTATGGATAAGTGTCGAAATGGATTTGGTCAGGTTGTGCATCATGAATACAATATGTGTGAAACAAATAGAAAAAAACAAACATACACATTAACAGAAAAAGGAAATAGATATATCTTGAAATATTCATGAAGAATATGAATATGAATAATAATGACAAGTTAAAGTAACGAAAACCAGCAAACATTTTGATCATGCATCAACCATCATGAGTACGAATCTTGTACGTCCATCAAGGCAACATGCATCAAGCATCAAACATCCTCCATCCTAGCTATCTTTAGTGAGGCAATTCCCTGAGCAGTTTTGGAAGTGCTAAAGGCATTATTATTAATTTATGGACGAAACATCTTTTCCAGATTGCAAATGGAATTAAGGTTAACGGTTGATCTGAATTAGATTGCAAATGAATAACCTGATTCATAAAATAAGTTCTATTTGTGTTTTTTTTATTCAGTTGGTGTTGAACGTACCTTTCCAACAGGAGTTGTATCCACCGAATCAACACTTCCGTGCTCATAAATTTGACCATTCATTCTAGCTATAATGGCAGTCATTACATCGGCAACATCAGTGGCACGATGAATAGTATAGGTAGAGTAACCAAACTTTACATTGAAATCTCCGACAGCAATCTTGAACACCAACTCCTTATTTAGCAGTACATTAAACTCATCGGGCAGAACAAACAGATCATCACTCTATAGAATTGTATAAAATGTTAAAATCAATTCAAATTTAAGGGTTGACTGGATGGAAACAAAATCAGCAATGTAATATTAGTTTTCTTAATGAAAACATACTTTTTTAATGTTAGTAGTGAGTCATGCAACACTCCTATTGACTAACTTCGAAAGCTGCCTATCAAAAAGAACGAATGACGTAGAACCAGTGTCATCTTGAACTCGTACTACTGTCCTAACCCTGAAATATTATGATACTGTGTAAGTCTTTCATTTTCATACAATATTAATTTTTTACAAAGAACAACTGATCAATAATGGTAATTGTATTAGTGTGATGTGTAAAAAATACTTACTTGGCACTAACATTTGTTACAGTGCCACATGTCTCACAATTAAATAATCTTGCACTACCACCCTCAATGACTTTGCGATGTGCTTTCTTATTACAAGTTCTACAAAGATATGTAAACCACCCATCATCAAGCACCACTCTAGCAATAGTAGCTTTCACCACACACACACACACACCTTCAAAATAATGTATGGCATTTTTTAACTAATGTATAAAATACAGGAGATTAAGATAATCCTTAGATAATTAAGATTGTTATACACCCATATATCCATGTGTATATATTGCATATATATACAACTCAACCAGATTGTTAACCTTTAACTTACCTCTACAATGGCCCGAACTTGTTCAACATTCTTAAGTGGTGGCTCGAGAAAATAATCTACAGCAGACTCAATAATGGTCTTTGACTCAAGATCCGCTACTTGTAAGGGTAATTGATCAACAGCATCATTGGTTAACAACATGTATAACCACCAAGAGTTATAATCCTTAATTAGTAACAATAATCCTTAATATTTTGATGATGATTATATGTTAAGGCAAGTACTCTGCTTTAAAATTCTGGATTGGGGTAATATCAGAATTGATGTACATACGACAACCAAACAGCTGATTTGATACCTGTGGCTTTCCTGGCAAACATGTAGGAAGCTATATTAGTATGAAAATTAAGGATTAGTAAAAAAGTGTAGTGATATATAAGTTTAATCGATGAATTATACATACGTTCCCATTCCTTAATCTTCCATTCTGAATAAAAACAATAATATGGTCAGTGTATGTTTGTTCTTAGAAACAAAGTCGTGCAACTGTTTTGCATAATCACCCCATAAAGCACATTGAATCTTCTTTCCACTACTAAAAGTAAAGATTTTAGTACTACAACAGAGTTGTTGAAAAAAAGCTACTTGAAATTATGTAACCATCTGATTATGTACTTAGTCACGTATAGCGTAAATAAAAGATATCTTACACAACATCTTGTAGTTCAAACTCAATCCACTTTGATTCCTTGCCACTTGCCCTTTTAGTTCTCATTTCTTTCAATGACACAAGATGACCAACAACATCTGCATTAAATAAAGTAATATACAAGATACAAGATTTCACACCAAATTTTGGTAAAAGATATAAAAGGTTTAACAACTTGAGTTTATGATTGTACTGAAAGCAAAAATGCTTGAAACCCTCCACTCCAACACATCGTCAAAGGCCACCAAATTGTGTCCGTCTGTAGCCACCTCAAAAGATGGACAACTTTTCACTTTAGTTGTCCTACAGAAGTTGATCTTCCATTCTTGTTCAACTAACAAAAATTTTCCCTTATAAGGACCTACCCCAAAATTAGTGAGCTCTAAGTGATTGCCTTCTTTCACAGAATCCACAAAATCTGGCATGAGAAAATTCCTTATGGATGCAACAATCTTGTTACCCTACATATATATTTTAAATGGAATCATTAAATACATCAACAACAATATACAAGAAAAAGATAAGCTTTAACAGAAAGTTATTTACAATTACCTCATGATCGATAAAGATCATATCCCACGAAGCTACATGTGTGGGATTATTTAAGTAAGTTTGTGGCCACAACAAGAACACTTTAACCCGAACCTTCTAATCGTCCTTGTTTCCATGAAGAAGGTTCAACGAAGTGAAAGCTTCATCTACTGCCATTGATAGTGAGTAAATGGTCGGGTATTGTAGATGGTATTTGATAATAATACAGCAACTCAGAGGAATGTGTATGTGTAGTTCTTCAATGTATATATGACATTCGTATTTATAGATTTGAGTGGGGCAATTCGTTTTTGCATTTAGGAGGGAAAGAGTTGCATTTAGGAGGGAAAGAGGATGGTAGTATAAATGACTTGAATTCGAAAAAAAAAAAAAAAAAAAAAAAGGAATCTGCAATCTTCGTAACATAATGTGAGATATTGTGATTAAATGAGAAATTCTCAAATACGAATGAAAAATTGGAAAAAATCAATTTTCTATTAATAAGGAGTTTAACTTTTGTCAATATATATTATTAGTCAGTAAGTCAATCAAGTGAATGAGAATGTCGATCAAACTGTGAGACATACATGGTAACAAAAACTCAAAAAACAAAAATATCGCTTGTTAAAAGATACGGTCGATAAATATAAATTAATATTAAATATATATTAAAATATAAAACAAAATAAGCATAATTAGCTAATATAATTATAATTATAATAGATAATAATAAATTAAACAAAAGATCAATGAACAAAATGAACAATGAACAGGGATAACCTTCGAAATGTGAATGAAAGTAACATCTGAATCGTGAGAATCTGTTAATTAATGATCCTCTTCCTCCTTAAACTTGCCAAATATCATAAAACTAGTATACAACTTTAAGGAGTAGTGATTGTGGTGATTTGATAGTTAGGATGAAGATGACAGCAAGATGTAGTCCTATTATAACCCTAAGAGAGTCACATCAACAGATTTTATGTTTTCTCACCTGATTGTAACGTAATTGGTGAATCCTTAGAGAGTCACAGCAAGATGAAGATGACAATTGACACCGAGCTTAGGCCCGATTATGTGACAACCGTCAAAAAAATCTCAGGTCATTAACGCACTTAAATTCCTAGTCTATCTAATTTCGTTTACAGCACTCTAAAATCCTAGTGAAAATTCCAGGTTACGACTCCTTAAGTACTAAAACCGTAAGTTACCGAAATCGCGTAACGTCTTAGGAGATTGCTTAGCGAACTTTAAGACTGTGAGGAACACAAAATTAGGTTACAAAGTGCCAAAGGAAACAAGTGAAATTAAATTTCATAAGTCATCACAAAATAGTTATCATATCGCAAAAATCGGAATTTAACCGGAAATTCCGTAACTCAGTGAACGCAACCGAAAATCGGTTAATTGACTCGCGAATGTCAATCGTGATAGAATCAAATACATTTTGATGAATGTTATAAACTTATAAGATAAAGTTTCATGACTCAAACTTTAATCACAAAGACATCACAAAAATCGGAATTAACCGAAATTCCGTAACTCGGCAAACGCGACCCGAATCGAATAAACGAAACTCGAATCCGACAAACTAATACTTGAATACCCATTATAAACAATCTAAAATACAATTTGAAGTATTTTATAAATTTAGAACATCAATTTTTACAACCCTAATACTAAGCACAAAAACAACACAATTTAAAGTCTTTAAATGTACAAGACTTGTGCAATTTTAATACAAATAAATACTAAAACTAATATACATTTTATTTTGACAAAAAAATAAGTTAAAAACCTCATTTTAATGACCCAAAACCGGACCCCCCTTTCCCTCTCTTTTTTTTCCACTCAACCTCTCCACTAACCACTTATATTCCATGCAAAAGTCTTCTACCACTTACACACTCTTCCTCTCATCATTTCTCTCATTTTCTCTCAAGAAAACACACACAAAACCTCTCTTTTCACACACTAAACTCCAGAGAATATCCATCCTTAAATCATATCTTTGAATGTGTTCATACACCTAAACCAACTTTCTAAGGTATGAACACCATCTCTAGCTTCCATTCTTGCAATTTCTTACTTTGATTCTTGTAAAAACATGGATTTTATGCCTTTTTCATGGCTAAAATTCTCATAAAAGGATTGATAGTTTGTAGGTTCCCTTACACTTGTTTAAGTGTAAAAACAAAAGGGCAACCCATGATCAAACCGAAATCAAACCGAAAAAGTCGACTTTTTGATGTTATAGAGTTTATTTACATGTTCTTGCTAGAATAAATGGTTAAAATGTTAAAATATGTTTATGTTTATGTAAAACACATGTACATTCATAAAAGACAAGGCTTCAGTCATTGGATGAGGTCTAAAAATCGTTGGTAGTGAAAAACACACCAAAATGATCACCATTGTCTTATATGTAATCTGTCCAGATTTTGACCTCACTTGAAACGACCATAACTCAGTGAAAAATGGTCCAAAAATCTTGATTTTTCTTCTATAATTTAGATTAATGTCTTACCTTTAAAACCCCACTGGTCTCACTCAAATCTATTGAGTATTCGACCTCCAAATATATCACACAAAACTGATGCGCAAACAGTAACTTTTCTGTGAGCACCTTGTTGTGATACTTGTTCATGGGTCTTAAGGTGTTCAATAAATTCAAAAGAAAAAAAATTTAGACTCCTAACAAGTTTATCTCAGTAGAATAAAAAGATGGTAATTTATCTTGTTGACCTTATATTTTTAGAAAATGCATTAACATCATGCATTGTTGTAAGCTTGTAAATCTCAAATACTTGTGTTGTGATGATTCGAAAATACATAATTGCTAGAGAAAACGTGTTAAAATTTTGGGGATTATTTTTTTCCAGTAACTAGATCATGAAAAGATTCTTGAAGATAAAAATTGGAATTTTTGGAAAAACATAAGTATTTTTCCTAAATTAATGCAAATAAAGCCTATAAAAGGTGAAATATTCATGAAAAATACTTTTGGACACCAAATAATTATGGAAAAATTCCAGTGTCATTTCCCTCACGAAACGACACTATACTCAAAATTTCACACTCTTTGGAGGTGTTTTGATATGTTTTCCGATTTACGTCTCGTTAAAACGCATAATGTTGGGAACCTAAGTTCCAGTGCTCAAAACGACTTGGAAATTTTACACAAACCTAAAAATGGGTAGAAAATGATCTGGTAAAAGTTCCAAAAATTTTCCTAAATAATTACTATTTTTCCCATAATTATCCCACTTATTAGACATAAAATGATTATAAATAATCCATACGTCTAAAAATCCCCAAATTTTCACAGAAAATGTTTGAACTATATTTCATGTTTCATACCAAGTTTGGTAATTTTTAGATGTTGTATACATATATTTCCATTATTTTGTTCACAACTCGAACAATTACTGGCAATGTAATTTAAATGGAAATTCAAACTTTTACGGCACTTTGTAATTTAATTAGCTAGCTAAGCAATCCTAACAAACCGTATTAGTCGAGAAACTAATTAGAAACCTTGTGTTCTTAGGACTTGGATAGGAGTCAAACCCAGTCGGCACGCGCATTACATCCATCCTTCCGCTCACGCTCAATAGTGAGTTTACACAGCCCCTCTTTTTAACTTTTTACTTAAATTTTTGGGGTGAAAAGCATGCTATATGATCTAACTACTATATTTGGATTACAAATACTATTCTTATGCTATCCTTGATTTACGAATGCTATGCTTATACTATGCTCGTTTTACAAATGCTATGCTTGATTTACAAATGCTATGCTATGCTTACTTTCGAATACTTCACATGGTTAAAATGTCGTATTGATTACAAATAATGTCGTGAATGTTTTCCGTTTATACGAACATGATTATATGCTTGTTTTCTATCGTATCTAAAGTCCCCGGTATATCTACACGACCATTAACTCTATATGAGCCAAATGATGCATATGAATAGTACTATTTGGGAGCGAGACCACCTCCCCACTCACGCGGCCACGTGAGTGCATCCCATCATCCTAAATGCCAACGATAGGGCATCTCTCTTTTGGGGCAAAGGTTTATCGGTTGTAGGTTTGGTTGTGGACTCAAGCATAATAACTCATTGTGACTATAGACATTATAACGTGATAGCATAGAAATTTCATAAACGACTATAAACGTATGACGTTTTGACATTTGAAATGACATTTCTTTGAAACTATGAACTTACGACCCGAGCTTTACAATGACTTTGTCATCTGAAACAATATTTCTTTGAAACTATGAACTTACGACCCGAGCTTTACAATGACTTTGTCATCTGAAACAATATTTCTTTGAAACCATAAACTTACGACCCGAGCTTTACAATGACTTTGTCGTTTGAAATGACATTTCTTTGAAACTATAAACCTTACGACCCGAACTTGAAAATGACTTTGTCATTAGAAACCATATTTCTTTAAAACCATAGATTTTATAACCTGAGTTTTATACTATAAATCAATGTGGTCTTGGACAATGATAAACGTGGTTTCATAATAACGTCGCGCATTCTTATGAACTTCGACATAATAATCCGTTGAGACTTTAAACGTTTTGATATTGATTTGATGATCCATTGGCTTTATACACGTAACATGAACTTATTAAATACTACAATATGAGTTTTATAAACATAACTTGAACTTATTAAACACTATATCTTGAGTTTTATAAACGTGAATTAAATATTCCTTTGAAAATATGAGTCGGGCGTTATAAATGAATCACGACTTTTAATTGAGTACAAAAAGGGAATCGCTCCTTAATGAGCCTCGTTCTTAAATAAACCTCCTTTGCAAACAAAACATCGATTAACAAATGAATCTAGCTATCAAATGAATATCGCTCTTAAATGAGCCTTGTTTTAATGAATTACTTTTATAATTATCCGCGCAATAGCGTTTGACTATCCTAAAAATTGATTTCAAGAACTTATCGGATGATTATCGTCTTTGTATGAGCCTCGACACTAAACATACTACTTTTAAACTAGACTTTGTAAACACTGGAAAAGGGTCTTTCATTACACAAAACCTGTGTACTCACCAACTATGTTTCATAGTTGACCTGTTTACTTTTACATGCTTTTCAGGAATTAGTCACCACTTGTTTATTGAAGCTAAACCCGTTATATGATCTATGCTGCTGTAGCGTTACGGGATTTTCTCTTTTGGATGTAATCGCATGTTTAGATTATTTACTTTTGTGTTGTAAACGCTTGTAAGACCTTATGTAATGTATTAATTGTAGACCGTTGAACGGTGATCTTTTGTAATTTTCGATTGTGAAATCATTGTACTGTTACATCTCGTGTTTCCGCTTTAGCGGGGTGTGACAGATTATAACCCTCATCGTAACGTAATTGTGGTGGTGATTTGAGAATTGGGAGAACGCAAAATGAGCAATTTGGTCAATAACTTACTTCAGGACTCTTTTTTTAGTTAATCAATCCTAAAAATTTAGACCAATGGTTTATAATAGACAATTTAAAAAAAAAAGCGGTGAGATTTAATTAATGGGTTTTATATAAGGAATGTTTACATTATTATAGTTTTGTTATAATATATAATAGAGTTTTTATATCTATATTCCCTTATATCTGAAAATTAAAAATTAGATTTATTTTATGAATTGGTTAATGTTATAACTATTGTATCTCTACACCTAAAAAATTATAAAATTCTTTTTAGAATTTAGAACAAGAGAAAAATGTTCTGAAAAAAAAGGAATATTGTGAAAAACATGCAGAAGCTTCCATCCTTGAAGGACGAACATCCCTGCTGGAATCTATTAAATTCATATTCAAATTAAATATAATTAGCAATTCATAATTGAAAACATATATGCCTTCCAATTCGTTGCTAATTTCAAGTTAACGACAATAAGCCGGAGGTCATTTGTTTTATATAATTTCTTTCTTAATTCTTATGAATATTTCATGACAAAAAGACAATTATTTATACCTGAAAAATTATCATAGTTTCTGTCCAAATTCACAAAGCCAGAATAGTATTTGCTGAAACATTCAACTGCTTTCGACGTTGGCAGATTGGTGCTGGTAATACATTCGTTCTTTTATTAATTTTCTGTTTTAAGCTTCATCATGTTATGCATTGTTACAACATATTAATTTGTATATAAATGTGTATATGCAATGTATATACAGTTCCAAAAAAAGATGAAACTTTAATTATTGTGCATGTTCGATTGTTAATAAGTTGTTAATAATTTATGTATTGCATATATGCAATTCTCAATGCATATGCCAAAAATGTGATGATTAATTTTATGGAATTTCTTTACTTTTTAAGTGAAACTTGATGTTTGTACTTTGTTTGATGTCGATTTTGTTATTTGATTCAAAGTCTGTACATTGTTCTCTAATACAGGATTCCTATTTGTGAATAAAAAAGGAAAAACAAAAATGATGTTTTATATGATTTTGTGCAGAAACTGGAGAAGTTGAGGAATTGATCACGCATTCCAGCAAGTGTTAGATTTAATGACTGTACTGGAATGGTGAAAAAATGGTAAAAGGGAGGGATCCTGTTGTTCATATGGAAAGTACTAAAAATGAATGCAAAGAGGACTGAAGAAACGAGCATGTGACAGCTAGCAAACGAGCCCAAAGTGTGCTTAAATCGTTAGGTTTAGCTTTGAGTTTCAAAGGGACAGATGAAGGTGGCCAGAAATTAATGAGAACTAGTGTTGATGAGTTTGCCGGTTTTTGTTCAAGTAAAAGTTCAACAATGAACTTTAGTGGGACTCTTAAGCCATCTCAGTTTGGTTCCGAGCCCAGGACTATGGTTGAATGATCAGTTACAAATTTGGCTCGACAAACTCTCTTATATATGGTGCCTAATTTTTGTGCACACATATTTAGTTGTTTTAGTTACTAACTTTGTAGGATTATCTTCATTGTCCACTAATTAAACGAGAGATGATATAATCTTTCTTGCATTTTCGGTCATATTGACCTTTGTTTATAAAGAGGTATTGTTAAATCCTTTTTCAGCTACGGAAATAATCAAATTTAGTACTGTCATCATAAATAACATGACCCCAAGAAAGCGGTAGCAAACTACATGTCTTTTATTTCGGTTGTATAAAACAAAATGTAGCATTACTATGTGTCCATATTGGTGAAAGTATACCTGTAAGTATACTACACAACCATGAAAGGACCATCAAGATGGGCTGGCAACCATATTTTACCCAGACACTTTTAATCATACCCGGGTCACATGGCTATGGTTCATAAACCAGACATAGGTCCTTGGTTTTGGGTCACATGGCTATGGTTACTCATCAACTAGACATGGTCATTCAAGGGATGATGTAAGTGTTCACTGTTTCTGAGTTAAATAGATGTAATTGGTTTAATGAACTTTTTGTTCAAGGGAAGTCATTTGCGTAGCTTTTTATTCACTGCATTTTGGAAAGAATTGAATGCAGTATAAATTAGTTCATTTGCAGCGACTAGGACGTTTTACATTGTAATACATCATAAACAAAGGATAACTTATATGGATGTTTGTTATGAATGTGATTATTGATATTATTGCTTAAAAGTATCAAATCCTGTAGCTAAATTGAGATTATAAATAAGCATAAACGTAGGTCGAAAAGGCAATGACAAAACCCAAAAGTAGAATGAAACTAAAACTTGTGATCCAAATACCAATGGCCATTCTCCTTTTGGGCTTATAAATATCTAGTTGATAGTCAGGAGTCAAGACTCAGGACTATTGAGAAAGGTTTGGGCCTAGCCCAATAGTTACAACAGTTAAAAGAAGTATATAGTAACTTCACTAACTTGTACTGTGAACTATTTTCCATAAAATTTGGTGCAATATCCTACACAAGAATCATGTTGATATCATTTAGAATGAAAAAATTCTGACACTAGGATTGTTTGTTTTTAGGAGATAAAATGGGGCCATGGCCCACTAATTACATAACCTTACTTCAACCATGGTTACTTCAAAACAATTTTTTACCTCTTACGTATTTTTACGTCTTTTTCTTACTTTTCTGTTACTAATTCTTTTTTTTTTTTGCTTCCTATCTCAAACATATTTTTGCATTGCTTATGTTGTTAAAGATTTCTTGATTTCCCTACTTTTTATAAACTATCTTATAATATAATGATTATCTTCTTTTAATCTAGGGTAAAATACATAAAAAGGATACTATCTACCCCAATTTCCTATTTTAGCTATAAAATTTTATTTTTATTAATTTAAGGTATCCAACATTCCAACTATCAGTTTGTTATCAAATTAGAGACTTCACGAATTTATGACAAAACTAAAAAGTTAAAAGTGAATTAACCATGACTGAGATAAAGGGAAAGAAAGATGGAGTTGGTGGGCCATGACCCATTTTCATCTTAGAAAGAAAGAAACAACCGTACTTACAGTTGCACTTTGAAAAAAGATCCTATTGTCAGAATTTTTTCCATTTAGAATGGAAGGGGATAGAAAGTGTAGTTATTGACTATGGACTTTGGGAATTTAATAGATGATGGAGTATTTGAGTCTATGCAACGGGCAATAGGTTATATCCTATATTCCACAATCAATGGAGCTTCACAAATTCAATTTGAAATGGTGAAAGAACTTTGAGCCCAAGGATATCTATGCTTATGGTGTTTGGGCATGTGATGCAGTTACTGCTCTAGCCCTGGCTGTTGAGAGAACACAATTTCATAAGCTGAACCCAAAGAATATGGAAACAACTGGGTTGGGTCAAGGAGTACAGCATTTCTGATCGGGATGATTACTGCAGACGTTTAATGGGTAACGAGGAACATAGGGTTCGGTTTTGGACAAAAAATGGTACTTTTACCAAAAATACGATGAGTTCTTTTTCCTATGAAGGCCTGGAAAACATCGTTTGGCCCTGAAGTAATCCGACAAATCCAACACATAGGATACTACAAGTGGTGAATAGCAAAGTACTCAGAATTGGCGTTCCAGTGCAGTTCAGAACACGGAGTTTTATGATTATGCAAGTGAGTTATGGTGCTAAAACTAATTTAACACTTGTTTCACGATATAGTAATCATGGGGTTTGTACACCCCTAACGTGACTATTGTGTGTGGGTGAATGTAATGATTAAAGTGATATGGATGTGACACTTGTGTGTGTGAATGTAATGATTAGGGGGTACAAATCCTAAGTTGGTGGGTATAAACCCACAAACCCCTTTATAATTTCATTCGTGAGCAACTACTATCCTCATGGGTTTCTGTCCTCTTAGGAAGAAAAGATACCGTGAGAAAGTACTATCCACGTAAATAGAGAAGTACGATCCTATACAAAAGATCCTATCCAAGTAAAGTCGTACTTATTGGTCTCTATATTTTTATTAAACACCCGATATCGTTTAAGCTTACAGGTGATGTGGGACAGATCAGAGTCATGGATTTACTGGGGTTTTTTTATAACATTAGAAATTATAAAACTATGATACGTATTATTCAATTAGAACTGTTTAAATTAAAGAACATAAGTTACAAAACAAGTTTAAACTACACATATTTGCCATTAATTAGGAACTCTTTTAGTCCCCTTAAACCCTAAAGATTCAAATAATTATGTCAAGGGAAATAAAATTACTATGACAGCACTCCAGATTGAATTTTTAACCATATGTGGCGAGTTCTACATTTTAATACAGTATTGTTTTTTTCATAAGCTAGCGGGATATATCATTTGCTACAAGGGGGAATAGTGACATTAATAATTAATAAGATCGAATGTGTAACTAAATTTGGATTATAATTAGAGCTTACAGTGACGATAAACAAAGGTCAAAATGGCAAATGAAAAAAACCAAAATGCGGATGAAACTAGATCGGCAATCCACATGTCTGAACTAAGAGGCTCTAAAATGATCCATATGCTTATCTCAGCTTTCCTCACTAGTATGCATACGTAGGAAAAGTATTTCGTACACGAATATTAATGTCATTGTTGTAACAAATTCAGTACGATACAAGAAGTAAACAAATAAGAAAGTAATTGTAATAAAATTAAAATCTACTAAATGAAAATAAAACATAAATAAGTATGAGTAGTAACAATATTACCACAACAATATGTAAAAATGAAAAGAAGCAACTAATTATATAATTACAATAAAGAAGTAAGTGAACTTATCTCAAGAAAATCGGGACCCGTGTTTGACACAGTTTCCTAAAAACAGATCGCGGTCTGTTTCCTATTGTACAACGGCCGAATCAGCTGTCTAAGATTTCATTAGAGAATACTTGTATCTCCTTTAATGAAAATGTTGCATTATTGTGTGTGTTCTTGAATAGTGTCCAGACAAGTCTATTTATAATTTGGTTGGTCCATCTAGATTTTGTTTACAACGATCAACAAAGCAACTCTTGCAAATAATTATTAAAAATTTTAAAATAGTTTATCAAACATCATTTTTCTTCATAAAAACAGGCGAGGTCTCAAAATTGCACATCGTCAATTGGCCTCGATTTACTTTACCAACCATATTCCTTTACAACCAAACATGTATCATTGAGTTTGTTTGTTTATTTTTTGATTAGTTTAACTATCCAATTATAAAATGATTTGACATTATATAATACGAATTTGTAAGTTATTAGTTGTGGACTTTAAAATAAAATTTAGGAATTAATATTAAATTATTCAATTTGACATAATACATATCAGTATATCACAAAGTATGATCTTTATAGGGCCCTTTTTATTAGACGTATTGGGCCACCAAATTCCACAGGCCGGCCCGATCAAGTCACGGGTTAGCTACCTGTATGAATCCGTATTCTCAGTAAGAAAAATTGTAAACCGACTCTGAAAGAAACATATTCTCGCTCGCGCATTTCATCTAGTAGCTACATGATCCTCTACCCTCAAAGAAATAGATTCTCATTCAAGCAATAAAAAGGAATAGGTTTGTCTGTCAGACAACCATGTAGGCTGTAGCCATGCGAGGACCCATCAGATGGGGTGGCTAATGCTGCTAATGAAATAACATAATTGTGCAATGACTTCAATTAAAGCTTCTAATAGTGAGCAATATGGTCCATTTATATATGCGAACTACAATGATTAAAGAAGGTATTGTTGCATAAATATATGGAACTTTTATTACCTTGACAATTGGCATGTGATGCCTGCAAACCAACAACGTGTCTTGTGAATACCCGAGGTTGTACCAATATTTGCTTCACGAAAGTGTAAGAAATGGGTTGTAGCGAACATTAGCTTGTTCAAATACCAATAACGGAAGTGAACATATGGAGTGGTGGACACTATAAATTGGTTACTTTCATGCTAATAAGCTTCCCAATATGACTTTTATCAACTTCAACGCTCTACGGTGTGCTCCCACACTTTTGAGATCGTTCCTGATTACTCACGTAGATTGCATATGCAGATCCTTCAATTCATTTGTCGTCAAAATATTTTACAACTTCACTTCAATATAAGGTTTGCAAGTATACTCAATCAAGCCTTCAACTTCCTTAATGATTGTTAGTAAGGAATATCATAACCTATCCCTAGTGTTACACAAATAAAAGAAACATTCTAGTTCATCCATTTCATCGAACAGCTGCAATGCAAGATTCATAGCAGTTTCACAAACTCACCAGTTAACCAAAAAAGGATAGGTTTGTTTGTCAGACAACCATGTAACCATGCCAAGAACCATTAGATGGGTTGGCAACGATCCTCTACTAAGCCATGGTCAAGACCATAAGGCTGCGTTAATCACGCTCTGGCTACATGGTCATGTTTCATCAACCAAACATGGGTTTCTGTCTTCTTAGGAATCAAGAATACAGAGGTACGAGCCTATAGAACAGATCCTGTTCAAGTAAGGTCGTACCATGTGCTTTCTATAGCTTTTTTAAATACCCGATATTGTTTAAGCTTACAGGCGATGTGGGAACAAACAGAGTCATGGGCTTATTGGATTCTTTTGTAATTTCGGAAGTTACTAAACTATGAGATGTGTGTTATTCAATTAGAACTGTTAAATTAACAAACATATGTTACAAAACAAGTCAATAATATACATATCTACAAAAAGTAAGATTTCCCCTAAAACCCACAAAGATCCAAATAGTTTGGAGAACGGAAAAAAATCATTTGACATCACTGTAGATTGAATGTGGTAAATTTGTTTTGTCTTAAGCTAGGGGAATGTATTATCTGTTAGATGGTGAATAGTGATATTAATTCTTAAAAATCAAATCTTTATAACCTAATTGAGATTATAAATAGAGCTTACAGTGAGGCGTAAACCAAGGTCAAAAAGGCAAGTGAAAAAGCCCAAAATGAGGATGAAATTAGAATTTTTCGTCCAAATAAATGCACTTAGAGAATCTAAAAGGATCCACCTGCTTATCTGGGCTTTTCACGCTAGTGTGCGTGAATATTTGCAGGCCAGTGAAGGGAAATGTGAAGTCAAGGTAGCAAGTTGTTCTTTTTGACAGCAGACTGATTAAGAAAGGTTTGGCCTGACCCATTGCTAACAATGATTCAAGTTGGTTACTGACCATTAAAATGATTTAGAAGATATTTAGTAGGAAAATACCGATAGTATAGCATACCAAACACGAAACAAGCATTATGGTAATCTTGTAACTTGTAGGTTGTTTTGTCTTCCATCAAATGTGGTGCAATATCATACAAAAGAATCTTGTTTGTGTTAGTTGGTATCTAAAAAGGAAGGGAATGGCAAGTGCAATAGTTCAATCGACAAAAAGGACTAAAAAAGGTCTAAATGATTATCGTACTTATTTAGGTCATGTTTTTATTTTATTATTTAGGACATGTTTCAATGGCCTTTGCAGCTATAGATAGCAGACTTTGTGGGTTGGGTGGCGACCATTGGTATGGGTCGAGTCGAATTAAATTGAAAACAAACCTTTCCAAAATACCTGATTAGTTTGAAGTGACTAAATTACACTTCAAGTTTATATGCATCAAGGATGTTATTCAGCAACTGCTAACCCATCTTTATTTAGTTACTTCTTACCTTCACATAGTTTGAACTAGGGGTGGCAATTCAGATTAGGTCGGATTGACCCACACAGGTTATTAGATTAGTAGGTCAGAACTAGTCAACCCAAACCCAACCTGATTTTCTAATCGAGTTGAGTATTTCAACCCAACTCAAAACCTGCTAACACGGACCGGCCCAACTAACCCGTTTATCTAATCAGATCAATGATTTCTGGTCAATTTCAATTGATAGGTCACATAGATCGGTCTCTAAATTTATAATTCATTTTAAGTAAGTATAAAAACGTTTGCAAAATCCTCAAAAAATCATATTACCCAATATGTTTGTCCCAATTTAATAATAAAAGATCATTAAACATTTTGGTTTATTAAATTAATATAAAACATTTAAATATTTAACTACCTTTAAAATTTATTCGGGTTGTCAAGTCAACCCAAAAACTCATTGGATAATTCAAACCCAACCCAAGGTGAGTTACGGGTTGGCCGGTTTACGGGTAAAAACCCCGACCCAAACCTGCTTATTTTCGAGTCGGTTGTATGTCAGGTTAGGAGCCGTGTTGAAAATTATCAGCCCTAATTTGAACCATCGAATCATAAGTAAATGTGTCACCATTGCTTTAACTCTGTATCTGCCCTTGACTGCCCTTTCAACGGACCAATTAACTGTGACCTCGTCAAACTCAAATTAAAATGATCTATGGAAGATATGTATCTTGGAAACGTTTACAGTCAATGTCTTCAATCTTGATTAGGACTGCAGGTGAAATGCACTTCATCATGGATAAAAAAAAGGGCAGCTGTTATTGAGACCACTAACAAAAAATAGAACACGAAACCCTTGGAGTCTAGTTTTTTGGGTGCATCAAATGTGTTATTTTAAGTTAATGTTCCTAACGGTAACTCCATGTATAGGGAAACCATAGAGGTGTCCAATCATTTCTCCCTTTGATGCTAACTGAACTTGTTTAACTGCCAATAGTGAACTTGACGTTGCAGCATAACTTAAAATGAGCACCAGCACACAGCGTCTTCGTAAACCAACTGAATTTGATGATCTTGTCAATCGGGTTTAGTACAACAAAAGATTCAGGAACATTAGATAGCAAATGAATCGGTGTACCAGGTTGGGTATTAGTGTTGCCTTTGGGGTGGGTCAAGAAATCGGCTCGAAAACAATTTTTTCCAAAACATTCAACTATTCTAAAATGATTAATACAGCGAATATTATTACAATTCATATACGAAGTATAAATTTCAAGGTTTTGTGCAGCATGATTATATTTTCCATTAACTGTAGACCCGTTAGTTGCATCTTACATAGAAATAAAAGACAGCTCGAACTATACATTCATATATACATGTACACCCATGGTACCCATTTTGTGTATTTCTACATCATTCATCTCTACTCAATGATGGAGGTGCGATATGTTCCCCATATTTATACTTGGTGTTTCGCCAAACACCACTGGGATCCAAAGATACTCAAACCAAGACATGCACTAAGGATACACAAAGTTCAAAGTAAGTTAAATTTTGAATATGTTTTCCCATTACAATTAGCTCCCGTTTTCACTTCTCAATGACAATAAAAACAAAGATGCAACAATGAAGAAAGTGAACACCATCATCACTCGAACTTAAAATGATAAGAGCGGTAGACCATAAAAATACCAGAAATCTCTCATGCACTACATCAGATATCTTTTATTGTTTTATTAAGCCTTGCTGTCTATGCTCATTGGTTCTGCCTCCTTTGTAGCCGCTGCTTTCTGCACACAAAATCCAAATATCACAATTACAAATCCTCTAAAATTTATCAAAAATGATTACATCAATGAATTAAAAGAGGGAAGCCTCACATTGGACGATGGTTTTGTCATCTTTGCAAACATATTGCCATAAAATTTAGCATCCTTCTTATTGTATTCTTTTATCTTCTCCTTCAGTACTTTGTACTCAAGTTTCACATCCCTGGTCGTCAAACAACATCGAACATGATAAGCATCTTAATCAGCGGATATTACAATTAAAACATTGAACAATAACCATAATTGTGGAAAGGTCTGTACTTGTTGTTGGGGTCAATCTCAAGGGCCTTCTTGATATCAATCTCTGCAAGATCCAGATCAGCTACATTGATGTAAGCTTGAGCCCTCCGGTAAAGGGCCTTCACATTTGTACTCTCTAATTCCAATACCTGAGTGAATTACAGTTCTGACCACTTGTTAGCACACCATGATTATGAGCTTTTCAACATTGTATAACCAATAAAGCCATATAAAAGAAGGTAAAAAATCTGGCCCATTTACTTATTGATTGGTAACACCAGGACAAACGGGTGAAAAACAATAAGGGTGTGTTTAGTTGTGGAAAATTTTCCACAATTTTTCATCTCTAATTTTCTAAAAAATGAGTTTTCATTCCTTAGAAAAGTGATGAAAATTTGAAAAATGTGTTCAAATGTTATTGCATTTTCCATTTTGAAAAACTAGTTAAGCTTAAAAGGTTTTGAAAAATTTTAGAAAAGTGAAGGGGGTGTTATGAAGGAAAAAAGTGGAAAAGCGGAAATCCATCTTTTCCACCTCCTAGTTATAACAAGGAAAAATGGTTTTTACATTTTCTTGAAAAACTTTTCTGAAAAATACCCATTTTGAACGCATTTTCTAATTTTCCACTTTTCTTAGAAAAATTTTCTGGAAAAGAGTCACTTTTTTCTTCAACTAAACGCACCCTAAAGTTTGCAAACAAGAAAAACGAGTGAGGGTTTGGAAGTGCCTAAAGTATATATTGGTGCATACAGTCTCTATCGTTGCTTTTATATAAACTTATGTTATTGTAATAGTAATTGCAGGTCAACCACATCCAGCACGTCTAGACCCATATTGACCAATTACTTAACCCACGTGAAAGCTTCCATGCTACAATCTTACAGATTGACATCAATATTCACATGTTACGTACTGCCGACACGGTGTTTACTTTTTTCTAACCTTGGTGCAAAGCTTTTGAACCTGCTTGTAATCCTTCAGTTTCAACTGGCAGGCTGCATTATTAAGGTTGCAAGTAATCTTCAACGCTTTTGCTTGTTTCTTCTCCTCTTCCTCAAAATTAGTATCATACTCAATGTACTTAGCAGCCTGAATGTAGAAATAAGATTTAGCCATGCACTAGCTTCCCATTAGTCAAACAAAGGTCTACTCAGGTAATGTGGATCTTACCTTCTCATACCGCTTCACAGCTTTCAAGTATTTACCAGCTTTAAAGAAAGCATTTCCTTCTTCCTTCTTCTTGCCAGCAGCCTCAATCTTCTCTTCAGTGCTGGTCATGTCCCAAGATTCTTTATCCTGAAATACCAACAATAGTTAGCAACATACCCGCAGTATCAACACTCCAGATTAGAAATGGCATTTTTCAACCCATTTACTTATAAAAGGGTTGAATATGGTTCTTAAGGGTCAAAGAGGTCGTGAACATACCAAATGAGTTGAAAGGTGAAAAAGTTGTATTTGTCATTCACAACTGCTATAACCATATGTGGCACACTCGTCTATTATAAGAAAAAAACAAGCTCTAAAATAGAAAGATTCAGGTCAACTTGAAACAAACTGCTCCGACCATTGTAACATCAGTGACTTGTTTTGACCTCCAACCTGCCTGACCCACTGATTTTGCCATCTCTTGTTTAAATTTAATTCTGATACCTACCTTATCTAAAGAGACAAGCTCTATTTCATATGTCACAGTGGCATTAGGTGGAACTACTGCTAGTTCTTGTGGAGATCCGGCAGAACCGAAGGCGTATTCTGGTGCGACGGATAGAAAAGCTACTTCCCCTTTCTTCATTGTCATCACAGCTCTATCCAGCCCATCAATCACTTGCTCTGTTTGTGCGAATACCAAAGTGGTTGTTAATGTAAACAGATACTAGCACAAAACAATAAAAAGAATAAAAAACAAAGAGCTTCCTATGTTCTATACCTTCATCTGTCTTGAACTTCAAAGGCTCAGTATCATCATGACCTTTCTTAATGAATATTGTACCATCTTGTAGCTTCCCAATCAGTTTCACTGTCAATAACAAGAACAAGAAGCACCTTCAGACACCATCTGATAAAAAACAGTCATGATATATATAGAAATATTGGAAAAAACAGCTACTGACCAGTAACAACAGCTCCTTCATTCGGGCGCTCATATCCCTCCCCTTCTTTCAAAATTTTCTTGATAACTTTCTTGTCATCTGTCACATTTGTGACAATCTTCCAAGATAAAAGCTCCAGTGTGATTTGGAGTGTAGCATTTGCGGGGACTACACCTTCATCACCAGAAGCAGATTTTCCCTTTTCTCCAAATCCATCTACATAAAAGAAAAGAGAAGTATCAGTGAACTAGAGTTCACACAGGCAAAAAGGAAAATAATAAATAGATAAACGCAATAGTCTCAACAACACACTTACATTCTGGTTTGACAGTAAGAATGACCTTTTCTCCTTTCTTCATTGTTTTTACTGCCTTTGACAGAGCAGGGCAGAAATGGCCTAATTGAAAACAAATACATGAACAACAATTGAAAAAAAACAAAAATCTAACAGCCTCAAATTAACATGCCCTTGTAGAATACCATCTTGTACTGTGAACTCCACTCCATCGGCTTTTGAAACTAGAGTCCCATCCTCAAGTCGAACCTCATAATTGACTAAGATCACAAACAAATACACAAAAGGCATGTTAAAATCATGAACAATAGGTCAAAAAGCAGTTTAAGCTTGGAAATTGCACACAAACTAAGTACCTAAAACCTCATCAAGGTCCTTAGGGTTCTCCCACTTCTCTCCTTCCTTAACAATCTTCTTAAAAATACCACCATCCTTGCAAATGTCCTTGACACTAACCCAAGAGAGCAATTCCACATCAAACTGAAGAGTGGCATTAGGAGGGATTGTTGGAGGAGAACCAGCTTCACCATAAGCCAGGTCAGCCGGTATGGTGAAAAGTGCATTTTCACCCTTCTTCATGGTCTTGATACCAAGGTCCCATCCCTTAATCACTTGCCCTATTGTCATAAATATATATAAATATATATAAGTATGCTAAATATCTCATCACATAGCAAAGTAACACAGTGCAATTACTTCAGATCTTATAAGTAGCAATTCATCTTCATAGTACCAAACTATATAATGTCATCATGATCCAAGAAGACAAAATATATACATGAACTTAGCTACTCATACAAAAATAAGATAACATCGGATAAAATTTATGTATGCCTATATAGTACAGCTAACCAAAACACAGTTACATCAACCATTATATGCTAAACTTGAAGCAACAAGTACAACTTTTTAGGTACATTATGCATGTATAACATCAACAAACCATACAATTACAATTAATACTCAAAATGAACAAAAAGAAATAGGTACAATGGAATATAAAAAAAAACAAACATCGCTTATTTATACTTTCATAAATTTAAGTAAACAGAAACACAATTACATCAACCATTACATACTGATCTGAGAACAAAATTACAGATTTAATCTATATTATGCTCTTTTAACATCAATAAACCACAAAACTACACATTAACAATCAAAGGCAACAAAAACTACAATATAATACGGAATACAACAACAACAAAACACAATGCATTATGCATATTTACAATCTCAATAAACATTATCTATACTCTACATCAACAAATCATGCAATTAAAAGTCAACAATAAATAAAACTCACCTTGACCAAGAGTGAACTTAAACGGCGTCCCCCTCTCACGACTAGAGTCAAACTTCGTCCCATCAACCAACGTTCCAGTATAATGAACTATCAACAAAAAAAAAACACAATCAGCATAAACAGATTCAAAACCCTAAAAACAATAATAAGTATAAACCCTAAAAACAATATACCTTCAACTTCATCACCACTTTCAGGTGTATCCCAACCATCACCTTCTTTAATTAGCTTCTTTTTCAAACCTTGATTCCCGATTTCTTTTTCTTCGCCGACTTTTAATGTCACCGGAGCTGATTCAATATCATCCATAAAATCGTCGTTCATTTCGTCAGCTACTGGAATATCGAAATCCTCATCCATTATATCTCAATCAAAGTCAATTAAACACGAATCGTGAGCTGAAAACAAGTGAATTAAAAGATTAACAATTTGTATATATATATATATATATATTGTTGTACGTATAAATGGGTAGCAGTGTTTGATAAAAGTTGGGGATTCTAGAGTGTTCTCAAGGGTTTTGAAAATAGATAGTGAAAAGAAGGAAGTAAAAATGAAGGGTCAGGATGATTCGAGAGAGATCTTGGGTTGACGCAAGTCTCGAGATTTTGTGAGAGTTAGATTTGCTGATTTTGTTAATCCGACGGTCATCGAATGCTTACGTGTATTTACCGGGTCGATATTTTGGAAAGATTCGAGAAAATAGGGAATATTCTTTGTGATACATACATTTGTTTAGGTAAGAAGAAGAAAAAAGAGATTTAAATGTTTAATAACAATGAGGGTTTAAGTTTGCACGATGCTCTGAAAATATGTTTGAGCACTCTCTGTAGTATTTTTGTTCTTCGTTTTTCATGTCTTTGGGATATCCGTCCTCCATCTTGTGATACATTCTAGCAAGCACAGAATAAGAACGGTGATAGTAGTGGGACTAGGTTAACGGCTAATGCAACGGCTTCAAATAAAATATAATAAAAAATTTAATATTTATTTAAAATCTCAAACAATTTATATCCACATACAATTATATCACTATCTTTCACACACGATTCTTATCATTCCTAGTTATTTACACACAAATTATATCAAACAATTATCAATTATAATTCTCACAGTTTCTATTTATTTTACAACCTATATTATTCAAACAATTTCTTTTTTATCAAATTGTTAAATGAATCCCTTTCAAAATTCGGACCAAGATTCCGATCTAGAAGATCTCCAAGTAAGTATTGGTTGTTATGATCCAAATGTTATGTTCGATATTCTTGAAACGTTAGAAGAAAATGAAAAAAAAAACGTAGCCGAAAGTTCTCGTCCAAAATTACGTAGAAGGCGATTACATGGAGATTGTGTCAATTCTAGCGAACGTTTCAAGCGCGACTACTTTTCTGAAAATCCGACATTCCTGAAAGATTACTTTTGAAGACGAGTTCGGATGAGCAAATCATTGTTTATCCGTATATGTCAAGGTATAACGTCTTACTCTCAACTACCGCTACCTCCGTATTTTAGTTTTTTTCATCAAGCATGTGATTATACCAGTACACTTGGTTTTAACGTTTACCAAAAGTGCACTTCCGTCATACGACAATTGGCATATGGTTATGTCGCCGATGTGTTTGATGAATACTTACACATAGGTCAACAAATTTCATACGATTGTTTGGACAACTTCTATAAATGTGTATTTCATTTATACTCGACTGGGTACTTAAGAAAACCTACACTACAAGATGTCTAACGTTTACATGCTAAACATGCGGAGTTGCATGGTTTTTCGGGGATGCTAGGGAGCATCGATTGTATGCATTGGCCTTGCAAAAATTGTTCACTAGCATGGAAAGGTCAATATACAAGAGGTGATCACGGGTATCCAACAATCATGATCGAAGTAGTGGCCTCGTACGATTTGTGGATTTGGCACGCTTACTTTGGTCTTAAAGGTTCAAACAGCAACATCAATGTTCTTAATGAATCATATTTGTTCAACGATTTACTCCAAGATCGAGTCCCGAGGTAAGGTTTACTGTGAACATGATTGAATACAAGAAAGGATATTACCTAGCTAACGGAATTTATTCAAAATGGGCGACTCTTGTTAAATAATTTAAATGTCCGATTAAGGAAAAGAATATCAAATAAAAGAGATTTCAAGAAGTTGCAAGAAATGACATGGGACAAGCATTCGGTGTGCTTCAAAGTTGTTGGGCAATACTTAAAAATCTAGCAAGACCATATAACATCAACAAGATAAGAAAAATAATGTACACTTGTGTGATTTTACACAACATGATAAACGAATACAACGGACGCAATATATGTCAACTTGAAAAAGATTACCTCCGAAATCCGAATAATCTTACGCAACGTTCTTGGTCAGAGAGGGTGGCAGTTCATGATCGTATTGATAAAGAATTAAGCGATATGGGAATGCATCATTCACTTCAGAATAATCTTATCGAACACATTTGGACCCTCCATTCAAATTTCCATGTTCGAAATAATGTGATTTCGTAGTTTTAATTTTTTACTAATGTAACGTACTTTTTTTTTTAATTATTGTAATTTTTTTTACTAATCTAACGTACTTTTTAAATTATTTTGATTTTATTATTAATGTAAGGTACTTTTTTTAATTATTGTAATTTTTATTATTAATATAAATGTATTGTATTAATAATTAATAAATGACGTGGTCCTAAAAAGTTCAGTTCTTCAGTCATTATAGCCAGGGTTTAGTTATGGGTCAGTTCTTCAGTTCTTCAGTCCTTGTGTTGATGTTACATCCAATTCTCAGTTCTGGACCATCATAATAGGAAGTGGTCTTATTAATACTTGTTAGTATAGCCTTTATCATGCAATTATAGCATTTGACCATCTATTTAATTGCTTTTAATAAAATTAGAACTATCTCGTAAGTCTTTGTTAACTTAGATGTAAGAATTTCATAGATTTGTAAATGTACTATTTTAACATCTTTGTGATGAACTCAAGTGTTACTTTCTAACATGACCTGTAATTTTTGATAATTTAACGATGTAAGAATGTGTCTATTATAGGGCCTATTGTAAAATTTTAAAAACAATGATGTCTTTTATAAATTCTATTATAAGTGTCAAGAATATAACTATATGTAACGCCCCGAAAATAGGGGTAATATTTTTTCGTATTTGTGACTTATTTTATTTATTTAAGTGATGTATTATTAATATTATTATGATAAGTTAAGTCTAGGTGATGTTAAGTTATGGGGAACATTACTAAATAAGTGAGGCTTGAGGGCTTAAAGTGTAAATACTATTTATAACTCAATTTTAATAGGAAATCTGCACACACACACACACACAATACGTACCTAACACACACTCACACTCACCTATAATCTAAAACAATGGAGAAGAAAGTGAATTCAAGAGTTGTAACATCAAATTGAGCTTAAGGAAGCAAGATTGTATCATTCATCATCATTTATCTAAGGTAAGAGGTGTTCTTGTTCCTTTAACCTAAGTATTGGGGGAAATGGATGAATTAGGCTAAAGATGCTTATAATAAATGATATTAACTTAAGTTGTGTTTATTTGATACTTGCTTGAATGCATTAGCATTAGTTGCTGGTTTAATCAATTGATTTGTGAGAAGTTGTTAAAGATTGATTACCCAAACTTAGAAGGTTAAATTCTTGACAGTTGAAGATAATCCTACTAAATTATTAGTCAAAAGAAATTTCTTTGGTGTTATTTTAATGGATTTAAGTAGTGGAGATGGCAATTGATCAATAGAATGAATTAGGGGTTTAAAAATTTGTGAAGCATGGTGAATTTGACTTTTTAAAGTTAAACTGTGCAACTTTGAGAATCAAATGATGATATTGTGAGGATAATTATATAAAGGTAGTTGTTGCAATCTTTATAAGTGTAATTGTTCTGTGATGATTAATAGGTAATAAAGAAGTGGAGGTTCGCCTTGGTGTTACATCGAGCTCAATACCTCTAGGTGAGTAATTAGGAGCTAAATTGATAAAATTGATCACAAGGATCCGAACTACATTCGTGTAAAAGGATCCATGTGATTATTGTTACACATTTTATGCTATTTCTTGAAATTAATGATTTGTATGGTGTGGACAAAGAAGAATAATTATATGTATATGCTATGGATGTCATATGATTGTTGGTAAATCTAGTATATGTTGAATTACATCACAAGAGGGTGGTGGAGAAGTTTTAGCTTTATGCTAAATTCCGTTGTTATATGTTGATGTTGTTGATCCCGGATCCGTGGAGATGAGGAAGTGGTCATGGACCAACATAGTTGTTATGTGTTTCAAATGTTATAATGATTAGTTGATAATTTATGATTTGCTGTGATGTTTGATTTCTAAACGTGGTTTTGATGTTGAAGTTGATAGTTAGTTATTAGTTGTATTAGTTGTGGGTTAAATTAATGCTAATGTATTGTACAAGATGAGCTTTACTTGCAATTATAATTGTTGTCTAGTTATTTAATTGATTTAGTCACTTAATTACTCACTAAGCGAAAGCTTACTCTTTTAGTTGATTATGTCTTGTAGGATCAAGTGCTTCAGACAAAAAGGATGATCGTGGTAAAGGGATAGCTTAGTGTAGACATGGATTGAATTCTTACATTAGGTGGAGTTCGCTTGATTGTCTTAAACTTGTTCAAATATCAAACTTGTAGTAGATGCCCAAATTTTTGGTTTATATGTCAAATGGGTCAAGTGTCAAAATGGGTCGAAATCGAGTTGATGTTGATTTGGTTATTTTGAGATGGAAAGTAGTTAATATTGATGTCAAACTATTTAATTTAGATGTTTTGATGTAAATGAAGTGGTTAGTGAAGTTAAACTTGAAATTTGGAGAAAAATGGCTTAAAAATGACAGAAATGGCCTATACGGCGTATAGGGTTGCCTTATACGGCGTATAGGATAAGACGAAAAAAAATAATAATAATAATTTTTTTCTTGGAATTTTTTGTTTGGACTTTACACTATAGTATATATGGCAATATAAATGGTTTTAGATGGTAAAAGATTATGATATTTGTTTTATTGTCTACAGTTCAATTTATAGGATAAAGTTTTAAGAACTAAAATCAATATATATATATATATATATAAATATATATGGGAGTGATTAATGAGTAACTGATGATCTTGAGGGAAGGATGAAGTGAATTTCAGCCTTTAGATCACTTCATTAAAAAACGTCAAGGGGCATTATGGTAATTTAGTAACTAGTTTAATCAATACAGACGATTCCAATTGAGAAATTAGGGTTTCAAATTCTGAAAGAGATCACGAAATACTCATTTCAAAAGCTGTGAATTCATCATTCATCATGAAATCAATCGCTAGTAATGACAGAAGCTTCACCTGATAAAGGAGAAAATCAATGCATCATCACTCAAATCCCCAATTTCAGCAAAATTAGGGCTTCAAAATCAAAATCCGATCAACAAATATCAAACATAACGTCGATTAGTGAACGAGATTCATTATAAAACGACGATTGGACCAAAATAAGGGTTGAATGTACAATTGCATCATGAAAGATGAGAAAAACTCAAGAAAAAAATGAATGTCAGTCATAAGTCGATGAAGCATCACTCAAAAGTCCATGAAGATCAAATTGGTAAGAAATACACAAATCAAATATTTCTAGAATTTGTTTTTGAGTCTATTGTAACATCCTTAATAAAAATAAATATTATATTATTACATGAGAGATAAAATCTTTATTTAAAGAGGTTAAAATTCAACCAACTTAAATAATAATTTTTTTACTACTAATTATATAAGTTTATATCATTATATACAAAGTAGCTAGTGGTAATTTAAAGTAAATAATTGTTGCCTTACTTTTTACGACCCCAAATACATCATAACTATTTGTAAAATTTTACGTAGTCACTAGATATTAAACGAAACTCCTAATGTCAATGTTATCTAGCTACGTCATTAAAATCTATCACAAATATTGACTAAGCAAATTAAGATGAGTTGTAAAAATACTTGGATGGTAAGTTTTGATATATGGATGCCACCTCTAGGATTCAACTTGCACATCGATGATTGCCTACTACACTAACTTGCTTAATCACCTACTTAGTAATTACTATAAATAACATGCTTCACTCTTCAAATTAACACACACTTTCTAAATTTAGCATATACATTCACGTACATATTAACCTACAAAGGTAATATTTCTTATTCAATTTCTTTAATTCTTTATTTATGAAGACTTTGATGCATGTAGTTAATAATCTATATATAATTTAATAATATAGCATGTACGTAGTAACATGTTTAACTTCATTTATTATTAATATCATGATAATAATAATAGTGATTTAATTGATATTTTAATAATTAATCATAATGCTTTATATTAATTCAGTTGTTTATATGATTGATTAATAGGTTAAATCAACAATCACAGTTTAAACTAACGAGGTGAGTTTCTTGTTATTTTTAAAACTGAG
This sequence comes from Logfia minima, assembly GCA_963921325.1. Lineage (NCBI taxonomy): Eukaryota > Viridiplantae > Streptophyta > Magnoliopsida > Asterales > Asteraceae > Logfia > Logfia minima. The sequence goes on along the minus strand of OY992766.1, from coordinate 5,550,657 downwards.
ACATATGCGATATACCACGTGATTACATAATTACTTGATTACCTGCTTAATTGCATTTAATATCATGCATATTGACTTTTAAATATATTATGTCATGTTAGTCATCGGGTAACCAGGAGCTGAAACGTAATGGTCGTTGGCTTGCATATATATTGGTACGATTAGTACACAAGTGGCCACTTGTTTGTACTAAGTCGATACTAGCAGATATCTGTTACTCTGTGTAGTGCTGGTATAGATAGTCGTGACAAAGATAGCCCTTCTATTAAATCGATGTTTGAGACGACTTGAGATTTGGTTAACCCTGACAGATATAGAGATCTCATCATACTTTGTATATTTTACATTTTTACATTCTGCGTATCACTGCATTTGTGTGTGATATATTGTACACAAACACACGAAATCACTAAGCCTTTAGGCTTACGCATGTACGTGTATATCTCAAGAAACATCAAGTAGGCTCTTCAAGATGGGAACCGTAGGACCAGATGATACCCGAAGATGTTCTTTTATTTATAGTCTTCTTTTTGAATAGATTGTAATATATTTTCGCTTCCGCTTGTGATGTAAAACTTTGATAAATAAATAAATAAGATTGTCGTTTTAGTTCAATAAATCTCCGGGTGTCATAAATATTATTACTGTATAGGCTGAATCTTATATGTAATTAGATATTGAAATTAATTAATTATTTGTGTTGTTGCTCATATATGTATTATAAGATTGTATTGTTGTTGTGATGATGAATCTTGTAGTTGTAAAACTGATATTTAGAAGATAACTAGTGAATGTATTACAAAACTATATTTATTTAATAATCCATTTGTTTTGCATTTTGTCCCCAATTCGCTATGAATTATATTTCATGTGTTGACTATTATGTCCAAATAACATATAACTTATATGTTTCTCTAGTCTTACATCGAACAACTCAATATTGTTACAAGAAATACAACTAATGAGCTTTAATGAGTCACAAAAAGACATGGAAGGGAGTACTAAGCTGGAACCAATTGACTCTTGACTATTGAGCCAATATGTTGTTGTAATAAAGTGAGAATTGAGTCTGATCTGTAGGAAATGTTGAATACAAGAAATGGGTAATTTGTTATAAGGACATGTGTGGCGAAGTACGTCTGAATACATGAAGATTCTACGATTCAATGCACGATCATGAATGAAAAGATTTATGGTATTTATGTACGCACTTGCAATGTACTTAATATAAAGTAATGGTTGATATAATGTGGTGGAGATTGTTTTGTTGTTTGGTTAAGTGAGTCATTAAAGATGAGACTATTTTTAAACAAATCCGGTTGGAAGATATGTTTAAAGAAATTAGATAGGTGTTCATTTGGGTAGTAATTGTCACTGTTGTAATGCACTTTAGTATTGACGTTTTTGTATTGTTAGTTGATTAAGAAATGTCCTCAGTCAACTAATGGAATTCTTGTATGTTTATAAGTTTAAAAATGTGATTATCGTTAATAATTTTTTTTTTAAAGATAATTAAAAAAATAAAGAACATCAAAAAAGATTATTTAAAAATAACTTCTAATAGTTATTTATATAAAGAGCTCCAAAGAAAATTTTGTAAAATCATGTGTTTTGGATAATTAAAAGGTGCTTTAAAATCATTCGCACATTCTCATGATATTTAATATTCTCATTTGAACCTTCATACATATATAATATATATATACACACGCACACTACTTATTATAAAGAGTGTTGAGTATTGAGTCTTAAATTTCTTAATAACAATTAAAACAACTAAAATGGTACTATTGCGTTATTTAAACATGTTTCCCCCCGCAATATCTTGATATTGCATTTTGTTTGTATTATCATTTAACAGTTAGCACTTTCAGTACTTATGATACTTAATATTTTTATTCAATGATCAAGAGCAAGTACAAGGCAATATAGTGGTAAAAGGAGCAATTTAGAGCTTAATTGGAACAAGTATTGAGTTGAAAGTAATCATAAGTAAAATGTCGAAGTTTTGCTGAGAATCAGATTTGGCGTTGGGATTGAAATGTTGGCATTGTGAAGTCATGACATCCAATCCATGGTGCTGCGATGAAATTACTTTGTGCAGCCATCTCAGACTCTTCAGACCATCGCGTCGTGATGGAATTACTTCGCGATTGCAAAGTTTGGCCGACTCACTTACTATAGATTCGACTTAAAACCCCAAATTTAGAGCTTTTGGAGTTTCTTGAGGCACTTTCAGAGCTTTTGGAGATCATTCCAACCATTCAATCATTATGGAATCAAGAACTTTCACCATTACAATTCAATCATCCGGTTTAACATCTTTTTCCTTAGAAACTATGTTTTGTCAAATTTCTTTATTGTTTTTGTTCCATCTAGCCAAGTTATGGGCTAATTAGTTTATCACTTACTTAGATGATGTGATTTATATATTAGGGGTATTAATCTTTTGATGTTTACGGTTGCACAATTTAATGTTTGATCGAAAAACTATACGTATGTGAGTTTATTCAGTTGGTTTGTCTAATTGATGAATTATTTAGTGTTTAATATCAGAAGTTACTGCATATAAATAGTTTATTACAATTGTTTGTCTATGAATAATTGCCGATTGATTGTGGGTGCAAGATTGGAACAAGATTTTCAATTAAACTTGAATGTGTTTGAACTAAACTTAATTTAGAAAAATCTGATTAAGTTTATTAATTCAAAGGGAGTAGTTTTATCAGGTTAGATTATAAATTGACAAATTGAACTTAAGACGTAGTTTATTTCAAATAACTAAGTTTAGGAAACAACGTAATTAGATTTCTAATAACTAAGTTTATGAAAACTGGATGATAATTCTATTCTTAATACATTTTGGAAACAATGTAGGATAAACTCGTTTTAACAAGCATACCGGAGTCTTTAGTGAGCTAGTCCAAGTGATTGTCGTTTTTAATATATAAACAACTTATCAAACAATTTCTTTGGAGTCCAATTTCATGTCTTTTTATTATTTTTTATTCGTTAAAACTGCAATACAACAATTTGGTTGTTGAACCCCCACATTTGTTTACGTGTTTAGATTAATCATACACACACTCATTACACAGTCTTTATAGATTCTATCTAGACTTACGGTAGCTATACTAATACATAATAAGGTATACTTACCTGATTATGTAATCATATATTATCATATTTTCTATTTTAATTTTATTACTCGATTTTACATATGTAAGTATCGATTTTACTCATTAAGTGCCCCTCTTGCATTCCAATTCATAATTCATATCTACGTTATTCATTCTCATTTCTCAAGCCACTCTCATTCTTTTGCACCCAAATATGACCGTCGATAACATCACCCTCTCCCTCCTTCCCTATCTTCCGCCACCAGACACCCATACTACCGCACATCCTCACTCATTCCTACTTTCGAGAAAGCATTCAAATGGTTTACGACCATAACTCTACTATCTCCGTGTTTGATTTCTTTTAAGGTTGCGATTTTTGAAACTGATTGCGGGTGTTTATTTACATGTCAATTTTATGCTCAATTTCTGTATGAGTTTTTAGATATATGATCCAATTAGGATATGTCGATTTATGATTGAATTGGCTTGATTTGAACTAATAGTGTATGTGTGTGTTAGCTCCGATATAACAACTTCTGTAGTAGATTGTGCAACTACTTTCTGCTTAGAACTTTTCCAAATTATAGCTCCTCAATTCAAGATAAAGACACACCCGATTGTAATTGTGAATCATCTCAATCCGTTTGAAAGCTAGCATCTGTATATCTATTCGTCATGTTCAAAACATACAAAATGAGTAGTCTTGTGCATAACATGGCATACATAATCGATTAATTACAATAGCACGTGGATTCCATGATAGTGGGTTGGTGAACTTCACCAAACAATTACATCATTACATCCGTCTTCATTTTCTATGCCACTCTTCCAACAAATATAATATTTTCAACAAACATAACAAGTCTTACGAATTTTTTTAGCATAATGCACTTAAAGTTCTATAACTTTACTCACCAATAACATTTCAATATCATTAGGTTTGACTTATTAAAATAGATATATATATATATATATATATATGGTCCGATTCATGTAAAAAAAACTTATCATAAAATAAGTAGGATAACATGCTAGGCCGACGCCTGTCCCTGGACCTAGAGGGGTATTTTCAATAATATATAATTAATTTAATATTAATATTATCTGGAGAATAAAATTTTAATATATGTAGGACATTGATTATGCATCGATTATGCTTGAGTAATTTATTTCAGAGAACAATTTTAATTCTGGAAGATCAATCACTACCCAATTCACAAATTCGGAGGAATTAATATCCAATTCAAAGCAATCAAAATTAAAACAACAAGTTAAGATCTTAGCGCAAAAGTTCTAAACGACAAAAGCCACAACCTTTAAAGGTACTCGCATGAAAAATACGACAAGTTCAAAGTATTAAAGGTTTGCTACAAAAAGGAGTAGTTTCTACGTGATCTATTTTTATTCATTCATTATTAAAGAAACAGAAACGATTACGGGGTATTCTAATCGGACCGCAATCTGAATATAAATACTCGTTACCCATTTTTATTAAACGTGTTTTATAAATCTATCCCGAATGAACAAAAATTGGTCCAACAAAAAAATAACAAATGTTTATAGATACACCTAATGATCTAATTCCAAAATCAAGTGGCATACCTTTCATTTCTATAAATTCAAATACACACTTCACACAAATTGCGCACACAACAAACACACATATCTCATCTCCTTCCCCCCTTTTCGATTTTCATAATAATTTCAGGGTATTATTTGATCTGGGTGGCACTTTTTCTCAAAGATTACATTTTTATAGAAAAAAAGAGAAAGGGTTTATAGATTTCTCCTCTTTCATTAACGTTTTGGCAGAAGTTTTTAATCAAAGATTGCACTTTCTTAGGAAATAAAGGGAGAAGGGTTTATGAGATTGAATCTTTTTGGTCAAAATTTGAATCTTTATCAAGAAAAGGATAAAAGGGTTTACTGTCAATTGAACCCATTTGGGTTTGTGGGGTTGTGATTGATTTGATTAGGGTTTATTCAATGGGTGCCTTAGATGAGGGTCATTATGATTTGAAATTAGAAAATGGAGTGAATCTTGAATTTGAGCAAGAACCGGAGACTTTAGCCATTGAAAATGCTGTTAAAGTTTTGTTACAAGGTTTGGGTGAAGACATAAATAGAGAAGGACTAGTAAAAACCCCTCTTCGTGTTGCGAAAGCCCTACTCGAAGGAACAAGAGGTTTGCTCATCTTATACTTTCTGCTGTTTTTATATTAAGATTATATTATTAATTAATTAGTATAATAGCTTGCTATTGAATAAGTGTGCTCTCAATTGACATTTTTCTATAGGGTAGGCCGTCTCCAACCATAACTCTCGGTCTATATGTATAAGGAACAAGAATCTTTTCAACGTATTCTTTTTTAAAACCTCTTTTCTAACCATCTACATAAAAAAACAACTCTATATGTTTTTATACTACACTCTATATGTTTTTATACTACTTAATTTATGTTTAGTCAATATTTATAAATTTTTTTTAATATAAGCTCTATTAATTATGTTACTTTTTGTTTGATTGTAATTATTGTAGTGTAATATTGTAAAATATTTAAATATTTATTTTTGGATGTAATTTTTTAATATAATTTAGTTTTATTTATTTATTAATAATAATTAATACACACTAATATTTATTAATAATGATTATTAAGAGTTTAACAATATACATATAAGACTAATATTAGTAATAATGCTATCCGACTTCTTCTATTTTTATCTCTAAATATAGAAGAATTGTTGGAGTCCGTTTTTCCTCTATCTCTATATTTAGAGATACAGGAGGTTTATAGAAACTAGAGATGACATTATGGTTGGATAAATATTTAGGGTGCGGTTAGGTGCAAAATATATTCTTTAGTTGCCCATCTTCATTTTTCTAAGAAAATGAGAGGAGTTTTTTATATGTAGAAAACTAGCACAAATTTTGAAGGAGTATTCAAGTCTTTTCATTTCCCAGTTTAGAACAAAAGAGCGTTCAATCTGCAGACAGGAAAACAGTTGAAAACTATAAAATGGGTTATCAATAAGTGTAGTTATAAATCAGAAATATGGGCATGTTCAACGAAATTTTTCTAGGAAAATTTAGGGTGTGTTTAGTTACGGAGAACTTCTCCTGTTTTATGGATGATTTTTCTAAAAAACTGAAAAACTAGAAAATTTGTTCAAGTTGATGTTTTATGGAAAGAATCTATAAGAAAAGGGAAATCCTTGCTTTCGATTTTATAACCACAAACGTGAAAATTGCAATTTACAGTTTTCTACATTTCCTATTCAGCTATTCCGGGAAATGAAAACTCCATCCCTTACATACGAACTGGTTTTGCATTTTCCCATATTTGTTTTTCTAGAGATTGGGAAGTGTTTTGTGTCCCTAGAAAATGATGAAAATTCTGAAAACCTGTTCAAATGTAACGGATTGAGTTTTCATTTCCCATAATAGCTGAATAGGAAGTGTAGAACTGTAAATTATAGCTTTCATATTTGTCGTTATAAAAGAGAAAACAGGGATTTCCCTTTTTCTTAGAAATTATTCTAGAAAACATCAACTTGAACACGTTTTCTAGTTTTTCAGTTTTTTAGAAAAATTATCCAGAAAACAGGAGGAGTTTTCCGTTACTAAACGCACCCTATATTTGGACACAATCCCTGTTTTTCAAGCTTTCCATGAAATGGTTTCAAAGAAAATTTACAAAGAAGTTGGTTTCAAGGTTGCGATACTTAAAGTAGTAGCTTGAACTCGTAATGAACCGGAATTGTGAGGATTGCAAACGTGTTGTGTACACTATTTTGGAAAATTTGTAGTTTTTCTCTCTTTTTTTGGTCAAGCTATTTTTGCTTATGAACTTGTTTACACTTAGGTTGAAAAGATATACAAAGTCATTAAAATTTCCATGTTTAGTTGTATAGAATAATATTTGCTCCTATGAGCATGCAAAAGTTATAGAATTTGTAGTTTGAAAGTGTCGAGAATCAATTCTGTGCGCCTTCCTTGAAGAAATTGAATATAACGAAGAGATCTTTACTGTTCAAATGTCATAAGTTATATGTTTTTGAACGGTTACAACTGCCGACATTTTTTTTTCAGATACAAGTGTAAAAGTTCTGTTGTCTTTTTATATAGCTCCACGTTTATAAGTGTGAACATCCTTTACATATTTATAGAATTAAAAGTGTGAACAACTCCAGAAATTTCAGATATTTTAATTTCCTCATCCACAGATATTTCCAGTAGTGAAAAGAATCTTGCTTGTATATATTGATAATGTTCTTTTTATGCAGGCTATAGACAGAAGGTGAAAGACATAGTCCAAGGTGCACTATTTCCTGAATCGGGAGTTGAAAATGGAGTTGGTCAAGCTGGAGGAGCTGGTGGGCTTGTTCTTGTTAGAGATCTCGATCTCTTTTCATATTGTGAAACTTGTTTGCTCCCCTTCCAGGTCAAATGCTACGTAGGCTATATCCCATCTGGTCAATGCGTTGTGGGCCTTAGTAAACTCTCTAGGGTCGCCAATATCTTCGCCAAACGGCTCCAAGATCCACAACGGTTAGCAGATGAAATTTGTATCGCTTTACAACACGGAATCAACCCAACTGGTGTTGCTACCATTCTTCAGTGCCAACACATTCATAGTCCCAGTTCCGATCCTGCATTTCTCGACCCTAATCATCAAAGATTCGTAAACGTAGTAGTCAGATCCGGGTCAGGTTCTTTTGAAAAAGACGATTCTGCCCTTTGGGTTGACTTTTTGGGTCTTCTAAGATACAAAGATATTATTCATTCAAGAAAATCTATGAAAGATTCTTGGTGTCCTTCTAGATCTCTCTCCAAGGTCAAACCTTATAAACCAGAAATGGTTACAGCCACATCATCAATTATACGGTCTTTAGGTCAGGACCCACGTAGAAAAGAACTCGCGGCTACTCCTAGTTGTTTTGTAAATTGGCTGATGAACTTTAAAGATTCAAACTTGGAGATAGAGGTGAATGAGTTTGCTGGTGGAGTAAGAACCGTCGATCGTGTGAATTATAAAGAACACATTAGGTCAGAAGGGAATTTACCTTTATGGTCACTTTGTGAACACCACTTACTCCCTTTTTACGGTTTAGTTCATATAGGTTACATATCTGATGAAGACGTGAGTCCAAATGGGAAATCTTTTCTGCAATCTATCGTCCAATTTTATGGTTTTAAACTCCAAGTACAAGAAAGGCTTACCAGGCAGATTGCAGAGACAGTTGCTCCATTTTTGGGTGGCGATGTGATGGTAGTTGTGGAAGCAAATCACACATGTATGATTTCTAGAGGAATTGAAAAGTTTGGTAGTAATACAGCCACCATTGCTGTATTGGGTAGGTTCTTGGATGACCCCGCAGCAAGAATGAAGTTTTTGCAGAGTATTCCTAGCTATTCTTTGTAAACGGTAGGGTAAGTTTTGATCTTGATTACTACATTTTTCTTGGATGAAAGTCATACTTTTATTTGAAATGCTACTTGTATGTTATGTCTTTAGCGTTTGTTGTTGTTACTGATATATAAAATATGCGACAAGTCATAAGAACTGCTATGACATGTTTACACTTATTCATTCCGTGGGATTTCCTGTAAACTAGCCAAGATAGATACAATTAGGCTACTCAAACAGTTAAGAGACAAATACCTGTATTGAATTGAAATGAAAAGACCTTTCTCTAAGATATCAATATGTTCAAGTTGATTTTTTGACATGTGGGAGAAGGACTCAGTGATACCTTTTATCTGCAGGTATTCTTGTACTTAAACGGGCTTGATACCCTAACTCATATCTGTGTAATTAAACATGGAGCTAAACGAACCTTTTTTTATTATTAATTTTATATCACCTTTGTTTGCAGTAAAGATGTGAATAATTTTTTTTGTAAAAATGTGTTCCTGTAATTTGGAATTGTGGAATCAAAGCTCACAGTGTTAGAGACTTAGAGAAGCTCCACAATTCGGACTTGCAGATTCCATATTTTCAAGTGAAGAGGACACTTTAGTCAAGATTGCGGATTCTAGGTGATGTCACTTTGCCGGTCTAGTATCTATGGTTGTGTGGTTGGTTGCGTGCAGTCAATGTTTGTCGTAAACTCAATTTGTGCAGTGTCTGTAAACGAATGTTATTGTGTAAGTGTGTAGAAAATGACATTCATTACAAACACTGCAAATATTTAATTTACGAGATACATTGAATGTATACACAGATGACAAAACCATATATATTAGACGGCGAGCTTTTTGTCATAAATTAAATATTGCTTTTGCAGTTGTTACTTTTGATTAGTCCAAATACTAAATAAAACTAGTTTAATCTTGATGAAATTGGGGAAGGAGTACATATATTGTCTTTTGCTAAACAAATTGTAGCTGCCACTTGTAGAGTCAAAAAGTGAGAAACTGATAGAAAAGTTGCAAATTAACAATGCAGAAGGTTATAAATAACGTAGGAGAAAACTGATAATGACATTAAGAGGTTATCACATTCATAAATATTTGTACTTTAAGATAACTGTGAGATAATTATGGTAAATGGTGATTGTACAATCCTTCAATGCATGTAATAACCTCCTAATGACGGCCCTTAGTGCTATCGTTAGCAAAACTCTTATTTTAATAGTCTATTTTATTGCTTTTATTTATATGAGAAAGGCAAAGTAGAAATATGTTTGTGAGTTTTCTTTATAATGACAAACAAAAATAGACCCCTTTAAGAGATGGAAGAAAAATCGTAAAAATAAAAACAAAACAACATAAACACTAAAAAGAACTAAAAATTCGCTATATTCATACGACCCATCACCCTCTTAAATGTGTCCAAAAGTAATAAGATTCATGTATCATATGCTGTTAATGGTGGCACAGATCTGATTCAAAGACAATGAGATAACGAATTGTTCTGAAGCAACTTCCAGTTTACCTTGGTCCTTATAACATATGAAACACACATCCATCTAGAAAGATAAATTTACTTCCAACTCGTAGCAGATAACAACATTTTTCATGTCAATGTCGACTGAGAGGTCTAAATCGCGTTACCTAACCCTATCACTTTTACTAAGAGCCACAAGATCCATTATTTTCTATGAGAAGATTGTCCTGTTGTCATCTTGGTTGAGATAGATAGGGCTGATGTTTTCATTATAGATACAACTGAAGGATTTGTTTTCCGTACCAGGTATGCAAAAACAAATATATATCAACGAAAAATTTACCCATACCTTTAGGGATGCTGGTTTTCATTATAACCTATACTTATTACAAAATAAGAGACAGAAACAATACAAAAAAAGGTACCAAAGTGCTTGAAGCTCCAAACCATCAGGAGCATTACCTTTTATCGGTCACCTTCATCTTTTACGTAGTCAAGCTCCTGTAGCAAGGATACTTGGAAAGATAGTCGATGACTACGGGCCAGTTTACTCTCTACAGCTTGGTGGTCGTCAAGCGTTGGTTGTCAGCAGTTGGCAGATGGTCAAAGAGTGCTTTACCACCAATGACAGAAACTTGCAACTAGACCCACTTTGGCAATTAGCCGGCACATGGTGCATGACAATACTGGTTTTGCATTAGCACCATATGGACCATAGGGCATATGCATAGTTGTTCTTCTTTAAGTAACAGATGGATGCAAATTGTTAAACTAAAGTATTCATTTGCAATTGTTTTTTGTAGATTCTCATGTTGACGGGTTCAGAGAGCACTGCTTTGACAATGACCTGGGCACTTCTTTACTACTGAACAACCCAAACATCCTAAAATCTGCCCAGAAGGAGCTTCTTATCCATGTAGGCAAACAAAGATGGGTGGAAGATTCAGATGTCAAAAACCTAACATATCTACAGCCATAGTCGAGGAAACGCTAAGAATGTACCCACCAGGTCCCTTAGCAGGACCACACGAGGCCAACTGAGGACTGCCGTATTGGGAAATATCATGTCCCCAAAGGGACTCGTTTAATAGTAAACGTATGGAAGCTACACCATGACCCACAAGTATGGTCAGATCCTCATGAGTTTAAACCAGAGAGGATTCTTAATGAACAGTTTGACGTAAATTATCAGGGTCAGAACTTTGAGTACATTCCGTTCAGCACTGGAAGGCGAAGGTGTCCCGCGACCACATTTTCTTTGCATGTCATTCACTTGACACTTGCTCCGTTAATTCAAGGGTTTGACTTGTCAACGCCATTGGGGGAACCCGTGGATATGAGTGAGGGATTAGGCATTGCATCGCTGAAGGTTAAACCACTTGAAGTGACCATCACTCCATGCCTTCCTCCAGAACACTATCAAACCTATTAGATCATTTCGGAGTTGCACGATGAAGCTGTTCGCCATAAACTTAAGAGACGATCAAACATTAGATGCCTATGTATTGATAAGAAATAAGATCCTAGCAAGTTATAAATTTCAAGTTATTAGTAACGCTGTGGAATATTCTCAATGAATAATTGTTAGCCTATGTACTTATAGAATTTGAATATGAACTTGAAGACAGTTATCGGCTGCTAATTTACCTTGTTTAATTTTTATTATTTTAAAAACTTAGTAGAATATTTATTAATTTGTATGTTTAAAAATATTTTGAAAGTAGTTTCTTAACACAATAGCAGTTAGTTCATTCTTTTTTAACTTGATTTCTTACATGTTTTGTGTAAAAATCAAAACAAGAGAAGCTGTTCAAACCATCAAACCAAGCCGGTTTCAATTAATTTGGCAGTTCGGTTTTAGAAAATGTTAAACCGTACCTGCCGAATTAGCCAATTCTTAGAACCATCTATGACTACCTCCCAAACGATAATAATATATATGTGGCACCGGATGATAGGTATCATATCATTAGAGATATCTTTAGGCAAGGCCAAGCTTGAAGGTTTAACGAATCACAAACAAGTGTTCATCCACGACAATTCTATGGGAAATTAGGTAGGGGATTCTAAGGTATTTTTTTACAATAGAGGTGACAATTCGATTTAGGTGGTATAGGTTGCGGATCGAAACTAACCAACATGATTTTATTATTCGAAAGTACCCCAACTACGGATGACCCGTAGAACCTATCTAGCGTAGCACATCAAACAATTCGGTTGGTTGGTTTTGAATGAGCAATTCAGTTTTGACTTAACGGGATGGTTTTGGCCAAACATGTCACACATGGTGTGTATTTTTTTACGTCTGGGTTATATTAAAATTAGCAAGAAGTTAGTAAAAGCAATTACAAAATAAAATTAAGTAAAGGATTTTGGATTTAATTGGACCTAAAAACCTTACAATTTTTATTTCTAGAAGAAAATAAAACATTGACAATTTGATTAGATAAATCTTTTTGAAGCATCTTCTTATTCTCAAAAATTTTATTGTTACAAAACTGCCATAATTTCAGATTTTGGTGTAATAATTTCAAATTGAGGTGTTAATTTCGAGTTGTGAGGTTTGTGTATGTTAGATTATTTATGAAATAAATGGGTTTGAAGGTCTCATTTATTTTCGTGTATACCTCTACTTTCTGAGCAACAATACGGCTATACAGGAGAGTAGGTTGAAGCCTATCGCATCGAATTTTTTGGAGTTATTTTTGGGTTGCTTCTCTTCTGTTTAGTCCCATTTTTACTAGTTCTATTCTTTATCTTTGGTTATAGGTTCCTCTCCTATGAACTTGATATCTTGTATCCTATCCATGGTTAGAATTGGCATTTAATAAAGGGTTTAGAATAGAAGAATGCATCAAATTATTACGGGATTTCTATTGTATGCATTCAACTAATCAAACTATTACGGGATTTCTATTATATGCATTCAACTATTTGTATGTGTATTTAATATATCTAACCGGATAAAATGCTCATTTGATGTAATGTACCGGCTAGTAAGTCCATGTCACCGGTAAAACTCAATTTCTTGTCACGTCATCATCCACATGGCACAACACGTCAGCAGTACATACAATAGACTTCGAACAATAGTTGGGTACATACAATAGAATTCCAGCCAAATTACCCCTAAAGATGAGCGAAACCTGCAACTTCCGGCCATGGTCCAAAATTAGTTAATCCAAGTGTTAAAACATAGTTTCTATTTTTTTCAAATGTTTTCGGATGTAGTGGCTATGCAAATTTCTACTACGTACAATTTGTTCCCTGCCTGTGCAACTCACAAACAGTTCCGAAGCAAACATAAATTAACTACTCAGACCCAAATCTTCCTAAACCCCATTCCGCAAAGTACAGGTTGATTTTTTCTTCCAATACAATAGGCTACATATCAGTTGTTTAAGGAATTAAAGAAGAAATGTCATTTTGTGGATGGGATAATCCAAAAGCAGTGATGGTAAAATTTAGTGATTAAATTATCAGAGAGATTCCCACAGACAAATCATCCGGATGTCCCTGTCTGATTCATCACCATTTGCAATTTTTTTTTACAACTGACTTTAAAATTTAAAATAATTACATATATAAAGTCAAGTTTTAATAAGACAAGATATATAACATGGAGCCTTAGTTGCGATGCGATGATTCATTTTTGTTGATATATAATCATCTTGAAATATCATCAACAATTGGATGCATCATTGGCACTTCTCAAGCTATGAAGCAAAAAAAATACCTTGCTTTTTTTTATATAATAAAAATATTATAACAAAAAACAATGTTAAAAAGAGTATCAGTAAATTAAGCAATAGATAGGTTCCCAAAGACAAATCATCAAACTCCAATTTCCTGGAATGCATAGTCCCTGTCTAATTATCATCATTTGCAATTGCAATTGCAATTAAACTGAATTTAAACTAGATTATTATGATTATGAAAAACGAAAACTAGTTGTTGAAGGAAAACAAAATCCTGAAAGTTGAAACTTGAGGAGAAACCAAACAAAATATGAACACTTGGTCAAACAACTTCAATTTTGACTTCAATAAAGTCAACTCTTCCATCTTCTTCAACAATTCCAATTTTGAATAAGATAATTCATTTGCTATTTAGGGGTTTTCACACGCCATATGGTAATCTTTTATCCGATTCACACTTTGCACCCTTAACTCATACATAACCTTCTTTTAGTAGTCATATGAGAGCTCCACATCTATAAAACGAAATTGACAACAATATTGGTTTTTAAACTAAAACAACACAAATTCATAACAAAACGTCAAATATAATCCAACATTCATGCTTAAAATAAACCGAATTGCATGTTATAACAATGACAAAAAATTAGGTTAAAATTACATTATGAGGGGAAAAGGTTGGTATGGGGTGGGTAGTTGACCTTATTTAGATTGTACGTAGTAGAAATTTGCATAGCCACTAGAACATACATCCAGAAACATTTGAAAAAAAATAGAAACTACATTTTAATACTTGGATTAACTAATTTCAAACCATGGCAAGAAGTTGCAAGTTTCGCTCATCTTTAGAGGTAATCTAGCCGGAAGTTTATTGTATGTACCCAACTATTGTTTGAAGTCTATTATATGTACTGCTGACAATAAATTGTTTTACCGGCGACATGAATTTGCTAGCCGGTACATTACATCAAATGAACACTTTATCCGGTTAGATACATTAAATACACATACGAATAATTATGTGCATATAATAAAAAACTCGTAATAATTTAATGCATTCCCTTACTCTAAACCCTTTAATAAAAGAAAAAAATAGTCTTGGAACATACATACAAAATAAGGTAAAAATCACCTCCCAATTTATTGTGGTATCTCTACTTCCACCGGTCAAATCAATCAATACCACATATTCTCTTTGTGGTCATTGTTGAACTCTCGTCACCATATGAGTTTGGAGTTTGTCACTTGATTTAATGGTTTTTCGAAGACCATTATTACATCATCTTTAGATATTTTTTTTTTTTAAAAAAATAGTCTTGAAACATACAAAATAAGGTAAAAGTCACCTCCCAATTTATTGTGGTATCTCTATTTCCATCGGTCAAATCAATCAATACCACATATTCTCTTTGTGGTCATTGTTGAACTCTTGTCACCATATGAGTTTGGAGTTTGTCACTTGATTTAATGGTTTTTCGAAGACCATTATTCATCATCTTTAGATATTTTTTTTAAAAAAATAGCAAGTTGAGAAAGCATCATCCAATACTATTATTTACTTCATATCTATATCTATATATATATATATATTTATTATATTATTAGAGTATAGATCAATGGGGAATGGGTAATCTTGAGGGAAGGGGGAAATAAATCTGGACCGTCCGTTAACATTTTTTACGGGCAGTTAACATTCATGAATGTTAACTGACATTCATAGAATGTTAATTAACATTCATAGAATGTTAACGGACGGCCCAGATTTACTTCCCCCTTCCCTCAAGATTGAAGTTTCCCTATTGATCTTTTCCCATATTATTAGTACTATTATTTATATCAATATTGTTATTGTTAACATTATCTCATTTTTTTTTTTATGTATGCGGGTATACTAGAGGTCTTTCTGAAAGTAGTTTTTCTAATATGGGTATGACTGTCTACATCTTACATTTTCATACTGCACTCGACGGGATTAAGTAGTGTTGTGGTCGTTGAAAATCAAAAACTCAATTTTGTACTTAACTGATAACAGAGTTTTAACCAAATTTCTAAATCTGTCGATTATGATCATACATACAAGCCTACAACCCTTTTGTGATTCATGGCAAAATTTAGTTCAAGACACGTATTTAGCCAACGCAATATCTGCCGAAATACAATTTGTTCCAAATTACTGGTTGTTAAACAGGGTGAATGATGACCGGAATATATCTGTATGAATCACGTACAGGAAATAATTCAAGAGAAAATTCAATTCCAATTGAGACACATCATCATGTGTCTTAATTTATTATTAGTAAAATTTATAATAATTCCTTTTTATACATATCAACCTTAAATTCTTAAAATCTTATATATATACTTACTAATATATTATTAAAAGTAATTAATAATCTTCATGTTCGTTACTGAATACTGAAATCGTGTTCGTATTTCATGTATATCAATAACCGTGTTCTTAAAGTTATTTGCTGTTAAAAATGTCAAAAAAGGGTTTTCAAGAACTTAGAAGTTGTTACATTGCGGTTGAAAACAGGTCAGCCCATCCTCTGATCGCGTCAACTCAAGCTAACAAAGCCTATCATCTTGAAATTCTCAAGTTGCTTAGCATCTTCACGCTGCATTGCATCGTTAGTTTATTGAGGATGATTTCAGAAGTCGAGTAAATCAGCTTATACTAGAGACCACCAACGGGGGCTTAACACCTAGAACCCCGAACCTGACCTTGTTATTGTTCAGAATATGAATTATTACAGCTTACACGAGTGTGCACTACGCACCGTGTAATACACAATTAATTATAGTCTAAATATACACATTAATTATGCTTATGTGATTTTATTTTGTTATCTCTTTTTCTAAATTGCAATAGAAGTTTCTAAAATGAAAGAAAACAACATTTACTTTATTTAGATGATATCTTCGCTTACGACAGACACGCCAAATAAATAAATAAATAACTATGTGGTTGTTATTGTTCCTAGATACATCACCATGTGTATAACATGTTAAATACAAAACACGAGGAATTGACGAGTAGGCTGGGCCAGTAGCATGTTGGGTTCAAACCAATGCATGGTTCCCATTCCCAATCGATCTTTGACGTGAGACAGAAATTAAAAATGGAATTTATTATAACCAACTACAACAGTATTCAAACATATCAACTCGTACTATCGTAGATACCTTGTAATCAACTCATAGAGTTGTTTAGAACATAATGGAACTTTTTGTGAGAATGGAGAAAATTAATCTCAACTATTAATTTGATCTAGATAATAATACTCTCAACAGTTTTAAAAATTGAATATCTCACAAACGGCAAGTCAAAAAAATATAAAAATTACCCCATAAAAATCAGCAATTTTTTTCTTTTTGATTAGACATCTCACACGGTATACTTTCGACGAACTTTTTTACTAACGACTAACACATGTGTTACCAACAATTAACACGTGTTAATTGTTGGTAACACATGTGTTAGTCGTTAGTAACACATGTGTTACCGGTTTTCAACCAA
This sequence comes from Logfia minima, assembly GCA_963921325.1. Lineage (NCBI taxonomy): Eukaryota > Viridiplantae > Streptophyta > Magnoliopsida > Asterales > Asteraceae > Logfia > Logfia minima. Next base: position 5,533,424 of record OY992766.1, on the reverse strand, counting down.
AAATAAATAAATAAATAAATAAATTTCATCGAAAGTATATCATGAGGGACGTTTAATCGTAGAGAAAAGAACACTGATTTTTATGGTGCAATTTTTATAATTTTTTGATTAGCCGTTTGTGAGATATTTAACTTTGGCGAAAAATTGGGTTTTACAAAATAGATGGCTATGATTCATTCATTCATTCTCACTAAAATTTCCTTTCTCATTTAAACTCAACCCTTAAAACATAACTACAGTAAATAATTTCCCCCCCTTACTTAGTTAACCCTACATAATACTCGTAATATTTAACATGTATGCAAATCAATTTTGAAGTCTCAAAATAGTTGATGATCTAGATAGACCACATATAAAAGAGCCTGAACCTAAATGTCTAGCCAATATATGCAGTTTTCAAATAGAAACCATAAACTTAGGATATGACATGTGTTGATAGAGGTACGCATCTTAAATACCTTTACATGTTTGATCGCTCGATCATTGTCTGAGCACAGTTTAACGTGTAACAATTGGCAAGATGCAGATGCATGCTACTAACGGCACATATCATTTCCCTAATAACTTGTTAAGTCGAACATATTAAAAAGTCAGAATCATTTTGCATTTGCACGTTCGGGCTTGATGTGAGTTAAACAACCATCATTGTCACCAAACAAATATCTTTACACTTTTCCATCTAGAGGCTCTTAAGTCTTGAGTCTTGAGTCTTGACTATAAATATAGTACAAGTCTTGGTTACTTTAATTAAAAAATATCAAAACAAACATATGATCAACATGGAATCTTTTCCTCTATTTCTATCATTTTTGGGGCTTTTGCTTTCTGTTCTACTCTATAGACACAAAAAAACCAAAAGAAACACTACAAGAAGTATCAAACTATTAGCGCCCGAACCATCAGGCAAATTGCCTATTGTGGGCCACCTTCATCAACTTCATGATCAAGTTCCGCTAGCCAGGATACTAGGAAAAAAGGCGGATGACTACGGGCCCGTTTACTCTATACAGCTCGGTAGTCATCGAGCATTGGTTGTGAGCAGTTGGCAGATTGTCAAGGAGTGTTTCACCACTAATGACAGAAATTTTGCATCTAGACCGAATATGGCAGTAAGCCAGTACATGGGATATAATAGTGCTGTTTTTGCACTAGCACCTTACGGGCCATATTGGCGAGAGATAAGAAAGATGGTCACTTTGGAGCTTTTAACGAGCCAACGTCTTGAAAAGCTTAAAAATGTTCGCAATTCAGAAGTGAAGTACTTAATTAATGAGCTTTCCTTGTTGTGTCTAAAGAATAGGGACCAATCATGCGTTGTGGACATGACCAAGTGGTTTGAGCACGTAACGTTTAATATAATTGTGAGAATGCTAGCAAGTAAAAGATTTTCTAGTGGTTGTAGCGATAAAGCTGGGAATAAAGAAGACTTACAGGTGAAAGAAGCTATAAAGAAAGGGTTGTATCTTAGTGGCGTTGTTGTTGTGTCTGATGTTATTCCAACTTTGGAATGGATGGATATTGGAGGGCATGTGAAAGCGATGAAACAAGCCGGAAAAGAACTTGATGTTGTTCTTGGAAAGTGGGTTGATGAGCATGTTGAGAACAGAAGAGAGTATGATGACGGTGATAAAGAAGCGGATTTTATTGATGTGATGCTGTCAACCCTCTCAAAAGATGTTGAAGTGTTTGGTTACGGGCGTGAAACTATCATCAAAGCAACAACACTGGTTCGTAATCCCGTTTTTTGCTTTCTTTGTAATAAATTTAATTGGCTCTTGAAAGCAATTGCTCTTTTCTAACTGTTTGGTACAGACTCAAATTTGGCAAGTACGGTAACCACAGTCTGACTATATTTAAGGTGGAAAAACCCCATTGACATACAAATGGGTCGATATGGGCTATTTTTTACTTCTAACGGGTCAAATGGGTCAAAACACCATTCAAATGCATGATACCTCCTAAATCGCTTTACTGAATTAAGATTTAGATTATTATTGGAAAAGTATAGTCTTGTAGTCATATTTAACACATTAACTACTATATGATTCAAAAAATAAAAAAGTATTTGTGGGTCATCTCGACCCGCCTATTTCAACACATACTAATGATTTGTGGGTCATCTTGACCAGCCCAATTTGCACCACAAGTAGTCTTCATACTCTAGGCGTAATCATTCTTTTATGAGAAACTACAGATGTCCCATATTTAAATTACAAAAAATAAAAATTGATGGATGCAAGTTGCTCAACTACGCTATGCAAATTGTTTTTGTAGATTCTCATCTTGACGGGTTCAGAAAGCACTGCTGAGACGCTAACATGGGCACTCTCTATACTATTGAACAACCCTGACATCCTAAAAGCAGCCCAGCAGGAGCTCGATGACCATGTAGGAAGAGGTAAATGGGTTGAAGAATCAGATATCAAAAAACTAACATATCTACAAGCCATAGTGAAGGAAACACTCCGAATGTACCCACCAGGTCCCTTAGCAGGACCTCGTGAGGCCGTTGAGGACTGCAATATCGGGGGCTATCATGTCTCCAAAGGGACCCGTCTGATAGTCAATGTATGGAAGCTACATCGGGACCCACAAGTATGGTTGGATCCTGATGAGTTTAGACCAGAGAGATTTCTGGAGGAACATTCGCACATAAACTATCAGGGCCAGAACTTTGAGTACATTCCGTTTAGTTCTGGAAGGAGAATGTGCCCTGCAAGCACATTTGCTTTGCAAGTAATTCACTTGATACTAGCTCGGCTACTTCAAGGGTTTGACTTGTCAACCCCGATGGGGAAGCCTGTGGATATGAGTGAGGGTTTGGGCATTTCGTTGCCTAAGGTGAAACCACTTGAAGTGATCATCAGTCCACGTCTTTCTTCAGAGCTCTACCAAAATCCTTGAGACTGAAAAAACATACATGAAATGTATATAAACGGACCTCAGACGCATATAATAGTAAGACTGTATGTAGCCGGTTACTTCTGCTATGAAGTATTCTTACTATAGAATTGTTCAAACTTCAACTTTTATGCCTATGCAAGCTATGTTATATAGTCTATGTATAACATTTCAACTAGAAGTTAATGAAATTCTTAGGACTACTTTTATACAATTGCATTAGATCTGATACCAGTTATACAAGACACGATTCAGGAAAGCTTGTAACTTCTACTTCGTGATTAAATTGCTCTCATTCCTTCCCTTAGAGAAAAGTTTCAATTGGTCGGTATCATCTTACTATAAATCCCACATATAAACATTGACCTATAATGGATAAAGTTACCGTTTGAAGATAGTAGCAATCAGCCAATCCCTTCTAGAAAATTGATGAATATATGGGTATCTGATATGAAAAATCTGTTGGAAATTCCTATAAATCGCTTTATTTGTTTTTTTAGAGTTTATTGTTTCGTGATGAGTTTAACTTTAACTTTTTTATATTGTATGGGTTAACTTTGAAATTTTCTATTGTATGATGTAAACCTTCTAAACCTCTCTATTGTATGTAATATTCCATTTTCGGTCATTCCAAAAAAGGAAACTTTCCTTTTTAGTCAAGGTCAAAAAAGGCAAGTCAACATATAGTAGAGAGGTTTAGAAGGTTTACATCATACAATAAAAAATTTTAAAGTTAACCCTATACAATATAAAAAGTTTAAGTTAAACGCATCATAAAACAATAAACTTTTTTTTTTCTATCTAAACTCTTTTGAAGTTAATTTAGATAAAAATATAATTTAACTATAATTATGATACAATAGTTGATAGTAGATTCTGTAGTAAATAGTTTGAAAAATACTATTATAAGATTATTATAGTTTTAATAATAATATAGACAGAAAAATGGGTGTAGAAATAGGGACACGATAACAAGTATAACAAAAAATAGTTTAATAAACGTAATCGGAAAAAATAGAGGTATGTGTTTAACACAATTCTCTTAAAATAGATTTTTCGTCTATACCCCAAAGTACAACGATCAAAGCAGTTATACAGCCGGACACTTACCTGATGGTAAAGCGGAACGAGATGAGACATAATCTTCACTTAAAATCATAGCGTTTCGTGCGTGTGTGTATGAATTTGGCTTTACAGTCTTTCGAATGGAGGTGGAAGTGGAATTTGGATTATTTTTCTCCGGTCATTCTCTCAATTGAGTCTAAGATCCGAATTTATACAAAGAAAATCGACTTCATCTTCAAATTGTAGTAATTATATGAAAAATACTAGTATAATATTATCATAATTATAATAATCCTAGAAAAAAGTAAAACCGATTTACAAAATCGTTTTTGAAATGAATAAGATACAAGAAATATTTTATTAACAGGAATTGATATCAAATTAATTCCATAAATAAAAAACTAGAAGATTATGAAAATTCGTAAAAAAAGGCCATGCATGAGCTCGAGAATTTTGATGTTGCATTCGTGTCCGCAGGTCGCGCGGGCTTGCACTTGTTACAATGCTCGAATCCAATCTTCTCGAAATTTGCACCCCCAGCGCGCGCAGGCAAGTGAGTAAAACACACCGTAAGAGATCACACCTTGACCTCCACTATTGAACTTATAAATTGCTTAAAATTTGGTCTAATTTTCGATGTCGGACAAAGTCTTATTAGCTTCCATCTCCATTTCAAGTACCGTATTTTGAGAGTTGATATCTCATTCACATTAACTCCGTTTTGGACATATTTTAGGTCATTGCGAAGCTCTCATCAAGGAGTATGCAAACCCACAAAGTATTACTTGTATATGCGATATATACACATATTTTTATATGTCTAAAGTTGGTGAAAACTCATGTTTTCAACCAAATTTTTCAATAATCCCCCACATGAATGGAGATCGATCGAAAAACACACAAAACATTCCCTCTAAACTTTCAACAATTGAATCTTGCAAATGATAGGTATGTGCTACCCTTTGAACCCTCCCTTATGAAACATACTTAGTCTCCTAGCTGTCAGTAGACGCGATGTCTTTGAATTGAGCTACTGTTTATGTAGACGAAAACACATTTCACAAAGGATTCTCCCTGACATGGTCAAGTCCTCATAGTCATGTTCGTTATGGTCCTGAACACTAATCTGGTTCTTCAAGAGCTGTTAGGAATTGCGCCCTCCCACAATTTCGAAGCGACCACACTTCTCTCTCACATAGGTAATTATTTACAATAACTTAATTTATTGTAATTATTCAGAAATCATTAAAAGCCATATGCTAAGCCTCTTATCACTATCACTGTTTTATATCAGAATGGACTATGAAGTTCATCAACTCCCTTAATGGTTTATTGGAAGTACACAAGCTCCCTCATTGTGATTTCCTTTAACTTATACACTTAGGTTGTCCTTTTGAATCCATATCTTGGGATCTCCAATCAACATAGTAAAATTCTTCTTTGTATAAACTTTTTATTGAGGGCTTTAGTCCAATTCCACAACTTGATCTCGTCATTCAAGCTTATGGTTGTTGGATCCAAAAATTTATATCTTTAACTTCCCAGAGTTTATCAAGATAACTCTAATTGAGATAAGTTGTTCTAATAGTATTATGTTTTCACCACATACGATGTGGTGGATAATCTCGTGCAATATCAATCTAAATTGATTATCACAATTCATACATGATTGTTGCACTAGTTATGTCGTTTAAGAAGCTCGACTTCTAAGGTTTTTCACAATACAACTCTCTCTACTTTAACTGTTCATATCTACACTTGTACAATAGATAAGTAATTTGAGTACTTGGATCACGATTGGATATCTTCCATACTATCGTAATACTCTTATCTTTTACTTTTATAACAGTACTATTATCTTACTTTGTACTTAGTCAAAACTTGCTCTTTATGACCCTTATATACATCATTAAGTCAATATAGAAATGTCTATCTTTCTTAATGACCTACGTATACTTCATCAAATGAGTTATAATGATCCTTGTGCGCAAAACCTGATCAAACAGATTTCGGATCTTTCCATATCAAAATGCAAGACACCCCCACATTTTTATATTATTCTAGGAACTTTCTTCCTTTTTTTTAAAGAATGTCTATTATAGTCTCATACAAGAGCTATTATCGTATCTTGACTTCCCCATCATGTCATGCATATTTTCATCTTTTCATTACCTTGACATATGATGCAATATAGATGTCATTAGAAAGTTAACAAAACTCTATATCATTTGTCGGACCCCCAAGACGCGTGGCAGCGGAAGGTATGGGGTGTCATGGGGGCGGCGACCAAATCAAATATCACAACACAAGAGTTACAACAAACGACCTCTATATGAGACGTTTTCAAAAATCATTACATTACAAACTTAAAAGTGTTTACATAAAAGCTAGGAGTTCGCATCCGATTCGTAGAATCACATAACTATTATTACAAAATATAGTAAATGCAATCTAATTCCTTGGTTGGTTCAAAATATGCGACTCGAGCTATTGCTTCCAAAGCATCCTACTGCGGCTGGTCACCTGAGAATACATACTAAAAGAGTCAACATAAAGTTGGTGAGCTCATAGGTTTGAAAACAATTGATATTATATTGTATGGAACGTGTGGAACACAAGATTTCCTGTTTGTATCATCCAACAATGATAGTAATGTATTACAAAAATGTAAAAGAGGTGTATATTGTTGCCATGAGCCCATAGTTTGAGCTTAACTGTGGTGTCGGGTCACAATCAAGTGCCACGATCGTGGTGCCTCCCAGCGAGTGCCTAATCCAACACTCGTAAGAACAAATGATAATGCGTCCGTTTGACCAGTTAGCGCGACTAACCCGGACGGGGGAGTCAATCCCAAATAGTACTATTCATTAACATTCACGCTATAACGATACTAACAAACTATGTGTGGGGGACTTTCAGGATTAGTTAAATAACTCATGCAACCAATATATCGTGTTTTGTACTTGCGTTCACATAAAATAGCAGTTGTTAAAAGCAGTTGTATGTATTCTCACCCCTGAGTGGAAATAGTGGAAAAATGGGCTATGAAACTCACCTGATATTAGCCTGTTACTTAGCAAATAACAAGTAGCAAGCAATTCGTATTCCCAATAGAAATCTTCTAACGCCCTAGACGTATAAGATTGTGTAAGTAGATGTCTCAAAAGACCATCTATAGTGATTGTATAAGTGGAGGGTTAATGTCCACTTATAAGTTAGTAGTTCACTTAACTAGTATGTCCGTTCTTGTTTACTTATCGAAAGACGTGTACGAAACGTTGGTGAAAGTTGTTAAAACATAACGTTGAATTGAGTGGTAAGTGGGTGAAACCCACGAATGACGGGGGTCCGGGGGCAGTGCCCCTGATGGCGGGGTCCAAGGGGTGGCAACCCCTGGTGGGGTCCAAGGGGCAAGGCCCCTGGCTGGGGTCGAGCTGCCAAGTCAGCGCGAAAAATTTTTATTTCAACCTACATCTCTTTAGTAAAAATGCTTTGATTCTGGGTTTTTAGCGACACAAGGCTTGTGTCGCTAATGTGATCTTGGCGACACAATATTAGTGTCGCAAGTGAGGTTTCGGCGACACAAGGTTAGTGTCGCTAAGGTGGTTTCGGCGACACAAGGATAGTGTCGCTAAGGAGGTTTCGGCGACACAAGGATAGTGTCGCTAAGGTGACGGTTCAAGGCTATAGCGACACAAGGATAGTGTCGCTAATGACTACTGGGCTTCAGCGACACAAGGACCAAAACAGATCAGTTTTTCCAATTTTATTTCGTAATCTAAATGTTCGAGAAAAAATCCAAGAAAAATATATGTTGTTTCTTATTATGTTAGGTACTTAAAATAATTTTTATAGAATTTTTAAACGAGTTTAACTATTTATAAAAATTATGGATTCTCACAAGGGTCAAAAAGTAGCCAATCAGGAGACATGCAAGGTGATTGAGTTTCTGGGCAGAATGCGTGCGTTTTTGGATAGGGTCATCTGAATGACTATTCTTCTCAACGAAATTTATGAACTTTTGGCGGTGGTTTCAAGTCTTTTAGAGATGTAAATCTCGAGTTATGACTAAAACAATGAGAGACAAATTTCTGTCTTTTTACCCAGCCCGCCTACATGTTTTTGTAAAAATCATTTCAGGTATCAAACGAGCTCCAAAAATTATGAGACCAGTGGAAAATGAAAGATAACTTCTTAAACTTAATTTTAGCCCTTTGAATCGTTTATTTTGGTCAAGTTTTGAGGTAGATATCACCTCCCAAAGTTAGACAAACTTTCTGGCCGGATTGCATGCAAAGTTCTTGCATGTTTAAAGTTATGAAAAACGATTTTTATGTAATCTTTTGGACATATATTAGTTAAGTGAGCACTTTAACATGTTTATAGATGAATTACAAGTATTATAAAAGAGTTATATGTTCTTACAAGATTGAAAACCGATTGAAATGGAGAGGAAGGTGAGGAAGAGCTTGATTTCTTGACTTTTCTTTGAAATTATGGTGGCGGTTTGTGGTGGTGGAGTGGTGGTTGGTGGTGGTGATGAGGTGGTTGATGGTGGTGGAAAGATGGCAGATTTTTAGAGAGAGGGAGAGAGTTGAGAGTGTAGAGAGAAGGAGGAGAGAATTTGGTGTGGGTTGTGTGTGTGAAATGAGGTGTAGGGGAGGTGTTTTGTGGGGTGGGCTTGGGCTTATTTGGGGTGGGCTTCTTGGGTCAGCCCAAGCCGAATTGGGCCTGGCCCAAAAATGTTTCGGGCTCGTGACTCGTTTTCTAAACTTCGTGTTTCGTTCCCCGTTCGTTTAAACGTTAATTTGCGGTTTAAAAAGTCGATAATTTACGTTGAGCTTTTGTATAAGCTTTTAAATTTGTGAATAATATTCGGGATAAGTAGGTATTCTTAAAATATTAAATTGAGTCACAAAAGTATATTTCGGGTGTCGGGCTCGGTTTGCGCGTTTTTGTCGCGTTTGATACGTTTTAAACAAAACGTCAAAGTTTTTCGTGTATTATTATTTGAAATAATAATATAAGGTATATAACCACCATTTTAACTATAAATATGATTACGTTATCCATGGAAAGTTTTCACCAACGTCGTATAAATGGTCGGACCACGTCCGGTTGTTTCGCGTAATTACGAAAAATTACGAAAGTGTAATTCAAACAATTACGTAAGTGTACATACACACATATACAAATAGTTGCAAATAATCACAAGTACTTAGCCTAATACAGAACTAAATACACGAAATTTGGGTTCTAGTTTAAGGTAATCATTACCCTAAAGGGTCGGGTGTCACATCATTAGGTTTTGAACTTTCCCTTATTCAGAGCAATTCTTAGTTATAATCTAGGTTTGACCTAGAATAAAGATGCACCACTCGAATAGGTGCTCTTATAACTGAGCTCTACTTATGAATTTTAAACCCAGAGATTATATAACAAAAGATACACATCTTTATGTCTATGGTTATTCACAGATTTTATTTAACCAAATTCTATATTAATCATGGAACAATCTTGCATCATTGTCTCAACTAATTTGGTTTTACGACATATCAAATTCTTTTTAATATTGAATGATATATATCGATGTTGTTTGCATAATTTCCTAACATATTGGAGTATGTGACATTAACTTTAATCACTGCAAATGATTATAATTTACTACTCCAAGTCTAGCATGCGATAGACTTCAAAGACCTAAGCATATGAATGGAAGATGCATCATTCCGACTCATAGCCTTTTTAATTACAAGGAATCGTGTCTATATTTCTTGTAATATCATCATTATGTTTAAACAAAATTGATCTTATAACTCTAATATCCTAAATAAATGGATATTATAACAATCTCATTTATATGTTCTCCTTGACACAAGACACATATTCAACTCATCATTCAGTTTTTCTATCATTCGGAATTAAATAAAATTTAATTGATGTCTGAGTTAGCACCAAATTTATACAGATCTTTCAATGAAGTTATTATATCTAAAATTGGTGAGAACAATATTTCATTATCTAACTGTAATGAATCATATTATTGTTTTATCGTATTATAGTCAACCCGCCTATGTATCAATACCAATTAATTATGATAATTCTCATGTGCAATGATCATAATTCTCTTTGGTTAATATTGGCACTAGGCATTGTCCAGTCAATTTAGATGTAATGCAATAATAGAATATGATTATTCTATACTTAGATGAAAATAACAGTAGATTCATTTACCACTAATGAGGAAGAAAACTTCCTTTCAAGAATCATGTCAGATTCAGAAAAAGTAGATAGACAATATATGTATTATAAAGCATTAATAATACAATTAATATTTCATCAGAATCAAAGTCATGCATAAACGTGGACACATTTCTTAATCATGAACACATTATATCGTGATGTGTTTAATTTTATGACTTTATTTATTTGAAATTTTTCGAAACTTGACACATTTTCTTAATCATGAATACATCCTATCGTGAGGTGTTCAATTTTATGACTTTATTTATTTGAAATTTTTCAAAGCTTGACACATTTTCTTAATCATGAACATATTCTATCGTAATGTGTTGAATTTTATGACTTTATTTTGTTTGAAATGTTTTGAACCTCGATACATTTTTCTATTTGTCATAAGTCAACCCATGGGTTATTCCACATAATGATAAATTAACAAAAACATTTGGTTGTATAGTTTCAAAAGAAGCTAACTTTGGATTCAATAATAAATATAGTACTATGAAGTTTCTTTTATTACACAAAAATCCAAAACTTTTCTAAATAGTAGTTCAATGATTACATTATTAAAACTCTAGACAAAATTATAGAGAAAAGTGTTCTACTTTAATTCTCATCATCATCATTCGATATGTCTATCACCTCATCTGATATGTTCAAAACTTCAATGACATCATCATTAGATAAGTCATCTTCATGATCATCAGATATTTCATCATTATACTTATGTCCTTCGTCTATATGGACTCGAAATAATCCTCCACAATACTTCCCCTTGCACTAAACCCTAAAGGTCCATTATTGTTATCGATAATAAATCCATTATTCAAAAGTATGGAGTATCCATCTGTAGTCAACTTGTTAACAGATATAGTTCCCTTAGTAATGAAGGAAACATGAATGACATCCTTCAAAAATAGAGTATATTCGGTACACAAATCAAGTTCCATCGTCCTAACTCCGATATCTGGTGTATGATGGCCATCTACAAGTGCTAAGTTTTTTTGAAGGGCTTTATATTTAATAAAACTCAATCTTGAACTACACGCATGAGTAGTTTTCCCAGACATCACAAACCATCCTCTAGCAGCAATCACTATACCAGGATTGTAAATTCCGGAGATAGTTCCTATAGTAGTTACATCGCTTTGCGGTGTCAACGTCGATTCTCCCGAATTCTCAGCATCCACAAACCGAAAGTCACGTTTCATCTGACAGTAAACCGCTATAGAAATTAATAACCTTTCACAGAACAATAATCAAAATTACTTCTTCTAGAGTAGTAAATTACTAATGCACTTTAACTTTTATTGAAATCAATAAAAACAACTTCTTCTTGAGTAGTATCATATTTATTAATTTATGATTTCACTTTGAACTTAAACAAGAATTTACATCAATATAAGATATTTATAATCATACCAAGTCTCAAATTAAACATCATTATCTAATATAAATCGAGACTTAATAAACTCATATAATAAAATTATTCAATTATATCAAATTTGTTATATAACCTTGTTTACACTTTCAAACCATTATAGGTGGTAAAATAAGCCTAAATGTTTAATTCTAAGCTATTTTGAACTTTTAAAATAGATTTATGGGTAATTATGGGCTTAAAATTTTTTTAAAGTGACTATTGTTGAGCTGAACTAAAAAATATCAATGAGTCTATATGAATAGTGAGGGACTCAACATTGAGTACCCATTGGACAGTTTCCATTTTTTTTCGTTTTTTAAATGTTCCTTTTTTCGTTTTTAAATGTTTTTTCCCGTTTTTTTTCGTTTTAAAGGTTTTTACGTTTTTGTCATTTTTAACGTTTTTTCGTTTCTTTCAATTTTTAAACGTTTTTTTTCTTTCGTTTTTCCTCATTTTTTCATTTTTAACGTTATTTCGCTTTAAACGCTTTCGTTTTAATCGTTTTTGTCATTCTTTCGTGTTTGTCGTTTTTTATTAGTTTTGTATGTTTTCATTTTTTAAACGCTTTTTCATTTTTAATCATTTTTCATTTTTGTCATTTATCATTTTTTTTTTTTTTTTTTTCATTCTTTTGTGTTTTTTTGCATTTTTCATTCTTAAACGTTTTTTCGTAATGTATTTGTCGCATTTTTCAGGCGGTGATGTTTTGTTGAGATTTAGCGAAGCGCCGGACTATCATAACGGCGTATGATGCTCACGTGACGACATTATTTATGTCGTATAAGATTAGTGTTTCTTAAATTTTTTGTTTCATAATTTGTCCGTTTAAATTCGAGCCCGTTTTGACTCAAACCCGTTTTGATCCGGCTATCTAAACCCGTCTACCCGCCTGTTTTACAGGTACTAAACCATATAATAAAATTATTCAATTTGCAAGCATCTCAATGTTAATACGTTTGACCAAACTTTTAAAATCCATCCGGAAAGTTTAAAAGAAAATTGTTAACTTTCTAATAATTAAAACCCATAACACCAAATTTACAAAAGAGTGTATCCATCAAGTAACCTTCTAGAAGATGGTTACCATGTGACTTCTTTTTCAATTATCGCCATTTCACGAGTACTTATTAACCTTTCAAAACATGTTTTGCGTCCATTACATAATAACATTTCTTTTGAAGTTGCAATAAATAACATTTATCAAACTTGCTTTTAAAGCGTTATACAAGTTCTAAAATATGAAATCTAGCATGTTTTATATACAAAACTATCTAAAATCTTGTTTAAGATAAAGGTTGTACATATAAAATCTAGCATGTTTCATATAATAACCTATATGATAAGTAAGTTAATATAAATGGTTCTTAGAAGTACCATCCGAAAGTACCTAAATTCCATTTGACTACTCGTAAAAAATTATATGAGTAGATATTCCAATAAGTAAAATACTTATAATCCTAATAATACATTGGCTCAATATAAGTGGATCAAGTTTCAAAACGGTTCATCTTTCCTTTAACAAATACTCATCATATATGGTATCAAAGACAACCTTTTTTAATGGTTTTCAAAATTATATGATTTGTACTGAATTTTCAAAATATGTAACGCTATATGACTAGTCGCAAAACTCATCAGATAGCCATGTTAAGCGAACTTTCCAACACATAAAACAATTATAACCAATATGTCTGGTTAAACACTTTCAAAGTTAATGGTTATATATTACACGTACACCAAATTTGACCAAGTTTATTATTAGTTCAAACTATTTTACAAATCAAGGGTTCAACACAATACATATACCGATTCATTTAAAGCGTATAGGAAATCTTTAAAATCTGAAATCTAGCATGTTTCAGATTACAATTTCGTTAAGAAAATTATAAAATACCGACTTACCGAAAATCGTTGTCCCAATCAACTCTGAATTTTGATCATAAAAATTTCCGATTCTATTTAATAAACGTAAATGGAAACGACCGAGACCTAGTTCTCTTGGTTCCCTTCTGCCTATACTTGCCCCATAGTAACTTGAAATCGTAAGCATCTGAAAATTCGCAAAAGCAGGTCATGCGCGAGCTCAAGAATTTCAGTGTTGCATTCGTGTCCGCAGGTCGCGCGGGCATGTATTGGTTCACAAGCTTGAACTCAGTTTTCCAAAATTTGCCCCCCCTCCCCCCTCCACGCACGCAAGGGAGTAAAACACACCATAATAGATTACACCTTGACCTTCATAATTGAGCTTATAAATTGCTCAAAATTTGGTCTAATTTTCGATGTCGGACAAAGTCTCATTAGTTTTCATTTCCGTTTCAAGTACCTTACTTTGAGAGTCGATATCTCTCATTCACATTAACTCCGTTTGGGACATATTTTAGGTCGTTACGAAACTCCCGTCAAGGAGTATACAACCCATAAAGTATTATTTGTATATATAATATATATACATATTTATTTATGTCCAAAGTTGATGAAAACTCATGTTTCCAACCAAATTTTCCAACAGATTCATAGTAATGTCACCTGTGGGTAACAAAAGTACGTCGAAATGATTCTGTGCTGTGCTTAAAATAAAAATAATCATATTAACACCTTGAAGTAGGGCGTTTAGAAATCTGCTTTCTTCCTAAGTTAGATTGTACCAAGAGTGGCTTGTAACAATTCCATTGTGGAGCTGTATAATGTTTGGTAAGAAAACTCAGTTACCTGTCAATGTAACAAATTCATTCACGTTTTTTTCTCTTAAATTAAATTCAGTGAATATTAAGAAATAATGTTTTGGCACAAAAAGAAAAAGAAAAATAAAAGAAAAAGGAAAAACTTACTAGAAAACAGTCGTTGCCATCATCAGAGCCGGAGTCAAATAGAAGCTAGAGGTAGCCCTCGCTACAGATTCGTTTGGTATGCAAAGTGTTAATTTTTGAAAAAGAGGTAATTTTATTAGCAATGTTATAGATACAAATAAATTGTGCTACCGATTCAATATATAATTAGTCCGTTTTGCACATTATTTATTTAGAAACTACTAATTATACCATTTTTTATGAAGTTGTATGTGCTTATGAATTTTTTTACTTAATACTATAAATAAAATCTTGCTATGGGTCACTTGAACTTCTGAATTCGCCACTGCCCATTAACACTCTTTCTCGGGTTGTTAGCTTTCACCGGCGGTCCGGATCGAGGGCATCCTTTCCCATTCTCCTACTTCTATATATTTTTAACCATGTTGTATTTTCTCAGCAAAGTTTTAACTTTCGTTTTCAAAGAAGTTTTAAGGTTCGTCTTTAAGGTCCAAGGTTTCAGATTGGGTTTCCGTTCGGTAGTTCATGTAGCTTTCTTAGGTCATGGTGGTGGGTGTTTCAGGTGATTTATGTTGGTGGTTTTCGGGTGATAGTGTCAGGTGGTTTTTGGTGGTTTCGGCAAGTTACAGATCGTAGTTGTAGGTGGTCTCAGGTGGGGTTCGAGTTTCGTGTTTCAAGTGATTTCAGCTCAGGTGGTTTCAAATGTTTTAGGTTGTTGTTACGGGAAGTTTAAGGTCGTGGTTTTAGGTGGTGGTTCCGGGTGCCCGGGTGGTATTAGGTGGTTTCTGGTAGTGGTTTTGGGTGGTTTCTGGTGGTGGTTCCGGGTGGTATCAAGTAGTTTTAGGTGGTGGTTTTCGGATTGTTCCAGTTGGTGGTTTCGTGTGGTTTCAAGTGGTGTTACGGGTGGTCATTTTAGGTAGTTTCAGGTGGTCTTAAATTGCATTTTTAGGTGATGTCAGGTGGGTCAGGTTTGCTAGTCTGAGGTGGCTTCAAGTTGTTCTCAATGGCAAATTGGCAAGTGAGTGGTTCTAAGTGGTCCCATCTCAGTGATCCTGGAATGTTTAGGGTGTTCTGTCCGGTGGTTTTAGTTTTGTTGGTTTAGACATTTCACCATGTGGCGGTAGAATAATGGGTTTTAATGGGGTTTTTTCTCCGCTAAGTGTCACTGCACCTCACAATACTGCCATTCAATCTGATTGTGTCGGCGGAATTGGTTAGTTTGAAGTTCCGGGTAGGTTTTGACTTAGGTATCAAGGTCATGGTCGATTTTTATCCATCACCATATCTTCCACTAGGTGATTGCCCTTAAGTGATTTTGTGTTGTGTGGGGTTTAGTTGGCGGGGCATGTACTATTGAATCATTGGTTTGTTATTCTCATTTAGAGTTGTTTTGGTTAATGGTGGGAGGACGTGTTGGTTGAAATCAAGATATAGAGTCATTTCGGTATGGTGTGGAGTCGTTTTAGTTAGACTTTAGCTTCTAAGTCTTAATTAATTATGATATTGTAATTTCTAGCATTTTGTTAATTTTTTTTATCAATATATATTATTGCTTTTCAGAAAAATATATAAAATTAATAGCAGTATGTTATGGTAAGGAGATATTTAGTGGCAGATATTCATCCTAATTGAAGGTCAAAGACATTGAACAATATTTTGTCGAGAAAGTCAAACTTTGGTGGTCTTATCATGTACGTCCAAATATAGTACTGTCCAAGTCAAGGGCCAATCCACGTATTAGATTTCCTAACGGAACCGTTGAGCTAACCTTTTAACATAATGAAACGTTCCTTTGTTGATCTATTTAATCATTTATTCCTTTTATTAATAAAAAATATACTAAGTAGATAAACTAAATTTGTTGGATGAGCGTTGTGGCTCCTGAATGGGTTGCAAGTTAGGTCGGTGGGATTTGTGTCGACCGATTCGAGTTATCTGACATGAAGTGGATCGATTGATTTTAAAACAGATTTTGAGGTTAAAGTTGGTCAAAATTAGCCCTTTATCATATAATCCATTTAAATAAGGGTCCTACTAAATGAACACCAAAAATACTAAATAGATACTAGTCAAACTAATATTACTTGGGAGTGTCTAAATGTACCCTTTATTTTCACTAAAAAAAAACGTTAAAAAAAGAAAAAAACGTTAAAAAAAGAAGAAGTAAAACGTAAAAAAAATGAAGAAAAACGTAAAAAAAGAAAGAAAACCGGAAAAAGTAAAAATATAAATTATTAGTATAATAATATTTGGATAAGTAAAACAATAAAGTTTCTAATCCCATTGAAAATATCAACTAACTTTAACAAATTTTTTTTTTTCGTTTTTTCTGCATTTTTCTTCCTTTTTTTCGTTATTTTTGTTTTTCTTCCGTTTTTTACGTTTTTTTTTGTTTTTTTTACGATTTTTTTCATTTTGCTTCAGTTTTATGTTTTCTTCATTTTTTTTTACGTTTTTCTTCGGTTTTCTATAGTTTTCTTTATTTTTTTTTTACGTTTTTCTTCGTTTTTTACAATTTTTTTCGTTTTATACGTTAGGCTTCGTTTTTTTATGTGTTTCATCTTTTTCTTCGTTTTTTTTACGTTTTTCTTTGTTTTACTTCGTTTTCTTCATTTTTTTTACGTTTTTTCTTCGTTTTGCTTCTTTTTTCTAGGTCTTATTTTTTTCATAAAAACGAAGAAAAACGTAAAAAAACGTAAAAAACGAAGAAAAACGAAATAGAAAAGGAAAAAACATAAAAAAACATGAAAAATTAAGAACAACGTATAAAACGAAGAAAAACACTAAAAATGAAGAAATGCGGAAATAACATTAAAAAAAAAGAAGTAAAACGTAAAAAAAAAAAAGAATAAAAACGTAAAAAAAAAAACATAAAAAAACGTTAAAAAAAGAAGAAATAAAACGTATAAAAAGAAAGAAAACCGGAAAAAGTAAAAATATAAATTATTAGTATAATAATATTTGGATAAGTAAAACAATAAATATAAATAATGGTTGAGATAATCATTTGAAAAATTTTAAGAAAAATAAAAAGTGAAAATACAAATAATTAGTATAATAATTAATGTCATACTAAATCATTATATCATCATTAGTGTTCTAAAAGTGAAATTAATATCCTACTAATCATTATATCATTATTAGTGTCTCAATAGTGAAAATAAAGGGTACATTTAGGTACTTCCTTAAATAAACGAGTGAAATTGGCATTCATGTGATAACAATTTCAATACGTTGTGTTGTTATCATTTTTTACCCATCAAATAAAGTTTATAGTTTAAACTTTTATTAAAATAAATAAATGCAACCTTCTTTAATTTATTTATAAGCCAGTTGCGAAACATATGATATATCACAATATCAAATATATTTATTATATGAATCGTTATTTAAAATGTCATCTGTAATTGAATTGATTTTATTTTATTTTCTATTTAACATGTTATATCTTATATGAACTCTGCATTGAATGGCATCTCCTTTTTTAAAATGTTACTTACTAAATGTACAAAGAACTAGAAGGGTCAAAAATAATTATGAGAATACTTCGTTAAGTTACGTACATTTAAATTAAAGATTCGTCCTTTATACGTAACATGAGAATGAAAAACTTTCCCATTTACATTTAGAGTCGAAAATGTCATATATAATTCTTCCATCTTCATGTGATTGTCTATCTTTAAAGTTTTGATTGTCTCAATAACAGTACACTAATAATTTTAGCAAATCAAAATATGTTTTAATTAGTAAATATGAATTTATGCAGTTTAATAATTGCTAACTCTGTATCACTTATATAACATTATCAAACGAGAATAATACATAACGTCGAATAGTCAAATAAGTGAATTCCAAAAGAAAGTAATATAAAGAAAGGTAAACATAACAGATAAAGTCAAGATTCAAGAAAAGATGAATCGTGTCTTCTATTAAGAGGTGAATCTTGAAGCAATCATTGTCATTGTAACTGCTTTGTTTGAACTTACCTTAATCAGGAGTGATTACTAATGTAAATAAGTTATCATATTACGACCTTTTGCTAAAAAATAATAATAATTGTAGCTCATAATATAATTTTCTTATACAACATAAAATTTTTAATTAATATAATATAATTATTATATTAGATTATAATAATATAGTATAAACACGTTTCATATTTATTACAAAACAAGAAATCCCTTTAAATTAAATTCAACAATAATAGGAGTTATTACATTTCTTCGGCTACGTACTATACCTCTATGGTGCAATTTATGCAACGTATATCTTTTATTACTAAGGTAGGGTATGTAACCAAAAAATTTGTGTTAAAATGTTGACAAAGTATGATTTTACATGTTGCAATTTGAAAATGAGGACTAGATGCTGATTTGGCGATAACTATGTATCCATGTAGATTATGTTGCCAAGTATTTCATACACGTGACATCAACATAGGACAAACTTCATCTTCTCAGTTACATAATCTTTTCCAGTCATTTTTTTGGTGTTAACCAATTTTTCCCGACAAACTTATTGTCAAACTAGTTTTTTTTACAAAATAATCACTTCTCTTCGTAAAGACTCAAAAGATTTCCCCTTTTTTACATAAAAATTGGTGCAAGATTTTGATGATCACATTCATTTACTAAAAAAAATTATACTCTTTAAACTCTCAGTTTCTGTTGAAATTTCATCTGTGATACAATTATTTCTCAATCTCAACCTCACAAAAGAGCTCAAGTTTCCAATTTCTTGCGATGTGGATGCCGAATTGTCATAACAACAAACTCTTTGAGTTTTCCTATTTCTTATATAATGAAAAAAGAAAGACTATTTTCATAAGAAATGAATGTGAATTTGCAAAGAGTGATCGAGTGAAAAGAGCATTTAATGATAAAATGTGACAACCGTCAAAAATCTCAGGTCATTAACGCACTTAAATTCCTAGTCTATCTAATTTCTTTTACAGCACTCTAAAATCCTAGTGAAAAGTCTAGGTTATGACTCCTTAAGTACCGAAACCGTAAGTTACCGAAATCGCGTAACATTTTAGGATATTGCTTAGCGGACTTTAAAACCGTGAGGAACATTAAGTTAGGTTACAAAGTGCCAAAGAAAACAAATGAAATTAAATTTCATATGTCATCACAAAATATTTATCATATCAAAAATCGGAATTTAACTGGAAATTCCGTAACTCGGTAACACGACTGGAAATCGGTTTATTAACTCGCGAATGTCAATCGAGATCGAATCAAATACATTTTGATGAATGTTATAAAATTATAAAATAAAGTTTCATGACTCACACTTTAACCAACAAAAACATCACAAAAATCGGAAATTAACCGAACTTTCGTAACTCGGCAAACGCGACCCGAATTGAATAAAAGAAACTCGAATCCGACAAACTAATACTTGAATATCCATTATAAACAACCTAAAATACAATTTGAAGTATTTTAGAAATTTAGAACATTAATTTTTATAACCCTTATATTAAGCATAAAAACAACACAATTTAAAGCTTGAAATGTGCAAGACTTGAGCAATTTTAATACAAATAAATATCACATCTAATACATATTATATTTTAACCAAAAAATAAAATAAAAACCCCAAATATTCATGCCAAAACCGGACCTCCTCTTCCCCCACTCAAATCCTCTCTTTTTCTTACAAAACTCCACTCACTTTACATGCAAAAAGCCTTCTACACTTACACACTCTTCCACTTTCATCATTTTTCTCATTTCCACTTTCAAAAACACACACAATTCTCTCTAAACACACACTAAATCTCAGCCAACATTCATCCCTAAATCATCTTCTTAAAAGTGTTCTTACACAAATACAAGAACCTTGAGGTAAAATCACTCTTTCTAGCTTTCATTTCCTACTTTTACTATGTTTATTTCATGGATTTCATGCCTTTTTCATGGCTTAAATCCCCATATAAGGTTTGATGGTTTGTAGGTTACACCTTATACACATTCATGTGTAAAAGAAGGGTAACCTATGATCAAACCAAGAATCAAATCGAAAAAATCGACTTTTTGATGTTATAGAGTTTATTTACATGTTCTTGCTAGAATAAATGGTTTAAAATGTTAAAATATGTTTATGTTTATTTAAAACACATGTACATGCATAAAAGACAAGGCTTCAATCATTGGATGAGGTCTAAAAATCGTTGGTAGTGAAAAACACACCAAAAAGATCACTTTGTCATGCATGTAATCTGTCCAGATTTTGACCCTACTTGAAACGACCATAACTCAGTGAATAATGGTCCAAAAATCTTGATTTTTCTTCTGTAATTTAGCTTAGTGTCTTACCTTTAAAACCCCACTGGTCTCACTCAAATCCATTGAGTTTACGACCTCCAAATATATCACACAAAACTGATGCGCAAACAGTAACTTTTCTGTGAGCACCTTGTTGTGATACTTGTTCATGGGTCTTAAGGTGTTCCATAAATCTAAGAAAAATTATTTTAGACTCCTAACATGTATATCTCAGTAGTATAAAAAGATAGGAATTTATCTTGATGATTAAGTATTTTTGGAAAATGCATGAACATTATGCATTATTTTAGTCTTGTAAAATGTAAATAATTGTGTTGTGATGAATCAAAAATACAAAAATACTAGATAAAATGTGTTAAAATTTTGGGGATTATTTTTTTCAGTAACTAGATCATAAAAAGAGTCTTAAAAATAAAAATGGGAATTTTTGGTAAAACATAAGTATTTTCCCTAAATTAATGCAAACAAAGCCTATAAAAGGTGGCATAATCATGAAAAATACTTTTGGATACCAAATAATTATGGGAAAATTCCAGTGTCATTTTCCTCAGAAAATGACACTATCCTCAAAATTTCACACTCTTTAGAAGTATTTTGATACGTTTTCCAATTTACGTCTTGTTAAAACGAATAATCTTTGGAACCAAAGTTTCAGTGCTCAAAATGACTTGACAATTTTACAAAAACCTAAAAATGGTTAAAAAATGATCTGGTAAAAATTCCAGAATTTTTTGTGAATAATTACTATTTTTCCCATAGTTATCCCACCTTTTAGACATAAAATGATTATAAATAATCCATAGGTCTAAAAATCCCCAAATTTTCACAGAAAATTTGTGAACTATATTTCGTGTTTCATACCAAGTTTGGTAATTTTTAGATGTTCTATCCATGTATTTTCAATATTTTGTTGACAACTCGAACAATTACCGACAACGTTAATTAAAGGGAAATTCGAACTTTTTCGGCACTTTGTAATTTAATTAGCTAGCTAAGCAATCCTAACAAACCGTATTAGTCGATGAACTAATTAGAAACCTTGTGTTCTTAGGAATTGAATAGGAGTCAAACCCGGTCGGTACGCGCATTACATCCATCTGTACGCTCATACTCAACAGTGAGTATTCACAGCCCCTCTTTTTAAACGCTTTACTTAAATGATTTTGGGGTGAAAAGCATGTTACTTGATTTCAAATGTTTTACTTGATTACAAATGCCTTGCTTGATTACAAATGTTTTGCTTGATTACAAATGTTGTATTTGATTACAAATGATGTCTTGAATGTTTATCGTTTTATACGCATCTGTTGTATGCTTGAGACTCTATCGTGTTAAGTCCCCGGTTTACTACACAACTTATTAACTCAATTTGAGCCGATGGTTATTATGGATAACGCTATTTGGGATTGACACTCCCCCCATTCCGCACTGTGCGCGGGGGCATATAACCAACTACTTAATCATGTATGCGATAGGCATGATCACTTTGGGGCGGACTGTCGAAGGTTTGGTTGTGGACTCAAGTATAAACACCGACTATTGAGCAGTCACATTTTAGCGTATTAACAACTTTGACCACGTAATTCGTTCTAAACAACTTTGACCACGAAATTCGGTCTTACAATCATTACTACGTAGCGACGCAAAACTTTTAAATGACTTCTCATGTAGCGACGTGAATATTTAAACAAAATTGTTTCAGAAACTTTTAAACAACTTTGAAACTTGAAACCTGTGAACTCACCAATTATATTCTATAGTTGACCCTCTCATTTTACATGCTTTTCAGGAATCGGTCAGTAAATGTGATTGAAGCCACGTTTATGCTGTTTTTGATATCGAAATCATGTGCTCTATTTTGTTCTATTTTATGGATGTATTCGTATAGTGTAATTATGTAGTTGTGCTGTAAACGTAAGTAAGACCTTATGTAATATTTATTTGTAGACCGTTGAACGGTGAACTTTTGTAATTTTCGATTATGAAATCATTGTACTGTTACATCTCGTGTTTCCGCGTTAGCGGGGTGTGACATAAAATTATAAGGGAAAAAAGAAATAAGGTTAAATAAGAATATAAATCTTCAAATAAAAAGGTAATGGTAGTGTGTTTGGTGATTAGGGGTTTTTTATGATAAGAAAGAATGTATAAGGAAATAGCGAAAAAGAAGTTAAATAATTATTTTTTAAATTCTAAGTAAGCAATAATTTTTATAACATATCCCAATTAATCATTTTAACCGGTTGAGCCGGTTACTGGTCACCATATTGCCTATATTAGCATGAAATCTTTTGGTTAATAGCATACTTTAGTAATAAAAGATAAATGTTTCCTAACTCGTATCGAAGAAGTATAATTCGTAGCTAACGAAATGTATTAATTTTATAAATAAATCTTATTTTATCTTATATGTGGAAGGATCTATAGGGAAACTTTAAATCTTAAGGAAGTAGGGAAATAAATCTTATCCCAACATTTTTGAAATTCATTTGTGATGAATGTTAAATTTTGAGTAACATTCATTATATGTGAATGTTAACAACCTTCATTTATGATGCAATTAAGGGTTGAGATTTGCTTCCCTCATTTCCTAATTTTTTTGTTTTCCTCTTGATTCCCACCCTATTTTATATTTTTTATTGAAAATAGAGATAAAAAGGAAAGTAATTTTATAAGGAATGAATCAATCTTTTTTTACCTAAATATTAATAAATATTTAGTATAACAAAATATTCGATTAAATATTTATCTATAATATTTAGATAAAAGAACAGTGTTTTTCTCTAGCTATATTAAAATTAATAATAAAATTAATAATATTTGGATTCTTTCCCTAACTATATTTATAATTATTATTGTTCTTGAATTGAATTACATTTACAGTGTTTTTCTCACCCATAGATTTGTTTGGCAACCAAATAGCAAATACCCAAAACTCCTATAAATACACAAATACAAATGAAAATCACATCACTTTTATTTCATATTTTTGTCCCAAACATATTAAACACACCGAAAACGCCCAACCACCTTCATCACTTCTTCCTCTCGATCATCTTCTCCGGCGAGAAAAACAAGAAAGAGGGAAGATAAAGAAGAAGGTGGTTATCATCGCCGTTGATTAATATTAATTTAATTGATTAATTAACAAAAATGGGTCGTAAAAGAGGTAATTCGGCGGTGAACAAACTGTTCGTTTTGGTTCGTAAACAATCGATAAAAGTTAAAATCTTTTTAGCCGTTACGTGTTTTTTATCATCTCTTGTGGCTCTTAGATTTCTCGTGCATGATACCAATCAGTTTTTTGTTGCTTCTGAATTTGTTCATACTGCTGGTATCATTCTTCTTATTTACAAACTTACCACCCTCAAAACCTGCTCAGGTATCTATCTATTCTATTTATATTTTATATATATACCGATTCAAAGATTTAATTTTTGATTGGTATTACATTTTATTTGTTGAAATGACTTTGTGTGAATAGTTGAATTTGATATGATTGATACTATTTGATCGCATGCAGAGTTTTTTTTTTTTTTATTATTTGTGTAATATTTTGATTTGGGATTTCTATCTCTTGTGAATATGGATGATAGATTCGAAATGTTAATGTTTTCTGTATTAATTCTTATCAGTAGATTGCATGCAGGTTTAGTTTGGTAATTGTTTTGATTGGGGCTTCTGTAATTCTGTGTATTGCACTAAATTCTGGGTTTTTTTCTATTAAATTGGATGATTGAATTGAATTGTATGATTAGTGCAATTGGGCTTTCTGTTTTCTAATTAATTTAATTAATTGTTATGGGAAAAAGAGCAACGGAATTTTCCGATCATCTTTATTAAATACTCCGTAAAATCATTGATACGAATACATAGTTATTTGATAGGTAGTACCGGAAATTTAATTAACATACTTATAGCACTCGTGGTCATGACACTAAGAGCGCCACATCAGCACGGCTATCATCACTTGACTGACTGACCACATAAACACCCATGGTTATGACATCAAATTTGGACCTACCAGTTTTATTTTATTTAAATAGTTCAAGACTAAAACGGAAAAGAACAATGAAACACCCACCACGAGATTTCTTCTCCGTCACCAACACCACCACCACCACCACGGACCAACCTAGTTGTGCACGACACTTGTAGTCATGACACTCTGTGGTGAGAGTACAACAAGCTCCGCCACAGAGCAAGTACACGTGCTCTTAGTATAATTTCATACACATGCTCTTTATGATCCATACTTTTATTAGTTAGAACATATACTTGTATTGCAGTTAATATTGTGCAATTTTTGCAGGGCTTTCTTTGCAGACACAAGAACTCACAGCTATATTTCTAGCTGTAAGATTGTGTTGTAGCTATATGATGGAACACGACATTCACACTGTTCTTGATTTCGCTACATTAGTGTCTACTCTTTGGGTTATATATATGATCCGATTTAAACTAAAGGCAACTTACAATGAAGACCTTGACAACATGCCCAAATATTATCTGGTAGACACAACCCCTGTCTTTAAGTTATACTAGTTATACTTTTTTTCATATACATCTTTATTTTAAACAGTTAAACTAAAGGAAAAATACTTATGCGGGTCATACGGGGCTGTAAATCACCTAAACTGTGTTTTTCTTAAATCATTTACTAAAAAGTGTTATTATTATTGTTGTTTTTATGATCATATCTGTCTCTCTAATTATTTACCAGAAAATTGTACAAAACTTATGACAATACGTGTTTCAGCTCACCACAACATGACTTTGTCATATGGTTTCATTGTTGTGCTAACAATTACTTTCCTTCTTTCTCATTTTCACTTCAGTTGGTGCCGTGTGCTGTTCTTGCTATTTTCATTCACCCACATACTTATCATTCTCACCTGAGCAAAGTTTCATGGGCATTCTGCGTGTATTTGGAAGCAATTGCAGTCCTTTCTCAGCTAACTATGATGCAGAAAACCAAGGTTTGGATCTTTGAATAAATGCCGTATCCTGGTGTTGCATTGACTTAACTAAACATAAACAGAAAAGTAAATCGTTTAAGCATTTTCCAAAATGTAGATGATCGAACCATCTACTGCCCATTATGTATTTGCACTCGGCGTTGCAAGATTTTTGGGATGTGCTCACTGGATCATCCAGGTATTATTTCTTTTCCAGAAAGATCATCACATGCACATAAATCCATTGTTTATGTACTCATAAAATATTGATATATGTGAATTTACCCTTGTACAACTAAACCTCCAAACCGTAACTTAAGCGCTATATTGGTATGATGATCATCAGGTATATGAATCTGCTGGATCGTATCTGTTTTTACTAGGAAGCGGCTACTTTTGGCTGCCAACGGTCTTGCTGGCAGAGGCGGTTCAGACGTTCATCTTGGCCGATTTTTGTTACTACTATGTTAAAAGGTAAACTGCATGACTAAAGGCAGATTCCAAGTATAACAATTTATATCAGAGGTGGCAAAATGGGTAACAGGTTTAAATGGGTTCAGCTCATAAGATAAACTGGTACCGGTCGAAAGGGGTTGGATTAGGTGGCCCCAAAATACCTTTTTAAGAATTTTAGACTTTTTGGTAAATAGTTGTTCATCAATTATAACTGCAAAAGTTATATCACTTTCGAATGATCTGTTTTTAATAATATGAGTTAGGTGGTTTTATTAAAAACTAAAAATACACTTTAGATGACTTTCGGTTCATTTGACCTGTTCTTTATAAAGCTAATTATTTTATTGTACTCATCTGACCCGTTAGAGATCAAGCATAACCCAAATCGACCGGTTCGAAAGTTAATGGGTCGAATCTGCCACTTCCAGTTCTAGTCGGACAAAATAGTCTGACAACCTTGTGATTTTTGTTTTATACTGCAGTGTGGTGAATGGACAACTCTTAATCAGCCTGCCACCAGTCTAGAGGTAGTATGGCATGAACTTTGGAAATCATAGATCAGAAATGTATATTTAGTTTACGAACATTGTAATGGGCGCTAAACTGAAGTTTCCCAGGTTTTTATCATCTCATAGTTATTGAGATAATATGAATCAACCAAGGGAAATCTATCCTGTAAGCCTGTTTTTGGTTTTGAATGTTTATATACGTTTAGGGTGACTCTTGTAAAGATTAAAAGCTGTATGGTAAATTTTGAATTTGCTGTCATGTTGAACTAAAAACTTGTAGGTAACAAGTTAAATAGGAAATGTTTGTTGGGCTTTAATGGTGGTAGCAGGTTATTTCTTTCCATTCTCTTGAACCTCACTTATTAACTGGTGGTTGTTTAATAAGGTTTATATGTGAAATCTGAAAATCATCTATTATAAATAGAAGATTTGATTCAAGAATTTACTTCTGTTTGCATTGAACTCTAGAAGTTAGAACAGATCATAAGAGAATAGGGAATGGTCAAGTGATAGTACTTTTATAGGCTCACGGTGTGGTGGAGATGTTATAGCCGTCGACATATAGTGTACGATGCTGAGTTAACTGATTATTGAGTTTATTCTTTTATGTTTTTTTAGTACAATTATCGTATCATTCGGTCGTCTGTGTGATAGAGAAAAAGATATATTGCCTTTGTTGATTGTTGACCATCATCAACATGGCTAGTGATTTCAAAAACAGTCATGGGATAATCCGTTTAGCTATTTTATATTTGAGTAAAAACATTAAGAAAAATCTGTGGAAGTTTGAGAAGAAAATGAGAGTTGAAATACAATAACTCAGCCAATTTTTAGCACATTTCATTTACGAGTTCAAAATAGATAAGTAAAGAATGAAGAGAAAATTTGAACGGATTTATCCGTGTTTTTACATACAAGTTATGAGAAAAAAGTAAAAAAGAATTGTTAGATTTTAAATTGTGCAGACAACTGTCATCTCTTTAAAATGGAGATTGATATTTTCACCATTAATTTTGATAAATACACTATAAATGCATTAATAAATTGTACTGTAATAATAGATAATGCAGTATGTTGATGTATTTATCAAAAGTAGTGGTGAAAATATCAATAATCCTTTAAAATTAATTTAAAACTTTTTTTATATAACTAGAATATTTTTTTATTTACCTTTTAAGAAAATAAAATAAGAGTATATTTGATATTTATTCATTGACAAATATACCATAAGGGTATTTAGATTTAAAAAATAATAATTTTTTTGATATATACCTCTTATAGGAGCACCAATAGTTCCTTATAACCTTTAAAAACATTCTTAAAATTAATACCTTAATAAATTTTAGTATCTTATATATCGATTGTTCAGCCAGTAACTAAAATATTAATAAAATAATACGAATTGTAGACATTATCTTATACCTTTTTAAACAATTTTTTATTATTTAAGATCCTTAAATTATCCAAAAAACATAGGTCATATCAATCGGTGACACTTGAGTCCATTACAAAGATGCTAACATATTACATTCACAAGTCTTTGAAACTCCATAAGGGCATTTATTCATCTAAGTTAATAGAGACTTATGATATAATTCTTCTGACAGGAAATGAGATAAGGGTTGATCTTTCTACGAAGGAAACAGCTACAAAAAAGCAAGTTGACTAAAGACAAAATGCCTTCAACTCAGAGCAGAACGTTCCTTCCGCAATGCAAAGTCTGTTTTTTTTTCTACCTCTGTCACTTTATCTTTGTTAGTAGGGGTGTTAATCGGGTTAACCCGACCCTAATAAGAGTTAGTCGGGTCGGGTTAGTCGGGAATTTTAAAAATAAAAATTACCCGCAACCCGACCCTGTTAAACAATCGGGTTGATCGGGTTCGAGTAAAACGGGTTGCGGGTTGATCGGGTCGGGTAAAACGGGTTTCGGGTTAACCCGTATAATTTTGAGAGTAGCTAACAAATAAATACCAATCTTAAACTTAAGTAAAATACATACCAATGCAAAATTAAATACCAAACCAAATAAGGTTCAAAATAAATTGTCTAAATAATAGATAAGTTCTAACAAAACTTCCATTCATCAATCTCGAAACACCATTCTTCAATTTGTTTTGTAACTAGTACCTTGCTTTTGCTCCATCAAATCTACATAAGTAAAATATGGTGGCAAGATAAAAATGGAGTATCAAGAAAGATAAAAATGAACATGAAGAAAGTTTGAGAAGTATCAACAGTGAGGAAGAAGATCTCAAATTCATTTGAGAAGATTAGTTTATAGTAATATTTGAGAGAATTAGTGTTAAGTGTTTGAATTTTCCAATTTAAATTTATCTATTGGAAAACACAGTTGGTCCATTATTGTTTACAGGAGACGTGGAAGATATTTGGAAAGTAGCTACTTGATATCTAAATAATAGTTCAAAAAATAAAAATGATAACAAAGTCAGTAAGTTGAGTCAAAAATAAAATGATTACATATAGTTAATGCTATATTTTTTTTAGCAAAATAGAATATGTAAAAATATAAAAGTATTAAAATTAAATGAATGTACCTTTTTCTAGTTGGGTTATTGTTTCCCAATCTTCTTCTTTTTCCGGTTAACACTTATACGAAGCCAATCTTGTGTACAAATTAGGCATTCGATAGTCTTGTCACCCAAAGAACTCCTATATGCATCCAACACCCTTCCACTAGTGCTAAAAACCGACTCGGAAGCAACCGTTGAGATAGGAATGGCAAACAAATCTCGAGCCATCAAAGATAGAATTGGAAATCTCGGGCTATTTACTTTCCACCATGTCAATATATCAAAATTCACATTACTATCAAATGCTTCAACACTTTCATCCAAATACTTTTCCAATTCACTAACTGATGTATTAGATGTTTGACCCCTTTTCATCTTATTTCTCAGTCTATCTCCATGATCGGGATGTGTTAAAGTGTTAGTTGGGTATGACCTTTTCCTTAACATTGAAGATGTTGTAGACGTTGGAGCATGAATTCTCACATAGTCATTATACAGAAGTTCTAATTCATCTTTGATGTGTTTAATCTTTTTCTCCACTATCGATATTCCTTCCCTTCCATAATGATCATCCACTACAATATTTAAAAATGCATACTTGTTCCTTAGATCAAGTATAAAAGAAAAATATACCAACAAATTCATATTTTCAATCTCACCATAGTACTTGTCAAATTTTGGTTTCATCAGCTTAGCAATGTCATAAAGATATTGATCATTAGGTGTTTCATCAACGAGATCACAATCAACTTCTTGTCTCAAGAGGTCACGAATCTTAGCTATTTCAACGACAAGAGTATGTGATGTCACATACTTTGTTCCAGAAATTCTCAATGTAACTTCATAAAATGTTTTAAGAAAATGAGACAACTTTCTAGCTTTCTTCCAATCTTCTGATGTCGGAATGGAATGACCCTTTTTCTTAAGATGAATCCCAAAATTCACATCCTCTAAATCATACCTCATAAAAGCTTGTTCATATGGTTCAGCCACTTCCAACATATTGTAGGTGGAATTCCACCTAGTTGGACAATTAAGTACCAATTCATTATTACTTGCACATTTAGCACTTTCAGCACATTTACGAAATTTCTCTATTCTAGCACCCGGCTTTTTAACCCACTTAACCACATATCTAATATTATCAATCGACTTGCCAACCTTTTTGATACCTTCTTGCACAACTAGATTAACAATGTGAGCGGCACATCTTATGTGAATCCATTTCCCTTTTAACAACGTATTCTTGTTGTTTTCAAGTATAAATTTCATGAAATCAATTGCACCATCATTTGCGCTTGCATTATCAACCGAAATTGACAAAACATTTTCAATTTCCCACTCATTCAAACAAGACTCTACTCCCTTTCCTATGTCAATCGCCCCATGACCATTAAGACGACAAAAATTCAAGACTTTCTTTTGTAAGTTCCATTCGTTATCCACAAAGTGAGCAGTAAGAGCCATGTAACTCCTTTTTTTTTTTATAGATGTCCAACTATCTGTAGTCAAACACACCCTACCAATGTTTCTTCGAATTAATTCACGTAGTTTATTTTTCTCATCAAAAAACAATTTTAAACACACTTGCGTTATTGTACCTCTACATGGAACACGGAATGATGGTTGATTAATTCTAGAAAAGTGCCTAAAACCTCCACCCTCAACAAAACTAAATGGAAGCTCATCAACTATAATCATGTGTCCTAAAGCTTTCTTACTTTCTTTTTGATCAAATTTTCATGCCGTCATCTTGTTCACATCACCATCTCCTTGTTCAAATGTAATTTTAGTTTGACCGTCACTTTGTTTTGCCAAGTAAACTTTGCAAACCGTTAGATGGATTTTGGGATTATGAACACCATACTTTTTAGAATGACATAAGTATTTGTTACCGCAATGTAAACACCTAGCTTTTACATCTTTGGGTTCCATCCCTTCTTGTAGCGGTTCCTCTACAAATTCATTCCAAATCTTCGATCTTTTTTTACCAATCCTTGGCCGTTTCGCTTGCGGTTGTTTTTCATTGTTGTTGTTACTTTCAATTTCTACCGTTGTTTCTTCATCTGATTCCATCGAGATTGATTCCAATATCTAACAAAATAACAAACCCTTGCGTAAAATAACCTTTATTATGATAACACATATCAATATTTAATTTAATCAAATACGTAAAAGAAAAACTAATGTGCTCATATAACAGTTAATCAAATACGTAAAAGAAAAACAATTAAAAAATGATGGCAGTAAATAAGATTATTTTCAGTGAATAACAGTAATCATTAATAATTAATAATTAATATTAAGATACATAAGAACTTATGAGACGATGAATAACAGTAATCATTAATAATTAATAATTAATATTAAGATACATAAGAACTTACGAGACGATGTATAACGAATAAATTGTAGTCACAATAAGTAATTGTTAAAAAACATCAGCAATCAAATACAATATTCATATTGCATCATTAAAAATTATGATATGTATCATTAAAAACTAAGTAACATTTAATAACATATAGATTAACTATATGATGATAATAAACTGATATATATATATATCGTATTAACTTTATTAGCATTATTATTTTTTTTATTATTTTATTCCTAAGGAAACAGATATTAGGAAAAATAAAATAAAATAAAAAAACAATCTTCAAGTATTATGCAATCATCAAATAAATATGTAACGTGGGTGTTGAATTCATATGACATATATCATATGTAGATCTAATTTCACCATTAATTGACACGTATGAGGTTTGATTATCACATGCAATTAAGAAGACATATAACATGCAAATTCCTAAGTTAACGAAAAAACCATTTAATCGTACCTCAAAATTGTCGAAAGTTTCAAACTGAAGATCAACTAGACCACCGAATCGATTAATAAGAAGAGAATGATGTATTGTTTACAGTATCGTAATATTTATATATAGATTATAAATGAGTGTTTTTCAAGTATACTTAATCTAGTAGGACCGTAGGAGTCTAATTCCTATTAAATATAGACATTCATATTTATCCATAACAATAATTAGTTTATAATCAATTAATTAATAATTAAAATTAATTTTGTTGTTGGGTTAATCGGGTAAACCCGTACCCGATTATAATTCTCATTTTTAACCCGTAACCCGACCCTAATATATATTCGGGTTAATCGGGTCAACCCGCATAACCCGATTATGCCTTTTTAACCCTATTAAACCCGACCCTATTAAGCTTAATTGGGTTTGGGTCAGGTCGGGTGCGGGTCGGGTCGGCTTTTTTGACACCCCTATTTGTTAGTGCCTTATATTAATAACTGATGAATCAAAAACAAACTGTCAATTGATATTTTTTATTATCCTCGTATCTAGAAACTTAGGAAATTTAATAAATACATTTAAATTAATGGTTAAGCGTTATAATTGTGTGATAAAGATTATGATAATGGGTATTAGCACGAGCCTAAACCCTCGTTACCCATCAAAATGACATTTTCTTAAACAGAAATAAATTAGTATTAAGAATAACCACGACTAATACATTGGTACAAAAAAGATCTCAAACTTGCGCAATAAATGATACGGAGTATATAATTTAAACATTTTTTCTTTCTTTGTTTTCTTTCTTAATCTTGTCATAACCTACTTATTAAACATATTAAAGGTTAAAGATGTAATAAATAAAAATGATTACTAACATAATCGTCGATTCCACAAAAGTACCAACGGGACTGCCACGTCAGCTACGATAAAAAATTTATTTCCACATTTTGACCATTTTTATAGGGGACACATGAGAAATGGTCAAAGGAATTTCGCACTTTGCGAAGTGAAGTTAAGCCTCAGTTCTCAAAAGCTATTTCATTTAAACTAGACTTACAGATATATTAAGATAATTGTTGCAAAATGCGCTTGGATATTTATCTATTTATTTCATTATCATTATTTTTGTTAGAAAGAATCCTACAAAACTAAACTAGTCTATCTAACATGAATAATATATATATATATATATATATAGGGTGGGGATCAAGAAGGAAGAAAAAAAATTAGGGAAGGAGAGAAGCAAATATCAACCATTGATTTCATCATAAATGAATTTTAAAAATTTAATATTCATCACCAATGAATGTTAAAAATATTTTTTAATAAAAAAATCAAGGGCTAAGATTTGTTTCCATCTTTCCCCAAATTTTGAAGTTTCTCTATGGATCCTTCCCCTATATTTATACTAATATATAATACATTTCAATGTTTTTTTTTTAAGATAGATTTTACTATTTTGCCCATATAATTACAAAGAGTTCTTTTAAAAATTCATAGAAATGACTAATGTACCCCTAATTATTAATTATTAAATTCTCATTAATACAAATATTATTAAACTATAAACTAATTAATTTATGACGTTTAATTAACATAACCCTAATTATTAATTACTAAGTTATCATTGATACAAACATTATTAAACTATAAACTAATTAATTTGTGACATTTAATTAACATACCCCTAATTATTAATTACTAAGTTCTCATTAATACAAACATTATTAACTCATAAACTAATTAATATATGACATTTAACTTTAACTTAAATTCTTATATATCTATTGACTATTATCTATATATAAACTATTATAATGCATTTGGGATGTCTTTTTTAAGATAGAAATAACTATTTTACCCATACAATTACTAAGAGTATATTCAAAAATTCATATAAATGACTATCATACCCCTAATTATTAAATTTTCATTAATACAAACATTATTACATGTTTTTTAGGATTATCATCTAATGTAGATAATATTTAACATCAAAATACAAAAAAACAAACCAAAAATAAAAAATCAATGAAACTTAAACCTCTAGACTCAACAAACGGCTCCACAACTCACAACATGTTCATTAAGAACTCGAAATCCGACACTAGTAACTCGCGGCCCGACCATCGAGTTTGCAATGACATATTATGATATACTTAACTTTGGGTTATTTTGTTACATTTTATTTTTTTTGAAAAATTGTTAAAAGTGATTTTTTCACTTGCAAAACAGCATTCTTTGTGTATTTCATATAGTTTTTAATTTTTTAAAATACTTCAGAAAACATAATACTATATATCAAATTAATATGAAACTAATAAATTTTTTCCGCTGCATTGCGCGGGTATTCTGCTAGTATATATATATATACACACATTTCTTTCACGATCAAGGTCGGATTCTTTTTATACACGGGTTTGCAACACATATTTTTATAGTGTTGTTTTATATGTATTTGTATGTTTTAAGTAACGTTCAGATAAATATTAGTTATGATGTAATAGTTAACTTTCAAGTTTAGTGATCATAGGTTTGCAATGCATATCTTCCTCTAGGAAGTCATTTAATAAACTGAATAAATGTTGTCTTTTATTATAAAGCATTGAAAATAAGATGTCATACATTATAAAACCGATTTGTTTTCATGATGACATGAAATAGGTAAAAAACAATAGATCAAACTTAAACGGCTAAATAAGGTTAATATAATATATATTTTTTATATATATATGGAAATGATTCATAGGGAAGCTTCAAATTTTGAGGAATGAGGGAAATAAATTTTAGCCCCTGATTTTTTCATAAATAAATGTTTTTAATATTCAGTTGTGATGA
Organism: Logfia minima; assembly: GCA_963921325.1. Lineage (NCBI taxonomy): Eukaryota > Viridiplantae > Streptophyta > Magnoliopsida > Asterales > Asteraceae > Logfia > Logfia minima. The sequence continues at coordinate 5,498,581 of OY992766.1, read as the reverse complement.
ATGTTAAATTTTGAAATTATTTGTAATTTTTAAAATTCATTTATAATGAAATCAAGGGTTGAGATTTACTTCCCTCTTTCCTTAATTTTTTTACTTCCATATTGATCCCCACCCTATATATATATACATATACGGATCGGGTCAAATATAAATTTTTTTAATGTAAAATACGTAAGAAATAATTAGAGATGACATGTGTCTTTAATATTTAACTACTATAATTACCTGCACTATGCAACGAAGTATACTATTTTATTGTAAATAGTGACTCAACAATAGTCGTATTGTGATGATGATTTTATAGCGTTAGTTTACTTGTATATCGACTTTGAGATTTGTGATATACTTGATAAAAAGTAAAAGGAGATGTTAAATTGATAAAGTTATATTGTAAATGAGAATTAAATCAACTAAGTAAGGAAATGTTTCAGATCTTTCAAAACTCTACTACTTACTTCAATTTCATGTCCATCTCTCATATCTACGGAAAGGGAATCAAAGTTCAAACACTTTAGCTAGTTTTACTTCTTAAAATTTTTTATAAATAAAATATTAATATGCATTATTGATAATGTATATATTAATTAATGGATATTTTGGGTATTTATTATCATCCTATTTATCCTAATTAATAACATAACTTTATATTTCTCTATCTTAATTTTCATTAAAAGCATTTATTTACAACTCTTTCAGTTTTGAGATTTGACTAACTTGTATTTTCAATTAACACTGATCTTTATTTCATGTAGTATATTATTATTCACATGTTATATTTGTTTATCATTATATAACTAAGTGTACACAGTGCATCAAGTAAAAAGATTTATGCATCAACCCTTTTGATCTGTGATTTTCAAGTTTGTGAATCAGATAAATGTTGTGAATCATATTCGATTTTCAACTTTATGTGCATCAGTTTGATTCACACACAAAAGAAAGTATGTGCATCGGTTGTTCTTTCATGCGAATCATATATATTATGTGTGCATCGTTGTTTATGTATGTCAGTCTATACATCAATTTGTTTATTAATGAGTACAAGTGTGGATCATGTTCAAATCAAACAGATTAGGTGTGCGCCAGTGGATTTATTATATTTAAGTTTATTTTGATTTGGAATCTTTTAAGATTAAAACAAATAAAAAAGAGAGTAGAAGCAGGAGCAAAATTCAAACGGATAAGACTTTCTTTAGAATGGTGAGATACAAAGACGATTCTGCCCTTTCAAACAGTTTCTTTTAATTAAAAATCAGTTTCATCTTTAATGTTATTGATAATTAATTTATAGTCCAAACTTTCTCCTATTTATTTTATGATAAAGAATTATTTTACAATGACCAATCTCATATATATGTATTACATATATACAAGAAATTAAATGGGTAAACTAATAATGCAATGAAATTATTAGTTTTATTTGCACAATAATATTCGATAATTGAACTGTTGGTAAAGGGAGCCAAGGTTTACATCAGTAAGGACTTTCAAAATTATGTTGTATACCAGAACATATTTTATTATACATAACTCATCATATGAGCCTCTTAACCATACACCAATTTTACAACATTGTTTAAAGGGACATAAGAGCATAAGGAGTCGTGACCGTTGTGTCATAGTGTTCAGCAACAGTGTTCTCCGGAGAACACTGTTGCTGAAAAAGGTAGGAGTGGAAACAGTGTTCATGACAGTGTTCAGGAATTTATTTTTGATTTATTTATTTGTGATAAAAATAAGTAATTCAATAAATTGTAATAAATAACAAAATAAAATAAATAAAAGTAATAGATTTATTAAAAATAAAAATAATTATTATAAATTTTAAAAGAAAGTAACCATTTTAAAAATTTAGCCCATTTAAATTGAGTCCACTTTAAAAATTTAGCCCAATTAAATCCATTTATTAAAGTCCAAAAGTCAAAGCCCTAATTTGTTTTTTGTCTCCCTCCCTGGTTTGCTGGACACACAAAACACATACATCAAACTTCTTCTTCTTCCTTCTTCCTTCTTCCTTCTTCAACAATATATACAAATTATTTTATTTCAAACAAGAAAAGCAAGTAAGAAAAAGAAAAAGAAAACAAAATAAAGGAAAAAAAAAAGAAAATAAGCCTTGAACAGCGTCCGTGGAGAGACGTTGTGGCCGGAACGCCGCTCGGAACACCGTCGGGAACGCCGTTCCGGAGTGGGGGAACGCTGTTCCGACGGCGTTCTGGATTTTGAACGGCGACAAAAGACCTCCCATTCCTTGTGCTCTAACAAATAACACAAAATGCATACACTTTATAGGGGGGAAGAGACCGTTTAGACGGTCTAATGTAAGATCAAACGTAAACTTTATCGTACTTTGTGAACATATGTTAAGAATGGCCAAAGATGACAGAAAAAGTAACCCCGTCTCAGTATCCTTGCAACATAGTACAATTTGCGTATACAGCTAATTAATTGTGTGGGACACAACAAATTTTATATGAATGGACAACAAAGATAAGTACTAAATATTGTAATTACGGTTAAAATAATGTGGTGGAACAACATTTTGAGCTGCAATGGACATCTTTGTCAGTTGTAGCTATGTTGTTCATTTGACAACCTAAACTCATTCTAAATTCACATCTTGTGTTTACCCCCTCAATTGCACCAATCACACAGCAAAGCAGACAGTAGGAAAACATAAGCAGGACTCGCAATTGCTATGGAACTTCTTTTCATTCTGCCAATTGATTTTAGTATCTCAATACATACAAAGGCAAATGTATATCTAAATTGAAAATCTAGTTGCACACTTTTAATAATCTTTACTACTGTTATTCCTAAGGAGCACAACGATAGGATTGGTATCTACTTGCGTTTCTCCAAGCTAATTGTTTTCACTCGCACAGAGTACGTATACCATTCAGAGTATACAATGAGTCCCATAAAAATACACTTAATCCCCAAATCACTTAAAAATACTATCAAAATACTTAAAAGCTAAAATCATTAAAAGGTATTTACTCTCTAATATAAAGACAACAATAAGGGCATTCAAGTATAACGTATTTACTGTCTAATACCCAGAATTGACCCAAGCAAAAGTAAATAGGTCAAGATTGCCTATAACCCCGATTTGTTGGACTAAACTTGCTGAAGAACCCAACACATACAGGAACCCCTTTTCGACAACTAAACAAATAGAACTACGACCGATATCATTCCAGTTAATGTACATGCGAATTAAGACATATATCAGCTTAAGAACAAATAGTATGAATAAAAAACATTATATCGAAACACTTATACGTCTAACAACTGAAACAAAGTTAGCAGCACTATCAATACAAATCCGAACCTAACCAACTAGGCTAGCTTAGTTGGCTATCAAGGTTTCTTTATGGGCCTTGGGGAGGGGATGTTTGGCTAGGGAGGTCTCAAGTTGAGTCCCACCCAGAATTTTTACCTCTTCAGGCGATAAAAAGGAGGAACAGGAGGGTCTCAGGTTAGCATACTGCCAAATTGAATGTCATTGTTAGACCTGAACCACTAACATCTAACAAGCCGTTCTAAAAAAAAATACAAATCCGAACCTAAAGATTAAAAACAAAAAATGGGGAAAGAAAACACTTACACATTTCATCAAATACTTAGTGTGCGTCATGAAGGTGTTCATTAAACAAACATAGTTTTCATCCCAATGTCATTTCATCAAAGGACTATGGATCACTTCAAGTGCTCCTTTGGCTGCTAGAACCCTCAATAATCTGTACAGAATAGACTAACACATCCATTAGATTCTTTTAAAAGAATAGGTGAACTACATTAGACACAATAAAGCCATAAAGTTACCCTCAATCACATATATAAAAAAACGAACGAAAAAAAAAATCATAAAAGAGAGGAAAAGATAGTTACTAGATCGACCGAGTTTGTCATTGAAGCTTCAAGACCTGAAGAGAGAATTTAGATGAAAGAACATGTAGAAATAGGGATCGGAATAGATGATGAGGATAGAAAAGCAAATGAATTTTAATCTTAAATTCTTGACCAAACAGATTTTTTCATGCATACCTACGAATGAATATAGGGAAAAAGTTTCATTACAATGTTCATGTTACCGATGTAGGTTATCTCAAATAAGGGTTTGCTTGCGTATTACAAGCGATTGAAAAGAAATTACAATGGAAAATAATATTTGATTCGTAATTAGTAAATATTTGTAGAGTTGTACGAATAATTGAAGTAAATTTTTTTAAAAAAAATTAAGATTCCAAAATAATTATATAACCTTTTTAAATTTAAAAGGTAATTATTATCATGTAATCTAGTTTAGGAACTCACAAATAAAAAAGCAAAAGAAATAATAAATTAATAAGAAAATCAATTTCGACAATATTTCAATACTTTTTTACACTGTAATATTAAAGGTGTGTTTCGTAATAAGCATTTGGAAGTATTTTGAAGCGATAAGCGACTAGCGGTTAGCGGGTTGGTTGAAATGCTTGTTTGGCAACAAAGCAAATAGAGTTTGCATATTGTCTAACTGCTTCCATTTAAATTGTTTGATGAGCAAACATTTCAACTAACAACTAGAGTTTTGTTTCTGAAATTACGTATATACCCTCAAATAACTTTATTATTTATTTAGCTAGTTTATTATTTTAATATGTATATGTTTTATTTGTATTTTTATACTTTATAATTACTACTACTATTATGTTACCAAATACTTCTTTTAAACAAATAACTATTACAACTGCTTTTTGTTACTGCTAGTGCCATATGACACCAAACACACTCACTCTGGTATTTCAAATTTGTTAGATCATTCTAATTACCACAATGCAACAACTTAGCATTAAAACTTATATCATAGCCGCCAGGCTGACCCTGCCGCTAAGAGCAGAGGGAATGGGGAGGAACGTGCACGTTCCCTGTCGGGAACGTCGTTCCCCCACTTCTCGTCGGCGTTCCGGGCAAAGTTCCGGTCAGCGTTCCCGGCGCAGCGTCTCCCCCGGGACGTTGTGTTCCAACATTTTTCCTTTTTTGTTTTTTTTTTCTTTTGCTCCCTTTATTTGTTTTAAAAAGAAAAATGTGTTGTGTGTGTTGTGTGTGTGCGTGCTGCGTGTGTGTGTGCTGTGACTTTGCAACAGGGAGAAGAAACCCAGCAAGGAGAAAAAACCCAGCAAGAAGAAAGACACATGATATTTAGGGTTAGGTTAATTTGAAATTGGGCTTATTTTTGTTTAAATGAATTATTCTTTTAAATTATTCTAATTGATTTAAATACATTAAAATTAAAATAGATTAAATTAAAAATATTTATTTATTAATTTATTTGTTAAATTATCTAAATGGATTTGTAATCGTTATTTCTATTTTTAATAAACTTTTAATTTTTAAGACTTGTAATTTTTATTTTAATGAAGTTATTTATTTTATTTAAATTAATTTGTTATTTATATGTATTCATTACATTATTTGAATTTTCTGACAAATAAAAAATCAAAAAAAAATCCTGAACACTGTCCTGAACACTGTTCCTACTCTCACCTTTTTCAACAACAGTGTTCTCCGCAAAAGTCACGACTCCTTGTGCTCTAATGTTATCTAAAACTACAATTCAACCCCTCCGTTTTCTATCTCACAAATTCAGGCCCATCTTTTGTTATGGAGTTTAATAACGTTTCTAGTCACACGACAAACCTGTGCGGTTTATTCTATTGTATATTTTATATGTCTTATTTTTATCGTTTATTTTTATTTTTGTATTTTTAAAAATTATTTCCTTATAAAATAACAATTAACTTTTTAATTTATCTTCATTTATTAATTTTAATTTATCTATTAATAAAGATTTTTAATTAGATTTATTTTAAATATAAAATCAATATTGATATTCATCTGAGCTGTTTTAAATTCAATAAAACTAGATCATAAAACTGAGATAACGCATGACGAATTTAATTATTATAAATGAATAAAATCATGTAATCAATTTGTGGCCGATTTTTTATGTAGTTTATAGACCCGCGATAAGGCACGATGAATTTAACTTTTATAAATGAATAAAATATTTAGACGATTTTTTTGTATTGTGACCGAGTTTTTTTAATTTAAATAAATACTAAATATTTAAGGGCTGAAAGTGTAACTATACAAAAGCGATGTTGATCGTTGCTAGTTTATCGTCCCGCGATAATACCTGACGAATTTAACTTTTATAAATTAATAAAATATTCATTTTTATATAGTATAGACCCGCGATAACGCGGAACGAATTTAATTTCTATAAATGAATAAAATATTTGATCGATTTTTTTATATAGTCTATAAACCTGAGATAAAGCCGGACGAATTTAATTTTTATAAATGAATAAAATATTGTGATCGATTTTTTCGGGTCAAAATAAAATTTATTTGGTCGATTTTTTATATAGCTTGTAGATACTATAACGCGGAACGAATTCAATTTTAATAAAAAGAATAAAATATTGTAGCTGATTTTTTTATATAGTTTAGAGACTATTTAATTTTTATAAATGTATCGATTTTTGCCGGTCGAATTTAAACTTTATTTGGTCATTTTTTTATATAGTTTAGAGACTATTTAATTTTTATAAATGTATAAAATATTTGGTCTATTTTTTTAATTTAAATGAATATATCAAATATTTAAAAGAATAAAAATGTAATTATATGAAAAAAATTAAGATTGTTGGATCATAAAAAGTAAAAAATAATAAAGAGTTCATATCCGTTTATTGTATCTTCTTTTAATTATATATAAAAGAACAAAAATATCTTGAAAACAATTGAAATAACACGAAACGAGTATTATATGTTACGTAGCTAATAACGTTCCAATCACATGTATACTTCAAGATCAAATGGCCATGGCCATACCATTTAAAAAAGAGAAAATTACCCAAACGGACAAGCTAAAAAAAAAAATACGAAAATAAACATTGTCAGATTGTATTAACATTTTTAGACAACAAAATCGCCGAAATATAATACCCTGACCGGCGACCCACGCGATTAACTGAAAGCCAATTAAATTGTGACACGTGTACTACCTTTTTGACCAACTTCGAAATTCTCACCTCGGGAACCCAAATCGCCGAAATGAGTAAACCACTAAGCGAGCCCGGCGATTATTTGTGGTCCACTAGGATTTCGACACGTGTCATAAGCGCAGGGCCCTTTGACCACCTCTCTGAAATCGCCGAAATGAGGAACACCCGGCGAGCCCGGCGATTTTACATTTTTATCGTTTTGCGTGCATTTTTATATATAAATCGGTTGTGTACGAGGAGTTGACAAAAGAGGAGGGACAGTCGGGATCAAGGGTGCAAGCACATATTTGGTAAATTTTTATCTCTTTTTTATACTTTTTTTGTATGTATTTTACTTGTTAATTAATATTAAATGTCATGTTATAATTTATTATAATTTAGTGTAGAATCATTTTAATATATGTTGTTTAATGGTAAATATATAAGTTAATTAAAATTATGATTTGTATATATACATTATTAATTATTTTATTTATGATTTGATTTTGTTTTACTTAGTTTATGAAATTTATAATTATTATATTTCCAATCAATTTTGATAAAAAATAGCTTCTCTTTTATTATTTTCTTGTAAGTATTAGTTTAAATGAATTTTTTTAAAATTGTTATTAGTGTGTATATATTACTAATTACTATTTATTATATTTATGATATGAAGCTTTAAGTAATTTACTAAATTTTTAATTATGATATTTACAACCTTTTTGTAAAAAAGTTTCTTTTTTAATTATGTTATAGTAACTATTAGTTTATATAAAAATTAATTAAAAATTTTATTAGTGTATATATTAATTAAAATTGTTATTAGTGTAATTATTAGTTTATATAGTAATTATTAATTAAAATTTTTATTAGTTTATATATTAATTAAAATTGTTATTAGTGTGTATATATTACTAATTACTATTTATTATATTTATGATATGAAGCTTTAAGTAATTTACTAAATTTTTAATTATGATATTTACAACCTTTTTGTAAAAAAGTTTCTTTTTTAATTATGTTATAGTAACTATTAATTCAAATTAATTTTTTTAATAACATATAAATTTCTATAAAATAATTAAAATTGTTATTAGTATATATATATATATATATATTACTAATTATAATGTCTATGAAATAATGCTTTAATTTATTTTTAAATTTTTAATTATTGTATTTACAATGAACTTAGGTAAAAAAAATTTATCTTTTATTATGTTATAGTAAGTATTAGTTTAATTGAAATTTTTTAATAACATATAAATTTGTATAAATTACTTAAAACTCTACTTAGTATATATATGTTGTTAATTATTATATTTAGGATATGATTCTTTAGTTAATTTACAAACAATTTTGGTATAATTAATTATTAAATTTTTAATTATTATATTTATAATCAATTTTGTTATAATTAATTTAACTTTTTAATTTTTTATAAAAATTATTTATTTAACTTTTAGCTTTTGTATTTTTATTTTAACTTTTAAAATTTTTAATTATTATAATTTATTAATATGTTCATGTTATTTTCTTCATTTATTTATCAGGTGACCAAAAAAGGGTATAATCGGTTTAGAGGGAGCAGAGGTACATATTTTGGTAATTTGTTTCTCTATTTTTATGTTATAATATTAATTTTTAATTAAAATTGTGACTATTGTATGTATGTTACTACTTTTTGTATATTTTTTTAATTTTTAATTATCATATTTATGATGCTTATGAATGTGTATAAATTAATTTATCTTATATTTTACAAACATTCAATTGTTGTTTATAATGTTTATGAATGTGTGTATTTTAAGTTATGTTGTATATGGTTGTATATGTAATTGAAGCCATTTTGCATTTATCATTTAATTGGTTGTCATTTATAATATGAATATGTTTTTATTGTGAATAGATTGTATACGTATTGCTATATATAGATAGTTGACCGTGTTATAACGTAGTTAATTTGTTTAATTTATGCAGGGAATGAATTCTCATAAAGATGTTGTTAAGGTCATTTTTGTGACAAGTAATACTACACGTGGTGTTAACTTGAGCACCAATACTACTTACAACAAGTTGGTGACATATGTGGAAAAGAAGTTCAATATAGATATGAATCGTGGATATACTTTTACTTATAAACTGCCAGGCAAAAATTATCAAATTGAAATTACTGATGATGACGAAGTTTCTTTCTTTGTAGAAGCTGCCCGTAATGCGAGGGGAGAACCAATAGAGTTGTTTGTTCTTAAGTCTTCTGTAACCCAACCAAATAATCAAGTAGAAAATCCTAGTGCACATAACCCAGTTTCCCATTATCCAAATCAACAACAAAATTTGTGTATTCCCTCATCTCAATATCATCAATCTACTCAATATCGTCATCCATTTTGGTTTGATCAAACATATCAAAACCCTAATTTTTTCCCAACCCAATCTCAATACCACAAAGATACCAGTTTTCAATCACTTCATAATGAAATTCCAAATTCCCAAATACAACAGTTGTTTGACGTCGGTTTATCAACAAAAACTTCCTATGAAGTCGGTACATCAGAAAACCATAATTACGATGTCGGCTCGTCGCAAAGAGACAACGATCATTTAAGAGAATGGAATGTAGAAAGTGAAGAAGAAGGATTGGAAGATCAAGGGGATGAATATGGGCAAGAACCTGCCGGAGAATGTAGAGAACAAAGTGATAGTGACTATGGATTCATTAGTGAGGAAGAAAATGAAAGCGAAGGTGTTAATGTAAAGTACATATCTCCTAAAGATTGGAAAGAAAACACATTTTCTCATATGCCTGACCCACTACCAACCCCATCTCAAAATATTAAACAAAACCTACCAATAATAAATGACGGCAAGAGCACAATTAAGTTGAAAAAAGGTATGTGGTTTGCCAACAAACAGCATTGCAAAAACGTTATTGCCCAAAAATCGATTGAAGATGGATATCAGTACAAAGTCAGAAATTCATCGAAAACGAGGTATGATGTTGTATGTTATAATACAGGATGTGACTGGAAGATAGGAACTAATCGTGCGAAACATGGCGAACCTTTCTACATTAGCAACTTGTATGACGTCCATAGTTGTTCAAAGACTCAACTAAAGACAAAGCATCGGAACACATACAAGGAGGTACTCGGTGATATTATAATGGATAGGTTGAAAGATCCGAACAGAGTTTTAAGGCCAAAAGATATCATGGAAGATATTGACGATACTTATCACATAAAGATTTCTTATCAGCAAGCTTGGCGTGGTAGGGAAGCTGCTTTGGAGAAGTTGAGAGGTGGTCATGCGGAGTCGTTTAGCAAGTTGCCGTACTATTTACTAAACTTGAAGCTTAAAAATCCTGGAACGCATGCCGACATTAAGACGGATCAGTATGGTCGATTCGAGATGTGTTTTCTCGCCCTGGGTGTTTCGGTAAGTTTTCATCAAAATGACTATAACTTTTGATTTGATTACAAAGCTCATATTGGTACTTATATAATGTTGTAATAAATACCTACAGATACGAACTTTTCTTAATCATTTGAGACCTCTAATAATAGTAGATGGCGCACATTTAAAGGGAAAATATCCAGGTTCTAATTTGCTTGCGGTAGGAATGGATGGAAATAACCAAATTGTGCCGCTTGCTGTTGGGGTGTGTGGAGGTGAGTCCGGTGCAACCTGGACCTGGTTTATGTTAAAGTTGAAGCAATGCATAGGAGATGTTCCAGATTTGGTTTTCATTTCTGATAGACATGCAGGCATTGCGCAAGGCATAAGAGAAATCTTCCCAAGTGCATTTCATGGGTTATGTTGTCGTCACTTATTGATGAATGTGAACCTAATAAAAAAGTTCGATTGGATATTTTGGAAGATATGCAAAGCTCATAGAGTTTATGAGTATGATTATTATATGAATCAACTTCTTGGTATAAATGCAGACGCACATGGTAAGCTTATCGATATTGGGGAATCTAGGTGGGCGAGGGCCCATAGCCCTGTGAGTCGGTACAATTACATAACGTCGAACTGTGCAGAGTCGGTCAATGCACTAAGTAGGGAAGCACGGAAAATGCCAATTACCATGTTAATGGAGTTTTTCAGAGGGCTGGTTCAGAGATGGTACTTCGAAAGACGCGAAGATGCAGGTACCTAAAATTTCTAAACTTTTAATTTAACTTTATAAACCATTATCTACTAAGCGTTTTTGTTTGTATCAAAACAGCTAACTACGAACGAGCAGGTAATTCACTTACCCCTTACGCGGAGAAAAAAGTGTTTCGGAGAATTTTGAAATCCAGCAGATGGAGAGTGTACGGCATTAGTCGCTATCGTTACCAAGTTAACGATAGAAAACAAGATTGTCTAGTGGATTTGGAGACAAATGAGTGTTCATGCCTCAAATGGAAACATTCTGGGTTGCCATGTGGTCACGTTATAGCAGTCTTAAAGGAAATCGGAATAACCGATTGTGCTCAGTTAGCCAAACACTGGTTTACCATTCCAACTTATAAGGCAACATATGCAGAGGAAACTAACTTTGTGGGAGACGTTTCTGGTTGGTTCATTCCTGACAATTTTCAAAGAGTATTACCACCAAATATCACTAAACGCAATGCAGGCAGACCCAAAAAAAGTGGACGTATTCCATCAAAGGGAGAAAAGTTGAAAATTAAAGTTTGTACACGATGTGGTGCCGATGACCATACGAACAGTCAATGTCGTATCTCAATGACATCTACACAATCATTTGTACATTCTACTGTCGATTTGAATGAATTCTAGGCATTTTTATTAACTTTGTTTACCGTTGGTTAATGTTAACTTTTTTAAATTTATCTTATAAAGTAGTGATGATGATGATGTTTCAAAATTGCAAGCAAACCAATATAAATATATATATATATCTACTCATCCACAAACTGATAAAAAAGTCGTGCCATAGTCTCGCGATACCACAAACCGGCATGTCGAGGATCTACATCTAAAATAAGTGGCCTGCCAAATGCCAAACGATAAATAAACATACATACAAAAATCCCACAATCACCAAAACGTCCAACCTGCTGTGGAGTGAGCTCTCTCGGATAAGTCCTAAATGTGATGGTGTATGTCTCTTTCTTGATACCTTTACTCTCGAATACACCACATCTCTCTAAATAATCTGGCATCTTTTCCCTTATGATATTCTCCAAGTCTATCCAAAACTCTTCTCGTTTTATCATTCCCTCGCTATCGATCTTGATCATGCTATCGTAGTATGTAAAAATACCACTATCAATCTCATACTCTAACAGACAAAAATGTGAATCTGGCTGATTTGCTGGCATAAAAACCTGCGAGTCAACGTACATATGTAATTGATAAGCATGTATTTCATAATAATACTATGAAATCTACTATATAAATGTATCATAAATTACAATTATAGAAAGCCAAACTTACACGTTTGACGTCTCTCCAGTTTCCAGGGAACATTACACCATCAGCATAATATGTAGATACCTGATGCTTAGACGAAGTCAGAGTAGACAAGAAAAATGGGTCAACTGCACACCAGTCGGCATCAACAGGTCTAAGTGTGTTCATATAGTCAATCCACGTCCGAATATGCTGTATATTTTAGTTCATTTGTTAAAGGCCAAAATTAATATAAAAAGACAAAGAATAAAAAATGTTAATTGACCTCTAATAATATGTACTTACAGTATCGTAAAGCCATCCATCTTCTGTCCTCTCTCCCTCTAATTTATCATCTTTATCGCATGGACTACAAAGTAAAATGTGCCAATACTTTCGAAACCATGTCAGCTTTTCTCTAAAGAACACATCAACTTTTGCTCCTCTGTCAGACTTTAGCCACTCATTAAAATCGTCGTCCATAATAGGGACGGGTACATCTCCATAAATCCGGGTGAAATCCTGTAACATTTTATTCCAAAGTTAGCATGGTGATACTACTGATAGTTAATCAATTAATGCAAATAGCGATGTAGGTACCTCGTTCCACATTGGCACTGGCCTATTCATCTTTTTCTCCAGGGTCACTTCCTTCGTTTCTTTTTTCACGACCCTCTCAGCAGTATCATCAGTGATTACAACCGTCTCAGGTACTCCTTTCCTCAAAACCAGCTCGGGTGACAAATCCTATTGCTCAAACATAATAATTAGATGTACAATTACATAGCAGTCCTAAACAAAGAATTACTTTAGTTCAATATAAGCAGTACCTCGGAATAATTTTCAAGTGTCAACTTCTCAACAGGCGAAACCACCTGTTTCTTCTTCTTTTCTCGTTTGATTACCGGAGTCGTGTCCGGTAATGGACAAAATGGCGATTTCACAAACCTCCCGATCTTCTTTATCCTCTTTGCTTTTGGGAGTTCCTCATAATTTCCCTTGAAAATCAATATAAAAAATAAGGCAATATATATATACACGTACATATAATCTATATAAATAACATGTGAAAATCAACCATCAAGTATACTAATGTTGTTAAATTGCTCAAACTAACCTTATGTAATTGACTAGTAGTATGTATTATCTGTGTCTCGTCCATAGTCGTTCCCAAGTCAGGCATATCCACCGTCGTGCCCTCCTGCATCTAATTTTTTCCAAAAATAGCTATGATGTTAAAAAACTTGAAGCTTAATCAAAGATTCTTTAACTTTCAATTGAAGATGGTAGATAACATGTGAATTTTACCATTGTATTGTGAAGTGAAGCCATCATGCTATCGAGCTGCACTTCTGATACTTGATCTTCAACCGTCGTGTCCTCAGATAAAGAATGAGCGCTAGCACATGTCCCGATGTCCTGGTCAAGTATTTTGAATTTAGTTTGAACACATACCATATAACTATTAATACTAATTTCTAAGTATCGTTTTAAAAACAGACAATGTTACTTTACACGCACCTTCTCCGGAGAATATAAGAAGCTGACATCTAGATTCAAATCTAAATCAGTATGATCCATAGCTTCAGTGTCCTGGCTCAAAGGACAATTAGGTCTCTCGGGTTCAGCCTCAGGACCAGTTTTGGGTGCAGGATCTGGAACAGCTCTCGGTACAGTATTGAAAACCTGCATTTCAATAACAAAATAATTACTAACTTTAATTCTTTAATATTAACTTTTAACAACCTACAACTTTCAATTAATTACAAGATTAAATCAAACCTGCTGCTCTAATGCTAAAAAACGCTGATGCAACTGCATATATAATTCTTTAAGTTCGCGGTGATCATTTTGCAAAAGATTAAAACGTTCCTCTAAGGAAGGAACATGTGTATCCGGTGGAGGAGGAGGCTGACGAGGAGGAGGCGGTGGAGGAGGCATCGCAGCACGAGCAACATCATCGGCCAAATCCGAGGCTGCCTGAGGCCTACGTCGAGGACCTGGAGGCCGGCGAGGAACGTCATCTCTTACTTGACCGTCAAACCAATCCCTGCTCGCTATCCACCAATCCGTACGGGACTCTGCAGGAAGCAACTGGAGAGTATGTCGAGGAATGTTCGGCTACAAACACTATTTTGGTTAGTTACTTGTAATTAACATATGAAAATGGAAATTAAACTAAAAAGAATTAAAGAATTACAGGATCAAATGGGCCGGTCAATAGATGATGATGCTCCATTTTAAACACCATATTCTTGTCCCACCGAATTCCTCTCGGGAGCATGTCTTCACGAGCTATCCACCACTCCCGGCATATGGGAAGCGTCTCTAAAATCCATATCTAAACACATTAAAGAAAACAAAATTAATTACAAATTGTATAAAAAAAGTTACAAAACTTGGTTAATTATGTTACCTTAAATGCCCAAATAAAGCCCATAAGTGTATAGTTCGGTTTCTTAGGAGGACTTTGTTTCACCATCTTCAGATGCCTCGTCCTTCTAATAGGTACCGCATCCTTTAGCTGTGCGTGCGTAACGAGCCATACATGAGATCCCCATGGAAAACGGTTCCATGCATCTAAATCCTCGACCAGCTCCAAAAAATCCGGATCTACCACATTTTGCATGTCACCACCGGCTCCCAGAAAAACAAGCTCCAACACAACTAGCAGACATACACGAACTGCATCTAAGTCTGATAAAGTGGCAAAATCAGGTCCGTAGTACAAGTTATGCAGGTCCTGCAAGTGAATCGACTCTGTTGTTACATGTCTGAATACTCGTTGGCGAAAAAGGGTCGTCTTGACTTGGTATTTCACCCAATCTATCCGGCCAAAACGTAATCCTGTAATCATACAAAACTCTCTCGGCCCGAACTTTAAACGGTGACCCCCCACCTCATATACCAACGGATCCACCTCCGGATCATGCGGCTGACGGCATTCAACCTGCATCTGTAGAATCAAGTGTAGAAGGTGACCCTCTACTCGACAGTGTAGAATATCCAACCATCTACCAAAACATGTCTCCCTAAACAATGCATCTCTAGCGGTACCCTGTAATTTTTCCTTCATCTCTGGCAGTATCGTCATCCTACTCCTCATTGTGATAAGAGCGGCATAAGTCTGGTTAACAAAAAACATAAAATATTAGTCAATAAAATATAAAGTACAAGTAAAATTAAGATTCATAAAACAAAACAACATATTAACTCAAATATATCATTTATGACATTTAAAGAATTTTGAAAAAAAATTCGAAATATCCTTTTCGTTTATAACACACTGCCATATTTTTCAAATGAAAACATATCAATTATTAAAACCGCAACAATCTCCAGTTATCTACTATCTAACTGATTTATATAAATACAAAATTCAAACGACAACAATATATAACTAATTCAAACGACACCAATCAAACCGCAACAATCTATGAGTAATTGAAACAATTATCTATTATCTCATTCATTTATAACAATAAGCAATCTAATTGAAACCAAAACCGTGTTCTCTCAACAATTATCTATTATCTAATTTACTCGTCTTAAATATGAAATCCATATCTAATTAAAACCGCAACAATACACAATCTATATCTAATTGAAACCGCAATACACAATCTATATTTAGTTCAAACCACAACAGTACGCAATCTACATCTAACTGAAACTCAAATAATGATTTTGTAACAATACGCAATCTATATAATCTATTTCAAACCGCAATAATACGCAATCTATATCTAATTCGGTTTATCAATAATCAAAAGGCAACAAAATATATTAGTCGATAAATTATAACTTATAATTATAATTAAAATTCTTAAAATCAACAACATATCAATTAAAATCGTTCATTTATAACATTTAAAATATTTAAAAAAATTCGAAATGTCCTTTTCGTTTTATAACAAACTACCATATTTTTCACATATAACATATCAATTCAAACCGCAATCTATATCTAATTCAAATTATTCAAACCGCAATCTATATCTAATTCAAATATTATCAAATTCATTTCTAAAAACGCAATTAAACGTTAAAATTAAGCATAACGTATTAAACATTAATATATCTAATTCAAGTATTAAAAGTAAGTTAAATTATCGTTTTGATACCTCATCTCGATTGTAATTCGCTCCCATTGTTAAATTGTTCAAGTAGACGTAGAACACAACAAACCGCAAGCCACCGCAACCACTGTCACCACCCCAAACCGCCACCCATACTCACCACCGCCACCCACAGCCACCTCCACCACCAAAACGGCCACTCACAGCCACCTCCACCACCCAAACCACCACCCACAGCCAACTCCACCACCCAAACCGCCACCCACAACCACCTCCACCACCCAAACCGCCACCCACAGTCACCTCCCCCACCCACAGCCTCCTCCACCGCCCAAACCGCAACCACTACCACCAACACCACCTGCAACCGTAACCCTAACCCTCCCCCACCGACCCCCACAGCCACCCTCCGCCAACCACAACCCCCAACACCGAAACCCAACCCACAAAAAACCTAGAAACCGAAACCCAAATCTGCCACCACTACAATCAATCAAAACCAATGGAAGAATCTCGAAGGCCGGCCAAAGAAAGGAAAGAAAATCGAAGAAAAGGAAAGGGAAATCGAAGAAAAAGGAAGAAAATAGAAGGAAAGGGACTCGCAAAATCAAAACCACCGCCCCATATCGCTTGCAATCGTGTTTTTTGAGATGAAAACCTAAAACCACCGCCGCCTATCGCCTAATAGGCGGGACACGTTTTTCGAGTTTTCAAAATTATCGCCGGGCTCGCCGCTTCCTAATTCCTTTTCGGCGATTTTGTTTTTCGTGGTCAAAGGATTTCAATCGAGTGACACGTGGCGGATTTGGATTGGTACTCTTTGAATCGCCGAGATGGCCGGGTTGGGATATGCATTTCGGTGATTTTCTTGTTTAGAATTGAAAAAGTGTCCTGACAATGTATATTTTCGTATTTTATATTTTGAATATTTAGTCTTTTAAAATTTTATATTAAACTTGAAAACTCAAATGTTTGTTTGTTTTGATGATTGAATCTAAAAAGCCGAGATTTTATTGACTTTGTAACAAAGTACTCAACGGAGGTCATGCTTGTAGACTCGATGTTTAGAGTATCAACGAATCTAGAGTATTAGCAGAGAACCTTTTGGCGTCTTATTGAAATTAGTAGTAAGGATATTTATAAATTTTTAATACAACTCATCTTTTACGGGTAATTATACGCTTCATAAAATAATATAATTTTCTTTCTATATAATTTTCTTTTATGTGTTTTTAAAAGTTCTTTTACACGTACTAAGTTTAATTTTTAGATTTCAAACATTTTTATTTTGATATTGAATTTCTCTTTTCAAGATGTTTTTAGAGTAAGCAAAGTCAAATTAATGAAGCTTTCGTTCTCTGTCTAAAGATTCTATCCTTTTGCAGCTGAAGCTCTTGATGGTATGTTCAAGCAAATTTATAAATAAATGAAATCGGTTGAAGGAGCAGGCGACTCGCTTTAGCCATAGGAACTCCTTCTCTATCGTTCGAGTGTACCTCACAGGATGATCGAAATAACAAAGCAGAAATTCTTTTTCACTCCTCAAAAACTCACAAGAACGAACCATACCCAGATGAGAGCAGAAGCTCCAGAATAAATATGTCCCGGTAAATGACTAGACAAAACCATTATATACTAGAGAGTACTACTTTAGTGGAAGGCCTAATCGATGTAGGCCCTCAAACTAAATAGATTTTATGTAAAGAAGAGGTGATTACTATCATAAAAGAATCAATCCCGTTGCAATTAAGAAAAAAATGTCTTTAATTACATATTAAAATCTTTTTATAAAAATAATATTTTATTTTATATTATATTTTTCTACGATTAAAATTTTTAATCCGTCGTTAATCAAGAGCCTGGTAGTTGTCTCACACGGCCACAAAGACATGTTGTCTTACAAATTGGAAAATGAACTTTCCTGTACGTTTTCCACATTTTCACAAATATTTGTTGCGGTTTCCCAAAATTTTGAAAACTAATATTTAACCGCATCATAAACGAAATAACATGAAAATGTAACCACGCCATGCATGACATCCACGTACATACTTCTTTTACCAAAAAGCAACGTCGACAAGTCTCATCACATACCTATAAAGCACCTCTATATATTATTCCAACCTGTACGGCTTTTTCATATTTTTCCGCCACGTGTCTATCCAAGCAGACATCCTATATATTACACGTCACGTGTCATTATTACCCACGACCCCACGAATGCCAAAGATTCCAAACACATCTTCCTAAACACAAATTGCCACGTGTCGATCATGCACTCATCCATACAAACACCTCATTTCTCTCATTACTCGCCAAATGCCAAACTCCGAAATTTACGCGTCAAAGAATTTTAACTAATCTTACGTGTCACTTTCATTTCCCTCCGTATCTCTGTTTATAAAATTTTTCCCTCCCGTTTAAAATCCTCTTGACATATAACAAAAAATAGAAAACCCTAATTCATTTCGTAATTTGAATTCGATCTCAATTTTTAGCTAATGGCGGATGATTCGAGAATTTCCGACGAGACTCGAGAGGAAAACGAACTAATGTTAGAGTTATCAATCGGAGGAATATTTGGAAAACCGAACCAAACTAATCAAAGTGTAAATGAAAATGATTTAAACGTTGAAGAATCAAAACGTGAGATTCAACCTCAAAGAAGGCGTGAATTGAGACGTAAGAGAGAAGAAAAATTGAAGAAAACGGTTTGTTTCGGTTCGTGTGGTTCGGTCAGCGGTCCGTTTGTGGAGAACAAAGAGTGGTTAGAGACGCAAGTTATTGGACAAAACGATTACGTTTTGGGGACAGAGCATGTACGGAAAAGGGAGAGGCTTCTGGAAAATGGAATTGTGAATGCGAAGAAATGTGTGTTTAGGCCGACGGTGTGCCGAAGCTTTAGGCCGTATAATAATGATAATATGAATGTGAAAGGTGGTGAGGATGAGATGGACGGCGGTGGACGGCGGAATTGTAAAGTGAGTTCGAATGGTTCCGGTGGCGGTGGAGGTGGTTCGTCTGCGTATTCTGATGGTCAATGCTCATCTCACCAGGGTAATACATTTTTATAAATTCTGATTGTTGGTTAGGTTGTTTGATTTAGTTAGTAAATTAAAATGATATATTTTGTTGAAAGGAATCAAAGGGTTCAAAAACTAAATATTAACTCTAACATACATTTGTTAAGAAATTCATTTGACAATTGCTAATACGGCTTAACGTTATTGAATCTCATAAATGTTTATGTCTTGCATCTGCAATTATTCGGTAATGACTTTCTTAGAAATTAAAATGCAAGTAGGGACTTTTGTGGCATTAATTAAGATTCAAAATAGATTTAGTGGAACTGCATAATTAAGTTTGGTATAAGTTAATAAGATATTGAATATATATGAGAAATTGTCATTTTAGTTTGTACAAATACCTAGGTTGGTTACTCTATAGACAAAAAAAGATTAGTAACCTAGTAACCATGTTTTGTGGAAACAGATAGCTAGAAATTGATCAATTTTACTAGCATTTCATTTGTTGCACAGTTAATTGCCTATTGAAGAAACTAAAAAAGAAAAGTAACTGATTTAAGTGGGTTTGAGCTTTCAATAGTGTTAGATGTTGTTTAAGATGTAATTCATGTATCTTGGACTATATACAATTAATTTGAACTCGTATTGTGACCATCCCACTATACGGTTGTCTATGTAGGCTAGTTTTATTGAAAAAAATTAATATCTATCAAAATGTAGGTGACTTTTAGTGTTCTTTCTCATTGCCAGCAGACACTTTCTCATTGCCAGCAGTGTTCGGTGTTCTTGGGCTCGAGTTAATGGTTTATTGCTGTGGTTGTAGGTGGTGCTACAGATGATAGCAGAAGCATTTCAAGCAACTCTCAACTGGATCAACAACTGCCAAGTACTTCAACAGCAAGTGACCCATTTGACCCATCTTCATCTAAACAAACGGTCTCAACTAACAAGTTAATAGACTCCACTATATCCGACCCAAGCCCCATGAAATCCAATGACCAATTGAACCCACATGCATCAAGTGCTTCAAACCCACCTTCGAAGCTCAATGCCAGTAGCCAGCGCCAACAAGCCTCTGTACTGGCCCGAATGCCATGTGTTTCAACAACGGGGAACGGTCCAAATGGGAAGACAGTAAGCGGATTTTTGTACAGATACACGAAAAATGAAGTGAGCATCGTGTGCGTTTGTCATGGTGACTCGTTCTCTCCGGCTGGGTTCGTGGAGCATGCAGGAGGCGTTAATATATCCCACCCGTTAAAACACATCACCATATTTCCAACTGCTTTTGCATCTTGACTTCAAGATTTGGGGTAGCACAGTAACATCTGAAGATTTGATTAGTGACCTTCGGTTCAATTGGTATATAACTCAGTTTCTAGCCATATTTCGTGAGTTAAGTGTACTTGTCTTAGGATGTGCTTTTTGTTTCATTTGATTCAATGGTTGTTGATTTTGCATGTATATTGTGCATCATAGCTGCTCAAATATACTTGATGAAACCAATCAAGAACATAGTGTTAGGTTCTGAGACCTTTATCCTATTGCTTTTTGGATCTTTTGGTTGATGTCTAGACTATGTAACTGTAGATATCAAATTTTGATGATCAATTGAAAGGATTGCTTTCGTAAATCTGGAAGTAAAAAACTTGTGTTACGGTAATGATAACATCAGTATGATGGGTAAGGATCATAATGAGTTTAGGGTCTAAATATCGGAATAACTTCCGGTAGTGTCAAAATGGGTTGGTCAAGGTTGGTGATTTCGTTAAAACAATGAACCTTTCGTCTTTTTGTAAGCTAAAGTGCAAAATCAGGTTAAACGCAGTAAGACGATACCTGGAGTGGGTTGAACTGCATGGGGAATTTGCTCGCTTGAACTTTTTTCACCGACCAGCCTTCCTCTCCCATATATATGTCCAGGTTTGTGGATGATAGTCAACTATATTGGTGTCAATATCAGGTGTCTTTGTCATATGGTTAGTATTGATCGTTGGTTTAAGGTTTTCTTTTTTGTGTTAGACTATTGCTAATCTAATTCGCCTGCAATGCTGTTTCTTATCAGTCTGCATAGGTAGTTTCAATCTATATTCTCTGTTTCCTCCACATTGTATCCATGCTTCCTCCTGTTCTTCTCTAACCCCTGGGGTCTGATCCCCAATAGCTTGATTGGTAGTATGGACAGAATTTTGACAGGAGGTTCATAAGATCTGAAGTGCTGTTTTATTTGTAAGACAACTATTTATTCCTGTGACATTTTGATTTTGATTTGGGATTAAAACTTTACAGGGATGAAGTCCCAAAATATGAGACAGTCGGACAGTTATAGGGCGTCACTTAGCGTAAGAATATGATAACAAAGCCACACAGTATCTCCAGTTATATATAACTAAAGAGACTAATGAGTATATCCAATTAGTCCGAGTAATATTAAAGACTCCTTGAAAGCAATTTATGAAAGTCAAGACAAATATAGAAGATTCATGTAAAAATTTAACAAAAAAAAAAGTATGATGCGAAACTCCACAGGAAGACTTGATATATAGGAGGTTGTTAGAATGTGTTACTAATTTGGATAGAGTGTATTTGCCTAGACGCATACATGGCCAATTCAGCCAGTTAACTCGTTTAAGACCAGTTATGCACGGACATTAGCTACCATCTTTTCACCATCTAAATACGCATTTACAATTTCAGCCTTGGGTAGTTCCTGAACATTTTGGGGTTAGGCAGTTAGCTACCATCTTTTCCCCTTCTGAATGCGTATTTACTATTTCGGCCATGTGTAAGTCCTGAACATTTTGGTTTGATTATTATGACGGCGACTTTTCTTTTCTTTAGCTATAAACAGGTGATTTATAATACTGTTATCAATTATCAAAAAAGTTCCTCTCAAACCTCGGTATCTCATCACCTCATGAAACTCCCACTATTCTTCGAGTAATCTATGAAATTTCCAGATTAATAAAAGACTATTCATCCACTGTCCACGTGGTTTTTAATTTCAAGTTATCATAAATGCATGAACATTTTTCCGCTTCTCTCTGTATTATCATAAAGTTAACTCAGTTACCCCTTAAACGATGTGAATCTATGGCGACAAATGCTAACAAGAATGAAGAGTTTCCGTACCTTGTAATGTGGTTGCAACATTTGTTAAGGGTTTCAAGCACTTCGAATCTCCCGTCTTCATTGAAAACTCTTAGCATGCCATACAATTCAAAAGACATCATTGCATAACACCATATGCAGAGTGGAAAATATCAAGTATATAATTCCCATCATGATACATCAGTAGGACCAACGTTGATAAAAGACAGATGTATAATTTCATTAATTACTTCCATTCACAGAATTATTCTGAAGAACAACTGATAAGCTACTACGGACGCTATAAACACTTTGGGAACACATTCTAAACTACAGAAGTAACCGATGACACGGTTACAATAAAATATCATCTCTATCGCGTCAGCTAACGTGTCAAGTCTCACGAAACAGACCAACGATGACTAATATTAATTACAAGGTCTTCAATCCTTGCCATAGATTTAATGCCCAAAATTGCAGGGACAAACTCCATATCATAGTCCACATATTTAGTCCAAAGTGGGCGAAACTGGTTCATAGCAATGTCAAGCCATGGTTTCATATTTCCATTAAAATGCACAACTGCAGCATTATCGATCTCTTCCATGCTTATACTTGGATTGTAACCAAGCCCCAAAACATGCCAGGATTTATCTAACGGTTTAGTTGTGGAGTAAAATGTGATCAAACCAGGGGGCAGTGTTCCCAATTTCCACAATGTCCGGTTCTCATTCTGCAAAATAAATCACCATCCTTATTTGAGCAACATAAATTATCACAAGTGGGAAAAGAAAGAACATTCAAAATAGTAGTAGCAGAACATAAAATGTTGATACAAAAGCTAACAAAATCGTACTAGATTTTGCCAGTAGTGGTACTCCTCTGTGCACTTTTCTCGCCTCCAAGCATCCAAATCAAAGAAGTTCATCCCATAAGCCCAAGCACATGCCTTGGGATTGAACTTCTCCTTGATCAAAGGATGAGAGAAGTTCATATATTGTGAATACCGATGAAACGATCCGAAACATGTCTCAACAGCTCCATTTACCTTCCCATCCATATCTATCTTCCAAAGTCCAGTCAAATCCTTTTGAACAATTATATCATCGTCCAAGAACAATATCCTGTGCAACGTGGGGTACATTTCCGGTAGGTAAAACCTCAGATGATTCAATATCGAAAGATACTTAGGGTTTCTAAATTTCATGTTCGTTGTGTCCTTTGTGGCATTCTCAAGCTTATTCTCAAAGTAAAACCTCTGCAAATTCTCAGATTCGAGCTGTTTCAGCACTGGAACATACGTAGAGTTCAAGAACTCATAATCTTCCACAGCTTTAATTTCAATATGAGCACCATTGTATTCTTTCATCTTAAACATAACCTGCATAGCTCCAAGGTTCATCTTATCTGTTACAACATGGAACACATGTTTAAAAGGCTCTTTTGTGTTCTTAACAGCTGAATTAACCACAACCGACGCAGCAACAACGTTATCAGAAAATATAGCGTAATGATAAAGATTCGGATCATCAAACTCTGCAGGTCGCGCCTTGCCTTCATCAGAATACTTATCAGGATGCGCAATTCGCTCTTCCATCAACTTCATCGCAACACAATGCAAACTCTTTGGTATCGATTTTGCAGCAATCAAGTTCGAAAACGCACCTTGCTTTTTTGCTTTAGTTAACAGCTCATTAACAGCAAATATCGTATCTTTCAGCTTCTGAATCTTAAGCTGATTATCGAACGATTCTTTCGCTTCCACAATCACTTGTCTAGTCATCTTAATTCGCTCCTTAACCTCCTTCTCAAACTGTCGTAACGTTGCTTCGTCTATCGAGTCCGAATTGGATTCGAACAAAGCTTTAAACACTGGTTTTGATACCAGATCAGTATAACTACGAGATACATCAGCAAAAACCCTAGCAAGCTTTGAATTTTCGAGCTTAAGCTTACGAGCATACGCAGCATAAGCAAGAGCAAGCGATTGATGATCATCTGCTTGTTTTTTAATCTGATCAAATCTGGGTTTCAAGGGATCGGACTTTAAAGCGAGTATAGATCTCCTAATGGTTTCAACTCCGTTCGAATTGACAGTAAAACCCTAGGTTATAATAAAATACCCAATTTAATCAATAAATTAAGCTATTAAGTGTTATTATAAATATATTATAACATACTAATAACATTTACAATTAGATATTATATATTTGCGTAAATGAGAATACATATCTCCTAATTATTTCAACTTCGTTCGAATTAACAATAAAACCCTAGGTTATAATAAATACAAAATTTGATCGTTAAATTGAGCTATTAAATGTATAGTAATGAATTATAAGACACTAATAACATTATAACACTATTATTTCGATACTTACTGTGAGGAGATCAGATGAAACGACGTCGGACGAAGGGGTGAAGATAAAGGAAACGGTTAATAAGAGGATAACGGCAATTGTGAAAGCAGGGGCAAAGCGGTTGAATGTAAAGCGTGCGGCGTGGACCGGCGGTCGAGTTGGACCAGGAAAGGTATTGTTCCGGTCGAGGAGTGATGCGCGTGAGCTCCGAAAGGTACCGGAGATAGCCATTGTCGTGTGTTTGTGTCTCCGAATCTAAATACACGTAGTGTATGTAAGTAAAAACACACACTAAAATCTAGTAAAAAGTGTATTAATGGAGAATGGCTGGCGAATGGGTGTAACGGTGAGGGTGACGGTGATGGTGACGGTGACGGTGATAGTGATAGTGACGGTGAGGTTGCCCGTTTGTGGGTCCATTCCGTTTTAGAACCGTGTTTTTATCCAGTGTGAAAACGAAGGCAACGACAGCGTTTTGCAATTGACCGTTTTTCATTCACATGATATATGTCCACTTCGTTTGTTTAAGGAATGTTTTGACTTTTGAATACCCCCGTATCGTACCCGTACCGAAAAGGCGAAAACTTAAAAAGTTTTGGATCGACTGTGGGATCGTATTGTACTGTTTTTTTTTTTTTTTTTTTTTTTTTCAATCATACCATAAAATAGTATACGACTCACTTTTAAATGTTATTTTACTTGCTTATGTGACATAACAATTATCAAACAAATGGTTTATTATAACCAAACATAAACTCAAGAAGTTTGAACCATGATATTTTGATAAGGACTCCTCCATTCTCTATGTTTTAGGGCATGTTTGTAAAAGATTTGTTGATGAGAAGAGACTTCGAGACATGAGACATGTCAAGATTAAAATGCAAATCGGCTTCTGATCGTGGTCATAGAAAGGGGGCGTCTCCAGAGGCTCTGCTGCATGTGACAACACTAATCGAAGTTGCCGGGTCGACTCTATTTCAAAACTTTATTAGAGCATCTCAAACAAAAAAGATATTAAAACTTTTTAAATGTTACATTCTCATTTTCTAAAAAGAATTTTTTTTAGAAAACGAAAAGAAAAGAAAACTCGAACCCTCTAATGAAAACAATTTTTTAAAAGTTTTTCTTTTTCAGTACTACACACAATTTTAAAAAACTTTCTAGGTGAAACACTTAAGAAATCTCAAGCTATTAGAATAAATAAAAAAAAAAAAAAAAAAAAAAAAAAAAAAAAGCCTTACACTAGAGCTGGGCAAAAAAACCGGTTTCTGATCCGAAACCGGTTTTCAAACCGGATCGGTTTGAAACCGGTTTGACCGGATCGGACCGGTTTGACTTTTTAGGTTCAAAAACCGGTTTGAAACCGGTTTGGTTTGAAACCGGTCTCAAACCGGATGAAACAGGATTGAAACCGGATTGACCTATCCGGTGATAGGTTAAGGCTATCCGGCGGATAGGCCTTTTCTGTTGGAATGTAGCCGTTGCAATTGAGGATATCCGGCGGATAGCCTTAACCTATCCGGCGAATAGATGCTTTCTGCAGAAATCTCTGCACAGAAAACTAGCCGTTTTCTCAAACGGCTATCCTCATTTTTGGCCATTTTTTGGACTCTTTGTGGAGCCAAACCTCCAGAAAAATCACTATATATGTAAATGTGATATTGATGTTTACTCACAACTTACAACACTCTCAATCTAAGCATATACTCTCAATTCTCAAATTGCAATCTATAATTGTATACACTCAAACTCAAATCTCAACACTCCACTTTTAGTTTTAATTCTCAAATTTATACTTATTAACACAATGGCATCATCATGTGGGCAATCACAATCTTCCGTCGGTGTTGGAGAGTCATCTAGCAATGCTACGGTTGTTTCTATAATAGAAACAAAAAGAAACCCGGCGGTTTGGTGCAATTACGACTTGTGTGAAATGTCGAACGGTATTAGAAAAGCTCGGTGCAAGAAATGTGGGGCATTTTTCAAAGAAACCGGCAATAATACTTTGAAAAATCATGTAAATACGTATTGTAAAGCGGTGAAATATGGAGTGGGGCATAGTCAATCAACAATGGCGAATGATGGTACAACGTGGCAATACGAAGCCTCTAAGGTGCGGGATAGAATGGCGAAGTTCGTGATTCAAGAAAGCTTGCCATTTGACCACTTTGACAATCCTCGGTTGACTCGACTCATCCAAGAAACTCTCCAACCTCGTTATAACAATGTAAGTCGTTCGACTCTTAGACGAGATGTAATTAAAATGTGGAAAATCGCTAAAGATGAAATGATTTTAGGTTTTCAATCTTTAGAAACCGGTGTAAATTTAACTTGTGATGTTTGGACGGCTCTACATGGTTCACCGGATTCGTACCTTTGCGTTACCTCTCATTGGGTTAATCCCAAAACGTGGCAAATGATGAAGCGTATGATTGCGTTTGAATTATTTGGATATCCGCATACCGGCGAAAATTTATATCAAATTTTAGATTACGTGATTAAGAGTTTTAAATTGGAAGGAAAAGTATTTTCAATATCTTTTGATAATGCATCCAATAACACCGCCGCCGTTAATCAACTAAAACTAAAATACAAACCGGCTTGCGAAGGTGCATTTTTTCCTAGTCGATGTGTTGCACATATCATTAACTTGGTTGTGCAAGATGGACTTAGTTTTATTGCACAAATAAAAGAAGCTTTTAAACAAATGCTACGTGATATTTTTAGTTCTTCAAACGCTAGATACCATAGGTACATGAAATTTTGTGTTGATTCGAATGCACTTTGGTTAGGTCCCAATTGGGACGTACCTACTAGATGGAATTCGACTTGTAACATGTTTGAAAGTGCCTTAAGACAAAAAGACACCTTAAGGTTGTTCCATGACTTGCTTGCGGACCGTAATAGATTTGTTACACCTTTTCCCGAATCAAGTTGGTATACTATCAAAGTTCTAACCGATATGCTTGTTGTTTTTAAAGAAGCAACCACTTTATTATCGGGTGTTTATTATCCGACTAGTCCTTTAATATTAAGACAAATATGGTTAATGTGTCAAAAATTAAGCGCTTTTGAAACGAGAGGCGAAATATTTGAAAATATGGTTAAATCGATGAAGGAAAAATTAGTAAAATATTTTAAAAATATGCCTCCGGTTATAAGTTGTGCCGCCGCTTTAAACCCCGTTTTAAACGTTAATGGAGTTGAAACTTTACTAACCAAGATTGTAAATGATTTGGGTTTGACGGCTATTAAGCCGGCTTTGGCGGAAAATGAAATAAATGCATTTAACGATTTTTTTGCAAGTTTGTTTGATGTTTATGCTACAAAGTATGGAGGTTCCACACCTATTCAAGAGTTTATAAGGAATGAAGGCGCAAGTGGTTCAAGTTCGCACACCAACAATGATGACATCATGTTATACAACACATTGATAAATGATGCTTCGAAAAGACAACGAGGAACTACTCCTAGTAGCGAACTTTCAAGATATACAAAATCCAACTTTATAATGTTTATACCCGTTCAAGAGTTTGGGACCTTGGATGTGTTGGGTTGGTGGAAAGATCATGAATCCCAATTTCCAATATTAGCGGCTATGGCACGTGACTTATTAACCGTTCAAGCTTCTACGGTTGCTTCGGAGTCCGCTTTTTCGGTTAGTGGTCGGGTAATTTCACCAAGAAGAACAAAACTCACCCCTTTGTCGGTGGAAGTATGTATTTGTTTAAAAGACTATCTAGATGGGATTGAACGGATACAAAACATTTCACCGCTCGAACGGGAATTGGAAAAGGTTGAACAAGAGATACACGAGGAAGAGATAGCAATGGGCATGTCGGTACCACTTACCGCACAAAAGCTTACTTATCAAGAAGAGTTACACAACTTTCATACCGACGATTAGTTAAGGATACTTTGTAACATATTTAAAAGTTTATTATTGTATTATGTAAAGTCACTTTGAGAAGCGATTCCATTTTTTTGCAAATTTAGTGCTTAACATTTCTTAGAAATTTGTCAATTATACTTCTAAGTCAACCATAGTCAATGAAAGTTAATGAAAGTCAAACAAAGTCAACCATAATCAATTATAAAACCAACAAAGTCAAACAAAGTCAAACAAAGTCAACAAACTACCAAAAACAAACAATAATAAAAATAAGTTAATCACTGCCATTCGTCCGGATGTTGAGAAGATGATCCTGGTCCATATCCATAAAGAGCATTAGTAGCCGAGTAATCAATACCCATATGCCCGAAAAACGATTCCATCATGTCTCGTTGCCAATTAAACTGGTTTTCAACAGTACTTTGAAAATTATCGAATTTATTCTCAAAATAATCAAAACGTTGGTCAAGAGATAAAGATGGTGCCGGGCCGGCCTGTTGGGCAGGGCCGGCATGTTGGGCAGGTGCCTCCTCCTCCTCTTGATCATCATCATCTTGTTCCTCTTGATCATGATTATATACCCACGGAGCCCATTGTAGGTTTATAGTTCCATCTACCAACCGACAATGCCTAAACCAATTCACACCCAATAACCGCATTTCTGGTTGCACAATCATGCACGTTGCCAATCCTGTTTGGTTACCAAAGTAGCGGGCCAAACGGGTCACATACTGCCCGCCAGTGATGCTACTAGTTCGGCGTGACGCGCGAGCCATATTCCACAAAGACCGGGCAAGACAACCCGGAACATTCACCAACCCTCTATTCACGATACACCCAAGATAATACAAATCTGTTTGGGTGACTTTCTCTGGGCTTTCTTTCCGACAGGTGAGAGATGTAGAAAGCATCCGGTGAATAACTCTCATCACTGGATCATAAAGCTGTGTAGAAGACTTAGGCTTAGATGTCCATGGATACGACGAAATCTGATTCCAAAGAGCCGGTAGATCACAATCTTGTGGTTGCCGAATCCCATTAAACAAGTGATCTATATAATAATCCATACGTACCTCCTCCGGAGTATACAAACCTAAAGCCAAACCAAATTCGGACACACTCATCTCTCGAGGCACCCCACACAATTGGAACCGAATGGTACGTGCCTCGACATCCGTATTGACATCATCAAACAAGTAAGTGCTGAAAAACTCGAGAGTTGCCTCCCGATATATATACTCCCGAATACTAAATAATCTCGACCAAGCTCTCGAGGTAAAACATAACCTACCATCAGCTAACCGATACTCCATCCGCAAAATGTTTCTAATTTCTTCGGAACCGGTAGTATTAGACTGTCTTGCACTTATTTGATCAAGAACAGCCCAATCCACAACATCAGCACATTGAATTGTTTTGTTGATGTTGATGTCCAACATCGACTTAAACTCAGCTTTTTCTCTTGAACTATAATGCCGGTTATTAAACTTTAAAAATTGGTGATTCCTTATTATTGCTGGCACCGGAAGGTCATACACTTCCGTTGCCTCCTCATTGTGGCTTGTAGATGGTTCCCCACGTTTTCGAGACTTCTTTGGCGCCATGTCTGCAAAAATATAACATTTATCAAACCTAAACTCATTAAAACAAAAATACAAACCGAGCACGTATCTATACATTCAAATTACCAATAGCACATATTAAGATCCATACGTTCAATTCAATTATACAATTATACAATTACAATTCAATTACCATAAACCAATTATACAATTACAAATCCATACGTTCTCATATATACAATTACCAATTACCATAAACCAATTATACAATTACAATTCCAATTAAACATTATATATATAATTAACCAATGTAATTACAACAAATTCAACCGTGTAA
This sequence comes from Logfia minima, assembly GCA_963921325.1. Taxonomy (NCBI): domain Eukaryota; kingdom Viridiplantae; phylum Streptophyta; class Magnoliopsida; order Asterales; family Asteraceae; genus Logfia; species Logfia minima. Next base: position 5,467,786 of record OY992766.1, on the reverse strand, counting down.
TTTCAAAATCAAGCAATTCAACCAATTATATACAACTACAACTCAAATTAACCATCACAAACAAGTTTTGAACAAAACCCCCAAATTGTGTTATAAACCCTAATTATCACAAAACGGTTATAAACCCTAATTACAACAAATTAAACCGTGAAACTTGATAATCAAGTATCAATTAACTATTACAAACATAATACAACATAACCCTAATGATTAAAAGCCTAATTCATCACAATTCATCATCAATAAAAGTTTCAAAATCAAGAAATCTATTAAACGTATCGTAGTAGTAATCATACCTATGATTTGAAGATGAAAAACCCAAGAAAATGTGGATGGAATCAGGGGAAAAATCGCCAAAAACAAGATTGAAGTCGACTAGAGAGAAAAAAAGAGGTGTGTGTGTTTTTTTTTTTTTAAGAAAATGGGGGTTTTGGGCTGTTAATACGCACCAGGGTGCCGCTATCCGGCGGATAGCCCAATGGAGGGGTTTTTTTTTCAACAGAAAAGGCCTATCCGTCGGATAGCCTTGACCTATCCGGCGGATAGCCTGCCAAGTTTGGGCCAAACCGGTTTCTCCCAAACCGGTTTTTGGGAAACCGATCTCGATCCGGTTTGAAACCGATTCCTAAACCGGTTTGGGCGGTTTGGGTTTTGTAGGATTGAAACCGGTTTCAATCCGATCCGGTTTTTGTCAAACCGGTTTTGACCGGTGTTGACCCAAACCGGTTCGGTTTGAAAACCGGTTTCGGTTTGGGCCCAAACCGGTTTTGCCCACCTCTACCTTACACTCTAGTGACAAAAAATAATTCATTTTCACGAAAGCTTTTATTAAAAATAATTTTAGCTTCAAAATATAGTTCAATAATGATTTAAAAATTTAAAGGTTGATAAGGCAAAGATCGAGTATGAGCCATGATTGTTTACTTACATGATAAAATGATCTACATACATATCCAACAAAAAAGGGTTTAAAAAATTCATACAGTGAAATGTTAAAACCGTATGATATCATTTTTTGTCGGTTTTTAACCTATAAACCAAAATTTAACTAGTAGTGGTACTGATTGTCGTACTATGAATACTGGTATCTATACGACACTGGTACCACAATCGGTAATCAGTATCATGAGTTCGTGAAGTCTTAATCAACCGATTAAACATAGATTTTAACAAAAAACTACTGAAAAAACATTAATTTAAATTTAGACCCAAACAAAATTCAAATTGCAAAAAACTACCCTCCGGATGTAACACGCAATTTGTGAGTTGCGTGAATTGCGTGGCTGGATTTAGGGGTTGCGTGTTCGGCCACGTGGTCGGAATGCACACGCATAACCAAGAAACCAGGTCACTTCCATCATCGTGGTCGCACAACCGCAAATTTTTGGGTTGCATGTTCCGGTGGATAAGTTTTCGAACAAAAATGTCTTATCTCAAAAAGACAGTTTAGATAAGATTTTATTAGATATTCTAGATTTTTTTGGATATAATTATGTCTTTTAAAACTATTTCATTTAATCATTTATTTTTCACAAAAAATCTCATTTTCTCTAAAACACTTACTTTCCGAAATTCATATTTATTTTGCGATAATAAGGATTTCGTGGATGATCTTCGAGGAAGGAAAGTTCTAAAATTTTGCTATAATGTTTATTTTGATTTCTTAACCAAAATGAGTAAAATAAATGATAAATTTAAGGTTTACGTTTGTTATGAGGGTCAATTTCAAGATATTAACAATATGTCAACGTATATGCTAATAGATTCCACAAGAGTTATTTTAAAATTTCTATTACAAAGAAAAGCCAATTTCATACAAAGCTTTGTTAAAAACTGTTTTAAGAAAATAGAGATTAACACTTGATAGTGATATTCATATGAAATATAAGGTGGATCAGTTTGTTATAGATATAACCGACGACATTGAGGACGTTCAGGAATTTTTTACTCGTGCGATTAATAATGCTCCATTGGAATTTTACATTATTGATAGTGTAAGAGATATTTTAGGTATAGCTAGCTACCTAGTTGTAGTAGTAGTGGTGGCTTTCAACAACAATTTCAACAACTACAAACACATGAATACAATCAACCACCTCAAAATCAAAAATACGAAATGAATCCTCAATATCAATTTCTATTTCCTTATCCACTGCCACATTATCCATCATTTCCACAATATCATTACCATGCGGCTCAACAATATCCACATTAAAACAACCTAAACACACAATCAGGGTTAAAAAAGTAACTGACAATTTTGCTTGCGACTTATCATTTCCACAAGCTACACCTGATGATCATGATTATTCGACTTATCATGCGGTCCATGCGGAGGATCTACATGTTGAGTATTATGAGGAAGAAAATGTCAATCTACAAAAGACAATTGGCTATCCGTTTGAAAATTATATAATTTTTAATGACAATGAGGAGACAGATGAGGAGGAGGAAAAAGTGACAAACCACTACCACTACCTAAAAAGTGAGAAGATAAGTTATGGAATATGGCACCACGGTTATCAGAAAATGATCAAGACAGTATAAAACGACCAGTTACCATGTACACTACAAGAAAAAGGACTTTTTAGGACGAAATTTTTTGGCAGGGCTAAAAAAGTGTGCCAAATACGTGTATTTGAAACAGTTTTCATTACCGTGCCAAATAACCACATATTTGGAACGACAAATAACGGGCTGACCCAAATAACCACATATTTGGAACAGTAATGAATAGTCGTGCCAAATAATTATGCATTTGGAGCGACAAAGTACCGACCGTCCAAATAAGTAAATAGTTGGAATGGATAAAAAGATTTGTGCCAAATAAGTACGCATTTGGAACGGAAAAGTATCGATCGTCCCAAATATGTAAGTAGTTGGAATGGCTAAAAGAATTGTGCCAAATAAGTATGCATTTGGAACGACAATTAAAGAGGCGACCCAAATAACTATTTATTTGATATAGTTTACGAAGCTTGTGCCTAATACACATGTATTTTCAACGGTTTAATTAATATGTCTTTTCAAGTACGTATGTTTTGAAACATTATAAAATAAAGTGATCCAAATGTTTATTTGTTATTGTTATTATTATTAGCTTATACATAATCAATTCCATTACATAATATTTGCATATACATATATATATATATATATATAGTTTGAACAAACACGATATGTTAGATTGTGAGTTTAATTTGTGGCAAAATTACTTAGATATCGTTCTTAATATCATGAAAAGTTGCTCCTTGAGTTTGTGAATTGATTATATATGGTAATTTATAGTACATATATGTATAGAAAATGAAAAATCATGCTTAAGCTACATGATGATATTATCTATATTCATTCCTATAATGAGTCCATATATATACATGGGGTGGGGATCAAGAGGGAAGCAATAAAATTAGGGAAGGAGGGAAGTAAATCTCAACCATTGATTTCATCATAAATGAATTTTAAAAATTATAAAAAATTTCAAAATTTAGCATTCATCACCAATGAATGTTAAAAACGTTTTTTAATAAAAAAATCAAGGGCTAAGATTTGCTTCCCTCCTTCCCCAAATTTTAGAGCTTCCCTAAGGATCCTTCCCCTATATACATATATACACACAAACACACACACAAACATATATATATACTGGATTAAGAGGGAAGCACATACTATCAGCAACATGTATTCACTACTAAAAAAATCTCCTACAATTGCCAGTCCTCAAAAAATCATCTTCCACAATTCCCTTTTGCCTTTCTCATTGTTGTCGATTCTGATCAAGGTAAGTAGTAGTTTTAATTATTGCTATATACCTTTCCATGTTAATTTTTGCTTCGATTCAGTTTTGATTAACATAAACATGTAGATAGTAACTTAGTTTTGATTAACAGAAGTTTCTCACTAAGGTACTAGACCTTGCAATTTTCAGAATTTGTGAGTCTGTGCTGAATAAGTAAGATAGTGGCTCAAACCCTAAGAACAAGATAAAAGCTAAGCTACTCTCTGCTATTTAGCCAATATGATCATCACCCAAAGCCGGAAGATTAATTATGTGGCCTAAATTTTTTAAGCCAAATAGGCCATTTGAGCTGATTTGTTACATTTTATTTTATTTTGCTCGTTAGAGATATAACACATAGCATGAACCATAACTCACTTAAAGTAAATTGGTTTAATTTGGCACCTATACATTTTACATACAAGCTACTAACTAAAAGAAGTTTGAAATTGGGCCTAGACATGTGACCATCCAAACCTTTATGTGGATTAATTGTGTAATCTGTAGCTCCTCTGAGATTAAAAGCTTGAAGTTAACTTGTTTTCCACAACGTTTATGATCATATTATCTTACAACAGTTGCTACCCGTTGCTGTTCGGAGACTTTTGCCAAAACATGTAGTTGAAGCCTTGATTGAGTTATCTAACTTTTTTAGAATATTGTGCTCAAAAGTTAACTCAAGAAATGATTTGGAGTGTCTTCAAGATCGTCTTACGCTTACACGTTGCCATCTTGAAAAGATTTTCCCACCATCTTTCTTTGACATTATGGAACACTTGCCTATACACTTAGCTGAAGAAGCATTAATTGCTGGGCCAGTACAATATCGGTGGATGTACCCAATTGAGAGTTTTTCTCACATTAATTTATCTAGGAACCACTTTGCATATATATAATTACTTTTATTTTCCCTCATTGTTAGGTACTTACTGACATTAAAGATGTATGTTCGTAATTGAGCTCGTCTAGAATGGTCTATTGCTAAAGGGGCTGTGATGGAAGAGTGCATGACTTTCTGTGCAAGGTATTTAAAAGATATGGAAAGTAAGTCCACACGACCCGAAAGGAATGATGCTGGTGAAAATAACATGGGCTGTTATTTTGGACAAGAAGCACCATTTTTTCTTGATCGTGTATCAATGGAGCAAGCACATTTTTACATACTAGCTAGTTGCAATTATGTCACGCCTTACATAAAGTATGTTAAGTGTTATTAAACCAATAGTACATCTTTTTGTTATTTTCTTACGAAATCATCTAATAAGTTGATTTTCATTCCTTAGGAGACATTTGCAGTCCCTCCAAAAGTTAGTCCCTCGTGAACGTCAACGTGTTCACAATAAGGAATTTCCATCTTGGTTTAAAATTGAGGTACATAATTAATAAAATTTCATTCTCATAAATTATCCTACATACTATTTTTATGTTATTAATATATATTTATTATATGATAATAGGTGTTAAAGAAGCTGTAGAAAACAAGGTTCTAACAACTGAAGTCAAGGACTTGGCTATGGGTTTGACAAATTTGGCTAAGAGATATAATGGATACATCATCAATGGTTTTAGATTTAGAACAAAAAGAACCGATAATAGCAGAGTTACACAAAATAGTGGTGTTGTCGTGACTGCAGGTACAACAAGCTTTTCAAGTCGAAAGGATAAAAATCCGATGATAGGAGACATAAATTTTTATGGAGAGTTAACAGATATCATCCAAGTTTGTTATACTCATGAAACAAAGTGTATCTTATTCAAGTACAATTGGGTGGACAATAGGACTGGAGTCAAAGTTGATAACTTTGGTATTACGTCAATTAATTTCAACCATCTATTATATAAAGAAAACAAATCAACTAATGAACCCTTTATCCTAGCATCTCAAGCTGGGCAGGTAATGTATATCGAAGACCCTATAAACCCAGAATGGAAAGTAGCCATTAAGATGACTAGTCGAGATACATTTGATTTGGGTGAGGAAGTTAATTCTAGTACAATAATTGCGGTGCCTCAAGCCCAACCGTATAGTTCTCAAAGATTGGATGAACAGAGAAATGTTGAAGAAGTTGAAGAGATATGGGTGAGGCACGACGTTGAGGGGACACTTATTGAAAGAGCAATTGTAGCACCGAAGTGAAATTGCTTCATCATCAAATGAAGTTGAGTGTGAGTTAGAAAACGAAAGTGAAGATGAACTAGAAGATGAAGTTGAAGTTTCAGATGACTTTGAAGAAGAGTTTGATGATACTAATGGGGACACATCTGATGATATGGACGATGATGCGTTTTTGGACTTGAGTGATCATGAATATGATGATGATTGACAAAAAAAAAAAAACAAAAACAAAAAAAAGATTCTAACAAGAATAGTATTGTCGTTTTTGGTTATGCTTATCAAGGCATTTAAGCCAACTTTTATTTTCCACTCGATATCACCAAGTTGGTTTATTTATTTGTTTTTTCTATGTCGTATATTAAAAACTTACTTGGTATTATCCTTTAAAATGAAATACTTTTAAATTAATGTAGTTGTATATCATTTAAATCTTTGTATATCATTGGCGAATCATTTTTTTTTGGTCCCCTGAAATATTTTAATTCATTAGTCATGTTTTCTGTTTGCAGATTTACTATGGCAGGTAGAAAGATACGACGTCAGTACACTTTCATGTCACAATGGTCAACTCACGAGTATGGAACCGACTCATCTTCTTCTTTGCAAAATGATGGGCAGACTCATATTGAACCAACACAAGCTCAAGACTCATCACAGTCGGCTAATATTACAAACACTATGGATGCCTCTATCGAGTCTCATATAACCTCAAGTGGGTCAGGTAAGTGTTACATATAATGTTTGACTTAAACATATATTTTTATAATTTAAAATAGGGAATATTTAAAATGAAATGGAGTATGGAGTGGTTTCAGTACACTTGACCATCTATCCAAGTTACAATTTTTGTAATAGTTATACCAGTTATGTAAACATGTGGTCATTTTCTTTAGGTTGTATAAAAGTGAAGGGGGCAATATGGCTGGATCAGGCAAGTGGGTAACGGTTCAAAATGGGTTCGGGTTGGAACAAGTTATTATTGTATGAGTTGAAATGGGTCGGGCTGGATTGGAATGACCACAAACACTTTCTTGTCGTTTGTATTAGAATCTGTATAGATAAATAATGCAGCTTAGTAGCAGAAAGCATTTGCACCCATTATTAGAAAGTGAGCTATTCAATCGTATGTTTGTCTTACTACCCGATGACTTATATTATAGGTCCTAATACGAGCAATACTACTTGTAAAAAGGGTTGAGGACCAGCATTAGGTTATCAAGGAACAGGAAAAGTCAAAATATATTTTAATGAACACAAGCAGCCTATTGGGGAACCAAGTAACGATCTTGCGAACATACTTGGAGACATTGCAAGGTGAGGGGCTCGTGCTCCTCTTGATGTTGTTACATGGAACTTAATGCCAGAAACAAATCTTGAAACAATGTGGAAGGAAGTTCAGGTATCATATTTTCCCCAAATTAATTTTTTATGATTATTACTATTTGATCTCAAATACTATTAAATGATTAAATATAAACTACTTTAGAACTTTGATGAATAGCTATATTATATGTTTGTACATGAAAGTAACTCTGTAATATACATGTAGCATAAGACGGAAGCTCCAGATTTTTTTAAACAAAATTGTTTGAAGCTAATTGGTGGTCACTGGAAAAAGTGGAAAAGCAGAGTTAAGAGTGACTACTTTACTCCAAACAAGGATGATCCAAAAAAACTAATGACTGCTCCCAAAGATAGTCGCATAGATCCTAAACAGTGGCCATCGTTGGTAAATTATTGGCAGAGTGAAAAGTTCATGTGCAAATAAATTCATTTTATTAAAACTCATTGCTCATGCAACTCGTGAACAAGTTTGGTTCAACTATGTCGATCATCTAATAATTTTTCCCATTAGAATATATGACATTTGACTATTTGAGAATTATCAAATTAATTGGTTTAAGTGTATTCATTTAGGCTCAAGCCTTGAGAAATTCACAAAATCGCAAGCAACTAGAGTACCCACCTAGAACCGGAAGGACATCACATGCAAACATCAGAGAGGAGGTAGAGGTTAAAGACCTGTAACTTGATTTCAGTCATTTTTTTCATGATTTAATACATTCATATATTAACAAAAATGGTGTAATACTTTATATTCAGATGAAAGCTAAAAAGGAGGATATTTCTCGTGCCAACGTTTTCATTAAAACGCGTACTAGGAATGATGGTACTATTCCAGACAATGATTCGAGGATGGTGGTTGTAAGTAGATTAATTACTTGGTTACAAATTGTTTTGTTTTTTTAAAGTTCATTGTTATGAGTTTGTGTGTCCTATTCCAGGAAAGGATCAAAGAAAAATTGAGTGAGGTACCAGAATCAGAACAAACTGAAAAATATAAAGAAGAAATATTTGTTGAACTCGTGGGGCCTGATGGACACGGACGTGTGAAGACTTTTGGTGTAGGACCATCTCGTCGTGATGTTTTTGGGAATCAATCTTCTTCAATGAATGTACCTTCTTCGGATGCAATAAAAATGATGGTTCAGTCTCAAGTAGATGAGCAGTTAGAGGCCAAAGTAGCTGAGCGAGTTGAAGAACAAGTAGCATAACAGGTAACAGAGAAGGTAGCAGAAAAAACTGCTCATTATGAAGAAACAATAAAAGAGTTTAAAGAAAGGATTGATAACATGAATCGTTTATTAGTTCTTGACGGGTTGTTACCATTATCTCAATCTAATGAGAAGCGCAAATATGGATCAAGTGTCGGACAGGTAGATCTTATTTTAACATTCATGCTAATCTTCAAAGTATTTAGGTATATCTATATATATCTGAAAACTTTTTATGGTTTCTAGGTTCAAACTTTTCCAAATGAAGGTTGAGCTAAGAGATTACACGTAAGAGGCTTACATATTTATGTAATGTAAGTATCCATTGCTTAACTAGTTTCATATTTCTATAGAAGTTGAAACATAGGAATATCTTCAACCCGTTTGACCCGTTTCAAATAATCGAACTTTTGTAATAAAATATGTGATCATGTGGTACTTGTACTAAATTGTTACTTTATATACGTCGAGTTGATTATTTATTGTTTTTTCGTGTCAGGGTTTTGTCAGATGGGATCAGTTGTTCCAGCCATTTACGACATGACGGTTTCTATTCCTATGTTTTGAATATAGGATTTTGAATTGCTTGGCGTACTTTTTTATCATTGAATTTAGATTTTTAGTTTGTCACGAATTTGTGTTAGTCGATTGACTTTTTTCAGTTTCTTCGTATATTGTTTTTTTCCACCTTATGGAGAACATGTGAAAGTTGATTTGAATTTATATTTTGGCTATCAAATTAGTTGAATTCTTTATTAATAATGCGATTTATTACTATGAACAAAGACGTGCTGAATAGTTTCATGGTACGGGTGCCAAATACTCTTTTGGCATGCAAGTTATACCATGACAAATAATCTTTTGACACTAGCCTTAGACCGTGCCAAATACTCTTTTAGCACGAGAGTTAGATCGTGACAAATACCCTTTGGCACGAGTTAGACTGTGACAAATTCTCTTTTGGCATGGGAGTTAGATCGTGACCAATACCCTTTGCCACGCGAGTTAGAATGTGACAAATACCCTTTTAGCACGCGAGTTAAACCGTGACAAATACCCTTTTGGCACGTAAGTTAGACCGTGACAAATACCCTTTTGGCACGCCAATTAGACTGTGCCAAATAGTCATTCGGCACGCGAATAACCTATAGTGCCTATTGGTTGTCAATTGGCAAACACGATCAAAACCGTCCCATAAACCGTGCCAAAAACAATTTGGGATGGCTTTTCTGCGATCCAAGTGTTTTTGGCACCCTTATATTTAGGACGGAGTCAAAAACGTGACAAAACCGTGCCAAATATTTGGCACGGTTTTTGGCCTTCCCAAATACTTACTTTTCTTGTAGTGGTACGAGCCCTCGTGCCGGGTAAAACTTATACACGTTTTTAAAAGTAAAAAGGAGATGAAGCTTCTGTTGGAAACCAAGTGTCTCGAAGACTGTATTACGACTAGGTTAAAACATTCAGACAAGGTTCGATATGTTGTAATATGTGCCTTGGATAATTTTGATTGGCAATTAAGTGCATGCAAAATTCAGCATACCGAGAACTTCCAAGTTAGGAAGTTTGTTGACATTCACACATGTTCTTATTCACAACTCTAGTTAAATAACCGTCATGCAAACAAGAGAGTGTTTGGTCACATATTAAAAGAGTTGATGACCAAGGAAGGATGTGTATACAAAGGCAACGACATCAAACTTGACATGAGTGCGCGTTTAGGAATCAACCTTACATACAACCGAGCTTGGAGGGCAAAGTGTTATGCCATAGAGCTGTTGAGAGGTACTCCCTCAGAATCATTTCAACTACTTCCCCTTTATTTTCACAACCTGAAGCTGACAAATCCTTGGAGCATTATATATATGCTTACAGATGAGGAAAATAGATTTGTAATGTGTTACATATCATTTGGTGCAACGGTAAGTTACTATATATTGTTTCCATGTTCACAGATATACATATTATACTACAATTGATATATTTTTAAATTTACTGTCTTTGTATATATATACATTTGTTAACCATATGCGTCCATTGTTTGTCATAAATGGGGCATATTTGAAGGGGGCTTACTTGGTGACTAACTTAATGACGCATATCATGCGTTGTGTGGTCTTCATTTGTTGATGAAATTGAAAAGTCAATCTGGTAGGGTAAAATTCTACGAATGGTATTATTGGAACTTACAAACCTCTTCTAATACTCTTAGAAATGTTGGGAGAGAAAGATTGTCAAGATGTCGTGCTACAAGGACGAGATATGCTTACATGACATCAAATAGTGTCGAGTCCATTAATGCACTAAACAAGCATGCACAAAAACTCCTTATCACGATGTTGTTGGAGCTTTTTTCGAGCTTCGGTGCTACAAGGGATTTACAATATCTTTCACACCGCATGCCGACTGATAGATCAGGAAAATAGTGAACAAATCATTATGCTTGCAAGTAAATCCAGCCACAAATATGATTTTTGAGGTGTTAGATGTCAACAAGGATGAGACTGTCATCTTTGACACACAAACATGCAGTTGCAGACAATGACAATTATCCGGTTTACATTGTGGACACGTTATAGCAGTGGCATGAAAGTACAAACAGGACGACGTAAGCTGCTATGCCGAGAGTACACACTGAACATTGTGTTGTCGCCGGTACTTGTTAAGAGGAAACATAGCCGCCCAACTAGGCGTGCGCGTATTCCTTCCAAAGAATAAGAGAAACAAAAAAACAAGAAACAATGTAGTCGGTGTAACGAATGCATGCACAGTCGAACAACTTGCATGGCAAGTGATGATCGACCCAATGAGTATAGCCGATTAAGATCCTAATCAAGATCCACCTCAACATCAAAATCGAGATCCAAATCAGTAAGTTGCTAACCTTTAGACATCAATAAGCTAAAATATTTATATCTCTAATATCATCTTTGAATATCGCTTGCAGAATACCTCCAGAAAATCAAAAATGAACGTTGAATCAGAAGTGTCCCAATCGACTCAGCATTTTCGAAGTGTACATTTGAGTCACCGTTGAATATATTCTAATGAAAATACTTATGTTAGATACTAGTTAAAAATGTTCCTTATATTTCATTACTTGTGTTTCTGATTTTTCTGCCAACATAAATAAGAGTTATTTTGAGAAAATTTGTGAAATAAGTTGATCATCTTTCTTAAGGTCATACTATTTATAGAAATTTTAAATATCCCAAAAATCACCAAAAATATTACCGAAAACAAATAAAAACAAGACAATTTTACATTAAAAAAATCACCACCAGCAAACCGCAAAATTTGCGGGTTGCGGGTCGAGCATTTGCAGTCTCCTGAATTGCCGGCACAAGAGCGCATCCCGACCATGAGCCCAAACATGCAACCTACAAAGCCGACCATGCAAATTGCAAATTGCGTGAGGAAGTGAGTTTTTGCAATTAAATTTTTTATTTTATATAAATTTAAATTGGTGTCTTTTTAGTAGTTGTTTGTTAATTTCCCTTAAACATAGTACCCAATTACCCATTAACTATTTGTGGATCTATCCTAAGTAGAAATGCGAAACTAATTATGGTCCTAAGACTAACTCTTTCGACCCACAGTAGCCCATTAACTATTTTTGTTGACGGTTGGTTCAACACCTCGTCCCTAATTTTATTCTTTTATACATATAAATCGTTATATTTGTTATATTATTATCTTACATGAAAGGGTTATTGTAGTCAAGTTTCTTATGATGGTAATAGTAGAAGAAAATCTAGATCGTCGGTTTGAAGAACAAACAGAGTGGTGACCCAGGTGTTACAGTGTTCAACAACATTGTCCTGAGGGAACATTATTGCTGAAAAAGTGGGGAATGAGGATAATGTTCAGGATTTTAAATTTGATTTTATTTTTGTTATAAAATATAAATAATTTAATAAATACAAATAAATAAAGAAATTAGTTAAAAAAATAAATAAATTCATTAAAAAATAAATATTACAAGTCTCGTCTTTTTCCCGTTCTATGATGACTTTCTCCTTTTCCCGTTCTATGATGACTTTGTCTCGTCCTGACAAGTGGTCCGTCATCATAACCAAATTGTGTTTAGAAATCCTTATTTCGATAGTAGCTTTACTTGTCGGAACGAATGCCTTGAAAGGCATCGGTGATCGAGTCGTCAAACGAAGCGCGAGACGAAGCGGTGGAACCAGTAGTCGTCTTTTCGGAAACGACAATCCACTTTTGGGATCACTCGGAGTTCATCCTCAGTTCCAAAATGCTTACATTGTTATAAACATTTTTTGGTTTCGATTGTGATGGTCCAAACTCGGGTTGTCTGTCTTTCTTGGATCTATTTCAAGGGGAGGTTGGTGTCGGTACCTCGGGTTTTCCACCGATTATATGTCGTGTTGTTGGGTGTTTTGTGATGTTTTTCCACATTAGGAAAGCATTATAATGATATGGGGATAAGTTTAGTGTTTGTTGGTATTGTGGTTGATATTATGGCGTTTGTTGGCACTTTGTTTGACGATGGTGTGGACTACCAAAACCGGGGATGTCGGACGACAGATTTGAAGATGTTGGTTGTTGTGAAAATGGGTTCCGTGTTGAGTGCACGTTGTACGGGTTATTTGGGTTGTTTGAGTTGTTCGACATTGTGAATTATAGTGAATAATAGAGTTTTTGAGCTTGTAAGGTGTGTTTGTAGATGAGAAAATGTTTTGATGTGTTTAAAATTGTGTTTGAAGTGTGGTATTTATAGATAGAAAATAAGGTTTAAATATATATATATATATATACATATGTATCTATCCGTTGGAGAGCCTTTGGAATATATATATATATATATTTTAAAATAACAGTTATATAGTTGTTAGTATGAAAAAAAAAATAAGAAAATAAAAAAAGGCTTGAGTAGCATCTCGGATGGGACGTCGTCGTCGAAACGGCGTTTGAAACGTTGTTCAAGAGTAGTAGATTATCGTTCCAAACGGTGAACGGGCGTGTGTTCCGACACAGTCCGTGTGCTCGAAGTAAATGATTGATAGTCTACCGGCATTCCGGCAGCGAGTAGATCTAGACCAGATTCTTACAGCGACTCGGCGATTGCCAGCATTCTTTGCAGCGACGGCGTTTGTCGGTCGCTACCACGTTTACGGCAGCAACGCGGAACTATGGCAACAATGAAAAGGTGGCTGATACCTACTTGTCGTAAACATCGTCACTTTCATAAACAATACCAAGAGAGATACCTACTTGTCGTTGTTGGCTTCTTCAGAGCTTGACGATAACGCGATCTTAAGAACATCAAGATGAATCAGAGCTAGAAGTGTTCCCAAACGCTTCCTTTTGATTTCTTCGAAGTCCGAGCCTTTATTCTTGTCATTTGCCTGGATACCACCACAAATCTGGACCCAATTGTGACTTGGATAAATTAAGATCTTAGGCTCGGAAATATCTATTAATGTAAAGTAAACTTGGACTCACAAGATACGCATTCATTTTGTTGAACGTTATTCAATTTGAATGCGTAGAAATTAATTCTATCATTACTATACTATTATTTTATTTGAACCTTTTTTTACATATAATGTAAAATTTAAATTTAGTTTTTAGCTCGACCGTAAAACTAATTGACAACATTTGTTATACTAGTACTATTTTTACATAGCGATGATCAAATCTATAGTATTTTTGGGTACGCAATCTATAGATCGGATCCAAAGTTATTTAAATTAGATAAAGAGTAAAAAACTAGCATACATCTCAAATAAAAAATTTCTCCGTATATACATTTTGGAGACAATATGATTGCAGTGATAAAAGAGTTGTCTTACCTAAATGGACAAAGCATGTATATTATCCAACAAAAATACGGGTATGACATAGGCATGTTTCATAAGAAACAAACATCATTCAATAACATTGATAATTGGAAGTCTAAACAGGAAGCAACCTAAAAGAATTCAGTAAATAGCTGAGAAAGTGTTGACTAAACTTCATAGAAGTAACAGAAATACTATCGACATAAAATTAATCCAAGAAGGAAGAACGGTGATAATATATATATGGCCGTTTAGTTACAAAAACTTTATTTATTTTTCTAGAGATCGAGAAGTATTTTCTGTCTCAAAGAAAGTCATAAAAATTTAAAAAAACACATTAACAAGTCGTTTTAAAAAAAAAAAAATACAGACTTTTCATTTTACATAATATGCAACATATAGAATTACATATTGTAATTTTTGTAATTATAGTTATAGTAGGGTAAACATAAATTTATCTATTCTTATAAACTTTTTTGAAAAATACAAATTTGAATGCATTTGGAGTATTGTTTTGTTCTCTTAAAAAAATTCTCAAAAAAACAAAACAAGTATTCCGTAAGCAAATATAATCATAGATTATAATTTATCTAAACACTATAATAACGATGTTTTTCTAACTCAACATGTTGTTACGATTTCTTTCTAACATTCGAATATGTTACTTCCATCATATACAATATGTTTTCAATAGTTTTTCATATACGTACATGTCGGAAAATTAAGTTATTGGTTGTTTATAGTTTCTTGTTTTTCTTAATCCAACAACAAATAAATATGGATCAACCAATAGTGGAACGAAGAAGACCACATTGACTTTGACTAAACGGAATCAGTAGCTAGATAGTATTATGATTTATATGTTTAATTAACTATTAAAAAAGACAATAAAAAAAGTAAAAAGTAAAAAGTAAAAGTTTATAAACAAATTAAGTAAACTAAACTTTTTTACCATGCTTACTACCAACATGATGCAACCAACCAAACCCTTTAAGAGCTTTGGAAATCTTCACAAGATTTGGTTTCCCCATCCCCAAATTCATCTTTCCTGTTGATAACTTCAATGCCTTTAAACAACACAACTGTCCATTACTCATAAACTCATCTTCATCCACATCATCACCTTCAAAAAAATACTTAAAGTCACTCTTCTTGTTGTTGTTCTTGATCATCATCTTCTTCTTATAGTTCGTTGTTTCCTTTCTATTCTTCGAATTATCTTCTTCGTATGCCTCCCATAACGAATCCATACCTTCTTCACCTCCTTCTGAATTATGCCTTTCTTCGAATAACTTGCATGCTAACGTCCGTTTCCATTCCTTTTCTTTCCTCATTGATCCGTAGCTTGCAAAACAACTCGAAGAATCTAATTGCCATGAATTCATCTTCATTTCAACGTTATTTTGATCTTCACACGAAAATTTTAGATTTTTCATGTCTTCAACTTGTCCAAGATCTAATCTTGTTTCAATTCCTTTCATCTCAAACGTTGTGCTTGAGTCTTCAAATTGATCCAATTGTTCAAATAATTTCTCCAAACTTTTCTCCTCCTCCGATTTCTCTATAACTCTAACTGCGACTGTATTCTCCATTACTAACACTTGTTTCAATTGATCATCATTAATATCATCTTCGTTATCAATGACGGATCTAGAAGAAAGAAATAAGTGCCATTAGTTAACGTACAATGTAATAAAATTAACAACATAGTACTAATATTTATATTATTGCACATTCTACCAACATAAGTATCAACAACCACTAAAGTCTGGTCGATCGATAAAATTTATAACTTTGTGTTTTTTTGTTTAATCTTGTGAACAAATGTACGTAATTTCACAATTAAGGGCATCGAGTTACTTTACATGTTAATCAATGGAGGATCATGGAACACCATTTTATAAATTTCAAGATCTTCAAAATCACGAAACTCAGAAGCATCCTCTTCATCAACATCATTCACCATCGATCGGAGTTTATCCACAATGGTTTGAATAAACCCGAGCTTCAGTTGAGGGAAAGTGGTGGCAACAATGCACGAAAGGAGAAGAGTGGTAGTGAAAAACAAAGGAGAAATGAAGAATATAAACTTGAACAAATAAGGAGAGAAAAATATGAAATATAAGAAGTAAAGAGGGTGGGAAAATATGAAGGAACAAATAAAGGATAGATCATAAAAGAAGAATTTTGGGATTAATGAGTTGCTGTTTTTGAAGTTGCAAGTGGTGGGAAAACACAGCTCATTAGATGTCATTGTTGGGTTGAGTTTAATTAATATGATCAAATAGTAGGAATATTAATGGTGGAAACTATAGAAAATGAGAGGAAGTAGAAGAAGAATGGAAGACTTGAGTTTTAGACTATAGAGAGTGAAATGAATCCGGCGTGAATGAAGGGGGGAATATGAAATGAAGTGGACAATTCTTGGGATAATTTAATGGGACAAAAGTATCAATAACAACTTATGTATTTAATTTAATCTATAATGAAGATAAATATTTATAATTAAATTTTGTTTAAAGTTAAAAAATATGTTTACAATTAAAAAAATTGTGAAGCAAACTAAATTAAATGTTCACATTTAAAAGTTTTTGTGAAGTAAAAAAAAGTTTTACTTCTTTATAAAATTTTGAGAAACAAAATCAATAATAATAGTTTACGATAGAAAAAATGAAATCAAAAAATATAAAAGTTCAAGAGTAAAATTTGTTGTGAAGTAAAAATTAAATATTCACAACTAAGAACAAATTGTGAATAACAATTAAAAACGTTTTTACTGTTTTTGATTTAAAATCTTATTGTTAGTAAAACTCAACCACATACATACACACATCTATATATACACATATATAATTTTTTTTTTGTTTCAATTCTTCATCCATTCCATCTATCTGTTACATAATTAGAATGTTGACTTCTTCCATATTTCTATTTGTTTTCTATCTATATCAAAGAAAAACCTACACAACCTATTACACATATATATACAAAATTGTCTCACACGAGACTTTAAGTAATAGCCTCCAAAATAAATAAGTGACTCACATAGCGTTAGGTTATAGCCAACTTAGTTCATTTATTTCATTTAATATCTATCTATGTCATTAACAAAAAGTATCGTATGAGAACTATTCCTTTTAAGATATCGTCTAATCAAAGCTTCTAATTATTATAGTATTACTTTTTGCAAATAATTTTGTAGTCAGGTCACTCTCAATCGTAATTGAAACAGATTAGTTATTTTTTGTTAACTCAGCGTCACATTAGCTTTTTTTCACTATTTAATTAACATATTTAAAACACAATAATTAAAATAAAACACATTTCATTAAAATAAAAGCATTACAATAATTAAAAATAACATTACATTTCCTAAAAAAACATACAATAATTAAAAACATTACATTTATTGGAAAAAAGTACGATTAACGTTGACGGAAATTTGGTGGAAGTTGCGCAACGTGTTCGATTAGAGCATTGCGAAGTTGATGATGCACCGTTCGATCGTGTAATTCCTTCTCCATACGTAATTGAGTTGCAACCCTTTCTTGCCACGAGCATCGGGGTAAATTTGTCGAGTTTGTCAAATAATCTTCTTCAAGTTGACACATATTTCAGCCGTTGTTCTCGGTTATTATGTTGTGTTAATTCACTCAACAATACATGATTCTTTATATTTTTTGATGTTATATGGTCTTGCCGGGTTTTTGATGATTTGCCAACGGCCTTGAAGCACACCGAAAGTTCGTTCCACATCTTTTCTTGCAGATTCTTGATATCTCTTGAAACGTCTTTCTTGTTGCGTTAGTGGAAACTTAAACGGCTTTACAAGAGTAGCCCACTCCGGATAAATCCCGTCAGCAAGATAATAGTCTTTGGTGAATTATTGTCCGGCAATGGTGAAATTAACTTGAGGAGCTTTATCTTGTAGTAAATCGGTGAATAAATCTGATTCATTTAGAACATTGGTGTCATTACTCGAACCTGAAGGACCAAATAAGGCGTGCCAAATCCACATATCCCAAGAGGCTACCGCTTCGAGCATGATCGTTGGACATCACTGATCACCTCAGGTGTATTGACCTTGCCATTCCACTGGACAGTTTTTTCAAGGCCAGTGCATACAATCGATGCTCCCGAGCATGCCGGGAAAACCATGCAACTCGGCATGACGTTGATGTAAATGTTGCACATCTTGGAGTGAAGGTTTTCTTAAGTACTCGGTCGAATTTAGATGAAATACGCATTTACAAAACTTGTCTAAACAATTGTATGAAGTTTGTTGACCCATGTGTAAGTATTCATCAAAAGCATCGGCGACACAACCGTATGCCAATTGGCTTAAGGCTGAAGTGCACTTTTTTTAAACGTTAAAACCAAGTGCACTGGTAGCGTCTCGACTTTGGTGAAAATATGGAGGAAGCGGTTACATTGACATATACGGATAAATAAAGGCTGGCTCATTCGATAACGTCGTCGAAAGTAATTCGCCGAGAATTTTGGGTGTTCGGCAAAGTAGTCCAAAAATAAACGTTCGCTTGCCTCATCGCGATTTCTTCGTAAAAATCGTCTTTGTTTTCTTGGCGGATGAAATGAGCTTTCAATGTCTTCGTCCCAATCGGAGTCTATCGAATTAACCATATTGATTTGCGGCGGTCGGATCGAAAATACTCGTAAGCTCTTGCAATTCTTCAATATCGGAATCGAAATTAGCCATAATATGTATTTTTGTGGATAAAATGGGTTTATAATTGTATAAGTTATAGAGTGATTTGGGTGTTTTGGGTGTTTTTGGTGTGAATTATAATTGTTTGGAGTTGGTATATATATATGAGTATTTATGTATTGATTTAGTGGGGTAAAATAAATTAAAAATATATATATATATATTAAAAATTTGAAGTAACCGTTGAAAAGGAATCAAATTATTTATTTTTTTTTATAATCTAACAGTTTGATTAGAAATGAAAAAAAAAAATCAAACCGAAGCATCGTCGTAAAATCGACTCAAAGCAAACCAACCCACCCACCGACGAGACCATGCCAATGGCGTCGGTTCAATCAGTTTGGACCGACACCCAACTGAAACAACGGTTGAAACTGCCCTTATGTTCTTTATTTTCAATTTTCTTTTTCCTTGTAAAACTGAACTTATACACAACTTTTTCAATTAAATAATGTATTTAATTCTTTAATTAAAATGTTTAAATTTGACAATTGCAACAAAAATGTACTCAACTGTAGACCAATTTCTATCGAAGATACATACTTCTTTTTCTTCGACTCAAAGTATAATATGTTTTTTTATTTTTTTTCAATTTAATTACTCAATTTTCAATTGCTTTCGTTTAATGTATTTACATTTCAACTTTTTATTAGAAAAGGACTTACAACCTCTTAATCAAGTCACTAACAAATAAACTTTAAAATTGATACTTTATAATTCATAAAATTATGAAAGTACTATAGCTTGATCACAATACGAAAAACAAAACTATATATATATATAAAGAACTCGATGATTGGTCTAATATTTTGTCTGAATTTGATAGTTAAAAGAAAATATCTACAATACTACTTTCAATTCTAAATTATCTCTTACAACTCAATATTTCTCAGAATTGTATGAATATCAATGAGTTAATAGCACATGTAGGAAATTCGTCAAAGAATCGTGATTGGTGCTTGACCGACTAACGGCTCAACAAGTCAAAAGTCTTCGACTTATCGTGATTAGAGACATGGATACCTTATATTTAAAAAAATAAAAATAAATATTGAACCTGAAACAGAAATTGGTGTAAAGTTGAGTATTTTTTATTATTTCTTTTTACCCTTTCTAAAAAACCACACTACTTCTGCCTTAAAGTACAATCAAATTTACTAGCAATGGATTATGAAGTTCTTATGAGTTGCTTTGTATATTGTAATGAAGTGGTATAAGCTTAAAAAGAGTTGCCATTTTATTTGGAGTTGTATTTGGTTGACACTACTTTTGGAACTTCCTCAACGCACAAGGGGTATCAAATTGTATAAATTAATTAGTGAGCTAGAACTTCAGTTTTGCTTTAAAAAATAATGCCATGTGAAATTATACTATACGACATGCGTAATAAGTGATTCTTTTCTTATGCTATCTTTGATATTATTTTTTATTTTTATACCTAGTTATTAATATTAATATAATATGTTTAGAAGTTTCGAGAAAAAGGAAGGTTCTTTAATAGTACTTTGTTGTTCACAATAATAGGATTTTAATCCAATATTTTTTTAATAGATGGTGATTCATGTTAATTTAAGAGTTGTTAATTAGTTTAAAACATGTGATCCTAATATTAATTTAATATTTAATATTAAAATATCTGTATATACAATTGAACAGATGAATGAGTATGTAATTTTTTGCCAATTCCATAAGAACTTTTAACTTATATCGTCTTTAAGAAAAAGTATTTCAATGATATAAACTCATTGCTTTTTGGACATTATGCAAAGTACTTTCTCAATTATTATCGTTGTTTTACATATGTGCAAATGTGCAATAATCATATATATTGCCTGTTAGTATTGAGATTTGACTAAATTGTCCTTGAGTGACATCTTCTATCAATCATGGTTTACTAGAAGAAGAAATTTACCCATAATCATGTCATAGATCCTTCGTCTATGTGGCTTTATGCCTTTTCTTAGCCACACACACTAATATGAATACCTATTTATATACATACATAAATACCTATGAATATATACAATGGTTTTACAGTAAGAGTGTCTGATGAGTAATATCCATGTTTGTTTTAGGGCAATATAACTCAAACGCTCAAAGTTGTTATAAGTGGTAGATTCACATCTCTTATCAGAATACGCTAGATCAATTAGTTGGTTGAACCACCATCTTATAGAACCACTAAGATTACGTGATTTACCTCTTATGTTTTGGATCGATTAGTTACAGAAATTTAGCATGCCTGCTCAAAGTTAGTTATCAAGAACCATGCTTAGTAGTGTACTTTGGGTCTAAACTTTAAACCTTATCCTTCTTGAACCAGTTGTTTAATTGATATCTTTAAGACTATAAGCTTGTTTTTGCAGTCTTTTAGCTAACAGTTACTTGGGTCTAGACTTTAAACCTAACCCTTCTTAAACTGGTCGTTTAAATGATATCTATAAGCTCGTTTTTTCAGTCTTTTAGCTAACAGTTACTTGGGTCTGGACTTTAAACCTAACCCTTCTTAAACTGGTCGTTTAAATGATATCTATAAGCTCGTTTTTGCAGTCTTTTAGCTAACAGTTACTTGGGTCTAGACTTTAAACCTTACGTACCCTTCTTGAACTGGTCGTTTAATTGATATCTATTAGCTCGTTATTGTTAGTTTTAACATGATTTACACCTCAAGGCATATGAAACTCAAAGCTAAAAGGGAATTGTGACCTCATAACAACCTCAATGATTATAAGGCAAAAGTTGGAAAGTGAGTAAATGAAGGGATATGGCAACAGAAAGGCAAGAGGTGATTGAGGGAGGTTAAGGTAAAAGGCAAAACTAAAGGCCTTCACATGGGGGAATCACTCATGATACATCAAGTGCATATGTTAAATTTTGCTACTTTTTAACCCGTTTCAACCTTATGGGACCAAACTACTTTCTCTTGTTTATTACTCCCCTCTTTGCTTTGTCCATTAGTAACTTTAAGGGTATTTTTGTCAGTACCATGGTTCTTGTTTTACATATACTCGAGTCTTTTGCAATTTCGTTATCAATCTTTGACCCATTGTCCTTTTGGCAACAGGGTACTTTTTGTCAATTTTGTAAAATTTGTTGAGTTTTGTGTATTTTTTAAGAGTAAATTAAACGGATCGTCCTTATGGTCATATCATGATTGTACCTTTCATTGTTTAAATGGAGTTAGTTACACCGTTAGTCCTTTTAGTTTATAATTATTGCATGGGTGATCCTTTAAACTAACTGCCGTTATTTTATTTAATTAAGTAAGACCTTTCACACTAGGGCATTAGTTCTTTAGACTAACGACCTATAGTAGCTTGTTAAATTCTCAATTCGTTAACACCGTTAGTCTAAAATACCATATGTGTAACAAATTTCAAAATAAAGGACAACCAATGTAATTAACTCAAAGTAATGGATGAAATGTGCAATCTCCTATAACCACTAGGACCATCCATATAATTTACTCATTTTTGTATTACACTATGTGGTGCGGGTTCATCTCTCTCGACCAGTTCAGGTTCAAGGGAGGGTGTGACACTTTGATCTCATCCATGTTTAAGAAAGATCCCTGTCTGACTGGCGTTGTCCATTACAAGGACCAAAGTCAGTGTCTATTACCACATTGCTCTAGGGTCAATCAAAATGGCCTGTCATCTTTGATATGAAATGGTAAAGTAGGATTACCCGAATTTATGAGACAATAGTCCTTACCACGATAAATACACACGCAATGACCAAATTGTATTTGTAAATGGATGGAAATACAAAATTTTGCATCTTTTAAAGTGACCTAGTGACAATATGCTTTTCAATACTAGTTTGTTTATTACAAGCTTACTAGTCAATCTTCTCTGTAATCAAAGAAGCTGTGCTTATTGCAGAAAAAATGTGGTTTAACGCATGTTTAAAAACGAGCCTTCAAAATGCAACCATGTCATTCAAAAGGTAACCCACTCAACCGGTAATTGGTCAAACCATCACTGTCATCTTCTACGATCATTTTAAGTAACATTTTCGAGGAAACTAATCTTTGCAATATAAATAGACGTATGAATAAATAAGTCCTTAAATGAACCATACAATCATCACGACATATTCACATGTACAGAACTACAAATCAAGTAAGAGACAGAATCATAAAACCATATTTCTGTACAAGTGAGTAACTAAGGCAAACAAATACAGGTATACAGAAAGAAAAATGATAAGTAGTGCCATTTTAAAACAACAAAGTTATATGCATCTTCTTAAGTGTATAAGTAGTGCCATTTAAAAATAAAATAAAAAATAACACACATGTTTCTTAACATCTTATTATATAGGGTTATAGGGTTTATACATCCTGACGTGATATTTGTGTGTGTGATGTAATGATTGAAGTGATAGGGCATGACATTTGTGTGTGTGAAAATAATTATTGGAAGGGTATAAATCTTAATTTGGTGGTGTATAAGCCCACAAAGCCATTATATACAGATTACAATGAGGTAAGTCATAGCTACCGAGTTGTCAATTCTTATACTTAGAAGAATTATAATAATAATAATAATTATAATAATAATAAGAATATTAATAATAATATTATTATTATTATTATTATTATTATTATAATTAGTACAGTCCCACAGGACCAAAGCCATTATTGATATAGCAATAATGGTAAATCATGTTCGTTTTTCACCAGTTGGTGATTAAAAAAATGCATCTACATGATGCTGATTGACAATCTAAATCTCATGTAAAGGCAGACAACTTTTTACAAGTGAATCGATACTTGTCATTGATACTTGTCATTGTCACATTGTGTAACAAGTAGAAAATTATTATAACAAAAAGCAATCTGCGGACGCGCATATATATATATATATATACTAGGCAAGTTCTCTTATCTATTTTATAAAAGTTGGATATGGTTGTAAGCAAGATTGTATTAATATTTGATTCATTAAATTTAAAATTTTACCTATACAATTGTCTCTTTCACACCGTATTTTATATTAACCGACTCCCGCTCTTTGCATATTACGTGTTCTGGTTTACAAACTATTTGATTGAAATATTACCTTTACGAACAGAGTACGAAATTTCATATAACGAAAGTCCAAGAAGAAAAATGCAAACATAAACACAATGATTAAATAACTTAATAGAAGAATAAGTCCGATAGACATGTTTTGGAACGAAAAAGAAAATGCTACCAGAAATTGTAACTATCGTGGCTCGAACCCCAGGCGTCCAAGTCAAATATAAATACCATTTACCACTCAAGCTGCAAATGTTGTTAAAAATATACATTGTTTATGCCAATTTTACAATCAACTTTTTTTTTGCAAAACAAATTCTAAAAAATTAATAAAATATGAATTATTTTGTTGTAGGAAACATGAAAAAATTAAAATTCAAAATTCTTAGGAAAGAAAGTGAAAAAAAATTAAAAAATGAATTACTTTATTGTAGGAAACATGAAAAAAAAAAATTCAAAATTGTTATGAAAGTGAAAAAGATGAAGAAAGAAAAAAAAAAGTGAAAAGGGGAAAAAAAGAAAAAAAAAGATGAAATAAGAAATAAAAAAGTGAAAAGGGGAAGAAAGAAAAAGAAATAAAAACATTGTTGTTGCGCCTGGGATCAAACTCTGGACGCCCAGATTAACAGGAAATGACATACCAATTCATCTACGCATCACATCCAATAACCATCTCATTTTCTTTGATTTTATCAAGTGTGAACCGCTTTTTTAAAAAGCCCACGTGTCAGCCAAAGAGGTTGCTACAGTAAAAATGGTACCTTTCTTATAATAGATAGATATATAACTATATGCATATGCTAGTCGTAAGGATCAGTTAAGTGATGAAGACATTGTCATGTTTAACCCGCGGTTACGCCGACTACTACATTTGAGTTTGTAAATGTAATAATGAAATTTTAAATAAACGCTAGGGAGCTCTAAAAAAGAACATGCCTTGGCTATGAACATGCTTTTTAGAACATAATGTATGAAATGTTATATTAGAGAAAAGAAAGAGAGTAATTGATGTAAATTTGCTTATGAGAATTCAAAAGAACAATTACTTAAACTATAGTTGTAGACAAATAAATTAGATTTGTTGTAGAACCTCCTGGTATATTATATTATTTGCAGTGTTTGTCATGTTGTCATCATCGTCCTATATTAAAGCCTTCAAACTTGCTTTGCTCATCACTCGAGATAATGCTACATACAATTACCATGAGTGAAAACATGCTTGCATAGGAAGAGCGCAACTTTTGTCAAAGACTGGCCTGACTTTTATTTATAGTCATTGCAAAACACACGCATACAGAAAACTGACACCTTTGAAACTTGAAAATAATTCTTTTATCGACATGATTAACTTCATTCTAGGAATGTACATTTTCTTTCCAAAAAAACTTTCCAGATATGATTCGAGCTTCAATACAATGATCGTTTATGTGCATAACTTGCAACCTCGTTCCATTGCACAACTCATTCAACTGATCGACTTTACGGGTAACATTATAAGTATTCACTCCTTAACAGTTAATGAATGGTTTGGAATGCCAACATATTTGAATTCGTTTTAAATTTCAGGCGAATAAAGAAACTGTTCAAAATCCTCATCGTGTTCAATTTCACATAGAGTGTCGGAATTGAGGTATGTTCTTTCTTTCCTTTGCATTTATAAGAGACAAAACATAGTCATTAATCAAATCAATTTCATTGTTCCTTCTTACTAATATTGCTTTATCCTGAAAAAAAAAAAAAGTAAATTACTTAATTTGACGTATATTTTGTTTAGTTGGTATTGGACCTAACTCATCAAAGTAATTTTTTAATTTTTTTTCCTGTACGAAGTTCACTCTTCTAAGTGTTTGCTTGGTGCCTACCAGTTTATTAAGAAACGAGAGCTTTGGAAGTTGGAGTTAAATTTAGGTTCAAGTGTAATAACAAGTGGATCCAAAACTCAAAAATGATTTTCATGTTCGGAATTCCATTTTAATTACTCGAATATATACTAAAAATAATATCTTTCAGTTCTAATTTGTTGTCGCTTCTATTATGACTTAAATTCTAAATTTCATTGGGAATTTCTTCCATCTTTTAGAAACTGCATTAAAACTTGACACCTTGGTTGGAGATATTGAAGATGCGGTCTCGTCCAGTGTAAACAGAAATCTAAGTCCGTCCCAGAATTATAGGTTGGCCAGGCACAGTTTTTAAAATCGGATTATTGAATTACCTGGACTATGCTGGCGGTAAGCAAGTAAATAGCTATGATCGAATGCTGCTTTCGTACGAGGTAGAAGTGGCATTTTTGACGACTTTTAGTAATGAGTTGTTGATTTGTGTTATTGTTAATCTTATTTGGGTCAAGATGAATTTTAGCTAAAAATAACCTCCTAATTTGTTTTATTTGTAAAATCTAGTTTATTATTGTGATATATTCATACTTTGTTAAAAGATGGAACCGAACCCAATTCAGAAACTGACCTATTTTAACTTGAACCTGTTTTGATCAACCTGCCCGGCCCATATCTTCCCCCCTAGTATACAGTAATAATTTCGAAACTTTTCCAATTTCTTGCAGGAATTCCGTTTTGCTGCTTTTAATGCTCTCAAACAGGCACAAGATGTTCTAACTAAAGTTTCAAGAACGTTCCCTCAATGGTTCCGCCTCGTCTCAGCTGTTGATCACAGACTGGATCGAGCATTAGCCATTTAAGACCTCAAACAATTGCTGATTAGATCCCTTCAAACCTCTCTTAACTGGCCACCACCCTAGTCCACTTTAAGGCCCTCTAGTTTTGAAGCAAAGAAATCAGTTGAATCTACAAATCCCCTTTTTATGATGCATGGCAACCTCAAAGACCAATTTTGTGACAGTTTTCTTGTACAGTGCAAACTACAACAATTGCAAACACGAAGAAAATCCAGACAACTTCAGGGGCATAACCTTGAATTTACTCTACATCAGCCACTTTGGCCATTGAAGAGCTGTTGAATCCTGTATCAATTGCATCTCAACACCCTTTTGCAAAGTGGGCTGACAAACCCGAGCTCGTTTTTGCTTTAGTTCACAAATTAACTTGGGATCATGTCAATTCTGTGGATGAGTTATTGCAACCACTCGTTGATCAAGCAAGGCTGTCAGGCTACTCGTGCAGGGAAAAATGGATTTCAGCAATGGTAGCATCATTATCAACTTATATGCCAAAGGAAATTTTCCTAATAATATTATTCAACTCGATGAAGAGAATACCACTGAAAATCGATGACTAGCTAAAATATCATGGTTACATTTTATTGATTTAATGATTTCTTTCGCTATAAAAGTCAAATCTCTTGTAGCACAATCAGGAATTACACTATCCCTTGAGGAAGATAGGAATATGTAAACGATTTCTTCTTTATCTGTTTTCTGTGATCGACCGGACTGGCTTGATTTGCGGGCTGAAATAGAACGCAGTGACGCAGTCGATAAACTGGGACATTAAATCGAGGACGAAAAAAACTGGTTGATGGAAGTTCAAGAATCTGGTCTTGTTTTATGTTCAGAATCTTATGGGTCGCCTGGAATCTCGAGTGCTTTTCTCAGGCGTTTATCATTAATCATTGAACAATGCCGATCAATTCCACGTATTTCATTGAGAGCGAGGTTTTATTAGACTGGCAGTTGCACCAAGTATACATCACTTTTTGGGTTTCTTACTTTTAAGATGCCAAGAAGCTGAAGGATTCACCGCTCTGACTGATGACGATGCTTTGGTTAAAGTGACAAAGTCTATCAATGCATCTCAGTATTTTGAGTCGGTTTTAAAAGAATGGTGTGAGGAAGTGTTTTTGCTTGAAATGGAATTGGATACTGGTGGTACAATTGATGAGGAAATTAGTAAGCTGGAGAAGTTTAGTACCAATTGGGTCGAGAAGTTATAGACAGTTATTTATTAGTAAGCTGGAAATTGGTCGTTTTGATATACAATTTATCTTGTTTCTAGTTTATTTATTATCCCTGATCCGGAAGTCTGGATGGAAAAGACCGAAGAAGGTTGGGCCGCGTCCAAGTCGTTCATTGGAGCAATTGATTATCTGCAGGCCAAAATGTCAATTTTAGAAGTGAACTTAAATAAGATGGATTTTGTTGGAGTGTGGAGAAACCTGGCAACTGCTATAGATTCTCTGATTTTCAGAGGTATTTTTATGAGTTATGCGGAAGTTTTATGACGCTGGTGTTGAAAGACTTGCGAATGATTTGACAGTTTTTTGGGGGGTTATTAAACCTTGGTATTTGAGACCCGAAGGGTTCTTCCCGAAATCAAGTGAAGGTTTGAAAGTATTAAAAATGGACTATAAACAACTTCGTGCCAGTGTGGAAGGAGGGGACAGGTGGCTCAATCAATATTCAGTACAGCATTTGACTGACTGAGGTGCAAAGAACTGTGAAGAATAGGGTGTTTGGATGAGCGTTTCAAGTTTTACGGATGCTGATAACTTAGGATGCTTAAACAGGTACACTTGGTTCCTAAACCTGAAATGCATGCGAAGCTTGTTGAAGCTGAAGGGGCTTTGTTGACACTCTCACCATTGTTCGACTCTAAGATATCCACACACATCAACACCATTGTTCACAACTGTTATTCTGAATAATGACATACCTTTAAAACTCGAGCATTTAATGTGTACAAGGCCAGTATGTATCTTGCGATTACATTGCAGCCATATAAGTTGTCAGATCAATGCCATTATATGTCAAAAAAATGTGCTCCATAGAAATCAACTCAATGGTTTCATACAGGTGGTGGTTCACTTGCAATGAAAAACCAAAGTAATTCACCAGTCAAATTACTCTTTTTCCACAACCTGTCTCCATTGCTAAACATAATCAGCACTGTCAAAGTCCTAAATAGATAGCTCACATGCACAACCATGTAAAAATGCTTAAAGCACTCTCGCACATTCAAATCTAAGTGGTGAATAAGATGATCTAGTTATGGTTCAAAGGGTCGGACACATATGAACCAAACTGTTCAATTGAAGTTCATATATGTTTGTAGATCAAACCTAAGAAGTTGAAAAGGTTCTGTTCCTAAAATAGACAGGTGGTTTAGAATCATTGTTTCTGCTTGTTGAAACTTTTATTTCAAATTCAAAACCACTAAAAAGCTTATTTTTCTAATTTGTTTGTTTTGTTTGAAAAAAACAAAAATAAATATATTGTTACAACAGCAGCGAGTTCATGCCATACTAATGCGTTTATCAAATACAACCAAAGAAAATGCAGCCAAAAGAAATAGCACTAGTCCATAACTTATGATCCAGAAACACAATGAACTTCAGTTATTTGCCTTCATCTTCATATCATTAGCAAACAAGATACTTATAGAAAAGTTATCCGCCGTTACACAAAGATACATAATCAACAATAAAAAGATAATGACTTCATTGCCGATTAATGGTTATCATACTCTATGAACGAAATACAAAAAACTACGACATAAACCTTACATGTCTTTAGTTGACAAGATCATTACTCATTCATTACAGGTTTGTTTTCATTAGCTTTCGGCTTGTTGTCCCTTGGCCTCTGCTCCTCAGTTTTCCTGTAAAATGCATCAGCAAATTAGACATCAAAGCAACGATATAATTTGAAACAACACAGTTATAGGTTCTCACTGTTCACATACTCATACGAAAATATACACACTTAAATTCACTAGTAACAATAAGATGATACAAGAAATGAATAGAACACTACACTGCCAAAATAAGGCCATCTAGAGTATAGAGGAAGGAGGAGTATCATTTAAGAATTTTCATCCTCGAAAAATGCTTCATCAACAACCATATACTCTATAAATGGTAGGGGTGAGCACAAAAACCGAAAAATTGAATTGTAACCGAAATGAGCAAAATAATCAAATCGAAAAAACCAAACCAAAAACAAAACAGACGGTTTGATTGTTGATAATGCAATAACCGAAATTGTTCGATTCAATTCGGGGTTTACCTAAAAACTAAACCGTTAATAACTGAACCGATATTTAATTACTAATTAATTATCTCTTTTTATTTTATATTTAATATACAAATTCATAAATTATATTAAGTTTATTAGTAATGTTATCAACCCACAAATTTTATAAGTACATACAAAATCTATTATTTCTACCATAAAATTGTACATCCAATATGTTTTTTAGGTGAAATTTGAATTGTTGCTACATTATATACTTGACTAAGTGTGTTGTTTAATCTTTGAAGGAATTAACTGACATACTATAATTTATATGATATAATAATGCTTACTTTGGCCTGTTTATATCTGTACAAAATACTAAGCAATTCATTTTTTCTCAATATTATAGCACAAATATTTTAATTAGCTCATAGTGTAGAATTTGGTAATACACTGATAAGAAACTGAACTGAATAGTAGAGAAACCCAAACCGAACGATTTTGATTATTAAAAAACGGAAATACTCAGCTCGATTTGATTTTTGCCAAAAATCGAATCGAACCGTGAACTAATAAGTGGAATAAGTGTTTCCAAATTATAATAAACACATAATCTGGGAAAGAAAGCTTACCCAAACACACCCTTATTTTACAGCCTTATAGACTTACTAAAATTTCCAAAAGACAATAAGCTTATTTTGAACGATAATGACGTTATTAGCATGTAAAATCATATTCGTAATAATTAACATAATCTGATTATCTGAAGATTACAAAAAAAAGCTTTAATTTGTTACCAGCCAACTCATATCATACAAAAAAAGCATGAAAACTACACAATCTTATGACTTCATGTTTCTCTAATTATTTTCGTTATTTTCCGGTAAATAAAACAACCACATCATGCCACAATTTCGTATACGTACGTCTATATCTAGAAAATGATACGCTAACAAATTATTAAATCACTCAACAACAATTAAAGGTATACTACGAACCCTAGGATCGAATTCAAAGAAACGAATCGTACCTTTTATCAGATGAACCTCCCTTCTGGCTGAGGAAGGATCGGAACAACGGAGAGTTGACGTCGTAAATCATTTTTTTTTGTGACGAACGATTGAAATTGGTATTTTTCCGATGAGCTGCTTTTGTGCTTTGTAAAACCCTAATTTTGAGAAATACCTTGAAGGTTATATGGGGGCTTGCAGTTTGAGGGATCCGGGTTTGGACTTCTTTTAGTTGAACTGGGCCTTGGCCCATGTAGCGCATCTTTTCTATTGAACAAAAATTAAAGAGGGTAATTTTTTGATTTGGATCGTAGTACTATTAGTCTATTATTACTAACATAATAGCCGCGGTGAAATAGACAACGGTAAATAGTAATATGATGGTGGTAAAAAATCTATTATATGTATTTTATAGGAGTATTATTTCATTTATGTTTTAATTTTGATAACGAAAAATTAAAATTATACATAGTAAATTAGTAATAGCTACATATTATTGATATAGAATAATTTCTTTATTAACGGATATATTATAAATGTATTAAGGACAATTTAGACTTTTTCTATTGTTTAATCTAATTTTAATGTTTTAAATATGTTTATTCTATAATTTCCAATATTTTCAAAGTTAAATTTAGTGCAAATAATATTTTGACTTTTTACTTACTATACGTTATTTTAGACCATTTAATGTGAAATTTAATTTGAAACTTATAATTATGTGTTATATTTGTTTTATTAATATTTATCAATTATCATATTTGAAAATATAATTACATTTGTGTGTGTACTGAAACTATATACATAATTAAAGCTTTTGTAACAATTGTAATTATGTTTGAGTTTTATACGATTGAAATTGATACAATTTAGTGACTAAGATTTAAATAACGTTTACAAGCTTGTTTACTATAATAGAAAGGGTGGTAATTTGCACGTCACATTTTTTTATTCGTACATCATCATATATCATTTATATTGTTGTAATGTACAACAATAACCTTTGTACAACAATATAAATCATATTTAATGCAATATATTTTTATGTTTATTTTGACTGAGGTAACAAAAGTTTTGATTTACTTCGTAGAAAAATATGAGTGACGTTCGAGAGGGCAGACATGCTTAGGAGAGAAGAGTGAGTAGTCTGTCCACCAATCACATTTTGACACATGCCACTAATAACACTTTACATTTCTAGCCCCTCTATTTTCATATACTATATATTTTGCCTCATACTTATTTTGCACTCACACTCTCATCTCCAATCTCACCAACTACCACCTTCCACCTGCTGCCAGCAGTCGGCCACTGCTGCCAACCACCGCGGCCAGCCGTTTGCTGTCGCCGAAAAATTATTATTTTCTAAAAAAAAAAAAATTCCAAATTTTTTTTATTTTTTTCTTTAAATGTTTTCTTTTATAAGAAAATTTCTTAATATTCTCACTGCATTTAGATGTTTGTTGCTGCTATTTAAAATATTGCATGTTTTGTGTTTTTGTATTGTATACTACATTTTAATATTTTTTGATCCATTTTATATATATTGCATGATATTTTGATGTTGTTGTTGCATTTTATATATATTGTACGTCATTTTGATGTTTGTTGTTGCTTTATATTTATATTGTAAATAATTTGTTTACTTGTATTTAAACTGCATTTTAAAAATCTTTAAATAAAAGTCTACATTTAAGGTTTATGAAACCAAAAACAAGGAAAACTAAAAAAAAAAGTTAAAAAAGTAAAAGTTTGTTAAAAAAAAGATTTGTAAATAAAGAATCTATAAATAAAGTTTACATTTGAGGTTTATAAAACCGAAAACAAGAAAAAAATTTTAAAAAAAAAGTTAAAAATGTAAAAGATTGCATAAAAGAAAAGATACAAAAAAAGGTTTGTAAAAAGAAAAATTGTATGTGAAGATGAAGAGAGGTGTGAGGGAGAGTGGAGGTGGGGAAGATGAAGGGAGGAAGGAGTATAGTTAGAAAGTGGAGTGGAAAAGAATAAAATTGGTTAAATAGTGGAGGGGGTGTATGTAAAAATTTTATGTTATGTTTTATTTTCTTAACATTATTATCATGTTTCAATCTAATTACAAAAATGTCACACACTATTAACCATTGATTAAGCTTAATCCATGATCTAATGCCTCACATTAACCTTTTCATTTTTGCTCTCCATATGACCCCTTCCCTCTTGATCCTAAATCACAAAATATTGAGGATAAGAACAATTGGTTATTCGAATTTAGCTACCTATATTGTTTACGTTTTTTAAATCACATAACTATATTTTATCCCGATTACATTTCTTATAATGCATAAACACTTAAAATGCTATTAACAATACTTGAATTGTTGTTCATTATGTATATAAATGTATGTATACTAAACATATTGGATTAATAAGAAAATACTACATTGGAAATTATGATATTACATTGAAAATTATGATCATATGAATGTAAACTAGTAAGACTAGTAAAAATTACTAGTACATTGAACTTAACCCATTAAGAATTTATGAAACGGTTATTTAATAACTGTGTTAACAATATTAAATAAAAGTAAGGTTGTTAAAGAAATAGAATCTATATCGATTTATCTTTTTAGAAAATATAATATAACAATTGTAATTTAGTTTCTTATGATGTTAATAATAAGATTGTATACTTATTTTTTTAATTTCAATGTATTTATATTTTTTTACAAAAAAAAATACTAAAATTATTATAATTTTATTCTTTATAATATGAGACTGATTTTTTTTAAATATGATATACAACGTAAATTTGTGTATCACAACTTTTATAACTTTAAACTATTATACACACTAAAAAATTATAGTGTGTATCATATATTTTTTCAAAACTTTTATCTCATATTAAAGGGCATATGATTATACTAATTTTGATATAATTTATTTATCAAAAAAATTAGTTAATATTAAAATAAAAAATAAAAGAGCTTTATTATTACCATAAAAACCAATCATACTTGGGCTAGTACGGCCCACCCATTTTTATTGAATCTCTGCATTTGTTATATAAATCTATACTTCCTAATTATGCATGATCATATTTGACTTAAAAAATATCAGAAATATATAAATTACCTATATACTAAATATCTTATTAATTAATATTAAATATGACAAAATATGTAGGGATGTAGTTAGCTATATTTATACACTTAACCCCTCAAGTATAAATCAAGTGTAGATACAACCCCCTTGTTACTATATCATAAACAAGTTGAAGTTGTGATTTG
This sequence comes from Logfia minima, assembly GCA_963921325.1. Lineage (NCBI taxonomy): Eukaryota > Viridiplantae > Streptophyta > Magnoliopsida > Asterales > Asteraceae > Logfia > Logfia minima. Next base: position 5,433,570 of record OY992766.1, on the reverse strand, counting down.
GGGTTATAAACGGTAATTCTATAATCATAAAACAAGTTAAAAATTAGTTTGAGTCCAAAATTATACATTTAAAGAGATAAATAAATAAATAATTATTTGAAGGTTTATTGATTAGAGTAACTAACAAATAGATGAATAAAAATACAATTTTTTTGGTTAAATTAAATTAAATAGGACTAACTTTAAACTAATTGAAAATCATGAATAGAACATTTTTTTAATTGTGAAATTTAAAATTTAAAATAATGTGATATTATGTTGAATGATAGATATAAGTTAAACCCTTATAAAGCATTTAACTACAAAATTTAATGTTTAAAAATTGAAAGATCGAAATTACATTTATGCCCCTTTTAATCTATACTCCCTTATAAAGTATTACCATGCTTTGGCTTAAAAAAATACCAAAAATACCTAAATTACCCATACATCAATTCAAACGTAGTCAATTTGGCACACTAATCTGTAGAACGGATTATCTATCAAAATAGGGATAATATTTATGCAAATTTAAAGTATAACTGATATTACCTAAAATTACCCGAGGTTTCACTTGTAACCAACCAATTCATATATTCATTAGTGTTTGAATTTTGTTATTTGAAATGTAGTTTTATTTTTGAGCTGCCTTTTATGTACTTTTTTTCACGTCACTAAATGAATACGATATTTCTAATTTATTCATACATTTTGACGTTCTACGTTTTTTAAGTTTTTTTACTTTGTTTTAAAGCGTTGTTCACCATATGCTTTTTTGTTTCATAAGTATATTTTTCATCAAAGGTACAACGATTATTCAAAACATTTTTAATCGCTTTCAAATTTCTTACCACTGCAACGCTCGAGTTACTAGCTAGTATTATATTAACACATACTAAATTTTGATGGGTAAAGTTAATATTCACTTCGTACCCTATTGTTTGTTATATGTGACCTTCTGCAACAACAGCCATATCACAACCATTGGGCTAGTACCCCACCCACTTTTATTGAATCTTTACATTGTTATTTAAATATTATATCAACACATAGCAAATTCTAATCAGTAAAGTTACTATTCACTTCTTACCCTATTGTCAGGGTATGTAAAATGTAATGGACAAGCTTGTCAGGAAGAGATTGAATTTAATTGAATATGGAGTCTTAGAGGAGAAATTAGAAAATTTGGTCTTACAAGAGAAAATAGAACTTTTGTATGACATTCACAAAATTGGTCTAAATTAGTCATTACATAACCTAATTGATAACAAAAAGGTTTTCTTTTTCTTCCTTTATATTGTATACCACTTATCCATTAGGGAACAAATTTAATCAAACTGACTGAAATTGCCACCTCTAGATATACCTAACACAATTGTTCTCAAAATTAGTGCTACTAATATTGTATATTGAATTTTTACTTGAAATTTGCGGCTCTCAATTAGTTTTCCACATTGCATAACTTTTCTTTTGTTTATTTGGCGTCCGCTATCGAAAGTGGTGTTTGTTGCAGCATTGGAGAAGTCTGACACAAGCTGATGCCTTATGACGTTTGAGCAAGTTCATGGAAAGGGTTGTGACTATGAACTATGATATGCAATGTTTAAATGTCACGATTGTTCGAACTTTTAACCTTAAAGTTTCAACCGTTATTTGATGTATCATTTTTTTTTTTTGCAAGACTTGAGTGGTTTAAACCTGCATAAAACTACGAAAAATAGTAATAAACTGATATATACACATATATATGTGTGTGTGTGTGTGTGTGTGTGTGTCTCTCTCTCTCTACTTAATGGTTGTAGATGTCCATTACTCATAGTTGGCCTGAAAACAATTGTTTATGGAAATCGACATTCATGTTTATTTTTTATTTAAAGTAGAAATAAAAATTTGATAGAGATTTAAGTCCAACTGTTAATGTTCTAATTGAATGGAAAAAGGTTCAATGAGCTAGAAGGCATCAGTTGAATAGTACATGGATATTATAGGTAATAAAACATTTTCACTAATTTTGGTTTTTTTGTTGGTAAAGTTTTGACATTTTTAGGTAACACCCGTGAAGTTATGAGGGTTAAACCGAAACCTAATTTAACCTGACCCAATTAGCCCGAAATCAAAAAAGTGAATGCTTAGGTTAGGTGACAAGTATTTGAAGATAATCCGACCCAACTTGACTAACTCTTATTAGGGTCAGTTTGACCTGATTTACATATGCAAGTGATGATATATACAACTCTAGGCAAATATGAATCAACTAGTTCTTTTGTTTAATTGACCTAAAAAAAATCTTCATGGCTTCATCTCGACTCCTAATCTAACTATATGTGGGTCCACCCTGTTCATGTGTCTAATCAAATTAATACGTAGTATACAAATTTGCATAGAGTTGTCCTTTGACTTTTAGACTTAAGGTCGACGTGTACTAGATTTTTTTATTTTTGAGTGCTAAGGACTAAGGCTCACTATCTTAACGGGCTTCACCACATGTATACAAAGTATATGCAAACCTAAAGTTTGTTTAGTATTATAAAAATGTGCAAGGAGTGTTTTGCATGAATTTTATCAAGTGGTACGAACGTACGTTATGTTAAAAGAAAAAGTAGAGTTACAAGACAAATAAATATATAATGAAATTAACAATCATTGAGAAATCAAATCAATAGTCTTTTCTTTACTAAACCAAAGGTCTAATATACTGTATCATGCATGATCTTTACAAGAATATGGGAGTTACTACTCACTACCAAGCAAGCTTGCCTTTTTCACTTTTTAGAGGATATCATCATCTTACAGTTCTAGTTCTTTTGCATGGCTATTGCACTTCTTATATAAACCAACCCAAACATTGCCTCAAAATCATATCAAATATCTCATCAACAATTTAATTCTAAAACACATCATTATGAAAATGATCCACATATTCTTGATCTTTTTCTCTCTTTTCACCATCTTAACTCATGCCTAGCTTTGCCAAGACTTTTGTGTCGCTGACCTAACAGCGCCAGAAAGCCCGACAAGGTATTCTTGCAAGGCGGCCACACTAGTTGCCATCGATGACTTTGTCTCAATGGGCTTGTCTCAATGGGCTTAAGGTATTCGGGCAACCCTTCCAATATCATCAATGCATCAGTTACTCCAGCATTTTTAGCCCAACTTCCTGGTGTGAATGGGCTCGGTATCTCCATTGCTAGGTTGGACTTAACCCCTAGTGATTGGTTCCAATGCACACACACCTGGGTGGTTTTTAGCTCCTTTTGGCAACAAAAGGGTTAGTTTATGTTAAGACCTTAAAGAAGGATGATATCATGGTTTTTCCACAAGGGTTGTTGCATTTTCAAGTGAATGTTGGTCGAGTTGAAGCAGTTGCATTTGCAAGTTTCAGTAACACGTCACATGGCCTACACATTCTTGAATTCACTTTGTTTGCAAACAAGTTGCCTTTATAGTTGGTGGAAACGACTACCTTCCTTGATGATGCTACAATGAAGAAGCTTAAGGCTGTTCTTGGTGGAATCGGCTACTTGTCTTGCATGCTAACAATTCATGAGCACGCCTTTCTTTTTTTGTTGATTAATTACCCGTCCTATTGTGTATGTCGTCATTAATTAACCTAATGATTATGACATTCATTAATTTAATCTAAATTTCAGTGTTTTTTGTTGATTTTTCTTTAATGGATTCACTTAATATTAGAAGAGTACATATTACCACATTCCGTTGTTAAAGACGCCATAGATTTTATCTCGATTGTCTGTTCGTGGTTCAGATTCATTTTTTTTTGTCAAAATAAACCTTAATTGAATATATTTCGGTTTCATTGTAGTTTTTTATTTGCGATTTCCTATCGATAATTTCGATTTATAATCGAATTTTACACCTCACCAAATTAAAACTTTTAGACTACCATATTTAACAAAACTTATTATTTTGAAAAGATATATACCACATGAAAATAAGCATAATTGTACAATATAAATCATGCTTAAGTTATATTTTCCCAATTCGTGCTTTAAGAGTATTGCACCTTATGCAGTAAACATTTATACTTTGAAAATATATAACTATCTAGCTTAATTTGGGTATATATGCAATTCTCCCATTAAAATATAACAAATACATGATTTCAAATATTTAAAATACTTAGTTAAGTATAATGTAACAACAACTTCGAATTTTATGTCAAAAAGAATAACTAAGATATATACAATTTTATAATAGAAGTCCTCGATTACATATATAACTACCTTTAAAGTTTTTGAGTAGAAAAATCTTTAAAATTCTTAATATACTTTATGAATTTACTTGTGTGCAAAAAAAGAACTATTTAGTAAGATAGAAAGTCACTAAAATCTTTTAAGTGTCATTCCTTAACTTTTTTATTTAGAATATTTTTGGTCTATTCATAACTACAACTAAATATTATAATTATTATAATAAACAACTACCAATCACCTTTCCCTCTTCGTAGATCCTCTTATCACTTGCCACTTCCGGCTACCACTGCCATCATTGGCCATTGCCAGTCGGTTGTTAGAATTTATTTATTTAGTATTTTTTAGCGGATACTAGAGATTTATAATTATCATACATTATATTTATATTTATTTCTAAATACATAATAAAAGATTTTTGAACTATGATCTAATAAGATTAAATTTTAAACTACGATGTACTACACTGGTTTAAGCTACGACACAACAATTCTTAAACTAAGATGCATCGCTTTTACGGAAGTACGATGCACTGGTTTTTAAACTATGATGCACATACTTTTAACTATCAAATAAAGAATGTCATGGTACATGATACTTTAGCAATATGTATACTCTAATATGCGTCATACTTATAGATTATGATGCATCATAGTGTTGAAAGATCATGTGAATTACAAATTCAAAATCAAGTACATCAAATCAGGTGCATCATAGTTATATATTATGATGCATTACAATTTAAAGTTTTAGTGCATCATAGTATTGAAAGATATAATGAGTCACAATTTCAAAATCAATTGCATCATAAAGTAAAAACAGGTGAATTATAGTTGAAAATCAAGTGCATCGTAGAGTAAAAACTGGTGATCATAGTTGAAAAAAATAGGATGTCAAATAACAAACTAACTAAGAGATATAGAACATCACATTGACGATTTTGCATTGACACAACTTTAAGGTGCATCGTAGTTATTAAACTAGAGCAACACAATTTACTCTACAAATATAATATATTTGAGACATTTATCTTGTGTGCATACCTATAACTACATCTTTATTTGATAAATTGAGAGCTTGACTTCAAAATCATAATAGATGATGAAGTTTTATATGTAGAGGAAGATGAAAGCGTGAATCATATTCGAAAATCGTTTTAAATTCTTAGATCTAACCTTAGTATGTGTTTTATCATTTTAATTTACTTATGTTGTTATACAATGGTTGGCGGTGGAGTTCGTTGTTATTATAATGGAGCTGGTAGAAAAAATAGTGAAGATCTTACGACGGTTAGAATGACGAATGATAACGAAAATTATAGCAATTATTGACGGTGGTGATCACCAGAGATATATGAGAAGACGAAGATGAATCACGAAGCATTTTAGATCTAGATTTTGATTTTAAAAGTGGGAAACACGAGTAAATGAGATTCGGGCAAAACATAAAATACAAAATGATATAAATGCCCTTAATTGGGGGACTAGAGTGATACACATGCCAACCTTAATAGATTTCATATCTTTCTAGATAAAACTCTTTTTTTAACATAATCTAATTTCATTTATTAAAAGATCAAAAAAATACGTAATTAATTAGTAATTAAATAATTGATTCAACTTTCAGATATAATCGAGAATCAAAATATTTCAATTATTACATGATCGAAAATATAGATTTTACGTTTGGTTATGTTATTTCGGTTCACACCTATTCCTACACTTAATGATGTTGCCGCATTCGAATTGGTATTAAACATTTAGGGCTCAGAATTTTAAACAACACATCATTAAATTCCCAAAACATTTAAAATCTGAACACCCCCTTATTTTTGGACAAACAGACCACCTATATTATCACTTTATTCATACACAAAAAGTGTCATCGAAGAACAACTGTTTGCTGTTTCTGAGCTCAATAAACCCCTTCACTGCAACACCTTCTCCTTTTACACCCACAAATATGTAATCACATCTTACATTAATTCTAGATCAAAAAATTAAACAGCAAATCAATGAGAATCTTAAGTGACTCTTTGTGTTTCTGTAACGGAATATGCAAATCGGAAAAAACTAAATCCGGTATATTTTCCGGGAAAGGTTCATCCGTGGTTCGGATATGTAACACCGGCACCGGTTTTCGTATTCATAGAAATCTTCTTCTTACAACTCATGCGATTTTGCCGTCTGTAACTGCTGCTGAAGCTGCTGAGATTCAGCTTCGAAACGGTGCCGTTGCTTCCCTTTTTCCTCACAGGTAGTTTATTTAATAATTATAGTAATATATTTTTCTTACATTGAATAATTGTTGACTTTATGTTTGAGTAAATTTGAAATTAGTTATTGTAGATCTGATAGATTTAGATAATGTTAATTTAAAATTTTCATTGTCTGTACATTAAAATTTGAATTTAGTTCAATGGAATGCTTATGCCCTAGACCTTATAATAGTCAATGCCATAGGGTTTTGTCATTTCTATAAGAAAAATGGGGCTGTAATTTGAACTTTTTAGTTCAATTAGGCTATTTGGTAATATAAAATCTAAAATTTATTAAGGTATATACTATTTTTCTCACTTAAAAAGGGTGTAAAATTTGTAATGATGCATTGGTAAAAATATAAAATGATTAATAATGGTTTAATCCTCAAAGTTTCTTTTTTTTTTTTCGTTTTAACCCTTTAAGATTTTTTCCTCATATATTAATCCTTCAAGTTTCAAAATTTTGGTGGTTTAACCCTTAACGAGGATTTCTGCTCTTTATACTTAAAAATTTTGATGGTTTAATCCCTTGAGTTTATCTTTTATAATGATTTTACCCTTCTAACTTTATCTAGTTTAATCATCTAACTTTCAAAAGTTTAGTGAAGGGTTAAACCAATAAGTCAAACGAAAACTTGAAGGGTTAAATCATTAAAAAAAAACTTGAATGGTTAAAACGTTAAAAAATTTAACCTATTAAACTATTATTAACCCAATATAAAAACAAAAGTTTGTTATTCAGTGCATCTGTTTTGAATATTGTAATAAAAATACACACAAGGATCCTGGATCAGTCTCTGTTTGTGACTGATAGGTTAGAGATGCAGTATGCATCCGATAGATGAGTCATAATATATTTAAATATGTATTATTGTATATATCTATACGATGATCTTAGTTAAATTATGTTATTTTTAAAATTTTCAATTTCCATCTGTTATAGTAATGTGAAAGCACATACTCTTTCTTTTATAATTTTCTCATTTCATCAAATTGTTAACAGGTTTTTCATAACTAGCTCAATCCTTGATCTAACAATAGTGGGTCTGGATGTCATGGATGGAGACTCAAATGTGTCGCCTCAGCAGTTTCACTTTTTAAAAACGTGCAGTAAACCAACTCTAGACCTTGGTAGTATGGTATACCTTTTAGGCTATACCGAGAAAAATGAGCTAACAGTTGGTGAAGCGAAAGTAGTTATAGCCACAGACAACCTCATAAAAGTGAGCCCTGATGGTCTAACTTGGAGCCCTGGTTCAGCTGGTTTTGATGTACATGGTAATCTTTCATTCATGGTCTGTGACCCTATGAAGCTAGCCACATCACCAACCACTAAATCATCATCAACATCAACTTCTTCTACTTCCTCTTGGAAAAAGAATCCTCCAATGCAGTTTGGCATACCAATTTATATAATTTATGATTGGTTAAACCACCATTGGGAAGGCAGCCTTGATGATTTGGTAAACAAACCAAAACTACCCATTATGCGGTTGATGTCCTCAAGCCAAAAAAGTGAACACTCGTGCTCTTCATTTACTAAAAGACGTGTTTTCAAGACCACCGAAGATGAAAACGAGAATCAACCCAGCCCGAGTTCTTCACCAATGGTCAACAGTTGTCAAGATGAAACACCACCCGTTGATACGACTCGTGTACAGGGAATCCCAACTCCCGAAATTTATAACTCACCAAAATTGACTTCGGGCCTGGTTAGGAAAACAGAAAACACCCAAATACAGTTATTGGATATCAACTTCCCACCTAGGAGTAGAAAAAAAGTTCCTTTGACTAATGAAGTAATGTTAGAGTCAAACCCGTTAGCTGATGCTGACATTAGTTCAACGGGCTCTGTAAATGGGGCCCAAAGCGAGGTTCGCTCGTGTGCGTCACCAAACGAGTTACCCCTAGGGCAAAATGGGTATATCAGTGAAGGAGAGACGACAATGTACTCTGCAGAAACCGCTGAGAGCCGTAATTTCCCGAGTCCAAAAGAAGGAAGGTTTAATCAGCACCAGATTGGGAGAAGCCAAAGCTGTGTGAATTACAACAGATTTGGGTCGGTCCAGAGGAACCTGATTGCTCGAAGAGGTACAAACGGGTATTCACAAGGTACAACTTCTCAAAGGAGTAATGATTATTATAGCCCTACTGTGTCGTCGATAATGAAGAAACAGAACAATTCTGAATGGCAGCCTAATAGGCCTCGGCCAAGGCCAACTCGTTCGTCTCCAAAATGGGCGTTTTAGCTTCGGTTTGAGGTAACTGTATCATCTTATATGTTCTGTCTCATTTTTTAGTTTGATGGAAATTTTCTATAGTGTAACTATCTTCACAGCCTAAATGTGCAGTCTAATTTAAAAATGAATCACAAAAAAATCCATTACTTGTGTTTTGGTTCTGTATGAATCTGAATCAAATAGGATTTCAAAACTTAAAAAGCCTATCTTCTTTTCTTTCATTATGTTATTCTTGGAATATTTCGCTTATACTATTTACCCTTTTTTTAAGCTTATATTATTTACTTAAAGGTAGCAATTTCGATCCATTAACTTAAAAAGGGCCGATTTGGGTTACTGACATTATCTGCAGCTGGTCAAATGGATATACCTTTAGAGTTTAACAAAAAATGTAAGGACGTAAAAAGGAACGAAAACATCTATTATTTCACAACACCAACCAGAACTTTGAACCAAAAGAGCCGAATTTAAGCCCTATTTCATCAAATTTTATTCATTTTTTGCATCTTGTAAAATGATACACTCTTGACATGCAAAAACAATTAAATAAATAGCTGAAAAATGATACAAATAACTTATGAATAGTTGAAAAAAGATACAAAAAACTTATGAATGATATAGCAAACTCATACGATAGTGTTCTAAAAGCTCAAACCTCAAAAAGATGCCAAAGATGTGGTGGTGGCATAGGGGATGAGGGACACACCACCACTTGAACTTGCGTCAAATAATCCGTACTCCTCCATCAACCTCGTAACCAGATTCCCAGCTACATAAGACACACCCGACGCTGATACTGCAGCAGTAACGTAGTACACCACGGTTTTGCAGTACTCAAAAAACGTGGACTGGTTTATGTAAGCCTTGAATATCGCCAATAATGAGACACATAAAAGAGATGCAACTGCAACTGCCACAATCGTATAGTCCTTATCGTTGGTCTCATGAATCGAGTACCCATATGCCAATGGTGGGACCATGCCGAATACAAGGAATGATAGTATTGCAAAAAATGCATGGAGGGGGAAATAGTCTACTTGTCCAAGTAGCTCTTTGTATTTGTTAGTAGTTTTGTTTTCTGTTTCTTCAATCGTTCGCTCCTTGCGGCCATCATCTCTAAGGTCCCAAAGCTGCATACCGGATTTTTTTTTATTAAACAAGTCGTTTGAGAAATGCGTAATGTGTATAAATATTAGTATAAGATTTTACTTACATTGTTTGCAATGATGAAGACACCACCAACGAGACTTGCCAATGCCACAGATATAATGTTCACTTCAACAAGTAAAAATATATTGGTCAAACTAATAATGTCGCATTTTGTTGATAAAAACTTTGACAACTAAGATCTGAAAAGTTAACTAATCCAACCCAAACCCATTTTAACCCCTCACATAGTTACCCTTTCTAACCATCACAAAGATGACCTAGTGGTTGACGTTCTGATATCCTCACAAGAGGTCATAGGTTAAAACCTCATTAGCTGCACAATTTGAGGTGGCCAGGAAAGGGTCGAAAACGGTCACGGGATACCCCGTTAAGCCGCGTACATCTGAATAAAAATACTCAACCTCCTCAGATAACCCGAACAGGGAAAAACCTCCTCCATTTAACATAGTTACCCGATCTAACCTAACCCGCATTATCCAAACCACCTAAAATTTTACAACTTATACCAAATACATGCGTTCATAAAAGAAATCTCTATCACTTAAGTTACACGTGAATAAAACTTACATGTAGTAACATCAGAAGCAGCAGCAGATGCTACAATACTTAAGCTCGCAATCACCTCCATCAGACCTCCATAAACAATACTCTTCAAGATCTCCGCAAACACACCATTGTAACCCAGCCATAACCTTCCTGTATCCGCGACTTCTGCATTATTATAAGCATAAAAAACAAATGACAAACAAATATGTATAAGGTTGAAGTCATTGTATATATCCGTTTTTTTCTTGCCATCCATTACCTGGTTCAGTCCCAATTTGAATCGCAATATCATCATCTCCACCAGCGCTTGACGATGGAGGTAGCTCACAAGAAGGTAATCGAGAAGTAACTGCAAAATAAAAAAGCTAGAAATAAAGAACGGGACTAGAATTTGAAAATTCTAAATTGTTAATAGTTAATATGGGACGCAATTATTTAATTTAATTATGATTTTAAACTAAATTTAAGGCAATTATACCCAACAGGCCGCCTTTCTTGGCTCCTCCGTTGTTAGCAATCTCTGCATTATAAGCACCAAGAGTTACATGAATTAGAACAATTTCATTGAAACTTGATTTATGTGTGATTCGGTTTATTGTCGTTTACCTTTCCCAAGATCTGCTGCATCACTGGACGAAGAAGGTAAACGACCTGCAAGATTAAACAAATCACGAAATGTTATGGATACTAAGATTGTTTTGTTGCTACTGCAGGTTGTAGATCAGAAATGATTACTACTTAATTTCTTCATAAACCGGTTAACTTTTAATTTTTCTAGACTGTAAGTCTACACCATGTCAAAGAGATTTGACAACATATATAGATAATAACAAGAAAATTGGATAACATGCTAAGTACCTTAGAAATCAGTAGCTAGAGTCCTACTCATGTTATAACATATACATTAGTGACCAAAAGTAGTTCTTATTAGGTCCTTTTGAAAGTGAGAAATTATTAAAAACTTTAAATTTTGAAATCAGATAGTTTAACATTTGGTGTCTATTAAATACTTCAAAAATGACACAAGTCTCTTTAGTTTTACTTAAAAGAGGAAAACACTAGTAAAGAGTATGGGCAATGATATTTTTATTATGTTTTTTTCATACATACATAAAAATGTGTAATAAACAGTTACATATGCATAAGTAGTTATACTTTTTATGTGTCTATAAAAATCAAAAACTATGATGAAATATCATTACACAAAAACTATTCTTTCATGTTAGATACATGACACATGAACTTTACATCACCTAATATGTGATCTCACAAGTGCAACAAAAAGAATCTTAAAACATGTTTAATTTATAGTGTGTTTTTCTTTATAAAACAAGATGAAAGAAATAAAGGGTAGAACTAAAATTTAAAAGAAATTTATGATGTAAGAATCAATTTTGATGATGTAAAAAGTTTACAAATTAAATTAAATTAAATATATATGTTTGAAAATCCCAATATTTGGTACCCTTCATAATGTAAGATTATTTGTAAACTTGAAAGCAAATTGTATTATTTTTCTTCGTCATTATTAACTACCACATAATACGCGCAATGCGTCGATAATAACCAATATTTTTATATTTGTTACATGCAATGGTATATCGATTAAATAATATATTATCTTTAAATTGTAAATATATCACATTTTTTCGAAATATAATATTTTAATTTGTTAAAATAATTTTGATATGACAATACTAAATAGAATAAAAAAAATTATTTATAACTTTTAGAAGGACAAATGAATAATTTTAATTTTCTTTTAAGATTCAACAACGCTTAATAGTATCAAATATCGGATTAAATTAATGATAATTATGATTGTTAGCATGTTTTTTAATAGATATTATAGCATGAGTGCACACGTTGTTGTCTGAAAGTCAAAGTAACTTGCTCAAGTTTGGAACCATTATTGCAAATCACCAACCATCAGATATGTTAAAGTATAAAAACCTTCTGCAACATGTTTATAGTCAACAATTTTTTTATCAATTAATTTATAATAAACAAAACTACAAATAATGATATATATATATATATATATTTATGGTTTGATCGAGTCGTCACTTATTACATATGTTAACGCGTTTGTTTAACATTAGTTACTATAAATTATGAGATATTGAACAATTTACCTTGTGCTATTGAAGTTGACCCTGTGACGAAATTTGGAGTTTGATCAACTGGATCTGAATACTCTCGATCAACGTATACTGGATTTACTGCTTTCGAATTGTTTTGTTCCTTCCCGAAAACCCAAAACATGCTCAAACAGTTGTCTGTTTGTTTTTCATAATGATTTTTAGAACTCGCAAGACAATTAAGTTGAATGAACGAAATAAAAACTAAAGTTAGCGTTTCTAATGAATGTGTAACCTTTTTCTTGAACCACAAGTTTTGCGTTTTCATCACCAGTAGGCGGAGATGAGGTAACGTTAGTTGTGTCTGGTCTTTTTCGGAAGATATCAAACGGGTTAAAACTTCCATTCTCTGTTTAAGAATTAAAGTTAGTTATATCATCAGTTGTCCGTTAAATATGCATCATGAATCATGTTTGACCTCAAAAGTCAAATGTAATGTTTACCTGAGAAAGTAAACAAACTTAAGCATGAAAAACATCCAACGAGATCTTTCGGATCACTTTTTGGCTCTACCACAACTGGTTGGTCAACTACTGGTCGATAACTGAGAACTTTACGACGTAGAATTACTTTAGTAACTTCGGCCTTGCAATTGGGACAATGCATAGAATGTGTATCGAGCTTTGGTTTCACTTTCTCAAATTCTAACTCCACTATTTCCTCTTCGACTACTATTGCATCAGTTCCGGAGCTTTCTCCACTTTGATTTTCATTGGTTTCGTTTCCACCGTTTGTGGATCCATTAACTTTGGCACCAATCTCATCGAATTTCAAAATTTCTGAAACGCCGGTATCTGTATATGTTTAAAAGTTCAAATTAGTATATGAAGTTTTACATGTTTTACTATTGTGTGCGTCTAACTTTAAAATTTCCGTTGTATGCAATAAAGTTTTGAAATCATATATTTGTATGTTTTTTACTATACAAAAAGACTTCATTTATAAGTTCTATATTAGTTATGCATAAATGGACGTTTTTGAAACTCGATAAATATAATATAAAATTTCAAAATTAACACACCTTTTTAGCTAAAAGAAGGATAATAGTAGTAAGTCTAAATTACCTTCAGTTTTGTTCAAGTCATGGCCGATGATCACTTCATTTCGGGTAATGGCTGTAATTATATCAATAGGCAAGAGATCCGCAGTATCGACAGCTTTCAATCCAGCTTCTGCCACATCTTCCACCTCTGGCCGCCATTGCTCCACCGCTGTATCGGCCATCTTTTGAGCTTTTCTGATGACGACCACCACCACCTCAACAAATAAGCTTTGAAAGGTCAACCTTGGGATGTTTTTGGCTTATTATTGGCTCTGGTTGATGTTTAACTTATATCTCCTACTGCTTTTTATACTTAAAATTCAAATTAAGTTAATAACCAATTAGTTGTCAGAGGTTCACATTGTCCCCTATTAAATGAAACCAAATCCTTTATTTTACCATATAATCCTTTTAGATCCATAATAGTAATTATGCATTTTATTTATATGTTTATATATATATATTAATTATTATTATATTCTATTCTTGCTTTGCATTGGCTTGTCTAATATGAAATATTCATATTGATCATTAGCAGAAACGGAGCAGCAAATTTTATCATCTAAAAAAGATGTAGTAGGGTTGGCTGACCCTGTACGATTAGTGAAATCACAACTTTCACATAACATGTACGAGTCTTTACAATGGAGTTGTTATGGTAGTTTACTTTTGTAGGAAACGAATTTTCACTTCACCTTAAACATCTGATTATAAATTTAGGGGAGTACATGGTCCAAGAACCGAATCTTAACGGAAGGTATAAATAGAAACTCAAGGACCGTGAACCGGACTAGTTAATTACAGTACGGTACTGATGGATTCTAGCAATTTTGGTTCTAAACATGTAATCGAACACTTTACGCGTATATGCTATTAAAAGAAAAAAACTCTATAAGCGTGTAGTCATCAAATTAAACCTAAAACATAATTTTAACAGTTCTGGACTCTGACCAAACATGAATCATCAATACTAATTATTGAAACCGCTAACCGGACCGTTGTGCTTGTGGTTGGTTCAGTTTCGGTTTAATTATACACTTTATACCGTTTCAAACCGTTTATTTGCACCCTAAATTCAAATGAGAGATTGTAAGAAAGGAAAGTGTTACAAAGAAGAATTTAACGTGTGAAAAATCATGTACAAAAACTAAAATCATGTATTTTTATAAGTTATTTAAGTCTATAAAAAAAAAACTATTGAAATACACCGTTACATCTTTATTTTATTTATATATTTCTTTGTAATAACAGAATAGTCAATAGGATGATCTCGCAAGCATCTGCTCACCAATCCTCATTAAATGATTTATTATCTTCATAACTAATAATCAACGGGCAATAATTATTCTGCATATTTACCTATTAGTTTATTTTTAAAATTTTGTTTTAAATATAAATCAATGAAAATGGAGATACGCAAAATCCATAATATTTTAAAATAATATTTATATCCCATGTTTCAGTCTGAATGTTTTATTCTTAAAAATCTGTAAATGTTCATTAGAATATATATATCGATGAAAATTAATACGCGACGTGACAATACGTGGGTATGCCTGCTTGCAAGTTGAAGCATTAATTTTGTGTTAAAAAATTAGTCAAAGACAAAAATGTAATTTTATATTATGTATATGCATTTGATAAATCTAAACGACACTATTCTTGAACCACTCGGATCTGTTCGATAAAGAAAGAAATAAAATATGTAGCATGTCATTCGTGTTGAAACTACGTACAAACATATATACATTTTTGAAAATTTTTGAGTTCAATATCGGGGTCGGCGATTTAAGGTCATCTCATCCCATTTCCATTTGCGGTTTTCTTGACCGGGGATTCACCGTTCAATCCTCCTACCCGGTAAACTCAAGATTATCCAATCAAATTGAAACATTTGTACTACCAACTCTTAATTATGTGTTTTAATATTGAATAATAAAAAATAGTTGGTTAATCATGAGTCTTTATGTTAGTAACATTATTCAGATTAATTAATAGAATATTAAGAAATTAACACTCATAACATATAATTGTTTAAGGAAGAATAAAGAACCCCAAAGTGTATAATATGATAGATTGTGTTCTTGCACATTTAAGATTTCAACTACATACTAGGTTTATGAATAGATTAGATGATGATTATAATCGGGTAAATCTATGTGAGTCGTATAGAGATCATTCTATACAAGTGATATTTTGAGTTTCGACTCTATAATGTATGGGTTGTACGAAATTCACCTTGTGATAAAACTAAAGACCGTTTTTTTTGGCACAAAAGACATAAACATGTGTGTTTACTTGTACCCGAAATTGTGTATGAAATTATGAATATAATAGATTCCAACAAATTTTACAGTTGTAAGCAGTTAGAAATGTCCAAAAATTATTTCTTCATAATTGTGAAGTGGTTAATGATGTTTAGCAATGATTCAGACCTATTCAAACTATACCAAGTTGGTCGGTTTAGACTAGGGTATGTTTGGTAAAGTAGCTGTAGCTGTAGCTTTAGGTTTGGAGCTTTTCGTGAAAAGCTACTTGATAATTTGAGTTTTTCGTTGGATTCTAAATCTACAGCTTGTACATGACAAACAGGGCTTTTATTTTCATATGAGCTTTTTGTTCAAAAACTAAAAGCTAAAGCTTCGAAAAGCTCCTAAAAGTTCCATGGCAAACAAGCCCTAAAACCTAACTAAGCACTTTGTACAATCAGTCAGGGACTCTGTCCCATTAAATCCCATTAAAATTTAAGAGCGCTGCTTCTAGAACCCAACAAGAATGTGCAACCACTTTGAACTCTCATTTTTTTATTTGGGTCAACAACATAGTGATAGTCCTCTACTAAAATATACAATTTTAGACCCTGTTTGGCACAGAGCTTTTTAGAAATTTTAGTTTTAGTTTTTGAACAAAAAGCTCTTATAAAAATAAAAGTTTTATTTGGTATATACAAGCTGTAGCTTTAGAATCAAATAAAAAGTTCAAAATTTTAAAACTAGTAGAAGTATTTTTTTCATGAAAAGCTCCAAACCTAAAACTAAAGTTACAGTTACGACCTATACCTATAACTATTTGACCAAACATACCTTCTGCTCAATAAAACGATCTAACTAACGTGCCCTGTTAAAAAGTAAATTGAACGATCCAAAAAGTTCAGCTCCTTTACGGTCTTAACTGTTACCTAACATGCGAAATTAAGCTGGCATGAGAATTTGATCAAATTGAGATGTCTAGAAATCATATGAAAAGTCAAATAAATGGGCTCAAGAGATCGTAAGACATTACCTCTATACTTTAAAGCATATTATGGCTATAGGTATGCATCTTTGCCGCCACCTAAGATAATCATGTTACGTAAAGGATCACCGGCATTGGCGATTCCGTACAATGCCGCCGTCAAAGATAACAATTTTGCTCTAACTAATCTCCGATCAAATGTTTTTATATGCAATTCATCGCCCAAAATAGTTCCTCCGGTACTGGCGGTGACCGCCGGCGGGAAACCCAGCACTATTGCTAGCTCGATGGAACCGGAGAAGGAATATAGTTTGGTGAACAGGTTCCGGTTAGGGAGCTTGACAGATGACGGTTTATCTTATGAAGAGAAATTTGTAATAAGTTGTTATGAAGTTGGTACTAATAAAACTGCTACTATTGAAACAATTGCTAATTTGTTACAGGTTAGGGTTTTAGACCTTTTTATTTTTTGTTATTTATAATAACTCTGTAATTAGATAGTCTTTTGCTTGATAAATATTGTGTTGAATGTTGGATGAATTCATTAGTGCATATGCTCATAGTATTAAGGTCACTCTCAATCGTGACTGAAACTGATCGGTCACTTTCTGCCAACTCAGCGTCACGTCAGTTTTTTTCAAAACTGACTGAAACTGACTAAAAAACCGACACACCCGTACCAATCGTAACCGTGTCACTTTAATTTTTGGGTCTCACATTTACCAATATACATTTATTTATATACACTAGACAAATAAAAAAAATTGACGCTCGCTTCTTCTACGTTGGAAAACCTACCGAGAACAAAGTGACTAGGTGGTGTCAATGATGTCACTTAAGTGACATCGTCAGTTTAACAAAGTGACGAATCCATTGGGAGTGCCCTGACTATGAAGTATCAAGCATGCTTTTATATCAATATATTAATTAATATTAATGATGAAGATGCTCAAATTTGGATCATATATTGAGTTTAGTAAATTTTGCTAGTTATCATGCAATTTTGAGTTAAGTTGAAAGCAGGTTTCTTGAATATTGGACGTTAAAAAGAATTATTGAAAAAAAAAATATATGGTGGTAAGTTTTAAGGCCCAAAAATTTGGAGGTCCTTTACGGTTGGTTGCACTTCTTTCACATCCTCATTAGGCCACTACTCCCGGTTGTAGTAGTCTTGCAAACTTGTTCTTTAAGACTTTGAACTGGAGTGGTGGACGTTATTACTAACCATTAGGATGAGATGGTGAACATAAAAAATAAAAAGAATGCTACGAAATTATTATCTTTTGACAGAGTATCCCACCAGAAATCACGAACCACTTACAAATGATCGAGATCTTACGAAAAGCAATGATTCTGCTGCCTTAAAAAGGGATGGAGATGATTTAATCCAGTTTTTACATCTAATAAGGTCATATGGCAACGGTATTGAAATAAACAGGTGTCGCACTGAATGGAGAAAGAAGCCAGCAAAAAGATAAGCGATTCAACCCCTCAATTGTTCTCCTGTACATTTTTACCATCTTAACCTTTTCGGCTTTTCGCTCAATCAAAAATCCTCCAATTTTCAAAGGAGAATAGAAGAAGAGGATTCTTGCATTTTTTGCTCTCTTGCTGAGAAAGCATTCATTTCTCGGCTTCATTTCTTTTCAACTATGTTCAAAGTTAGTCTTGAGTATGTTCATAGATGGGGTTTCTTGACATTTTCTTTATGCTCGAAGTAGAATAATGCCTTCTATCTGCTCTTATGTAGAATGACGGGTCAGAGATCAGAAGTAAAGGCTCCGGCTGTACGGAAGGAAGGGAGCAAAGTATGATGCACCAAATTTTATTTACTATTTATTTTCTTTTATTTTTTTGACCATTATTGAAGTGTCATCTATGATGAACCAAGTTTTTTTGTGTTTGGTACAGCAAAGAGTAAAATGTGAAAAAATTTGCTGCACACTTCCCTTCCTTATTTCCATAAGGTACCTACGCTCTTTATCCTTACCCATAGAATGATCTATTAGTAAATTATTAGGGAAAATAATTCCGTTGAGTACATAGAAGTGGCAGTATAATGAAAATGTAGAAGCGTGAGTTCTATCCGTCTGTTTGTGTCTCTGTGTAAATAGATATAGTTGGAGACACAGTATTCATCGAATAAGGTAATTCAACATTATAACTTCATTGAGTGAAACATAATTCACTATAGCAGGTGTTGTTTCAGAGAAACAAACTAGTAGAAACTTTCTAGAGCCTGAAACCACAGAACTGTTTATAGAAACACAAGAAAGATAACAGACATCTAATCTAACTTATAAAAGTAGGAATTGATATCATTCATTACCCTAAATATGCTGATAAATATATAGAACAAGGAATTCAATCATGGCGGAATGACTTCTTTGCCCTTCACCTCTGCTTTACCTCCATAACCAGGGTACCACTCACCACCGCGTCTATATCCTGGCCCTACACTGCCATACTCACCTGGATATCCACCATACCCACCCGGGTTTCCACCATAACCTCCCGGAAACCCACCATAACCACCTGGAAACCCAAAGATGCCTCGAGGGATCCCAAAGATTCCTCGTTGGAACCCAAATTTGCCGCGTGGCTGTGGGAACCCAAATATGCCACGTGGATACGGGTAGCCATAGGGAGGGCCTCCATAGTACCCTGGGGGATACCTATTGAAGAAAAGAGCTTCATTTACACCATCAGCGCTCTTTTGACCATCTTTATCCATTCCCGTGTCCTGAAGACTCGCTGCAGACGCTGGAAAATACATTGAAGCCAAAGAATCAACAGGATCCAAACTGTATCTAACGATTTCCTCCCCTGCAGACGTATAATCAACGGTAGGGTATGCGGGAATCCATTTCTGATCTTCCCCTTTCGACTGAACCTCGCCCTTATCACCATTTTTTGGATTCTGATTCTCTAGAAGTGTTGTTCGGCGATCACTTGAAGTAGTGAGACTCAAGAATGATATGATAACGGTAAGAAGCAAGACTGACGATTTATAAACTCTATCCATCGCGTAAAAGAACGAGAATGTTATGGTTTGTTGCGAATATGGAAATAGTGTTAAGCGTCTTCCTGATTATATATTTATATAGTGAAACTTTTAGAGATGATATTGAATTTGTATACTACACGATAATGACGTTTTCATACATGGTACAGCTAAGCAGTCTGATTTAAGTGATCACGTTCTACTTGTTTGCTTCTTATGGTGACTTATAAATGTGCATATCTGCTTGGGATAATTCTCTTCTTAGTCTCTATTTAACGATATTTATGACACGTATAACTCATATCATGCTACATTCTATGCATATTTGGCAAAATTAAAATGCACCATGCGGAAAATGTTACGTTTTAATGTGTTGTGGTGAAGTGCAGCTGGTGAATTAAATTGAGTAAGAAGGGTGTGGGTTGTGGAAATGATCTAGTTATAGAACAATATGACTTAAATGATAAGGCAATTGCTTCTCACTTTGAATTGAAACTCTGGTGAATGAAAGTCGTTTACCATTTGAACGGACAGTAGTAGTACAATTTAACATTTATCTACAGAACACCACTGTTCCAATTAACAATGACCCCACTAAAATGATTCTAGTTAATGTGCTATTACTTGAACACAAAATTGTTAACGAGTGTAACTATTCTATGTAAGACGATTGTTGATCATACACTATGTGTTGATTTTTCATTATGTGTTTGAGTTTTTTTGTTGTTTTATCTTACTTTAATAATGAAAGTACAAGTCGTCTTTACTATTATGAAGCTCACGTAACATTGGTCACTTAAACAAATACCAGAAAAAATAAAAAGTAATATTCACATATACATAAATTAATTCCCCTTCTTTACTTTGGGGGGTGGGGGGTACCCCTTCGTATCCATGTGTCATGGCCTCTTCACATCCATATGTATCGATAATTATTAGATAGTTAGGTTGACCCAAACTCAATTGTAATTTTAGGTTAGGTTTATGTCGCTTATTCTCCGAGCTATGTTCTATTATAAATAGAGATGCAATTCAACAAATGTAATTAAATTTAATAATACTTTTTTATTATTTTACGATAATTAACCTCACATTTTTCGTGAAGTACTTGTCGTATGCTTCATTTTGGTTGTATGTATGAGTTTCTTCAACTCTAGCTACCCCGAAGAACCTTTCATGACCAAGCATTCTGTTGACTCAATGAAGTCATATGTTGGTTAAGTGCCCAGTCCGCCTTCAATTAAGTCATCCTCATATGCTTCATCTTGGATGACCGTCTTTGTTTTGCTTGACGAGAACATATATAATGTTCTACAATCATAGGTTATTATATATATATATGTATGAATGTATGTATTATTCTGTGTATGTGTACTAGATTATATATTTGTGTGTATAGTATCAATTGTTTTATGCATGAAATTTACATTGTTTAACTTCACCAAGAGTGTGTCTAGTGAGATGCTTTTTAAAGCTCTGAAGAATTTAAAATTTTTTGTTTTGAAAAGAATCTCTTGTTAAATAAATAGTCTTGTTTAGATGGTGAGGCTTGAACAAAAAGCTACCTACTAAAATGCTACTTGAGCAAACGTTGAGAACATCAATAGAACTTCAACCAAATTCACATAAATGCCCTCAAAATAAATCAAAGGAACTGTTTCTACTTTTTCTTTTCTCCTCTATGTTTTTATCGGGCCATATTTCTTTTTGTTCTTGGATCATGGATTCAGTGATTTTTAAAATTCAAACACCTATTTCACCCACATCGTCATTTCACAAGATACCTAAGACACAAATAAAAAATCAAAATCTTATTAATTTTGTAATTTAGTTCTGGTTGGCTTTTGCAATTCTATATAGGTTCTACTATTTTTACACCATTTTCACTATTTTAATCTATTTCTACTAGTCAAAGTTTGAATACTTCGAAATCATTTTTTAAAATAAGAGATTAATACATGCAGTAACAGATCTTGAGACACAAATTATTTCTTCCACCCAACCATAATTACTTGTCTTTGATCTAACTTTTTGTATTGAAACAATGCAAAATATTTATTATCAATTTCTAATTACAATATAATTAAAGATAAATGTACTATTAGTGTATATATAAATGACTAATCAGATTTTTAACCACAACACAAGTACAACATTACTGGTAAGTAAGATTACATGAATTATTATTTGCATTTTTAACTACAACAAGATTACTTAAGTATCTACCATCATCCACATAATCTACCACCACAACCATCACCACCATTAAAACGACACACCATCATGGCCACCAGCATCCAAAACATCCCAAATAGTCCACCGTAACCACCATCCTAACGGACCCTAACCATCAACTACATAACTCGCCACCACCACAGAGTTTCATATGGGGGTTATTTATTTTTAATTTTTTTGACACATTAACTAGTTATTTCATTTTGGTGTGGTGGTTATTTTATTTTCTTTCTTATATATTAATAATTTTGTTTTGGTGGTGACATTTTATGTTTATAATTATTTAACTTTTGTGATGTTATGAACAACTAAATGGTTACATATAATTATTTTATTTTCTTGCAGGTATCTTTTTCCTTAGCAGATGTAAATTTGTCATTTTTTATAGAAACAACTCAACTGAAGATCTGTAGTACTATCAAAATTTGTTGGAAAATGGATGGAAATGTCAGAGACATGCTTGGTTATTGCTTCGGCATATAACAAAATAGTTGTAAATTAATCCGACGATGAAGGTTGTACTGCGAGTTTTTCTCTTTGGCCCAGTCCACTGCAATCAGACTCAACATGAGACCATAGTGATTACCCATATGAATGATAATCATTATATTAGAGTTGCATTACGGGAAGGTTTCCCTTTACCGTTAACTCATCCACTTTGGATCACATATAGAAGCGATATTGCATCTAGGTGGAAAGAAAAATATGTTAGTCGTCAAAATGATTTTCGCGAATATTATTATCGTGCTTTTGAAAGTTATGATCTAACTTAATATAATTTTGCAACACTCTCGTGATTGAAAAACTAAGTGAAAATTACTTAATAAAAGTTGAACTACTTAATTTTGAATTTTATATTTATATATTTATTTATTTATTTATATATATATATATATATATTTGGACAAGTAAAAAACGAAAAAAAAAAATTAAAGTATAAATAATGATTGGGATAACCGGTTGAAAATTTTAATGAAAAGTAAAAATATAAATAATTAGTATAATAGTTAAGGTGTTTTAAATGATTAGTCAAAATATTTTAATGATTATATTATTTTTAATTTTCAAATGGTAAAAATAAAATGTATATGTAGCATATTTCTATTATATAAGTTCTAAAATCTTTCATAAAGTTAATTTTTTTATATTATTATTATTTTTACTTAATTTCATCATGGTCAGAGTCTCATGATTATAATCGGTAAACACCGTATGTTTGATAACGTGACGAAAGCTTGTAATCCTAGAAAAGTAATATTTGTGTATACAATAATATTATTTAGTTGTTACAAATGAAAATGTTATATAATGATTATTATTTGTTAAATGTGTTCACCATTTAGTTATTTTTTTCTTATTGTTCTTTTCAATAATTTTAGTATTTATATTTACATATACTTTATCAAATACATTTGTACAAATAAAATTACAGCTCACAGCTCTCGCTAAAAATTTAATTTTGCCAAATATACTTTAAATATGTTACTTCTGCGTTTTAAAATTGCAATGATCTAATCTTTTTTGGGCTGAAAATCGGCACTCAAAAACTGAGCTTGTGTCCGGATCTTAAAGTGTATTTAGTTGCACAAAAATAGTGCCCTACTTTTTTTTAGAAAACTTGAAAATTGAAGAATGCGTAACATTATAATTAGAAGTTAAAAATCAAGGTTTCACTTTCTTTCTTTATAACACTACTACTTTTTCAAAAAAATTCAAAACCTTCTAGTTTTTCAAAATGAAAAATGTAACAAATGTGAACATATTTTGAAATTTTTAACACTTTTCTATAGAAAAAAAACTAATTTCATTTTTTAGAAAATTAGAAATAAAAAATCGTAAAAGATTTCCACAACTGAACACACCTTTAATCCTCCCGTCGCTCCAACCAAATTAACCAGACATAACAATTAAACATATAAGTTAACCAAAAATTCGGTTATAAATCAAATCCGCTCCGTACTCACCCTAAGTTAAATTAGTGTATAATATGAACATATACATTCTAACTTAAACTTTTATTTCCTATTTAATAATGACATGTGCATTCGTTGTAAAATTCGATTTCACCTTTGCATACTATATTTGTACATTATCAACTATAATAAAAAATAAATTAGAAAGAGAAGAAAAGAACCCCATGGAAAAGAGGTTTACTGTGAAATGTGATCAGTTAGTTGATTTTATACATTTTGTTACCGTTGATTCCTTTAACAGCTGATATATATTCAGCGGTTGCGATTTAGTATTTGCATTACTCATTTAGAAAACTATGTTTCGACTTTAATCAAAGGTTGATACTTCTTTAACAAAAAGAGTTTTCTGATTTCCAAAGAATACCCAATTAAACCGATTCATCCAATGGATATTTTCAGACAGTGTATGAAAATGGATATGACCCGCCCAATCCATATCAAAACCATATGCACCAACTCATTTCAAGCTTTCATCCTGTTACTCGACCCACCCATTCTAACAACACCACAGTAAAACATCAGTTGCTCTAAAACAGCAGCTCCGTTTCATATATCATTGCATATTGTTAACAAAATCTACCAATTAACGGACCAATTATACCTGCACAGATTTTACCACTAAAAGACATAAATAAAAAGGTTCAGACTTCAGACATAAGGAGACCAAGCAACCTCCAAGTAAACAGGTACAACTTAGCTGTGGTCCAGAAGCACATTTAATAGCACCCTATCTGCTGCATATATGCCTACCCCTCCAACACAAAAAGAAACCGAAGACAAAGGTCCTGCTTTCACTAATGGTTACACTCAAGATCTCCTTTACACGAATAGAACCGCCACTGGACTCTATAAGTCTGTCATACAGCTGTAAGTACAAAGAGATACATCAGCAACCAGGAGTAATTGAGGGTGTTAGACAATAAGTGTTAGAAATTGTATAAATATCAGTCAACCGTCTATACATAATACAGAGAGAGAATTGTGGAACTAAATCATTACTAAAGATTGGAAAAACAAATAGATGAGATGGGCTGTGCGACGGATCAAAACAGATACTTATCTGTAACTTCATATGTAGTAGATTTGTTAAGTATGATTACAGTAACTAGTGTATCATAAGAACAACCTACCTTGCTTTTTAATAGAACAATTTATCAGAATTATGCCTTGAAATACATTTTGGATTACGTCTGATCAGTTTAATGACCCACTCAAACCCATTTGACATTTTACTTTTAGTCAAATCTTTTAGCTTAACCCATTTTGACCAATTAAAAATTAAGGAAATGATGAAGTAAATTGACACGTGTAGATAACAGTAGACTTGCTTCTACGAATTCCTAGAAAAAAATGGTGTTCTTTTCATGCAACCCTACTAGAAGGGAAGTGACTCAATTCCAATGAAAGAGAGAGTAAAAGATATCCTAACTTAAAGACCAGAGAGAGTCATATGAGAACGGATCAATTCAGGTTCTCTTAGTCAATAGGTAAACTCGGTAATTTTACACAATTCGAAAGCAGGTCAAAGGGCTTAAAGTTGTGACCTATACATTCAAGTGTTCACACCATCCTAAATCGTCTTTTCCCGGTAGATTATTATTTTCAAAATATATTTGGTATCATATTAATCTATGAAGCAATGTGCAGTTCTATTAAAAAGGTAAGGAAAAATTGATGGATCAACCCGCAAACCACCCAACCCATGTACTTTCCCACCTGTATATAAATACAGATAAAGGAATTCTGTACATCTCCCATTGGTGCATTACATTACATTACCGCAATAACAGTGACCAAATCCAATTTTAGATAAAAATTCCTTCAGATAACATAAAAAGTTGCATATTTCATGGGAAGAAAACTAGATAATTAAGCAACAAGTCTTTGAATTTAGTAGTTACATTTGCCTTAGCAAAGTACTTCAAAAGACAAGCAAAAAAAGTTAACAGATTAGCTATGCTGCTATACACACCTTGAACTCATTTGGTGGTTGGGAGGTAAACCCTAATTAGATCCCTGTTTGTAATTTTCCGCCTACAAGTAGGGCACTTATGCTGAGCACTAATTGCAGACTTGATGCACGCCTTGCAAAAAATGTGACCACACTTCGTTGTCACCTCCTCTACTATTGGTCCCATGCAAACAGGACAGCTGAACGTTGGTTCTGGTGGTGGTGGTGGTGGTGGTGGTGGAGGCGGTGGTGGTGGTGGAGGTGCAACATATCGTGCTCTCCTCTGCAACCACAAAACAGAAAACAAAATCATTTAACCTACATTAAGTTACTTCCACGAAAATATGAGCAAAGTTGAAACAGATTCGATACTCCTGAAATGAAACTCGCTTAAAAAGAAAAAGACACACTGGTTTCCAAATTTGACATTCAGAGCTTAGCATATTCGTAGATCAACAAGTAAATTATATAACAGATTATAGGAAGAAAATAAGAGGTTGAATGGGATGAAAACTGCTCAAAATTTATTTATTATCATAGAAAAGATATTATTCTGTAATCATATTTGACAGTTGACACACTAACTATTTACTAGAAAACAAAATTAGATAAGTGTCAGCCAGCACCAAAAATTGTCCACTTTGAACCAAGGCCGTTTAACCAGCCCGTTCACAACGGTTGTAGATCAAGGAGCTTCGGGTTTTAAGCGGTAATGCTCATAAAAGTTGGAGTTACAATCAATATTCTAATCCTAGCAAACGCATTTCTAGCATAATTATTTCATTAGCAGGTTGCAGTCGGTAAGGGGAAAAAATAAGCTGACTGAAGTTAGCAACTAGCTAATTACTTCTCGAAGAGCCAAAATAATTGCATAGACACAAGTAAGAGGGAGGAACACATCTATGAAACCACAGTACAATGACATTACCATAGAACCGCTACTTCCTTCCAAATTCACATAGAATTCACAATTGATGATTGAGGGATTTGCAGGGACTCTTCTACGCTTGCTCGCCTGGTTGTGCGCATGCGTAACAGTAGCTTCTTCTGCCATACCATAACATAAATTAATTGCATCAGAAGGTGTAGTATGATATAGACACTCACAGTTTAAATACTATAATTACCATTTAGGCTTTTTAGGCCTGTAAGCTTTAACTATACATGCTTATTCATAACAGTAAAAGGTAGCAGGCCTCCTACAGTAACATTCAAATCTCTTATCTCAGCAGAGAGTAAGAATTCCCGCAACATGAATCGATAGTGATGAGTGCTACAGTAAGGGAGAAATGGAAAGGAAAAAGAAATCCATGTGTCTTATTTTAATACAAAAAGTACCTAAATAACAGAAGCATTGCTTAAAACTATAAATTGTACGGAGTCTACTTGGAGACTTGGCATCCCATGCATAGGTTTACGTCATGTATGTCCAATCACCATGAGGATTGACCGACTGATATACCTTTAACTCTTGTTCAAAGCAAATTGATCTTTTTAAGAGCATTAATAATTACATCAAAGCATATTTTATGTTTGTTTATTAATATCTCCCAGTGTACTTATATATATATTTATATATGAAACAATATTCAGAAAGAACAATCAATGTAGGGTCCACCTGAGTTGTTTACTTAGTTTTCCCAACGCTAGAAAACCAGTGACTCTTCAGGTTAGGTTCTCTTTCAACATAGACATCCACTTGAAATAGTTTGTTGAAAGAAAACCAATGTAAAATGACAACATTAAAAATTTGTAAAGTAACTACTTTCTAGGAGATGTCAAACTGATTTCTCCGTGCAGAAATCTACCTAGGTCATTAGATCGTGTTGGTCCATGATCACTACAGGAATGACGAACATATTGAAGTGTAAAGAGAAAGGATAAGGCCTATGATAGCATAACAAGCTCAGATTATCTTAAAATTACATAACATGAATCATGACGATTTGAATAAAAATTATGATATAAAATATGTGAGCAATCATAAAGGGTATTAGTCTTTACCAGATTCCACATCAACCACAACAGTCCTTCGACTTCTTCGTGATCTGTTTTTAGCCTGAACAAAAATTACATACAAATAATGTGAACCAGGTTAATGCATATAAACAATAGAGAAAGCATGGTTTAACGAGTATAAAAAAGTGTACTTCTTCAAATGCTCTGGGGGATGATATAACAACATCATCGTCATCTAGTTCCTCGACATCAATTGGTGCAGGTAGGGTGGAACTTGCTGGCTGACGAACTGGGCCAACATGAGCTACTGGAATAGCAGGATCATCACCTTGACCACCCTGATCCACTGAAATGGCTGGCCCTCTTGCTAGCTCTAGGTTCTCAACTGCAGGAGGTACATTAAGATCCGGCACTTCTTTCCTTCGTCTAACACCTCTGGCATACCTCACATATTGCCCTTGAGTGCTCATGATCTGTTGTTCTCGCAGATACAAAGCACACCTGTATCAAGTAATCATGCAAAAGATAACTTCATCATTAGAGAAGACCTGAAGGCGTATTTAATCGCAGCAAGCATACATTACTAACATATTGCTTCAATTTTTAACTCTAAACATCGTTAAGATAGAAAGTAAAGCATTCGGATGATACATGTAAGATCCTACTAGACATTCTAAAGCAAACAACTACAGAATAATACTCAGAGTCACCAAAGTAGATATACTTTTTAAATGCCAAGTGATCATCATTCATCACTGACAACTGTTTTTATATAATTGCATGTCAACAATGCCTCTATGTTTAACACTTTAACCCTCCCCACTCACCTCCCCAAAACCACCACTAATCACAAACACGGGCAAAAATCTTGTTTTCAATTATAAATAAGCTGAGAACCAATTAAACAGGGTCTGTAAAACACTATATGATCAAATCATCTATACATGTCTCAAACCAAGATTTAAAGATAAAAACTTAATATGATACGCCAAACTAGCTACAATTCTTGGAATAAATTATAATTACAGACTCAGCTGCCCGCAAATAAAAAGCCTTCTGCTATGAAGTATAAGCTCTTAATTCTTAACTCGGAATCTAAACCAATCAATTAAATTTTCCAGATAAATTTTAGCACAAGAAAGTCAATTTCAATTCATTCTTGGAAATCATACATGAAAGTTCAATATACAAAATCAAGAAACACATAACCTAATAGTTGTTAACTAAAAAAATGATTTTTATATCTATTTAATTCTCTAAAACCACATAACCTCATAGTTGTTAACTAAAAAATAATTTCATGTACTTATAGTAAACAAATTTTCAGATGTACTTAATTCAATTTCAGATGTATTTAATTCTCTAAAACCACTAATTAGTAAACAAATTTTCATGTACTTATAGTAAACCTCCACCAACCACCACGCATACAAGCATAAACCTTAAAGTTTAAATTCTAAATACAAAATTCGCAATCCAGCGCAATTAAGCAGTACACTACAACAACACATAGGATAAATAGTCCTAACATAAACCTAAAAACGAGAACTTTATCATCATCGCTGCATGATTACCTATAAACATTCGAAACAAACCGTAATAAATAGAACTTAATAAGTTAATCAAATCACCAACAAAAAGCAGTAGAACGAGTAAAATAAAAGCATAGACATCAATTAGTCGATCACAGTGACCTTCGAAAACTTAATTAAATAACCGAACTCAACGAAATCGGTAAAATTGACAAAATTAAACCTCACCTGATGCGATTGACTTAACGATCGAGAGCCTAAAGAGATGAAAAGACGAGATTGATTGAAAGAGAAATTGAGTTGAACTTTTCTACAGTGTCTAGGGTTTGGAAAAGAGAAAGGCTAATTTTTGAAGATATATAAATTAATAAAGAAAACCTAAGCAGTTTTTAATATGTAAACGGGTCGGATCGGTGGATGTTTAAAAAGAAGTACACGTCTCTCTTCGTATGACCGCCATTCGTGTCTATATGTAGTTTTGGAATTGCGGTTTCACGCACTTCACTGGCGCGTCGGTGCCTTTTGTTGCAGCGAAAGATCCTAACATGTTCCGCAACTGCTAGTACGAGAAAACGAAATTTTGTTTTTATTCTTTTATTTAAAAAGAAAAACACCTTTATGTACCTGAAAATATACTTCTAAATTTAAGTCATAAAAATTTTATCGGTAAATATGATATAATCGATGATAGAAAATTAAAAGAAAATAAGTGAGATTCATATATCATGCAACGTATATAATAGCAATAGATTTCAGGCACATTTAGCATTACTTTATTTATGAATTAAATTGCACAGTGGTGGTGATTCTCATAAGAGTAATATTATATAGACTTACTTACATAGACTTAAACTAGACATAATTCTCTTATTAGTTAAATTTTTTCTCTCTTCTTATCTTATACATTAGATTTGACATGTGTCATGCTCTCCTTGTTAGGTCTAAATTAAGATGTGTGTAAATATACATATCTATCATTTTTCTTCTTACAAGTAATATCTTATTTCCTACAAGGAATATAAAAGATTGATAAAAAGTTGCCTATAAAAAGAAAAGTACATACTTTTCTTATGTGAAAAATTCCTTGTGAAAATCACTTCCAATTGCACAATAATATAACTCTGGTTTTGGTAATAATATAATATTTTTATGAAAGATCGATATTCTTTTCTAATATTCGTCTACTTATTATTGAAACTAACATGTTGTTCGCGTTATACGGTGATGATACCGTTATTTGTGTATTTTTCTTACGTGTAATAGTATGTTCATTAAATAGAATGTCGTCCTTAAATGATAATATAACATTTATTTTCATTATTTTTATAGGTAATATTACAATTGGTTAAAATAACATATCAATATTTTACAATTAAGTATAGTGTATTACCTTTGATTATGTTCACGCATATATTGTTTTAATTTCTTTTAATGGGGAAAATAACATTTTGCAGTTGTAAGTTACAAAAGGTGCATTAGGGAGTTTTAAGGATTTTATAATTGTCGGTGCTTAAACATCCAAACTACTTCCTGAACTAGATGCGAATACCTAATACTAGTACGTGGTTAGAACGATCCAGGGTGATCTCTAGACGGTCGAATTTGAAGCGGAACTTGTTTGGATAATTCAGTAGTCAGGCTGAGTATGTATAAATTGGATAGGATTTTGTTTGGTTTTTATCTATCTAAACTACTAAAGCATAAAAATTAACTAATCTAAAATATGTAACACTTTTTGGAATAATCTTGGGTCCATGTATAAGGAAAGAGACTGTTATAATCTCTTACCGTTCTTAACATTAAGTCTGTGTATTACTATCTAAGTTTGTAACTGATTTATTAACTGTGTATGTTAAACTATCATGTATAAAGAGTTTAGTGGATTAAGCATCTAAAATCATTGTCGGATATTTGCCATCTTTTCTAGACTCGTTCTTAATTGCTTTAATTGCCCAATTACTTTTGTATGACCTAGACCCTCCTTTACAATCAGAGTCGGTCATCCCAAAAATTTTTACAATATATACTACAATTAAATAGTATTTCCATAGCTCCATGTAGCTTCATGTAGCTTCACGGTGTATTCCACCCCTTACGTTGTTTCAATAGCTACATAAGTCTTTAGCTATTTTGCGGTGTTTCCGTTGCTTCATACAATAACGCAGATAAGTACTAAACATATTTAGAATTAATTACTTTATAATATCTAGGTTATAGTCACGTGAAAAGCTGAAAAAGGTAATCCATAAACCAGATCTAGCGTCGTAAAAAGTTTAGATGATAACAAACTTTAAGTACTCTCATTTATAGGTTTGAAAGATTAATTTGACATCATCCCTAATTACAACTATCTAAAAGCGGGTTTCTCATACACCCTTCATTATACCATATCTAGGCTTCAAAAACGTGTCTCGTATGTTAAAATCGTATAAAAGAGAATCTTGTACTGTCAAATGTTGCACCAGGTCGTATGCAGGCAACACTAGGCCATATACGGCCTTTACTTTGGCCGTATATGGCCTCCTCATGCCATATTTTGGGTTCTCGACTAGCGATTCCTGAACCCACGCGATCATAATTTCCTGAGTAAAATTTAAAATCAGTTAAGAATATTTTTATCAAATAGATAATTCAAATGCAAGTGAATCGACTTTGATTGTTTTGATCTACTTTACTCGTTTTTTAGCTGTTTTTAGTGGTTCTTGAAACATTGTCTTTTTTTTTTTAACATAGTTGACAAAATAAGATGAATGAAAATTGTATTTTCATGTTTTTGTCAATTATTAAGGTAAAATGGGGAGGATAACGTATGTAAGAACATGACTTTTACGCGTTATCAAGTATCTCACACTTAAATTTTGCTTGTCCCTAAGCAAACATGTATTAAATTTGTAGGACCTGTTTATCATGTAAAACACTATAACAATTAATTTAAATACAAAGAACACAAAGAAAATATTTTCTAACTCATATGAATATAATCAATAATAAACAACTTAGAGGAGACGTGAGGGAGACGATCTCAAGTTATGGGATCGTGGTTTTACATAAAGTAAGAAACTTATAAAGGTATTGGGATATCATTATTTATATAGTCCTTCAAGATTTACATTAGGAAACTAATATCTATAAGGAAACTAAATCTTTTTATTCTTCATTCGATCTCTATATCTTTAACTTTATTTGCAAGTTTTTTAGAAGCTGACCTTGATTGTTTTATTGAACTACAACCTTCTTGATCTGTCTATTCAGTTTGAGTATTGCAACTTATACTTCGACTATTTAAGCACACTAAACTAGTCTAATTTTAGTTTATACTTTGTCTCATCAAATTTATAATGTGGGAAAATTCATACCACTTATTTTTTCCAACAATTTCCCCATATTTAATGATGATAAAACAATAGTAAAGTGATTATAAGAAAAATACAATAAGTTAAATATAGATTAAAAAGTTATTACAATCTCTGACTTGATAGCTCCAAATATCTTGCATAATCCTTCGAACTTTGGTATAACACCCCTTAAATTAAGATAGGGTTAAATTAGTCATTTGACTCGGAAGCGATGGATAAAGTAAAATTATATATTATGTTACAAAAAGGATCAAGAAATTTTCGCGAGTTTACAACATTTAATATTCCTGAACTAAACATATTTTGTTGTTCTTCAAAATCTATATACATATAATCTAACAAAACATCTATATAATTATCAGAGTTTTGGCGCTCGTCAAACATCCCTTCTAATATCCATCTTCCTGCCCAACCCACAATATAATAACAAAACCTGCAGGAAGAGAAGTGGTGGAATTAGCACAAAGCTAAGTAAATGAATGTACAACTAATAAATCAGTTTAGCATAATAATCTGTTTACATTAAGCACAGTAAACACATAAACTCAAGAGGATCGGTGGTTACGGAGGAACCCTACAGCCGCGGTGGCCCCCAGTAACACTTACCACAATCTGTATAGGCCCATACAGAATAGACCGATAACTTGGCACTACAACACAACAACACAGTTTCCAGCGACAACACATGTATCTGGAACCTGTGTTGAACACAATAGTAACCAAGTCCAATCGCAATTGACCTCTGAATAACACAGATGCCCGAAGGCCACAATTATAGCAAACAGATATTCACAATCATAAATCAGAATACATAGCCTATCAAGGTCTACATTACTCGTTGTAATCACACTATTACAACTAACTCAAATTATGAGTTGCAGATCCACTCACCTGTCTGCTACTGTCCACCTCTCAGAATTCTAATATTACTGAGTCTTCGACTGATCTGAGAATACAACAGATAATGAGTTAGTAACTCATTTCGTAATCGTATAACATATCTCAACGCATAGTATCTAGATAATAAACATTTATCAAGTTTAAATCATCATAATAGCACATTCTTACAAGCAGGTAATTCCCTGAAGTCTAAGGAAATAAGAGTTCAATCTGGAACGAAACTCGAAAATCCCGGAACGTCATTTAAAAACTGAAAAATGCCATTTTGAAGCCCAAGACGACCCCGAAAGGCCAAAAACTGACTGGGCTATGACACATAGTCTCGATTACTTGGTCGATTCCGAGTGACCATGCGAATTTCATCAAAATCCAATTTTTAGTAAGATTTTCACAAAACTTAGGTAATTCCCTTAGTAACACTTACGCATTTTCAAAATCTGCGACATTAGAAGCGACATTGCCAATATCGCCATAGCGACATTAGTCGCGACATTACCAATATCGCCAAATCACTAGTGATATTGCAAGCGATATTAATCGCGATATTGGATGCGATATTACCTGCGATATTGGTGGCGATATCACCAATATCGCCTAAACCAGTTCATCTGCGTTTTTGCAGAAAACTGGGCTGTTTTCACCAAAATAATCCAAATCTTAATTCTAACTTCGATATTTCACCAAAATAACGTTCCCACACCTCATAAACACATAACCAAACATTCGAAATGCATCAATTTAACATAAAAACACTTAAGTGAATTTCCAAGCAAGATTCTCTTATTTCTAAAAACCAAAAACTAAAAACTAACTAACCTTTGATTCTTTGCTTAAAACCACAAAAACGAATTGCAGGACTGATCTTTGATGAAATCCGAATCTACTAACGAAGTTTGAAGTGATTTTGAGCTTGATTCAACCTTCAATTGCAAGTGTGTGTTTAGTGTGTGTTCTTGTGTGTGTGTGTGTGTGTTAGAGATGAAAATGTTGATGAAATGGTGATAATTTTCTGGATTTTTGGTTTATATATATGATTTACGTATACTACAATGTATTATTATCATTAATCTAGCACACGATGGTATAAGTTCTAATACTTAGGCTTATCCGTATTTCAGACTAAAAATACCATAATTCCCATTTAATTATTCCTAACAATTATCCATTCAAACATTTCATATAAATTAACTCAATTAAATAAAGTAAACTAAGGTAATAAATTTACCAGAAAATACTAGACCGATGGGGAGGATGTTACATTTTGCCTCCCTTAGCCTGAGAACTTGTCTCTTTTAAATTTTCTTGAAAAGGTTGATCTATCTCATACTATTGGCATCGCTATTGAAACGCGCCACCTAATCATTTCATTGTTATAAAGACTTTCTACGCAAGAAACCCCCATGATAAACTTCATCCATGTCGTTGTTTTCTCTTTCTACCTGAACATCAGCTGCTCTTTTCTTATTAAACATTTCGTCCCCTTTTGTCATCATCCTTTCTTAATAAAGAATGAAGAGAAGACACTCCATGTGCAACTGCATAAAACATGAACTTCCTTATTCAACTTCTTCATCTTTTTTTGTGAAAATATGATGTAAGAGCTTTTGTTGATAGGTGAGTGTGAATTCCATATTTGAAGTTTCTTTAAGGTCTTTAGCTATTGATTACGACTTGAGAATCGACTTGGGTATTGATTAGCTTTAGCACTTAGCTTCAACACCTTTAACCTTTCACGCACTCTTTTCTTCAAAGAAAATATCTTCATATTTAGCTTCTTTATGTTTAAAGTCTTCGAATGTAGCTTGAATCATGAATACCTTTAAGTTAACTTGAGCATGTAATTCTCAATTTCCCTCAAGCTTGGATTTCTTGTATTTTTGGTTAAGCTAAGTTGACCTCCGGGTTTAAATTTGGGTTGACCTTTGGGTCTGAGCTTATTTGGGGCTGACCTCGTACGGGTCTGACCTCGTTCGGGTCTGAATTTGCTTGGGTTTGAGTTCTTCTGAGTCTAACCTCGTCTAAGTCTGACTTCGTGTGAGTCTAACCTTGTGCGGGTCTGAATTCATGTGAGTCTGATATCTTATGGGTCTGACCTTGTGTAGGTCTGAGCTCAAGTTGACATCTTGTCTTAGTTTGAGTCTGACTATGTGTCTTGGTCTGAGTTTGAAATGTCAGATTGAAAATTTGTAGCAGGTTCAAAATTTTATATATCCTTGTATATTGATCTGATCATGCTTGAATTTTTACATGAAGTACATATATTCGTCTTGAACCTTATATCCAAAAATCAAGATGATCCAACGGTTAACAAATATACATTGATCGTTTGACAGCAGCTACGAAAAGAGAAACCATGGACATTTGGGAGTAACTTCGAAATTTAATATCTCGGTGTAGAAACCTAAGATCACGGTCAAATTTTAACACAACGTAAATCTATATGTATTGAAACATATATCCAAAATCACTCAGATCTAATGGTTAATGAATACATGGTGATCTCTCAATCTATAGCTACGCAGAATAACTCTAAACTTTCTATAGCAGATTTCGAAATTAAATATCTCTCAATCAAAAGCTCATATCGAGCATTCCTCCAGTCATAACGTGCATCTATGTGTTAGGAACATGCACTTCAAATTTCAAACGATCTAACGGTTAAAGAATGAGATTTGTTGATTCTTCTACTGTTGGGCAGAACATTGATATCGCCTAAATTAGACATATTTATAGGGGCGATATCGATCCAATTTGTATATTATTTAGTCATTTTATAATCTTTTAGTACTTAATTAGTCTAGTTTAGTTTCAGGTTAATAATCGAGAAGAGATCGAAAAGATATGTAGAAAAGATCAAGAGTTGATGGATTTTTGCAGCTTTTGCGAGGCTCCACGGTTTTGGCCATAACTCCCTCATACGGACTCTGATTGAGGTGATTCAAGTGCCCAAATCTCCGGAACTCAGAGAGCTACTACAACTTTCAAGAAGGGGCCTAGGGCTGAAAATGCATTTTTACCCGCCGGGTACCCATAGTTCCCGCTGGGTACTCAAGAAAACTTCCAGTTTCAGCCTAGCTGGGTACTGAGCACTCATCTGGGTGGAAAGGCCTTAGTACCCGGCTGGTACTTGCATTTCCCGCCGGGTAAAAGGGTCGGTTAAGCCTTTTTTAGCCTAAATTAACCCCCAAACCCTAATTATCTTTTATCTTTTGATTACATACGAATTGGGGCCGTTTTTGGGAGCATTTGGAGAGCTTTTGGCGACACCCTAAGGCATTCAATCCTTCTTAATTCGCAATAGAAGTTAGTGCTTTTGTTTCTTTCACTCGAATCTTGTTTAGTTTATGTTTAATTCATATTTGTAATTGCATTATGGATTATACTTTGATTATTATGAGTATTTGTTTGATTGAACCCATGAGAATGGGCTAAACTCTTTATGTTCATCTAGACTAACTACCCTAGATGTTGGATTGATAATAATTATATTTTATTTTGCGTATGACATGATGTTGATTGAAGAACCATTTGTATGTAATTTATTTAGCTTATTCAATTGATGTGATAGTTGTGCTAATGAGTGAGAACTCTTAGATGTCATATTACATTTACTTTTAATTGGACACAATAAAAGAGTTGAATTGAGTTAATTGAATTGTAATGTGAGTGAATCATATTTAGAGACATCTTGTATGATTTAGTAATCTCTAGGACACTAGGATTATAAGATTGAATTGTCATGTTAGTTGAGTTGATTAACCATAATTGAAAATATTAATTTGTCAAGGACACTTGCTCTTTATGATTTCATTTAAATGATTGCATTGTAAAAACAAGTAGTTTAGGTTATTAACTCCTATACGTTAAATACATATTTATTTATGATCCAACTCTAGGGGGAACAAGTCTAGATAAACATGCTTCTATCACTTGATTTAATTATCATTTTTACTGCTTAATTAGTTAATAGATACCCGTTTGACTGCCTGTCGTTAAGAGGTAAATCCCATTTTAAACTATAGATTAGATAAATATTCTTAAAATACATATAAACTGTTCCTTTGAGAGACTACCCGGTAGACTTATCATTGCTATACTACTATCCGATTAGGTACACTTGCCTAGTTGTGTAATAGTTAGCTTTGACTTGTTTACTAATTTTTATAACTAGATTAATACACATCAAACATGATGAACATAAAAACAATTTTTTAGCAACCTTCTTTGATTTCTTCAAGAAGATATCTTTTGTTCGGAATCGACTTGGATCTTCAACACACTTTGTTGATTATGCTCTAGTACCATTTGTAGGACCTGATTATTAACTAAAACAAAAGATATAACAATTGATTAAAATACAAAGAACACAAAGAAAATATTTTCTTAGTCCTATGAATATTATCAATAATGAACAACTTAGAGAAATGTGGGGGAGACAAATACAATTTATAAGATCGTGATTTTACATAAAGTAAGACACCTTTAAAGGTCTTGGGATCTGTTTATTTATAGAGTCATTCAAGACTTACATTAGGAAGCTAATATCTATAATGGAACTAAATCCTTTTATTCTTTGAAGTTGATCTCTATATCTTTAAATCTGCAAGTGTTCTAGAAGCCGACCTTGATTGTTTCCTTGAACTACAACCTTCTTGATCTGACTATTCAGCTTGAGTATTGCAGCTTTATATTTAGACTATTTAAGCCTACTAAACTAGTATAATTTTACTTTACACTTTGTCTCATCAAATTTATAATGTGGGAAAATCCGGACTACCTAATTTTCCCCACAAAACTCCTTACTTGCTTCCCATAAAAGGTTTATATAAATGATGATTTTGGGGAGGAATTAAAAAGTGCGAGAAGTTGAATTTTATAAATATGTAACTTCTTTCGGAGAAAAGCATAAATAGAATATCCGTTTAGAAAACTAAGATGAGTCACATAAGCATGCTTTCATTTCTCGATATGTCGAATGTACATGACTAGGCAATCTCATAAGGTGGCCATTCAATTCACTCAAAGTGTATAAGAATTCCTATCATCTAATCAAAATACTCTCGAAAGTCAGTCCTGCAACATTTACCGCCATATGCTTGATTGAGAATCAAATCTCTACCACTTAGATGAGAACGGTGCTAATTATCCCAAGACATTTATCGGGTTGTAAAGTTCAGTCGAGGTTAAGGGGTATGGAGAAATGAAATTTTAGGTTTAAAATGTTAGCCTATATTTTTAATTTATAAATCATTTTATTTAGTTATAAGTATGCTAAGATTCTAGACTTAAAGTAAACGCAAAAATGAATTCAGTTACGACATATGAAAGATAAGACTATATAGTAGATTGTAATGTGGACTCGATCAAAGGAAACACAGATGATGAATAAGTAATTGCTACGTCCTTGAAGTGACCTAAGCAATGAGAAATATAAGCACTTAGCTTCACAATTGAACTTGTCCCACACATTTTTATTTTTGATACTTGCTTTCTTATTGTTAATATGAGACACGTTTCTATTTTAATTTTCTTCCTTTCCGATTTTACTTCAAATAACTTAAGGCATGTATATTGATACTTTTATTTTGCACAAATTCTTTTAAATTTTTTTTTTTACCATGCCTTTAGGTATCCCTTTTTCACCTTTTTAGCAACATCTCACTATGATCAATGTGATAGGTGTTTAAAATATATCAGATGATTACTCAACTAATAATATGACATTGGAAATGTATACGTGTTAATCCGAAACACACAAGAATATATGAGGTGAAACTAAAGCAAAACCAAGATAACTAAATAACATTCTTCATAATTAAAAACTCTAAGTTAAGGTCAAGAGAGGGGTAAGAAATTGGATGGGCAAATGATGTGGGTTATTCAAGAAAGATAAATCGGTTAAGGCCCAAATTGGTTATCTAGCGAAGCTCTAACTACTTACTGTATTTAGAAGTACTTACTTTCTAATATCTAGGTTATAATTACGTGAAAAATTGAAAAGGGTAATCAATAAACTAGATTTGGCGTCATAAATAATTTAAACGATAACAATCTTTAATAACTCCCATTTATAGGTTTGAAAGATTAATTTAACATCATCCCTAATTGTAACATCCATTTTTCCTAAATAGTTAGTTTATATGCTTGATATAGGATTAAAATGCTTAAGTATGACTTATATGCATATTTGATGATTAATAATGAGCACTATTGTGGAGATTAGAAAGCAAAATTTGTTTAAATGGTTACAATAGTAAAGTAAAGGTTGGAATACCTTATAGTTCGCTAATGTAAGGTGTTAGACTTGAAAGATATCAAGAAAACAAAATGTAGTAAGATATGGGCATAGATGAATATATATATATATATAAAAAAAAAAAAAAAAAAAAAAAGCCTGAGATTATTGAGTATATATTTTCTGGAATATTATTATTGAGGATTGTAGATAATTTCATAACGAACACATAGGCGAAAACCTCATCAAAAACGGAGTTCCGAGTGAAAAGTTATGCAATTTTTAGTGTTTAGTGGTCAAAACGGATATCCAACCGGGTCAAACCCGACCCAATCCGAATTTTAACAATCCTAAGCTTCAAAAAAACGATTTTGATCCTCTTTTCTTCCCCATTTCATTTCTGAAATCTCTAGAGACTTCTAGGGCACCAACTTGGGTGTTTATACAAGAAATTGATGAGATTTTGCAAGATTGTTGAAGATTTCAAAGGTATACTTCCATTCTTCACTATGTAATCGATTTGAGTTCAAGAAACCATAAAAAAATAGGGTTGCATGTGAAGATGATGAGCTGAAATCTTGATATTATGTATGATAGTGAGTAGATTATGTTAGGTATCTTGTTATTTAGCTATATACATGAGTGAATTGCAAGATAGGTAGAAACATTGATGTATTTATGCTCTTATTAACATATTTTCTGCCCTGTATTAGAATAATTGTATAAAATCAAAGAAAAATCGTTTAGGGGTGAATCTGGTGGCATTTGAAAGGTAATAATGTCTATTTTGTTTTGTATTTAGATATTGTGAACTAATTTCAACATTAAGGTGGGTAGAAATCGCATTTTGTACAGTGATGTGCTACTGAATTTGAATATGACAGCATGCTATTGCTGTAGTATAAAATTCATATAAAATAGAGGAAAAATCCTAAAAATATGTATAAATAAGCCTTGGAAAGGTAAGAAAAATATCTATAATTCATATTTAGAAATCAAATGATGATTTTGAATCTAAGATGGGTAAAATAGGTCTGCAAGTCAAAGCTGTACATGAGAAATTAAAGTCGATTTGATAGAAACAAAAAGGATTAGTTAGGTTGATGTTGTGCGATGCTTATGGAACTTGTTATGTGAACTCCACGTGTTGTTTAAGACTTTTAGAAGCCTTGGGAGTGTTATCCGATCATTGGGTTGGTGTTGATGCAAATCCTTCGTTTTGGCATTCAATTTGACTTAACCGAATTAGACTGTGAGTTTACTTGGATATATGTTAATTATGTGTTATATACGTATATGTGCTGTCTTTTTACTATGCTCCGTGTTGTATAATGTTAATTACATGAATTGGTATGTTTGTATGTGATGAATTGAGTCAAGCACCGGTTGGTCAATAACCCATGGAGATCCAGGTGAGACATCCGGAGGGGCTGTTCCCTACTTATTAGACCCAGGGAAGGAGGATGGTAGGCAGGGGGTGAGTAGAGGGTTTGGGCAACATCCGGGGAGGAGGATTACGGATTGTGGTGCCAAACCTTATGTTCTTTCTCATGTGTTATACATTAATCCTTGGATGATAGACGAGTTTTGCAAAGAAATATCTAGAGTAATCAATTGTGCTTGTTTGATGTGTTATGTGATTGAGAAGCCATTAAAAGTTAATTGTTATTGTTTCTTCCTTGTAAGTTATGCCTTAATTGTATATCCATTATAAATTGATTCTTGTGTTTCTTGAATACCCTTGTATGTGTACTTATATGAGACATGAGGAACATGATATCAATTTGAACTTACTAAGCTTTGTAGCTTATCCTTTTAGTGGTGAACATTACAGGAAAAAGAGGATAAGGGTAAAGAGAAAGTTGTTGACCGTTGTGTGTTCGAGTTAGAAGCAAGGATAGTCATCTTTTGGTACATGGTTTATGATTTATGGGTGGTTAACTTGTTTAGTTTATCACATTTCGGGTTGATGTTTTCCCCGAAGAACTTATTCTAGATTTTATATGTAAAAAGTGGATACAAGAACATGTCTTTTGATGGTTTATATATGTATCTCGTATCATGCGCGGTTAAACTTTATTATTAATTTTAGGAGCTTTTGGTAAATCTTGGATTGGTAAGTAGCGTGTTACACTAATTACAACTACCTAGATCATGACAAACATACAAACAACTACTAACAATACATGACAATAAACATTTATAATATAAATAAACCACAAAAATCAAACAAGAACATTATGACAAATTAATAGTAACCACACGAATCACGTTGCGTCAAATAACGTTTTCTCTTCTAGCTTCTTATTCTTTTCCTTTTTCTTTTTTAATCGTACAATCAACTCCATGTATGTACAATCTAAAACAATATATAATACATAGATTATAAGTGATTAGTTTATATTGCTTGATTGTTTTTTCCTACCTATTACACATATATGTACAATCTAAAGTCGATAGTTGCTAAATTGATTATAAGTTATTAGTTTTATTTATATTTCTTGATTTTTTCTCTTTTAGGCAATTCTACAATCTATCCCACATATATGTACAATTCAAAATAGATAAATGATATATAGATGGTAAGTGATTGGTTTTATTTATATTTCTTGATTTTTTTTCTTTTCTTTTAGGCGATCCTACAACATATCCTACATATATGTACAATTTGAGTTAACCCTTTGAGTTAACTCAAAATTTAATTACAATGAAAGCATCTCCAATAAGAAGTTTAGTTTTTCTAGAATATGTTTGTGAAAATTATGTTCTCGTCGAAAAGTGTTTTAACAAATTTGTGGTTATATTGCATTGGAATTTTTTTTAAAAATATATATATTTTTCTATGGAGGGAAAC
The DNA here is from genome assembly GCA_963921325.1 of Logfia minima. Classification (NCBI taxonomy): domain Eukaryota; kingdom Viridiplantae; phylum Streptophyta; class Magnoliopsida; order Asterales; family Asteraceae; genus Logfia; species Logfia minima. The sequence continues at coordinate 5,390,748 of OY992766.1, read as the reverse complement.
TATTTCCTTTTTATTATTTAGTTATTTAATATTTTAACTTCTATAAAATATTATATAAGTATGAATACTTATTTTGTAAGAATTTAATTCAACTAATAATGAACGATTCGTAACAAAGCATGAGATAAATACTCTCGTATAATATCTATTCACGCAATCATTTTGTCTCTCCTTGGTGTCTCTCTCTCTCATGAATTTGGCCATCCTTACAGAAATTCTTTTCAAAAACTTCTCTAATTGATTGACATGATACAGGCCTAATAGATTTAGTTCAAAACTCAACAAGTCCACTGAAAAATATAAAAAAATACATATAAAGCATAAGGAACTTTACATATGTATATCACGTTTCATGTTAAAAGGTCTATTTGATGCATGTATTGGAAAAGTATTTTGAAATTAATCTGTATTTTGAAAATTTTTGTTTGATCATTAGGAAATATAATAATAACGTGGATTCAACGGATGAGACATTAATATTAAACTCAATCAGTTGTCGGATGAGTTTAATGTTCATCAAGTTTAATTATTTATTTTATTCGTGTTTATTTGTAAATGTAATAAAAATAGTTCATGACATAGTTGTTGTTATAATTTTAACTATCTTAATAACTAATTTAATAATTAATAAGTTTCATATGTGTGACATTATCATCTTAATTTAAAATCTAATTAACCAACAGGAAGTCATAATTTAATTAAAATATATTTTTATTAAATTTAATTAATTTCATCTAATCTCTCTATTTTCAAATTTTAATTAGTCAATTTTAACTTTATAATTTTTAATACATATAAATTTTATCTTTTTATCTATATTAAATTTAATAATACCTCATCACATGCGTATGCATGTTTCGTCCAATTTATAAAAAATTAAATTACACATTATCTTCGATTATCTTTTATCTATATTAAATCTAATAATAGGACATCATCCTTTTAGTTTAAACTAATTAAAACTAGCAATCTTAATTAATAGAAGATAATTCATAATTAGTATTATTATAATTATAGAATTAAGTTCAAATGAGAATGAGATTTTTGGTAAGAATGGAGGAATCAATCTCAATCATCCATTTCATCAAGATAATAATACCCCCAACATTTTTAAAAATTAAATAACTCACAAACGGCTAGTCAAAAAAATTATAAAAATTGCACCATGAAAATCAACATTTTTTTCTCTCCGATTACACATCTCACAAGGTATACTTTCGATGAACTTTTTTTTCTTCATTTTTTGGTGGGTTTCGAAAACTGGTAACACATGTGTTAGTTGCTGGTAACACATGTGTTAGTCACCACTAACACATGTGTTACCGGTTTTCAACCCAAAAAAAAAAAAATTAAAAAATTTCATCAAAAGTATATCATGAGGGATGTCTAATCGTAGAGAAAAGAATGTTGATTTTTTTGGTGCAATTTTTATAATTTTTTGTTTAGCCGTTTGTGAGAAATTTAACTTTGGGGGAAAATTGGGTTTTGTAAAATAGATGGCTATGATTTATTCCTTCATTCTCACTAAAATTTACATTCTCATTTGAACTCAACCCTATAATTATATTCATACATTTATTTTATTTATTTATATTTATTTTTGTTTGACCATCAGTGTCAATCGACTCTCATTCATAATAATCCTTCTTATTGATATAAAGTTATATTTTCTAAATGAGTTTTTAGTAATCAATTAATAAGATCAGTTTATCGTTTTTTTTTTCTCTCTTTTCGTTAAACAACATTTAGTAAGCAACTAATGGTTTCTATATTACTTAATTTCATACTTATATTTCTATTTAGACTATTACACTAAAATACTTATTACATTCTTTTTAAATCTATGTCAACGCACATTGATATTTCCAGTTTTACTTTTGCTTGAATAATTATGTTAAACATATAAAATCATTCGATTTAAATTACAAACTCAATTGTTATTCATTACCATACATGATATATGATTTATTTATCATATTCGTTAAGTTTCAAAATATAAAATTAATATTTTTATACTCTATGATTTAAGTAATGATATACATTACTACTAAGACGAATAACTGTATAACAAAAGTACTTATAACCAATCATATTTCTTTTTATTAATCAAACCAACTATCAACTAATCATATTAATGTATTTTACACAGTTTTATAAACCATGTACATTCCTTTATTTTTATTTTTATTATAGTTTTGATTTCCCAACAACTAAGTAGATAATAAGTGGGTTTTTAAAATTTAAAAAGTGTATGAAATAAGAATGAGAGATGGTGCTACAAGTTGAATTTCAAAATTAAAAACGTCAATACCATTTTTAATTACATTTACCTTGCCTAATTCTTAATTAACCAAATATACTAAGAAGACTACCAATTCTCTTACTCGATAATAGTTGATTTGAGAATTGAGTCAAATATAGTGACATAGATAACATTGTGATTTGTGACTCTTATCATAATAAAAGAATAACACAACAATTGATTAATAAAATTAAGTTAATTCATGATAATAATAATAGAGTTTTTTTTGTCAAAAAGTATAATTTATTAATATTATTTTATTTTATTGATTTAAACAACCCGTGGTTTATACACGGGTTTAAAAGCTATTATATATATATATATATATATCAAAGACATTCATATCAAAATAATTCAAATTAAATAATAAATTTGAGATGATAATGAAAGCTAAAAGATTTCATAAACAATAATCAGTCACAAATATACAAAGATATAAAAGCTAATAATTTTCATTATTGTTGTTATCAAATATTTGGAGGGAGAAAAACGTATAGTTTGAGTATTCAGATTATAAATGCTTATACTTTATAGTTTATACATTCACTTAGAAATGAAATTATCAATCATCATCAAAAAGTAAATATAAAATGGGTCATACTAAAACTACCAATTTAAAATTAAACAATATTATATTTGATTTTTTTCATTGGGATTTGGAAGTCAAAAAAGTATACTATAACACCCCTCATTTGACCTAGTATTAATTGTGTCAGTTGACTCGGAAGCAATGGATAAAATAATATTATATATTATATTACAAAATGACCATAAACTTTTTCACGAGTTTTACAACATTTAAATATTCCTAAAACAAAACATATATTGTTATTCTTCGAAATCTGCATACATGGTAACTAACAAAACATCTAAAAATATTTATCAGAGTTATGGCACGTGTCAAACATTCCTTTAAAAAGCTCATCTTCCTGCCTAAACCCACAAACTTATACAGAACTTGCAGGAAGAGAAATGGTGGGATTAGCACGAAGCTAAGTGAATGAATGTACAACTAATAATTCAACATAACATAACAATCTGTTTACATTAAGCACGAAAACACATAAACTCAAGAGGATCGGTGGTTACTGAGGAACCCTACAGCCGCGGTGGCCCTCAAATAACGCTTATCACAATCTGTATTGACCCATACCAGATTTACCGATAACTTGGTACTTCTAAACAACAACACAGTTTCCAGCAACAACACATGTTCCTGGAACCTGTGTTGATCACTATTAGTAACCAAGTCCAATCGCAATTGACCTCTGAACAACACAGATGCCCGAAGGCCACATGTATAACAAGTAGATACACAATCACATATCAGACTAACAGTCTATCAATATCTACGTTACTTGTTGTAACCACACCGTTACAACTAAATCAAATCATGAGTTGCAGATCCACTCACCTGACTTGTCTCAGCCCACACTCAGAGATCTTATATTACTGAGTATTCTGCTGATCTGAGAATATAATAATTAAAAAGTTAGTAACTCTTTCCATAATCGTATAACATATTTCACTACTCAGTATCAAATGACAAACAATCACCAAGTTGAAATTTATCAGTTATAACCGCTCTACAACTATCAATTTATATCAAGTTATAACAATTCGTTTGTTTAACTATTTACTCAATTAACAAATTTCGAAACATTATTATAACATATTTACTCGAGCAGGTGACCCTTGTAATCTAGGAAAAATAAAAGTCCGATCCGCAGTTGATATGCACTTTTAAAATTTGCAAAACTCAACTCGCAGAAACTCAACTCGCAGATCTCAACTCGCAGGCCAAACTCAACTCGCAGGCCAACTCATCTCGCAAGGAAAATCTCAACTCGCAAGGAAACTCAACTCGCAAGACCAACTCAACTCGCAAGGAAACTCAACTCGCAAGGAAACTCAACTCGCAAGACCAACTCAACTCGCAAGGAAACTCAACTCGCAAGGAAAATCTCAACTCGCAAGGAAACTCAACTCGCAAGACCAACTCAACTCGCAAGGAAACTCAACTCGCAAGGCCAAATCTCAACTCGCAAGATGAACTGTTGCTACCAAAACCGAACTGTTTTCTCACTAACACAAAAAACTCAGTTTCCTATCAATATAACCAACTTTCTAACCTTTCTAATACATCAAGTAACATCATTTAACATCTTTAAACATCAATTACACACCATTTCAAGGATTTGACCAATTTCAAGTTTAAAACCAAAATAACCAAATGCTTACACTTAGATTTAAGAACAAGATGAAGATGATGATGATGATAACAAGTAAACAAGGAATCACAACAGGTTATTATCACAACTCGATTTATGTTTAATTTGGTGATTCTTTTGGAAATGAACTTTGAAAGAAAAAGGAAGCAATTGTGTTGGTGAAATGAGATGAAAAAGATGAGTTTGGTGATTTATATCACCTACCAACTCAAATGTTGGTTAATTTTAATTCCGTGTTTGGCTTATTGTCTGGAACCTGAAAACCGTTTTGCGAGATTAGTTATTTTATTTTACCAATAACTATTTTAATTTAAAACTATTAATATTTTACCTGACACCATTAACTATTCGATCTTTAACTAACTTTCCTATCTAATTAACATATTAATGTAACATAAAACTTATAATTAAATATAAGATTAAAGAAATTACCAGTTTAGCCCTAGGCCACAAGAGTGGGTGTTACATATACTAAGAGTCTAACATGCATACGGGTAACTGCTGTCAAACATGGAAAAGTACAAACATGCAAGAATTACTTCTTATTGGGAATTGCACTCGTATATGCTTTCAAAGTTGAAAGCTGATTATTTATATTCAAAGATGCTTTCAGAAAAATACAGCAACATGTTTTCTTAAGTGGTGGTAATTTTTAACTCCAATTTCTTATACCACTTAAATCTTAGTCCACTGCATACTATATATATTATTTTCTTTATTATGTCAACACGAATACAAAAAACGGAACAGGTACAAAATTGAATAATTGTGATATTTCATTCTCTTATCATCATATTTTACGGACTCAAGGTACTATTATTATTATTGTTATTATATTACATATTATTTTTTATGCTTTTACCAAATATATTACATATTATTATTGTTATTCGTATAATGATAATATTACATATTTTACCAACTCCTGTTATGATTATATTAGAAATGAAAGGGAGGACAAGAAATAGAATAAGAATATGTATTACTAATAGTAGTACATGGTGTATATGAAATTATTTGATCTTGTGTTGTAAATTGTAAGCTAGCTAGGTTGGTGGGTCTAAATTTGAGTATCAAAATATCTAATCTTGTTTGGTTAATAACTAGTTTGTAATGAAATTATTGGTCACCGTTGCATTTAATTGACGATTTTGTATTATTTTAATGTACTATGTTTTTTAATTAAAGAAAATAAATAAATCTAAACGATGATTTTATTTGGGATTGTACATAAATATATGATTTTATTTGGGATTGTACATTAACATTTGATTCCTAAGTGGGACGTGGACAAAGTCGTCCTCCACAGAAGCGTGCAAGGAGTAGAATTTTAAGTTATTAGTTAACTGTTTACACTTATACTAATTATTATTACTATACTGATAACTACTTTTTATCAAAATAATAATAATTAATTGATCTTGTGGAATGTACGGTGGATAAACATGGACTCCGAATTAAAAGGTGAAGAAGACTACCCACACAAAACAAGTAAAACCAACACAAAAATCTCTACTTTACAATTTTTGGTTCCTTTCGTTTTATATTAACTTTTAGCTTTTAATCTTTTAACTAAATAATATTCTGTAGTCACTGTAAAAATTGATGCAAACTAGGTATAATATGCCCACGCTTCGCGATGGGATAATTTTACTATTTATGTCGACTTTAATTTATTTATTCACTTAAACTTGTTATTAGTAGAACTTTATAATTTTCATACTATGAACATGTATCGATTAAAGTTAAATATTTGTTTCATTTGCGTTGGTATTTTTAGTTTTTTATTTGCATAATGGAACTTTTCATTCTTACTTAAATTTATTTGTGTACATCCCCACTATTTTTTATTCTTTATTTGTATAACATAAACTATTATTCTCAATTAAATTTATTGTTGAACATATTGAATCAGTATGAAAATTGTGCAATACAAGATACACTATTATATATATTTTTTGTTAAGTCCTTTGCTAACGATCGTACGTTCGGTATCTTTCTGGTTTGTTAAAAATTTAAAGTATTATCAGTTTACAAAAAATACTTGTAAGATGTTTTAACTTTCTATTTAAAATAGAAATTGAACTACGTTCTTCATATTAATGAAATTTTATTATTTTTATATGTATTTATAGTAAAATTAAAAAATATATCTAATTTAGTACTAAAGATCTTTAAAAATATTGAAAATTGTCATTTTCATACGAAATTCATACGATTATTACAAAAACAACTCAGATGAAGGAGCCGAAATTTCCATTAGGACACCAGATTTTGCCACTGATCAGGTATACAATACAATCTATCATTATATTTATATTTGTTATCTTTTAAATCCTCCAACAAATGTTGATAAATTTATATTACTTTCTAGGTGTTCACGTCTCGTGAAGAATTGATGGATTGGGTACAAAATACGGGACGTTCTTCTGGTGTTGTCATCGTCACAAAAAGATCAAATAAACACCCAAGTGGTTTCGTGTATAAAGTTATACTCATGTGTGATCGTGGCGGTAAATATAAAGTTCAAGTAAGTTTCTGGCACCAAAAAAAGTAATTGTCTATTCGAATTAGAAGGAAAATATTCAAAAGAATATAATTACTGGACGTTAACGGTGATATGCGATTAACATAATCATCACCTTATACAGTATATGGAGGGGCATCCATATGCAAAGCAATTAGCTGAGGATGAAATCAGTTTAGTGGCAGATTTAACAACGAAAAATGTGATGCCACGAGATATATTATCAATACTGAAGGACCGGAATCCGAATAATGTGTGCACACTCAAAACCATTTATAATACACGACAAAAAATTCGATTGGCCGAGCGAGTAGGCATATCTCCCATGCAAACCCTGATGTCAATTTTGCATTCGAATGGTTACGTCTATGAGTTTACTACGAATGATTCAAACGAGTTAGAAAATCTATTTTTCGTTCATCCAATATCGTTCGATATTTGGCGCGCATTCCCACACGTGGTGATTATAGATGCCACATAAAAAACGAACATATATAATCTGCCATTTGTTGAGATTGTCGGCGTAACTTTGACCAGCCTGACATTTTCCTTAGCCTTTGCCTTTATGGAAAAGAAAGGGAAGCCAACTATACATGGGTGTTAAATTGTCTAAGCTTAACACTAGATGCGTGCATGCAGCCACGCATTATAATCACTGACAGAGAGTTGGCTCTGATGAATGCATGCCATCAAGTGTTTCCGGATGCTACTCGATTGCTTTGTAGATGGCACATCAACCAAAACATTATGAATAACTGTAGGCAAACTATCAGATCACAACATGACTGGAACTAATTTCTTTCGTTATGGAAGTTGCAAGAAGATTCCCCAACGCAGATATCGTACATGAATAACTACGATTAACTTAAATCAATGTTGATAAAATATACACGTATGTTTCTATATTTCACATTAACTATTTATTTTTATGTATTTGTAGTAGTTTTCTATTTTTAACATTTGACTTACCTTTTTAGGTGTTTTCAAGTATATAGATAACAATTGGTTGAACAAATATAAGGAAATGTTTGTCTCTGCCTGGATTGATCAACATCTCAACTTTGGAAACCGTACAACCAATCGAGTTGAGAGTCAACATGCAAAGCTAAAAAAATACTTGAAATCTTCAAAATCTAGTCTCGATAAATTTGTTAAATATATTGATGAAGTCGTGAAGGCACAATATACATCAATTAAAGAAAGCTTAGATAAAAGCATACTTATACGCATTCATCAACACAACCTACATTGTTTCTTTCCATTACGCGGTTTTGTTTCAAATGTGGCTCTCAATCTAATATTTAAAGAACTTCAACGGTTGAAGGGTTCCCAGATAGACTCCTCAAATTGTGGTTGTCAACTACGCAATAGTTGTGGGTTACCATGTGCTTGTGAACATGCAATCATTTTAAATTCAGGTTAATAAATAATTATTACATCTAAAGTATATTGGATTTATTAATCTTGCACTTTTTAAAAATTTTCAAAAATAAATATTTATGTATATCTAAATGCAGGTCAATGTATTCCTTTGGATTCGATAGATATCTTTTGGAGGAAGTTAGATATTTCACCGTCAACGTCTACGCGAAATGATTATATTAGTTGTGACGATGAAGTAGAAGCTTTTAAAGAAAACTTTAACAAGGAGTCTACAGTTGTGAAAAAAGTTTGTTACGAAAGTTGAGGGATATAATTGGTCGAAGTACAACGTTCATTCGAGAACCTCGAGTTCAAAAAAACACTCATGTACGACCAAGCTTGAAGAAACAACAACCAAAAAGGCGTGTCGATCCCATCAGTCGAGATCCTCATAGAAATAGTTATTCCACAACGCCAAATGTTTATGGGTTAGATTCGATCAAGGAGCCAGCAAGACATAGTTCATACGTGATGGACTTGAATAAGGAACTAATGGGAGAAAGTTCACACGGTTTTGACTTGAACAAGGTACCGACGTGGGATGATCCATACGATGCATGCTATTCACACACGTTAATTGCCAAAATTCCAGATATATTTCATCCTTATGTCACACATATACAAAATGTGACGGGCGATGGTAATTGTGGATTTCGATCAATTTCCGTATAACACCCCTCTTTCTATATAAGAATATTATATTAATAAACACGGAAGCATGAATTTAAAATACATTAAACAGTTTACAATTCCCAAAAATACACTAATTTCAAACTTTTTAAACTACAAAAGGCGGAGTGTTATAAAATTACAAAACAAGGTTTATTACAAAAACCATATCAGAGAACCAAAAGCGCAGTCAAACATTCCCTTGATCAACCAATCACCTCCCGCACCCACAATAATCAAAACATTTCCTGCAGGAAGTAAAGTGAGGGGTTAGCACAAAGCTAAGTGAATAGATTCATCACACTCCATTCAACTTAGCATAACTAGCTAATTACACCAATAAAACGTAAACACACATAATTCAATGAGGATCGGTGGCTCTGGGGATATCATAATACCCGGGGATTCCCCCAAGAACACTTACCGTCAATCCGTATGGCCAATACAGAATAGACCGATAACTACTGGTTATTAAACACATACACAGGTCTCAAACACAACAAATGAATCAAAACCTGTGTAAAACACATAATAACCAGAAGTCCAACTACACGTTGACCTCAATAACATAGTACACATAGTTCACATATCACGTAGATCAATAATCAATAACCAAGACTAAACAGTCTAATACACATCTACGTTTACTTGTTGTAACCAAATAGTTACAACTAAATCAAATGATGAGTTCCGAATCCACTCACCGATACCTCTGACGTCTCCACACTCAGGATTCTAATATCACTGAGTCTTACGTTGATCTGAAACAGAAAATCATACACAAGTCAGAAGTTCGTTCCATAAACATCATTATAGCCTATTTATCAAATCAGGTAATCCCTGAAGTCTAGGCAAACAAAAGTTCAATCAGAAATAAACTCAGAAAAAGCCCGCAATACCGCTTAAAACTGAAAAATGCCATTTTCGGGTCCTAGATGACCCCGGATGGCCAAAAACTGCCTAGGCTATTAGAATATAGCCTTGATTACTAGGTCGTTTCCAATTGACTATGCGAATTTCAACTAAATCTGAGTTAGTGATATTTTCACAAAACCGCGTCTCAAAAGCACTTACGCATTTTCAAAATTTGCAAAACAAAAATCTCTTTTATAAACTTAGCGACACAACCATTGTGTCGCACCACAAACCCTTGCGACACAACCACTGTGTCGCACAACAGAAACCTGCGACACTAACATTGTGTCGCAATACTCAAAATGGCCGCCTTTAGCGACATAACCACTGTGTCGCATAACATTTAAGCGACACAACCTGCGACACAAGCCTTGTGTCGCAATGATGAACAGCCCAGTTCCCAGATTCAAAATGCACAAATTCAAACATGTAATAATCAAATTAACCTATTCCAATCGGTGTAATTCACTTATAAACAATAACAACACATAATAATCAAACCCTTACCTCGAAATCACGGATTAAAAGCTCAAATTAAATCAAAACCCAACTTTCTTACTTTCTCTCTCAATTCTCTCTAATTCTCTCTGTTTTTCACTTAAAAGTTAGCTTAGAACGTATAGAAACTATCTGGAAGTGTTTAGGCGGCGATTATATATATATAATTTCAAATTACACTTAAGCTCCTTAATTAATTTCAGTTCAGCCCGTTTTGCGACACAGTCCTGCGACACAACCATTGTGTCGCACAGACAACCTGCGACACAACCCTTGTGTCGCAGAAAATCAAAAACTTACAATTTTGAATCTACTAATATTTCACAATAAAACACATAATATTAAATAGTTCTAAAACAATTAAATAATCAATTAAAATAATAGAAATTACCAAAACGAAAGAGAGGCTGTTACATTCCGTTTGTCTTGGATATGGTGAAGATAGATGACTCGACATTCGACATCAGTTGCTAGACGAGTTAAGAAACGGATATTATTACTATCAGGTTTTTAATGCAAGTTTTGATGAACTGTATCAGTCGTTATGTTTCTCAGAATCGCCTGCACCGTCAAAACACTGGATGATTATGCCTATGACAGCTATTCTTATTGCCAACAGGTTTGGTGTGATCGTCCATTGTTTAAGCATTCAAGGCTCTATGACTTGTTTTCCTCTTTGGAGAGGCCCAGAAGAGTTTCAACACCATCAAACTCTTACAGTTACACATATAAATGAGAATCATTTGTGATGGTACAATTGCAAGGAGAGTACCCAATGCCTCACATTACTCAAGTCTTGTAATTCTCAAAAAGACTTTGTAGATTTGGAGAATTAATTGCTAATGATAATTACCTTTTATAATTTTTTTCTTTTCTCATTTATTTATGTTTTTACATCTTTCTATATACTTGTATATATAATAATAATAATGTTATAATAATAATACTATTAATAATAACAACATAAATATAGTGTACATATACATATTTAAAAAACTTGTTACAAACTAATAATAATGATGATAAATAAAATGTTAAAAAAATAAAGTACAATAATTGCAACATAATTAGAAAATTTAAAAGCTTTTTGAAGTCAAATTACAAAAATATAATCATTATTTTATGATTAACCTTAACTTTGGTAGATTAAGTAAATAATTATTTTCAAATGATTAATTTGACTTTGATAGGTTGAGTAAGAGAATAATTATAAAACACATAATCATTTTCAAATAATTAATTTGACTCTGATAAATTGAGTAATTTAATTGGTATGAAAAATTTATCCCATATAAAATACAATAAATTATCACAAAATAAACTTTCTGTTAACCACTTATTTTGAAAGTATTTTGAAAGTGTGTGTAAAATGGTTGGTCCGTGTAACTTTAAAAGTATGCGTACAATCTAGGTCCTTGTAGTCAAACAAGACTAATTTCTAGACGTTTAATCGTTTCTAGAGTTTGAAAGTAGCTTTTCAAAGTCCTACAACTTACATTAAATTTATAGTCTTCTAGATTGTCAATGAACTTGCTTAGGTCATCATGTGTAGTTATGAATCTGACTTTACAGGTCTTGTATTAATAGTCAACGTTGGCATCTTTAGAGTGGACTTTGTAGTTTGTATCGGATTGGATAAAGGTCCTCCAAAAACCTTTTACTTAACTGTGATGATACAACAAACCTATTGGCTTCTGAAATGTTACATTCTAACACAACTAAAATACGTTATTTAGTTAAAAGCATTGAGCAATAACTATCATGTCGTTTATTTGTCACAAGTCTCGAATTAAACAGCAAATTATTTCAAGATATGTTCTATTGATTACTAGTTTAATACCAGCGCAATACGACGACGACGATAATATTATTCAATTATATGTTCATTAAAGTATAAGTTAAGTTTAAATAGTAGGTTATAGATCAAACAAATAATATGAAGTAATATAATAAACAATACTTGAACAAAAAATCATATAAGATTTAAAAAACACCACATGTCAATATATATATGTACATTATAGATTCCGTATTCATACAGTGAGGTGAAAAAATACATAAAAGGGTAGTTGAGAATAAAATTGTAATTCAAATAGCAAAATTCAAACACGCATGAAGAGATTGGTTTTCGATCGTGGACCATGAAATTATCTGCAATAATAAGAGATAGTTTAATTTACAGATAGTGAAATGATATAAAAAATATATGTCTACCAGAATAAGAAAGTTTTAAAATCCATATTGATTAATGTAATTAGCGAAATAACTCCAAATGTAGTTACAAAATGAGAGGTATGTAAACTCATTTGTAAATGCGTATTGCATTATAATGTTAATAATAAGCAACTAATTGTACCTTATTCATCATGCAAGACTTCTCTGTATACCACATTTGACGGGTTTCACTAATACCTTGGTGTTATTACTTAATATTCCTCTCGATAACGTAACGTAAAGTTGTCCGTGGGAAAATACGGAGTCCGGTAGATAAACACCAACATTTGAAATTGTTTGTCCCTGAGCTTTATTTATCGACATAGCAAAGCTAAGCCGAATAGAAAGATGTTTTTGCTAGAGTTTGAATAGGAATATGTCATTTTTTGACGGGCACAAAGGAATTATGTGTATGAATACTCGTTTTCCGTAGTGATGGCCAACAACTATTTCTGCATCGACGATGTGCAGCTGAAAACTTCTACATATCGATCTTGTTCCATTATACAATCCATTAAAGGGATCAAGATTGCGTAATAATATGATGGGGCATCCAACTTTTAGCCGAAGGCAATGAGGGGGCAGACCACTAACATTTAATGCATTTAGAAATTCCACCGTATAGTAATTATTATTATCATCTTCTGCCTCATCAAAACTGTAGTAGATTTTTCCTCACCGCGAAATCTACCAAAACGCTGATCATTAATCTCGTCAACGTTATAATTTTTAGTTGATAATATTGCTCTAGAGATTATGTAATTTGCCGACATTTCATTCATTTGAAGAGATGGAAAAACTGCATTAATCAAAGACTCAATCGATTTAATTGGGTGTAGAGATTGTGTTTTAAAAATAAGTATTCTTTCCAAAATATTTGGAGGTTTGACTATGTGAGATGTTTATATATTCATTAAGATTTGAGTTTAATTTGAGAATATTATTTCCAATTACACAAAGAAGAAATGTCGTGTGTGAGAAATAGATTAAATATTGTTTGAATATAAATAGATAATATTGTTCCTGAAATACAGCCATCGAGTATAAAATTATTATATTTTGATGCTTACATATAGATTTATTGTGTGTATATATATTGTGTTGAATAGTGATGGTATATAATAGAGAGGTAATGTTTGACTAACGTCAAATGAATCGATGTTTACTTCTAAAATTGATGTGATTTCTACTGAAGTTTATCAATATCTATTTATGCCAGTTGTTGAAATAGTGAGAATATTATTTCCAATTAGTAACACGTATCAACCTTCTAATTGTTTATATAGCGTCTCTGTATGTTTGAAATATTGATACGCCAGCTAATACAGGGATGACTCCATTTTCAAAGGTCAAAGGGTAAATTTGGAATTTCACATATTCCATTTACTAAGTTTTAAGGAAAAAAAGATAAATATTTAATTAGGGTTTGTAGATAATACTATCATGTTAGTCTGCGCAATGCGACACTTATAATTTCTTTAAGAATACATCGGCATATGATAGTGTGATTTATCACGTCTTAGATACTTGATCACAAATTGCAATAGGCTTGAGATTATGAGTTACCCTAAAAAAAAACGACTTTATAATAGTAAATTAGGAACTGCTTTATGGACTTGCAATATTTGGTGAGTAGACACATACTAACCTCCATTTCTGCAAGTCACACTACGCCTCTAGTAAACAAGCTATAAAAGACAAGTTTCCCATTCATGATAGAAAATGATTAAGCACCGGTCTCCCCTTATTGTGCAAGACACTCGAACGGAATCAAGTGAACTAGGAAAATTCATTGACCAGAATAGAAGGCATGGTCAAACAACCAATACAAGTGGTTTCCCAGAATCCAGTCCAGTTCAACTCATAGTAACAGAAAAGTTATGCCCACTAAAGTTCTGATTCATATTACAATTATAAATGAGTTATGCACTAATACTTTTTAAATATGCGATATTTCTACCAAATCCTTGCTGTGGAGTTAAGACGATAATCAGCATCAAGATTATGCAAATTGCTAATTGCTAATTGCTATATGAAAGAATAAGGGCTGGTTTTGATACAACCAGATATATAAAGTCAAAGTCAATCATCAAATTCTCATGTTGTAAACCCCAATTGCAACCAAAGAAACCAAAATCACACATTACAAATATGAAAGAAAAGAATCCGTTCTGATGTATGCATAGATGAAGCTAACTCTGATTATACAGAGCCCTTTACAGCTATTCACAAATCTTCCAAAATCTTCATATACTTCTACCACGGAAAGAAGCAGCACTGGTACACAAGAAACCAAAATAATGAGTGTTTTTGTTGTTAATAGAGGTATTTAAGATAAATATTCAATGTAAAATCATATTAAAAAATAGCTTTTTCCCCCTAACAACTCATTGATAAGAGGGAAACAAAGTGATACAACAAGAAATATTCTCTTTACATAGAGAAGTCTTATATAGGCACATGAATTATAAGTGGAACTGAAAGCCTGATAATACTCGAGTTTAAATGTGTTTAGTTCATAAATTTGATAATGAAGAAGATCAAAAACCGGTCATACCTTGCTTTTGGGTTCTTGGTTACGTGGAATGTTGTAATTTGGTCTTGCATCTGAACCGGATACCATGGGTGATCCGGTTACACGTTCCTCTCGTACCTTGTTGAAAATATGAGTATAGTTGTCTGCTGATGAAGGATTGTTATCCCAGTCCCCGAACCTAGGAACGGCGGCTCCTCTATCAGGCTGAGGGCACATTCGTAAGTGTTAGTATTAGGTGATAATTAAAATTTAAAGGGTAAAGCAATTAAAAGATATTAGTAGCATCCACTCACATGTTGCACGAAATAGTTATATCATGTAAGAACTGTTTTATACATTGTTCACGTTGAGTATTTAGTGCTTACTGCAATACATGAATGTACCAACTATCCTTTTCCATAAAATGTAAGAAGTAAACTATGTATATGCAGAATGAAGGTACAAGTGAAACGCCATTTTTTTGTACTAACGTTCCACATTTTGAGATCAAACTGAAACAAATTTGTTAATTTAATAGAGAAACTGATTGTTGCATTTAACTATATAGCAAAGACATCATATTGTAAAACTGTTATTGAGTTGTAATTTTTTGTTTACTGGAATGCTTAGCGTTGACCTCAAAATTGAAAGTGACAAAAAGAATTACAGGAGCCATCTTTTTCCGTAAATTTAAAATGTAAAATTAGATATATGCATGTTGCGGGTAGTACAAGTGAAACTCCATTCTTTTCAAAATCCAACTAATCAGTAAATTTGGACTTCTGAAGTCAAACAAACTAGATTTGACTTCAAATTGCTTTGAATTTGTTATTTAACTAATAAACTGATTGTTGCATTTAGCTTTAATGCAAATACTCCATAATGGAAAAAATCTTGTCAAACTTGATAGTACAATATATTTGTGAACTTATATTATTTTTGGAAAGTTTATAATTTATCTCAAAAGTCAAACTGTATACCAAAAAGCTTGTGGAGTCATCTTCTCCATAAAATTTAAGATATATGCAAACCATAGAGGCACAGATACAAGTTAAAGTTTAGAATTCCATTTCTGTTCCAAGTAACAAGCTACATTTGACTTTTATGCTCAAACGAACTGGAAATTAACTTCAACTCAGTATGAATTTCAATTAACAGAAGATTTTGGAAATGTTAGAATTGACCTTAAAAGACAAAGTGTGGAACAAAAAGCTTACAGATTGAGTTGGCTTCATTCTTGATCTTCCGGGAGTACCATGGCTACTATCATAAGAATTCTTTCCTTCCCAAGCAGGAGACACACTACCCTTCGGGGTGACCTTTCCCTGATAATGGGGATGAAGTGGTGACTTGTCAAAGCTATGGTCAGATCCCGCACTATTCCTCACCTGCCGCCCTGTACCTGCCCCTTGACCACCACGTTGATGGGCTGAGCCACCAGTTCTGCGGCCCGTGCTGTCATTAGGTGGTGCATACTCACTTTCTTCACGGCTCACCCGTCGGTCATGAGCGGGCCGAACCGTCTGCCTACGGACAGGTTCTTCTGGTTCAGTGTAGGGCCTGGACTTTGGAACGGGAGCAGGTCGGGGAGGAGTTTTAATATCAGCAAACATTTCGGGATTCTCTTGCGGGTCATTTGGGTTGATCATCTTGCCACCAGTTTTACCCTTCCGAGCCTTGTCAAAGTAAACTGTATAAGGAACATTACCTTCACTTTCCCAGTTGCCGAATTTTGGAACAGTTGGACGCTGCAATGTAAAGTTAACCTTGGTTAGTAACTTAGTTTATACAAGTGGACCCATAATGTAATATAACAAGTAGTAAAGTTACTCCATTTTCTGTATGTAACTTAATGACTTACTAAGGCAAAGGATTGAATTCAAACTGATTATCACTTTTGACTGGTAATTATGTTACTCATTTTCTGATTGATTACAGTGGAAGTCTAAAAGTAATCAGATTAGCAGAAAAAGGAAAAAAGTTTCAACAGAAAAGCTGATTATTGTAACAAGATGAGAAATCAGCTACACAACCCTAGTAGCTGTTAAAAAAGAAAAAGAAAAAAAAGCTAGACATCCCTAATTTAAAGAAAATTATCTAAGGGTATGTTTGGTTTAAAAGTATGAGTTTAAGGGAATGTGGTTTATATTGGGAATCATCCATACCCACTTGAAGAGTTGGGTTTTAAAATTCATTTCCATTCCACTTTGCTATCAAAGCCATACTCACAAATCCTGACTGCAAATCAATCATCAACTATTTATCCAATTCTGATAAATCGAGTCACAATATTTTTATCTAAATCACAAATCCAAACACTCCCATAGATGATCAACCATCAAGTAGACTAACAAAATTCAATTTGTAGACATAAATATTACGTTAAAGGCATGGTATTCTTTCTCAAATTCTTTAGGTTATGATTATCTTGCCTCTGATCATTTTTACTCAAACATTCAAAACTAATTATTGCAACTTCGAGTAGCAATAATCAGTTTAAACACACATCCAGGTAGCTTTCTCAAATGCATAATGCATCACAAATACTTAAACAAGTACTTAAACTAACATCGACATGTCGATTTTTCCCATAAAAAAGTAGGAGTATTGTAGGTCACGATTTGACTATTTTTATTGCTAGTTAGCCTAAATCTTTCTTCAAACATGTAATAATTTTACATTTTTCTGTTCACATAAATCATACAGCAGCTCAATCATACAACATATCTTCTAAAACTATTGTAGTCAAGAAAAGTCAACTACAACAATAACATCTTCAGGAAATCATCCATACATAAAACAATCTAAGTACCATTTCAAAGAAGATTCCTAATCAATATTAGCTTCAAACAATACTATCAATAAAAAAGTTCTCCAACAACTTCAACAATTCAACATCACCTCCAAGTCTCCAAAATAACACTAAAGTCAACTATGTTGCTGACCAAATTGTATACTTTCAAAAATCAAAAAACCTTAGATCAATTATGGCCAGAAAAGGTACCAAATTCAACATTGTCATCATAATTACTCAATAACAAAACACAATTCAAAACCATTTTTATTGAAATTCAGTCAAAATTGAACATAAGAAAACGCAATTAACAATTATATATAACTTAAATCCAAAATTGAGAAAAATTACCGCCATTAAGATTCAGAAATTGCAGAATCACAATAATTTCTTCGGCAATTGAGAATGAAAACTAATGAATTTAGGATCTAACTTTTAATTTAGTAATTGGAAAATGGTAGCTCGTGAGTTCTTTAGAAGTCAATTAGGGCAGATATAGAAATAGCTAGAGAAATATAATTATACATATAGAGAGAAGAAAAAATATATATGGAATGAAGAAGAAGAAGAAAGAAAGAAAGAAACTGTCAATAAGGAAGATATAAGAGTGGTTTATCAACCGTTGACCGGCGCCACCGGTCATCTTTGACCAGTATTTTTCTAATGCAAAATTATTATTTATTACCATAAATGTTTATTTTTTTTATCCTTTTTCTCCGTATTTATTTGTTGAAATAAGAATAGGGTTTATTATCTAATATGATTTGGTTAAAAAGAAATTGTGGTTAAAGTGTTTAATTGTTTATAATCCAAAAGTTGATATGGCAACGTGAGCGTGTCGAAAGAATTCGTTGATATATGTCAAATCGTCGCAAAATGAAATGAAATACAATATAAATCATGATATTATTTTAAAATCGTATCAGTGTAATGAAAAGATATCATTATTAACGTATTGTTAAAAAAATATTCATGAGATATAATTGTTAAGACAATCAAATCCAAAATAATCTCAAATTCATGAGTTATATAATGTGACAATTACTTTTGATTTGGTATATTAAATAACAATAGCAAGTAAATACTATAGTTGGTACAATAACAATGGTAATTTCGTACGTATAATTGATTGATAACAAAAATATCCATTGCAAATAACACATATCCATTGAAAAAGCCAATGATATTTTATATATTATATTTATTTTTTTATTTTTTTATTTGTATCGGTTTATTTATGTTTTTTTTTGTTGGTAGGACGTCCCAAGGACCCAACCGCTTGTATTGTAGTAATTGGTTCTACTAGAGTACTAGCTGTCGTGTATCATTCATTATAAAGTCAAACTTCTTATCAAGTTGTGCGACTAATGTGTATTCAATCTTTAACAAAGGAATCAGTGATTATAAAATAATTGTTATACTTTCAAGTTGTCGTATTAAACATTTTACGTAATCC
Organism: Logfia minima; assembly: GCA_963921325.1. NCBI lineage: Eukaryota > Viridiplantae > Streptophyta > Magnoliopsida > Asterales > Asteraceae > Logfia > Logfia minima. The sequence continues at coordinate 5,371,205 of OY992766.1, read as the reverse complement.
AACATCGGCTATAAATAAATCAGTGATTAGTTAATTATTATTTTGTAAGGCCATTACACTTTTATACATGTTACCCATAGCTCGTTTAAAAAAATATATCATTTTATTTATGTATAATAATCTTACTTTAGATCGTAAAAAACTAGTCCGATTTCGTGAAAAGTTAAATTATTACTACGTATTGTCTTCGATATGGTTCCATGCAGCAAACTCCTCTTGTCTTCATCGAATCAGAACATCACTTTTAGAAACGTGATCTAGTCGTTTTATATCATTTTTCTAACCTAACTCCATGATACTTATATCTATCAATCTATCATAAATTTTATGTTTAAAAAATATAAGTCATAAATTCTACAATGATTGAATGTTATATACATTCTTTTGGCTCATCATTGCAACCTAATTGTAAATATTAAATATAAGTAAATAACAATTTTAATGATTAATTATTTTGTTTACTTTATTTTTATTATTAACATTTAAAAAGCATGTTTGAATATAATATTTTGGTTTGCATTGTATTTGTGTATTTTGAATCATATAATTCTGTCTTGGATATCGTATACATTAGGTTCTAGTCTCAAGTCTCAACTTGCTTAATAGAACATATTATTTTCATATATTTTTAATAATAAATAATAAATAGATTATAGTTGACATATATAACACACAAACAATATTATAAGTTTAATTTAATGATAGTAATAATGACGACGTGGTAGGCACTCGGATTTAACTTAACGTGCACGAAGACTCCGTCAACTATTCAAGCACGACATTTGTTTTCTTGTTCATTCAACTCCTAACTCCTAATTGTTTATTTCATACAAATCTATTTTTGGCATTTTTCTAACATATTTTTCACATATTATAACTTTAAATTAATCAAATGGATTTTTGTAAAGGAGATTGATTGTAATAAACAATTTCCTTTTAATCTTCTTTTATACATAGTTGTTACCATCTAGTCACTTTATTAGTTTATAATAATAATAATTACTAGTTGAATATGTTAATAAAAACATCCATTTAATGATAGCATTTAAGGTCAATCATAAATTAGAACAATTTACAAGAATGGTTCAACCTGGTCCTCTTATATGAATACATCCAACGAGGTCAGTCTTTTTTCAACAAGAAGATTTCAGATTTCATAAAGAGTAAATTACATTGTCAGTCCCTCTCGTTGTTCCTATATTATGGATTCAGTCTTCGAATCAGGTATTGTACATGTCGAGTCATTTGACTTAGACGTTTTGTTTCATTGCAAGAACTATTAGTTTGGTTTGTCAAGTTTAACGTTAAACTATTAACAACAAATATAGAGTATAACAATAAATTCAATTTTAAATTTTCTTTTATTGATTCAATTAAAAAATAACTTTACAATAGTTTACTGCTGAATAAGACAAGACAAACTAGTCTAAGTAAACTACACTTGTGACAAATTTACTTTGTTCATTTTAGTTCCTACTGCTTTTCTACTTATCATTTACGTAAAAACAGAAAGTCAAAATAATTAATTTCTTTAAATGAATAAAGATATGAAAATTTACATTGAGTGTAAGAGCCAAATGAATTGAAAGATTCATGTTTGGTTCGGGAAGGGATCATGGAATTTTTGAAATGAATGGAAAGATACAGACATGAGTGTGCTTAAACTAAGGTTGAAATGAATACAATATTCTGGACATTGAATACGGTAGTTGAGGGGAGTACTTATAGTGAAGTAAATACGTGCAATGAACCCACAAACCTTGCACATGTCAATACTGTATTCAAGAAGGTCTAAATGTAACTTCCAACGAATGGAAGTGACATTACATTATAGGATAAAGTATGGTGAATTAATTAATCCAAGGAAACAAAAAAGTAATGCACTTTTCTAACAAAGTACAATAACCAGTTGTACATATTGTTGGTGCATATTTGTGTGACAATAAGCATGTAGAAATATTAGCTTGAACGAACGGAATTTTTTTATGTTTTGTATGTTTTGCGACACTTGCTGCGACACTATACTTTTGCGACACTTTCAGAGTGTCGCATATAGTGTCGCAGGTCGCTGTGCAGGAACAATATATATACATCAGAAAGTTGTCATTAAAGAAAAGTTTTAGAGTTTAAACAGACATATTTTTCAATTTGTATAGTTGAGTTGAGAGAGAGTTTCAGAGCTAAAGTACTTATGTAATTCGATTTATATAACAATACAAGAAGTCATTTGAGTTAAATCGCAATCACATAAACAATTGAATTTGGATTCCGCACGGTTTAATTGTTTTAATTCGAATCGAGATCTGTACAGGAACCTACACATATTTTTATCAAAGATATGTACAATGTTATTATCCTTTATAAGTTGACATTCGATTTAGTACATTGGGTATTTGTCAGACCCAATGTACTTTGCAGGGTAATAACATGAATCACTGGTTAATTAAATGAGTATTGAATTCCACTTTAGTGTATTATTCTTTATATATGTCTTCAGTCCTTGACTTTGATAGATGTTTCAGATATTCATGACAACAGCAGACTCATTATAACTTTTTCAGATGATAAGTCTCTATCAGCTAGTGATAGCTACTCAAATAATAATCTAAGATACAATAATGTCACTACTAACATATGCAGTGACTTAATAGACCTCAGTATATATTCCAAGTATCAAATGATTCACTGTTTAACATGAGCACCGAACATAAATGCTTAGCATATTCTAAGGTCGCTGCTAATAGATGTAGCGACAGATAAAAAACTTAGCTTATTTTGTCATACATAAATTACATTAGTGGGGTCTCTGATCCAATAAGTACTTATTCCAATTAGGAAAAGGTTAAAAAAGTCTTTTTGTATTTATTTTATATTAGATAAATCAAAAGGATTTCTACGCACCATTTTCAGATCACTATTACATTTCGTCATCATCACAAACCCCTGTTTCAAGAACCATGTCTTTTAGTCTTTACCCACACCATTAATTGACCATCCACCAATTCATAAGTGATGACATACCACATACTTGCGCTATAAGACAAAAGTATATAAGTTGAAGGCATTAGGCCGAAACCCTTAGCCGAAAGCTCTTAGCCAAAATCATCGGCCAAAGCCATTGTTCAAAGCCATCAGCCAAAACCTTCAGCCAAAGCCATTGGTCAAAGCCTTCAGCCAAAACCATCGGTCAAAGCCATTGAGCCGAAGACATTAGCTGAAGCTTCTTAAACCAAAAGGACATCATCAGTTTACACTAGTCTAAAACCTACATGACTAGTCAACATCACAAATAGCACATCAATAATAAACTGACGGCGAAAAGCGAATAAACTAATGGTTCATTCGTGGCACCCAAATTGAATTAAAGGCAGGAGCCAAAGAAGATAAAATATCACCCAACTACCTCCAGGTGATTCATTCAACTCTCATTAAATACTACTCTTACTACACTTTGCTCTTAAAACGAACCGTTTTACTTATTCTCAGGTTGGATGTTGTTCAAAGAGGGGAAACACTCCATTCAATTTGACGAGGCTTACCGTTTTTCCGTTTTGTTCTTCACCAATAAGGGTGATTGATAATGCTCAATTTATACATATTTATCCCTCACAATAGCTCTCGTTTTATCCGTATTTATCATTAGTTTAATGAACTTTTGGTACTTAATATGCTTCTAATGTATTTATTATTGTTAGAAATGGGTGCGAGATGAAAATGGATGAAAACGTACGTTGAAGAAAAGGTCGAGAATTAAGAATTGTTGTAGATTCAGTGAGGCTTCATGGTTTTGGCCATAACTCCTTCATACGGACTCCGATTGAGGTGATTCAAAAGTCCAAATTATTGAACTAAGAAAGATACAACTATCAAGAAGATGTCAAGGTTGAGAGCATGAGTACCCGCTGGGTACTTAGCCTACACGCGGGGTTAAAGTGTTTCAAATTGGTAAATCGTCACAGAATTTTAGTACCCGCCGGGTACTTATCCTACTGATGTGTAAAATCTAGTTATTAAATCTATACTAAGAATTACTGCAATTAACTATTACACAACCGGGCAGTGTACCCTGTCGAGTAGTAGTATAGTTTGGGTAAGTCTGAATCAAACCAAGAGGACCGTGCAATCAAGAGTGTATAACGAATAAAGTTAATCTAAACAAGTAAGTAAATAGGGAGGTTTTGCAACCGAATTGTTGTGATGCAATTATCACTAATAAGAATAAAAGTAAATAACAGGCAGATGGATACTGAAGTATCAGATATTAAGAGAAACATTCATCTAGACTAGCTCACTAATGATTCCGGGGTGTTTGTTAAAACCAGTTTATATGCTATTGTTTATCAAACTAAATTAAGGATGGGATTCACGTTTGCTCCTCCCAAAAGATTTATTAGAATTAACCTTTCGTGTTCACTACGGGTTTCTAATTAATCTATTCTCAATTTAATCTAGTAACTAACGATTTAATCTTGCTAAATCGTAGTCTCGGAGCACCTCTATACAATTAAAGCTTAAAACTTTTAACTAACTAACTAACTAAATAATTAAAGAGAAAAAGAAAAGAAATTCTAGAGAGAAAAAGTAGAGAGAGAGAGGTGTGTGTTGGTGATGGAGTAGTAGTATGTATTTGTGGTGTGGAAGTGTGTTGAGAATGGGTAGGATGATGGTGTATTTCTAAGCCAAAAGCTACTCGAAAACTCTATTAATGTTGGTTCCTCCCATATGCATTTCCTGTATAAAATCGGATTTTTAAGGCACCACTATAGGAGTACTACGACACCATAGGTACCGTATACGAGTCAAAACCTGCCATATACGGTTCCTTAGTGCCGTATACGGTACCCCAGGGTGTCGTATACGGGACCCTGGTGCCATATACGGTGCCTTGTGGTGCCGTGTGCGGGAGTGTAAGTATTCGTGATTTTCATTTGGTCATAACTTCTTCGTTTCTTATACGTTTTGCATGATTCTTGCACCCACGATATCATAATTACTTGTGGAAAAACATGAGATTTATTGAGAATATTTTCTCATTTTATAGCACACAGGTAGTTAAGAACTAGAGTAAATCGCTTGTGTTTGTTTTAGCTCTAATTTAAACGTTATTCGAGCATTTTTGTTAATTTATGAAGTGATGTGATAGTTTTTAGTTATAAATCCCTAAAATCGTGTAAGTATATCAAAATACACCTGGGCCAAAGTCCACATCCACCTCGCGAGACAAGTCGGAACATTAACTAAATGTCTCCTCATAATACACCTGTGATAAAATAAATCAGTTTGAGTGATCTTCTCCGAGCTTTCTCTCCAGCAGGTGATGGATTGTGAGATCATCCGGTGTATAACCCGTATGCACGGATATCGAGTTTTTGTAGAAGATTTGGCCTTAGGTGTCCATGGAGTATTCGGAATCTCACTCCAAATGCTCACATGATCAATCTCATGAACACGCCGAATACCAGTAGTCAAATGCTCAACATAGTGAGGAAGAACTAACTCCTCAGGAGTGTACAAACCTAAAGTTATCCCAAATTCGCTCACGCTCATCTATCGGGGCATCCCAAATAATTGGAACTTAATCGTTCACGCATCCACATAAGTAGTAGCATCATCAAATAGAAAGGAGCTGTAAAACTCGAGAGTGACTTCTCGATAGATGTACTCCCCAATGCTGAATAACCTAGACCAAGGTAGCGAGGTGAAACCAAGTCTGCCATCTTCTAACATGTATTCCATCCGTAAATATTTTCGAATAGTGCCAAAACCCTTTTCGTTGGAATATCTTTGGAAAACACGATCAAGAACGACCGAAATCTACCACATCTGTAGGTCGAATAGGTTTATTAATGTTAACCTCCAACCATTGTTTAAATTGGCCTTTTCATCAGAAGTCCATTGCCGATTATTGAATTTTAAGTGTGAGTGGTTTTGGATAGTTTCCAGCACTGGAAGGTCATACACTTCGGTTTCAGGGACGTTTTCCACTTCACCACTATAGGTTGCATGGGTTGTAGTCGATTCCCCACGTTTTCGCACGTTCTTTCTTGGTCCCATGTCTGCAAAAAGAAGATATATAAGCGGTAAAAGAGAAAGTTAACATTTATCAATACTAAGTTCAAATATATTAATAGTAAGCTCATTTAGCGCCCAAAATATGCTACATAAAACACAAAAATAATGAACCGAGCAAGTATCTACTAGCAAAAACAACAATGTGAACCTTTATTGTGACCAATTCACACACATTTCACGGTTTAACTCCCTAACTAATTCAAAGAACACAACAAGTGGTAATAATGAGCATTCCAATAAAAATCCTATTTTATCACATATTATCCTAAGCAATCATTGTGAGATATAAAGGAAGCAATCAATTGTGAAGAAAATACGTAATGAAAAATTAGATTAAAAACCCCCAATTACCACATATTCAACCATAAAAACACAAAATTAAGTATGTAATAAGCATAAAAATCATAACAGAACAAAACCCTAATGATTAATAGCTACTACTCATGTAAAACGCTAACTAACACAAATTATCATGAACTAACATAAACAAAAAATGTGAAAAGTTAAAAGGTTACTGAGTTAGAGAATTATACTTTGGATTGGAAGATAAAACTAACAAATTGTGTAAGAAAGGAAGATAAAATCGCAATTGAAAACCGAGTGTATGGTGAGTGTTTAATGAACAAAATTTAGGTTTAAAAAGCCAAATTCGCGACCTGGGGCACCCCATCTGTCGGATAGGGTATGTATATCCATCAGATAGGTTACATAAGGGGGGGGGGGAGGAATTCGAACAGAAGCGCCATATCTGCCGGATAGGTGCAACTTCTAGCTACACGCAACCTGCAATTTGCGAGTTGCGTTTGGACAGTAATTTTTGTAATTTTGAATTTTAAAGGATAACATTCTATAGAGAGTAAAAGCATAGTATATTTTGATGAATTTTTCAATCTTGCATTTTATTTTCCTTGTAAAAATTAAAATCTTACTTATAAGAATTACTTTCCTTTTTCAAAACGATAGTTCATTTTCATGTTTAATTTTCAATTTATTAAATTTTCTCAATTTCAAAAGGTTTAGAAAAATACTGCAACTTGATCGCAACTCATTTAGTTTATTCAAATTTTAAAATACTCGTTGGAATTTCATTGCATTATCAAATGGTAATTCGTTCTTCAATTAAAAAAATCTTTTACGAAGCACTTCAATTAAAAAAATCTTTGTTCTAAGTGTACTAAAATATGTAAAATCGTAAATAGTTTACTCTTTGGTTTGATGATCAATCTGATAAATTCAGATTCAAAACTCATGTTCAACATATGGATCAATTTACTTTTGTAGTTTGAATGTTTGAATGGAAAATTGATTATTTTCTTAATTTCACGGTAACTACTTTTATAATTGTCAGCTTTATACATAATTTTACCAAACTAAGAAAGCAGCATGTGGTCATTTGAATTTGTCTAGATGGACAAATTTAATTATGACTTTTGTAAAACTTTTTTCACAGGACTAGATGAGTTTTTAATAAAAATAAATTTTATAAAATAACGGATCGTATGGAAAAGAAAAAGAAAATCCTCTTTCGAATAGCTTTGTCAATAATAGGAACATAGGTCGCATACAACGCTTCCCTGTATACTGGTGTTACTATTTGAACCAAAAGTTGCCAAATTAAAATTTTCAGTCAAATCATTTCATCACCATTACTAGATTATTATTATTATTATTATTATTAAATAATTAAATAATTATTTAATTATAAAAAAGGTATTATGGGTTCTTGTAATCATGTATGTATAGATTCTTGTAATTATATATATATGTGCATGATCATCTATTTCTTAAAATGTGTGCCTAAATTCTTTTATATACGAGCTCCTAAATTCTTTCACACCACTACCTCTATTGTCTTCAGTAAATAGTTTCAATTTCAATTAGTACATTTTATTTCAAAGAAATACTCTTCAAAGTTTTATTATTAAATACTATGAATTGGAACGAGTATTGGCAAATACATGAAGATTCAAATGTTGAGGTATACAATTTTTTTTCCATAAATATATATCTTTATATGTCTTATGTATAAGTAAAAAATTTGTATGTGTCTCATTTAGGAAAAAAATATCTATACGCAATCAGCTTTGGAATTTAATGAAATTTCAGACGAGAATAAAGGAAATCAATTTGTCCATGAAACTGCACCGTTTGAAACCGACAATGTATAAACTGTAAATTCATTACTCTACATTTTTTAGTGACATTATCATTAGGTATTTTACTAGATTTTGAAAAAGACATGTTATTTTAGGTGTTCAATTCTCGGCAAGAATTAATCGACTGGGTGCAAACTGAAGGCCGTAAAATTAATCACGTGATTATAATTAAAAGACCAAATACGAAAAAAAAATTATGTAAGTGTAATCGTTGTAGTACCCCCATTAGTATTGCCACTACAAGAAAAAGAGTTAGCAAAAAAATGTAAGTGTCCATTCGAATTGCAAGGGAAAAAGTTTTATGAGGGTGATTTTTGGGGTTTAAATGTGATATGTGATAAACCTAATCATGAACCAGTGTTGTTTATGGAAGGTCATGCATATGCAAGACGATTGTCTGAAAGTGAAGTCGAAGTAGTAAAAGATTTGTCAACCAAGAATGTTAAACCAAGACATATCTTATCTACATTGAAAAATCAAAATCCTGAAAATTACTACTAAAAAACTATTTACAATGTACGTCAAAAATTTTGAATTATAGAGAGGTGGGAAAACACAAAGGTAAGTTGTTATGTCAATCTTAGAGAAGGCTATATATTTTATGTTAATGCTAATCCTTTAACTAACGAACTAAAAAAATTATTCTTTGCACATCCCAAATCATTGGAGATCTGGCGTGCATTTTTACACGTGTTATTGATGGATGCGACTTACAACATAAATAGGTATGCACTGCCTCTACTTGAGATTGTTGTTATAACTTCGACTAATACGACATTTTGTAAAGCATTCATTCTTATGCATAAGGAAAAAAGGTCAACTATCGGTGGGCGTTAGATTGTCTAAAATCGACAATGGACGGATGTGTTTTTCCACGTGTTATTGTCACAGACAGGGAGTTGGCACTCATGAACGCATGTGATGATGTATTTCTAGATGCTAAAAGATTACTCAGTAGATGACATATTAATAGAGATGTTGTGAGAAAATGGAAAAGAAAGCTTTCGAAATCTTGGCCTACTTTCTATAGATCGTGGGGTATATTAATTGCATCCCAAACGAAGGAAGCGTATATGACTAATTTAGCACACGTTGAATTTTTTTTTTCCGAGTACCTAGGTATTTTTGTGATACACATATTCCAAAATATTATTAGTTAGTATATTATTCGTAGAATTTAAATACAATTTCTTATACATTACAGGTGTTATTGATTATTTACATAATGTATGGTTGTTACCATATAAGGAAATGTTTGTACATGCTTGGATCAATAACATTCTTAACTTCGGCCAACATACAACCAATAGAGTGGAGAGTCAACATGCTTTGTTAAAACTACAGTTAGACTCGTCACAGTCAGATTTGGTGACATCGGTGTTGTTTATTCATGAAGTCGTTGAGTTACAATTTACAGGTATTAAAGCAAGTATTGAAGTAGAATTATGACTCAAAATGAGTATAATATACCGTTGTTTCGAAAACTTTCATGTTCTGTTTCACTTCACGCACTTTGTTTGATTTTTAAAGAATTTGAAAATGTTTAAAGAATCTGGCTTTTGTTCTCAAAATTGTAAATGTCAACTACGATTGATTTATGGTCTACCATGTGCACATGAGCAAGAAGTTTTTTTAAATCAAGGTTGTCCCATACCACTTGATTCGGTTGATAAATTTTGGAGAAAACTTGATTTATCACCCTGTACATCTCTAGAAGTTAATGAAATTAATAAAATCGAACTCGAGATGTTTAATGCTCATTTCAAAAAACAATCTCGAAGTAGTAAGGGCAGCTTTTTGAGGAATTTGAAGGAGATATTTATACCATCAACAACTTCAGTTCGTAAACCTAAGGCTCACAATACTACCCGTAGGCATAGCTCATTCAGAAAAACTAATGTTGACCCCCCTCCCGAAGCTGAAGAAATTCATAGACGTAGCTGCTCATCCATATACGAGAACCAAACGTACTTCTCGCATCCCTTAATGAATCAGATTCCATATTTTTTTCATCAATATGTAACGCAAATACATAACGTAACTGGTAATGGAAATTGTGGATTTAGATCTGTAGCTGCCTGTCTGGGTCTTCAAGAAGAATCTTGGCCCCAAATTCGCATGGAATTGATTCAAGAGTTAGTCATGCGCAAAGTAGAATACACCAATGTATTTGGGGACCAAGATGTGCAACGACTTCATAGTTCGATAAATCAAGATGGTCATTGGATGATATGCCTGAAACTGGTTTGATAATTGCTTCAAGGTATAACATGGTTGTGCTTAATTTAAGCAAAAAAGGAAGTACAACGTGGTTTCCACTTTGGTCCAGCCCACCAGAATCGTAACAACAATATATATGTGCAATTGCACATGTATATGGTAACGACTATGTAAAAGTGGTATTAAATGGATATTACCTGATACCTCCTACACACCCGTTATGGATTCGCTATAGATATGACTCGACATGGGAATATCCATATACGAATCAGCAAAATTTGTAGAGTCAACTTATAAGATCTAATTACAATTCTGCATATGTAAATCTCGATGATTAGCGAGTTACTAGAAACTTATTTGTTATCGTTACTTTTATTGTCTTTCATTAGTATCTATAACAACTTATTTGAGATCCTCTCCTATAATCAGATTTTGAAAAATGATCACATGATTATAATTAAAAGATCAAATACAAAAAATGTTATGTCAAAAATCATTTTCTATACATTTTATGAATATATAATTTTTTATAATTGATATTATGAAAACTTTATCACAAAAAGTACATATACATATGAAATATATTATTTAAAAAATAGCTACGTACTTACTATTATATAATTACTTAAATATTATAATCCTTTGAAAATAACTACGTAAGAATTAAAAATACATGTGCTCAAAATGCTCAAATAGTAATTTTTTTTGTTTTAATATTTGAAAAAATTGTTACTGTCAAAGACTATATGAATGACGATAATCATGTTTGATACAAATAGCCTTCTCCCCTGTATACTCGCCTATACCGCCAGGCTGACCAGTATCTGGCCACTGTCACTCTGCTTAATACGGAGTAAAAAACTCTTTTTTGTTTTTTTTGTTTTTAATATAAAAAATACAAATAATGCCAACACCCTTCGATCTCCATTCGTTTATTGTTCTCTATTCTAAAGCAAGTTCACAACACTTGAAACATCAAACAGATGAGTGTTTTACTCATTGTACTTTTTTTTCATTCTTCTCACACTTTACACCACTAGCATTTCAGATCCTGGCCCTAATTTAGGAATCTCTAAGCTGGGTTTTTCAAAGTTTTTAACAAAGATTGAAACCCAATTCACAAAATCATATTTTTATAACAAAAAAGTTTTCAAGAAAATTACTTGGTAATGAGGAAATGTGGTTATTAGCTATAACGCTAGTTAAATTTTTTCATATTTCATCTTCATTTTGCAATTTACAGGCTAAACCCACTTTTATTTTAGCCAAAATTGAACTGGGATATTAGGTATTCTACCAAAGATTGAAATCCAACTCAGTTTAGTCTGTTCAAGTTTTCCCCATTATCTTTCTTGAAAATGGGGAAAAGTGTGTTCTTGCCAAGACTATAAAATCCTAATCAGATTTGAAATTTCATCTTAATTTAGCATTTTCAGTGTCTGTTGAATGTGTTTTCAACCATTTTAAAAGATGACACAGTTATTGTTCTTAGTTGTGTTTGCTGAGGCATTTGTAGCATTTCTTCTAATGGTGAAAATTGGGCCACTGAGAGAGCTAGTGATGAATGGTATAGATCAAGTGAAGATGAGAAAAGGAACTGTTTTGACAATTGCTGGTACAATGTCTGTGATTCTATTCTCAAATTGGATTAGTATTGTTAAAATCCAGAATAAGGGTGCTAAGATTGGTACAATGACACCAATGGATCAGGTTCTTTGGAGGACTCATTTGCTGGAGGCTTCTCTAATGGGTACAATGTTATCTCTCTCATGTTTTTCATGTTCATATTAGCATATAATCAAAACTTGCCTCGTACTAGTTTAGTTTATAGTATTTTATCATGATAAAAAGCTTAACTTTATTGGCTATGGAGTTCTGTTTTCAGGGAATATTTATAAGTATGTGGTTTAAACACTATTCTTTACATATATCGATGGTTGTTTAGAGATTTATATATATAATTCCTAAATTTGGTATGCATAAAGGAAGACTACCACCTACTGTAAGCAAACATCAAAAACAATAAAGGATAAGACTAGAGAATTGTAGTTTCCAATTGTCTTAACTATAGGCAGGAATTTGGGCCAATTTACTTATAACGGGGTCTGGTGTATGTTTATATATATAATGGGTGTGGAATAATCAAATTTATCTAAGTCAAAGTTGTCAAAGGCTAAAGGCACACAAAAGCGCTAAGGGTTCCTGGAGCCTTAGGCGCGAGGTGCGCTTCGAGGCGCGCTTCTCATGAATGTGAGACACACCATTCTTTATAAAAAATATATAACATTATAACCATGAATGTGAGTGCACCATTCTTTATAAAAATTATAAAAGATATATAACATGATCATAGTCCAAATATATACAAGCATTATTAAATATGTGGACTTGCCAATTGCCATGCATAGTTCTTCAGAATACAATGCTCCTACCAGATCTTACAATTCACTGTTCTTATGATTTTATATTAGTCTTATTTATTCATAGTCTGTTGATGACTCTGTTCTTGCTGCAGTTTATAAATATTTAACCTGTTTTTGGCAACTATTCTTACATTTAATTGCAGGATTTTCGCTGTATCTTGGTTTCTTAATTGATCGAATGCACTATCATCTCCGGAAACTAATTAATTTGAGAAAAAATGGTGGTTCATCGAAACAAGTAGAAAAACTAACCAAAGAAAAATTGCAGCTTCAAGAAAATGAACAAAAAGCAAAAGAAGAAATTACACAATTGCAGACAGAGATTTTAAAATTAGCAGAGAACTTACAGAAGATTAAATTGGAATCTAAAGAAAAAGATAAAAAAGTTGAAACTGCAGAAGCCCATGTTACTTCCCTTCAGAAACAATCTGCTGACTTGCTTCTTGAATACGACCGTCTTCTTGAAGAAAATCAATTTCTTCAGGACAAAGCTTTGGGTTACAGGGGTTGAAAAATATAACTTTATAGTTTATACCCAACCAATTGAAAATTTTGAGGTTCATTTCAGATTATCTGTTTGACCATTGTTGTCGACTTCTCTCTTTTTGACCCAGCTCATTTGTGCGTATCGTGATACCAATATGGGTGCTCATTTAATGTGTACTGTTTTCCCATGTTATTGGGGCTTTAGTAGACTAAAAACTGTGATCTTCTTCTATAGAAACCATTAATGTTGATCAATCTGGAAACATTTTGCAATTGGTTTTGATATAAATTTATAGTCTTCTTGGCATGACTGAGGATGCAAGTTTTACTATCTTTTTCCTATGTTTTTGCAGAGGTGGCAAATTGGCGGGTCGGGTCAAAACAGATGTATTTAGCAAGGGAATGCAGCTGCTCTGGTCCGGTTGGGTTACCCCGTAGCCTTTCTTTGTCCTATTTTGGAATAGCGAATGTGTTATATATGATTACAAAAACTATGTTATTACAAGTTTACAATAATCTTTTTTAATTTTTAATCCAAAGAAGTTCAGGGTTTGTAAGCGTTGAACATACACTTTGGGTGAATTTCACCACGTTTCCCTTTTTAACTGAACAGTTATTGTAACCGATTCTACCTATCAGTGATGAACCCGAACCCAAAGAATCTACTCATTTACAACTTTGAAATTGACGCATCTATTTTCATCTGATGATGTCATTTCAAGATTCAACATTTCCAAAATTTCCAAGATTTCTTGATATTGAAAATGGCTCTTATCTTCCATAAGAAATGCATGAAGCTTCCCATTTACTTCCACAAGACTATTACCAGGTACTTTCTTAGTCCCACTCCTTTTCATTACATTTCTCATGTCAGCTACTTCATTCCACTTCCTTGCTTTTGCATAGAAATTCGAAATTAAAGCATAAACCCCTGTGCTAGCATCCGGGTCCAACTCCAATATCTTTTTCGTCACCATTTCTCCAATCAAAAAATTACCATGGTTATGACATCCTGACAAGAGTGCAGCCCAAAAAGCTAACCCTGGTTCCGTTTTCATCGAATCAAGCAAATTATAAGCTTCCTCCATGTGTCCTCCACGGGCCAAAAGATCAGCCATACAAACATAATGCTTATTAGTTGGCTCAATTTTATATTTGCAAACCATGAGCTTGAACCATAATCTACCTTCTTCTACTAAACCTGCATGACCTAATGCTGACAACAAAGAAGCAAAAGTTGTTTGGTCTGGTTCTGACTTTGCTTCTAACATCTTGTGGAACACCGATAGAGCTTCATGCCCATGCCCATGAATCCCATAACTAGAAATCATCGTGTTCCACAAGATTGAGTCTTTAAGGGTTATTTTATTATACAGATTATGTGCGTAAGGAAGGGAACCACATTTTGAGTACGCGTCAATCAAAGCTGTACCTAGATTTTGATTTAAAACCAGCATTTTAATGACATATCCATGTAGTGATTTCGTAAGTTTCAAAGACCCAATTTGAGAACAAGCTAAAAGTGCACCAACAATGGAAGCCATATCTGGTTTAAATCCTAAGATTTGCATCTCTACTAATAAGTCAAATGCGTTACTAGCTAACCCATTTTGAGCATAGCCAGAAATCAAAGTACTCCAAGCAACTACATTCTTGTAGTCCATTGATCTGAAAACTCGAGACGCAAGCTCCAAGTTTCCAGTTTTTGCATGCATGTCTATGAGACTCGATGTAACTACTACATCCATGTAAAAGACATGTCTTCTAATTAAATAGCCATGAACAGAAAGACCTATTTTTGTAACTTTAACATTGGCACAAGCTTGAATCAAACCCAAAATCGCAATTCTATCTCCTTCCATGCCTTCCCTTTGCATAAGCCGATACACATCTATAGCTTCTTCACCTCTACCACTTTGCGCAAACCCTGTTATCATCGTAGTCCATAAAACCACGTCTCTTTTCCGCATTTTCTCAAACACTCTCATTGCTTCATTCATTTTCCCACACTTTGCATACAAGTTCAACAGGGCTGACGCTACAAACACATCATCGTCGTACCCACAATCCATCACGTGCTTTCTAATCTCTTCGCCCATTTCCAAGTTCATCATGCTTGTGCAGGCCTTAAGTGCTGCTGTAAAAGTAGAGCTATCAGGTCTAATTCCGTCCAAATTTAATTCCTTATAAAGATTAATAACATCATTAGGACAATCTTTACGAGAGTAAGCGATTATTATCGCGTTCCAAACATCCACCCCTCTCTTAGGTATTTTATCGAACACCTTGTGTGCAAGTTCAGTAACCCCAGTTCTAGAATAAGATGATATAAGTTGAGCATTGCAATTTCCCCTGTTAATGTACCCTGAAGTTATTAGTAAGGCGTGGATCTTTGCAACGGATGTGGTGTCTTTACATGCTAGGAACAATGATTGGATGCTTTTTTGGGAAAACATATATATATGCTTTAAGATCAAGATTTCTAAATTTAATACGGGAACATGAACAAAAGAATTTACTTGCACTAAAAAGCTCTCAGGAATGACTATTGTAGGCACTGTAAGTTCTTAAACTTCAAAGTATAAGGGCTAAAATTGTATCATTTCAGTACTCTCCGGTCTCCCCAGTCTTCAACTAGAAAATTTTATAGCAAGCTGAACACAGAGCTTCGAAGGTCCATCAATGGCGGAAATAACCGAAACCATGGGAACTGAGTCGTCATCTCCATCGCAAGAAAACAAAAATACGAACTCAGAAATATCAAATTTCGACGATAAAACAATGCGAAATACAAAACCTGGATTGAAGCGTCTCATTCTAACCCTAACTGTTTTCTTGTCGTTCCTCTTAGGTATATATATTCATCTCTCTTTCTATAAATATACATAATTACCTATATATCGTATTGATACCCATGTAAATGCATATGTATTTTCCTACAGGATTGCCATCGTTGCTAAAATCGGTAGAGATCTATCGATCGCCGCTTCCGTTTAACGATATTGATTCACTATCGAATTCAATTGATTCAAACCCATTTCTATATCCGTGTAAATTTCATGCTGTGTTTGTTAATTTAGATCACAGTACTTCAAATGCTGAAAACCTAGGGTTACTAATTAGTAGACATATGTTACAGTTAACTGATAGTAATTCAGTTTGTGGCACTTGCGAAAATAATTACACAGTTTCCGTCAGTTTAGATTCTGGTAACGATTGTGTCGAATACGGAAATGTTGGTAAAGAAGGAGTGTGGAAATGCGGAGCTTTACGCGAGTTCGATTTTGATGAGAATGTGAAGAATGATGAGGTTTTTGATGAGCATCTGCGTGATATTGTCGGACGGAGTAGGGTTTATACTGTTGTGGTTGTAAATGGTGGTGGTGGGGATAGGGTTAGGGCGGTGGTGGGGAAGTATAGGCACAGTTGGATTGTTGGTAGGGTTTCGGAAGTGGATGTGGTGGCGAAGAAAGTGGCGGAGATGTTTGTGAAGATATTTGTGAGTGGTGCAAAAGAAGAAGGGAGTATTCAAGGGGAGTTTATGCCTGTTGGTGCTGATGGGAAAATTGTGCTTTCTTTCAATTTGTTGAATGCCGATCCGCGTGATTGGATATATGATTGGTATGAAGCTTTATAGTTTTATTGAACATTTGATATGACTTATATGCATCACATTGCTCTATTTTTAACATGGGTTAAAGTCACCAAAGTATGACGTATGTCCTATTAGTGTTCATTTTTGGTACTGTACTTTGTTTTGCTCTATATTGTACATTTGAAACATGTTATTAAGGTAAGTAATTGGTATCATATCAAGCGACTCAAATAAACAGTTTCAAAAGTACAATGACCTACATGAACATTTTCCTAAAGTACTTTTGGATTGCATGTTTTCAAATTAGCATACTGTATAGTGAATGACTCGAAAACTTATTCCCAGACTATATTAGAAAATTGTAAATGAATACTTTGTAACTGTAATACATACAGTTGCAGTTTCATAGTATAGATGTTTCTGTATTTTTTTGGTTACTCATTTATGAGGTCGTTCTGTCTGTAGGGATTTTAAGGAGGTAGATGAGAAACTTCTAGCCCCTATACTTGAAGCCTTGGGCCCTATAGCGAATATAAGTGTGGAAAGTCAGGTAATATATGAATTCCGATCATGGGGATGTTAGCAGAACTTATGTTGCTTTACAAGGATTGTGTTTCTGCAATTTATTATTTATATGAGATTTACGTCAATGCAGGTTCTGTATCATGCTCCAAAATCTTCATATTCTTATTGGGATGCTGAACAAGAGAGCCACATCTTTAGCACCGCGGATCTTCCGTTCTTTGTAAGTTGAAATGTAATTGTGATAGCTAGTACTTGTAAAATATTTATATAGTTCTCGTAGCAATTAAATGTTAAAATATTCTTGGAATCATCTGGTATTACATAATGAAAGAGTTCGGACCCATTTTTATTAGGGTAACCAGGGAAATCCCGTCTGAGTCAACTTTGTTGACCTGGAAGGCAAACCTGGGACTCCACAAATACCCTGCGAACCCGTGGAAATGGGCAAACCACCAGCCCTCCGTATTTCCGGATTATTGGGATGGGGTGGGTGGCCTAGCGTTCGAACTTGAGGCCTCATGCCGTCATTTGGAGAATCCCATTTTTTATTTATCTTTTCATGTTTGCTGAGACCTTGATGGTATTATTAGCTTTTTGATGTAGATGTAAGCATGTGTGCATGAGCAGTATTTCACTATTTTCATGTTTTCTATAATCTGTGGTGCAAGTATAATCTTTTAAGTGGCATTGTTTACTTGTTGTAGGTGAATTCAAATGAATGGCACCTGGATACTTCCATTGCAGCTGGTGGACGATCAAAGATTTTGCAATTCGTGGTGTATATTCTTTAACTCAATATCAGCTTAAATTTATGAGTTATGACTTTTGACTTATGACCATTTCTGAAGAAGTAAAGGAGCTAGGATACAATCATTATTTGCAGTAATCTTAAGTAATAATATGCCTATTTGAGTTGTTTTGTTGATCGGGAAAAGCTTAGGGTGCGTTTAGTTGAAGAAAAATGGGGGACTTTTCTAGAAAAAATTTCTAAGAAAAGTGAAAAATTCAAAAACGTGTTCAAAATGGGTATTTTCTAGAAAGGTTTTCCAAGAAAATAGAAAAACTACTTTTCCATGTTATAACTAGGAGTTGGAATACAAGGATTTTCACTTTTTCACTTTTTTCCTTTATAACAATCCCTCTACTTTCCTAAAATTTTCCAAAACCTTTTAAACTTAACTAGTTTTCCAAAATGAAAAATGCAATAACATTTGAACATATTTTTAACTTTTCTAGAGAATGAGAACTCTTTTCATTTTTTAGAAAATTAGAGATGGAAAATTGCGAAAAATTTTCAACAACTAAACACACCCTTAACCTCTCTAAGAAAAAATAATTAAATGTTTTTCTCTACCCAATGGAATGTGATTTTACCTAAAAAGAACTTGTTATTAATCGGATACTCGAAGCTCAAGGTCGTTTGATGATGATTTATGGATGCAATCAACTAAGTATATTCTTCAAAATACAGAATTCTCTGTGGTTGTTTTACTTTGATTATGTGGCTTTTTTAATGTTTGTAGTAGTTAACGTTGTAATTTTCTAATGTTGTGTGCATTTTTATGTCTTTGCGCTTCCAGATATATACCATCTGCCAATGAATGCCCACTCAGGTTACAGCTTCCGAAGGGAGAGATTTCCGTCACTAATGGCTTTATATCTCCAGTGAACTTCTGTCCCTATTAGAACATTTTATTTTCTTACCAATACATTCTAGGAATCTTGATTTCCTTATGTATTTTATAATCTATATTGCAGACATGGGGTGGTGTTGTAGTTTTGAATCCTCCTAAATGCTTGGAAAATGCAAATAGTGTGCACCCTCTCAGGCGTAAAGTTTCTTCTGAGGTTAAACTCTAATCTGCAATTATAATGTATAGATATAGGAACCTGATTCATTGAACGAAATCTATAAGATTCATTTGTCTTTGGATCGAACAAGTAAAAGATCTTATGTATAATTCAGGAGTTACGTATATTTCTAACAAGGATTGGTGTTAATGATCCTGAAACAGGAACTTAATCAGATTTTTAAAGTTTTCCTTGGGCAGCTTCGACAATTATTTGGTTTAAAATCCACTGGTTTCTACAAGGGTGCATCAGGAACATCTGTTCTGTTAGCCAGTGAACGAGGATTTACAGAATGGTAATTAACGACAATGATTGTTTTGCCTTTCTCTATCATTTATATTTTAAGCCACTTGGTTATAATTTCTTTATCTTTCTTTTTTTTTAATCTGTATATCTATAGCTGATCATAGTCTGGTTTGGGTGTGGGTACCGCAATAAATGTGTGTGTCCAACGGGCTGTTTAATGGGTGGTGATTTTTGGTATGGCTCAAATTGGGTTGGCTGACCCCGCCAATATATCTGAGTCATTTCTTTTCTTGAATTATAAATAATTAACTTCTTTAAATATGATTAAAAATACTTTTCTATTACAAGACTAATTTAATTCTGGAATTAAAACGATTTAGGAGGGTTTACGCATTTTGAATACAGTTTTGCCACGTCTAGGGATAATCATCATAAGGTTTCTCTTTTCATTATGTGTAGGGAACTAGATGCCTTGGCTCGGCAATATGCGTGTTATAATCTTCGTCAGTGTGGTACAACCCTCGGGTCACTTTCAAGATTGGTATGTTTTAGCTCTTGATACTATATGAACTTCCATCAAGCGTCTTGGTTGAAAGAAATAATAATAATGATTCTCTATGCAGGTCCAGTCACTACCAAGAATGATCATTAAGGATGAGATTGGGAAACAGGTGACTTTATAGGTTGCATTCTGTTATTGGTGATCTAAATTTCAAAGTTGGTAAAAAGTACCTAGATAAATGAACGGCACATGCGCATAATCCATGAGTGTTTATATAACATAATAAAAAATTTAGAATTTCTATATAGATTATTCCTTTATCGAAAAAAAACATTTCTAATTTCATCAAAGAAAAACATTCATAATCTCCTTATTTTTTTATTCTTCTTTTGTTTTTGTTCTTTTTTTTTTTCTATTGAATTTTAGAAAGGCAACCCTACAATCTATCACACATAGTATATACACATTGTCGTTAATGAGACTTGAACCCCCTCTTGATTGATGGATTACTCACATACTACTAGGCCAAAGGCCCTTACGTAACATTCTTAATCTTGTTTAGTAAAAGACACAATATATCATTAAAAATGCTGTACACGGTAGAAATGATATTAACCAATGTTTCTCTATGTTAATAATAAAGTCCTACCAAAAATAATCCACTCCTACCGGCCAATAAAACCTAATAATGTAATATAATCCATTACCAAATACCATGCCTATTATGTAGTTTTAACTTTTTACGTCAGATCTCATGCTATCTGAGCAAATTACTTATGTGGATGTCTTTCCTGTTTGAACAGGTCATGTTTTCTCTTGAGGCTGCTAAATTAGCTCAGGAAAATGCCTCACAAGGCATTTATGATGCTTCAGCGGGTATGTTGAATTGATAATAATATTACTTTATTCGCAGGTGTCCTTGTTAGCTACTGTTTGAAACTCGCTTTTTATGCGCTATGTTTGGCAGTTTCCTCGAGAGATGCTAGATCCTTGGCTGAGGACGCATTCTTTCACCCATCCGTAATGTCTGTCAGTTACTACTCATTCGAACACATGTTTGCTGTCTACTCGGTTAGTTTCTCTATCAAACTTTTGAGAATGTAAGGATTTTGTCTTGTTGGCCTATTTATCAACCAGTAGATGGGTAATCTTGGGGATTATTTTCAGACATGTTTTAATCTTTGGGGAGATGCTAAGCATTAGATCCTATATTTATCATTTATGGACTCCTTTCTGAATCATTAATTCGTTAGTTGTTTCCTAATTATTAGAGGTGACACTTTCGACACCATTTACATCAAATGGGTCAATTCGGTTTTTACTTTTATTCATTACATTTCAAAAGGGTAAATTAGAAAACTTGATTTAAGAGGTCACTAAATTGTTTACAAATGTTTGCAATCTATTTCCATTAATTTGAAATAAGTGGGGTAAGGTAAACCTTCGATAATATGTTTTTGTTGATAAAATTTACTATGTACTACACTAATGATAGATGAAGTTTGAAATATAGACAACTAGTATTGATGGGTCAGCCTGAACCAACCCATTTTGCATCTTTACTCATGCCACATCTACAAAGTATTGACCAGGTCAAGATCTAGTGCATAACATTTTTTTCTTCTTGACAGCCCTTCTTTCTGCCACTATCGCTACATGTGATTCTTGCGGTTGTGAGAGAGATCAAAAGATATAAACTAGAAAGCAGGAAATATGCAGCTTGGAAAGCTGTTACAAAACAGCATTCTGATTAGACTGAAATGAAAGTGAAGGCTAATGTACACACATGATTTAGCCAATTTAACTGCTGTATTCCAAAGTTTATTTTTCCCACTGTGAAACTTTAGTTTAGCTCTTGAGTATTGTTTAGTGGCTGCGTTAATTAGCAAGGGTTTTTTTTGTTTCTATATGTCCTGACATTTGAAAGGTACTTACAGATAGGACTATATGATGTGTTAGATTTTGTATTTCAGCTTAGAAGTTCAATCTCCAGTTAATTTCGTAGCAGTTAACTGGTTGTTCGTGTTAATACCCTTTTCAACCTCAAATTAATTTATAGTAGATAGTCATTCTTTAAAAATTATTCAGCGTGCCCAGTTTTAATATCAGGTGGCTTTGCTATCTGCATCATCTTAGTGTTGATAAACTTATTGGCTAGCTGGACCCAAGTCCATGAGACACTGTTTGCTAGTTTTGTTGTTTGGAAAGGCAGTTCTGAGAGGGTGGTGGTAGAGGGCTAGAGGGTGACGAAATGGGTACATTGGCTGGGTTGGTAACTATTCACAACTCGTGTGGATTAAAACAAATGAGTTTTAAGTGTGTTAAATACGCGTTGGGATGTCGCAAACACATGCATAGCGAAACTATAACTTTATCTTTCTAATTAGCATTTTCTTTTTCCTTCCCTTTCAAGAAGCCAAGTTGAGGAGTTTCATCTAGAATAAATTTGCTAGAAGCCTAGAATCCAAATAATTGGACCATAGACCAAAGATTTACTAAATTAGTACATGCCAATTTGATACCTACATTTCTGATATATCAATTAATGAGCTTTTAGTGTACCGTCATTTCCACATATGTAACAACATATGAATAACAGTACATCTATCAAAGTTTTGGACAAGAGCATATGGAAGTTCTTATTATGAATTTATGTATGAGTTTACGTAATTATTGTTCTTCGATAGAAGTCCAAAGAAGGGATTCGTTATAGCAGACTGCAAGTTGTTACCCGCTGATCTAAACAATGCCATGTCAAAACTGCTTCTTTGAAGAAACAGATACCTGCCACCTTCAACTCTTTCAAACCCACAGAGTTCAAGAAACTTGATCCCTTGTTCAAATATCCCAACTCGTTCCTGTTATTTCAATCATCATCAACAACAGTCTCAACACAATGAAAATTACAAACACGTCTTAAAAAGATACATACATGCCTCTGCTTTTTTCTCTCTACTTTATAACCTTTATAAAAAATGATTACGTATCAACGGTTGACTTAAAATGAGAATGAAAAAATTGAGTGACAATGGAGGAATAAATCATAGTCATCCATTTGGCAAAACTCAATTTTCCCTCCAAATTCTTTAAAATTAAATATCTCAAAAACGATTAGTCAAAAAATTATAAAAATTACACCATCAAAATTAGTTTTTTTCTCTTTGAAATTAAACATCTCACATGATATACTTTCGACGAACTCTTTTTTTTTTGTGGGTGTTGAAAACTGGTAAAACATGTGATAGTCGCTAGTAACACATGTGTTACCAACAACTATCACATGTGTTACTAGTTTTCAAAATCCACCACAAAAAAAGAGAAAAAAAAATTTCATCGAAAGTATGTCATTTGAAATTTCAAATTGAAGAGGAAAAAAAAGTTGATTTTTATGGTATAATTTTTATAATCTTTTGATTAGCTGTTTCTAAGATATTCAATTTTTAAAAATGTGGAGGTTTTGTTATCTTAATGAAAATTGATGATTAACATTGATTTTTCCATTCTCACAAAAATTCACATCCTCATTATAACTTAATTCTACGTATCAAATAATATAACTATTAAAGCTATACTACGGAAACAGTGATCTACGTTTTTTCTGTAAGTAATATGATCAAAGGAGGTAAGCATTATAAAATACTTCACATAACTTTCTGACCCGTTCGACCCGATTATACCGACCTTTTTTATACGTAGTTTTTTTTCTATTTTACTGATACCCTGTACCATTAATGAAATACAACCTGAATTGTCCGGTCCTCATGTTAAAATGGTTGAAATAGGCACTAATAGTTTTTTTCTTCAGATATTTTATAAGAAAGAGGTTACCTTAAAAGCTGGATTACTTAATCTGATCTTCCTGAATTTATCCTCATTGGGATCTCTAGCAACATTTCTGACATAAATTAGTAGAGTCTCAAAAGCTCTCCTCACTTTAATATCATCATCCTATATAGTCGAGAAAATTGATAGAAGTTTATTGAAGTAATAGATTCTGATCGAGTCATAGAACACCAAATTCTCCACTGCTTAAAATAAAAGTTAACCATACCTTAGTCGTTCGCCTGAGTGACCTTAAACAATCTCTCATAAGATCCACTTTTGTTGTTAAATCAACACCAACCCGTGTAGAAACAACGGGCAAGATCTCCTGATTTTCCATAATGAAAATTCATTGTCTAAGCTAAATCAAATTCACGTACAAATCTTAAACATCAAACCATGATACTTAAATTACCTTATTCACTTGCACCATAGGCACATCAGTCTTAACAGATGCATGATTTTGTGAATGCAATCCAAGCCTCTCCCTTCTTTCTAACTATACAATAAAAACATAACAGATTAAACATAGATTTTATATACTATTTCAACAATATGAAAAGCTGGAGTTATATATCATGAGAACTAGTAACCTTGTCGTGATGCAGCTTCTGTCGAATTCTTTCCCTCGCTTTATTTTCTTCCAGTTTCTCAGCTTTCCACAGAGCTATAAAGCTGTATAATGAAACAATTAAAGAAACATATGCGCAATGAATGAAATATAATGAGGCTTTCTAGAAGGAGACCGTTTTCTTTCATTTTCTTCTGCAACTTCCTTTGATTCTTGCACTTCTTTTCCTGCCCGAATTCTTTCCTTTACACAAGCAAAGATAGGTTCTAAGTTCAAACTAGAGAAGCAAATTTCAAGCCATTATTTTGCCAACAAGTTGAAACGGAAAAAAATTGATAAGTTATATAACTTGGCAAAAAAGGGGTGAAAGGTTTGAAAGATTTCTAACAACCTCTTATTTTTATTCAAATAATTTTTATAATTCGTTGAAACGTTCATAACCCATATATATTTTAAGAACAGTTAAACGATACCTTCTCTTTACCGTATTCCAACTTCTTATCTTCCTTGTTCCTTTCCCGTGTTTTGTCTCTGAAGTTAAGCACAAATAGAAGTTATAATAAAAGAAAAAAGAAATCAGTCATAAGTTCTAAAAGCCAAATGAACTGCATGTTTTCTGGATAACCTGATGAAGGGATACTATTGCTAACTCATAAAGAATTTACTAGGTATACAGAATTTAGAATTTTTCACTAAAAAGGACACAGAAGATACCTTAGGTTTTGTGCTTTTAGCTTTACTTCTTCTGACACGAAAGAAGACTCAAAATCCTCGATTTCGATTTTTACTGGAACCTGGCAGATCGAAACAAATTGTTCTTTCAAATTCCAACATAAATATAAATAAAAACCAAACAAGATACAAGTAACCATTATTTATGAATTCATAGAAGAAAACAACCATGAACCAATTATTATCAAAACGAATGAGACATACCGAGGGCACCTGATCAATTTCAGGGTCATCTTCATGATCCACAATCCAATTAATAGCATCCACCAAACTAGAGTTACCTTGACAAAAGAAACTTAATGCTCAGGATAACAACAAAATGCAATCATCTAAAATTTTGAATAAAAATGATTTTTTAGATTTCTATGCATTAAAATTAGACTTTTGACATATTTCTTTTTGAATAACCTTTTTCGACGTACTTGTTTGACTCATTAGAGAAAAAACTTACATTTACTTGACAATTTCATAAGTAAATGGGTCGAGATTGCCACCTAGCTCTACTCATAAATTAATTAAACACACATTGTTCAGTAAATTAGCACATTTTGTGCCATTAAAAAATAGACCACTCTCAAAAGTAAAACGTGACGATTCCTCCATCAAAAGATTGTCAATGGGCTAACCGGAATTAAGAAGCGCTCTCATTGCATGAGCCAATGGGAAACCCATTTCTTCAAGTTCATCAAGCAACTTTTTGTTTACTTCGGAAACATCCATTTCTTTCTCACAATACCCTTTTATTTTCTCCACAACAAATGTTGAAAATATGTTGATGATACATAAATATATGGATAACTGATTATGGGGAAACAACACGTTATTTAAATGTTAAATAAAAATGAAGAAAAGATATGATGACCTGCATTAAAAGATTAGTAGGATGCTGATTCTTTGCTTCACAACCAACCTTCTGCATCCATGGTTTCATACTCTCAATCTTCCCAGTCTGCCTCCTTTCTCTTGATGGAATATCTCAATAGCCGAGCTCATGCTTTCCTTGATGCTTCACATACATATACACTACTTTGATTCATTTTTTAGTAACTATACGTTTCCTGAGGGGAAAATAATAAAAATAAAAATAAAAACAATAATAGTAATAAGTTTTATTTTGAGCGAATGGATTACATTATTATTAATAATTAGAATTGAATGAATGGGTGAACCTACTACTACCTCACGGCTCACACAATGTATCACTCATATCTACACATTGCTTTCTACTAAGCTTAAATTCACAACCAATAGGTTAAGGAGTATTTGATTGTCAATTTTTCTATCATTGAGTTGTTATTCGTGTATGAGTCAAGACATCATCAACATTGTATTGCGAACCTTACGCACTATTATTAAAATTTTAATTATAATTATTATATTTATTTGACCTCTTGTTACTTAAAAATCAATGACGTGACACCATTTTTTAATGACATGGCAACGTATTTAGATACCACTTCAATAAATGTGTCTGTTACTTGATGAACAACTCCTCGAATACATATATATCAATAGCGATTATTGAAAAGTTTGGTACAAATATTGGAATCAAATACGTGCAATAGAAAGGTCGATATATTTTGAAACATTTAATCCTTCTTATCTTATCTTAAATATGAGAATTATGTGTGACATCATCATCTTAATTTGAAATCTAATTAACCAATTAGAAGTCATAAATTAATTAAAATATTTTTTTTAAATTGAGTAAAATTAGGGATTTGATAATATCATAAATTATGATATTAAAAAATAAAACAAATAACTATTTTTAAGGATAAACATAGTAAACAAGATAATTAGTAAATAATACTACTAAGATTATCTAAATTATATACAATTAATTAATTAATATTTTTTATATTTATTAAAAACGTATATTCGAGAACAAAAGGAATCGGATAAAGAACCATCGTCCAATTTATGTAAAATTTATGTAGGTATGTAGCTTGTGTTTCAAGTTAATTAATAAGGTTTCAACGTTTTATGAGCATGTCTATGACGATTAATATAATATAATATGATTTATTAAAGCATCTATATTATATTAATTTTTATTCAACAAACTATATTAATATTACAATTTGTTTGTATTTTCATGAATGTATGGAGTAGATTTTAATTTAGGATGAAACAAGACATATTTTGTGCAGTAAGATAGATAAATATTTTCATTGTGATTAGAGGCTCTATTATTATAACTTTATGTAATGAATATTATTTTTAGGTAGTTTCATTTCAAAAACATAGTTTAAGAATCATCTAATAATAAGATTCAAGTGGAAGAAGATAAAACTTAATTAATGTTCAAATAAATAAAAGACGGTTATTTATTCAATATCAGTGTGTATAGCAAGTATTTTAAATACTCTATTATTTTTTGAAAAAAATTTTAACCCTTAAGATATATGATTATAATTAATTATTTACATTTATGTTAATAGTCTCATAGGTGATTACTATTTAACTTACAAAAAGTTTATGTTTAAAATCACCCTAAACTATATGCAACACACTTTCTTTTACTATTTGTCTTTTCTTTTCTCTTCATATTTTTGGTTGCGTAATGGTTTCTTTGAGGTTTTTAATAGTTTAATATTGTTTGTTATATGAAGTGCTTCGAATTTAAGATTACTAATCATATTTCACGAATTACACTTGCAATTATTTTAAAAAATGTTCAAATAATATTATTTTGTATGTTTTAAAATGACCCGTATATATACACGGGTGTAAAAACTAGTATTTATTATAAAAGAGTTATTTGTTCGAAAGTCCATATATTAATTTGCAAAGGAAAAAACACGTAGTTACCCCAATACGGCAACAGAAACCTTTTAGAAAATCTGGTACTAAAATATTTATGACTTCAGTTCAATTGTATTGATACAGTGGATTAGTGGAAGATGAGCTGTTAAACGAATACAACATAAGCACAACTCGACCCAACCCGATACTTAGTACTCAAATTACTAAATTACCCCTCAAATGCAAGGCATTGTGGAGGAGGGTTAGGGTACCTAGCCCTATCAGTACAATAATCATAGTTCATATACTTTTTTCTCACAGCCAGATATTGTTTCATTTGATGAGGATTTAATTGCCAATAATTCTTTTTGTTCCACCAATAATTTGAAGAATAACAGTCTTTGTTTGGATTATTGGTATTTGAACGACATCCATCCATAATTCCATATTAAAATCTTGAAAATGGGCCTGAAATGGTGCATTGTTCCAATTGGTTTTAGTTTTGCCTCCATCAGTGGCCCAATTTGATCCATCCCATAAGCTTACAACCACTTGCATTGCTCTGTGAGGGAACCCAATTACACTTGTGATCATGTCATTCTTGTATACCCTTATTGATATATCATCTATATAAAACCTGTCAAAAATATAAGATTATATAATCATGGGTTAATTGTGTATTTTTTTTTTAATGTTAGAAGGTTGAAATATAATTTCATGTAAAAATATAGTTTTAACTAATAAGAATATGATAATGATACTTTATATTGTTTCATTTTTTTTCTTTTTAATTAGGGGAGATTAGTGCTTACACAATTTGATGTTAATTCCATAGAATTTTATAGTAATGAAAATCCAGGGTTGGATCAAACCAGAGAAGAGTTCTTTGCTCTCTACCGCCTCGGCCATATGCAAATACATTTGTTTGTAAAACAATGTTTTAGCCCGGTCTGTTTCCTAAGAACTCAAAGTCTAACTCATCGTGGACGCCAACATTTGAATTCAGCTGCACTAAGTGTGATACGAAGTAAGTTAACAGTGAAAGATAATATGTGCAAAAAAGAGTAATTTCAAATAAATAAACTTGTAAGTTGTCAAGTGTTTCCTGAAACGTTGGAACCTTTTTAAAACTTAATCAAGCGTACAACATACTGATTTTTATTTTTCTTTGAAAATATATAACACTTGTAGTATTTTAAATAAGTAAAAAGTTGTACCAATGTAAGCTCCAACAATCATTTTCCCTCCCATCTTAAGTTTTAAAGCAAACGAGTTCCAATTTAACACTCTAACATCTAAATATTCATAATTTTTTAAAAAAATATGTTATTATAAGCATTTTATTAAATAACAATTAACTTACTTTCTTTATCACTAAACATGATCTCTTCAATACTTAAATGTGCAAATTTCATCATAATAGTTTATCTATCAGAAAAGTGGAAAATGAACTAATATTATACGGGTCACTATTATCTATAAATGTTATTTTACGCTGCATTGTACATGTTTTTTGCTTTCTTTTGAGGTAATTTTCTTGAAAATAACTTTTGGGCTTACCCACTGCCATTTTATTTTTTTTTGCTTTTTACCAATACATAATAATATAATATCATGGCCACCCCGTTTTCTCAATGTAAACAGCACTCTATTATCAACATCTTCCCTCGAAACCATTTTATTTTTCAAAGAAAAGCATATCATTTTAATCATACGACATTTGTAATCTTGAATTTGTTTAAGACACGCATTATGCGAATATTGTTGTCATGTTTGGCAATGTGGTATAGTAAATTTAGGTGGTTTGATGTCAAGTAACTTTTGTTTATTTTAATCATATATCTATATGTCTTTTTAGTTGTTTTATGTAATGGACTTAAAGGCCCACTGAAATAGCTTGTCCCCTTTGTTAACTACCTATATATGCTAAGTTTCAATGTTCATGAACTAATTCGAAAATTCTCATCATATATAGGATTAGAGATGACAATCGTATGGATATGAATATGATGTTCATAATCTCATATTTATTTCACATGTTATATTTGTTACATCATATCAAATGGTTTATCTCTCGTAACCCATACATACATATACATATATGATATATCCCATACTCAATTACCTCACCTCATCCAATATCCTTCCATCTTGATTCGTATCTAATAATCATTATTCAACTTTTGTAACGACAACATAAGATATCTGATGCAACATGACATTTGTTTTATCGTACTTTGTATGATTTTCTAAAGCGTCTTTAGCCTAGTAATATGTTTAAGATTTACTCCTCAAAGGAAAAAACATATATTAACTCATTTTGATACCAACTTTTAGAGCATGTAGTCAATTTATTGCCAAGTTGAATATGAGCCGTTAAATTTATTACAACTTATAAGCCCAACCCACATAACTAATCAAATTACTAAAATAACCTTCAATCTTCACCTACTACACTCTATAGGAGGGGTAGGGTACCTAGCTCTATCACTACAGTAGTCATATTTTATGTACTTCTTTTTACCATCTTCATAAGCTTTCAATTGTTGTGAATTCAACTGCCAATATTTTTCGGTGTTCCACCAATACTTATGAGAATAACAGTCAGCTTTCGGATGATTGGGTGGTGGGACGCACCCATCGATGTTAAAATCTTGAAAATGGGCTAGAAATGGTGCGTTGGAATAATTGGCCTTGGTCCGGCCCCCATCAGTGGCCCAATTAGACCCATCCCATAAACTCACAATCACTTGCATTGTATTGTTAGGGTATCTTACTCCTTTAATCATGTTGTTCTTGTATACCCTTATTGGTATGTCATCCACAAAAAACCTAAGGAAACAAATAATAATAGTCAGTACTTTATTTCGGGTTTATTATGATTTCAAAAGGTATATAGTTGCATCATTTAGTCACGTAACTATGTAGTCCCAAACTTTAGATCGTTGTATACCTCAACTGTTACATTAAAAAATTGGAACTGTCAGTTACTCAACTTTAGATCATTTAGTCACGGAACTAGGTGGTGATGCTAGAAATATTTAAGTGTTGCTGACTGTAAATCAAAGAATGAATTTATGTGTAATAAAATTAAAGGGTAAAAATGTAAATATTTGTTAGATTTTTACCCTTGGAATATATAACCAATGAAGTTACTAATGCAAACGTTGGAGGTTTTTCCTGTTCAGGTTATCAGGGGAGAGTGAGTATTTTTACGCAGATGTACGAGACCTAACCGAGATATCCTCGTGACCGTTTCTGACCCTTTTCCTGGCTACCCCAAGATGTACAGCTAGTGAGATTTGAATTTAAGACATCTTGTGAGAATATTAGAACATCAACTGCTAGACCGTTTTGGTGATGGTTATACACTAATGTGTGGAGTTGTTTAATGAAATTCACTAATATATGATTTTTTTTCCCTTCACAAATTGCTTAATGATTAAAAATATGTGTTGAATATATAGAGTTAGAAGTTATAAATTCCCTACTTAAAAACCTGACTTTACAAGAAGCAAAAGAACCAAAAAAGAAAAGAAAAGAGAAACAAGGGTTCTAAGTCAGTAATTTGATAGTATACTTAGAAACAATCTCACTTGTCTTATTGACTTTATTGTTCTCCAACATGTGATTGCAATTCAAAAGTCAATAATTGACTGGGTCTAGCCAACTTAAAGTCAAAATTATCTTCCTTTTTCTAATTTTTAAACAACACTTAAAGTCATACATGATATGATATATGTATTTAATATTTATTTATTTTTTGACAAAAGAAGATAGATATAAGAGCGTACACAACTTGATGTTGGTTCCACAAGAATTTGTAGTAATGGAAATCAGCACTAGGATCAAACCAAAGAACAGATTTTTGTTCTCTACCACCAACACCATTTGTGAATACGTTTGTTTGTAATGTGATCGGTTTCCCCGGTCTATCTCCCAAGAACTCAAAGTCCAACTCGTCATGTACTGTCGTATTTAAAAGCAACTGCATCAAAAGATTAAACCAAGAACAAATATGATGAGAAACACATCAATCAATTTAATAAATGGAGAAAAGAATCAAGGTTGAGAATTCATAATGCTTATTAATAAATTATTAGTGTCGATTTCTTTTCCATTAAGTTGTAAAGCACGCCTTTGTTTAAATCTCCATATAGATTTATTTATGAAAATCCTGGAATTTTAATGACTATCATTGAACCAAGTTATAAGCTCAAACTAATCATTTTCGCTAGTACTTATTAAGGCAAACTATTTTGATGCATGTAAAGTCTTTTAAACTACTTTGATGCACGTAAAATACTAGATAAATAAAAACTTTAACAAACAAGTTTTAAGTATCCGTTAGTACATAAAAAGCGGTAACAATGCCACCGGAATCCTTTCCGGGTATCTTAATCTTCATTTGAAAAAACCCTGATTCATAAAATGCTTTTGACGCGAATCCAGCACCTATAAATAGATTTAAAATTACACATTGAAATTAGATTAAGCTATATGTATGCATGTATTGCAGGCATTACGAAGTTAAAACATGCTTAAGTTTTGTACAAATTTTGTTTCGAAAAAATAATATATTTTCAAGAAAAAGAACCTGAAGATTTATCCAATAACAACTTAACTTCACGTCTTTGATTCAGAAATGAAACATGATGGTTTCCCCAAGTTACGTTATAATTCTCATCAAAGCTTGCATCTCTTGCTGCATCACATAACGAGTAAATGGTTCCAAACAAAGCTATTAACGTTGCCGCTATCATTTTTGAATAGAAACCCATTCGATCGGCACTGATAAACACCAAGAATAACTATAAACACTTCTTATCGTATACTAAGTTGTTAGTGTGTGCATGCTTTTAGTGTCTAGTAATTAACTACAAATGAATGAGATTATATAGGCCATAAGTGTATACACTCTCGTTATATTTTGACAAGTATATGGTTTTAACTTTTTTTCATGCCATAACATAATTATACCATGAGGGATGATCTCAGAAATTAATTTGCTGGTTAAAACTAAGGGGATGTCATGATTTTTGGTAAAAATTTTATCATAAATCATTTTCACTTTCTTTGCTGACTTAAATGTGAAAGATCGAAAATGACTATTTCACCTCTTTCATTTAATATTTTCATTTGGTAACTATAATATTATGTCAACTTTCATGATGAGAACAATTATACAATTAAATATGACCATATATAAAGATTTAAAATTTACTATAATTAACATTTAATTTTAATTTTTATAATAAATCAACATTATTTGTACATGTTTTTTAAGGATTACATTGGAGATTTATATTATTTAGTTTCTTATTTTTATGATATGAAGAGAAATATCGTTAAACCCATTTTCAACTACATTTTGCGGGCATCTCACTGGTCTAAATTGAAAGGGCCGCCGAGACGCTTAGAAGGGTAAAATTGCCTTTTGTACTATTCTTAATGGTACATTAATTTTTCCTTATTTTTGACATTTTTAACTATGTAATATATGCAAATATTGTTACAGTGTTCGGCAGTTTGGTATGCAAAATAAGTTAGGCACACAACTAGTAATCCACTTGAAGTATCATTTACGTATTTGAGTCTTACGCTTCTATGCATGTGGTCGATAATTTAGAAGAAATATCCCCAATGTATGTTCGAGAAAAGAAGTAGTGAAATACGAAATTATGTGGTGATCAAATCTTACCTTTAAGGGGATTATATTTCTTTAAATATAGAATGGTGTGATTTATTGGAATATAAAACAGAATTTCTCACGAAATCTCAATGTCCTAAAAGATCTTATCCCATAGAAGTAGGAAAAATACGATCCTTGAACAATATATGTGTTTATAGCTACGATAATACAATAGACACTTTCATATCAATACTAGTAGTTAATTTTAGAATAAGGGTGTGAAAAAAAAATATATTGATAACTAACGACGTTTACTAGTTCATACACCCTCTTCGAATATATTAAATGGAAGAAAATATTGATGTGGCGTAACTTAGTGGCACGTTAAAGAGAGTGTCCGCACATGATAAAACATACTTTCTCGCAATATCATGTCATATAAAACCAACTGAGTTACGCGTCTGATGACAATTCATAAAGATTGATTTTGGATCTCTAGGCTACCTCTTTGAGTTAAAGTCATGAAAACATCTATTTAATTGATTTTCAATTATAATACAATTTTCACTTATGACATTGTTATATTTTCTTGTGGTCAGAAAACCAAGTTTGAGTAAAATTTTATTTGTTTTTGACATATTTCGACAAATATTAACAATCCATAAACGTAGGATTCAATGTTCTAAACAACGGTATTATATATAGATTCCAACTAAAAGATTGTTTACCTACAAAATAAGTATGTGTTGTTTTTTTTTTTTTTCTAACTTTGAATTGCGACATGAAAAATGTATAAATGATGACAAAAGTTAACGGAATTTTTTTTTAATTTTTGAATATTAGAATTTTATTAAAAAGTAGCGAGAAGCTAGGAAAAAAAATAGAAATATTACAAAACAGAAAGAAACAATGGATTTTGCAGCCAGCTGTTTCAAGAAATATTAGTTTTCCTATTCCTATTTGTGTACCACAAGAAAGAAGTGCCAGTAATGTTGTCAAAGATCTCATTTTAGGTCATATGATGGCTGCTAGAAATTGAGTTGGTTTCGAAAGCTCCATAAGGTCCACAACACCACACCAAAGATAGCTTTTAGCATCAATTTCCTATCCTTTTGAATAAGCAACTGATCAATATACGCATATACATCCTGAAGAGATGAAGGAGTTGGGTAAGGCAATTCCAACCATGTGAAAACTTTAAGCCAAACATAGGTAGCATAAATACAAGTCCATAACGAGTGATGCAAAGTTTTTGGCGAAGACGAGCAATTGGGACAAATGATAGATTCAAGCTCGACACCTTTATTGCTTAGATTCCACCGAGTAGGAACACGATCACGGAGAGCACGCCATACGAATATGTTGGCTTTCTTCAGAATAAATCGACACCACCTAGTTGAGATGTAAGCGTCTGGAAGTAAATCATCATCTAAATGAATATATGTCATTTTAACAGTGAAAACATGATTGGAATCCAGAAGCCATACCCATTCATCTCTAGCCTCGGTAAGGATAATCGGATCAAGTAAAGTAGTTAGAGTACTTAACTGAATTGAGGTAGTACCACCTGAGATATCTTTCGGGTCCATATCCAATTTCATTCGTCATTCCACCTTTCATGAACCATACAATCTTGATTCACCTCTAAACGAAACAAGTGTGGGAATTGATGTTGAAGTGGAGTGTCGCCCATCCAATGGTCTTTCCAGAATTGAGTTGTTCTACCATCGTGGACATTCCTCTTTATAAGGTGGTGAGGAATGAATCCTTGGTCATTCATGGCGTTGATATCTTTCACAACTCTGGCGCGTACACCATTAACTTTCACCGAGCAATTACAAATAGATAAATCTCCATTAAGGTCGCGAATCACTTTTATGGTCATGACCTATAAAAGCAGTAGGCGTGTTCAAGAATCTCCAACGCCATTTTTGAATTAAGGCATGGCTGATCGATTCCAAGCTTCCGATATCAAGACCACCTTTAGCTTTGGAGGCTAAAGTGGAATTCCAAGCAATCCATGGGATTTTGTACGTATTTCCATTGTTACCCCAGAAAAACTGAGCTCGTATGGGTTTTAGGGTCTTGATGATACATTTTGGAAGTGGAAATAACGAAAGATAATACGTACCTAATGCCCCAAGAACCAGCAAATTAATTGACCACCAAATTGCTTATTATATTATACATTGAACCAAAATATTGCTTTTGTTTTTTTTTTATCCATCATCGGATATCATAAATAAGCATACAAAATTAAGTCGGTCACATGCTATGGCATAGGCAATCATCCTTAAAAGTATCCATTTAGACATTTGGTAAACTTAAATATATGAATGAAATATATTTTGGAGAAGTTGTATGAAAAACTGTGTATGGTAGGAGATGAACACTGTCAGATAAGAAGCTATAGTTAAAAAAAAAGCGGTTGCCGGAAAAAGAAAAAAACAATCCCTATAGAGGAAGATGTTACTTGAGAAGAAGCATTCGACATAGAGGAAGTTGTTACCCAAGAGGAGGATTTCACCGGAGAAGAAGCAATTGAGATGCATAAGAGTGGAGTCGCCATTTGAGAGCTAGAGATTGAAACTTTTCTAAATTTTGTATGGAATATGCCTTCCACGTGATATGTCTTATTTATACATCCTTTATTTAACCCAATCTCATTTCTCAGCTTTAGGACTCGGAGAAATTCTCCTTCACAATTTTCATTTCCTCACATTTCTCCACAACTAGCATGGAAATTAAAATAAAAAAGAGGTGATTTTCCGAGAGATTTCATTTCTCCGTGTTACGATTTCCTTGCCCAACCAAACAAAGGAAATTAGTTCATTTCCATTTGTCTTGTTTCATTTATATGTACCAAACATAACCTTTAGTTAAAGACCCACGTAAATTGACTTCATGGTATGGTCTCAAGAACAAAAAAATGTTTTTCCAGGTTAACTAGTTAGTTTTGTATTTGAACTCAAAAGTTATATTTAAGTAAAAATCATTAAACTATTATGACAAAACAACGAAGAAAATAATATTGTATCATGGTTGATTGTAATGAAAATAAATAGATGTTACAAAAACATCAATGACCAGTAATGTTGATCGGTTTACACGTTCTTCTCTAAGAACGTTACGTCGTTCTTAGAAGACAATGTTTAATCTAAATTAGCATTCCCTCAGTAGAGTGTCTGTCAATAATAAAAATCATGTCCATTATCTTTCAAAATACTCTTTTAAAACTAGCTATACTACGGTTAGAAGTTGTGTCTAAATTTTCATATTGAAAAGAAGAAGACCCACACCATCCATATACTTTTAAAATTACACATCATACAAATGATTGCTAGTATATTAAACACCTAACAACAATTAAATAATATGCTTAAAACTATGGTTAAGTTAAAAGTATAATTTAAAAAAAAGAACAAGGAGACAAACCAAATGACCTATAATCTATACAGATCAATTAAAAAGTTATTAATTTAATAATATGTTTTTCAATATACTAGCTAGAGCTTGTGATCGAGGATTGTGATAAAGATAGATGAATCAAACATGACCTAAAGCTAGTAACTGAAAATTGTTGTTGAGATACTATTTAAAAACTCCTTAAATAAATTTTTAATTTAGGAGATTTTGACGGGGAAAATATCAACAATCTCCACATATTTTTTGTTGTTAAATAAGACTTTTTAATTGTAAAAGGGTTGAGATTGATAGAAATAGAATCTCTAACCTCGTATAAGTTCTAAGAATTTGTTAAAATTACCTATTACAAATACACTCTAAATATCATGTGAAATATATAAATGTAAATAATTGGTGAATTGGCTCGTAAAAGGAAACAATAAGTCGATAACCAGTAGCTTAGCTTGTATACTTTTGTAACTTACGAAGTAAAATTTTATTTAGGTTCAATCTTAATTCATATTTTTATCAATCAATAATAATCATTTCTTTATATAATATTGCTTGACTAGTTGTAACGTAGTAATAACTCTTTTTAATACAAAATCAGTAACTAAATATTCATACGTAAATTGCGACGTTAAATGTTATATTTAAATGCACGCATGCAAAAGTATTTTAGATAATCGTGTCTAATTGTGTACTCAATTTCTTTTTAATCAAAATAACCGAAACCGGCTAATGCACCATCATCACAAGTGTGATATAAATTTATTAGAATATGTATTAATTTTGTGTGAAATAACTGAATAAGTGGTCTCAAAACTAATGAAAAATTATTATCTTGAGTAAAATACAAAATCAAGATAAAATAAAATAAGTTATTTAATGGTAAAGATACCTCACTCATTATCAATCGAGTTATGCGTCATTAACAAATCGAGTTACGCGCCATTGACAAATAAAATAAGTTATTATTATTATTAACTGTTAAAGAAACTTTAATTTCAACTCACAAAATCAAATTGACACTAAATCATATTGACAATGATAATCCGTAATCGGCTCAAACATCTTACATACTCACACTGAACATAATATGTAACAGACACAAATCGAGACTGAAGTTATACCATTTATTTTTAATTCCCTCTTAATTCTAGATTTCTCTTGTGATCTTTTATTTCATGTTTTTACTAACAACAAATTGTAGTTTCGAAATAATAATTCATAAGAAAGTTATCAACCCAATCTTATCAAATTCAAAATTAACCTAAATTAGTTTTTTATATGTTAAAACGTTAAATAACATTGTTACAAACTTATATTTTTCAAAAAAGAAATAATTCATGTATCTAACTTAATCTCTAATAACCCTTCTAGTACAATACCTTTCATATAATTTCTAGAATGATACTCGCGCAATGCCACGGTAGAAATAATGATGGTAGGTAACGATGGTGGTAGTGAACAACTAATAATTGTTTAATTGTTTTATATGTTTTGTATTGATTATTATCTTATTTTAGTATTTATACATTATATATTTATATATATATAATAACAAATAATAATAGATTATGAATTATGAATATGAAATACTTTCTTTAATGGAAATACTATAAATAAGGTAAGGGTAATTTAAATATTTTCTTGTGTTGAGATTAATTTTAAGATAATGATAAAGATATATTATATGTAATTAGATTAGATAGATTAGAGATTAATGATAAAAAAACATGTTATAACTTTAAAAAACATGTTTTCATATAATCAAATTAGTCAGGTTTCCACCTTTTAAAAACCTTTTATTTTCAGTTGTGATTTGATTAGTCACTAATCAAGGCAACAAAAAAAGTATAGTACCGGTTATATAGCTGTATGTATATGTATATATAGAGATATAAATATAGATATATAGATATAGAAGATATAAAACACAGAGTCAGAAAAAAGGGGGATAGTGAGAGCCGGCGGTTTCCCCGATAATTAACAAAAAGAAAAAAAACATTAATTCACATATTCCGACAACTTCTATTCCTTCCTCTTTCATCTTCTTCACACCTTCAACTGTGTGTGTGTTTTTTTTTTTTATATAAAATAAATCATATAATCATATATATGTTTGTAAAGCTTTATCACTAGCACAACAGTGTAGTACTGATATATTTGATTTAACTTGAGTTGGTTCCAGATTTGAATATTTGCTGAGATGAACTACAACTGTGATGAAAAGTAGGTGCTAATGCTACTATTTTTGTAGTTACTTATATTTATTGTGAGGTTATATGATTTATTATGTGTTGTTAGTTTTAGGAGAATGTAGTTAGGTTATGATAAATTTTGTGACTTTAATTTTTGATTTCATGACTTGTTTTATTAGCATTTTAGATTAGATGCAGTTGTTGATGAGTTTATATGATTTATGGTGAGTTTTGAGAAAAATGCAGACGGATTATGACGGTTTTTAGGTGATTTTTTAGGGCTTTGATTTTGCTTTGTTTCATTATTATTTTTTTATATTCTTAACATAGGGATTTGCACTAATATTGTAGAGATCCATTTGTTTTTAAGTTCTTATAGCTTCTTATGTGCTTTGAGAAAAATGCAGATAGATTGTGGCAGTTTTGTTGGTGTTTAGGGCATTGGATGAAGGATTTTGTTCGTTAACTTAAGGATTTTAGCTTGTACTGTATTATTTGAATTCTTTCGATACATTTGTTTGTGAGTTTATACGAGTTACTATGTGTTTTGGGGAAAATGTTAATGGAATGCGCCCACTTCTTTTGGTGTTTAACACATTGAAATGAAGGTTTTGTGAGTTGTAAGTTCGATTCTATGTTTGCTAACTTAGGGATTTTACTCTAGAATTATTAGTGCTTGATAATGTTATGAGATGCATTTGTTTGTGAAACTATATGATATCTTCTGTCTTGTGAGTAAAATGCTGAGAGACTATGCTTAATTTGTGCATTTAATACATTGAATTATTGAATTGGAGGATTTGTGACTTCTATTACACCTGATTTTATGAATTCTGTTTTTTGACTGTACTCTATTTATGCTATACTTGAAACAAATTAGATTAGCTTGCGAGGCTTGATTTTGGGCAAATATGGGGAAGTACTATGATTTGTTGCTTGCAAAGCGTGTTCTCAAAATATTCCATTAATCAAATCCAATGTTTGTTGATTATCTAACTTTTCTTTCATGTTGAATTTCAGCACTGAAATGTGGGATTGGCAAGGTGAAGAGTACGGTTTGCAAACAAGTAAGACTCCAAGTATTAACTTGATATATGTAAGTTTACGGTTATCAGTTTGTTGGTAGGCCGTTGACAGTTACTAATTTCTATCAGTTGCAATTGTTATAAGCAGATACTTCTAACAGCCTATGGAACAACGCAAATGAGAATCAAGATGATCTTTCTTACGTGTTTAACGAAACAACCCCTGCAAAGTCCTTTGAGGATTTGGCTTATCAAGCTACCATCGACGGTAATCATCTCTAAATTATAGAGCACAAATTTTGTTTTAGCGTTGGTATGAATTTCTGACATCTAATACAAGGATTTTCTTTTTATTTTTATTTTTGCAGAAAACATAAACAAAGAAACAGAGACATGTAGAGAAACGTATTCACAAGCAAAAAGACGTCGAATGCTGGATTTTGATAATGAAGTTGTGGATATTGATATAATGCCACTTTGTGAAGAGGACTTCTCTTCCATGTATCTAAAATCAAAGGTTTGTTAAACTTTCTCTTTACAAATAATTATTGCATGTTAACTATGAGATCAACCAGTCTCCTTAGGGAGAGCTTTACCTGTCCAAGTCTACTTGGCGGTGGGTTTGGTCCCCATGGAATAGTGGCCCACCAAAAGTGGTGTTGAAACCACAGCTAAAAAAAAGGATAATTATCAGCACATATTCAGATGTATACAGAACAGTCAAGACTTCAAGTGTAAGGTTATTGATACATGAGCTCTCTGTAGTTTTACAATATCAAAGTACAAACTTAGTGCCTTTGTTTATTTGCAGATTTGTTTTGTTCTCATATTGGTTATTATTATATCCTTCATTCCTTCTTATTTTCCTGTTATGGGATACATTTAGTTGCTGTAAACCGGTTACATGTTTGATGGTGCTTAACTATTTTCTTTGGTCTATGATTAGGAGAGGGAGGCATCCTTAAATGAAGCTTTATCTGATATGACTGAATGGGTCGCAGGATTCGCAGGTATGACTCTTTATAATAACATAACTGATTTGATATCAAAACGGGAAGTACCCCACAAATTTTCAGCAACAGTTGCAGAAATCCTTTTGTTACAGCTGGTCATTTTATGATGATCCTATATCACATAATCACTTTCAAAACATACGTCCAAACACTGTTATAATTGTTTCTTAAATACTTGTTGATAAGTTCTACAACAGTTTTCTAACATGTCTCAAAATTTGATAAGATTGCTATGTTAATTATGGCAACTATTGTATACATTCCCAGATGATACGTCTGCATCTGGATCTGGTTATGAGGGTCTAGATCAGTCTTCAGAGGGCTGGCTAGCCGACTGTCTATTAGATGATTCGGAGATGCAATTAAGCACTGGTGATATGTATGTATCTTTCAACTTCATGCTGATTTATCAACTTAACTATTAAAAGCATTGTCTTGATTACAATATGTTTAAAACAGGAATCCATCTGAATCCACTGCTGTTCAGATTGATATTACAGGTGCACAAAACATTTTTTTTTTCGTCAAAACGGCTAACCTGATTTTATTATTTCAAGATTTTCATTTAGTATTTTAACTTAGGGGCGACTGCAAATAAGCAGTTTGAGTAACAGGTCAAAACGGGTAACTTTTAGCACGGGTCAACGTGTATCACAGGTGAAATGGGCCGGGTTGGTGCCAACCTGCAAACGATTCTTACTCAGTAACTACAGCATTCTATCTATTATTTATATAACAGAAATTGACGTGTAAAATATGATGTACAATATCTTTATGTTTACCTTTTTGACCTGCTAGTCTCATTCAAGCCTTTTGCTTTGGAGTTAAATTTTTGGTTTTAACTTAACTCACTCGACCGGTTAGGTATAAATCGGTAAAAGTGTTAGATTCACCCATTTGTATATAATGCGGGAAAATTGCAACCTTGATTTGAACATCTCTCATTTTGTTTTTGTCTTCTATGCTCGTTATTCGGACCAATTACTTAGAGTCGAACAGTTCCCTATCTGCGAATGGGTGTGGTACTTTTCAAGAGGTCCCCACTCCTTCTCGTCAAAATATCACTTTTAAAGGTTTGTCTCATTTCTAAAGAATTCCAACTTTCCTTTTATGTATTAAATTTTGAATAAATACCATTTCTGGATAATTGATATTACATGGAATTTAGATGTGCGTGTACTATTCTATGATTAGGGCATCACCATTAAACTTAAAGAACTGGTTACCCCTACTCTCTTTCATGCCACATAGTTTCATACGAGATTCTTACTCTTGGATTAGAGTTTTGTAGCACACATTAAATCACAAAAGTTATATTACTTCAATGATATGTACAATAATACATTGATACATCTTTCTTATAAAACGATCTAGGAGGTGTTAGGCATCAAAAGTACACTTTGCGCGACTTTCGAACCATTTGTCCCATTTCCTTCTAAGCTAATTTGTCACATTTTGCATGTTGAAGATAACCCACATCGACCCATTCATTAATAAATTGGTCGACATTTTCACCTCTAGTTCTGCTCTTGTGACTCAACATGGTTACTCTTGGTTAATCGTATCTTCTTGTAATGTTTAGGTAAAAAGTCTTTCATTAAGACACCAACAAAAATGGCTTCATCGGTAGTCCTTCCATTCGCGTTTGTGAAACCATGTGGCATGGAAGGGGCCGTGACTTTAAAGGACATAAACCAGAAGATCCTCACTCCACCCCCATCAAAATCAAAGAAAAATCGAGAAGATCCTGCAAAATCATACCCTACTTCAGCTTTCTCAGGTAAACCTGTTGTTGGTAAAACCAAGATTCATACTGAAGGAGGCA
The DNA here is from genome assembly GCA_963921325.1 of Logfia minima. Lineage (NCBI taxonomy): Eukaryota > Viridiplantae > Streptophyta > Magnoliopsida > Asterales > Asteraceae > Logfia > Logfia minima. Next base: position 5,328,152 of record OY992766.1, on the reverse strand, counting down.
AAGGCAGCATTACAATTATGAGGACCAAAGGGTGATCAAGTAAGTAATTCTGAGTTCCTTTGGGAATCTTTTTTGTGGGTTGCTCCATTTTTTCATGGAGATACCTTTTTATATTAATTAAGGTGAAAAAATGAGCGAAAAAGAATGTAAAAAGGTAAAGAGAAACATTTAGTGGGGAAATGGAGTTGACGAATTATGTAAAGTATTTGTATCTTCATGGCAGATTCCTGTTATTTTGTCACCTTGAGTTGACTGGAATCTATTAGGATCTTTTTGTCTTAGAGATCCTTCTACCATCTTTTGTATTTACTATTTAGGAGTGAAATGATGTGTTCTTTATCATTGTAATCTGTATGTTATTATTGTTGCTTCTATCTTCATTTCCTATGGTTATATGGGCTTAACTCGTGCCTTCTTTTGGTGATGCTTACAATGAACAGGATTTTTGGATGTACGTCTATAGTGCATATAGTGTTATGAAACTTGCTATATTCAGTTTTGAGTACAAGAGATGATCTTGGTTTTCCTATTTAAGGTCAAATTGAAAGGTTTTGAGCGGTGTTTGAGGTTGTTTATTTTTTAGTGTTTATTCCTTCTAAAACAAACATATAAGTTGTTTTTGGAAGATTGTTTGAATTTCCTTATATATTTAAAAATAAATAAGTAGATAATCGCTTAAGTAGCCAATCCCAATCCCCCCTCTTAAAGTAGGTAAAAATGAGCGGTAAGAGACTGATTACTGAAATGTAACTAAAAGTACTTAACTATAATTTGGATCCAACTAACTAGACTAGTTAACTGTGGTTGATGATTGTATCCAAAATGGCTATTAATAGCTAGTCGAACCAAGGTGTTAGGACCTGGTCTTGGTTAAGACAACACCCCAGTAGTCTTGAATCTTGATCCTGGTAAGGACCTTGTGGACTAAATCCTCAAGTGGTTCATATTTTTAGGCTCCATGATTTGTTATGAATTGGTGTACTAAAAGAATGGGCCATAGTAGGACCATCTTTTGGATGGGTATTTTGGGATTCTTTCTATGCTAAAAGGTAAAAAATCAAAAGTGAAAAAGGTTCATTTTAATTGATGTCTCTTGTCTGTGTCATCGATGGTTGATTGATCAAAGGCTGTCTTAAAAGCTCATAATGACATTAAAAATTTAAGAACATAAGTACCCAAATTTGGTGCCATGCACAGTTTTTGGTGCAATGAAGTCCAAACTCTTATAGCAATTAGGGTCTTAAATTCAATTCGATTCTTGAAATGATGATTGCAGGGTGATCGTAGACCGTAGTACGTCTTATTCGATGCTTGGACATGTTTAAATGCGGTATTTGTTCAAATTTTGTTATTGGTGTTTTTGATCTTGGGATAAAATTGGAAAAGGGTTGTGAAAAAAGCCCTTGTTTGCGTATAAATGGTTATTTGATTTTTTATTTAATGAAAGTTCATAAAATCATATTGGTACGTTATTGGTGGTAAATGGTAATGCTAATCTAGTTCGTCCGACTAGCATATTTTGCAAATCTCTATCAACACCCGTAATAGTACATTAATAATTGTTAGGATAAGGATACCTTTAAAAGGACAATATTAGTCCTTTAAATTATAGAGGGAGTTAGTAAAAGGAATATTTGCACTGGTTTATTTGCAATTGTCACGACTCACGCCGGTTGAATTTTTATTCCTTTCTTTACTTAGAATTGAAAAGGTCACACTAATTTAATTATATTTTTCTGTTTAAGAAACAATTATTCTGCTTCTAGGATTCTGTTTGCACATAAATTTGACTCTAAAAAAATAGTAATGAACAAAGCTGGGTGTCCAATAAGGTCCACTCGCACCCTTTTGCTTTTGTTTCATGAAACCGGCATGCAAATCACTTATTGCGAACCTCCCCCACATCATTGCTATCCATCGCCATCAATCACTGTTAAAACTTTACACAAGTTATACACTTTTTACAGAGATGGGAATTCACTCTAAAATTTACATTTACTTTAAGTTCTCTAACTTTCTACACCGTCACATTTTAATAATACTCTACTAATCATCCGTTGTAGTGTACTAATTATCCGTTATAGTGTTTATTGTATAATATTTTAAAAACATAATTTATATTGTATATCAGTTTAACATATAATTGGTTTTGTATGATTAAAATGTGATGTTGTATAAATATTATTAAATCCTAACAAAATATTATAATATTTCAAATAAAATTTTAGCAGGTTATCAAGGATTTGGTAAAACTAATAAAAGTATAGTTAATTGTTTTGTTATGTATTTAATTTATATTTTTTACTATTTTATGTAATCATATTTAAAACTTGTTATTGTATGTATAAAATTTTACAATTTTGTATATTGTATGTGACGGGTGACCAGATAATCAAAAACCATCAGTTTCAATATATAGACATTTTTACCAAGTTCGATACATACAATAAATATTTTTTCAAGAGGAAAAAAACCAAATACCCACTTCTCCGGTTTCCAATTACATACAATATACAAAATTATAATGTTCAATACATACAATATCACTTTTAAAAAGTGATTACATTTATAATAAATGGCCTATAAATCGACTTTTACGCTAATAAGAACAACGAATCTGATTTCAGTGTGTATCAATTTTGATGTGTTAATACTCATCAATTAAATGGCCTATAATTTGTTGTTGACATAAATAAATGCATTCAATTACTATATAAGGAAAATACAAAATAAAACGAAAAATAGAGATAGCATGAAAAAGTTAGATTTCATTTTTGTACTAACTTTTTTAAAACTAAAAAATATCAAGAATTTCAACAATGAAGTGATTACACAAAGGACAACTAGCTCTTTTCACAAACAGCTCCCTTGAACAGAGTCTGCAAAATGTGTGACCACAGGGGATAAAAGCTGCGCCCTTATGTCTTACCATGCACACGCAACAGTTATTGTACTTATTTTCACCACCACCACCGTCTTCCACTGCCACGTCATCCACCTCTTCCTCCTCATCATCTACCAGATAACTAGATCCATCAAATTCCAGTAACGACATTAACGACATCCTCACCGCCTCCGGTCCTCCGTTACTGTCTCCTCCACCACCGCCGCCGCGACTCCGAACTTCCTCCGTCAACGTTCGCTCCATTTCCTCCACCGGCGTCTCAGTACGTACACTTTCAGTTTGCGCATTCATAACATTACTAGTGTTAACGTTTCTTTCATTCACTGGCGGTGAATTCAACCGCCACGTCGACTCACCGGCGTTAACGACGGAATTAACCTCCGACGTACTGTTTCTCGTCGCCGTACGGTTAGTGTCACCGGTAACATGAACATGAGAAGCGAGTGTAGGAACGGCGGTCGTACAAACGTTTCCGGAGAGTTTTAACCGGATTTTCTGCCGGAGCATCTTCCACGTGTTCTTCGATTCCTTACCGTAAGTCGGATCATCACGAATTAGATCTAGTAACGTCCGATCATGAATTCTGTACGGCGGCGTTTGTTTAATCGATAGGATTCCGCCTAGGGTTATACTAGCTGTTGGCGCGTTCGTTTCTCCTCCGTAGTCGTACCGCCGGCTTTGGCCACCGCCGTCGTCGTCTTCCATTTCACAAACCGAAAGTGCCGCTACTAGTTCACTAGGTTTTAAGTGAAAATAGATCTGAAAGAGTGTAGACAATGGAGGTAATAAATATATACAGATATAAAGATATTATTATATATGGAGAAAATAGTGTGAAAATACAAGAAGAATATTACTTATATTGAGTGGTGAAGAAAAATGGAAGGATATATGGATTTTGTTTCTTTTTGTTAGTTTGTGCGTTGTGTTGAATATTTTGTCTGCTATTTTCTTCTCTTTACACTCACTGATTTACACACAGTTAACTAATAGAGAGAGAGTGAGAGAGAGAGAGGGAGGGACAATGAAGCGAGTGTTATGGAACGCGAGTTATTATGAAGAGGGAAGCAGCTCACTATCACGTCGATTGTTTATTGTAATATTTTTGGCAAATTGTACGAAAATTAAATACTTCAATTTTAGTGTGGTTTTCAATATAAGATTTCATATTTTTAAAGTGTACTTTTTTTTATAAGTATTGTGTATCACATTGTAAGGTAAAGTTTTATTGATATGATAACTTGTGTAGTTGCTTATATTTTGTTAAAAAGCAAAAAGTTGCTTATAGTTTCTAATTTGGGAAATAATGTTCGTATGATTCTTAAAAGTTTGATTTTTAGAACACATATTACACTTATCATATAAGTATATGTTTTGATTTAGACTTGAAGTCAAAATTGTTTTAGTCGGCTTGTTCACTGATTTTGAGTGCTCTGTAGAAAAGTAAAAATGAACTCTTAAACTCTTTTTAACATATAAAAAAAATTGGCCCCTAATGTTTTTAGGATTGAATCTAGACTGACCAAATAGAAAGCGTGAAAGGGCTGCCTTTCAAGCCAGCTGATCCGCTGAAAGTTTATGTTCCGTTTTACGTAAAGTGATATATGAATTAACATATATACCATATATATATTAGCTAAATTTCAAACCTTATTTTTTTTAGAATTCTGTGCAGTCATCCGCCCAGTACACTCTCAGAACCCACCATGGTTTTAGTTGATTTTGATATTGTTACAATTTGTAATGCTCGACTATAAGTTGTATACGAATATGGTATATGCAATTATGAATTTCAATACTTAGACATTTTATTAAATACTTATATATTATATTATCCTAATAAAAACAAAAATTACAACTACGTTGAACGACCAACATCCTCGTCTAATTTAATTTGATTAATAATAATAGAGGTGTGTGCAACAGGTGTATAAATTTGAACTCATTGTATGGATTAAGACTTTAGGAGGTTCCAAATCTGTCTTTATCTGATCTCATTTATTATTAAGCTGTTTATGTATATATAAAATTGGTAATGTGTTTAGGTTAAGTTATGGGTCACCGGTTCGATGTGATTTGTTAAGAGTAGTTCGGCCGTTTGACCCACTCTCTCATCCTATTATTTTTTGTATTTGCCACCTGAAATCAATGGTTTTGGTCTATTCTATTGTCTTATAACAAATATAAACAATCGCGTACACTTTTAGGAATCTTAGTCACTTTAAGGTGTATTTGGACAAACCGTTATCTATAAAACAAAGACGATTATGTAGTATATATACGGTTTATTGGATATTTTATTGATTAACGGTGTAAAGGTTTTGTGTCGTTAACCACACAAATGCTTTAATTATCTGATAGTTTTTGTTTTAATGACAAGGTGAATAGCTGAATATGATTCTAATTATCTACATTAAAGAATTAACTTTTAATTAACAGATATTGTAACTTCAAGTTCAGTAAAGGAACAAAATTCTTATAGATAAATGTAACTTTATACTATATTTCAGTTAATGATATGATATAGTAGGTGGATTTAGATGTCTTTTTTAATATATATATATATATATTATATATATATATAATATTTATATATATTAGAGATCAAGAGGGAAGTAAAAAAATTAGGGAAAGAGGGAAGCACATCTAAACTCTTAATTTCATCATAAATGAATTTTAAAAATTACAAATAATTTCAAAATTTTAACATTCATTACAAATGAATGTTAAAAATATTTATTTATGAAAAAATCAATGATTAAGATTTGTTTCCCTCCTTTCCAAAGATTTGAAGCTTCCTTATGAATCCTGTATCTGTATATATATATATATAATATAATATAGGTTCAGGTTCAAATGAGAACCAAATAAAATGTGAGAACCGCGAGAACTACTAAATTACACATTTTTTCACATGTGATGGACTTCATTCATATGTGAACATTCATGTACATTAGATTGATAAAGAAAAAGAAGCTAAAAACCCAAAAGCTACGTATTAAAACACATTTTACCGATTTGTTCACATTATGGTTCACTTGTGAACATGTATTTCTTATTTTGTGTTTTGAAATATAATTTTAGAGTTTTTTAGCTTTTTTTCTTTATAAATCAAATATACATGAATATTCACATATGAATAAGGTCAATAAAAAATGTATAATCACATATAATATATATATACAGTGATCTTGTAATGAAAATTCAATAGAGTTACTATTAGAGGTATTATTAAAGCGTTTTTAATGAAATATTTTTTTAGTTATCGAAGTCTTAAATACAATGTTAGAAATATTTTTCTAGTCATTGAAGTTTTAAATACAAATACAATGTTATAAGAGTTGTCGTTATTATTTCCTAATTAATTAAACATGATTTATCACCACTAACAAGAAAACAGTGATAAAACATCACTTATAAGTGGTATTCGTGTAGACATTGACAGTAAGAAGGGCATAGACCACCCCAAACAAAAGTTATTATCACGTATATTTAGGCATATGAATTTAGTTCATAAAATGCATTTTGGTCCACCCAAAATAATTAAACTCAAAATAATAAATATCCATCCTAATGTTATGTTTTTATCTTTGAAACAAAGCTCTACCTCGTATACAAGTTCATTAATAACTCCCTGACATCCGATTGTATCGTGATTGATTCAATTTTTTGCTTCATTTATTATTAAGTCACCATTAAGGATTGGATGATCGATTTAAAAATTCCTGTGGTGATATTCATTTGTAAAATATCTAACAACAAATTTATTAGCAGACTACAATTTATAACCTACACCTACTTGTTATTATTTTGTTTAACATTGGGTGTTGAAATTTATATACAATTTCTTAGTAGTTAATTGTTATTGTGCCCTTGTGTTGTGAACCAGATTTGCAAAAGTGTTCCTCTTAATAAACTAAATGATGACTTTATCTTTATAGTCTTTACTTAGAAACAAGTTGTTTAGACATTTAGAAAAAAATTCAGTTTTAGATGACTTCAATGTTAGCTAAATGATAGATAATGGTTATGTTTGACACGAAATTTTTAAGAGTTTTAACTTTTAATTTTTGAACAAAACACTCATATGAAAGTAAAAATTTTATTTGACATGTACAAATTTTATTTGACATGTACAAATTGTAGCTTCAAAATCGAATGAAAAGTTCAAAATCTTAAAACTATTAAAAGTAATTTTTCGTAAAAAGCTTCGAACCTAAAATTAAAAACATACCCGATATATATTTAGCCCTTAACTTTGCTACGCCACTACGTGTAAATCGACAATTAGTTATTCACCTCACCGGTATACATAAAATACTGCTGTTATTTACACATCTACTAAAGACTTTAGATATGTGTATTATTTTCCTAATTTAACAAGTATTATGTTAGTTTTCTACTAATTTCGGACCCTGACATTAATCAACATTTGCGGCAGGGGCAAATTAGGTAAATGCCATTGGTCGTATGTATCGATCCACGCCAATCATTTAAGGCACCGGTGTTCGAAGCCAAAGTTGAATTGCTGTCCATCATAAATTGATTTAAATCTCTAATCACTGACCAAAGTTATTCCTCGTATATAAAACAAATCAACACATTGTTTATTTGACTACTTATTTTCAAACAGCAAAGGGTATCCAAGTAAAAAGGCATGATAGCCAAATTGAATATACTTTCATTTTCTTCAATTACAATCTCAAAGGAACTGAAGAATATTAATTAGTTTAGATACCATGGTTTAAAAAGTATAAATAAGATATTATACTTTACTATTGCTATCATTCTTATTTATAACTTTGTTTTGTAAATATTATTTTGAAAGATAAACCTACAAACTATAACTAATGCAAATAGTACATCACACCCACATATATATACATATTTTTCATTAGACTTAACGTACAACCTAATAGTTTGATGTACATTTCCCATACTGCTAGACCAAATACCACTTAATGCTCGTTATGATATAGTACAGCCCCGGTAATTCCATTATATATTTCGTGACTGTTTTTATTAAAGTTCAACATATAATTCACTTATTTTCTTGAAAAAAATTACCTTTTATTTTTATCAGATATATCTATATCTATATACTACACTAAGGTCTGTTTGATTTATAACAAACAATAAGTGTAAGCATTTTGGTTTAATAATAGAGTGAAATGGAAGATGAATAAATTTTGAAACCCACCCCTCTCGATGGGTTTTGAGTATGTGTAAGTTTGTAGAATTGAAACTCAATTTGTTAAATCATTCAAATTAATCAACCGAACATGGGAATGAACTCATTCTCATACGTACTAACCAAATACACTCTTGTAATGCTTTTAGCCCTTTTGGTTTATGAGTGTGACTCCCATTACTTTTGTTTTTTTCCTCTAATAATACATTTACTTACTTTCATCTTCACTACACCTCAAGTAAACATATTACTCTAAAGTTGTGTTGCTCCAGGAAACCGAATGATAATCAATTACATTTTGAGGTTGAGATTCTTAGACACGGTTTTAGATACGAAAATGCAAGATTGTGGTGATCGTTTCAGTGAGGTAATTAACGGATATCTAGAAAATATCGACCCATTGTTCATGTTACTTTTAATCTTGGCTTCTCAAAGTGGTTTTTACATTTTCGGTACCAGAATTCTCTTGTGTTCTTTTAGCTCCCAAGGCAAGGTCGTTCATCTAATTAATACATATTAGGTGTTACGTAGTCTTGAATTTGTTATGTTTATAGACCTTCCAATCTAAACCCATTTCTTTGAAATCGGCCAATTGGGTCAATATGGGTCACTTTTTCTTACTTTTGGTTCAATATAAAGATCTGGAGTCACGCAACCATTTTTATTTAGAGTCGTTAGCTAACCAATATTCACCATACAAAGTTCGGTTAATGTCTATTCATATGATTTGCTAAGACATACACATGCATGGTATCATTGTGGTAAACTATCGAGGGCATAGCTCTCGTCTAAAGTCATATGCAGCAACAGTATCGTAACCGTTATGCTTTGGTATCTATATAATGTGAATACTCTTCTAACATCCGTTCTTCCTGTTATTGAAGAAAAAGAAAAAAAGATGACTCGTCGAGCAACATGTCAACCACTTCCTCCATTATTGGCCTATCCACTGGATCATATTCAATACACTGACAAACCAATTTTGATGAATGTTTCAATGGAACTTACATCAACATCAATTCTGGGATCAATTATATTTGAAGTTGTTCCTTGTGAAATTTTTCTTGACCTACAACCATTCAACATGTTTGTTACTATTTATTTCTCTCACATGTACATTATGTACTTCTAACATTCAAACAAATAGCAAAATACTTCCAAGAATAAAAAATGAAAGAACTGGAATAATCAAAATGCTTGTCGATTAATTAAACGGCTTCTTCAGCTAGAAGCTAATAGTTAGAAGTATGTTATAGGTTGGAAATGTCAGGTTACACTACGCATTGTATTAATATATGTTGAATAAGATTTCAAGACACAAAGCAAACACGAATCGAAAATAAGAACAAATATATAATCGAAACACAAGAATACACAAGATATTCCATCAACCGTTTAACTTTATTAATAACCAAGTTAAACCCTATGAATACACAAAAAAAATTTAAGTTTATGCCTCACCCCCTGAGGGGGTTCAACCCAAATCCCTTAGGAGTGTATAATTCCCCTCCTAATCGATTTCCACCTCCTCAAGTTTACTTACATCCCAAGTAAATTTAAGTCCTAAACTATACTAGTCCTAATCTAATCAACTTAATTAAGTTAAATATTATTGTCTCTAAGTAGTGCTAATATTCCTAACAGTCTCCACCTTATTAGTAATACCTTAATAAACTTGACATTAAATATCCTCGATCAATGCTTAACCTTGGATTAGACATCTTCTTTTCACCAACAACATTATCTTCAACACCCTCTCGATCAAGAACCCTCTTTACCATAATGTTTGCCCCCACCTCAATACCAAGGTGTAACCTTTCACATACAAGTTCAGATTTCCTTGATTGTCTCCCGTAAATGATCTCATTCAAGTCTCCATATAAGAATGTTTTCTTATCCTTGAACTTCCATTTACATCCAACCAATTTCTCAGAAGTTTGATTATTCATGGCATTCGTCAACTTATCTTTCTCCACAGAAGTTGCCACCTCACAAGTATTTTCCTCTTCAGCACAATCCACAGAAGTCACTGCCTCGTGAGTATCTTCCTCTTCTACATAATCTAAAGCGTAAGCTGCTACATCAATACTTGTTGTAAATCTTGCACGGTGCATCACTTGTCTCTTTTCTCCACCAAGTTGATAACTCCTCAAATCTCGAGGGTAACCTTGAGGTTCTTCATCCCTACCTTCTTGATCACCATTTTCTTCATGACAATTCACTGGTAGCTCCACCTAAAACGAAAAACCTTTCTTACCGCGTACCTCACGAAATCATGTTTCAATACCATGACCAAGTTGCTTACACCCAACTTGTGCATGACTTTCATTCCCCCGTACACCCGAAGTATTTCCCATCTTTCTTCTCCTTATTTTCCCTTGCCAGTTGATTTATCCCTTTTAGAAATAATAAGGTATCAACCTTTCAACAAGTCTTAACAAGCCGTGTTTTTTCCCTTGCCATGTCGCTACAAAATTGTATTAAACCCTTTAAGAATCCTAAAAGATCGATTTTCTATCAAGACTTGAAATCTTGCACCAAAAGTAAACAATTTCTTAAAACCGAGGAAATCTACACATTACTTGATCTACAAGCAACTATTAAGTATTGAACCCCAAGACATAGCAAAAACCGTTGAGGTCGACTTTCCTTACACCTCAAGGTAATCTATTTTTACCTTCAAACCCAAGAAACCGAAACTACCTTGAAAACCTTGAAATCAATATAACCCAAGAATCTGGAATCGATTTACTAAAGAAAAACCTCGAATCGATTTAACACAAGAAAAACCCTTGTAAAACTTCTTAAAGTTGAAACTTTGCTTCACCGCCTTATAATCCACCCGACAATAGCCAAACAATACCTAAAACGAAATTCAACACAAAAATCCTATATTTGAGCAACAACTTCGACAAGCTATATCTCCCAACTCGAACTTCTAATCCCAGATCCCTCCGGTCAGATCTTAGAACTATGTGTCTAGAAGCTACATTTCAAATTTCACGATGATCCAACGGTTAACAAACTTGCAGAGCCAATTCTCCCATGATTGCGCAGTAAACGATGAACGAAAACCGTTTTTTCGTTTCCCCGTTATTGAGTCCCTTCACGTTGTGTAATTCTTTCTTCTTGAACAAGGCTCTGATACCAATTGGAAATCTTAGCACATAAAGCAAACACGAATCAACAATAAGAACAAGTATATAATCGACACCCAATAACACACAATATATATTCCCTCAACCGTTTAACTTTAGTAATAACCAAGTTAAACCCTCTGATACCAATAAAGGTGAGGGGGTTCAAACCAATCCCCTTAGGAGTGTATAATTCTCCACCTAGTTGATTTCCATCTCCTCAAGTTTACTTACATTCTAAGTAAACTTAAATCCTAAGTTATACTAGTCCTAATCTAATTCAATTAATTAAGTTACATATTACTACCTCTAAGTATTTCTAATATTCCTAACAATATTGATCTATGTCAATTATATTTTTAGAACATATTGGGTTTGATTGTAATTGTTAAGTGTTAGGTCTTAAAGTAAGATCTTATTAAACTTGTTAACAGATTATGAATTATTCAAGACAATTTAATCAATACAGATTAAGTATCCAATATTTAATATAAAATTAATAACAATTCAAATTATATTAATCTTTAGGGAATTAAGAACAATATGGATTTCACACTGAATTGTCGAATGTAAACATATTTGATTTATGAACAATTCAATCTTAAAAACTCATGTACAGTTTCTATGAATCGCATAATATAATACAATGACGGTTAGGAAATACAATCCTACTGTATCTCTAACTAATAGATATTATACCTAACAACTATGAGTTTTATGGAAAAAAGATCAATTACAATATAATTCGAATTCTCCTAACTTATAAGATATCTTCTAGAGATAATGAAGATAGCATTTTACTAAAGGAATTGATGGAATTCTGTACCAATTTGAGTGATGAGGTTGCAAGGCAGAAAGAGATGTTAGAATCTCAGGGGAAGGAGAAATAAATGTTGAATGAGTTGGTGAGTGAATTGTTGAAGGAGAAGGAATTAGAAAAGAATAAATCAACTGCTGAAGCTTCTCATGATTTGGATGTTGAGGAACCATTCATCGTTGATGATGTAATGGAAGAGGAGAATGTGGCAAGTGCTATTCCAGTTACTACTGATGGTGCTGGAGTTAGTAATGTAAGAGAAAAAGATTCAGTTAGTGTTGTTCCAGTTAGTACTACAAGTGAAAAAGTTAATACTACTGGAGTTAGTGCTGCTGAGGTTAGTGCTGATGTTAATGCTGCAAAAGAGGATTTTGGTTTTAGTGTTGCTGGGCAAAATGAGATAGTTAGTATTGTGAGTGAAAAAGAAGAGGTTAGTTCTACTAAACCAAATGAATCAGTTTCTGATGTTCCATTGGATGATGAGATCACAACAATATTATTGAGGGTGTCAAAAAGCCCAAAGGAGAAAGAAAAGCCAAAAGCCAAGGGAATAAGCATCAATGAACCATCATCTACTGCCCCAATCATAAAAGAAAGTAAAATTAGTGCAAGAGACAAAGGTAAGGGTATTGCAGTTGAACAACCCAAGCCCATGTCAAGAAAAGAACAAATAAAAGCTTATGAAGAATTGGCTAGAAAAGTACGTGCAGAGTTTATAACTGAGTTTACTGAGGAAGAAAGAGAAATTCAATTGGAGAGATTGTTGTCTAAGAGAAGAACAAAGCTAGCAGCTGACCAGTATAAGCAGATGAAAGCAAAACCATTAACTAAGAATCAAGAAATAATGAGATATACTGATTTCTTAAGATCTGCTGGGTATCATGTGAAAAGATTGACTGCTATGGACATGGAGAAGTTAAAAGGTCTGTATGAGAGAGAAAAGATAAGAGTATCACAGATTGATGAGGAGAACAGAATGGTGAAAGAAAGGAAATTGAAAGGGATGAATGAACCTATGTCTGAGCCTATCAAACAGTTTGAAAGAAGAAAAAGGCGTGGTAAGGAAATAGGAAAGGATGAGGTTACAAAGTCTGAACAGAAAAAGGCAAAGGTTGATAAAAGGATTGAAACTGAAAGACAGAGAAAGGATGAGAAGGAGATAGTAGTGGTAGCAGAGATTTTTAAGCCCACACCTCTAAGCACTTAATATATTATCATAGACTGGTATCATATTATGAATGCTGACAGAGAGAAATATTACAAAATTATCAGAGCAGGAGATGCTATTGAAAAGCATAAAACATTTTTGTCTATGATTAAAACTTTTAACAGAAAAGATCTGGATCAGATGTGGAAAATTGCTAAAGCCAAATATGCTGATCAAAAGGACTATGATGATAACAAGCAGCTTTATGAGTACTTACAATAGTTGTATGAGCCTAATAAAGATATGTTGTTCTTTAAAAAACCTTTTTCGCCAGTCACTTATTGGCAATACTTTGATAACTATGGAGTTCATCATACACATCAACAAGATGGAGGGGTTGGATATTATTTTGTTGGAAATAGCTATCCATGGAATCCCAGTGTGCTCACGAGTATGTTGATGATTAAAGTACAAAACAACAATCAAGTATATGTTTCAAGGTTGGTAGAAGAGATTAGGTCATATACTAAGTGAGAAACTTAATACTGTTAGTAGTACAACATAAGTTAAGGGGGAGATTGTTGGGAATAAATATGTTTGTACTGTTTACGGAAGTTAGTACTGTGCTTAAAGTTTCTACTGTATGAAGAGTTTGTACTGCTTCAATGTTTGTACTGCATCAAAGTTTCTATTGTCTTCAAGAGTTAGTACGGTTATTAGAGTTTATGCTGTAATGAAGAGTTAATACTGTAAAGCTTCAAAGTTAATACTGTTCCAGTATTAATACTGCTTCATTAGTTAGTACTGTTTGTTTAAAGTTTGTACTGTTGCAATATTAGTACTGTTTACGTATATTGTATTTTTGTTAACAGATAAAGTTTATAGTTAGATTGTTTCCTAGTTTGAAGGAAATCTTGTTCATGACTCTATACTCATATAAATAGAGATCCTATAGAATAGAGAGAGGTACGTACAACTTCGAGGTGTAAATCCTAATACTTTTGTGTATTCGTATTATTGATATTAATAATATTGGAGCTTTTATCAATATATTATTCTATGAATTGTTCTTTGATTGTCAAGTACTATTCCTCAAGTTTCTTGATAGTTATTCAAAACTATAAGTCTTATTAAGATGACCGATCCTAACATATATCGTTGCTGATCACAATTACAAAGACAAATTTGTCATATATATTATATGAAACGAATAACATTTCAAGGGTCAAAAGTGTAAAATGAAAAAATTTAAGAGTCAAAAGTGTAGAATATAAGAACATATTTAATGGGTTCTCTTTGGTATGAGATTACATCCTTGTTTGTATTATATTCAACTTTGAAATTTGTGGACCCATTTTTCCGTACATATCCACTATGATTTAATTATTTGAGTAAAACACACGATTGTTATTGATATTATCATTTGAAATCACTTTGGAAAACAACTTGATTGGTCGTGAAATAGCATATTCGGTGAAGCAACATATTCATTGAAGTACAATTTTCAAGAATAATCATGTTAAGTTATAATTAATCAAACACTACACAATATGCTAAATGTACTAATAATGTTAAAGCTAATTGTCTATCGTAAAAGCAATGCGTACAAACTCTATCCTAAAAATAAGAACAATATTTTTAACTAAAGTAATCTTTTAACTTGATCATTTTCCGGTTCTCATCACTATTAACTACCACGGACCACCATCGCTAATAATCTACTAATTCAATATAATATAAAATTATGTGAAAACAAGATGATAGAATTATTTGTTAAAGAAGCCCAGTTAATACACTAAAAAACAAAGCCCTGTTTCACCATCTTCTGCATGCCCAGCCCACTACTACTAAAACAGTGACACACGACGAAATAGTCGAGCTTTCAAATGTAACAGTGACGAACGAACCTATACATTAACAAAGTCTTTAGAACAATCATATACGTATACGTACATATACATACACATGTATTTTTTTATTTATTAAAGCAACAAATAAAAACAGGTCACTCAATTGAACGTTTGCACGTTTATATTTTCTAGGGCATAATTCAAATTTAACTTGAATTGAAGCAATTTCACTGAAAGTAAGTTGCAAATTGTTAGTGAGAGCGTGTATAAGCTGGAAGTTATCGTAGAGCACTTCGTAATTCAGGTAATTCTCGCAGAAACCCTAGACTTTTGACATAATGTTATATGCTCCTTAAACCCTAGTTTGATAACAGTACGCTTTGTTGCTTATGGTTGATCAATAAATGTGAAATTTTATGTAATTGTAGTGGTGTATTAGCTCGTTTTGTTTCAATGCGTGCTTAATTGCCATGTGATTTTTCATACATATATTCTTTTCATAATACACATTCAAATTTATAACCGTCATTGATAGTTGAAGGTAGTTATATGGAATGGTGTGCACTAAGCAATTTCATGGAATTTGTAAATAGGGTTTTGGGTTTGTGAAGGGGAGTATGCAACTGAACTTTGATCCTGGGTTGGTAATCATTAATTGCTGGATTCGTTACGTAACTTATGTGGATTTGTGAATTAAATGATCAAGGGGTTAATGCTCTGTGTATAAATGCACACGTTTGCTCCATCTACGTACCATTTATTATATAGCATAGTTTTATACAATAATAGTCTCTGTTTATGTTTCTTTTTTTTGATTGAATGCATGCTTAATTGTACTACTGGTGGTATTATCTTTCCGTAGTCTAATCTGTTTTTTGAATTAACAATAGCAAGATACTTGCAGGGTCCCAAACTGGAAATGCGTTGATATACATGAGGATCATTGCTCTTAGTCAATGCTGAAGTTGATTCCATGGGAGGAGATATTGATGCCAGGCTTGGAATTTCATCTACATTTTCTTTGCAACAATCATCAGATCTTGAGAAAACTCAAGCTGAGCTTAGGTGAGAGTGCTTTCTTCTTTAAGTTATACGCTATATTGACTTCAATTCTTTTCTATTCTTTTCACGTCAATACGGACATGATACTGGACTGTTGTTATTGTAGGCAAACGTTCAATGCTGCTGAGGAATATAGAAGAGAATTAGAATATCTACAGAAAGTATGCTAAAATGATCGTCATAGTTTAATAGTGTTATTTATTTATTTATTATTTTCTTTTTAATAAATGTGTATAATTGACTGCTGTGTTTTAGGGTGGTAATCCGTTAGACTTGAAATATGGGAGTGTTGCGCCAGTTAGCGTTCAATCCACGTCACTGACAGATCAGGATCCGGAGCAGTTTGTAGCAAGGTTTATATCTACTTGTAGAAAGACAGTATTTAAATTTCTACTATTATAATCATTATTAATTATTAATATAATGAATTTTCCATTTATTCGATTTCCTATGTTATTATAGTGAAGCGAAAGGCAGCTTTTCTGTAACTGCTTCACCTCATGGAGATTCTGTTGGAAGTAGTGGTAGACTAGGGGGTCATTTAGTCCGTGAGCCTTATTATGCTGATAATCTTGTGCTACTTAATGGTGACAATAAGTTTCCTGAAGTTGAAAAGAGATATATTGTTCCGTTAGAACATTACTCTCAGTTGGATTCTGGTCAACATGCTAGGGCTGCAGGTGATTCTGCTGCACTAGAATTGCCCAAAAAATCATATAAACGTAGGATTAGGTCTCGACCAAACCGTGATGGTGCACGATCAAGTTTTTCTAGAGATGTCAAAGGATTGGTGGTTGCAAACAATGCTAGCATGACTACCAAGAATTTCGTTTCTAATATTTCTTTAGATTTAGACACGGAATTAGATGGTGCATTAGCTGTAGAAACTACCCCTTGCCAGGTCCTGGGCTCATCTCCTGCTATCTCAGATACAAATGGTTCACAAAAGCCTCGAAGGAATCAACATGATTCTACCAAGTATTTGGACTCCGAGTCATCATGCACTCAAAAGGGTCAAAGTTCAGATGTTAATAATGAGAATAAGTTGCCAACAAGTCCAAGAAATATAAAATGCAATGTAAAACTGGAACAAAATTTGGCATCAAATGAAGTATCAGATAAGGAAAGTGATAAATTGGTTGAAGAAAAGGAATGTAAGATATTCAACAATGCAAGTAGTAATTTTAATTCATTATATGTGGAAGAGTCCAAAAGATCAGAATCTGCCTTACAAAGTGGGTTAAAGAGTCTTGTCCTGGTAGAAGGCGTTGCTCCAGATGGTTCTACTTGCTCTGAAGAGGTAAGGAAACCCTGTGGTGAGCTTCAAGGTTCAGATGGTTCATCCATTGTGGAGTCTCTATTGTCTGTTAGGGGTTCTAATGATGTTTCTGAGCTGCCTGCATGCTCTCAGACAAACTTGAATTTGGCCACCAAGGAACATGAAGACTCTATCCTAAAAGAGGCTCATATTATAGAGGTTTTCTGTTTATGTTCAGTTTCATTTTTTAACCTAAGTATACGTACTTGCTTCACAAATGTGTCCTGTAACTGATTTGAGATGTTTTGCAAATAGGAGAAATTGAAGAGCTTAAGTGAACTATCTTTTAGCACATTGACACTGCATAATCAAATTTCACATTGGGATCTTGTTCTTGAGGAAATGTCATGGTTGGCTAATGACTTTGCACAGGTACGACTTGTTTTTTCTGATGCTTTTGTAAACTTCATTACATCCTTATAACGTATTATCTGATCGGAATACATAGTTACCCAATTACATATGCTTTTGTTTATTCCTTTGTTCATAAACAGGAGCGCCTTTGGAAGGTAACTGCAGCTGCTCAGATTTCTCGGAAAGTTGCTTTTGCTTCACAGATAAGATACCAGCAATGCATATCATTACAGAAGCAAAAAGAAGTAGCCCAAACCTTGGGTAGAGATGTCATGGAGTTTTGGCACACGATAGAGGTATTAATAAATTCTGAATTAATGCTGCAAACAGAAAATCAAGCATCATGTATGATCTGGTGATGGACCGAAAGACTATTTTCAATATTGATTATTTTTATTTATTGCTTTCTATTATATGTCTATCTTCTGTCACTATGCTGATAGTTGTCTAATATTAATATCTACTACAAGTTCTATTTTTGTGAAGTAAGAAATACTAAAGCTAATACTATTACATATGGTAGGTGAAATGCAAGGACTTGGAGTTTCAGTGTCTCATAACAGATTCTAAACAAGGGCTCCAGGGATATGCTATGAGATTCTTGGAGTATAATAACACTCATGCTCAGTGTATTACAACTCAAGTATCTTTGACTAATGATACGATATCTGATCTGGACATCATAGACATTGCATGGGATTTTAATTTGACAGAAGTATGGCCTACACTTCATACCTTTAAAATAACTAGTGGAATTGTTACTACACGACATTTAGTTTTTAAATTCTAATCTTTATTTGCTACACAATCTGTGTGTAAAGGATATTGTTCCTAGAAAGCAATGAGGCATGATGTTTAGCATATTCAGTTGACTCTATTTGATTTTTAAGATGTTCTAAATTGTTGTTTTGTATGCAGGAAAACCTTGTTTATGTGGTACCACCTGGTTCAATTGAGGCATACAGAAAATCTATTGAATCTTATTTGCTGCAGTGTGAGGTAAAACAGCTTTCATGAATGAGAGTGCAATCTGTCTTATGTTTGGTGCCAATACAGACCTGATTTTTCCCTTGCACGTTGTTTCAAGTTATTTGCTTTCTATGCCTGCCGAGAGTTATTCTGTGTACAAATAATGAAACAATTAGTCTATCTTCTATTGTATAAAAAAAGAGAGTCTTAGTCTCAATTGAACGTAATAAGCTTAACCTTTTGTTTGTAGTGGGTATTATTTGGTGTCTAGACTACATGTAATTACTTTTTGATGTTAATTGCAATATGGAAAGAGTGACGTGTCAAAAATAGAAAACCTCTGACACAAGGTTTGCTATGCATAAGTTATCTAGGAGGGTAAGGGAGATCGGAAACTGTGATGGGAAAACTCGAGCTTCCTCTGTCTCGCATTAATACCTTCATGACATCGTCATCTCTATACTGTTTCCTTTGTTTATTTATCTTATGGTGGTTGGGTCGTAGTATTTTCATTGTTACAAGTGTAAATATGTTAAACTTCTTGACAAGAAAATGTTTCAATTAAGGAAAGAGGGGACATGAAACATGGACAGCCTAAATGAAAGTAGAAACTTGAGCATGCTCCTTTCATTTGGCTAGCCTCATGATATTTATTCTCATTTTCAGAGAACCTGGAGTGATACAGAGGAAGAAGTGGATATATTTGGCTATGATGCTGTTGCAGGTATTGTCTAATTGGCATTAAAGTTTCTACTAGGGCCTAGAGGTGACAATTTTGACTCATTTAGTTAGAGTGAGTCTATTTGGGTGGTGTTATATCTAGTGACTAGCCAGTCTACTTGGGCTGTGTTATATCTCCGTTGGATCAAATGGGTCAAATCAAAATTCTAGCTAAAAGGGGAATGGGTCAAATGGGTTGAAAGTTGTTTAAAGTCTATTTTTGATGCACACCGTTGTTTTATATAAAGATTAAGGTTAGTATCCATTAATATTCTCTTTGTAATCATAGTTGACACATTAACTTTTTCTAAAGTTAAAGAAAGACAAAAAGTGTTCGCGGGTTGGCCGGACCCCGACCGATGCTAAAATGAACTTTTGTGACCCGTAACCCAATCCACCCACCTTGCCACCTGTAATTTCTACGAATTCTGTCAATTGCAAAGTCTAACTGTGTACCCTTTGGATCTCAATGCAATACACATGAAGATCATGATGGAGGAACAAGAGCATATTATTTCCCTGGAGCATTTGAAGGTAGCAAGGTGTTAACGGATTCCAAGAAGAGAAGGAAAAGCTTTAAATTATGTACTACGAGATCATATGAAATGGGAGCAGATTTGCCATTCATGCAATCTATTGAAACAAATGTGGCGGCTAAACCCTCTGCTTTAGGTGGGAAACGGTCTGACAGCAGTCTAGATGTTTCACCTCACACAAAATACGTCTATACTGCTTCCAGGCAAAGGGTCATACGTCCTGTTAATGCTCCAAACAAGACAGATGCATGTAGTGGTGATACTGATTCTCGTGAGGATGAGATAATTCGGGGAGCCCAGATGCCTAGTAATATGGAAGCCAGGTCAGTGGGTGACTTTGAAAAGCAGTTGCGGTTTGATTCAGTTGAAGTGTCCGACAGACCCAGAAAGAAAAAGAAAACTCAGCATCCGGTATGTAAATATTTACTAGTAGGGGTGTGCTAAATTTAGGTCTGGACCGACAAAACTGAAGAAACAAATGCGATAGGTTATTGTTGGTTCTTGATTTTGAATATTTTCGGTTTGTTTCTAGGACGTTTTAATATAATTTTTGTAGCTTGAAAAAAGTTGTTACTTATTTTAATATTCAAACTATAAAACCGCCACTTTGTATTACATCTACATTTGCTGTTGGAACTAGACCGATTTAGATTGCTGCTGTTATTCCACGATTTTTATTCTTGCGGTTTTGGTTCTATCTAGTTTTTTCCTGATGAACACCCTTAATTATTGGATTCCTTTAGCTTATTTTGCTGTCTATATGGATTTTAGTTTTGTTTTATGGTGTAGCAGGGATCCTTATACAACCACCGGTGGCAATATGATTCTAATTTTCAGAGTGACCAGGTAATTATCGGTTCTCTGAATAGTACTTTGTTGTAATGACTCATGACCTCTAGGTGACAAAGGTTATAGTTCCAGGCGATTATTGATCTAGCAATGTCATTGTATAAGCTTTAGAAAAGAAGTCAAAATGCCACTTTTAATATTAAAAAGACTGATGCATGATATCATTCTGTTTGGATTGACATGTAATATTATTTACATATTTCGTTGAACTGCAGAAGGATCATTCAGAAAGGAGACCAGATGCTCATCAATTAGATTCTAACGAAAGCAACGGTATATTTCTCAGACATGTCGGTCGTTAGATTCTAAAAATAATTTGTATGATTCCTCAATTACATCTTCCGTACCTTCTGTGAAGGTTCAAAAGCTCAACACAACCTGAAAAAACTGAAGATAAGACACTCCTTGGATGATCGTATCCCCTTGTCCCATTCAATCCCTTCTCCAGTGACTTCTCAGATGAGTAACTTGTCCAACCCAAAGAAGTTTATAGAATTACTTGTACGTGATGGCGTTAAAAAATCTAAAATTCGTAAGGTATTATAATGGATCGTTAAGCTTCTCAATTTCTTTGATATGTATTGCTCTTCTTCAAGTTTCTCTAACATGGCAGTTCCTGTGAAACTCCCTCAGATGTTGGCGGGGCAGACAGGCTCAGGAAGCTTATGGTCATTATCTGAAGATCAGGTAACCCTCTCTACAATCTCTGTTTACTCTATGTGCACTAGGGCTGCACTAAAATTAGTCCAAACCGAAGCACTGAACCTGAACAGAACCACTTTTTATTTCTTGGATTTTTTCATTAATTTTTCAATCTTTAAACGACATTGTATAATTATGTTTTTTAAACTATAAAATCTCAAAATTTTTAGTCGTAGGCTGAATCAGTTCTAAACAGAAGCTGGACAGTTATAAATCCGGTCTAAATTGGTCAAGTATTTGGATGATCCAGTTTTGTCAGATGGATCTCAGTTCCATCATTATAATTTATCAGTTTCGGTGTGGTCCAGTTTCATTCCAATGAACATCAGTAATTTTAATTATTTTTTTAAGTGGAGGCTTGATTATGGAAGAGGCACTGACAAACCTCTGTTTGCACTGCAGTTCCTTGTTGTGATGGTTCATGATATGGGTCCTAACTGGGAGCTAATAAGTGATGCTATTAGCAGCAGTTTGCAAGTCCAGGTAAATACCATGTTGGGAATATTTTGATTGGGATTTATTACCATGTGGTAAATGCTTCAACCCTTTCATATTGTGACTTCTCTTGTTATTGGTGGGGGAGATTGCCTAGAAAGGTAAAGTACAAAAATAGGCGGATTTCTATTTTAGGTAATAGACTTTGTTTTCAGCCATAAAAAGCATTGAACTTCTCAAAATATTTGACTCAAGGTAACCAACTTTTAAAAGGTTTTGACTTCTAGTTAATTCAACCTGGTTACCGGTCTAAAAGATGTGTAGGTCACGTGGACCATGTTGACTTTTTCATCTGACGTGGCACTGACATGACTTTGGTTAACTTGCAAGATTGACTTATACCAAAGTTTTTGAAAGTATGATGGTTTATATAGCTGAAAGTAATGTTCTCCTGAAAGAGGAATCTGCATAAAGTACGTTACCTTTTTAATGTAATTTCCCTTATTTAAATGGTAAATGGAAGTTGGTATGTGTTATGTTCTTTCTTGTATCCTGAATCTGTTCTGTGTAGCTGTCTTTTATTTACTAGTAGTGTGACTCTGTATGCCATAAGTTTTACTGTGTTGAACATGTACAGCTTATCTTTCGGAGTTCCAAAGACTGCAAAGAGCGCCACAAAATGCTAATGGACAGAAGCACTGGTGATGGAGCAGATAGTGCTGAGGATTCCGGGACATCTCAACCTTATCCATCTACTTTACGTGGCATCCCTGAGGCAATTGTTTTTTTCCCTTTGCTCAGTTTTCCTTTCTTTTCCGTTCAAATAAAAAAAACTCGAGAACACAGAGTAAGTTTTATTTCGAAATTTAGTGTAACTACCTATCATCAGCTAGATACTCGCTTCTTAAACAGGGAAGTGCAAGACAATTATTTCAACGGTTGCAAGGACCAATGGAAGAAGAAACTCTCAAATCTCACTTTGAGAAAATCATTATGATTGGGAAAAGCCAATACAATAGAAGGAAACAGGTGAGTTTCTTTCCTAGAATTCATTACTGTAATCCGTTTGTTGTTTGATTTTATATCTTTCCAGAATCACTTAAAAAGACAAAATAACAACATTCATTCCATGTGGAGGGAAGAAGTTGAAGAAATCAAATCATTTCTCTACAAAACTGAAAACCTTTTTCTCTGCTTCTTTCATCTTTTTCAAAATCAACATTCTATTTATACAATTCAGGCTACTAAATATAACCTGTTTGTTCTTTGATATTATATCTTTCCACGATGATTTTAGAAATTGTCCCAACAGATGCCACTTTTGAAAGACCATCTATCTTTTTTGTAGTTTCTACATTTCATGTACTAATGCATAAAAGAAGAAGTTATAAAGAGAGTCTAAATGATATACCATCTATCCTTTTTGTATTTTCTACACTTCGTGTACTAATGCATAAAAAGTAGAAGTTATAGAGAGAGTCTAAATAATATATCATTTCAAAAGGTGGGAGTCAACATATAGGTAATGAGAGTACTTATGCGTCAAACAAGTTTGCTTTCTGGTTTAAGTGTAGTTATATGTTATACCAATGTAATTCGGTTCTTTTCTATGTATGTATTCTTGTTGAAGAACGGTAATCAAGATCCAAAACAACTCCAACAGCCTCATAGTTCTCACAAACTTGCTCTTTCTCAAGTCTCCCCAAACAACCTCAATGGTGGGGCTGTCCTTACGTAAGTTGTTCACTTTATCTCGTATTTGTAGTTCCAATAGGTTCTGTGTACGTATTACAGGTGGCAGTTTTGATCCAGTTACTTATGAATGGGTTGGTTCTGGTTACTTTGCGTATATATCAGGACAAAGTGGTTAAAAGTCACCCGAAGTGCATTCTTAATGCATAAAACCTCCAAAATCATATTAATTTGATTAAGATTATTACTAAAAAAGTAACAATTTTCGTAACAATATGCAACACACTGATGATTTATATAAAGTTTTGGACAAGAAGTATTTTGTTTCAACCAACTTGACCCGTCCCACTATAGCCTATTACTCAACATGCCTTTCCCATTTCTAAGTTGCATGATCCAGTTACATCTCATGTGCTTTGTTCTGATTTTAGTTTCTCTGTTTGTGAGTTCCTTAAGTTCTCTTGCTTGAATTCCTAATTTTATTATTTGTCTATTTTCCAATTAAGTCCTGTCGACTTATATGATGCAACTGCATTCACCCTGGATGTAACCCCTGTCGGTTATCAAGGGTCTCACAATGGTGGGTTACCAACTTCGGATCAGGGCAACAACGCAACAATGCTCCCTGGCTCTAATTCAAGCTCTTTTCTACCGGGTTCTTCCAGTTTGTCTCTTGGCAATGGCTTCACATCTGCATTGGCTCCACTTAATCCTTCTATTAGGTAATGATGTGTTAATTGTGTATATCAGAGTAGAAGTGGTAATATTGAAACAATGCCTTACAAATGGGTTTATTTGGATTATGTTCAATCTCTAACGGGTCAAACGAGTTAAGCTAAAAAGTTTAAGTTGTAACTAAATAGGCTATTAATCAAACGATCTGATAGTTATTTTCATTAGTTCATTTTATAATAAGAACCATGTACTCTTAAAAGCTTCCACATAAGCATCTAAGCAAACGACACATAAGCACCTTATATTTTAATATTTTAATCTGAATTTTAAATTAAATTATTAAATAAATATGAAAAATAAACATTAGCACCGTAGTTAAAAACATAAAATTCAACAAATTAAACACCTTTGAACTATATCATTAAATAAAAGGAACATTATACTTGTTGAGACATAATTTTATTATATGGCTCGTGTATACCCACGGGTTTAAAAGCTAATAATAATAAATCTAATATAATGCTAGAATCCAAATGATGATGCCATCATTTAATTTAGATTATCTATTTAATTTTAGGTCTTTTAAATGTTACTACATTTGAAAAATAAAGTCTCTAACTCAATTATTCCGAAATAAAATCTTCAAACAAACCAACTTACTTTGAACTAGATTTCAAGTAACGGTAGGATGATCACATTAGATACAATTTATAGTGTGTAATAACGAAAAAACCCTCTGTGAAATATTATATAACTCTTACTAACAAAATACTACTATTGTTATTCTTGCAACCCTCTATAAAATACTATATAACTCTCTTAGAAATCAAATAGTACGATTCTTATTCTTGTTTTCGTAATAGGTAACCAAATTATCAACCAAATATTACGTGTGATAAAAGATTCATATACCTTTGCTTTATATTCAATTTACAAAATAATGGTACATGAGGACAAAAAAGTAAAACTAATTAATGAGTATTATAGTACGATTTATGAATAATTTAATTGATACTACAATCCATCTTAATGTTCAAACTTCAATTTTAAAGTTCACGGTGTATGTTTAAATCATATATGTTAACCTTAATAACTTCAAACTACTTCAATGCTAAAACATCGACCACAACTTGATATGTGTGTTGCACAGTGCAATATAAAATTAAACACTGATATTAATATTGTTGCTAGATAAAATGTAAAAGTTTACCACATACATCACATCGGATACGAATGAAAATCAAGATGACATTCAATGGCCTGTGTGTACTCACGAGTTTAAAAACTAACCAATTGACACACAGGATTTTAAAGCTCTCAATTTTAATAGATAATATTTTAATGATATTATAATTTTGTGAATTTGCATAATCATCAAAAAGATAATTTACAATTAATCTTTTCAATAATTTATAGAAATGAGTCTTACAATCGGATTAAATTGGATAACCTTAACTACAAAGATTTGAATATCACAATCGATATAAATTGAACAATCATAGTAGGCAAAAACTATGAATTGTTTATCAATAGTTATTTTAGTTTTAAAAGATTTGATATAAGACTTAATACTGGTCCGAAGGAAGAACGATTGACCTAGATTTGTTGGTGCTACATGTTGAATATTCAAATTAAAAACGTCGATTTCAATTCTTAATTTCAGGTATTAATATGTGATTACATTTATCATCTCCAAATCTTAATTAACCAATGGTGCTAAGATGATTATGAAATTTATACTCAATAATAGTTGATTTGAGAATTGAGACTATTGCTGGGACAAAAGAATCCAATGGATTGATATGTGAATCTTATTGTATTAGAAGAATAAAAAATATTAACAACTTGATGCATGACAGTTAAAGAGTTCTCTGTGAAAAAAATTAGTTTATTAATGCCATATTTACCTTAAGACTTAAACGGACCGTGTGTATACGGGTTTAAAAAACTAGTTTATTAATGAAGTGGAAACATGGATTAGGAATTGTTGTGGTTTACTCAATGTTACCCAACGCATTTGAACCACAATTAAAAATTACCCATTTTGATCCATTACCTGATGCAACCATTTTGCCACTGCTAAATACTGAAGTCTGCCTCTTTTTGCTGTACTTGTTGTACAGGGATGGAAAATATGTGATCCCTAGAACGGGCTCTTTACCAAAAGATGATCAACAAAGAATGCAACACTATAACCGTACGTTGTCTGGATCTCATTCAGGAATAAGTAGAGGCGTTCATGTACCCTTTGGGAATACTGTTAAGTCAGGGATGAATACCGGCATGACAGTGACAGGACCAGCCTTTCATGGGGTTGCTTCACCATCAACACTGAACCCCGTCAATATGCACTCTAGGGCTGGTGCAGGTCAACAAAGCTCAATCTTGAGGCCTCGTGATCCTATGCATTGGATGACGGTCAGTAATGAATTTTTTGAAGAACAATTATGTCTGTTATATGTACGGGTAAAATGTGCAGGTTGGATGGATTAGGTAACAGGTTAGAATGCGTACTTTGCAACTAGGGTCAAAACGAATCGCGTGGCCTCAAACACTTTATCCATCTTTTTTGACATTTATAATATAAATAGTTAAAGTATTGAAAGAAAAATTATATCACTGTAATAATCCAAAATTTCTTTAATGAAGTGAGTTATGCATTTGAATACATTTGAATTGATTTCTGGCATGATCTTTTAGAAAATTTTTATTAGACAACCCATTTGACCATGTGTAGTTAAATGGGTTAAAATTGCCATCTATGATTATATTACCGTATCAGACTGTCACAATATATTCTTATACTTCTAGCTCCGTTTTCTTAACATATTTGTGTTATAATTACAGCCCAACCACAACAGTGACCATCAAAAGCAAATGCCGCAAGTTTCTCAAGGTCAAAGCAGTCAAGGAGTTCCGCAGTTTGGAACTAACTGTACACCTCCAGCTTTTGGAATGCCGTTTGCCAAAGAGAGACTACTTCAGCAACAGCATGTACTGCAACACGAGCGATTTCCTACATCCAGTGCCATGACGCCACATGTACATCCACCAAAGTCTCAGCTTCCCGTTTCACCTTCACAGATACAATCACAGAAACATCTGTTGCATCCACCCCATGGAATTATGCTAAACCCTCAAACAGGTGACCACCAGATGCTGAAACCGCAAAGCCAATCACACCAGTTTCAGGAACTCCAGCAGAAGATTCAGGATAAACTTCAAAAGCAGAAGCTTGATAATGGCGACTACCAAAATCATATTCCATCATTGGTTGTCTCGTCAAGAACAATGTCACACCAAAAGTCGGTGGATATGCCTCAAGTGACATCTGCTCAAAAGATGGTATATAATCAGTTAGTAAATACCTCAGAGTCAACTACAAGTAAGCTGCAAGTGCCTCCAGTCTCTACCTCAAACAAATAGTGCACGGGCTAGCAGTGAGTCATTTTGAACCAGTAGTTCACTGGAGTATGGTTCATGGGTAATCTTTACCTGACAGCTGGCCTAATCTTGCCTGATATGATAGTGGTTCACGGTGGCTGCAGTCCAGCATTTGCAGTTTGTCTGCTAATTTAAGGTTGGATTGGAGCATGATAAATCTTTTTTAAGCGAGTCTGGAAGGGATCGTTCTGATTTGGCAGCCATTCGTGTGTAATAACAGTGTACAGGTTAGTTTCTTGATAATTTTCTTACGACACTACATGTGCACTACTTGAAATTCCACTTGTGGCACATTGTTGGTTTTGTAGTGGTTTGGAAGTCCTGGCTTTTGATCATCACCCTGATAGACTCTTTGCTCCTTTGGTTTTTAGGTATATATGTTGTGCATAGTGATTTTTTCTTTTCTGACAATCTATACCCAGCATGAACTGTCATTTAGTTTATATCATGTACATTATCCATTTCAGCAATGTGCACCTAGAGGTGGCGAAATGGGGTGGGTGAGTTAACTACTATTAATTTCATTTTAGAAAGTGTATCCTTGCTATTTGGTATCTTCGAAAGAAACTCACGCTTCTTTGAATGGGACATTACTACTAAAATCACCTTCACTTTTTTAGACATCATACATGCTAAAATATCAACCATATATTGCAGAATGTTCTTTAGTGCACTACTTGGTTTCATAAGAACCTTTGGAGGTTACTAATTGTTAACTTCTGACATTACCTTGCAGATGAAGCTCATAATTTCATCAGGTAATTAATATGGAAACAAGCAGAGGACTTGACAGCTGTAGAAGTGGCCATTAGCTGAAGTTATTTTTGGTAGAGCTAGCTTTTAGGTATTTTGTACAAAACAGTAGTGGCTGCTAGAGCCTAAGGGGGATTAAGGAAACTAGTGAGGTATTTGTACAGGAGTTCTTTCTCCCATAATGTTATGACTATCTAGTGTCTTTTTTCTTTTACGGGTTATTCCCCTTTTTGTTGTAAGCCGTTTTTCGTTATTAATGCAACTAGCCATAATCATTGGGAAATTTTTGTGAACTTTCACCTTGTTTAGAGTAGCCACAGATACTGTGAATAAAATGATCTTTGTGCAGTTCACGTAACTTATTAGATTGTTTTTGGCTATTTCATATAATTAATCGAGACGTTCTTTGTATTTGAAAAGTCTAAACTATTTCCAAGTTTGTAATACAATATTTGGAATGCCTTTGGCTCGTACTTTGAAACTTTTTAGCAATTGCATGTTTATGGCAGAATAGTTGGATTGACCGGTTTCCATTTTAGTTAACTTTTTTATACGACCAACAAAACCAAAATTGACACATTCGTACGAACATGGGTTGGAATTGCCACCTATAGGAAAACATGTTGAACATCTCTGTATTTTCACGAGAATTTGCAACGAAAAGTCAACCATGATGGTTAAAAGTTGTTAGTTTGTTATTAACTTGAAAGGGAAACGGAAGAAGGAAAAGGACAAAGAAAAGAGAATCAAGTTCCAAAATTGTTGTAGAGGAATCTACATGCCTTCCTGCTGAAACAGAACATGTTGCTGGAAATATCTCTCAGCAAAAGCTTTTCTGGTTCAACTTTGCCAATTTTTTCTATATAAAACGGCTGTTCCTCTTTATCCATACGATGATAACTGCGAGGATAGTAACGTTGAGCCCCTTCATACTTATCATACATGGAATCCTAGAAAAGATAGTCGCATTGTGGTTAGAGCTTCTGAACAGGTTGTATTGACAGGTTGGGTAACCAGTTAAAATGAGCTGTTGAACATATAAATAATAAATAAATGTGACACATTTAATTCATATATAGACAATCATGATAATATAGGTTGTATAATGTGAAAAACTTGTTAGAAGGTGAAACAAAAAAAAAAAAAAAAGGCTTAACGCGATGGTCCAAAGAGTTGAAGGGTATTGGAATCTTTCTAATTTTCAAGACTTTTTGATATAAAAAGTGGACCATTTTTGCGACAATTTTAGTATTTTTACAATTTCCTCTCCAAAACCTTAAGAGGATATGAATTAGATGCACTGCAGATGATACTTGAAGAAAAGTGACTACAAAAACTTGATTGGAGAATTGTATTTAAAAATACTATAGATTGACTTTTTTTAACCAACAAATTATGTTTATACTAGACGGATTGACGATTATTGTGTAACATCAATTTCCTTATAATCAGCGTTAAATGACAAATAATTCTTGTGTTGGCCTCTAAATACTCAATAACGACCTTCTTAACATGTTTTAATATACCTTCATGCATAAAATACCATCAATGTAGACCTTTTCTATTTCTATGTTTTAAAATTCCTTCTTAACAAGTTATCAAAGTTTAAGAAGTAGGTGCAGTATACATCCTCATAATGTAGGAAAACATGAATCACAAATGTGTATGTTATTGGCAAAACTCAAAAGTGAAATGACTAATAATTTTAATTTCTACTAACGACATCTTTAATAAATTCAAATTTAACCTTCATGATCAAAACTTTACCTAATCCGAGGGTACTAAACGAAAATTAAAACAGAACCAGAACAACCAAATCTGGAACCAATTTTACTACTTATCACTGCATAAAAGTTATAAATGTTGCACTAGCTTTTAAGTACAATTACATGTCGAACCAAAATACAAGTTACCGTCAGCTTACCACACGTTTACAACAGCTTATCCTATTTAGTAGTCATTGTCTTTTTCTTTATTTCTTTTTATCTTAAACAATAAGATCACTGCCCTGCACAATGTAAACTGTCTATTAACAAGCATTCACACTAGAAGATCCTAGAGAGTAAGTTCAAATGTCACAACCCAAGTACCAAATACCTCAGATAACCCTGCATAACAAAGAAATAAGTAACACAATGATTAGACAATACATTTTATATCTGACGTGATTTGTACACCACAAAAATTATTTTACATACCAAAACCACTGTTTTTGATGACTTTACGCTTAGTGGAATGTAAATGAAAGAAGTAAGTAACTTCAATGGGTCGAAAAATCGTCAAAAAGGGTGGTTGTGGGGTGTAAAGTAATTACCTAGGAGTACAAATCACTTACACACATGTGTTTGCATTATGTAAATAGCATGTAGGAGATAGATAGGGGGAGACCTTGAGTTTCAAATTTCATTCTTTGTGGCAGAAATGAACAATGCAAGAACAAGATCAACAGATTTTATCTCAAACAAGACATGAGTTTGAACTTCATCTGGCACCATGCAAAGTTGATTTGGGACGTCTTACCCAACAATCACGTCTTGCCTATTATTCCAACTTAAAACCGTTAGCATTATAATTATTCCAACAATTATGTCTTGCCTATAATTTGTAATATACTTGTGTGGGGTTTATTTAAAGGTGGAAATTTGACCCATTTGGTATAAAGGGGTTGACTCGGGTTGTGTTTTATTTATCTAACGGGTCATTCTGAATGTAAATCTAAACTATTGATTAAACATAAAACAGGCATATTTAATAAATAAAAAAGAAAAAATGATTAAGAATAATGAGGACGAGATATTGGAGAAGACAAACGCTCTTCACAAACAAGAATTCTAAATGAATATTAGAAAACACAGAGAAAGTAATTCGCATAAAAATTGTATGCCTTCAATAATATCCTCCATAGGTCTTATAAATAAGAGATTAAATAGCTGGTAAAAATAAGGATCATAATATATCTAGGAACCCATTGTAACCCAAGAAAGAAGGAAACTAATATCTCATACTTATCTAAATAATAATAAACCAATAGATATGAAAGAATGGAATTCAAATAGTAATCTGCTCTTTTAATTCTGTCCCACGTTAGTCTCCTCCACTTGAAAAGAACTCGTCCTCGAGTTGTCGGGATATAAAGGAACATCAGTAGCATGATAGTGTGATAAGTCAGCCACGTTGAAAGTATGAGAGATACCCATGGACGTAGGTAAATCAACCACATATGCATTATCATTGATCTTATGTATAATCTTGCGGGGACCATTTTTCTTGGGCTGCAACTTGTTATATTGGCCAACGGGAAATTGTTCACGTCGAAGGAAAACCATCTCCATATCTCCTACCTTGAAAATATTGACCTGTCGATGCTTGTGAGCGACATTTTTAAACCTCTGACTAGTTTCTTCCAAAAAAATTTCGAACCTCAACTTGAATAGCTTGTGAATCATTAGCCAATTTCGCTGCAACATAATTATAATCAGAAACTTTTGGCAATTTGACCAAATGAACAACATGTCGTGGTGGCTTTTGATATACCACAGAGAAAGGAGATGGAGATTTTCCGATAGAACTGTGGGTCTGGGGCAACGCATAGTCCCACTGTTTTTGTCGATCACCGCAGATACAACGAAGCAAATTACCAAATGTTCGGTTGACAACCTCAGTCTATCATCTGTTTGTGGATGTATCGTGCTACTATATTTTAAGAAGGTGTCAAACATACGCCCCAAAGTTATCCTGAAGTGACTTAGGAATCGCTTATCACGTTAAGACACAAGGACTTTGGCACTCCATGTAAACGAACTACTTCACGAAAGAAGAGCCGGGCCACATGTGAAGTATCATAAGTCTTCTTACACGTAATAAAATGCACCATCTTTAAAAACCTGTCAACAACAACAAATATGGAATCTACCCCGCGTTGAGTTCGGGGTAAACCGAGAATAAAATCCATTGACAGATCCTCCCATATAGCTTCGGGGACCGGGAGAGGGATATAAAGTTCAGTATTTTGAGCTTGTCCCTTCTATGTCTGGCAAGTGTGACACCACGAACTTCCTCATATCTCGCTTTAATTGAGGCGAATAATAGCAATCTTCTAATAATAAGCCAATAATGTCGCGTAATTTCTTTCGGATGATGTCTCAAAGTGATTTTGCTTTTGAAATGGGTTCTATCTCTTACACATCAGATGTTCATGTATGAGAACTAAGAATCTTATACGAATAAAGTAAGCAGTATATGCAGAAACTTGGATCAGTAGGCCAACCTTCACAAAAAGAGAAATCAATAATAACTTCGTCAAGTATTCGATTTTATAACTTGATTATTTCCTAGGCCGAGGCATTATAGGCATAACAGCTAATGTGTTCAGATTAAGATTTGTTTCTTCTTATAGTATTTGCCATTTGTTCTTTGGTTGATATCCTTCTTGCATAGGCGGAACTACGAGAGCATACGGAGTGAAGGAGGATTTATCACCATTTATCAACGAGAATATCGTGCGACGCGGTCTTCCCACTCCTCGATAGCGTTCCGAACAATGTTCTTGGACAACGTCCGATTCGCGACGCCATTTTTTATTTTTATTTTTAAATCCAAGGGTTAGTTTAGGTTTCAAAAAAAAAAAAATTAAGAAAAAACAACAAATGACTCATATTTTGACCCTTCTTCTTCTTTTATTTTTATTTTTCATTTTCATATCTATAAATACCACACTTCGAACACAATTCTAAACACATTAAGAGACTCATTTTCATCTTGAAACACACTTCAAAAACTCAATAATTCACTATAATTCACAATGTCGAACAACCATAATGGAACCCGTTTCCACAACAATTATCATCTTCAAACCCGTCAACCAACATGTTTGGTTTTGATAGTCCATACCATATTCAGCAAACACAAATCCCTTAAACAGAATACCATCAAATATTATACTATTAAACACCTAACATGTCGTCCAACCAATATAATGATTTCCTTAATGAGGCAAGCATCATAAAACTCCCAAGAACGAGTCACCCAACAACCCAACATGCAATAAGTCGAAGATTAGGTACTGGCATCAACCTCTCATAGAAATAGGTAAAAAAAGAAAGGCAAACAACCAGAGGTTGGACCATCACAACCTAAAGCAAAAAAGGTTTTTACCTACCGCAACATTTGGAAAACGGAGGGCGAACTCCAATTGACCCAAAGTTAGATTGCTGTTTTCGTAGATTCCAACCGATGAAATGCGCAATCCAGTGTCTTATTTTGGTATCTTGTCATGGAAGAGTACCATAGCCGCAACCCGCCATTTGAACGGACCAAAGAAAAGTTGTCTTTAAAATGGTCAAAAATCAATACCCCATGCCAAAAGTGGGGAGGTATTTAGAAGCAGCTTCAAACACATCAAAGAAGCAGGGAATATGCTAATAACTTTCGGTTGCGGGAGGAGGCTCAATATACGTAGGAATGTCTAAAACCTTTCGTACATTTTCAAGGTTGGAACTTTTTGAAGGACCATCAAAAGTGGTTAACTCCCGATCCTGTTGTCGTCGGAAGGCGGAACGGTGGACTTCGAAAACTAGGATTTAGACGAGGAACTGAAGGTTAACGACGAAAATCCAAATACCGCGCTATTTGGTGATGGTCGGTTTGAACGTACACGGGGAAAAGCAAGGAAATCAAAATTCCAAAAAATGTCTCCTGGTTTCGCCGCTTCCTCTCACGCTTCGTTGGATTACTCAATCACATCAACCTTTAGAGGCATCTGGTACGATAAACAAAGTTACTGGCTAACCTAGAACCTTGAAGTCGCGCTAACAATTTTGTCTGTACCAACAAACCACTTACTAGAAGAGGACAAATTCGTAATAGAAAGGGAAAAGGAAAAAGTTCGAGATAGTATGGGGTGAGGATTGGCAAACGCTTCAATGTATTTTATTTTTTTTAAGACTTGCAATATGTAATTTTTTTTTATTTTGAATGTGTTTCTTTTAATTAATTTATTTTTTTATTTATTTCACTTTATTAAATTATTTGAATTGTTTTAAAAAAAAATCAAAGGTCCATAACACTGTCCAGAATACTGAAAAATAGTTTCACCGCTCCCTGTGCTATGAAGGGACATGGGATGGTTATGGCCCCCCCAAAAGTTTGGGTAATATTGTTAATATTTTGTATTTTAGGGGTAATATTTTGTATGTTAGAGGCAATGTTTTAAAACACAGGTCGGGCCGGCCGGTTGAATCAGTCGGACGGCAACCTAAGAGGAAGACCGAGCGAACTATGAACGGTTTAACGAGCAAGTCAAACTCGATCAAACCTAGTCGAGTTTCCGATCGAACCGGGTTGACCCGGACCGGCTTTGACCGGGTTTTAATTCTTAAAAACTAGATCTGTAAAGGACTAAAGGTGTTAGGTGTGGGCTTTTAGTGTATTATCAATTCCCATTTCTTATTCCTCTATCCTAAGTTAGAACCCTAGATGCTTTATTAACCACCTTCACCCCGCCACCATCACGATCACACCCAAACTGCGGAGTTTCAGATCTTCCGCCGGTTAATGTCGGAGATCGAGCACGAATTTGTTGAAGCCGGTCAGCGCAACTAGCGGTTATCGGGTTTCTTTTATTCAGGTGGTGTTTGGTGCCAGATTTTAAGATTTAGGGAAGGAAATTTTCACTTATCGTATGATGGTTTGGTGGTTTTTTCAAGAATAGCAAACAACTACTGGTCATTTGATGGTTTGATGGCTTGGGCCAAAAACTTTTAGCTTGAGCCAAAAACCTTTTTGATGGGCTTGGGCTAATGAACAACCTCTAGGTTAATGCAATTTGCCTATCACATTCCTGGCTTGCGTAAATCTCCTGCAATTTGACAAAGCCGGTTGAACCGGTCGGTCTGACCGGACCCGAAGGTGTCACCGGATCAACCAAAAAACCGAGGTTTAAAACATTGGTTAGAGGTAATTGTCATGTTCCGGCCTATGTTGGCCCCCTCAATTTTTTGACCATCACTCTTATAACCTTAGCTATCTACTCTCCATCTAGGCTGCCTAGACTCCCTATATTTAGACAGTATTCGGTTGTACAACAATGCTACTTTCCCATGTTCCATACTTCCATATGATATCTTATAGAAACTTTCAGTAGTACTACTAAAATAATAAATTAGCCCAATAGTCATTTTCATTTAAGGCTCTTTAATTGGGTCTCTAGATTTTGTACATGCAATTCATCCATACATAAACGATTATCTCTAGATTTTAAGTCATTGTTTGATTTTAGAATGACCAAAAAAGATAACAACTAGAGTTACCAGCTGGCTTAATGAGACCAAAAGAAACCATCTTATAAACTTCAATAACATTGTCTATCATGATACAATTTTATCCATCTAAAATCCTTACAACAAAGAGGATCATTTTTGTGTTAGACCCTTTTCTTGTTACCTCCACTACTCTTTTGTCAATAATCAATACATCCAAGAAACATAAATAACTATAAGACTAAAAACACTCAATTTTCAATTACCTTCCCTTGTATGCTTTACACTTTTAAACCAATAACTATGGGAGCTACAACAACTGAAAAAGGTGTGCTTAAATTGGTGCATCCAGGTATGCACGTCGAGTATCACCGAAATTCAATAACAGCTGCTGAAATCATGAAGAAGAATCCAAGACACAGTATCACTCGCCCGGATTTCTTTAAGAATCCTGATATTGTGGTTCGTCCTGAATCCGTTATGGTTCCTGGACAAGTGTTTTACACCGTTCCAAACAAGACCGTACATTACTTGATGAAAAATAAAAGTCAAACAACTTGACTAACCCTCTCCACAACAAACAGAGTCTCCAAGCACTGGTGAAGATTACAAACATACTTCCAAACAAACATTACCGTGTAAATTATGGGCAGGAACAACACCAATTTACAATTTTGGCTCGATCTCCCGTGATTGTACTGACTCGTCACCTCAGGTTGAAGAAACCCCTCAAGGATCTCTTTTAGATGACGTGTTGGACGATAGGTTGACTTTGACTTTCTTAGCTAGAAACTATTATCTAAATAGAAACAGCTCACCAGTATGATCAATGCCTACCGATTATGGTCAGCAACCAAGGAGTGATAAACTAGTAAAGAATTTCAAATCCTGCATGAAGAAAGAGGGTGGTGTTCGTGTTTTGCCCAACCTGAGAGTGACTTTCGACGTTACTACAATGATCGAGTATTAAAAATGAACTTGCATTGTTAAAATCCACTACTCCATTTCTGCAAAATACAGCAGGAGATTATAGATCTTTATGTTCTGTAAGATCACATTAGTAAAACAGAACAATCTACAGTTCTTTGCATTATAAGATTTGAAATTTCAAGATTTTAATGTTCAAGGTCAATTTGTCTTTTTTAGGTCAGGTAGTTGGGTAATCGGTCAAAATAGAGTCACAACAGTTCGGGTCATGGCGAGCCACAAACACTTATCTATCATTTTGTTAGTATAAATAGTTGGTGTGTTAAAATATGATTACAAAAGCTCTATTGATATAATAATTTAACTACTTTTTTAATGATATGACTCGAGAGGTTTTATGCATCAGAATATACTTCAGGTGACTTTTGAGTTTTGACCCGTTTGACCTATGTGACCCGCTTCCTTTTTTAGTTAAACCTTCTAACTTAACCTATTTGATTTGCTACAAAAATAACAAAATCAGTCCATTTATATGTAAATGGGTCAAAATTGCCACCTTTACCAACTACTAACAAAGAAAAGGTCGTGTAAATCGTATATACAACATTGGAGAAAAGAAACAGGATGCAATTATATATGGACCATACATTTACTGATTAACAGTAAACACAAAAAAAAAAAAAAAAAAGGAAAACCTAAATAATTTACTTCATTCTGTTCTCACAGTTACCTTAGAATCTGTCCTTTGTGAATTTCTTGAGGGAGAGGTTGATCCTCTTGAAGAACTATGTCCAAAAAGATCTATTCTACTAATTTTCTTCGAGAACGAGCTCATAAATTTTCGTGAGGTAGATTTTTCCATATTTCTCTTCATGCATACATGTTCTTTCTCCAAATCATTTAATCTCATTCTTAATCGGGCCAACTCAAGTTTAAGCTCCCGGTTTTCTCGCCTTAATGATGCATAGTTGTCTTTTGGTGACATTGCAGCACTGAGAGCACCATTGTTGATCCGCCATGACTGGTGGTGCACTGGCATTTTGTGGTTGTCTCCGAGCTCAGAGCAGTATAAGGCGTTTCTAAGTCTTAACTGCTCGATGTATAGAACTTGGACTATTGATTGAAGTGGAAGTCGTTCGTTGTGTGCAGCATGTGCACCGGCTTCTGGTGAAAGTTTTTGGAAGTTGATCAATTTACATAGCTTCTTTTTGTCTTGTTTTGTTAAACCCCGATGAGCCTGCAAGTTTTGTTTTTAGATATAAGAACTAGCTAAGATATGTGCATTTTGAGTTCTAAGGTCAAACTGATTGATATGAAGCTTGATAGGTGGAAAAATGGACGCGTTGGTTAACGGGCAAAACAGCTAATTTTTTATATTCCTCTGGGAGGGTTGGATTGACCGAAACACTTCAGATTCAAAATTGTTATTTTTTTTATAAACAGTTACTATGTCAAACATGATTACAATAGTTGTAATATTTTTATAATTTGGATAAATTATTTAGAAGGTATTATTCATTGAAAATACACTTGGGGGAACTCTTGACCCTTTTGTAGTCTCTTTTAAAGCAATTTTATTTAGTTGTTTTACCTTGTTAAAACAGGTAAACTTGACTACAGGTCTGGTTGAGTTGGGTTGGGTAGGTTTGGGTTGACAAAAACACTTTTTAATCCAAAATTATTGATCCGTATATAATTGATATGACTACGAAATCATACTATTTCAATAATAATATAACCTTTTTGAATAAACTGAAGTAGGAGGACTCCAAAAATAAAAATACACGTTGGATAACTTTTGACTAGTTTGATATGTCCCACCCATTTACCGTTTCCTTGTAAGCTAATAGTTTTTATTTTACCCTTTAAGTAAAACATTACCCATATTGATCTATTTATAATCAAATGGGTCGAATTTACCACATAGAGTTTGGAAGTACTTAGTTTGATCTAAAAAGTCAAAACTAGATCTTGTTCTAGAAACAAATGACGTACCTTGAGGTAAACATCGTTGGATCGATACAACCCATCATGAACCGTACGAGCGTGAGCCGGTAAGCTTTCTGCGACAGCTATAAATTTGGCAAGCTTAAGATTCGCATCAGGCGCTATTTCAGCCAAATAATTATCAACCAACTTTGAAACCTTGAATAACGCCGTTTCTGAGGGTGAATCAAGACCGTTAGATTCAAAACTTGACCCATCTTGATCATCATCACTATCATCTTGCTGTGAAAAATTAACCAAAATCCTATGAACCGTATCAACATTAAATAAAGTGTCACTAGCATGCCGAAATGAAGGTATCAGAAGATCATCAAGTGTCACTATATCTAATTGCGACCCAATTCGCCTCTCAAGATCAAGCCTACAAGCAATGCTACATTCAAGCATCACAGAACTTCTCAATAGCCCGAAAAGAAAACTTAATGGAACAAGTTTCTCAACGGGAAGCAAACTAACAATCGTCTAAACTATGACTCTCTCATGGTCACTTTGCCCATTTGGCTTTTTTGTTAACTTTATTTTGGCATAATTCATAAGTGATTCACCAATGCTTTCGGGCCTCACCCCACGATATTTCATAGCGGTGATGACCCGTTGGTACAGATCGATAAGAAGCACAGATAAATCTTTAATCCACCAGTCAGCTTCACACTTTTGTTGACTCATATGGAGTCTACCCGAGCTACTATACTCCAATCTTGAAAAACTCGACGCTATTTGCTCCACACAAGCTTTTGAAGCGATTGCATCGATGCATCGGGTTACTATTTTGAGCTCATCAGCTAAAGGTAGTAAGTTTTCACATTGTTGTAAGACTTCAACACACATTTCAAGATTTTGGCAGACAATATAGTTGAGATACTCGTCAGCACGTGATCCGAGGTTGTTGTTTCAGTAATCCTCATTCATTTTGAGGGAATTGGAAACACAACATAGTTGAGCGACATTGGATGGTTTTATCTCGAAATTGATGCCGTAACAAAATTTTGCTGCGAGCTCAAAGGTTTCAGTGCCTCCGGGTAGGCTAAGGAGCTCGACTCGAGATATTGTGGACTCACGGTGTTCCGAGACCAGTTTC
Source organism: Logfia minima (assembly GCA_963921325.1). Classification (NCBI taxonomy): domain Eukaryota; kingdom Viridiplantae; phylum Streptophyta; class Magnoliopsida; order Asterales; family Asteraceae; genus Logfia; species Logfia minima. The sequence goes on along the minus strand of OY992766.1, from coordinate 5,288,328 downwards.
CGAATTCGGCCACTTCGAGACACGAGAGGAAACTACACAAAACAAAACATTATAGGTGTTTAAGCGGATCAGGTAACTGGTCAAAATGGGTCGGGTCATGTTATTTTTGGTGGACTTGTAAACATTTCTTCAACCATTTTTTATAAATCATTTAGCCATTCATTTTGAATAAAAAAAACTATATTATTACAATTGTAATATAGAGATCGTGAAAAAAGAATCAAATTAAGAAGCCCAATGACCTCAAAATATACTTCGAGTGACTTTTGACCAGTTTATCTTGTCATGCTGTTAGCTAACCCGTTTGAGACAAACGGCAACGCGAACTAAACCATTTAAAAGTCAACAAGTCGAAATTGTCACCAATAGCAAATCCACCCTATATTTGACTCTTAAAAGATAACAGTTGACTTTTCTTCACCAGGCAAAAGAACAAAAATACAATCGAAAGTTAAACCATAACAAAACTAACCTTATGCAATGCAAATGCAACACCATTCACTTCTATCGTTATATCACTCGGAACATCACGAAATATCCTACAAAAGACATGATCGTATCATTTGAACATGTAATTTATTAGAATTATAAACAAACATGACTCATTTGAGAGACGAACCATTCGTTATAGCGATGATGGTGGCGCGAGCTTTTGCTCAAAAGAATTAAACTGTCAGTTCAGAGTCATGTAAGTTAGTCTTTGAAAAATTGAACAAAAATTAAATATTGCATACAATAACATGATAACATGAAAGACTAAATTTCTAAGTCACATGTTTACTAAATAATACATTTATTGTACACCCAAAACAAAAAACAAAAAGTAAAACAATAAATAATTGGCCCACACCCACTGTCTTTGCTCCATCTCACCGCAAAGATGGCGTCGTGTCTATGACAACATCTTGAGGTAGCCTCAAAGACGGAAGACTGAACCATCAATAAGCACCTCGTTTAGTGGCCTTCTTTCATATTATTATTGTTTTGTTATTTTTTTAAGAAATAAGATCAGGAGGGCAAGTTTGATTAGGAGGGAATGGGGAGCAAGTGATCCAAGCTATTCATTTGCTTGATCAATGGTTCAAAATTTATAGGGCTGCGTGGAGTATATTACACAAATAGCACAAACATGAGGGGTTAAAAGTGTTAAGTTTCATTTTTGGTTTGTCCTTTTTCACAATTCCTATGAGCATCTTTGACTCTCTCATCATTCAAACACACACAAACACACATTTTTCTCTCATCTAACCATACACTCACGTTCGCAATAACCACCACCAATTGTAACCAACGAACGGTCGGACCGACGCCACAAACGAAGCCTGACCGTCGCACTCTCCGTCGTCACTGCCGTAGTACATTTTCAGATCTATCATTATCACCACCAGATCTCGCGATTTTGTTCTTGATTTAGAGCACAAAGATGATGATTGTTCGATTTTTCCTTTTTCATATGTAATAGTAGGTTACTAATTTTCAGATCTACTACATAAACGTGAATTATGATAATTTTTTGTCTTTTTGTGTTCATGTTTGTGTATGTAACTGTAATTTAAGTGTGATTCATTGATGCATTTTATTTTAATTTTTTCGCATTTTTATGTTAGTTTACTGAATTTATTACTACATTTTATATATACTGTTGGAAAAAATGGGAAAATAAAGTGCATTTTTGCTACGATCTTGGGACAAAAACGGGTTGGGGCTCCGTTAATGGTGCGCCCGCGCGACCTGCAGACACGAATGCAGCTCGAAAAAACCCGGGCTTGCGCAAGCCGGTTTTTGCTACGATCCGTAACTTTTTGACACGAGCCATGACCCACGGTTCAAACCCGTTTTGACCCATTGTAGTTTCTGTTATGGAATTGATTCGTAAAGATACACTTCCTGTTAAACAAAATTTGGTTGCTTCGAATACAATATTTCGGTTTTATTATAACCGACTTCTTGGTACATTATATAAGGAGGTTTTGGGGTTCTTATTAACGCACGCTATAACACGAATTGGACCAACTCTTTCTCTCTCGCAATACCTGCACACTGTTATTGTTTTCTGCGATCTCAGGAAAGTATGAATGCTCTGGCTGTACAACAGTTGTGACCGTTGTACCCTGGGAAACATACGCAAAATATGTTTTAAGTGAACCGTGTCAAACAAGGGTCTCGGTTTTATTTTGTAACCTGTTTACTTTTATGTTTATGTGTTTACAGTTTCTGTTATCAACGCCTACATGTAGTTTTCATACTTGGTGTTTTCTATTTTGTAGATCATGATTTTATGTTTATATTGGATTTTGTTTAGGTTTTACTGCATTTCATGTTTGTTTACCGATTTTGTTGTTGATTTATATACACTGCATAGTAGGTATTTTGTATTTGTAGATTATGTTTTGTATAAATGCAGTATATATAAAATAGATCAACAAATATCAAAATGTAGTGACAATATTAAGAGAAATTTGATAAAAAAAAGTTTTTTAAGAAATAAAATTAGTAAAAGAAATTTTGAAAAAAAATAAAGGAAAAAGTTGTAATAGAAAAAAAGTTGCAAAAAAAGAAAAAGAAAAAAAAGAAGAAGTTGCAAACAAAAATATCGTCGGAATCTGACGGGCAGCAGCTGACAATTGATGGTGGGTGATAGTTGGGATAGAGTGAGAGTGTGAGTAAGAACAAACAAAGAAAAAAAACTATAATATAACAAAATATAATTTTTAGTGAGATATGTCAAATTGTGATTGATACCGAAAGTTGTTCACTTTTCCCTTCTAAAATGAGTCGCTCTCCTTGCCTCTACTCTTTTTTTAAATATGAAAATTAATATGGGATTGCAATTTGTCCGTAACCAGTTGGCTTGTGGTAGGGTCGAGTACCCTCTTAGTTTCTACTCTTTAGATTTCTCTTTTAGTGCATGTTTTGATGAAAATCTTTAAATAGCTCTAGCTTTTAATATACAAAATGAAAATGATTTCATGTGTATAAACTATGAGTAATTTGTAGATTATCAAATTTTACGTATACCATTATATATGTTTATGCAATTGCACAATACAAAAATATAAACCATATTTAGTGATTTATAAATCATTACCCGTAAAGAATGTCTAGAATTAGACTTAATAATTTTTTGATACATATATTTAAATCAACCGTAAAAAATGCGAGAGAAATAGTAGATAGCATATGACAAATCTGTATTTATCCAATATGCATTTATGTGTATATTTTAAACAAATTTATTATTATTATTATTATTCTTTTCAAGAAATTAATTTGTGATAAATGTGAATATATAATATAAGGTTGGGTCTTGAGTTTGTAGAGAAAATAATAAGCAAGGGTAGTAATTTCTCTACTTTCCGTACTGGAAAACATAAATATATTTTACTTGTTGGTATTTTTTAATATATGTATAGTCGACACTGAAAAAAAATGAATTGAGGCGGATATATTTTATTTGTTCTGTACTGGTAACACATGTGTTACTAACAACTAACACATGTGTTACCGGTTTTCGAAACCCACCAAAAAATGAAAAAAAAAAAGTTCGTCGAAAGTATACCTTGTGAGATGTCTAATCGAAGAGAAAAAAGTGCTGATTTTTATGGTGCAATTTTTATATTTTTTTAACTAGTCATTTGTGAGATATTTAATTTTTAAAAATGTTGAGGGTATTATTATTTTGATGAAATGGATAATTGAGATTGATTCTTCCATTCTCAAAAAAATCTCATTCTAATTTGAACTTAATTCTCATATATTATTCTCTTAAATATTATTTCAAAACTTATTTATCAATATCGTGTAATGTTTAGAGGTACAAATTACTTAAAATAGTTAATATTTTGTTTCTATTTTAAATGGTTAAGTTTATAAGCGTTGTGCTTGTCATGCTGAATTAATTCTTTTCTTTTTTGACTGGTGGTGAACTCTCATCTATTCTTTCAGATTAAAAAGTATATATTTTGGCACATATAATTTGTGTTGTTAATTGCAGAAAGTACTTGTGTTGTTAGCCAATAATCAAACTCATAAATTTTTATAATTTATATCTTTAACCTTCAATTTTTTATATGTACACAAACAGCCCCTCATTTAAAGCTAACAATATGAAAATTATGTGTAAAGTTTTACTGTACAGATTATCTGCCTTATATTTTAAGACTATATGTGTACATTTTGTACACTTTACAACCAGAATTCAGTAATTCAAAGTAACAAACGTCAGCATTTACGAGCCATAAAAGTTTGTTGTGCAAGAAACGCCATATTTGGTAAACGATTGATGGTTTCGTTTCCGGTATTACCTTTTTAATTAAACAAATTAAACAAAAAAGAAATGAATATTATTAGTTACCCAATGGAAATAAGTATATGCATGAAACATATCAAAAGAGTACCCAAAATTACGAAATGTTGATTGTGAAGAGAAAGCACGGGTAAAACTAGGGGTGTTCATTTTCGGATATCCGAAGTTTCGGATACCCGAAGTTCGGATACCCGAAATTTCGGATAGTAAATTTCACTACCCAAAACCCTATCCGAAATTTCGGGTATCCGAAGTTCGGATACCCGAAACTTCGGATTCGGATATCGGGTTATCCGAATACCCGAATCAAAAAAATAAATATTTTTTTTCCCATTTTTGTATTTTAAAAATTAAAGAGATTTATATTTATAAGCATTTAAATAATAAATTTAACATAATATGAGTATAATATAGATGTGTATGAAAGAAATCTCAATTTTTTTTGATCAAAAACACTAAAAGTATTTTTTAAACGTATAATAACTTAGTCTTTAAAGACATAAAGAAAGCTCATTTGACAAATCTTTCACGTAATAAATTATATTATTACAAGATGTAGATTATATTACTAAAATTTAACTAATTAAGTATTATAATATAAAAATTATATATTAAAAATCTTTTTTCGGATAATTCGGATATTCGGATAACCCGAAATTTAGAAAATTACTACCCAATACCCGAACCCGAAACTTCGGATACCCGGATTTCGGATACCCGAAAATTCAGATATCCGAATTTTCGGATAATTTCGGATTGGATATTTCGGATATTCGGATATCGGATTCGGATTCGGATATTTTGAACACCCCTAGGTAAAACTGTCAAAAAGGACACCTTATATCTTTCATAATCATATATACATCATACATTTATGTATACACTTATGTCACCTTCTAACTATCATCTCAATAGCTTTCATTTATAATGGGCATGCCCCTTGACAAAATGACTTGTTGCTTTCATACAACTGCCCAATTTGAAGCATAAAGTTGATGAACGTAACACTTCGGTTTGTTTAATGAACATTGGTCCACAGTCACCATTAATTTGAAAACTCAATATTATTAGCCTTTTGAGATCCTTCATGCATTTTGGTGAAATTTTTTTAGTCAAAGTAGATAACATTGCATCTTTTTAGTACAAAAGAAAAAGTTAAATAAATTGTACTACACGTACAAAATATAATGTAACCTTCTAATATCTTTTTTCTTAACTATCATTTCTCATAGGAAAATCGTACAAATAATACTTTATCATAAGTATCACAACGCATAGCTTTGACTTGGAAATTTTGTGGAGTAGGATACAAATTTAGGGTAGATGTCATCATCAAAGTTAAAATAAAAATAAAAATAAATTATCCGTTGTAAGTTGTCGTGAAAAAAATCACTGTAGTCAGTTATCTGTCGTGGTTGACGTGAAATTCACAATGAGTGATTACGAGTGTTATAATTAGAGGTAGTCTAATTGTGATCGATCAAAGCACTTGCACGCGCATGCCTTATTTACATTTAATAAATTATAAATAGATAAAGAGCAAATGTTTGGATCGTCTCTCTTTTGTCAAAAAAGTTATACGGATTATCTCTCAAAAAATTTAATAACATTGAATGTTCCTATATTCGTTATTTTCGATCAGTTGTCATTCTTTTACATCTGAAAGGACATATATACCCTTATCCTTGATTTTTATTTTGTTTCTTTAATTATTTTTAATTTTTTAATTATATTATATTTCTTTTTTAATTTCTAAATAAAAAAATTCAAACAACACAACAAGCTATCATTGTTATTAACTTAATCACATTCATCACAATCAGCACCACCATTCACCATAACACCAACAAATTCGTCTCATCATAATAACAACAGCACCATCATTCAACAACATTTACAAGTGATGAATTTTTAAATAACATTGTAAATCTTAGATACAATGAATTCCATAAAAATCAAAACTTACAAATTGGTGCTTATATACATAAGCAAAATTGGTTGACCGCTGCAATCTCAGTCATCGGCCTCAAGACACCGTCTCAGTCGTCGGCCCCCATTGTCATTTCAGTCACGAACCACCGCCATCACCAACCCCCACTATATCCCCTTCTTAACTCCAGCATCTCTTGTCACCTGCAAAACGAGAAACGGGCGGATTCTTTGAAGCTTCTTCATATCTGCGGGTGGTTGATGGCTGGGACAGTGCTCGCTGTGAATGGTTGCGCCGGTGTGCAGTGGATGGCTACGGTAATTTTGATTGGAATTCTTGGGTTGATGAATTTGATTGATTAGTTAGACGGGGAAGAAGTGAGTGGGAAAGATGATAATAAATTAAGGTTTATGTTAATTTGTTGGAGAAAATGATAAATGGAGATTATCAGAAAAAACAATAAAATGGAAAAGAATTATCAGAGAAAGAATTCAAAACTTAGATGATTTACAAGCTGAGGGCATTTTGATCAAAAGAAACGATCGAAAATAACGAACACAAAGTTGTCTTATATTATTTAATTTTTTGAAGGATGATTCGTACACTTTTGATAAAATATAGGGATAATCCGTGTAATTTGCTTATGAATGTACAAAATCTTCTTTCTAAAAATGTTTCTTGTGTTATTGTATATAATTAATGTTATGTTATATTATATTTGAAAGAAATTAGAGGTGATCTAACATATAGTTGCATGAGTAACGAGTAAATAGATAGAATAAAAATATGATTACGAAATAACTGTATTTTATTTAAACAAATAAAATAAGAACCTATGGTGTTGTAGTTTAGAAGCTCTTATTTACATTTTAAGTGATTTTTGTTATTTTCGCACATCATACATTTTCGTTGTTCACGTTATTATTTTTATTTGTCCAATAAAAATTGTTTATATGTACAAAATACTTATTAAAATTATTAAATTTTTCATTTTATCCTTATTTATTACTTTCATTTATTTATTTCTTGAAAATTTTAAATCAAATTTACTTTGAATATAAAGGCAAAAATAACAATTATTCAAGGGTTAATAGACAAATTAGGTATTAAATTTTACTCAAATGTTCAATTGAACTATCTTCATTTTGATTCGATTGGATGAACAAACTTATAAAATTATTCAACAAGATAATTCTTCTGATGAAATTCATTCATCAAGATAAACTATATTAATGAAGTTTATTCATTTACATGAACCGACCGATTATGTAAGTCAAGATTTTAGAAATTTGTTCTTTAATTGAATTGAAATGAAAATAGTTCACGAAAATAAACATTTGAGTAAAATTTAATATCCAAACCGTCTATTAACCCTTATCCAACCTATCAAAAACTTAACAGTAAACATTAATAGAAAAAAAAATGGGACGGGGAGAATCTGAACTATTGAGATTAGACTTCGATTCAACATTACATAGACCTTCACGTGAGTGTGGGTTGATCAAGTTTATTAGTTGCTGTGTTAACATCAAATTTCCCATCTCACATTTGGTTGCTAACTTACCGTCAATCTATCGTTGGCCGAACTTCTAAGTAGCAGGAGAGGGTCCTGCCCCTTACGAGTGTGGGTTAATCAATTTTAGATGTGATCTGGAACAGTCAAAAATACAGTTTATTTATAGCTTTACGAGTTGTCTTTAATAATTGATTTTATGTATAAACGGCATTACCTTAACAGCATTCAAAATCTCTAACTTTCAAATACAACCATTTTTAACATTAAAATCATAATTAAACACACTTTCAAGGGTTGTCGTTATCAATCTCATGTATTTTATGAAATAAAACATAGAAAATGAACTAAGGGTTAAACTACAAGCCCAAAATAACCACAAAATTTAAATTCGAGTTTTCAGTTTCAATTCTAGCATTTTCAGTTCAGGTTCAGTTATATGCTGATGTGCAGCCCTAAAAGCATGCATTGTTTTGAACCGCCCATAAACATGTCGAAAATAAATAATTTTGCAACATCATACACTCATGTATTCGGGAGGGTTATGAAATTTATAGTAGACTTTACATAAATAATACTTTTAAAAGCCATAAAGGAAATATAAATTAGCTCAAGAACGTGTTATGACTAGATAATATACAAGAAAAACTCACTTCGAATACAAGAGTCCATTTTGTTATAGTAAAATTCAAAAATGAGAACCAACTTTCTTATTCAGAACCATAGCAACCAACTCCTCATTAGTGCTTGTACAGTCCAGTTCAACTTTTATCAAAAGAAGGAAACAAATACGTACATGCTTTTTAAGTTCATAATTAAGTAAATGAGGAACTAAAGGTAAACACATCAAAGCCTTACCAATTACCAAAATGGTAACACGATGCAACTTTTATACACAAACACTAGTTCCTATTGACATAGTGGCTCGATAAATGAGTGTAGGGGTACATGCTTATTGATATTCAATAGTTGATTTTATAAAGAGTGAAAACATGCAAATTTGAATCACTAGTACCTTTTTCATATTGGAGGTTGAGTATCAATTTGATCTTCTTCTGTGGTAGCAGAGGAGACACCATCTTCAACTTCATCAAGAGATGGAGATGGAAGATCAGGACTTCTATTAGCAGGGCTAGATTGACTTCTAGAGACAAGTGAAGATACGACTGCCAGCTGTCCACTCAAAAGCCGATATATGACATTTCCGTTGGAGATTGGTTTTACTAACTCGAGGCGGTGTGTTGAGGTGTGTTTCTGATTAAACCTGCCTGAAAGATTTGAACCCGAGATGTAACAGTCTCCGCAAAGGTCATAACCACAACTTTCAGTACAGTCTTTGCATTGATACCGATCTCCAATTATTGGACACATCTGTAAAAAAGAAGTTATGCAAGAAGATAGAATACACATTACTCATCACAGACTCCAAAAGATTAGAATCCAATTGCGCTTTGAGGAAGAGAAATGAAACACGTTTAGTAAAGGCAGCAAGATGAGGAGGTCAGATGGGTTAGGTAACGGGTCAACACGTGTTTGGGTTGACAAAGGAAATTTTTGTAAAGGTCAAAATGGGCCAGGCTAGGTTGCCTTGACCTGGAGCACTCTATAGTCCATTATGAAAGAATATACACACAAATTATTAATCTGTTATTCATGCTAATAAAAACAATGTTGTTACAATATAGAGAGTAATAAATAATTGAACAAAACAATCTACGAGGGTATGCATTAGCTAATAGACTTTGGATGACCATCAATCTGTTCTGACCATTTGACCCATTACCCTTCTAGCTATCTATTTATTTTATCGTGTGAGATAAAACACAACCCAAATGGCCCAATTTATACGTATATGGGTAGATATTGCCAAATCTATTTCTTTGTAACTTGAGGTCAGCTCTAATTAGACAGCGACTGATTAAGTTACATGAAGGTTCCTATGAAGCCAATTGTCAAATTTGTCTTTAAACAACTAATTTGCATTAATAAGTAGTGCAAACAGCCAATTTAAGTAGAAGCAAGGGATGTTCCATGACATAGTGAATTAGCTAATGCAATGGTGGACTATTATGAATCTTTGAATCTGTATGGCCGTGGGAAATAAAACCATATGAAGAATCTGCAGTAAACATATATTCTTATGAGGCTTATATATGGAATTCAATATTAAGAGAAAGAGGGTAGTTCTTAATGGTTCATGATATAGACATATGGTGATCATGCAAATCTGAATATCATGAAGACTACCAATTCAGCTATTATGGTATATTTAGAGACGAAGGAGTTTGAAGTTCTAATGCAACTGCCAAAAACTCAAGTTGCATAGCCCTTTGAGGCATACCAGAAAGGAACCGAGATGGCAGAAGAAACGGAAATATGATATCTAAACATGATCTGAGAAACTACACGAGTCCTATGGTTTGTTGGTTATGAAAAACAGAGGGTAAAAAGTGAAGAAATTTTTTTTCCCATGAAACCATAAAAAGATAGCCACGGTAATCACTAGAAGGCCATACTGACATGCATAAATGCAATTATGTTCATATGATGCAAGGAAAAACTAAAGAACTTACACCACACGTATCACAACCAACATTGTGATGAAAGTTAGAGCCATGAACGGTCCACTGATGAATATTCTCTTCTGTCAGGAGGGAGAGCTTGTGATTTTGAGTACCGGCCTCTGTACAACCCAAAAGACACATCAGTACAAGAAAACTTATATACATAAATGATAGACAGAAATAACTGAGAAATTAGGCTTCAGTAGTCATGTTAAGGAACTCGTCATGGGATTTTTCCATTTTGTTAGACTACACTAAGCTCTAATTTATACCAAACTCAACAAATATAATATGCTAACACTTTCTACACATTCATAAATCATAAAACTTCATAGTTTATGATTAGGATGCTTTGGTATAACTAGAAAAAAGCTTCTAGAAGCATTCTTCACACCTAAAATAATAAAAATTTAATGACTATATAGAGCTAACAAGAGAAAATCTGATAATTATGCCGCGGTTAACATTAGGAGTGCAGTGGTTATAAAGTGACGCATGTACATGCCCTAGTTAGATAACGAACTGCAAAACAAGTAATAGTTTCTGCAAGTGCTACTATATGAAGGCACTAAAACATACCATTAAGAGCAGTCCTGTTTTGGGTCTGCTCTTGATTGAGTTGAATAGTGCCTTTTCTCAATGCATACTCTGAAGGAAATTGTTCCTCTAAGAAGTGATCAAGCTCCCTACACACTTTTGGAAGTCCACTTGGATGCCGGCATTCACAAACTTGACATTTAAGCATCCCCTCAGTGGGGATTGTGATGCAGGACTCACAGTAAACTACAGATTGGATTTAAAAGAAATGAGAGATGAACACAATGAGCATGTCAAATTTATGTATCACAAAATGTCATTATTGGAACAAGACAGAAACCCTATACAGGAAGCATACCATGGCCACAATTAAGAACAACAGGACGATAAAGGAGTTGCTTGCATGCAACACACAGCACATCACTGACTGAAAGTTGATTACAACTTCCAGCAGAAGTCTCGGTCAATTTCTTTTCTTCAGTAGAAGGATCAACTGCTATTTCATCTTCAAAGCTGAGATCGGAAGATTGACCCACATTGTTTACATTGTTCAATTCTTCACTAGTAACAACAGTGTCAATATCCGGTGAAGATCCTAATGTGTTGTGTTTTTCATCCTCTACACAATGCAAGAACAGAAACATTACTAAACGTTATATACATAATTTATAGATCATAAACACTTCAATAACTTAAACAGCTGCAGATATCAAGTTTACCAAGTATTTCTCTATTCCTTCTATTGTACGAAACTGGATACAACTTCTTGAGTAAGAAGTGAAGCGTATGGCAGATTGCAGGAAAATGATGATAAGGATGTCTACATAACGGGCAATGAGATTCACTTCTCATACGCATCGAATGTTGGCAACACCAAAAGCAGGAAACATGACCACAAACTGCAAACAGACACAACATCACCAACCAATAACAACCAATTCACCACAAAATTCTCTCACAATTGACAAAATATATTTCTGTTGCAAACGTTTCTTACCTAGAACAATTGGCTTGTATAGAACATCTCTGCAACAAGAAACCAGAAACTTTACTTCAGAGAAATCATCACCAATCAAACAAGTTAAAATAAAGGCTTAATTGCACGGAAATGTAAGTATTTATGTTCTGCATTCATAGTATGCACCAAACTATTCTGGCTTCCATAGTATGTAATAAACTTGTTATTCATTGCTATTGTATGTAATTTTTGGTATTTTTTACTTGTGTGTTAGCTATATAAGGTGCCACGTGTCACCCTTATAAGTTGTCACGTAACCAAAATACATACAACAGCAACAAAATGAAAGTTCATTACACACAATGTAACCTGAGTACTTTGTTGCATACTATCAGAACATAAGTAATTACCTTTCTGATCACTTAAGCCCAAATAAACATAAAGACATATCTATGCATATACTCATAAAATATTTACCTAACCGATAAGTCAATAACTACAGCTAATGGTTCATCTATACAATCATAAATGTAATGAAAAGTCGAAAACTATAGGAGACATTTTTCGGCAACAATTACAAGCGATAATTCAAAAGTTACAATAAATTACTGTTCCTAATGTCATGAAAACACATAAAGTCCTCAACATTAGCAACAGATAGAGATAAGGGGGTGTTTGGGTGGGCTTATTTTGATTGCTTATTTGCTTATTTTTACATAATAAGCTTCCCTATTAGTGTTTGGATAAATTCATTATATGTTGCTTATTTGCTTATTTGTAAGGGTCAAAAATAAGCTTCAGTTTTCCATAAGCTTGGAAAATAAGCCGACCCAAAATTACCATAATTACATAAAATTTTAACAGATATTTAAGGATATATATCTATGTATAAATTGTATCGCTCATAGTTCAAATTGTACGGATAAAACCTAAATTGGAGTTATTAAGCAAATAATAATATAATATTAATAGAATAAAAAGGAGAGAGAGAGAGAGAGAGAGAGAGAGAGAGAGAATGAATAATTACAGGCAAACGGCGCAGGTGAAAATATCAAAAATTTGTTCCGATTCGATGCCTTCTTCCATGGCCGAACTTCCGGAGAGCACAAAACGATCAATTAATCGATCTCTATTTTTCAGTTTATTTATTTATTTAGTTATTAGAATTTAGAATCAGAGCTGAAATAGAAATAATAATTGCCACTAGATCTAAATCGGGTTATTTTCTCTTTGGGCCGAGTTGGGCTTCCAAATCAAAACGACGCTTGTCAAAAATTTACAAAATTGAGTTTACAAAAGCTTATGAGGTGTGACTTTTAAGGTTCATAGGGTTCAATTGAGTATCGTAAATTGTTGTGAAGATAGAAGAACTATTTTTTACTTATTGGATTAAAATAATCAAAGAATAAGAATTAATCTCATATTTTTCATAACGTGATAGAACCTATAAACCAATTACAATTACGCGGGTATATATTTTAATTTAAATAACAAAGTTAAAATCATATGTGTTCATTAGATCCATCTCAATTGACCTTTCATTCCATCTCAAATTACTTCTCTTTTATCTTCCATTACCGAATAACTAGCTCGTGTCTATCATCACCATTGCCACCAACAACCATCATTGTCACCGTCAATCTTCGTCCAACGTCCCGATCAACCTTCACCACCGCTGGTGTCATTGTGAACCTCCACTGTCGTCATCATAAACCTTCGTTGCTACCACCGTCACCATCCTCCACTATTGTCATCATAAACCTTCATTGCCACCACTGTCACCATCATGTAACCTTTGAATTTTAAGCAGAAGTTCATGTGCTCGATTGTGTGCTTTTTTCATATTCATTTTTGTAGCGTTGTGTGTTCATGTAAGCTTCAATATGTTTATAATTTTTCAAAATTTATTTGGTTAATTGAGATCTATAATTTTGTTGTTGCTTATGTGGGTTGTTTATTTCAATTCCTTTATGTTTTCTTCATATTTGTTTCTGCTCGTCTTGTTAAATTTCTTTATTTTTCTTATTTTTTTGTGTTGCAGTCGATTTTGGTGTTAGGTACTAGTGTTAGTTAGTTATGGAAGAACATCATTAACGTTCGCAATGAACGACATTTAATTGAAAAACACTTGAAGGGATTAAAAATTTCAATATGATAAAATCACTAATTAATTATTATTTGCGTAAAACATATTAAAAATTTACATCACATCTTGGTCAAATTAAATTTATAATATCAACAAGTTGAAAAACTAAAAATAATTAAAAAAATAATATGAGTTAATATAAAAGTTAATACATATCACACTTATTTTAAAGATGGAAATAAAATTATAAAAATTAATATAAGGGGTTTTTAATTAGGAATAAAATTGAGAGAAGAAAAAAATAAATGAAAATCATAAAAAGAGTCTTAAGGCTTAAATTAAATTTTTTAAAAATGTTTCAATAATTGTACTAATATCATAACAAACCTTGTCTTATAACAAGCTTTGTGTCGCCTTTAAATGTTGACTCTCGAAATTTTGATTGAATTTTTATTAGTGAAAGTCGACATTCGTTTACAAAATCCAAAGATAAAAGGGTAGTTTTGAATTTGATTGTGGGCGCAGTTTGGAGTTGGGTTCAAAAGTGGTTTGAGCTTTTTGGTCAATCTAATATTCTAATGTGGACTTGGAATAATTTATTAGATAAACGCATTTTACTTTTCTTTTTTTTTTATTTTGTAAAACCTTAATGATATATTTCGGTGTTTTAAAATAAAATGAAAAAGACAACATAAGGTTGTTACCTTATAATAACAACGAACATTTTAAATGCACAACTATTTAATCACATTCGATTATGATCGATCAGCGATCAAAAATATATATATTATACAACAACGAATATTATATGTGATAAAAATTAATATTACATCTTATACCAACTAATATTACATTTGATTATAGATATTATAGATTGGTATCTAATCACATTTAGTTAGTTTTAAGTGTTCTATGCAAATGTGATTATAACTATAATCATATGTAAATTTTAAACCTAAAAATATTTATCACGTATGATAACAACTATAATAACATGTGATGATAGATATCATTGACTTTTGTGTAGTCACGTGTAGTTACTTTTTGTTATATTCACATGTGATTGTATATGTAATTGATGTAAATTTCAAACATACAAGTATTAATCACATGTGAAAACAACTAATACCACATGTAATAAAAACTAATATCACATATGATACTGTTGATCCCAATAATCATTGATGAGCTAAGTGATATGTGAATACAATTTATCACTTAAGTTGTGAATTTGAAACTTTAATTGATTTACTAATAGGTTTAACTCACTTTGCTCAATTAAACAGATTATGAATTGTAAGTACGTAAACAAATAACTGAGAGTGCAAGATCAATAGCTTGAATGGTGAATTTATTAATCACAAATTACACTAAGTATTGAATGTGGAATGATCAAGCCAAAGCTAAGATCAATTAAATACAAAGCTAACTGTCACACTCGTTGAAGTAGAAAGAATAGTTGACAAACAAACAATTTTATTACTCACTCACACGTAATTGTTCTTGGACAACTACAAGCACTGACATACATGACAAATATCCAAGTACAAGATGTCACTTTATTTATAGCCAAATGTTTGCATAAATATCTTTTGAAATCTCGGACTATACAATGACAAGTGTCGTTGTGTGAATGGTTTCGCCTTGTCAGAAAACGGTTATAGAAATATTATGTTGTCCCCATTTCAATCATGCCCCTTATGTGTGTTGGATTTCCTCCAATCATAATCAAGCTTGATGTCACACATCCCATCACCTGTATTTAGCTTAGATGTTGTTGATGTACTTGATCAAGGACTACATATCAGCTAGTACAGTACTTAACGAATCTTGAAGCTTTCTTATTGTTGAAGTTGCTAGAGGCATAATAAATTTCTTCACTCATTACGAGCTATTGTGCTCTTATAGAGTGATTATTCTTGTTATCTGCGGTAACTTCCTTTTATTGTTAACAACGACTTTACGTTTTGATGTCTTATTCAATTTGATTGTACATGTAATCATATATAAATTTCAAACCTAGATGTATTATCACATGTGATAACAACTAATTTACATGTGATCATAAATATTATTGATTGATATGTAATCACATGTGTTTACTATTTGCTGTTTTAAATACATGTGATTGTATATGTAATTAAATGTAAATTTCAAAATTTTACAAGCTTTTATCACATGTGATCACAATTATATTACATGTGATAACAAATATAACTACATGTGATCATTCCTACTATTACTGGGTAAAGAGATCGCGATGGACCTCGGTAAATAATACCTATTATTATTTAGTGTTTAATCACGTATGAAAATTATTGATATTTTTATCACATGTAATTACAATTGTGAATCTATATAATTTTCAAACTCATTACTATTTAATCACATGTGGGTATAGCTATAATTGATCGGTGTTCAATCAAATGCGATTACTTTTTGGTATTTTAATTACATGTAATTATATAGGTAATAAGATATAACTTTTTATAATCACACATGATTACTATTGTATGGTATTTAATCACATGTGAATTGTGAACTTAAAACAATTAGTTATAATCACATGCGATTTTATGTTGTATCACATGTGATATTGTAGTGTATAACTTTTATAACCCACCAAAAAAATAAAATAAAATAAAATTCGTTGAAGATATAACTTTGTGAAATGTCTACTCGAAGAGGAGGAAACGCTTATTTTTATGGGGCAACTTATAATTGTTCGAATAGCCATTTATGAGATATCTAATTTTTAAAAGTGAGAAAAAGTGTATATTTTGTTAAAATAACCATAATACCCCATACATATGGAGTTTTTTCATTGGTTCTTTTATGTTTTTCATTTTTAATATACTTTATCGAACACAACTTTATGAGATGTACCAATAATATTTATTTTTTATTTTTCTCTCTTATTTTCCTGTCGTTATTGTGCACATCATTATTAAAATTATTTTTGTAAATTTAATAACTCCATATTAATTTACCTACCATCATCCCTTGTATTTTATCCGTACCTCAATCAACCGTGTCCAATCTCCATTCTTAAATAATTTAACAAACTTTAATACATTTTTCTTATATACATTTAATGTGCAATGGTGTGAAATTGTCTCTTTTGGCATTCCCGTTTTAATTCTGAAAACTTAAAAATATCTGTACCGATATTCTACTATATACTTCTAGTACAATATTGATACAATATCGGTCTTGAATCGGTATGGTCACTAACCGTACTGTAAAACGAACTCAATCTTCAAATTAGTGATTTTAGCCTGCATTTCCACAAAAATATTATCATTATACAAAAGTAAGAAAGAAAAAAAAACCGTTTTGGTCCTTGATCGTGCCGGTATGCGACCGAGCATGTACTAACAAAAAATGATTTTTCACTATAATTGATACCGAGTATCGTAGTGTATATACCCGGTAGTTGCACAGGATGAGCCGGTAGTACTAATAATGGGTACTACCATTCATTCCAAAAGTTTGCACACTCCTAATTTGAGGTGATGATACTTATACCATAATTTTTTATTCATACACCACCACATGGTCAATCTATTGATGCATAGAGTACAATAGATAAAAAGGGGGTCGTGTATATATTGTATATTGTGTATCAAAGAGTTATAATATTTATATAGCTACGGGTTACACATGAGTACCCTTTAGAACTAATCTATGACAATTGTCACTAGTCTAGTACGCCCTCGCAAGCTAAGGATGCGGAACAACATGGAGCTTGAATCATGAGAAGAGAAATTTGGGAGTGGATAATGGCTTTGTGAAGATATCAATAATCTGATTATTCGTCGATATAAATTGTACCCGAAGATCTCCCTATGCAACTTTTTTTTTAACAAAATGAAAATCAACTTCCACATCCTTTCTACGAGCATGGAACTGGATTAGCTGATAAATAGGTTGCACCGAGATTATCACTCTATAAGATGGGAGCTGAAGGTGTACGAACACTAAGTTTATAAAGAAAAGCTTGAAGCTACGTAAGTTCATCTACTGTATCAGCTAAAGCTTTGTATTCAGAATCTGTAAAAGAACGAGAAACTGTACGTTGCTTACGGGCGGTCCGTGAGATGAGGTTGTTATCTAGATAGATAGAAAATCCCCCCACGGACCGACGATCACCAGGACAACCCGCCAATCAGCATCTGTGAATGCTTTTAAGAGATGATGTGGAACCTGTATGACCACCTTTCCAATAAGTTTCTGTAAAAGCCTGAATAGTCAACTATGCCATGTAGATAGCGTAAGATCCACTTAACAAAAGTCCAATGATTTTCTATTGGAGCATGCATGAAATTGCATACTTTGTTAACTGCAAATGGGATATCGGGTCGAGATAAAGTGACATATTGAAGAGCACCAACAACCTGTCTATATTTAACCAAATCAAAAAAAGCAACACAGTCGGCAAGAAGAAAGTGGACTAGATTTAGTCATGGGTGAAGGCATCCGTTTTGAGTCTGGGAGACTAGCACGCTAAAGAAGTTCCAAAATGTACTTTTTCTGAGAGAGTATAATTGATGTAGACTGTAAACGAGATAACACAAATTGGACCTGTTGATTCAAAAGAATACCAGGAACAATTCTTCTAATAATCGTTGATTCAAACAAATACCCAAATTTTGATTAAATTGAGGGAAAAATTGAAAGTTCACCAATTTAAAATCTGAATATTCAGCAATGTTCTCCAAACCCTAAACAAGGACCAGAAATTCAAACCGGCCAAAAAAGATAAACGGGCTGGACTCTAGCCCAAAAACAAAGTCCACAAAAATAGGAAAAAAACATAAATAAGCCTATAACTCCAAAAATAAAGTGAATTTGGGCTAGAAAGTTGGGTAAACCGCCTACGGCAATCTATTTGGACGTTGGGCTCGGTCCAAGCTTCGATTCGCCTAGTGGTGGGCCTAAAACGGATGCTCCTAGCCCAAGTTATGGCCTTTTTCGTGAAGCCCCCTTTGTTACACGATCTTGGGCCTCAAGAAACACAAGGGCCCGATCCTCCACACTTGGTGAGCCCGCATCAATAATGTTGGAGCTGTGAGGAACAATTTCAATGCCCATAAAGTAATTAAGGGTACCTAAATCCTTAAGAGCAAAAGTAGAGTCGAGCTTTGTAACAATCCTGAATGTTGTTACCTGTGACGATAATTCATCGACATAATGTATAACATTATGTATGTGAATAAATGAACATGGAGAGATCTGTTTTCGAACCTTTGAAACCAAATATCTAAAGGGCCTTGGAGAGGCATTGAAACCATCAGATGCCCTCAGGGCCCAAGGATACTGATCTACCACAAAACCAATCTTCAAATGCACTAAATTTGGATGCTTCTTCTGAACAATGTTGTGATGATGATGCTAGACATGAAAGAAGTAGCAATGGTTGATCGAACTTTTGCTGTGAAACTAAAGGTTATGAGGTTTGTATTTACCTTCTCTTCTACTTCTAATTTTTTTTTTTTTTTTTGCATCTTCATGTCGATCTTCTTTAAGTAGGTAATCAATTGTGTAAGAAGATTTAAGCATTCAAGTTCTTATTCTTTCTTTTTGGAGGGGTGAGCTTGTGTAATTAGATAAATAGTCATGATACAGAAAGATTGATGGTGATAAGGATGTTAGTCTCAAAAGAAATTAAAAGCATAATTTTTGAGAATAGGTTTTAGATTAGATCGAAGTTTGTAATCTCATTTGTTCTATCATGTTCAGGTATTGCCAAAATCGCAAAAGTAAATCATAGCTCTTCAAGTTTTATTTGATGCACCTTGTGTATATATATATGCTGCTCCTATATAGTTATGATGATTGTGTGTGCTTCTATATGGTTTTTCTTTGAGGTTTCCTTCGTGGTCTGTCAATTGGGTTTCTTGGATTTCACGTCATAGCATCTATAGTCGGACTGAGTCAAGGGTTTGTTTATAGGTTTAGAAAATGAGGGCAAAAATATTGATTTCTTCATCAATTGTTGCTTTAACACTTGCTCGTATTATGATAATACTAATATTTTTATGTGTGTTTTTTTCTATCAGTAACCAAAGACGCACGTATTCCCTGCTATTCATGAAGCATTAATGCTAACAGATGGTTTATCAATTATGTATCGTTTATTATGTTGTGTGCAGTTTTTTGAAGTACGTTATATTTGCCTGATAGTATTGAAAGACATTGAAAAAAGACAGCCGATAAGAGTGTGGAGTTATCAATTAAACTGAGCAAACAATTGCCTATCCGTAATCAGAGTTAAAACAGGTAAGTTGAACTGCTTATGTTTCCTTATAACTTTATAGTCCGTGTTGAAGAACTGAGCATGGAGTTACTCACAACTGAGTAAAGCATTTCCCAAATTTGCAGGTTGGTTTTGCATTACTATCTCGCTCATAATTTAACAATTATTGTCGACTTAGTATAGACTGTCTTTTATGTTGGCCTCATTACGTTTACAACTGTTTCTCTAATCGTGAGTTTTAAATGGGATTTAAAATGTATTGCATTATGTTTTTCCAATGGCCTGTGGAGAAGGAAGATGGTTAGAGCAAAAAATTATCCATTAATCTGGGCAAAAAGTTACCCAGCCATAATTATTGTTAATAAAAGTTAGCTGAACTTCTATGTTTCTTTTAAATTGTAATGCGTTAATGACATTCCAGATCAAGGGCTTATAACATTCTTTAATAAAGAAGATGAGAAATTTTAGTTTTAATGAAACAGAGGATGTCCTGTATATGATCATCTCTTAGCATTCTTAACTATTGCTGCTTTCTTTATTATTGGTCCAAATAGTTGGCAACTTGGCATTATGCTTTTAGCCTTGGATAATCGAACCAATAAAGACTATTATGTTGCAGTGATACGAAGTTATATTGCTCCTGGAATAAACAGAAACAAAACCCAATTGAAGCTTTGAAAGACTGATAGAAGGAAAGGGATGATGACACACATTTAATGTTTGCGTAATAATATTAGCAGATTTAGTAGTGCAGTTGGTATTATGGCAACATACTCAGTTGTGCATTAACATATCTTATTATTGTTGTGTATATTTTTGAGTGTTAGAAGACCTATGAATGTTGCTAAGATTGCTTGAAGTAGTTTCTTGAGATTTAAACAAATGTTGTGTTCGGAGACCTATTTATGTTTATAGTTCCAAAAAAAAAATTCTTGAAGAATCTTATAACTTTGATTTTTCATCAAACCCGTATAATTACGAGTGACTAATTATTTTCATTACTAATGAAACTTACACTTTTTAACTTAACAACACTAATTTATTGAACTCTTCACAACTAAACATATAACTTTATTTTTTAAACGGTCGTGCATCGCACGAACTCAAGACCTAGTTTAGGAATTTACATCAAATTGGTAACATTATTTAATACATTTTTGCTTTAAAAGATTATAAATGTCAACATTTTAGCCGTATCCTTATTTGGTTTCAAAACATATGCATATCGTTCTTTCTTGACTTTATATTTTCGGAAATTGATACATGTTATTTACAACATGTATTTTAACTGCATCAAGGAGTAAAATAACAAGATTGTGAATATTTCTACACGCTAAAGGATATAAAGTGTAACAAATTTTTATGCTAGATGGACATTAGTGGTGAATGTACATCTAAATCTTACAACTGTTACCGATCGATGCAAAGTTTAGAAGGTTACGGTAAACCAAAGGTACGATTTCCTTATGAGAAAACTTTTATATAATTATTTTGGGTGAGGTTACGAGGGGTAATTGTATTTGTAATGTAGTTGTATTTGTTTTTAAATAAATTAATGTAATTTTATTTTTTAATCTTGTAATTTTTTTAAGTTAATGTAATATTTTATTTTTAATAGTAGTTGTATTGATTGAAAAAAAGATAATTTAAATAAATGACGGGTTCAGTTTTTTTGAAGACCGATCATTTGTTGTCAGTGTTTCAGTTTTTGTGAGAAAGTGCTGACATGGCGATGAACTCGCACGAAAAACAAAAAAAAAATCGATCATCGGATGAAAGTAGTCTAAAAACATACATAATTTAAGAGTCTTCTTAAAATACTGTAGATTGAGCTTTGAGATTTACTTGAAAAAGAAAAATATTTGATGTATCAAGAAATATTTAAAGCTAGGTCTAAATTTGATTGGTGCAAGAAATAAAATGATTAGCAAATAGAAAAGAAAATAAATAAAATTCGTGTGTGATGCATGTTATGCAGATGTAACATTAAAAACAATATCCTAGACGTGCTTTTATTAGTTAATCAATAAACTTTACAGGGAGTCTAAAATTGGTAGTTTGGATATTTGAATAGTTATATTAAAAAAAATATATTTTTAAAAGTTATGGTATACGATATATGGGACCTAGAAAGGATATATGTAATACTCCATATCGTCAATGTTTGTATACTTATTAAAGAAATTAAAGTTCTATACTCGTATAAGCTGCTTTAAGAGTACGTTTGGAAACGAGGAACTAGTGGTCGGTGTCTGAAGTTTCAGCAGGTGACTGAAACTTATTATCTGTAACATTATTATTTTAAAAAGTAGCTACTTGAATAAGTTTTATTTATTTTTATTTTTTCATTAAGCTTGTAGAGGCTTTTTAATTAAGCTCTACACTTTTTTCCTTTTTTTTTTTTTTTTTCCTAAACGAACTATCCATTTATAAAGGTTGAAACTTATTTAAGCTAAAAAGTTTAAGACAGTATATTCGTTAGGACATTTCTAACATATACATCAAATATTGCATTAAATTTGGTGCAAAAAAAGAATCTTTAAAGTATATACCCGCACTAAATGTAGTTAATCTCCAATGTATGCACCAAATTTCTGCACCCAATAGTTACTTACATTTATATATTGTCACCTAAATTATATATTTTCATACTTAAAATTAATTATTATTTATAAAAATTCAAATTTGATTATAATATGAAACATAAATAACTAATACATTACAATGATAAAGTTATTAAAAACTTACATTATCCTTTTGGATCATTTGCCCTTATTTTCTTTTGGTTTTAGACTTGCATAATAAAATTATTTCAATTAAAAGGGTTAAAATGAAAATTAAAAATTTAGTGCAAAGTTTAGTGTTGCACCAAATTTGGTGCAAAATCTTCAAAAATTTAGTGTACACTATAATTTGCACTAAATATAGTGAGTTGGTTGGAGATGAGTTTTTGCACCAAAACACCAAATTTGATGTTTTGATGCATACATTGGAGATGACCTTAACGTCCTAAACATCTACCTCATTGGTATGTAGGTACATGGAGCTTCAATAGATGATTAGATGTCATATACAAATATTAATGATCCCCAGAGTGTAACTGCATGTTAATCAACCGTTTTCATTTCTCAGTCCTAGAATAACCGGATTTTACGACAACGAAATATCGTCGCAAAAGTCATAAAAGTTGCCGCTAAAGGTATTTATTCCCTTTTTTATACTTTTTAGTAAATACTTTTAGAGACGACATATGTCGTCACTAAAAGTATTGTATTTAAATTTTTTCTTTTTCCAGATTTCTTATAGTTTTATAGTTTTTAGTTAAAAAAAAATTTCTCACACACTATTTAAACACTAAAACATACGAGGACATATATTGTTTAAACAAGTGATAAGTGTTTGGGAATGCTTCCAACTTGTATCCGATGTCTATTGTGTGTACCCAACTTAAGTTTGTTATTTTCAATACATCAAACTTTCAAAAAGTGTGTTTTAATGTATTTTGCTGATGTGTCATCTTTGTAAGGCGTGACGTGGCATCCGTAGAGGTTGACACATCATCAAAAGTACTACATAATACATTATAACACACTTTTAGAAAGTTGGATCCATTAAAAATATCAAACGTAAGTTGGGTACACACAATAGACATCGGGTACAAGTTGAATGCATTCCCAGACACTTATCCCTTTAAACAATGATTCATATAAAAAGTACACAACTACAACTAATACTTCCTAATCATCCTCGACTAATATGACAAATACAAACTTGATTAACAATAGTTTGAAATCGTTCTTTATCACTTTCCTTAGCTTTGTGCCCATGCTCGTACAACGACCTTTCAAACCTACAAGTTTAAGTGAATTGAGTTTGTATTGGTACCAATTTAGACATGCTTCGTCTAAATTGTATGTGCTAGAAATTGACTGAATTGTTGAGAATGTAAGTTGACTATATTTTGTGAAAGTTATAAGTTGTATTGTAGTGATTAATTTGTATTGTGGATAACCTTATATGTGGTAGTTGACCACAAATGCCGACTTTGTTAGTGGAGTTAAATTGGCCTAGTGCCAATATGGATGGATACAATTGTATCAGAAGGATGTTAACACGGATCCGTGGGAAGGAAGGTTGGGGATCTACGACCCGATTCAGTTGTTCCATGATTTAATTCTTGATCTATGATGTTTCATCTTAAGTTGATTATTACTTGCTAGAGTGGTTTAATACGATATGTACAAGATTGTCATGTGGATGACGAGTTAAATTGAAATGTTTGTCGTTTTTATTACTATTTGATATTCTATGTAGTCACTAATCTTTTTGCTTACATTCGTTAGTTGAAATTAATTGTAGGTACTAGCGTTCCAGGTAAGAAGGAGGAATGCGGGAAGGGTTTGGCTTAGTACGGACGTGAGTGCACACTTGCGATGTCTAAGCAAGTTTAGTTGTCTTAAACGCTATTTGTAATTATCAAACTTGAATGATGTGCCCGTAACTATTTTGAGTCAAATGCCCAAACAGGTTGCTTTTAGTTTTGATATTGTTCGTTTGTAAATAACGTGAAGCTGATAAATTAAAATTGTACTCTTGAATACGATAGATATATATATATATATATATAATGGAAGCTTCTTTTGAGTTGTTATATGATAAAAAAAATGAAATATAATTATTATTTTTTGGGCCTTTCAATCTTTTGGGAAGATCATGCCACATAAAAATACTTTTGTTTGTTTGGTACCCATGTGGTGTTTATTTATGCTTAAAGTGGTGTGTGGGTTTTATTTTTTAAATAGTTACGTGGTGTTTGTTTATGTTTGATTTGTTATTAATATCTTGTGTTGACTTAAAGTGATGTGTTATTCAAATATATTGGGCAATTTTTTTTTTTAACTACGTAAGAAATGTATTACTGATAAATATGAGGTTTATAAGTTCAGTTTTTTTAATTTATCGTTATACTTGTTGAGCCTTTGTTCAATTTATTTAAAAAATATTGATGTGGCGATGAGCTGTTTATTATTGATAATGTGGGGTTTATAAGTTTAGTGTTTTTAGTTTACAGTTGCTTATGTTAAGTTTTTGTTCAATTTTTTAGAAAATACTGACGTGACACTGAGCTGACAACTCAGTTCTTTAGTCCACCATTGGAAGTGGTCTTAGACCACTCCTAGTGGTTACGCCTTTCACATTCTTTCTTTATGTCTTTGTGGTCTACCATTGACACAAAGATGTCTTTCACTCCGTCTTTTTTACTTCCCTCCCGCAAGAGACGGAGTGAGACGAAGAGGTGGCGGGCGTTTTTTCTTTCTTAAGGTGTATAATAAAAATGTTATCAATCAATATGGGATCTCGAAGTTTAGTTATTCAGTCAATTATTAACGGTGTTTAGTCTTTTTAAGAAAATACTTACGTAATACTAAGCTGACAAGTAAATTCTTAATACTACAATTTATCATTAAATTTCTTGTGAGATATGAAAATAACATCAACTAATTATGATTTTTTCTTAAAGGCCTCATTATAATTCTTTCAAAAAACCCATAACACGATATCATGTAATTTAAACAGATTCCAATCATTTATCTAGTACTTTCATATGTGTAATGCCCTTTAGTTATTAAGGTCCCGTTTGGCTAGCATAATGTTTTTGGAAGGAATGGAATCTGCCAAAGGAATTGAATTACGAAAGAATTAGATTATGAGGAATTAGATTCTGTATCCTGTTTGGTTGTCAGAAAATGGAATGGAATTAGATTCAATTCCTTTGCCGTTTTCTGTTTTGGTTTATCAATTTGTCAAAGGAATTGGAATGTGATTATGTGAATTGACAACAATACCCTTTTTGCAATTATTTGTTTTTTTTACGTTTTTTTTCGTTTTTTCCGTTTTTCTTTGTTTTTTTTTTTACGTTTTCTTCATTTTTTCGGTTTTTCTTCATTTTTACGTCTTTTTTACGTTTTTCTTTATTTTTTACGTTTTTGTTCCTTTTTTACGTTTTCTTTTTTTAAGTTTTTTTTTTTTACGTTCTTTTTATGTTTTTTTTTCGTTTTATTATGTTTTTCTTTGTCTTTCTTCATTTTTTACGTTTTTCTTCGTTTTACGTTTATATTACCGTTTATAGGTTTTTTCGTTTATTTACGTTTTTTCTCCTTTTTGGCTCTTTTTAACGTTTTCATTTTTGTCATTTTAAGATATGGTGCATCATTGTACTATAAAACGAAACAAAGGAAAAAAACGAAGAAAAACGTTAAAAACGAAGAAAACGAATCAAAACGTAAAAAAAATGAAGAAAATGAATCAAAACGATGAAACACGTAAAAAAAAAAAAAAGAATAACGTAAAAAACGAAGAAAAACATAAAAAAACGAAGAAACACTTTAGAAAACGAAGCAAAACATAAAAAAAACGAAGAAAACGAAGCAAAACGATGAAAAACGTAAAAAACGAAGAATAGCGTAAAAACGAAGAAAAACAATGAAAAACGTAAAAAACGAAGAAAACATAATAAATTCGAAGACAAACGTAGGTTGAGGGTAGTTCATTCTTTTGGAGATTCAAGAGAGGAATGAAATTAAATTCCATCACATCTCTCTAAGGAATGACAATTCTTTAATTGAAGGAATGTAAAGATTCCTACGAAATTCAATTCCTTTCATTTTGACCAACCAAACACACTATGGAATGGAATTCAATTCCAATTCCATCAGAATCCTTCATATTCTTTCAACCAAATACGCCCTAAGAGTTCTTGGATGCAATTTGGTTGTTTCAAATAGTTATTGTAATATTGCAATTGCGATGTTTAAAGTAGAGGGAATTTCATGAACTTCCATTACACAAAGTTTCATTGTTATACCATTGAAAGGTGACAAATACCTAAAAATATTTAAATAATAAAAGATCAAACAGTTTATTATTTATAAATGTATTAAACTTTGTATGTATTTCTATTGTACACACTCCAACTTATTTTCTATTGTACACACTTCAACTTAGTTTTTATTATTTATATGTATTCAATGACATATTCGAAATAGAGTTACCTTTAACTCACATTCTATGCGGAAATGAGATATTTTCGATAGCATTCGTTTATATTCTTTTTTTAGGCTTAAGTTTAAAGGTTGTAAGCTTAACACTTGTCTAAATTGGTTAAAATCTCTTATGTAATCTTTGCTTTTCTTCCTAATCTCTAGCTCCTTGCTAGTTTTATATTTATTTATATTTTTTGCTGTTAAGAAAATCATTAATAAATTGTGGAATGATTGAAAGACGACACTGTCACAATAGGCACAACTAACTCAACATCAAACTTAGACTTATTTATTGTTAAAATATGATCCACACTTCCACACTTACATTTAAAAGTAAACTTTCAATCATTCTATACCCATATTTGGAAAGAGGAGAAAAATATACACCACGTTGATAATATTGATTATATATTGTCTTTTTGATAATAATTTATTATTCACGTTATTATATATCTTCGTGCAGCTCAATATAGATGTCAATCTTTATAAATGTATAGTAGTTATATGATTAAGTTCAAATCTTAAGTAAAATACAGGAAGTGATTACTAATATTTCTGAAATTTCATTAACTAATAAACAATTTTAATTTTATTTAAGTAGCTAAATTTAAAGAACTGATGACATTATTATTATTATTATTATTTAATAAATAATAAAATTTATTTAATTTTGTTAAAAGTCAATTTTAATTAAACTTTTAAGAAAAGATTAATCCTTATCTAAATTTATAATCCCACAACAATTTATATTATATCATCTTTAGAGGTGAGTTCAAATAAAAAATAACAAAAAAGTAGAGAATGTAAGAATCAATAAGTTCCTAAATTTTATTATAAAACTCATTTTTACATTTTTCTTTAAAATTAAATATCTCACAAACCGTACGTCAATAAATTATAAAAATTACATATTCAGAATTAGCGTCATTTTATCTTTAATTAGAGATCCCACAAGTTATACTTCCGACGATTTTTTTTACGAGTCTTAAAAATATAATCATATGTGATTTATGATAAAAAGTTAAAATTGATACACCATTATTTATTCATGGTATACTTT
Source organism: Logfia minima (assembly GCA_963921325.1). Lineage (NCBI taxonomy): Eukaryota > Viridiplantae > Streptophyta > Magnoliopsida > Asterales > Asteraceae > Logfia > Logfia minima. The sequence continues at coordinate 5,260,072 of OY992766.1, read as the reverse complement.
AATGAACATGTGATTACAACTTAATATTTATTCACATGAATATTATAAATAAAATTTTAAAAATTACGTTTGTTTTCAGCAAAAATCACATGTGATTGCTAGTTTGATATTTAAACCCTAATCATATATGATTTGACATATAATCACATATGATTTGGTATATAATCACATGTGATTTTCAATTAAAAATTGATCTTTGATGATTAGTTTACCAATATATGATAATTCATATATGATTATTATTTAAAATCACACGTGATTGAAAATATAATCGCATGTGATTATTATTTAGTGTTTAAATCACATGTGATTTAACACTACGAATTTTTAAAACCCATTAAAAAATAGGAAAAAAATATTCGTCAGAAGTATAGCTTGTGGAATCTCTAATTAAAGATAAAATGACGCTGAATCCGAATATGTAATTTTTATAATTTATTAATGTAGGATTTGTGTGATATATAATTTTAAAGAAAAAGGTTGAAAATGGGTATTCGAAATTGAGCAATTCTATTGGTTCTTCCATTCTCTACCTTTTTGTCATTCTTATTTGAACTTTTCTCTCATCATCTTTATTTATAAAAATTTTATTCCAACATAAAGCAAAAATTCCAAGTTTTCAAATATCAGAATATATATAATCAAAACTTATAAACAATGAAACAATATTTAAAATAAGGAAAATGATTCATATGCCTAATTAGGCATATATATCTAAAAATGTGATTGGTAGATGAGAAAATGATTGGATGAGATAAGGAAAGAGAATGAGTGGAATCCATGTGTCAAAAATTGTATGGATTAGACTTATGAGTTAAGCTAATGAGTTAGGCCTATTTAGCATTACCCTTAAAATAAATACCATAAAGGTTTCTCGCAAATCGATTGTAATGTCTCTAACAATATACTGAAACTTTTTTAAGTATATGAAAATAAATAATTTGATACTTATTTTGGGTGATGTCAATATCAAAGTTGCTTTATCTGAAAACTAATTTAAACAAAAAAAAAAAGAAATAAATAAGTTTTATTAAATGAAAACAATCTCTATATTGCTAAAATAAAATCATAAACAATTGAATTAACACTATAATTTTTATGATAAAATGTTTATTGTTTAATTGTGTAACATCCTATCATTCGGTCTGGTAATTTCTATTATTTTAATTGATTATCTATTTGTTTTAGAAATTATTTAATATTATGTGTTTCGTAGTGAAACGTAGATAAATAATCCCTTTGACTTATTGTGTCTAGTGAAATATTAGTCGTTTCAAAATTTGTAAGTTTTTGATTTTCTGCGACACAAGCATTGTGTCGCAGGTTGTCTGTGCGACACAATGGTTGTGTCGCAGGACTGTGTCGCAAAACGGGCTGAACTGAAATTAATTAAGGAGCTTAAGTGTAATTGTAAGATTAAATATATATATACACACCGTCTAAGCCTTCAAAATCATTTCCAGAACATTTCTAAACCTTTAAACTCGTTTTAGAGAGAGAATTAGAGTGAAGAAAAGAAAAGTTGGGTTTTGAATCATATTTGAGCTAATTAGCTTTGAATCCGAGGTAAGGTTCCGATTATATTGTGTTATTGTTGTTTATAAGTGAATTACACGGATTGATATAGGTTAATTTGAGTATTACATGTTTGAATTCGTGAATTTTGAATCTGGGATCTGGTCTGTTCATCATTGCGACACAAGGTTTGTGTCGCAGGTTGTGTCGCATGAATGTTCTGCGACACAGTTGTTATGTCGCTAAAGGCGGCCATATTGGGTATTGCGACACAATGTTAGTGTCGCAGGATTCTATTGTGCGACACAGTGGTAGTGTCGCAAGAGTTTGGGATGCGACACAATGGTTGTGTCGCTAAGTTTACAAAAGAGTTTTGTTTTGCAAATTTTGAAAATGCGTAAGTTTACAAAAGTGTTTTTGAGACGCGGTTTTGTGAAAAGATCACTAACTCGGATTTAGTTGAAAATTTCATGGTCACTTGGAAACGACCTAGTAATCAAGGCTATATACTAATAGCCTAGGCAGTTTTTGGCCATCCGGGGTCATCTAGGGCCCGAAAATGACATTTTTCAGTTTTAAACGTTATTGCAAGATTTTCCAAGTTCATTTCTGATTGAACTTTTGTTTGCCTAGACTTCAGGGATTACCTGATTGGATAAATAGGTATTATGATATTTATGGAACGAATTTCTGACTTGAATATGATTTTCTGTTTCAGATCAACGTAAGACTCAGTGATATAAGAATCCTGAGTGTGGAGACGTCAGAGGTATCGGTGAGTGGATTCAGAACTCATCATTTGATTTAGTTGTAACTATTTGGTTACAACAAGTAAACATAGATGTGTATTAGACTGTTTAGTCTTGATTATTGATTATTGATCTACGTGATATGTGAACTATGTGTATTATGTTATTGAGGTCAACGTGTAGTTGGACTTCTGGTTATTATGTGTTTTACACAGGTTTTGATTCATTTGTTGTGTTTGAAACCTGTGTATGAGTTTAATAACCAGTAGTTATCGATCTATTCTGTATTGGCCATACGGATTGACGGTAAGTGTTCTTGGGGGAATCCCCGGGTATTATGATATCCCCAGAGCCACCGATCCTCATTGAATTATGTGTGTTTACGATTATTTGGTGTAAACAACTTGTTATGCTAAGTTGAATGGAGTGTGATGGATCTATTCACTTAGCTTCGTGCTAACCCCTCATTTTACTTCCTGCAGGATATGTTTTGTTTAATTGTGGGTGCATGAGGTGATTGGTTGATCAAGGAATGTTTGACTGCGCTTTAGGCCTCTGATATGGTTTTGTAATAAACCTTGTTTTTGTGAATTTTTATAATACCCCGCTTTTGGTAGTCTTAAACAGTTTGAATGTAATGTAAATATTGAAAAATGTTAACTGTTTTATGTATAATGTTTGATATATACTAAGGTAATGTATTTTAAATTCATGCTTCCGAGTTTATTACTATTATATTCTTATATAGAAATGAGGGGTGTTATAAATTGTGTATCAAACTTTTAATTTTTTATCCATTTATATTTGAAACTTTGTTAGTACATAAAAGATTAAGAATTAATGAACCAATCAAAGTTGCTCTATTTTAAAGGAGATATATGTTCATTTACAAAACTCTCACTTTCTTTTACATTTCAAAATCAGTTATTTTAAAAATAAAGTGTCTTTAAATCATAAATATTACACAAGTAAAACGAACATTTTCTTCTCTTTAATTAAATACACACTCAATTTACGTGCACGCGCAAACACCATATTATGCAACTTTATACCCTCCTTGGAGTTTCTATATTAAACCAAAACCAATTTGCTACGTGAGAGATAAACCTTTTTCTGAACGATTACCGCATCAGAGGACCAATACTAAGCAACTACTTATAAAGATACTATAAAATTAATTTAAAATAAAGCAAAACAAAGTGTAGCACCCCGTTTTGATTATGAAACGAAAAATCACATTTATTACTAAATAATCGAAGTTATAAGAAAGTCTAGAAATAATAATAACCGAAGTTTAAAAGTAACCACAAATATTATCTCTAATAGATAACTTAAAATCTCAAATCATAAATATAAGTTCAAACTAGTAAATTAGAGGTAGGTCTCTAAGACAACTTCAAATCTTGAAGCTCTCGCACTCATCCCATATTACCCTGATTACCTGTCGAAGGAAAAGAAAATACGACTGAGCGAATTGCTCAGTTTGTGGATGTTGACAGTTAGGAATAAAAATATATAGAGTGTAAACGTTGCTATTATAATAAATCATGTAACTAACACTTAGACTACAAGTATGAATAGCTAGGGTTAGTTATGTAAAACTTTTACTATAAAATCATTATTGCACTTAATAGAAAGACACATTCAAGTAAAATTCTCTAAACTATTATACGAATCATCATAAGATTGCTTGAATATTTTATAACATTGGTAAAAATAAATAATAACAATAATAAATCTCAAATGTAAGAAATCAATGAAATAAATAATTTAGTTTTCCAAAATCACCCTTCGACTAACACTACCCTTACACTAGAGTAAATAAATGAAATAAAGGCTAAATCAATTAGGGGTTGGGTTAATTTATACTGAGTACCCTACAAACAAAATATCCAAATTGCATAAGACCGGTGCCAACTAATATCACATCACAAATCATATATATCACAAATAATACATCGGTTATGACTCCAGGTGTTTCTGCTAATCGAAAGTTATGTATGGCACTACATCACGTGACCGTACTACACAAATCATATCACAACATAGCCTACGATGCATCCACACACCTCCCAAATAATCCAAAGGCTCACTCTTGAGCATAAACACACAAATCATATAGTATAACCAAAGTGGAGATGCCGTGGACTAATAATACGGCCGTGGAAAATGCGAAGTCATTGGCGCCACAATGACAAGCCTGTGGTACCTCCACAGGTAGTTGACTCGGTATATCTATTTCTTGTCTACAAAATTCCATGGTTCTATGGTTATACAGTGAACAGATAAACTAACCACACACCAGATTATGTCACCATGCATATGGAACCCAAATCAAATAAATCAAAATAACTCTCAACAAATGAATTCACAAAGTCTCTCAAAATCATTTTTCACGCTAAGGTTTTTCAAAAGTTTTTACAATATATCTTCTTTCACATAATAATTCAGTTCAATATAAAGAATAAGCACAAGCAAGTATATCACAATGAATATCACTGAAAGTTACAAGAATATTGAAAGTTCATAAGGATATAAACAAATCATGTCAAGATAACATTAAAAAAAAATACACACATCAGTAGTACCTGAATAACGGTATAAATATCTCAAGATCTATTAAGCCCCGTCGTTCACTTGCCCTCAAAAATAAGTATATCTATTTATTATAAATTTCACATGGATTATTAGAACCTGGAACCGATATATTAACAAGTATAGATGTACATATATTATTTTTAAATGAAGGATAGCAAGTAACAATTGTTTTATTTACAGAAGTATTCGTATACTCAAAGGACCTAAATGTAAATATATAGTAATCTCTCACGATCATCATCTTCTTCACGAGACTATGTATAGAAAATCATTTCATCTCAATTTCCTAATGTACTCTTTCGGTTTGGCCTCGTTTGATTCTAAGTAATTAATTAAAGACTAATCTATCATGATATAGAGTATTACAATAAGTTCTTAGATTACGATTCACTAATACACTGCATATTTTAAGACCCGCAACTTCCCGATATCGTTACCGAAACTGGTGGCTTTAACAGTAGGTTTCGGTTGGTTTAAATCAGAGATATGAACATTAGATGATTAATAAATTTTAATAACAGATTAATATTCGAGTTAGGTTAAGATTTACCTTCAAAATGAAATCGAATTAGCACCGAACTAAACACGACAAGTCCTCGTTCCCGTTGAGTTTCTGGCCTCTCTCTGTTTGCTACTCTCAATATAATATTGAAGAATACTTTCCTATTTGTGATTATTGGTGGTTAATGAACCATTTTTTGTATAGGTTGTATATAAACGAAATTGATTGTGAAATTAATACGTGCCCGAAATAACGTGATTTGAGTTACTCTTTTTTTATTCTTTTTTGACCTCAACGGATTTCCTATTATATCATAATCAATTCCTTTATTATCTTATTTATTTAGTGTTAATATTTATTGTTGGTTAGACAACCCAACCATAATAGTTTAAACCATAAAAGTTAAATTAAACATACATAAACCGTCACCATTACTGTCTAAATCCGAAAGACAAAGGTTGCAACGAAACTAAGTAAACTTAACTTATATCGAAGTGGGTAAGAATGAATGGGGTACGTACTCCTGTCTCCTGTGTTGCACAGGAGTTAAAGAGTTGCTAAAAGGAGTAGGTAAAAAATAGAGTACTAACCATTGGTGTTACATTTTTACATCTAATCTAATCTATATAACTATATTGCTACTATATATTAATAAACTATTCCTCCTACTGTCATTCACCTCTTTGGAAAATATAGAAGGTTATTTATAAACTCGAATAATTCAATTCACATTATGATTAGAATATAAATGATTACATTTTCATGTGAAGCCTTAATTTAACAATCAAATAGTAGAGTTTACATATAGTTTGAACCTTCAATTCATCTATATTTTCATCAATAATGTTCGGTTATAAATAGTAATGGGTCCTACCAATGTGTTTTATATGGATGGAAAGAATCTATTAGCTACTATATATAGTATCATTTGTAGCTAAGGTTCACTCAAGAACATCACTTGTTTAATAATGGACTACTTATCAAAAACAGATCGCAAGATGTCTAAAGAAGAGGAAGGGCTACTAAGAGTGTATCAACTCAATGGGTCAATTATTCTTCCGATGGTCATTAAAACTGCCATTGAACTTGATCTCTTTGAGATCATGGCAAAGACTCCAGGTGGTCAATTCTCTTGTTATGATCTTGCTTCTAGTCTTCCTAAACGAACCCCCGAAACCCCGGCCTTAATTGAACGCATTCTTCAGTATCTTGCTAGCGAATCGGTTCTCAAATCAACCATTGTAACGGATGAAGGTGGAAATTTTGTCAAGTTATATGGCATGACGGCAATGTCTAATAACTATGTCCGATATGTTGATGGGACGTGCCATGCTTCGTCACTTTTCCTTACCTATGATAAAGTAGCCATCGATTGTTGGTTAGTTATCTATCTTTCTATCTTATATCTAGCTTACTTATTAGTTATTAGAAGTGTCATGTTCTATTAATTTACTTTCGACACCTTATAAACTGCTAGACGCCTAGAACTGTTTTTACTTGGCTAATTCCTTACTCAATCTGCTAACGAGTAAAAGTAAAAATATAACGCGGGTTGACTCGTTTTGAACAAACCAATTTGTAGACCTGTTTTTTACTTAGCTAATTTCTTAATTGACACAATATTTGATTTGGAGCAGGTATCACCTGAAAGATGCAGTGGTTGAGGGTGGGATCCCATTTGATAAAGCCCATGGGATGAATGTTTTTGAGTACCCTGCAAAAAACAACAGATTTAATGAGGTATTTAATAAGTGCATGCATGACCATACAAAAATAGTGATGAAGATGATTCTTGAAAAGTACAAAGGATTTGAAGGAGTAAAAAAGTTAGTTGATGTAGGTGGTGGTTTGGGTGCTAACCTTCAGCTTATTACTTCAAAGTATCCTAATATTAAGGGAATCAACTATGACCTACCCCATGTCATCAAAGATGCACCTCCTTATCCAGGTATTCAGTTTCACACACACATATACATGCACCAACATAATGTAACATATTAGTACGTTACGGTCGAACCAAACTGTTTTTTTCTGTTTGCTATATCTTGCATGCCGAGCCGACCAATCTACATAGTTGATCTATAAAAATGGTCAAATCAAGCTTAACACGCAGTTTATCTAATATTTTAAGTTTGAATTTGCTAGATATATAACTTTGGAACCACCAACTTCGCAAAGTAAGCGAGATATTACAAGTCAAACAAGTAAAATTGGTTCAACTCGCATAAATTGTATATAAATAACATCAATGATAAACCCCGCAAAAATTCAGTTATTCAAAATTCGTATGATTATTAAATACTAAACACGAACTGTTTCTAGTCAACCGATAGCAAAAATTCAACTGTTTTAACCCGAAACCCAACCTGCACATTTTCCACCTCTAACAGCAACACTTACGACACAGTGCACAAATTTTTGCTTCTATGTAACTTTTGTAATTTATGGACAAAGAAACTTCGCAAATGTAATTGATGACGGTTTCTTAATGTAATTGACTAGGCGTGGAACATGTTGGAGGAGATATATTTGACAGTGTTCCAAAAGGAGATGTTATTTTCATGAAGGTTTGTACATCAACCTTTTGTATGTAACTGTATGTTTAATAATAACATTTTATATTAATTAAATGCAATGAATTTTGATTTTAGTGGATACTTCATGACTGGGGGGATAACTATTGCATCAAGCTTCTAAAGAATTGTTGGATGTCATTGCCGGATAGTGGTAAGGTGGTGGTGGTGGAAGCAATCATGCCCGAGCCTGAAAGTGACTACAGTTGTGTTGATGAAGTTTCCAAGGCTTCCATTGCAAGTGATATAATAATGCTGGTAGCTAACCCTGGTGGCAAAGAACGAAGTATAAAAGAATTTAAAACGTTGGCCAAAGAGGCCGGGTTCACTTCTGTGAAAAGCATTTGTAGGGTTTCGAACTTTTGTATCATGGAGTTCTACAAGAAGGATATTTGACTATTGTAATAGCCAGGTAACGATGATCTGAAGTTAATTGGATGTTGTGTAATAAAAAGGATTGTACCCGCACAATGCGATGACAGTTGTGGTGACAATGTGGTGTAAGAGAAGGGAAACTTGATGAGGGTCTTTGTGTGTGTTTAGAAAGTTTGTAGTATGTAATTTGTGCTTGATGTTTGTTTAATTAATAAGATAAAAGTAATATGTATTTGATTATATGAGCGGAGATAAAAAAAGTTTGAAAGTTTTAATTTAATTTGGGAAGTTAGAACTTCATAAAAGGTTAACATGTGTTCTTAGAGAGCTCACGATAACACTCATAACTCGAATGGTGAATGTCACGTCGGCACCACATTACAATCGAATGGTAAATGTCACGTTAGCACCACATTTCAAAAGGTTAACATGTGTTCTTACAAACCGTATTTGATCATATGTTCTATTGCTCTACTGTTCCATATGACTTATAAAGTGCTCTTGGTATTTGGTTAATATATATTGGATTAGGGAATTAATAGAGATGTGCTATTACTTGAATATAGTTTTATTTGTGGCTGCAAGTTTAGTTTGAATCCTTCATTGAGTTTTATATACGAACCTAGATTCTAGAGAAGGTTGGGCTCAATTTATTTTGGTTTGTATGGTTATAACCTGTGTTTAATTAGGTTCAGTGATGTATTGGTTGCTTCGTTCGTCTTGAACATGTATTGACTTGTCCAATGAAATGTATTCAAGGAATGAGAAGTTATCCGAAGTCAAGCTAATGCTTGGTTTCCGAGGTTGCATGTCTACTTCCTATCCATCATGGTCCTAATCGAATGCATATTCACATGTATAATGTTTCTGTTTAACGAATTAAACAGAAAGCATACCAGTTCATAAACATATTTTATTGTCTGCAAAGGCAGAATTTAAGTTAGTAGAGCTGGAAAAAGGGCAAACTGGGTCATGGGTAAAAAAGGGTAAGCTTGAATCAGGTTTATTTGCTCTTGCTGCTTGAAGCGCGTCGGGTGTGGTCTAGTTAGCCTAAAAACACATATTTATCCATTTTCTAAATTCTTTTTGTAAATACAAATGTGTTAGACTCAATTACGAAAACAACATAATTACAGTTTAAATTAAAATCTTTGAATAAAATCGTATAGATAGAATGTAGTATGTGCTAAAAATGGATTTCATACAATTTTCAATTCTGTAAATGGGGCGAAAGTAACAATTCTTCGTTGTGTAGTTTCACACTTTGGATATATCATATCCGGAGCTAACAGAGGTGCAGTTAATTTCTACCCATTAAGCTGCAGTTTCTATGACCAATCAGGGTATGAAGTTTCCCCCGAGCCCATGGTTCACTTAGTTGGAACTCCTCGGGCAAGATATTATTCACACTCTATCTCTTAAATATGTAGTCATGTAGATAATTATTACTTCATTAGCTTCTAAATTTATGGTTTCCAATGGCGTTATGGCATGAATTAAGCCATCAAATTGGTGTAATTTGTGGTGTAGCAACAAAGCTTTTTTACTGAAATGGGTTGTCGTTAAAATTCAGAGTTGGCACGATGATCGAGATTCTTCGAGCTGCTTTAATCGCTGGTGTGGTATGATCTATAAATGCGTCACAAAATTTAATTTCTTGCACTATGAGGTTGCAAAAGAGCAGAGTCTAAAAATTTGAACTTGCAGATTGAAAAAGAAGTGGAGTTCGTTTCCGTTGGAACCAATGATCTCACCGACTGTTGGAAAATTTCTCCTGGTTTACCTTTCGCAAGGCATTCTACAACACGACCCCTTTGAGGTCAGTAGCATGAATTCTAGTATATTGACATAGATATGTTGGATAAAAGTTATTGACACAATAATATATGGATTGTTCATAGGTTCTTGATCAAAAGGGGGTGGGTCAATCGATCAAGATTGCCACGGACAAGGGTCATGCGGCAAATCCTAACATAAACGTGAGTATTGCTTACCAATATGTTGTGTTGTATTGTGTTATGAATTTAGAGGTGGAAAAATATGCGATTTGAATGACCAAAAAATGGTAACTCTTTTGAAAAAGACAAAATGATGAGTCCGATTAGGTTGAATCCATAGATAAACACTTTTTACTCTCTTCATACAACTAAGATTGATCAATTGACCATGGAGCTAATGTGGACCCTAATCCAGACAAATGGTAGATGAAGACTAATGAAAGATCTTACTTCAAGTAGATAGTATGTGGCTTAATATTTAGACAAATTCGATTTACCAATGTAATGGTTAGTATTGCACATGTTTATATATTTGATATAACTGTGTTTTGGTGTTGTGTGTGTTAATGAAGGTGGGGTATTTCATACACTACATGGCAACATATGTTTTTGGGCCTGTGGGGGAATTCACCGCATCTTGGCAGTTACCACAAGTAACACTAGCGATGGTTTCTCTTATTGGACTAATTGAATTTGGAGGTCCCCCCCTTCCCTTCACATTAGGTAAGCATTTTTCTAAAAGTCAATAAGTACTTATTTTTCTAAAAGTCAATAAGTACTTTTGCAAGCTGGAAACAATATTGAGCGACTAATTCACCAGCAATTACTCTGTAAGTTTATAATATCTATCAATAAATAACTTCAATCATAATTTACAGTCTCCACAGTCTCCAACTGATTTCATCGAGATTGTTCACCAGTATTTCATAGTCATTTATTGGTTCACATTATAAGATATATTTACTTAAAAACAAAAATAGAAATAAAAAACATCAAAAATACTTCAAAAATAACCAAAACATTCTCCGTAACACATTTAATATGTTACAATGATTTTTAATTTATAAAATGAGAATTAAATAGTTAATACAAATGTTAAAAAGAGATTATTTAAAATAACAGATTTCAATCCTTTATGACACTTTTTATAATATTCTCTCTTCTACGTGACCGTTTTTTTGGCTTACCACTTACCATCATCATTAATGTCATCACCTCAATACCACTCCCACCATCATCTCAACCATTTTCCACCACTATTCATCATTACTTAATACTTTTAACGGTGAGATTAAAATAATATAAATTTTCTACATTTATCCTTATTTTATCTCATTGTTAAAACTTCTCAAACTCTCCATTTTTATTAAACCCTAAAACTTCCTCTGATTTTTAAACAAAAATAGGAAATCTATTTCACATTATACTTTTGGGCCCTCAAACGAACACAAACAAAATAGACATGTAAATGTCGATCACAATCTTCTAATACAGGTTCCTAAAAATAACTCTATGGCTCGTTTGATCGAGTAGAAGGTGTTTGAGAAGATTATAAATTTTTTCAAAAACCACAAATCCCACTATACCCTAACTGCTACTCTAGGCACTATTTATCCTCAATTACTCTGAATTCTGGTGTGTAGTTTTTCTCAATTGAGAATGGTGTATCTGATAGCACAAGGTACATTGAAAACGGTGCCCAAACCATTTTAATCACCCCGAACATCATTCGTCGGGTTTTTGGGCTTCCTAATTCCTAAATGTTTGATACATTACCTACTGGTGACGATTCCAAGCAAGGAATTATTGATAACCAAAATCGATGTAAAGATCACTACCGGGGTCGATGAATCCAAATGCTTTGGAACCATTCACAAGAAACAGATGGATGGTGTTTAACGTTTTCTTTGGTACAATAATCCAATACATGGGTAACAAACATGGCAGTTTTGACCAATTAAACGTTGTTGAGGCTTAGCTCGCTGGGTCACTGATCAACAATCTAAATGTTGATTTCGCTCGCGTGATCTTTAACAAGCTGATTACATAGGTCGTTGCTCCCACACGCTTGGAATATGTTCCATATATCCGACTTTTATCACTAATCATTAAAGATCAGTTTGATAATTAGTATCGCTTGCCACTCCAGGGCTTTGGATCAAATGTTGTAGGGGCCCACATATTTTCCAAACCAGCGACCGTGTCTCTTCCTCCTTTAATGCAAATCCAGCAACAAGTTTTACATCTAACCCTCATTTCTACACTCCCAGCTACCTTTAAGTGAGGTCCCACCATCTAAGAATCCACCATCTCATCCAACCACTAACAAACGATCCAAAGTAGGCCCTGGACAATAAAGGTGTCAAGGCATAGCCAAATAAAGACATCAAAAGATGCTAAGAATGAATCAGTGACTGTACGTTCAGTCACTGAGGCCAGTCTTGATCAACCCATAACTTCAACCACTTCACTGGATTTACAAAAATCTAGTGATTTGAAAAGGGGTAAGTTAAAGATAGTTGTTGTAGCTCAAACTACAGTTAGCAAAGTTCAGGATGTCTCCCCCATCCAAACAGAGAGTCCAACCCTCAGCCATTTGGCATCCTCACAAAAGGATGTCATCTCAGAAAAAGGGCGAGGGTCACTGGTAGGTGATAACACACTCTTATCCAGTGATCCATTAAGTACATACCTGACCCAACCACTATGTTCTATTCATTTTTCATCTATCATTGCACAAGCTGTTAATGACTCGCTACTGCCACATTGTGAGTTACATGCTTCACCTTCTATTCCCAATGATCCACCAGCTACAACACCAGCCGGTGATGATAAGGGAGTCACATAAATGGATATCTCATTGTCCAAAGCTGAACCAGCTACGCTCATTCAGTTGAGCAATCCAAAGACACCCTCAGGGATCAGTTTGACACAAAAGGGTAAATCGCGAATCAAAGAGTTGAACTTTTTCTCCTCCTTGAGTGATGAGCAATCATTCGCTTGTGAAGATCATCAACCTAATCCACCATTGGTATTAGAGGATCACGTTGACCAACTTGTAGGGACCCCACCTTCTTCTGAACCTGAAAAGACTGTAGGTGAACCTCCCTTAGAACCCTCAACAACATTATCAGTGACCTTTTCTCTTCTCTCTGATAAAAAAGATGATCATTCACCTTAGAGAGAGGACACTTCTTCTTGTTATGCAAGTACCCAACGATTGCTTATGCAATATATTGCTTATTCAAAGCAAGAAGTTCATCTGTCGAAGGAGACCAGGGACAAACCTTTTGAGTACATGGTGATCTATTTGGCATAGAGTTCGATCATGCCAAGCTTTATAAGGACTTGGTTCTGATGTGTAAATAACTAGTTAGAAAATAGTAAAACAATATCAAAGTAAACCATTACACATCTAGGCAAGTGTACCTAATCGATAGTAGTATAGTAGTGATAAGTCTACCAAGTAGTCTCTCACAGGAACAATTTATATGTATTCTGAAGGTTATTTGTCTAATCAATAGCTAAGTTAACAGGGAGATGCTTCTTAACGACAGGCAGTCAAAAGGTGTTTCTTAACTAAGAAAGCGGTAAATTGATAATTCAACCAAGTTGTAGAAGCAAGTTCATCTAGACTTTTCACCCCTAGAGTTGGATAATAGATAGATAAGTGTTTAATGTATGAGAATTAATAATCTAAATTACTTTTTTTCACAATGCAATCGTTTAATGAAATCAGAAAGTGCAAGGGGGAACGCCTATCAAAGTTTCCGCCAAGCAAAAGACGCCAAGCAAAAGATTAAAGGTTTTAGGAAATTATAAGTAGGCAATGTATGGGAACATTATTATACTGATGAAGATGGTTCTCGAAAAGTATAATTACTTTGAAGAGTTGATCAAATGGGTGGTAGGATTGGGATCGATCACCATAATAAGAAATTATATAATCATGTATAAGTCAATATGAAACACTTACAAAACAGAAATAGTATGACACACAATATTTTAAATGAAAAACCTTTTAAGAGAGTAAAAACTGCGGGACCCCTAGACTACTTAACACCCACTGTATTGAAAGATATTACAAGTTAGAGAAGTTCAACTCTCGACACTCTTTAATATCCTCACAACACTCTATGATAGATTTCATTAATGGAACATTCGACCTTATTGAATAACTGGAAACTCACCACACGCAGAGGCGGAGCTTAAGGGGGGCAGGGAGGGGTCATGCCCCTCCCCCCCCCCCCCCCTCACCCAAAAAATAAAATAAAAAATTATGAGCAGATAACGTAATATATTCCACAGTTTTAAGGTAAATTACATAAATCTGAGATGTACTAGTAGGTTTTGAAGAAGAAACTTTAGTTATGTACAGGAACAAGAACATGAGCTAGAGGTAGTAGAAAGAGAAGTAAATGGTTATTATTATTATTATTATTATTTAAATTTATTGATATGAATGTACTTGATTGGAGTGAAATTAGAAAATAGATGCTTTGTGCCAGCTTTTTAATTTGCCTATTGGTTTTCCTTTTATTATTTTTTTTTTCTATTTTACTTTTTCTTTTGATGACATTGCTTTATTTATTATTATTATATTATTATTATCTTTCTATAATTTTATTATGGAATACAAAATATAATAACCAATATAACCAATATAAGATTTTTAAATGTCTATTATATAACTACAATTGTATAATTTAAAATTATGTTGACTTATGTCGCGAGTCAGAAGTTTAAGATTTTGAGATACATTAAAAATAATTATTTATATCATACAATGAAATCATAAAGTTGGTTGTATACTTGTTTAGTGTAACCAAATGAATGTTTTATGTTCAAATATGTTTTAAGTATCAAATGATTTGACCCCTCCAAAAAATGTGTTCAAGATCCACCACTGACCACACGTAATAAAAAAAGACTCTCATACTCTTTCTCTATTTCTCAACATGCTCAGCAAACCCTAACAAATAAGTCCTATATTAATAGACACCACTTAACTTGTGCATCAATTTATAAATCACCCAATATAACTCGAATTTCAAACCTCACTAAATACGAAAATTTGAATCATATACCAACAGGTGCCATCCGGTAAGGTGCAACATTTGGGATCATACTTTCCGTGTACCCGACTATTAAAAGCGTCTACTTTGATTTGCGACATGTCCTCAAAGATGCAGTTATGCATCGTCTAGGTAACACATTGATCAGGAATGAAGAATATATAATTATAAAGATAATGTGTATAAAGACTTTAATTTAAACTTACAAGTGTGACGAAGTTTTAACAACTCCGGGCTACTAAATATGCGTACATACCAATTAAAGGAGATATGAAAGAAAAATAAATTGTCATACATAACTAATTAACCGTTTTCTCGACATAAAAAGTTGTAGAGACTTAAAGAACTTCTCGTTATAACCAAATTAGTCCATGTTTATCAATGTGAAGATTTAGGAATAATATATCATAATACGTTACTCCATTATAACTTTCTTATTATAGCAGAGACAAAGAGAATATAAATACATATTCAATACCAACCATATGTTACTAATCCTCTTGCAATCATATTATTTTTCCAAGTTTAACAAAGTTATGCTTTATCAATAATAGAAAAAGAAATGACATATATCTTCAGAATATTGTTGTAAATAACATATAACTATGTTCTTGTATGTATGTTTTTATACACACTTAGCATTATTCTGTTAAGTTATATAATGTTACACTGTCGTCACACACACACTGTCATAAGAACTTCTTTTACCAATTTAACTACTGGTTTAAAAATAAGCAACTTGGTTAAATTTATTTACCTTATGTACATCAACAATTGATTGGTTGTCGTTTAAGATTTCTTTTTTTGTCATTTTATATTGTTGACAAGGGTTAGAATGGAATTTTCACAAAATTTAAGCTATAATTATCTATTTAGTATCGAAAAAAGTAACTAATCTTAGTTGTAGTCAAAGTGGTACATTGGCTACCTATTAAACAAAGGTACGTTGTTTCGATTCTTTCAATACAAGAATTTTTTGTTATTTTACTCTAATTTTTTCCTTTTTACAGTAATTGTTTTCGAAGTTTCATCATGAATTAATTAATTATATACTAGACAACTCTAAATTTTAAAATAAATAAATTTTTTTATTCTGAATAAATCTAAAACTGTTATAGATAAATGTGGATATTCATACTATTTACTAATTATAGTCCTACTAGGTTAAGTATACTCGGAAAATACTCCTTTGTAATCTCTATATAAGCATTGCCATTTTATGAATAATACATCATTCTCTTTCTCTTAATCTTTATTTTTACAACACGTTATCAGCACGTAACTCTCCTTTGAGTTTTGGGTTATAGCTTCGTTGGTCTTCTGCAATTGTTTTTTTTTTTGAGATTTTAATTTCGTAGTCCCGGCAACTAATCTTCAATTCATAGTTTTCTACAATTATCAAGTATGATTTAAAATATTCTCGTTAACTAATAGGATTACATGTAATATATCTTCTTAATTGCATTCTTTTTAATTGAATGTGGTATGTTAACATCATACGTGTCGATTTATTATGACCTCATACCAAAATATAATTACACTATATGGTATGTGTCAACATCCACATCACAGAAGTATGCTATATATTCAATGTTTTTGTTATACATATATATAATATTCGAATTTGATATTTGTATTTATTCACCGCATACCATGCTAGAATTTGATTGTTGATGTTTTGAACTGCAACTTTCTGACTTAAATTGTTATACACCGCCTCATAAGTATGTATATTAATTATCGCTTGATTATATGTTGAGATTTCCCTTTATGATTTTAATTCGTGTTCTTAACTCAGATAATTGATTATAACCATGAACTTTAATGATTATCTGAACAACGCTAAACTCATTCCTGAAATTTAGTTAATGAATTGTACATTCTTAATTGCTACAATGTTAACGTAGACATTAATGAAACATTATCCACTAATAATGTTGTACTTGTTAAAGACTTGCAAAAAACTTGCATCTGAATATTATTATTTTTTTTTTATCGGATCCTGTTCATAAGTATGATAATTAAATGTTACATATTATAATATATTTGCAATATGGAGAACTCATTGCTTCTCTCTTTAATATTCTTGAGGTTTACTTATGACCTAATTAATTGTTACATAATATAATTTTAGTTGTACATCTAATTGTAGTTACATATTATAATTAATTGAATCTTTTGAATCTTATCACTAATAGGAATATGTTTTGTGTATATTACATTCTACGTAAATGAATGAAGTTAGTTTAATATAATTATGCTACGATATAAACTTGCTGCAGTGAGAATGTTTGACTGAAGTTGTGATCATGTGAACAATTTATAATGACATTATTCGATCTTAGCTAGAGTGTATATTTGTATGTTATTAGATCTCTCATATTAAGTGGCATATAGTGATTTTCATGTATGGTTATAACATAGTATATTGAATATTGATGATTTTAAATAGTAGTAGATGAAGCATTACAAAGTTAATTATCTTTAAATAAAATTTTGAGTATGCATATGTGCATGATATGCATATGATATATATTTTATGTAGGTCTGTTACAATTTTAATTGATTTGTACTGCATTTTTATGTTTTTATATGAGCTTGCATAGTTTGACTTGTGACTTTGACACTATTAGAAGGAACTATGTACTTTATTATAGGTGCCAAAGTTTAAAGATATGAAAATACTAGCAGTTGATGACATGATTAAAGAGAATATTGTAGCTCATAATATTGTAGTTTAAGTTGACCATATAATGAAACTTCTTACTTTATTAATAACAAATATTTTGACAAGTACAGTAAGAGAAGTTTAGAATTTATAAATTCTTTTGGCCGAGCAAAATAACTTACGATGAAAGATCATGAAATATGTCCAAATTGATTAGAGTATTTTCCTCTAAGTGAATGTGAAATAGATATATTTACATTTACGTTGAAATAATTTAAATGTGAAATAGATATATTTACATTTACGTTGAAACAAAAATTATGAATCTTCTTTAAATAGGCTCACATATTTTATTACGATGTCTAGGAAAGATAAATGAGGTTATTTATATCTTAATGAGGTCGGTTTTTAAAATGCTACGCGCTTACCACCCTCACCATCTTTCCTGGTCGTATTCGAATAGAGCTACCGAAAGGGGTTGCATAAATAATATTTTTTCTTTCCCAAATATGTTATAATTTGTGAACACTTATTAAATATATATATATATATATATATTCATAAAATAGTTTATGATGACACATTTTTCAAAACTTGAGTTCTTGGCATTAGATATTTTTCTTTCACAAACTTTAAAACACATATTAACAAAAGAAATAAGTTGATAGTATTATTATCATGTTATGATTTGCATCTATTTGAAATTCTGTTTATGGTTAACTTATTTGGTTATTATGATACTTTTCATTTATGATACTATGTGTTTATATTTTTGAAGCAATATGAGTAATAATGTTGCATTGGCTAATGAGGATGGCGATATGTGTCTTGTGGATAGTGCTACTACACATACAATTCTCAAGAAAAGGAAATATTTTTCTAAATGCATTATGCATCAAGCAAATGTTAGTACTATAACTGGTAGTGCAAATTTAATAGAAGGCTCTGGTAACGCCAATGTAATATTACCGGGAGGAACACAATTTAAAATTGATAATGCTTTATTTTCCCCAAGGTCTAAACGAAACTTATTAAGTTTTAAAGATATTCGTAAAAATGGATATCATATTGAGACAACAAATGAATTACATGTCAAATATCTACAAAATACAAAAACTATTTTGGGTAAAAAGCATGTGTTTGAGAAATTGAGCCAAATGCGGTCATTAATCATACGTTTATGGACCGAGATAACTTTATGTTATGGCATGACCGGTTAGGCCATCCCGGCTCAACAATGATGCGGAGAATTATTGAACAATCGTGTGGGCATAATTTGACGAACCGTAGAGTTCTTGAGTCTAAAAATATGACATGTGTTGCTTGCTCAAAAGGAAAGTTTATTACTCGCCCATCACCGGCTAAGATAGGGAATGAGTCCCTTAATTTTCTGGAACGGATACAAGGATATATATGTGGGCCTATACATCCTCCTTGTGGACCGTTTAGGTATTTTATGATTTTAATTGATGCATCTACTAGATGGTCACATGTGTGCTTATTATCAAGTCGCAATCTGGCGTTTGCGCGATTACTTGCCCAATTAATAAGGTTAAGAGCACATTTTCCAGATTTTCACATTAAGTCAATTCGTCTAGATAATGCTGGTGAGTTTACATCCCAAACATTCAATGATTATTGTATGTCGATTGGGATAAGTGTTGAACATCCGGTTGCTCATGTTCATACACAAAATGGGCTTGCTGAATCTTTTATCAAGAGATTTCAAATGATTGCAAGGCCGATGATAATGAAAACAAACCTACCAGTTTCGGCTTGGGGCCATGCAATTTTACATGCAGCAACACTTATACGCATCAGGCCAACAAGTTATCACACTTCCTCCCCAATACAATTGGTTTTTGGTCGGGAACCAAATATTTCCCATATACGAATCTTTGGGTGCGCAGTGTTTGTTCCGATAGCTCCACCATAACGCACAAAGATGGGACCTCAAAGAAGGTTGAGAATCTATGTTGGTTATGAATCCACCTCTATTATCAAATACTTAGAACCATCAACCAGGGACTTATTTACAGCTAGATTTGCTGATTGTCATTTTGATGAGTCAGTATTCTCGAGATTAGGGGGAGAGGAAAAACAGCTGGAAAATGAAATTCGTTGGAATGAATTATCATTATCTCATCTTGATCCATGAACGAAACAATGTGACTTATAAGTTCAAAAGATAATTCATTTGCAAAGATTAGCAAATCAGTTACCAGACGCATTCACTGACCCAAGTAAAGTCACTAAGTCACATATACCAGCTGTTAATGCTCCGATTAGAATTGATGTCATGGATGGACATCACATTGGTAATGAGTCTAATACACGTATGAAGCGTGGTAGACCGATTGGTTCCAAAGATAAAGTTCCTCGAAAGAAAAAGAGAGCAAATAATCAAGATGGTTAAACCGAGGAAAATGATACGCCAGAACATCCTCTTGGTGAGGCTTTAGACATGATGGTTCCAGAAGAACCTCAGGTACCTGAAAATGAAGAGATCTTAATAAATTATATCATCTCTAGAAAACTATGGAACCGAAATGCAATCGACGTCGATGATACATTTGCATATAATGTGGCGCTAGAAGTAATGGAAGATGATGAGGATCAAGAACCAAGATCTGTTAAAGAATGCAAACAAAGAAATGATTGGCCAAAATGGAATGACGCAATTGAGGCAGAATTGAACTCCCTCGCAAAACGAGAAGTTTTTGGACCGATAATTAAAATACCTAATGATGTAAAACCTGTTGGATATCGGTGGGTCTTTGTGCGAAAGAAAAACGAGAAAAATGAAATTGTTAGATATAAAGCTCGATTGGTTGCACAAGGTTTTTCGCAAAGACCGAGTATTGATTATGAGGAAACTTATTCCCCGGTGGTGGATGCAACGACTTTTCGCTATCTTATAAGTCTGGTAGTACAAGAAGGAATTGATTTGCGTCTAATGGATGTAGTGACCGCTTATTTGTACGGTTCACTTGATACTGAAATTTACATGAAACTCCCGGAAGGGATTAATCTGCCTGAGTCATGTAGAGGCAGTTCTCGAGAACACTATTCGATAAAATTGAATAAATCTTTATATGGGCTAAAATAATCCGGACGTATGTGGTATAATCGTTTAAGTGAGTACTTAATGAAAGAAGGATATAAGAATGATTCTATATGCCCATGCATCTTTACCAAAAGATCCGGATCCGAGTATGTTATAATTGCAGTATATGTGGATGATTTAAATATCATAGGAACCCCTAAAGAACTTCCTAAAGCAATTGAATATTTAAAAAGTGGATTTAAGATGAAAGACCTTGGAAAGACAAAGTTTTGTCTTGGCTTACAAATTGAACATCTCAAAGGTGGAATCTTTGTGCACCAAGAAGCTTACATAGGAAAAATCTTGAAAAGATTTTATATGGATAAATCACATCCACTTAGCACTCCAATGGTAGTAAGGTCACTTGATGTTGAAAAAGATCCTTTCCGACCTCCAAAGGATGATGAAGAAATTCTCGGTCCGGAGATACCTTACTTGAGTGTGATTGGAGCATTGATGTTTCTTGCTGGTCATACAAGACCTGATATATCATTTTCTTTAAATCTATTAGCGAGATACAGTTTGTGTCCTACAAGGAGACATGGGAATGGCATAAAGCAAATATTTCGCTATCTTCAAGGTATGAAAAATATGGGTTTATATTTTACTAACCAATGCAAAACTAGTTTAGTTGGTTATGCAGATGCAGGATATATATCTGATCCACATACTGGACGATCTCAAACTGGACGATCTCAAACTGGTTATGTCTTCACACACGGTGGTACAACAATTTCTTGGCGTTCGGTAAAGCAAACGATCACAGCGACTTCTTCTAACCATGCGGAGATTCTAGCAATTCATGAAGCAAGTCGAGAGTGCATTTGGTTACGAAATGTAATACATCACATTTGTGATTCTTGTGGTATTTCATCCGGACAAGAGCCTACGGTGCTAGATGAAGATAATGCGGCATGCATCGCTCAACTCAAAGAAGGCTACATCAAAGGTGATCGAACCAAGCATATTGCACCTAAGTTCTTCTTCACGCATGACTTACAGAAATCTGGAGATATCATTGTTCAACAAGTTCGTTCAAGCGAGAATCTAGCAGACTTATTTATCAAGGCGCTTCCAAATTCTACATTTCAGAAACTTATTCGTGACATTGGGCTGCGTCGACTAGATGAACTCACATGATGTGTTCATCATGAGAGATTATACGCGTTGCACTCTTTTTCCCTTAGTTATGGTTTTATCCCACTGGGTTTTCCTAACAAGGTTTTTAACGAGGCAACATCCCCACGCGTATATTAAAGATTATGTACTCTTTTTCCTTCACTAGGATTTTGTCCCATTGGGTTTTACCTAGTAAGGTTTTAACGAGGCATAAGCTTTAATTAATGTACACCCAAGGGGGAGTGTTATAGATAAATGTGGATGTCCATATCTATTTAGTAATTATAGTCCTACTAGGTTAAGTATACTTGAAGAATACTCCTTTGTAATCTCTATATAAGCATTGTCATTCTATGAATAATACATCATTCTCTTTCTCTTAATCTTTATTTTCACAACAAAAACAAGTATTTGTTCAAAATTGTTTTATAATTGTTAATAATCCATAGACTTATAAGTGTAGTGATCCACATATTTGTAACAATTTTTGTTAGCACTAAAAAGTTAGGAGTTCAATACTTTTTTTCGAACTAAAGCGTAATTAAAATCGAACCTCATAAATACTTTTATTTTTGAAGTAATCTCAAATCTTTAAATATTCAGACTTTCTTTTTGTTTTTATCATTTTTCACATCTAACTGAATATTTATAACTGATTAAATATTTGAATGTTACATATTTCTCCTAATTTAGCTTAACGTGAGTAGTTTACGTGTTAAGCTAAATTTTATTCTAATTATATTTCTTTCTAACTTTCTCATGTATTTCAAACGTTTGTTTATTATAGTTTAAATAATCTAATACTTGGTAATAGATATTTTTAACTATGTCATTTTTAGGCTGCCACCTTAAATAAATGAAACAAAATTGCTCTCGTTGTTTATCATATATATCGAATAAAGTGTTCTTAAAAGAGGACCCACCTGTCAGAAAGTCGCGACACCACTAGTGGTTTTGTGCTTCTATTTTTTAAACAATATCCTCTAATAATGGACTTATCACAATATAGCTAAAAAGGTTCACCAATGAACATAACTTGTTCAATAATGGACTTATCACAAAAAGATCACAAGATGTCTAAAGAAGAAGAAGGGCTACTAAGAGTGAATCAAATCAATGGGGGAATACTTCTTCCAATGGTCATTAAAACTGCTGTTGAACTTGATCTGTTTGAGATAATGGCAAAGACTCCTGGTGGTCAATTCTCTTGTTATGATCTTGCTTCTAGTCTTCCTAAACAAACCCCTGAAACCCCGGCTATAATTGAGCGCATTCTTCGGTTTCTTGCTAGTGAATCGGTTCTCACATCGAATGTTGTAACGGATGAAGAGGGAAAGTGTATCAAGTTATATGGCATGACCACGGTGTCCAATTACTATGTCCGAAATGAAGATGGGACGTCTCTTGCTTCATCACTTCTTCTTATCTATGATAAAGTACTTGTCGATTGTTGGTTAGTTATAATCTTTGCATTTTATATCATTGAAGTGTCCTATTTTACCATATTGCTTGTGGAATGGTTGAGTCGGGTTATCTTTCATCTGTAACGGGTCAAATGGACAATAACGAAATAAGCCATCTAGAAAATGAGTCAACCGGGTCGAAGGCGTCCTCTGTTTTCTTTATGCCTAGTATCAAATTGTAATTTTAACGTATACATCAAAGAAGGTATATCATTGGTTTATTAATATAACTTCAGTTACATATCTACTATGTAATATATTAATATAACTCAAATTTATTAATATTACCATTTTTACTCTAGCTTATTACTTAAAGAGAAATGGTACACTTAGAAACAGTTCACCAATATTTGTGTACAAAATGATGTGTATCTATCATTTGAAGATAGAGAAATGAGAAATGATTTGAATAGCAAACATCATTATGTATAAATTTATTTGTTAAAATTCTATAAGTGTGATGCCCTTACATAACAGGCTTGAACCATTGACTTTTCCACCCAACAGTCAACTGACTCAACTTACGTACGAACCCGTATGCAGCAACTCTTTTGCAGGTGTCAAAATAGAAGTGTCAAAGAAGTTGGGTAACAAGTCAATATGGGTTGGGTCAAGATAGGAAATATTTAGGACAACTCAAGATAGGTTAATTTAACCTACCAAAATCTAAATTTCCAGCCCTCATTTGAATTTTGATATAATACATTAAACAGGACATGATTACAAAACAAATTATGAGTATTATAAAGTTCCAAATCTTTTGAAAGTAATTTACGATGCTGTAAATGCTTGATTATATATTTTGTAGATTGAGTAAACTACTAGACCCGTTTTTTACTTAGCTAATATCTTACTCTTCTAAATTGTGATGATAAGAATATAGCACAGGTTGACTCATTTTGGATAAACCAATAACACATCCAACGTACACGTACAACTAACACATCTATACACATTGTGTCAAACAAGACTAACACCCACACAGCACAAGCTTGGTTGATGGGGTACTCACGTACTGATAGTTGAAACTTGAAAGGCCCTTTTGATCTTTTCTTTTTTAGCTATAGTATTATAATAAACTCAAACTAACCTATTTTCACATAATTAAGCAAAGATTTCCTGCCTCTAATCACCACATTATTTACTTTGGGGGCAGGTATCATCTGAAAGATGTAGTAGTTGAGGGAGGGATCCCATTTGACAAGGCCCACGGGATAAATGCATTTGAGTACCCTGCAAAAGACAGCAGATATAATGAGGTATTCAATAAGTGTATGTATGATAATACAAAGATTATGATGAAGATAATTCTTGAAAACTACAAAGGATTTGAAGGCGTAAAAGAGTTGGTTGATGTAGGGGGTGGTTTAGGTGCTAACCTTGAGCTTATTGTTTCCAAGTATCCTAATATTAAGGGCATCAACTTTGACCTACCCCATGTCATCAAAGATGCAACTCCTTTTCCAGGTATATCTAACTAATTCACACACGCTTATACTGAAAGTATGTATTCCTTATTTTGTACATTATGATCGTACCAAGCGTACTGTTTGTTGTCATCCTGATTGCCCTGTCTTACGGAGCCGACTAATCTGCTGGTTTGATTTGTTTAATTGTCAAATCAAGCTTAGCAGTTTGTCCTAAATTACTTTTAATTTGTAAGACCACGTGCCAATAAATGCTTTCGTAATGCTTTCGTACGATCACCCTGGGAGAGAGTTTGTGAGAGCTTGTATGAGTCAAACGAGTAAAATACAAGAGATTTGTTTATCGGTCAAATGGACTTAACTCGCAGGAATTGTAATTTTAATGCCTTGTATATTTACTCAAAAAATATATTACTATACTCCTTATATAACTAAACTCATATAATATTAGTAATTGTAACTGACTCTAGTTATTATCAATAAAAATAATAAGAAAAATGTTAACATAAGTAGTCAACCCGATGTACCAAAAATTTAGTTGTTTTGACCTGTAACCCAAGCCGTCCATTATCCCACCTATGTATGTTACCATATCAATTACATCATGTAGTAGCAATGTCTTATGACCACAATGCATTCTTTTTCGTATCTGTATAACTTTGTAAATTAATGGATAAAGACTCATGGTTGCTCCATGTTATTTAACAGGTGTAGAGCATGTTGGAGGAGATATGTTTGAGAGTGTTCCGAAAGGAGATGTTATTTTCATGAAAGTTAGTATATCAACTTTTCTGTAGATAGGTAACCTTCATTCTAAGGTTAATTAACATTTTATAATAGATATATAACCATGATAAATTTTGCTTCTAGTGGATACTTCATGACTGGGGGGACAACTATTGCCTCAAGCTTCTAAAGAACTGTTGGGCAGCGTTACCAGATGGTGGTAAGGTGGTGGTGGTGGAAGTGATAATGCCTGACCATGAGAGTGATTATAGTAGTACTGATGAGATTTCTAAGAATGCCATCGCTGGTGATATGGTAATGTTGATAGCTAATCCTGGTGGTAAAGAGCGATCTATGAAAGAATTCAACACTTTGGCCAAAGAAGCAGGGTTCACTGCATTGAAAATCATTTGCACGGTTTCAACTGCTTCTATCATGGAATTTTACAAGAATAATTGAGTTTATGTAATTTGAATTTTAAGGGACAACTACCTGAATTCTAAGGGAATTCAATTTAATTTCATGTTTAATAATAATAATAATAAACGAAATGATTATTGATCAACGATTCGTCTGGATGGGTTATGGTGATTTCTAATAAATAATGACCCATGGAGGTATTGTGTATTATTGATCAACTAGTTTATAACCCGCAAATTCGCGAATTATCACATAGTTTTAATTCAAATTTTACTTTATATTTCTTTTTAGATTTAGCAATGAAGGCAAGGTAAATTGGACTTTAGGATCCAACAGAACATACTCAACGACTCGACCTTGTGTTGGAATCAAGTTTTGGAACATGTTACATTGAAGTGTTTTATTTGAGCGGTTGAAGCTTTTCAATTTTAACTATGGAGTTTACAATCTTGGGATTTATCATAGAACATCATTATATAAGCTCTTTTCTTTAAATGTTTTTTTTCTTTTTTCTTTTTTCACACTTGGATCTATTGTCCAATGGTTAAGTCAATTGAGACTTGATCTAGTTATAATTTTATGTAATTACCAATTTTCATCTTTTGTTGAATTGATGATATACTCTTTTTTGTCAAAAAAAGAAGAAGGTAAATATATCAAACTATTTATATATCAATAGAATACAAATTTGATGATATCATCACCGCATTATTAAGCATCTAAGGTGAACCTTAACTAATGAATATATGCTCTAACTTTCATATAGATACATGCTAACAGTTTTGACTTTTCTCTAAACCTGTGATAGTGAAGGACATGGAGTTGGAATTGAAGACTAAACAATAAACTTTATCTTTGTTACCATGAAGAAATGGACTAAGCAAGAGTGTTCCAAAATTCACTCATAAGAATGGCAATTTGAGCTAATTAAAGTGCCTTCACAAGAACAATAATTGGTAGTATCTCAAATATCAGCATCTCTAACGTAAAATATCTTCATAGGAAGATCAAGTAATGTTTATTTCTTTATTAGATATATTGTTTATTTCTGAACAATAAGCCTTACAAAGTAATTCATATATATGCTTTGACACATTAGATAACCTGTGTGAACCCATCCATTATACCGTTTTTCACGCTATCTGTCATCATCATGTAACATCTAAATCCATCATCATGTAACATCTAAATCAAAATCAGATACATTAACCAAAATAGAATATGGTAACATAAATCATTTAAAACCAGTCAACTGTATATGTTAATTATATTTTACAATCTTATAATATCGTTATAACAATTATAAGAATGTAGGACTCGGGCATCATCTCAACCTGTCAAAAAAATAACTAACAGTAAATTGAAAGAATTAGTTCTTCTAGTCTTTTGCAAATTCTGATTTATTTGACTTAAAGTTGTAATAATCAAATCATCGAGCATGCATTCTAACTAAAGATTTTAGTATAAATTTTGTCCACAACTGATCACCAACAGTTTGTTAAACAAGTCTATAACAAAGTAGGTTGCAACTATCATTTTCAAGATTCATACAAACTTGAAGCTAAAAAATAGTCAATTCGGTTTACATATTGCTATGAATCAAAATTTAGATGTCCAACCTTTAAAATAGTTGAGAGGGAGTCATCACGAGGAGTATCCATACAAAATCCACATTTAGATTTGCATTCGACCGTACGATATGAACTCTTTTGGACACAAAATTACATTAATGAACTTAGAACAAATTTAAGTGAACAAAATTACATTAAATATAATCAATAGCTATTCATTATAGTTAACATAAAATCAGCAATTCCTAAAGCTGAATCGCAACTTAAACCTGTGCTTCAACTATCATAACGCCTACCAATACATTAATTATATTTCTTTACTTTACGCACTTAACATTATACTACTATCTTAATTAATTACTATCTTTACTTTATATTAATTAAATTTCTTTTGAATGAATACACATCTTGATACCCAAACCAAATGAGTAATACACATCAAGTTTTATCACGAGTAAAATATGAATCTGCCATGAATCTACACATTGACAGAATATACCCTATGATAAACAAATCAAAACTCACACACACCTAAGCAAATGCAAGAAACATAATAAGCATTTAGTATCAAAATACAAACTGATTGAAATAAGTCAATAACTTTTAAATTACCTGACAAATATGTTGTAAAACTTAAACTTCTACTTTCCAAGAAACTTGCAAAAATCCTCAGCAGCATTTTATCGAATACCTTGTATGCATACAAAAAACATGCAAAATCATAATCAACCGATGAAAGTAGATCTCATGATTGGAGCAACAACAAACTGAAACTAAAATAAAAGCTAATATTAGCCATTCAAAAACATAAAATGCATATATGAAATGAAAAGAATAAATGAAGAATGGATATTGAATCAAATACAAGTTAGTATATTCAAAGTTAGTAAAAATGAAATATCTTATGTAAAAAGGCTCACCTGAAGAATTCCAGAAGCATAGAAACCTAAATCCTATGAAAGAACCAAAGATTAGCAAATTAAACTTAAATACAAGGAAAGAGCATAAATTTATTGTAGATCCCTTAGGATGGATATTTTGATCAAATCGCTCAATGGAGATAATGACACGAAAAGAATATAAAGCTTAAAACAATAAAGAACAAATCAATAATAATACTTTATATTTCTTTATCAAATATTCTCAAGAAATACAACATCCAAAAGCAGAGAATAAGTGTGTGTAAAATCCCCCAAAAAGTCTCTATCTAAAACCCTAACATTTGGGTATTTATACTAAACAAACTGGCCGAATTATGCGACACAAGCCTTGTGTCGCATAGATCACTATTGCGACATAATCCTTGTGTCGCAACTACAACTAATGCGACACAGTCCTTGTGTCGCATAACACAGAAAATGTAAATTCTAACTAAGTCAATTACATTTACTAACACATTACAGACTCGACCAACTGACAGACACACTAAGATGCATCAACAAACTCCCCCGTGTCTTCAGCTTGGTCTTCAAAATCTTCAATCAAACCCAGCCTGCTGGAAATACACCGCCAGCGTGTATTCCATGTGTTACACAGACGTTGACAATCCTTTGAAATTGAAATGCGATCTTCTTATTCACTGCATTTATCTCATTAAAGCGAATCGGATTGTCAAACAGCTTTCTCAAATCTTTCTCTGAGAAATTTATCAAGCTCATTGGATCAAATACTCGAAATTGAGTTTTCTTCAAATTATACAATGAGCTCTTCTCTGGTTGCTCTGTCTCAGGCACAAATACAAGAACTGCCTCACCGGTGTGAGCATCCAATTCCCAGTAGTGAAATCTTCTTAGAAAGTCCAAGTATAACACCCCTCATTTCAAATAAGAATATTATATTAATAAACTCGGAAGCATGAATTTAAAATACATTACCTTAGTATATATTAAACATTATACATAAACAGTTTACATTTTTTCAATATTTACACAATATTTAAACTGTTTAAAACTACAAAAGACGGGGTATTATAAAAATTCTCCAAACAAGGTTTATTACAAAAACCATATCAGAGTTCAAGAGCGCAGTCAAACATCCCCTGATCAACCATTCACCTCCTGCACCCACAATCAATCAAAACATATCCTGCAGGAAGTAAAATGAGGGGTTAGCACGAAGCTAAGTGAATAGATTCATCACACTCCATTCAACTTAGCATAACAAGTTGTTTACACCAAATAATCGTAAACACACATAATTCAATGAGGATCGGTGGCTCTGGGGATATCATAATACCCGGGGATTCCCCCAAAAACACTTACCGTCAATCCGTATGGCCAATACAGAATAGACCGATAACTAATGGTTATTAAACTCGTACACAGGTCTCAAACACAACAAATGAATCAAAACCTGTGTAAAACACATAATAACCAGAACTCCAACTACACGTTGACCTCAATAACATAGTACACATTGGTTCACATAACACGTAGATCAATAATCAATAATCAAGACTAAACAGTCTAATACACATCTACGTTGTTGTAACCAAATAGTTACAACTAAATTAAATGATGAGTTCTGAATCCACTCACCGATACCTCTGACGTCTCCACACTTAGGATTCTTATATCACTGAGTCTTACGTTGATCTGAAACAGAAAATCAAATACAAGTCAGAAGTTCGTTCCATAAATATCATTATAGTCTAATTATCCAATCAGGTAATCCCTGAAGTCTAGGCAAACAAAAGTTCAATCAGAAATAAACTCAGAAAAAGTCCGCAATGCCGCTTAAAACTGAAAAATGCCATTTTCGGGTCCTAGATGACCCCGGATGGCCAAAAACTGTCTAGGCTATTAGAATATATTCTTGATTACTAGGTCGTTTCCGAATGACCATGAAAATTTCAACTAAATCCGAGTTAAGAATATTTTCTCAAAACCGCGTCTCAAAAACACGCATTTTCAAAATTTGCAAAACAAAATCTCTTTTATAAACTTAGCGACACAACCATTGTGTCGCACCACAAACCCTTGCGACACTACCACTGTGTCGCATAACAGAATTCTGCGACACTAACATTGTGTCGCAATACCCAAAATGGCCGCCTTAAGCGACATAACAACTGTGTCGCAGAACATTCATGCGACACAACCTACGACACAAACCTTGTGTCGCAATGATGAACAGACCAGTTCTCAGATTCGAAATTCACGAATTCAAACATGTAATACTCAAATTAACTTATTACAATCGGTGTAATTCACTTATAAACAACAACAACACATAACAATCAAATTCTTACCTTGAATTCACGGATCAAAAGCTTCAATTATGAGATTTAAAGTTAAATCTCACTTTCTCTCTCAATTCTCTCTAATTCTCTCTCTAAAAACGATTTTAAGGGTTTGGAAATGTTTTGGAAATGGTCTGGAAGACTTAGACGGTGTGTATATATATTTAATCTCGCAATTACACTTAAGCTCCTTAGTTAATTTCAGTTCAGCCCGTTTTGCGACACAGTCCTGCGACACAACCGTTGTGTCGCACAGACACCACCTGCGACACAAACCTTATGTCGCAGAAAATCAAATTTTCAAATTTTGAAACAACTAATATTTCACTTGTCACAATAAGTCAAAGGGCTTATTTATCTACGTTTCACAATGAAACACATAATATTAAATAATTTCTAAAGCAATTAGATAATCAATTAAAATAATAGAAATTACCAGACCGCGGGAGAGGATGTTACACCAAGGGAACTGTTTCCAGAGGAATCTTCTTTAAACAATCAGCCGAAGGATAACGCATTTTGATCAAAGGCTGATTGGTGACTGGATCAAACCGTTTCTTATAGATAATTCTGGTTCCCAGCGTCAGTTTGATAAACTTATACCTTTTGGTACGAATCTCCCTTTGTAGAGTAGTCAGAATGAAATTGGCACGATCATCATTTGACGGGTTAATCAAAGAGAGCTGAGCAAGACGATTAACTTCTCCTTTTGGCAGTGTGCTCAGCTTGGTGAATGATTTTTTGAAATATTGGATACCATCTAACCTCTTGATCATAAACAACCCGTTCGATATCTTCCAACTCTTGATTAATCCAGTATACGCTCCACTGACTTTGTACGATTTGCAGGTAACCGGCACTTGTTTTCCATCTTTTCCGTGCGGCCACCATTTAGCGAGTCTCTCAGCTCTAGTTTCGATAACTTCAGATTCAGGAGCAGGAGCCTCAGATGTTTCTTCATCTTGAGTCTCAGATGCATTTTCAGTTTCATCTTCAGAGGAATCTGATTCAATTATCGGAGCATCATCATAGAACTCATCATCATTCAATCCTTCCTCTTCCATATCAACATCATCATCAGTTTCCTCAAAATTTTCATTTTCATCATCAAAATTGACTTCATTTATCATGCGTTGTATAAATGAGAGGTCTGCACAAGAATAATCGACAGCCAATGGTCTCGGTTGGCCTGGTGTGTGATGCACAAGAAAGTACTCTAAAGTTGGCATTTCATTACTATGTTCAATATGTACATCTTCATTTACAGACTCAGACCCAGGTCCGCTTGGTTCTATTGATGGACCAGCGGGAACAGACTCCCCCAGACCAAGTGACCGGGTCTCAAAATCCCTAAACTTAACCACTAAGTCAATAATTCTGGAGGTTTGACTCTCAATCAGTGCAGCTTGAGACCGAATGATAGAAGCTTGATCGTCCACGGTCTTCTGCATTGCCTCGATCCGTTCCGAAAGTTGCTTGAGAATATCCGGATGAGGTTACACTGAGGTCTGCAACTCTGAAGGCCCTGCAGTTGAAGAAGTATGAGGAAGACTTGTAGTGGGCAGGTCCTCAGAAACAAAATAGGTCACATCCTCACGAGGCCTTTTGCCCGTCGACTAAGGAGGAGAGGGGCATAGCTCATCAATATCCCTCATGAGATCATCAAATTGAGGATCGGGATTGATAGCTTGTTGTTGTTGTTGAGGTGGTGGTTGCTGGAGAGGAGCTTGAAGAGGCGGTTCTTGAACAGGTGCCTGTGGCAGAGGTGAAAGTGGCCTATGAATAGGAGCCGGATCATCAAATTCGTCACCCTTCGGAGGCACGTAGGCCTCATTTATAATATGGCCAAACAACGGCACATCAGGCGGGACCGGTGCGCCCCGTGCATAGTTATCGGAAACCACGAAAATTCGGGTATTCATCGGTGTTTGGCGAAATTGGTGTTGCGGAGCCACCGGTAAACCTGGGAGCAAATGATTTATCAATAATTGGACAAAACGTGGGTATAAAGCCCACAGTCGCTCCCCAGCCTGGGCGTGGTCAACCATAATTCGAAAAATATAACCCGAGAAATTGTAGGGTTTGTTGTAGACCAATGCCAGCATGGCTGATGCAGTAGAATGGCTGATGCCATCGAAACCAGCCTTACGCCCAGATAGACACACAATCATGATATGCATAAGATACCGCCAGACCTTTGTGAGAAAAGCCTTGCGGTATTGATCGCGGGGAACACCCGGATAACCCATCCGAATCATGCCACCGACAATAAATGAGTTGGCAAAAGCAACCGGCATTTCCGAATCATCCGGAAACTGAAAGAACTCCCGAATGATCTGCTCAGATAGAATGATCTCGCGATCGTGAACTCTGGATATAAGCCTGGTGTACGGGAGATCCGAATTGATGTGGGCATTTGTCCAGAAATCCGTGACATGATCACGGTAAATAGTGGTTGTGGCCGTGATCGCAGTATAAATCCTTGAACGGCGCAGAAATGCAATCATCGGGCGATACGGCGCCGCCGATTCTTTTTCGTCATCAAGAAAAGCCGTGACATTATGTCTCGGTTCCCAGAAATAAGCATTCACGTTAATATCTGCCATAGCTGTAAGAACAAAGTAAACTTGGAAGCCGTTAGACATAAACACCTTTTTAAAGATTTGACATTTTTGAATTAAAAATGTACTGTGACACAAGCCTTGTGTCGCAAGATAACACAGCGACATAACGAGTTATGTCGCAGTTTTGTAATTAAATCAATTTAATGATTTTCAGCGACATAAGGCAGCGACATAGAAATTGTGTCGCACAACATGGCAGCGACATAAGTTGCGACATAACAATTGTGTCGCATATAGTCAGCGACATAAACACTGGCATAGCCTGCGACACAACAGTTGTGTCGCAGGTTATGTCGCAAAGATGAACACGATGAAACCCAGAATTCTCAGTGTTAAAAAAATTGGGGTTTTCGTGATCTAACCCATCAAGGGGTTACATAAACATGCCAGGAACGTTATTTAACAAATAATACACGTTTTTGAACACTCTAAAACATGTAATTTTCACAAATAACGCAAACCTAAAAAAAAAAAAAAAAAACTTTAAATGCAAATGTGAACATGAATACGTAGTGATATCGGTTAAAATGGGTACCTGTGGATGCGTGTGAGTAAGGAGAACGGGAAACAAGCGGAGAATCGAACAGAAATCAACAGAAAATCACAAAGTAATCGAAAATTGGAAAACCGTTAGTTGTGTCGCAGGTCCAATTGTGTCGCATGATTTCAAATTTTGTGTCGCTGATAATTAGAAACTAATTACAGCGACACGAGGGTATTTATACCCGGGACACAATGAGCGACACAAGGGTGCGACACAACACTTTTGTCGCTGGATGGTCAACACAAATATGCGACACAAGGCTTGTGTCGCTGTGTTAATCAAGGGTTAAATTTTAATTTTTATTTGTGACACTTCGAAAAGAGATTGAACAGAAACAGATATATAATAATAAAATAACATAAAAGAACGTTTTGAGAGGTGTCTATTTAGGGATCATATTAGAAAGACAGACTCGCAAGACAATGTCAAATTTTAATTCGATTATCAGTATAGTTGTCCAAATTTAAATTTATCAAGCAAAGTTAACAAGCCTGAGAAGCAATCTGTAACAAGACGATTATCGGTATTGTTTGTCCACTTTAACATGTAACACACTCAACTTCAAGCTTTAGCAGTTATTGTGAGAGTGAGTATGTCGCTGTGAATCCCACACAGATATACTCCTAGTATCAAGACATGCCCAAGACTTCGATTGGTTAAAGAAAGTATTTGAATTCAACGTTTTTAAGAATCAAGCCAGCAGTGACAGGTCTGTACTTACGTATAGCAAAGCGACTTAAACTTGATTCAGGTGTAAGCAAAACCAGACTTGGTCAAACCATTTGGCGACCTTGTTAGGTATCTTTGATTTTATAAGACTTTAAAGTAATTTGACTTTTGTTTGCTTAGTGTTTGAATGTATGCTGACTGAAACCAGGTCTGTACGGACATACAACAAAGGAAACAGACAACATAAATCCCCAAATGTTGTCAGATACAAGCTCAGGTTAATAGAAGCATGGCAAGCTGATACATAGGAATTAAGACACATTGTCATACATCATATGTTGGTCATCACAAAAGAATAATCACAGATTAAAGGATTTCTTAGATGCTCAAAGAAAAGTATGAGAATGCCTACCAATACATCGTGCAATGATACAAATATTTGTAAGGACATGTATAACATATACGAGATAAACCTACTGATATATCTAGGATAAAACTTAAGATTGACGTTTGAGGGCTGTCTCCTAATGTACTATCATATCCCTAGTTGTTTACAGACACAACTGAACGTCTTTTGCACATGTTGCAACATTGCTTTTCTTTAATGCTAGTAAGCACAAAGAGTGGCTATTGCATAACTTACCTTTTTTTTTAGAAAAAATAAGCATAAGAACATAACAAGGTCACAAATATTACTTTTGAATGGGAAAGAAACGTAACCCTATCATGTTGACTAGCTCATCGAAACGAGCACGAGAAAAGGCTTTGGTGAACAGGTCGGCATTCTGCTTAAGGGTATCTATTTGGACCAGATCAATTAGGTGTTTCTCATAGCAATCACGAATGAAATGAAACCTAATTTCTATGTGTTTGGTCTTAGAATGTTGGACAGGATTACATGTAATACATATAGCAGCCGTATTGTCTATATGAATAGGAGTTATAGTTAAGAGTAAACCGTAATCGCGCAACTGGTGTTGTATCCAAAGAACCTGGGAACAGCAACTGGCAGCAGCAATGTATTCAGCCTCTGCGGTTGAGGTAGAAACAGTCGTTTGCTTTTTGCACTGCCATGATACGAGCCGTGGTCCAAGAAACTGACATCCACCAGAAGTGGACTTCTTATCCATATTGCATCCCCCATAATCCAAGTCCGAGTAAGCAGTGAGCGCGAAGGTTTTCTCATTAGAATACTATGACAACCCTCGAAAATCGGTACTTCCCGTACACCTTAATATCATGCATTCTTATGCTAATTCCCTATCTAATGAAATCAAACTTGATTTAACCAAGGTAAGCCTAGCACAAGCCCACATTTGCACATTTTGGTGCACACTACTATGATGCTTGATGCATCTCGTTATATGATTCATGAGAATTACAATATAAATCGGATAATTTCGATGAACGCGAACGTTGGTGAAAAACATTTCCTAAATAACGAGAAACAAATTAATAATAGTTGCTATTATAATAAGCCTTATGGCATAATGTCTCAAGAGGATTTAAGATTAAACATATATGATGTAAATCAAACACAACGATGAAAGGTAATACGAGATTCACTAAATTAAACGCATTGATTTAGAACTTGCTAATCATGTTCCAACCTCCTTGCTTGCTTACTTACTTACTTGACATCTAAATACCATAAGCAACAAGACAACTAGCTCTAATTTAATCCAAGCAAGTTAGCACATAGCTCAAATTTAATCAAGCAACTAGGTAACTAGCTTAAATTAATTCCAAGCAAGCTAACATGTAGGTCAACTAATTCCATCGATTTCCTTCTCCTCCTCCTTGCCTTCTTGCTTAAATTAAATCAAGCTAGTTCACAAGCATGTCACAAATTGGAAATGCAGATTTTCTTTCCCTCTCTTTGTCTACGTAGCATGCCTTCTAACCATTCCTTTTCTCCTCTCTACTAGCTTGCTTCCTCCTCCTTGCAACTTGCTTGATGGGACTAAGCACCTCCCATCAAGTACTCCCACTTGCATTGCTTCATTGTGAGGAAAAGACTAACACAAGCATACGTACACACACACTTCACTTTTCATTTCAAAAATCTGCACACTTTACCCTCTCAATTTCCTCTCAACTTTTCACCATCTTCATCATCTTCATCCTTTCTTCAAGAACACCACCATAGAACCACCCTACAACCATCATTAAACCACCAAGAACCACCACCTTTATACATCATTCTTCACCATTTCTTGAGCTCTTGAACATCAAACTAGTAGATTGGGTATTAAAAGGAGCTTTTGGGTTGAAGTGTCAAGTTCTTACTCTTCTTTTCTTTCCATTTCATCCTAACACCATTGTAAGGAAACTCCTCCTCTTGATCTTGTCATTTCCTACATGTTAATATCTTTCATGCTAAATGTTCACTCTCATGTTTAGATCAATTAAATGTATGTTAAAACTAAGTTAAATGTGTTTCTATTGATCAAGAACTAGATTTCAATAAGAAGAGTAACTAACATGATTAGATTTGTGATTGTTATGTATTAAGAGATGTTTTGGAATCTTGTTAGAAATGTCACATTTGGGATTAGGAACATGGTACATATTGTTAAAATGCCAAAAAAATGGGTTTCAAAAGTTAAAAATCGAGTTTGAAATCATTTTGAGAAAAACAGGGTCTGGCCGGATTTGGCCTTCACGTGTACGCGTGAGCAATTCACCCGAACGCGTGAAGCCAAATTTTGGCCATACCCAGACGGGTGAACCCTCACCCGGACGGATGAATCTCTAGACCTGACTTTCTGTTCGAAATTACACGGACGAACAACATCTTCACCCGGACGCGTGAGCTTACTTGGACGGGTGAGCTTCACCCGAACGGGTAAGGCATATTTCAGGTTCAAAAAAAAAAAAAAAAAAAAACTTTTGGAGGGAAAATTCATCGATTACCAAAATTTAAATTTGAACTTGTATTCAAGAAACTTTAATCTAGGAAAACTTTCGTTTTACTCACGACATTTTCGGAACAATTTTGGAGGGAAAATCAAAAACGAAACCGATTTGAATTCCAGGAAACGAGTCTTATAAACCAAACTTAGTATGAAAGTATGAATACTTAACCCACACTTTGATCGACAAAAAAACAACGATGTTTTTAAGAAACATACACATATATGCAAAACTATCACCAACGGGTCGTATACTTTTCGAAAACGTAACACATTTCCAACGTACTGACTGAGTGAACAACTAGCATAGATATGCGGATAGCTATCTACTTATATCAACCTAGGTGTGCGGGTAGCCACCTACTATTACAAATCTAGATATGCGGTTAGCTATCTACTTACACAAACGACCTCATGTGTTTAAGGCTATAGGAGGCTTTTTGGGCAAATACACTTATTACTTGCTAGCACTTTCATAAGCTCACCAGGTGAGT
Source organism: Logfia minima (assembly GCA_963921325.1). Taxonomy (NCBI): domain Eukaryota; kingdom Viridiplantae; phylum Streptophyta; class Magnoliopsida; order Asterales; family Asteraceae; genus Logfia; species Logfia minima. Next base: position 5,221,920 of record OY992766.1, on the reverse strand, counting down.
TCACAGCCCCTATTTTACTGCTTTTTAATGCTTTATAAACTTGGGGTGAAAAACATATGTACTGTTTACATACAAACTAATTTCATGCGATGATTGAAAACCTGACAACGAATCCTTGTGCGAACCTATGTTAAACTAGTTGTAGTGCATAGAAGTTCTCATTACTACAAATTGTAACCATTAGCTAGATGACGCTAGCCACCGAATATGCGAATAGTACTATTGGGATGACATCCCTCCCACTTTTGTTAGTCATGCTAACTGCCGACTGTATGTCGAGACGAGGAGCGTATATTCTATTGTCCCAGGCACAAACATTTAAAGTCGTGGTTTGGTTATAGGCCTAGGTGTCGTCACTTTAACTCGAGAGGTCTAACTAACCTTCGGGGGATCACAGTCAGCTATTTATTGTTTTAAACAGTATATCATCGTACTATTTGCCATGGATGGCACAAACAACTTGTGAGACGTTTACTAAACTTTTGGTTTGATTGACGATATCTTAAACCTGTGAATTTCACTCAACAATTTTGTTGACCCTTTTAACTATGTTTTTCAGGGAATTAGCAGCGATGTAAGATCATGCATGCATACTTTTGGGACCCTTGCTCACCACGATGAATAGGATGCCATCCTTTTGATAAATATTGAAATTATGATTGGTGATTAAAATGTTAATCATATTGATTTGCTAAACATCTATTGTTTTGTAAACACGATGAACATGTAACCGTGTTATTTAAACTATTTATAGCATTCTAAGTATATGTTTGCGATAATCATACGCTTATTGATCGTTCTCGTCACACCCCCGAGCTTCCGCACTTATTACTCGTTAAACGATTTTATCGGGGTGTGACAAATACCATAGACCAAGAGTTGGTCTACATTTGAGATAACCGAAGATTCGCGTAACTGCCTTCATGTGAGACACATTCGGTTTAGCCTGATACCTGGAACAGAGAGAGACTGCAAAGACAATGTCCGGACGCGATGCAGTGAGATACATCAGAGAACCAATCATAGATCGGTAATCTTTTTCCGGACAGTCCTCTTCATCTTCCGCTGGACCAAGGTGATGATTCAGCTCTAAAGGCGTCCCATAGGATTTACAGTCAGTCAAGTTATACCGCGTAAGCATATCATTGACGTACTTGGACTGATGAATGTAAATCCCTTTCGCAGACTGTTCGACTTGTACGCCCAAGAAAAAGTTTAGCTCCCCCATTGCACTCATTTCAAATTCTGACTTCATGATCCGCTCGAAGTCGCGACACAGTTAATCCTTGGTGGAACCAAAAATGATGTCATCCACATAAACCTGTACTAATAATAAGTCCTCCCCTGCATGCTTAATGAAGAGAGTACTGTCGATCGTTCCTCGTACAAAACCATTTTTCAGAAGATGAGTTGCAAGCCGCTCATACCAAGCTCTAGGAGCTTGATGAAGACCATACAACGCCTTGTCCAGCTTGCAGACGTAATTTGGATTTACTGAATCTTCAAAACCAGGAGGCTGTTTTACATAAACCTCTTCAAGAACTTGACCATACAGAAATGCACTCTTAACGTCAAGCTAGTAAACCCGAAATCCTTTGAATGAAGCGTACGCCAGGAAAATGCGGATGGATTCCAAACGAGCAACCGGGGCAAATACTTCATCGTAGTCCAAACCTTCAATTTGAGTGAAGCCCTGGACCACTAGACGTGCTTTGTTGCGAATTACCACGCCCAGATCATCCCTCTTGACACGATATACCCAACGAGTGCCAATTGGATGAACACCCTTGGGTAAAGGCACCAAAGTCCATACTTGCAGCTTTTTGAATTGTTGAAGCTCTTCCTGCATAGCCTCAACCCAGTATGGATCCTTCAACGCATCAGCTGTCTTCTTCGGTTCTACTTGTGAGAGAAAGCATTCTTCAATTTCCGAAGCAAGACAAACAGGATCAGTGTCGGTAATAGGAGACGACGTCAACACAGATTGTTCAGCAGCAGCAATCTGTCATCTCGTTAAAACACCTTTGTTTAAATCACCAAGAATGACATCAACTGGATGTGACTCATTGATCCGAGAACTCGGAATTGCAGCCGGAACGATGATAGAATCAAGGTTTGTAGAGTCAGCTTCAAGTTCGAGTTGAAATGCAGGTAAATCTTTAAGGTCTGATGCAGGTAATGGTTCAAGTTCAGATACTGGTGATTGAATAGAATCCTCAAACATTTGTTCCTCATCATTTGTAGGATCAGGAACATTCTCAGTAACGAGTGGAGGTGGAGTTTCACAAGTAGCAGCAGGAGCAGTTGCTGGTGTTGCTGTAGGTGGTGGAGGAACAGAGATGGGTGGAGTTTCAGAAGCGATGTCCAGCCCGTGAAGTAGTGTCACTATATCCTCTTCTTCATTCTCCTCAGGAATATTGAAAGAATCAAACAGTGTTTGATAGTCAAACAAAAATTCGGGTCCCTTCCCCTGAGGGTTGTCAGTGTAATAGAAAAAGGTGACTTCAAAATGTTCTTCCACACGCTTGGTCACTAAGTTATACACACGTTTGTTTGGTGAGTTATTAGAGAATCCTAAGAAAACACCTTCACAGGATTTCTCACCAAACTTAGCAATTCGTTCCTTGGTGTGCATAATAGTGCATAGGCAGCCGAATGGTTCAAGAAACTGTAGATTAGGCTTTCTGTTGTTGAACACAATTCATATGATGTCTTGTTCTTCTTCTTAACCATTAACACCCGATTCAGAACGTAGCACGCCGTATTCACAGCTTCGGCCCAAAATGTAATTGGAAGCTTAGAGTCAGATAGCATTGTACGTGCAGCCTCATCAAAGTCCTATTCTTACGTTCTGCAACCCCATTCTGCTGTGGAGTCCTTGCGGCACTGAATTGGTGTTCAATACCATTGCTCAAACAGTACAGCTCTATAATCGAGTTCTTAAACTCTGTACCGTTATCACTCCTTATCTTCTTGATTCTCAACTCACAAAGATTTTGCAGTTTATCGAATAGATAGATGAGAATCTCAGGCACTTCATCCTTGGTCTTCAGAAAATAAACCCAAGAAAACCGCGAATAATCATCCGTCACAACTAGGCAATACGAAGCTCCTCCCAAACTCTTCTTTCTGATTGGCCCGAATAAATCCATGTGAAAAAGCTCCAAGGGCTTCTCAGTTGAATTGGCCAGCTTCGGTCTGTGAGACTTCTTGTGTTGCTTTCCTTTCTGACAAGGGACGCAGTGATCATTCAGTCCAAAGGATTGCTTAGGGACACCTCGCACTAGATCATTCTTGATCAGGTAGTTCATCTTGCGAAAGTGCAAGTGTCCCATACGCCTGTGCCATAATAACAATTCCTTCTCGGGAGCTTTAGATAGAAGACATGTGAGCTGTGTAGTTTCCACAGTACTCATGTCAAGAATATACGTGTCTCGCTCCCGAGGTGCCCTCAGTAGCAACCATTCTTCAGGGATTACAAATCTCGGCTTCAATATACAGCACTCAGTGTCTGTGAAAGTAGTAGTGTACTTTTTATCGCACACTTGAGAGACACTGAGAAGATTGTGTTGCAATTGTTCTACAAAATTCACCTTCTCAAAGCTTACCATTCCATTAGTAAGCGTACCTTGACCAGAAATAACTCCCCCTTTATCACCAGCGAAGGCCACATAACCTCCATTGTAAGCATGAACCTCAGATAAAAGGGAAACATCACCGGTCATGTGCCGAGAACAACCGCTGTCGATATACCATTTACTGTTCTTTACAGATTCAGGTTGCTGCGGCACCACAAACAAGGTAAATTAGTTAGAAATGGAGACCCAAGCCTTTATAGTCTTGGGTACTCCAGTAACATCATCAACAATGACGACATCAGTCAAAACTTTGTTTTCAAACAGTTTAGAATGTTTGACTGATGAGGTATTGTCGGATGTAGAATCTTTGCAAGATTCTTTAATCTTCCAAACCTGCTTTGGTTTGGATGCTTGCGAGTCAACAACTTTGAGCTTCAAGTTTTGCAAAGTATTTTGCTCAACTTTGTTGACTTTGACAACTGGGACAGGAGTCTTTAAGCCTTTCATTGAAATAGACTTCTTTGAAGGATTCTTAAATTTTGAGACTCGCGAAACCTGTTTCCCATACTGTTTCTTCGCAAGCACGGGACAAACATTTATCAAATGACCTTGCTTCTTGCAGTAGAAGCAAGATCGATGCTCAACACTTGATTGAGATTGAGGAATAAACCGATGAGCTCGACCAAAAGAAGCATGTGTTGAACAGTCACATTTACGTGAGCATTCAACAAGAGATGCTTTAGAAGAATTTTTAGAAGATTTATTTAATATAGTTGGTTTAGAAACAATCTTCTTTTGAGGTTCAGCCATAGCTTTACCTTTTCCTTTTGTTATAGCGTGTTCATTTCGTTCGATAGTAATTATATGATTTTCAGGCTTGACATTTTTCTTTACTGGTCTAAACTCTTGATCAGTTATGTCCTCAATTTCAATTTCCTCTTCAGTAATACGAGGAAGCACAGAAAGAGCCTTTCCTAACTTAGGCTCAACTATATTCTCAGACTTAATTAGCTCAGTTTGATGAATCTCAGCCTTAACAGGCTTAACTCTCTCAACCTTTTGAGTCTTACTTGTTTCAGACTCACTAGTATTAGCCCTAACTAGCTCGGGCCTACTAGTTTCAGGTTGTTTTGATGCAGTGATGACAGTTTCAGCCTTAACTAGCTCAGGCTTACTTATCTTGATGCTAACAGCAGGTTTGACAGGTTTAACATCTATCTTTGAAAGATAGGCATTAAGTCATTAACATTATCTCTAACAGGCATGGGAAGATAATCCTTAGGAGGTGGGACTTGATGAAAACCAAGTCCTGCCTTACTTTTGGGATCGGTCCTCTGTGCCTGTAGGATTTTATCAAAGACTAGAGAGGAGACTGAAAAGTTTGAAAGCTTTTTCTTTAAATTTAGAACCTCAGATTGAGATTCAACAAGTTCTCTTTTAACAGATGATAGTACATCAACATAGCTACCAATTTCATCTTGTTGTTCAAAAATTTTAGCTTTCAATTCCTTTTTCTCTTCTAAAATAGCTTTTAACTTTAAGCCACTTGCCTTATCACTGTTTCTTAACATATCATTTGTTTCATTTAAATTTTCAATAACAGTGTTAAGGCGTTTGGTATCCTCTCTATACCTGTTTAGTTGGTTAGTCAATTTAATGCACGAAACACATGATAAAGGTTCATCATCTACCTCATGCACCTCAGCCATCAGTGCCTTTTCTGCATCATCCTCATCTGGATCAGACCATTCCCAAGCATTGTTAGAAAGCAGCAGTGCAGCGGAAACCATTGCCTTCTCATCATTTTTGGTCTTATCAGTTGAGTTGTACTGAGAATGTTTAGATAGGCCAGAGGTGGGTTCTTCTTGCGGTCACATTCACGAGCAAAGTGTCCATAGTTATGACATTGGTAGCATTTCACCTTGCTCTTGTTAAAACCCAGACCCTTCTCTTCTGAATCAGTGACATTCTTCCTTCCAGTTTTCTTCAAGAAGTTCTTGACTCTTCTTGTGAGCATAGTCATGCTCCGCTTCAAGTCCATACGCTCAAGCTCTTCTTGATCAACTTGACTGAAATCTTCCTCAGTCAGATCCACAGTGTTGTTCTTGTTGGATAGGAAGTCATCATAAGCCGACAAGAAAGCTGTAAAAACAACTGCATGTTCTTCAGCAACTGCAGGAGATGCACTTTTGAAGTTTGAATAAGCACCACTCCCACTTGAAGAGTTGATGGTGGTATATCCAAATCCACCAGATGTACTTGGGGCACCAGAACTACCAGAACCTCCAGAGAAAAATGCAGAACCAGCAGCTTGAGTTACTGCAGCGGGAACATCCACACTATATAACTTCGGGTTCTGAAGGTGTGCAGTAGCCTTGGTTTCCTTTTTCTACATATCTAAGAGATCAGCAGCAATCTGTCCAACCAAATCATCTAGCTCCATGTCCATAATGTCTTCATCTTTTTCCATCAGCAGCACTCGTGTATTCCACTTTTTGGGTAAGGAACGCAAAAGCTTCTTGTTAACATCAGTTTTGTCGAGATTTACACCTCCCTCGACTAATTCACTTACAAGCTGTGAATATCTACTGCACATATCTTCAAGAGATTCAGTAGGCAGCATGTCAAAGACTTCAAACTGTTTCTTGACTAGATCCAGTTTGTTCCGTTTGTACTGATCATTGCCACTACATTTCTTTTCAAAAGCAATCCATAAATCATACGCAGTTTTGTGGTGGCGTAGTTGTCGGAGAATCTGTTGAGGTAAAGCCATGGTAATAGCAGAGTAAGTCTTCTTTTCAGTGTCAAAAGCCTTACGTTCCTCAGGAGTCATAGACTTAATGGATTTTTCAGGAATAGGTCCATCAAAGATACGGTCCTCCCGTGGCATTCATACCTTTCTTCCATATAAATTAGCATTTCAGGATTGTTGAAAGATACAAATGCTTCAAATCTCTGACGCCAATCCGAGTAATTCATTCCATTTGTATACATAGGTGGTTTATTTGTTGAACCCACCTCACTATTATGCTTTAACATAGCCCCAACTTGTTGAATAGATGCTAATGCAGAAGACGTCATCGTAACGGGCTCGAGAGACCTTTCAAAAAAATTGCTAAAACTGGAGTTAGCGACACTAATGTTGTGTCGCAGCTTGTGTCACAGAAGATCTTACAGCGACACAAATATTGTGTCGCAAAATATCTGTGGCGCAGACCTTGTGTCGCAAAACAAGTATGTCGCAACTTTTATGTCGCAAATATTAAGCTCGCTAAAACCCTATTAGTGACACAAATTAATGTCGCAGACTTGTGTCGCAAAACGGCGTTGTCAGACCCCAGAAAACTCAAAAACGAAAAATTTTGAAACCTAATGATTTTTTAACGAAAAACTTCGTAAAAGCTTAGATTTTTAGGTTTAAAAACTCCAAGTTTCAGCTCTAAAACACTTTATAATGAAGATCAAACACCAAAAAAATGTTAAATAATCAAAATAAGTATTAAAAACTTACCAAAACGATTTGATACCACCAAAATCAATGATTATGGCTCTGATACCAATTGTAGATCCCTTAGGATAGATCTTTTGATCAAATCGCTCAATGGAGATAATGACACGAAAAGAATATAAAGCTTAAAACAATAAAGAACAAATCAATAATAATACTTTATATTTCTTTATCAAATATTCTCAAGAAATACAGCATCCAAAAGCAGAGAATAAGTGTGTGTAAAATCCCCCAAAAAGTCTCTATCTAAAACCCTAACATTTGGGTATTTATACTAAACAAACTGGCCGGATTATGCGACACAAGCCTTGTGTCGCATAGATCACTATTGCGACATAATCCTTGTGTCGCAACTACAACTAATGCGACACAGTCCTTGTGTCGCATAACACAGAAAATGTAAATTCTAACTAAGTCAATTACATTTACTAACACATTACAGACTCGACCAACTGACAAACACACTAAGATGCATCAACATTTATGAATCGAATTTACAAACTACGAAAGTAACACTATATTATCAAATCACAAATTAAGTCATATAAGAACAAACATAAGCAATGAATTAATTTAACAGAATCATCAAGTTATATAATAATGAGTTAGCGTATAAAAAGTCCAACTTTTAACAAAATAAGTAGCTCTAATCACATAATAAGGTTTAGAGTACCTCCAATTTTTGTGCCCTCTTCATAAGATCAGCCATTGCTTCATAAAGTGAAGGTTATAATCCCTACAGATAAACAAAAAGATTATGTTTAATACAAGCTAAAAACATGATTTTCTTTAAAGAAAAGAAAATTTTATAATCATTAGAAGAAAACAATGAAACGTGCCTCATTGATAAACCCAGAAGTCCCATAAATGATAACAAAGGTTGAGATATCATTTATAGAGTAACACACTTCCAAAAAATTGAATCTTAAAAAAAAATGAGACTTTTACTTACTTATACAAGGCGGGGGGAAATAGAACCCATTACATATTCATAAGACGATTCATTTCCATGAAAGCTAATCACAGACCTGCCATTGGTTTTGATAGTCTCATATTGTGACTTCTTAACTATCATAACATACTGCCTATCTGCAAATATATAACAGTAATATAGAAAGACAGCAATACCCAATAAAAATGCCTGCATGCTTGCAATTTTAACACATTAACACAAATCATATTAGCAATTGAATCAAACAAATGGTTTACATTAATATGTACCTTCAAAAATAGATAGAATGTAGCATGAATACCTCTGCATTGCCGTTGATCGATTTGGCTGAAAATCAAAGGTTGACGGTTGCAAAATGTGATTCGAATCAAAGAGATAATTAAATGTGACCAATTATGATGAATGTTCGTTATAGAAATAACTAAATAAACGATCATATAAACCCTAAATTCTGATTAAATCAAAATAAACAAAAATCGCAATACCTGAATTGTATGTTCGTTATTGATGATGTGAAATCAGCATCTGGTAACCCAAATAGACGTTTCTCTTTCTTCATATTTTTCCTTTCCTACAAATCGATCGGAGATAAAAGGTAATAGAAAATCAAGATTGAGGGGTGTTTGGGGTTGATTATTTATAGGTGCTTATGTGATTAAAAAGTAAGCATGTCTCAATTTAATTATTTTTAATGCTTATTTCTTAAGAAATAAGTAGATAAGTAGTTTCTAAAAAGGTGTTTGTATTTGCTTATCTGCTTTTAAAATAAGCAAATAAACAGATAAACGCTTAAATAAGCAATCCCAAACACCTCCTGATTACAAATTAAATCATCATCAATCAAATTTGATTTTCTGCAGAAAGAACAAAGAAGAATAAAAGACCGAAGAATCAACTATAAGGAGAAAATTAATCTGTAATTGTTTTGATTGGCATTGAAATTAAAATGGGCGTTCGTAATTTGAATGGAGAAAACAAAATAAGGAAATTAGCAAAAAAGGCATAAGGTAACAGTTTACTAAATAAATAAAAATTATAACATTAATGAATTTCGAATTAAATGTATTAATTTAGATGGGTATTATAGTAATTGATCTTCTTTAAGTGTATGTATTTAAGTAAATAACAAACTTCCTTTCTAGTCTTTTTAGCAAATCAATAATTTGAACGGTCAAGATCAATTATTTTCAAAAAATTAAATGGACGAGATTAAAAGTGATTACTTAATTTAGACTTTGTTATAATATATAAAAGAGAAAGAGATTATACATAGAAATACATTGTTACATAAGAAACCCTAGTGGACCCAAGCCTAACTATGTAATTGGGCTGGACCATAGTAAAACTACTAATCCAACTATACTCTAATACTCCTTTGAAGTTGAAGTGGTTGGACAACAGACGCTCAAACTAGAACGTAAATATATAAAGTTACGTAAAGCAATAAAAGTCATGATGGCTATTGGCTAGACTGCGGTGACATGAGCTTCAAATGTCGCGGTAACAACAAAGGTAGCAATTGGCGAGCGACAACAATTTTTCTTAAAGAGAGCTAGTTAGGACCCCACGAATTCGTGGAATCATGCTTGGAAATGTATTTATAATGCGTCATATGTACGTTGGGATTTAAATCATTTCATGTATAAATATAGAAGATTTGCGGTGAACTTGTAATCTATATACTTGTGATCTTATGTTTACAAATAACACGTGTAATTAAACGTCAATTTGTGACGTTTACATATATTTTAGAATTAGTGAAGTTTAAAAAAAAATTAATGGTTTGCTTCAAATAATGAAAATATGATAAAATGAATTTTCAATGAAGATAATTTGCTTTTCATATATTTGTTATGCATTCGTTGTACGTGAAAATTGGTTATAGTATGAATCATTTTATAACTATGGGTTCCGATGTCGTTGATGTCGTTACGTGTCACAATATATGAAATACTAATAACATTAAACTCTGTAGCTACACTACTTGTCATCGTTTTGTGTGCATTTTGAAGATTTTCTTAAGAATTTTCAAGAGTCGGAGCGTGAATTAGGAGAGTGTCTTTGAAATTATTAATTTTAAGTAGCGTTGAGAATTAATAGATATGCTATAAGAATGTGAAGTGTAATAGTTAAACAGTTAGTAGTCTCATGTGTTAATGTTGATGGTCAAACACTCACCAAATATCTAAATTTAATAGTTGTGTGAAAACTGTAATAATCTACATTTTCAACTTCAATCAAAAACTATATTAGTGAACCGATGAACCATATTTTGTGAGCATAAAAAACAAGATTCAAACCCATAACCATGAGCTACTTTTACATATTTGATACCATTGGACACATAAATTTCTTATATAAAGAGACACTGAATCTTGGTTCTTCAAATCATGAAGTTCGAAAAGGTTGTTACTTGGTAGTTCGACAGAAACTTCTACCATTGATGGCCTTAATATGGGGTTTGTGTTCTATCACACAAGCTCAAGCTCTAAAATAAGGTTCAGTACAACTCTATCCCTAGCCGGCAAAAGCCGTTTGTCCAGAACCACTATTGTTGACAGCTATTTGTTTATAATACCTAGATATCGTCACTATCATATATCCCGGATGCATTCCCATAATCACCTCAAGCGTCACCACCTAAAAGCTATAGATGTCACACTTCTTCACCTCCATTAAATATGTAAGTTCTGCATAAGAACAAAACATATCTTGAGTATTAAGTACACAACTTTAGAAACCGATGAAAGTTGGAAAGATATGAGCTTTTCATTTAACACCTGGAGCACTTTAACCATAAGTTCCAACGAATGAAGTCCAGTTCAACAAATTTGGTTTCAAAAACTTAGTTGTGTGATCTCCAACAAGTGAGTTACATACTCCGACTCCAACAAAATATTACCACTTGATAAATCTTGATGAATAGTTGGCTGCGAACACTCATGACGCATATAAGATAAAGTATCTACGAACCCTTTTATAGCATTCAGTCTCTTGCATCAGTTGAATTCTTTTGCTTTTTCTGCATCGTCAAGTAAAATTCTTAGACTTCCACCATTTCTATACTCGTGCACCAAAAATATATACATCTGGTCAATGATTCTCTACAATATCAACGAAATCATACCCATCTAAAAAACTGTAACAAACCAATGTTTACAGAAAACGTAGAAAGCAAACAGATCAACCCTAGAGACCTCACTGTGTGTATCAAAAACTAAACTATATAAAACTGCTACGGTCCACAAAATTAATAATTAATTAATTAATAACTACAAATTTTCACATACTTAGGCTTACATGCTCTAATTCATAAGAAGCTTGAACTATCAAAGAGAAACATTGAATAAATGAGTGTTACAAATTTACCCAACATGGCGTGCAGGTAATAACCATTACAACCCGAAATGATGACATGAATATTAAAAATAGAATTATAAAGCAATACGTGCTGATAAAAGAAATCAATAAGTGACATTCCATTTGATAGGGGTAATCCTTGCACTGGGTATTTTACACTTGAATGTTTTCACTGGCTTCTTGTTACCATTTAATAAAGGAATCAGATGAAATGGGTCAAACGTGTGAAATAAATAAACAAAAACACATAAAAGGAATCGGGTGAAATGGGTAAAACCCTTTACCCCCGGTGGTGCAGCGCAAATCATGTAGAAGCAATGAGAATCACTCTCGGGATTTATTAGTTGACAGACACGATACCTTTCCAGCAAATATGACTGAATCTCAACAAACTTACCAAAATGACTAAGTGTATGAAACAATTGCAACAAGTAGGTATCAACAACGAATGTAACAAATAGGTGAGAATTATTTAAGAAATACAAAAATGAACTAAAACCCACCTTGAGTTGTTCATGACAGTTTTCGCATAACCAAAAGCTTTCAAAACAGGGTTAGATTACACCATGAAGCAAGCATAACAATAGTTTGATTAATAATTAATCTCAAGTTTTAAAAGAAAAATAAAATGAAAGATAATACTTCAGAAATATATAAATATGAAAAGTAAACACCTCTAGGACTTACTGTTCAACACTCCTTCCATCGGTAGAGACTCTACCTACCAAGTAAGCAAGATAGCGCATACGTTGTTTAGTGCTTTCAGTTTTGGCAGCTCCATCATCACCACTAACTAAAATTGACCGACGTATCCCTTCATTGATCGTAACTCTGCTCCAAAGTATTCCATGTATTCATTTTACACACGAATTGTGATTCCTTGATCAAAATACCACGATTATATAAATTTGAAACGAGGGTAGCAAAATGGGCGAATTGGACAAGGAGTCGAAACATGTACTTCTAGGTAAATGCGAGGTTAGGTTGGCCGAACACTTTATTGAAAAAATAAAAAGAGTTAAAAAGAGTCGTTTACTTTTTTGTTACTTTTATATATACTTTTCAAATATGATCGTAAAGTTTATATTATTACAATTATAGAACTAATGTCTTAATGCACAAAGAAAATCATTTCCAGTGATCATCAACCCGCACGACCCATCTGATCTGTTGCCTTTTAGATAACTCTTTTCAGTTTACTTGTTTGATTTGTTAAAGATACAAAATAATGTAAATCAGCCCATTTATAAGTTAAAGGGATGAAATTGCAACCTCTAGTGAAACACTGCCTGTATGTGGCATCCGTAACTGCAAAAGAGTAGGGGCTCAATTCCCCATCGGCTGCGCCTTTTTACTGTGCCATCATATGGCTATCAACAAATGTGGCAATCTTGTGAAAGGATTTACGGCTATTGATATACTGCATGTATAAGTTTGGAGGCCTTATCTATATGTAGAAAAAGAAAAGCATGTGTCCTATGTGGGACAAGCAATGAGGAATAAAGAAAGTGATGTAGATTGAAATTGAGATGACACAAATTGAACATGTTGATTCAAATGAATACCAGGAACAATTCTTTCAATATTCGTTGATTCAAAAGAATACTGAAATTAGGGTAAAATTCACCTCAAAATTGAGAGAAAATTGAAATTTCACTAAATCAAAAAAACTACATATCCAACAATGTTCTCCAAACCCTAAACAAGGACCAGAAGTTCGAATGGGCCAAAAAGGATAAACGGGCCGGACTCTAACCTAAAAACAAAGTCCAAAAAAATAGGAAAAAAACATAAATCAACCCATAACTCATAAAATACAGAGAATTTGAGCCTGAAAGTTGGGCTAACTGCCTACGGTGTTAGTCACGACGTTGGGCTCGGCCCAAGCTTCGATTCGCCTGGTCATGAGCCTCAAACGGACACTCCTAGCCCAAGTTACGGCCTTTTTCGTGAAGCCCCTCTTGATACACGATCTTGAGCCTCAAGAAACACAAGGGCCCGATCCTCCACACTTGGGCCTGCATCAGAAAGTCGACCACCCAAAACATAACCACCGGGCAGGCCAAAGAACACTCATCCCACCCCGTTTGCATTGAACACGAATACTCCAGATAAAGACAGAATGTCAAAAGGATCCTGCAACAATCTCATACTTCATCAATATCTCAACAAAAAATTAACCATGTTTTGACTATGAAGACTAGATATGGCTCAAAGGAGCATCTCTTTATTAAGACGGTACTGTCAAATGGAAACAGAAGATAGAAAAAAGGCTTTACCTCATACGTTTAGTTACCACCGGAAGAGTTGGGCTGATGAAGTATAACATTTGAGATAACACCATTTGTAGTAATAAGACAGATAGCCTTGTCCCTTATCGAGCAAAGAATATTATCTTCATGCTAACATCCTAAAGCACGACATTTGTACATAATACATAATATAATTAGCACATTCTTAGTTTCGTATTACAGATAAAAGATTACTATTCTAATAATATTTTAATAATTGGGTTCGAAAGCTTCCAGAACTGATTAAATTATATGGGTGAAAAATAATGCTCTATGCTAACCATCTCACTTCACTTAATTCCTAAAATCTTGTTTTGGTTCATGTGACAATATATTTAGTGGGTCGGTGAAAAAGGGTAACATCATGAGCGTGTCAATATAGGCTAGGTTGGGTTGACTAATTGTATGGTTGAACATGCAATTTTATTTTCTGAAGGAGGTCATAACAGGGTTTGGCCAGGTTGGGTTGTGACCCTTTCTTGTACCATTTGAAAATGAACTATACATAATAAGTTTTAAATATGATTATAAATTATATTTTTTACAATACTAATTTAAAATGTATGAAAAAAGCAATAGTTAATATTACAGTATGTTCATATGGGGCGAGCAGAATAAAGATGGGACGTAGAGCCATAGAGGTGTCAAAATGGGCCAGACCCGCAGGTCGGGTAACAACATGAAATGGGTTCGGGTGATATTTATACGACTTAAGCAGAGTTGGTAGACCCCAAGTAACTTTGTAGATAATCAATGTATAGATATGATTACAAATAAAAGTGAATAAAACTGTACCGGATAAACACTACTTAAGAGTATGTAAGCTATGAAATAAACTGTAACGATTTCTCAATCCATTCGACCCATTCCATTTATAACCAAGTTCTTAGAATTTACTCATTGACCCATGTGAGATAAAATATGACCTTAAGAGCATAGGGAGTGATGACCTTCTCGTCACAGTTTTATTCGGGAACACTGTTGCTGAAAATGAGGGAGTGAGAACAGTGTTCAGGAATTCCTTTTTGAATTTTTAATTTGTCAGAAAATTAAAATAATTTTTAAAATAAAAATAAATAACAAAATAAATTAAATAAAGGAAATAAAATTCATTAAAAATAATCAAAAAAATATTATAAGTATTAAAAAAATACATAACCATTTTAATTTAGTTCACTTTAATTTTAATACTTTTGGCCCAATTAAAATACTTTAAAATAATAGCCCATTTTTAAAATGAATTCATTTTAAAAAGTTATCCTAAAAGTTGAGCCCATTGAAAAAACCCTAAAATCTATCTTCTTCCTCCTCTTGTTTACCCACAGTTGCCCATACACTCCTCCACACACATACACACACAGACTCTTCAAATTAAAAATAAAACAAGAAAAAGAGAAGAAAATTGAAGAAAAAAGAGAAAAAGAAAAATAAAAAACAAAACACAACGTCCGGTCGAGGAATGCACTATGTGTGCTCTAAATAACCCATTTCTAAATAAATGAGCCTAAATGGCCTCCTTTAACCGGATCCTAACAAATATAAAAAGAGAAAACAGTGTTAAAATTTGGAATATCTAAGCTGACCTTATGGTAACCTTTATCGTGGATAGTTTAGCCCATCGGTTATCGATTGGGTTCGGCCCACATAATATTAGGGTTTTCATATTATGAATATAATGACATTTTGTGTACCGAATAATTCAAGCAATAATAAACCAATTATAATTTTACAAAGCCAAAACTCTAAAACTAACTTTATTTTCTTCCTTTCTTTCCCACAGTCGCACCTTTTTTTGTCGCAAATTTCTTCACATCAATTTTTGATCTATGGCATTTCCAATAGTTTAATTTTTATCTTGTATCTTCTATCTGACACTCTCGATCGCCGCTACTAGGGGTGTAAATGAGTTGAGCTACTCGCAAACTACTCGAGCTCGATTAGTTAAAATCTCGATTTGAGCCAAGCATAAACGAGCTCGAGCTCGAGCTCGAGCCCGAGCTTGAACATAGTTTGGAGCTCATTAAATAAAAGAGCTCGAGCATTTTGCCCATTTCTATAGTTTGGAGCTCATTAAAATGGTCCCCATTTCTATACATTTTTTATTTATTTTTAAGAAAAATTTTACACACGCTAGGTTTAATTTTTAGTTTGGTATACAAATTTTTTTATTGTAATAATATTTTGCCCCCTACAATGTAAATTCCTTGATCCGCCACTAACAACAATATTGGTTTTGGTGCAAAAAAGTAGAAGCAATACTCTAGTCGATGATGTCAAGCTTTACTCTTTTTTGTGCATCATTAGTCGTTTTAAGAAACTTTTTTTTGAATTGGATAAATTGAACTTGCAATTCAAGTTCATGTTTTCATGCACTAACGACTTGCTAGTTGTTAATATAAATTACCCTTCATTAAAAGTTATGTTCATCTATAACTTTAAAGATAAGATAATGTTTGGGGATTCCCTAATGTTTTGAAATCCGGGTCAACTCGGCCGGTTGAACCGGAGCCGGGATCCAAGCCGAGTCAACTATACCTAGGTCAATGTGCAAGTCAAACTCGGCTGGTTTACCGGTCGAACCGAGTTGATCTGGTGACCCGGAACGGGGTTTGACCCGTTTATATATAAATTTTTTTTCTTTTAAATATTGAAAATAAAACCGAAATAGCTTGCTTTTGTATCATTTCATTCCTAGCACTAACTCCTCACCTCTGGCCGCCACCACCCCGTCACCCTCCAGCCAACCTCGCCGGTCACCAATGAACAGGAGCACCCTGCGGCGCCGGTTATCACTGCACAACAGAATAGCAGAGTTGTGAATGGTAATTTGTTGGGTTGTTTGATTGATTTCAAAAAGAATTTAAAAGAAGCCATGAAAAAACTGATGGTGAATTTTGTTGAGGTCTACAAATATTTCTTAAAAGAAAACAATGAGAATGTAAAATAAGATTAATAATTACGTTGCATTCTCAAGTTTTTTTTTATAATGGAAAGGAAAGGAAATCAACAGAAAAAATAATAAAAGGTAATTCTTGAGTTTTTTGGTAGGAAGGAAATGAATGGAAATGAAAGGAAATGAATGAGTTTTTATTTATAAATCTTTTCCTTTCAATTTTAAGGTGATTTTGAATGAAACAGTACATCTAACTATTTTCCTTCCCTTTCTTCTAATTTCCTTCCGACTCGAGAATACATGTGAGTTATTTTATATTACATTCATTTGCATCATTTTGTTTTCTTTTCCATCTTATTCTTTTTCACTTAAAAGAAACTCGAGAACACAGTTTTAATAAAATTTATGTTTTCTTGTATAATTTTTGGGCTTAGATCTAAATTTAATTAAATAGCATTGAGCAAAATAGCAGCAACAACAGGACAACAGCAATAGTCCGGATCAACATTAAAAGCTAGTTTCAAAATAGTGGGATTCCCAAATAAATGAAAACTATTCCAATCGTTTTCAAACCTTTAAATGAAACACCATTTATAGAGATATTTTAATGGTTACGATAGTAAATTTACACATATAACTTTCCAAATAAATGAAAATTGTTCCAATTGTTTTCAAACCTTTAAATGAAACACCATTTATACGGTTATTTTAATAGTTATCGTAGTAATTTAAAGATAAAACTAATAGTAATTTAAAAAACAAAAAATAAAAAAATAATAAAAATGACACCATAAAAATCACCTTTGTTTTCTCTTCGATTAAAAATCCTTAAAGGTATATACTTTCGAAGAACTTTTTTTTTTCAATTTTTTATGAGTCAACACATGTGTTACGATTGACTAACACATGTGTTATTCGCGATTATCACATGTGTTACAAACGATAGTCAGTGGTAACACATGTGATAGTCGTCGGCAACACATGCGTTATTTGTTTATAACACATGTTTAACAATTTTCAAAACCCACAAAAAAATAAAAAAAAAAAATTCATCGAAACTATGTCCTGTGAGATCTCTAATCGAAGAGAAAAAAACGCTAATTTTTATGATGCAACTTTTATAATTTTTTGAGTTACTGTTTTGGAGATATTCAATTTTTAAGAATGTGAAAGTTTTATTAATTTGATAAAAATAAACAGTTAAAGTTTATACTAATGTACTTTTAAAAAATTTTATACTTGAATAAACTTATATTTTTAAAAATTTAACTTTCCAAATAAACGAAAATTATTCCAATTGTTTTCAAACCTTTAAATGAAACACCCCATTAATAGGGATATTAATGGTTACCAACTTTAAAGATAAGATAACTTTCCAAATAAAGGAAAATCATTCCAATCGTTATAAACCTTTAAATGGACCACAATTTAAAGGGATATTTAATGGTTACCATGACTGTTTAACTAGAGCATTATACTTTGGCTCACTTTTGTAGCTGCATCATACCGTATTCATGCAACTAAAAATTACTTCAACAACTGTATTCCAGAATTATTGCAAGCTTTTCGTTTCCAAACTGGGAATTAAACACCATTTAAAGGGAATTTTAATTATAACGGTGTTAATTTATACATTGAAGTAACTTTGTGATGAAGTATAATATGTCCCACTTAAAATGGTGTTTAATCTATTCAAGTAATTAATATACATCAACAACCGTTATCTCTTTATCATTTATTTATATGGAATTTAAAAGTCTATCTTTACAAGGTGATCAACTAACAATCATGATTTTCTAGGTTCAAGTTTACTTGAAGTATTTCATGATAATTGTGTATGATTATATTCATTTGTATTAAACTTTTTTATTTTTTATTTTATAATATCAAGTATTTACGTTACGAAAATGAAAGATTTGTCTAAAAAAAATGAGTAAAGACCTGCCTATAAAAAGATTTGAACACATTCATAATCATCGATGAAGATAACAAAAGTTTTAAAGTGTAAATCGGTGGATGTATGAATTATATAAAAAATTTTGCCATATTTTTAAGCAAGAGTCATATATAATATTTATCTTGCTGATCTTTTTTTCTCATAATAAGAAGCTAGTAACCATAATTCAAACTTCAAAGAAAACTATGAGTTAGAAAAAATAACATAGTAATAAAAGAGAAAAGGGTCAAATGGAAAGAAGAGTGAGCAAATTATTCAAGTTATTTATTTTTTGATCAATCCTTAATAATTGTTGCATTTTTATAATTAGTTAGAACTATGTTAGAATTAAAAAAAAAAAAACATAACATAAATTTTTTATATACATCCCTTTAACTTTATCAAACTTTCCTTTGACTCATTTATATATATATATATTTTCTTTATTTTTTTTAAAAAAAAAATTATTTCAAAATTTTTTTTATTTTACGTTTTTATTCGTTTTTTTCGTTTTCTTTACATTTTTTACATTTTTATTCATTTTTTCATTTATTTTTCGTTTTTAACGTTTTTTTTACTCTTATTAACGTTTTTTCATTTTTTACTATTTTTTATACGTTTTTATTAACTTGTTCATTTTCCTTTCGTTTTTTTATGATTTTTTTGAATTTTTTCACGGAGTTTTTATGTTTTTTTTTTTCCTTTTTTAACATTTTTAATGTTGTTTACACTATTTTGATGTGGGTTGCTGTATTTTATATATATATTGCATGTTATTTTTGATATTCTTTATTGCATGTTATATATAAAATGCGGCAATAAAACATCAAAATAATATGCAGTATGTATAAAATGCAGCAACAAACATCAAAATAACATGCAGTATGTATAACATGCAACAACAAACATCCAAATGACATGCAGTATGTATAAAATGTGGTAACAAACATCAAAATAACATGCAGTATATATAAAATGTAGAAAGAAACATTAGTATGACATGCAATATGTATAACATGCAGAACAAACATCAAAATAATATGCAGAACAAACATCAAAATAACATGCAGTATGTATAAAATGTAGTAAAAAATATTAAAATGAAATGCAATATGTACAACATGCAGCAAAAAACATCAAAATAACATTTAGTATGTACAAAATGCAGCAACAAACATTAAAATGACATGCATTATGTATAAACGCAACAATAAACATTAAAATAACATGCATTATGTAAAAAAAGTAAAAAAATGTAAAAAACAACGTAAAAAAAAACGTAAAGAAAAACAAAAGAAAACAAAAAAACGTAAAAAAACCCCGTGAAAAAACGAAAAGAAAATGAAAAAACTTAAAAGAAACATAAAAAAACAAATAAAAACGAAAAAAAACGGAAAAACTTAAAGAAAAACGTTTAAAAAGGAAAAAGGGTAAACAAAAAAAAAAATTAATTTTTTTTTCAATGGCCAGCGGTAACTAGTGGTTGCCAGCGGCAGCTGGTGGCTATTGGTTGGTGTTGACAACAGGTGGGGGAAGGTGAGGTGGAGGTGGGGAAGTAGAATTGAAGTATAAATAAAGGGGGAAGGTATAATATAGTTGGAAAATAGGAGGGGTGAAAATGAAAGTTTATTGTATGGACATGTATCACATTTTGGTTGGTGGAGAGGCTGTCTACTTTTCTCTTCTTAAAGGGGCTGCTCTCCTAATCTTGACCAAAAAAATATATATAATAAATACTTTTTAGACAAGTATTGATCTGATTAAAGAAAGGTATATTAATGTTAGAGGGGAGTTTAGTAAAATATGAGATTTTTGAAAGAATGTGAGTATTAATAGAAATGTGTCATTTGGCAAAAACTCTCAATTTTATTCACGTTTTTTAAAATTAAATATCTCAAAAACTGTAAGTTAAAAAATAATAAAACTTACACCATAAAAGTCGGCATTTTTTTCTCTTCGATTAGACATGTCACAATGTATACTTTCGACGAACTTAATGTTTTTATTTTTTGTGGGTTAACACATGTGTTATAATTGACTAACAAATGTGTTACCCGCGGCTATCATATGTGTTATCAATGACTATCACATGTGCTATAAACGATAGTCGGTGATAACACATGTGTTATTTGTTTATAACATATGTGTAACCAATTTTCAAAACCCACTAAAAAAATGGAAAACAAAAAAATTCGTCGAAAGTATGTCATGTGAGATGTCTAATCGAAGAGGAAAAAACGTTGATTTTTATGATGCAATTTTTATTATTTTCTAACAAATCGTTTTTGAGATATTTAATTTTTAAGAATGTAATAGTTTTATTATTTTGATGAAAATGAACGATTGAGATTTATAATTTCATATTTTTTAAAAATTTTATCCTTTAATTAATGTTGAATCATATCGTAGAAACTAGAAAGGACAAACGAAACTAGAAAGGACTAACGATAGTCACGTGCAGAATACGAATGGGCTTTTAATATATGGTTAGCTAGTACTTGAAAATCGAATTTACATTCAATTATAAAATGAATAAAAATCATTGGTTATAAAGATTAGTTAAAGACTTAAAGGATATATAAAAAGAATGACAACCTCTTTTTTTCTTTTTCCTTCTTTCTTTCTTTTTTTTTTTTTCTTTTGCGAAGTTAAAAGTACAGTTAGTGTAGATCTTTAAGTGATCTGAGAGCCATTTCAAGACCCTAATACGGAGTACAAATTAAGAACAAGAAAATAAGATGACCGTCTTAAAGCAACACTATATGTAGCATGCCTGCAACTCGAACGACATGATAAAATCAAAAGTTGTGCTTGACATTTTAAGCGATCTTAAAGGATGAAAAGTTAAGTGCCGATAATGTGATCAACTAATGAGATGGAACGCACTTTGTTGGAAACTTTCGTGTTGTATTCGTTTATTTTCTGTTTGTTTATAGTAATTAGTTTATGGGTTAATGGTACGAGAATATACTAAAATTTACATATTTTACTATTAGATATATTTATGTTTTATATGTTTTATTGTATGTAATAATCTTTTTAAAAGTGTATATTATATATATTTAAGTTTCTAAGATATATATTAAATTAAATTTTTATTGCGTTTATTGAAAATCAATATAAATACATATATTAGATATTTTAAAAAAATTTAATACACACAATAGAACTTCTAAAATATAAATATATATGACAGAAAACATGTAAACTCTAATACCTATATTCACATACCAATATCTCTTAGTTTATCGACCCGTATATATATATAGTTATTTTAAAATTTGAATGATTTGATTGGTTCGGATATTTGTGAAGTATATAATCAGATATTGTTACCTTATTAAGAAATTGTGAAATAACTTAAATAACTTAGTTCACAATAATTAAAAGTGATTATATTCTATATTTATACTCACATTCCATATATACAAGTGTAAGTATTTAATATTCATGGAAATAATGAGTTATAGTTTTAGAAAGTTTATAAATATGGTAAACTTAACCATAACCCTAAGGGTTATAGTTAGCATTTTCCAAAATACAATGCCACTATAGTATATATATTTTTGAGTTATACATTATTTAGTATTATCATAAATCAAGACAAAGTCCAATAATATTAGTTTTGTAGTTAATAAAATTATTACGACAATTTCCTAGGTTAAGATGATAGTAACTTATTCGATGTAGAGTTTGACGATTTGATATGACGATGGAGAAAGTGAAAAGAATGTGAAAAAGTGACTAAATGATACAAAGTTTATAATGTAAATATAACTCATTTCAAGTTTTATCTTATAATAATAATTATTATAATTAATTATTATTTTGATTATTATTATTGAGTTTAAGTATTTAATTACTACTTAATATCTTAACTAGGGAATAATAACAAAATAAATCATCAATTAGAGATACTAATTCAAAATTTAAAAACTTCTCTGTTAACGTTCTTCTTTACGTTGATGTAACAAATTGTTAATTTTCTTTCACGTTCCTAATCAACAATCATATCAAGCAATAAAACATGTTTGATCATCACTAACAAAAAAAATTATAATATTTATGAGTAGCATGAACAATGATTGTTTGTTATTTATTTGACGCTGTTATGCGCGAACACACCGATATATAACAGCGAACACACCGATAGTAATGACGAACACGCCGATAGTAATGTAAAATTGAGATACACATGCTTAAAACATGCTCTACCCACCTCTCAGGAAGTCACACTAGTCCTATTTTTTCATCTATAAATAGAATTGGGTCCTATATGTGTATGTCACACCAACAAAAAGAAATTTTAGAGGTATATAATATATCATTCATAACTACTTGTTCAATCATGGATCTATCAGAGAAAGAATACAAGATGTCAAAAGAAGAGGAAGGGCTACTAAGGGTTTATCAAATCAATGGGGTGATAGCTCTTCCAATGGTCCTTAAAACTGCTATTGAACTTGATCTGTTTGAGATCATGGCAAAGACTCCCGGTGGTCAATTCTCTTGTTATGATCTTGCTTCTAGTCTTCCTAAACAAACCCCCGAAACCCCACTTTTTATTGAACGCATTCTTCGGTTTCTTGCTAGCCAATCAGTTCTCTCATCGACTGTTGTTACGGATGAAGATGGAAAATCCATCAAGTTATATTGCATGACTGCAGTGTCCAATAATTACATCCGAAATGAAGATGGGACGTGCCATGCTTCGTCACTTCTCCTTATTTATGATAAAGTAATCGTCGATTGTTGGTTAGTTATCTATCCATATATCATCTTATATCTACCTTAGTTATTAGAAGTGTCATGCTCTGTCATTTTATGAATGGGTAGAGTTGGTGTCTTCTATTTATAACAGGTCAAATGGTTAAAAATCAACTAACTATGGTACCTAGGAAAGAGTCAAAAGGCTGTCTAAACCGAATTTCTAATGCTAAACACCTCAAAAGAAAGTTTTCATTAACAAAACTTTCATTTAGAAAAATAATATTCTTGTAATGAATAATATAGGTTAAGTGATCATATATAACTTATCAAAGCTTCATGAAGAGCAGTGTTTGTGAGTTAACCCAACCGATACAATTAAAAAGTACACATTTTTTACTCAAGGTTCATTACTTAACGACCCGAGCTTCTAATGTTACCGCTCAAAATAAGGAATGCAACTCAAATTGACTCATTTTTATGTAAATCAGTTGAGACTTTCCTCTCTCAAATCACCACATCCTAATTTGATTTGGGGCAGGTATCACTTGAAAGATGCAGTGGTTGAGGGAGGGATTCCATTTGACAGGGCCCATGGGATGAATGCATTTGAGTACCCTGCAAAAGACAACCGGTTTAATGAGGTATTCAATAGGTGCATGTATGACAATACAAGAATTGTGATGAAGATAATTCTTGAAAAGTACAAAGGATTTGAAGGAGTAAAAGAGTTGGTTGATGTAGGTGGTGGTTTAGGTGCTAATCTTGAGCTTATTGTTTCCGAGTATCCTAATGTTAAGGGTATCAACTTTGACCTACCCCATGTCATCAAACATGCACCTCCTTATCCAGGTATTTAGTTTCATACACACACATACATTGGATGTAAGATATTTGTACATTGCTTTTTTTCAGTTTGATTTGTCTTGCCAAAATGACTAATATACTGATTTAATTTGACATGTAAAAATTGTCAAATCAAGCTTAGCGCACAGTTTGTCTAATACTTTGCGATTTAATTGGCTAGACCATCTGCCTAAGAGTACTTTTGGTACCACCACCACCTTAGCGTAAAGTTAATGAGAGATTATGGGTCAAACAAGTACAGAGTAAAATTGTTTGAACTTGCAAAAGTTGATATAACGCATAAATGATAAAACCTCACAAATTAAGAGTAAATTATTCCGAAGCTATATTATTATTTATTATTGACTACTAAAGTAACATTCAAAAGAGAGTTAACATGCAATGTTTGAGGTCAACTTGTACCAAAAGATCAGCCTTTAACCTGTCACCCAACCTGCCCATTTTCCACCTCTAGCGGCAACGTCTTATATATGCTCACAATGCATAACTTTTGGTGTCTCTGTAACTTTTTATATTTATGGACGTACAAAGACTCTACCCACATGTAATTGACAACGGTTGCTCCATGTTATGGACTAGGTGTAGACCATGTCGGAGGAGATATGTTTCAGAGTGTTCCAAAAGGAGATGTTATTTTCATGAAGGTTTGTATGCCAACTTTTTGTCGAAACCTACGTTTTAATAATAAAAATTTTCTATTACATAACTGCACTGAAATTGTTTTAGTGGATACTTCATGACTGGGGGGACAACTATTGCCTCAAGCTTTTAAAAAATTGTTGGGCGTCGTTACCGGAGTGTGGTAAGGTGGTGGTGGTGGAAGCGATCATGCCCGAGCCTGAAAGTGACTATAGTTGTGTCGATGAAGCTTCAAAGGCTTCCATTGCCAGTGATATGGTAATGATGGTAGCAAACCCTGGTGGCAAAGAGCGAAGTACAAAAGAATACAACGCCTTGGCTAAAGATGCCGGGTTCACTTCTATGAAGATGATTTGTAGGATTTCAACTTTTTGTATCATCGAGTTTTACAAGAAGGATATTTGACTATGTAATAGTCAGATGACGGGGATCTGAATGTTGAGGAACTGCAGTTAAATTTCATGTTTTATGATAATCAGCATTGTACACACATGATAGTGGTTGCAGTGATGGTGGTGGTGGCGGCGTAAGAGATGGGAAAAGAGGACGAGAGTGCTTTAATTTGAGTGTTTTGAAATGTATCGAGTGTTGGGTGTTTTATTATTATTACTATTGTTTCTATTTTATTTTCTGTAACCGAGAAATAAGTAATATGTGTTTGGTTATATGGGTGAACATTTTAAGAGTTTGAACAAGTTTTAAGAGATCGAGCTTGATCAGATATGTTTTATATAATACTACATATAAATGAAAAATAAATAATTTAGCAAGTGTTTTAATATGGGAATGCAAACTAATAGAGTCTTTGACATGTACAGAAGTTAAGACCCGAATGATGGCCGTGTGATTATTCACTGAACGACACGTTTCGGAAGCTATGGAATCCCATGTAAAATCAATCTTAACTATTACAAATGTGAAATGAACAGAAATGGCAAAACTATATTGAATAAGATAAGTTCACCCATTTATGCTATAATGTAACCATGCAACATAAGAATTTGATTAATTAAAAGTAAGGTGACAGTGCAAAAATTTAAGTTTACGTATAAAGCTTAAACCGAGTTTTGAACAAAGCAACCCTGATCAATGAAGACACTCCTCGTCTCTCCTCTGTAAGGCATGGATTGTATGCCGTAC
Organism: Logfia minima; assembly: GCA_963921325.1. Taxonomy (NCBI): domain Eukaryota; kingdom Viridiplantae; phylum Streptophyta; class Magnoliopsida; order Asterales; family Asteraceae; genus Logfia; species Logfia minima. Next base: position 5,196,049 of record OY992766.1, on the reverse strand, counting down.
ATTTGGAGCCATCTTTGTTAAACATAGTGTCAAAACCTAATAAAGAACATAAGTCTGTTAAAAAGGGTTTAGAATTATTCAATCATGTGTTGGAAAGTCAATCTATTGTATTTGCATATTGTTTGTTTGTATACGTTGTTTGTGTAGGTTGTGCAGGAATCCTTCAGGGACTAGAAGTGACAAATAGTTACAAGTTCAGGGGTCAAATAGTTAATATAGATATTTGTTATATAATTATATAATAAAGGAAAGTAATTAGATTTTTTAGAATAGATATGTATTATCTCTCTCGAGTTTGTTACTGTATTTCTTTGTTCTTGACACCCAGAATTAGGGTTCATCCTCTTGTTTCATGTCTTATACAGATTCATTCAATATTGTTCATAGTTAGGTCTAGGTGTGTGGAGAGATTTTATTGTATTGTGAGGAAATAGTTTCTGTCTTGTTTTTGGACTATTAGTCCAGTATTGGTTATTGAGAATCTACTCCTCTGGTTGAAGTTATCTGCTGTTGTTGTTTATTATATTGTCACTTTTGTTCATGGTATCAAAGCCATGGTCCGATTGATTTTCTGAAATTGTCATTAATCTTTCTGAAAACTCTAATCTAGGGTTTTCGCTCTGTCTATTGGGTACGGTTCAATTTGGGATCGGGTTTCCTCACAAAGGATCTATTATTGATATCTCATCGATTGTCTGGTTAAATTCTTGGTGCTCATCACGTGAATGAGAAATCTAGGGTTTCGTATGGTTGTTGGATTTCATTATGAAATCTTGTCTTGATACTGTTCTTCCGCTGTTGTTCTTTACACTTGAGGCATTTCGAGCGTGGATTACTGAGTGAGAAACTTCTATCCTTCTTGAGTAGTAGCAAGTTCCTACATCAGAGAGTTTCCTTGCTTAAGGGAATCAACTGCCCTCTGGTGTTATACTTGGACTATTGCCAAGGCTACTTTGCATAAATCTGTGAAATAATTTGTATTCATTGCTTGATTTGTGTGTTTACTTGTAGTTGTTTCTTAATTTTGTCTGTGTGTAATCTGTTACCTAGGCTGTTACTAACTTTCTTGGTAGAAGAGAGGGCTCCAAGTAAGACCTGGAGTGGAATCCTTGAGAATCCACTTATCTGGATCACTGCTTGGACTACCCTTTAGGTTTGGCTGTGGCAAACTATAGGCATATGTGTGATCTTGTGCATTATTTTGTCAATTGTTGTTTTCTTGATTCTAAAAGTTGTCTTGAAGTCTGATATCTGTCAATAATTTGTGTGTGTCTGTATAAAGTTGAGTTGTACTTGATTTTCCATATCTGTCAATTTGTGTGGTCTAATTTGGGTTTAAAATTGTCTAAATGGTGCTGCTGATGATGCTAGTTGATCTGTTACTTTAATAAACAAACTTGACTTTGGAGATCCTCTATATCTCAATGCCAGTGATCCTACTGGAACTGCTCTTGTGTCTATAAAACTTAAAGGGACTGAAAATTACAATGTATGGAGTAGAGCCATGTTGCTTGCTCTTGGTACTAAAAATAAAATAGGATTCATAGATGGTACATGTGAAAAAGATGAGTCTAATGTTGTGTTAGCCAAACAATGGGACATGTGTAACTCTGTGGTATTAACTCGGTTATTAACCTCTATTTCTGATGACCTGTATGCTGGTCAAATTTTCTCTGAAAATGCTCAAATTGTATGGCAAGAATTGAAAGAAACTTATGATAAAATTGATGGATCTGTCACATTCAATTTGCATCAAAAAATAAACTCATTAACTCAAAATGGAAGTAGTGTGTCTGATTATTATCATAAACTAAACTCATTATGGAAACAATATGATTCTTTGATTAAACTTCCTATATGTACTTGTAAGGCTTCAAAAGATTTTCAAACTCATAATCATTTACTCAAATTGATGCAATTTCTTATGGGATTAGATGACTCATACCACCAGATTAGGAGTAATGTTCTGTCTATGGATCCTCTACTTAGTGTTAAGTCTGCATTTGCGTTAATCTCTAGGGAGGAATCTCACAGAGGAATTAGTTCCAGTCAAGTGTCTAGCAAAACTCAAAACTCTGCTTTCTCTGTTAAAACTGGCAATAATAATAAAAATATGAGCAAAGGGTATAATAACACTAATTTTGTCAGAAGGCCACCTAATCTTAATCTAAAGTGTTCTAAATGTGGAATGGTTGGTCATACTATTGAAAGATGCTATGAGGTTGTAGGATATCCCACTGGGTATAAAAGAAAACCTTTTAATCAAGGCAATCCAAAGTTTGTGGCTAATAATGATAGTTCTATATCTGATACTTATAATGTTTGTGCTTTTGGTGCTAGCAGTGGTATGTTAACTCATGATCAGGTCACAAAGTTGTTAAGGCTTATAAATGATAAACCTGAGTCTGTTCCAGATCTAGCTGTCAATATGTCAGGTGATTTTATGAATTTAAATGTGTTTTTTAACTCCAATTTTGATAAGTTTTTTTGTTATAATATTAAATTTAAACCACAACTATATAATCAAAATTGGGTCATAGACTTAGGAGCAAATCAGCACATGATTGGTAGTGATAAACAACTCATTGATAGTGTTGATGTGTCAAACTTAAATCTAACTGTGGGTGTGATAAACAACTCATTGATAGTGTTGATGTGTCAAACTTAAATCTAACTGTGGGTTATCCAAATGGAACTAAAGGCATTGTTAGAAAAATTGGAAATTATCAACTGAATAATTCAATCAGATTATTTGGAGTTTTATATGTTCCTGTATATTGTGTGAATTTACTATCTGTGCATAAAGTTGCTAGGGATAGCAAGTTATTTGTGGGATTTAATGATGATAGTTGTGTTATTCAGGACTTGAGGTCAAGAAAGATATTGGGGACTGGTAATGCAACTGATGGACTTTATTTGTTTAATTTTGACCCAGGTAGGATTATCTGTCTGTTTGTACCTTTAGTTGCTATACTTCTAAGTATTTATGGCACAACAGATTGGGCCATCCTGCTGATCCTATCATGACTATTTTAAAACAGCAGTTACACTTTGATAATAAAACAAGTAACAATCCTTGTGAAATTTGCCATAAGGCAAAACAAACAAGAGATCCTTTTCCATTTAGTGAACACAAAACTAAGAAAATTGGTGAACTTGTTCACCTTGATTATGGTATCCATATAAGGTTCAAAGCAAGGAGGGTTATAAGTATTTCTTGACTGTTGTGGATGATTACACTAGGGCTGTTTGGACTTTTCTTTTAAAAACCAAAGATGAAACTTCTGAAAATATCAAGAACTTCTGTCATCTTCTTGATAATCAGTTTAATGCAAAAATAAAAATATTTAGAAGTGACAATGGTTCAGAATTCGTAAACATTGTTTTAGGACAGTTCTATAAGTCCAATGGAATTGTTCATCAGACCACTTGTGCCTACACACCCCAACAAAATGGGTGGCTGAAAGAAAACATAGGCATTTATTGAATGTTGCTAGGTCTTTAATGTTTCAAAGTGGTGTTCCACTAAGTATGTGGATTGATTCTGTTCTAACTGCTACATATTTGATTAATAGGTTGCCATCTTCTGTTCTTTCTGGGAAATCTCCTTATGAGTTGGTTTTTGGATTTAGACATAATCTCTCCCATATTAGAAACTTTGGGTGTCTATGTTTTTCTACTGTTTTGACACATAAAGATAAGTTTGATAGCAGGCCTGAAAAATGTGCTTTAATTGGTTTCTCTTCTGAGAAAAAAGGTTATAAACTATATAGTTTTGATAATAAAACTGTGTTGTATTCTAGAGATGTTAAGTTCTATGAAACAGTTTTTCCTTTTAAAATGGGGTCTCATGCTGAAAGGCATTTATATAGTAGTGTTCATCATTTAAACTTTTTTGACTTTCTCACTGATAACACTCAAAGCACTAAAAGTCCTAATGATGAAGGGGGAGAACATAGAATGCCTAGTGATGGTGGTGGTACTAGTCCTAGTTCTGTGCATGATACTGTTGATAATGATCTCAGTGTTGAACACAGTGACTTAAATGTGCCTACTGCAACACTAGATGATAATGACTTAAGTTCATATTCTCCTGAGGGCACCTCTACTCAATTTTTTAATTCTGATAATGAACCTCAAAACCCAACTCATACTGTGAATCCTTCTCATTCTCAATTGAGAAGGTCTAGCAGATCCTCAGCATTACCCAGAAGTCTAGATGATTTTGTTATAGAGGGTAAAGTCAAGTATGGCATTGAAAAAGTTATGAATTGTGCTTTTTTGAGCAATGAAAATCATGTGTTTATTTCTAGTTTAAATAAGTCTGTTGAACCCAGTACTTATTGGGAAGCATCTAAAGATCGCAATTGGGTTGATGTTATGAATTGTGAGATGGAGGCTTTAAATAGGAACTAGACTTGGGATCTTGTTGATCTACCTCCTGATAGAAAGCCTATTGGCCATAAATGGATTTATAAAATAAAGTATAAGTCAAATGGAGAAATTGAAAGATATAAGGCTAGGCTTGTTGCTAAAGGATTTAGTCAAAGAGAGGGTTTAGATTATGAGGAGACTTTTTCTCCTGTGGTAAAAATGGTGACTGTTAGGAGTTTGTTGACACTAGCAGTTAAACATAATTGGCCTTTATACCAGCTTGATGTCAATAATGCCTTCTTGTATGGTGATCTTGTTGAAGATGTCTATATGACACCTCCACAAGGTTATTATTCTGAGAAGGAAAATAAAGTATGCAAATTAACTAAATCTTTGTATGGGCTTAAGCAGGCTCCTAGGCAATGGAATGCAAAACTTTCATTTGTTTTGAGTGATAAAGGCTTTGTACAAAGCTTAAATGATTATTCTCTTTATATAAAGCAATGTGGGTATGTTTTTGTAGCTATTCTTGTCTATGTTGATGATATAATTGTGACTGGAATTGATTGTTCTGAGATAGAAAAGTTTAAAACTTATTTGGGTTCCTAGTTCTTACTTGAAGATTTGGGAAACTTGAAGTATTTTCTGGGAATTGAAGTTTTAAAAATCAAAGATGGTTTGTGTCTTTCCCAAAGGAAATATTGTCTTGAGTTATTACAGGAGTTTGGTCTTTTGGGATGCAAACCATTAATCACTCCTATGATTCCTCATATTACTATATCTGCAAGTGAAACTGCAGGTGACAAATTACTTGTAAATATTACCAGATATCAACAGCTGGTTGGAAAACTTATTTACATGACTTTGACAAGACCTGACATTTCTTATGTGGTTCAGTGTCTTAGTCAGTATATGCACTCTCCTTTACAATCACATTGGAACTTAGCTATTCATGTTTTGAGATACTTAAAGCTATCTCCTGGCAGAGGTATAACTATCTTAAAATCAGATAATATGGATTTAGTTGCTTATGTTGATGCTGATTGGGCAAAATGTGCTAAAAATAAGAGGTCAGTAACAGGTTATTGTGTTTACCTTGGGAAAACTTTGATATCTTGGAAAAGTAAAAAACATAATGTTGTCTCAAGGTCTTTTGCTGAGTCTGAATACAGGGCTCTAAGTGTTGTTACATGTGAGATCATATGGATCTTGAAATTATTACATGATCTAAATGTTCATATTCAATTGCCTACTGTCATACACTGTGATAACAAATCTGCTATTCAGTTGACTGCTAACCCAATGTTTCATGAAAGAACTAAGCATCATGAATTAGATGCTCATTTCATTAGAGAAAAGGTTTCTACTGGTTTGGTAAGTGTTAAAAAGATTCATACTCTTTCTCAGACAGCAGACATATTTACAAAAGGGTTGACATCTAGTCAACATAATTTGTTTTGCAAAAATTTAGGGTTATTAGATTTGTTTCAACATCAGATTGAGGGGGAGTGTTAAAAAGGGTTTAGAATTATTCAATCATGTGTTGGAAAGTCAATCTATTGTATTTGCATATTGTTTGTTTGTATACGTTGTGCAGGAATCCTTCAGGGACTAGAAGTGACAAGTAGTTACAAGTTCAGGGGTCAAATAGTTAATATAGATATTTGTTATATAATTGTATTATAAAGGAAAGTAATTAGATTTTTTAGAATAGATCTGTATTCTCTCTCTCTCGAGTTTGTTACTGTATTTTTTTGTTCTTGATACCCAGAATTAGGGTTCATCCTCTTGTTTCATGTCTTATACAGATTCATTCAATATTGTTCATAATTAGGTCTAGGTGTGTGGAGAGATTTTATTGTATTGTGAGGAAATAGTTTTTGTCTTGTTTTTGGACTATTAGTCTGGTATTGGCTATTGAGAATCTACTCCTCTGGTTGAAGTTATCTGCTGTTGTTGTTTGTTATATTGTCACTTTGTTCAAAGTCGTCTAGCTTGTTGTGTTTTCATAAGAATCCGAGAAAGATGCTGTTATTTAATTAGGTATTTGACAAGATATTGTGCTCTCTTCTCTTTTAACAACATCCAAGACCCCTTTGTTTTAAGAAGTTTGGAAGGAAAGGCACGAGCTTCTGAGAAAGATATATGGATCGTTGACATTAGAGACACCTTTGTATGGACGATGTATTAATGAAACATTTGAAGACTCGAAAAGAGGTTTTTATGAACAGAACTCATAGACTTTGACGAAGTATTTATTACAAAAATAGAAGATGAAAAGTTCCTGAAATAAAATTAAAAAGTAAAATACAAGGGAAGGGTTTCATGAAGGGAAAGTTGCCAAGCCTTTGTACAAAAGAGAAAGGAAAATGACCCTTGAATAACAAAGAGGGACACTTCTTCAGGTCTTATCAAAAAGAGTAAAATAACCCATAAATATACCGGCCACCATCTTAAATTAAGAAGATGCTAGCATGCACAAAAGCTAATTGGAGATGGCCTGAGAATTTTGAGTATGTGTGGGCTGCTAAAGTGAGGAAGAACATCCTCATTGTTTTTCCGGTGGAAGATTCCAGCAGCGCATCCACGGTGCTCCGGCAACACAGAAGTAAATACATGTTCTAATGGATACAAGAGAGTAAGAACGAAGCTAAGAACTATGAAAAGGAAAGAATAGAAGAACACGATTAGTAGTTGTTACTTGCATTTTCCTGGCGACAAAGTTTCCATAGACTCCAGCAAGGTAATATTTATACTTAAACTCTTTTATTAAGCTAGTAGTAGCAACATTCAGTGTTCTGAATTCATTTTAGTTATTTTATCTAACACAAAACATTGAACAGCAAGATCTCAGATTTTTTCAGCGAGTTCAAATCCTTGCAACGAAGTAGATTTTGATATTTAAGTCATCTAACCAATGTTTTAGGTACCAAATCTTGTCCTTTTGATAGTATACGAGTTTGTCATCAGAATATAATAAGAAAATATATATTGGGGCGTTGGGTTGTTGGGTGGACATACGATTTTTCAGCAAGATAGCCAGAGAGTGGTATGCTAAAAAGAAGAAAGAATGAACATGCCAACGTAAACCTCATACATTCGGTCATATGATACAATGTAGGCCCTCAAAGTTTGACATAGTATACATATGGACTCTTTAGCATTAATTAAGTTAAAACATTTCTAAAAAGGGAAACCCTATTCCTACCCTCTTTTTTCTTGTCTCCTACCCCCATGTCATCTATTTTGTCATTTAGTAATTTTGTCATTTTGCCTTTTTTTTTTTTTTTTTTTTTAAGTATTGTTTTTAATAGATGTAAAAGTATAAATATTTTATTAAAAAAATTTAAGAACTCGATATTTAATAAACAATATTGTTTAATCAATTAAATTATTACAATTAACGATCATATACATTAAAATTAGATTCTCGTCGAATACAAAGTTTTCCATCCAGCTGCACAATCTCGCTTGTATCTAGACCAACTTTGATAAATTATAGGTAACTGGTAATCTCCTTGCAGATCTACTTTAACATAGTGGTTACCGTTTACGTGTGCAATTACCCACGTGACATTTTGTGGATTCTTGGGTGGACTAGACCAAAGCGGTAGCCACGTCGAACTTCCTCTAGGGGAAAGAAAATGAACAATTACATTATAGCATGACGCAATCATGGCACCTGTGTCGGGCATATGCATCCAATGGTGATCAGGTGCAAAACATGACTCAAAGTGATTGATGGAGTAGTGAATATTATTAAGCACTTGAGATCCAAACAAACTATCATAATCCTCCTCATGCATAATAATTTCATTTAACAAATTAGTACGAATCTGTGGCCATGCATTTTCGTCAAGACCAAGCCAAGCAACTACTACTCGGAATCCACAGTTTCCATCACCTAGAACATTATGTATGTGTTTGACATAAGGTTAAAAGATATCCGGAATTGCTTTAATAAGTGGATCTAGATACCTTGATGGTTCTGGATCCATATAGAAATTATATCGTTTTGGTTGTCGATCCGTATACGAACTATGTCTTGCTGGTTCATGATCCACATACGAATTATACCTCGGTGGATCCGGATCTACGTACGAACTATACCTTGGTGGATCCGGATCCACGTATGAACTATGCGTTGGGGGTTCTTGGGTTTTTTTCTGTTTATCCTTCGAATTTGGTCGTCCACGGGTATTTTTCTGAACCGCCGGTTCAACAACAAAATTAGTTGTTGCATCAAATATTCCTTTTAATTTTCTTAAAATACTAGTTTTTCCGAACTTTGACTGTTTTTTAAAACTTTGTTTTAGCTTCTCTAGTTCAGCATCACAAGTAAGATCATCATCTTGCATAGATGTAGACGACAACAAGTCAAGTTTCCTCCAAAATACGTCAACAGATTCAATTGGTATATATTTACCTGCATGGAAATATAATATCAGTCACTTCAATTATTATATATTAAATTAAAAGTAATAATAATAGACTATAAAAAATATACAAACGAGAGAAATGTGTCGCAAGTTTGCATGCACATGGTAGCCCACAACTTGTACGCAATATACAACCACAATTTTCAGCATTTAGCTCAAGACCATTTGAACGTTTAAGTTCTTCAAAGATCAAATCTATTGCGTTTTTCGAAACAACACACAATAAGTTATGAAACATATAGGTGTTGTGTTTAGGGTTAACAAATATCCTGCTTCTTTCCAAGGTTTCCTTAATCATGCTATATTGATTCTGTATGAGTTGAACAATATAATACACAAATCTATCCAAATTAGAGTGTGATGATCCTAGGTGCAGCTTTAACAAAGCATGTTGACTTTCAACTCTATTGGTTGTATGGTTTCCAAAATTAAGAACTTTGTCTGTCCATAAAGACACAAACATTTCACGTGGTTTGACGTTTTTACTCATCAAATCTGCCACCAAATGAAGTTCATCATCTGTTAGTCGCTTTGCGTATGAGTGACCCTCCATATAAAGAGCAGGTTCGTGATTATGCTCATCACGTATCACCCTTAACATCCAAAAATCATTAGTTTTTAGATAAAGTCCTGCCAATTCAAATGGGCAGTTAGTTTTTTTTGAACTAACTGTTTTAGTAGACGTTTCCATTTGTGTAATTTTGTATACACCACCACGATCACACATAAGTACAACTTTATACACATAATCACTTGGCTTTGTTTTTGATCTTTTAGTAACTATAACATAACCATCTCGATGTGCAATGCTTTGAACCCAGTTTATTAAATCTTCACGAGATTTAAAAACCTATAATTCAAATTTGAAAACAACAACATTAATGTGTAGAATTTTAAAACATCTAATATATGAACAATATAAATAAGATTAACTCTTATAACTGATCAGTAGAAAAAGCAGATGCGTCATTCCCATTAGAACTCGACATTTAGTTGATTCAAGCAGAAAACATTTGTATGATCTAGTGAAAGAAAGAGTATGGATGTGTGTTTTATGAAAACATTAATTTTTAACGTGTTTATATAAGAAAATTTTCGAGATTATATTTTCAAATAATACCCATGATTTAGTCACGTCACATTATTAATACTTTTGCTTTAGTCACGTCGCATTATTGATACTTTTGCTTTAGTCGCGTCGTATTATTTTATAAAGATGCACTTATAAAAATTAATCGTTTAAACGAAATTTTTAAAAATTTACTTTTTTTATTTATTTATAAAATATACCTTTTTAAAACTTGTAAATTTATGAAAACTAAGTTTTTTTAAAAAAAAAAATCTTTTTTTCATTAAAACGTAGTTAAAAAATTAACAAGTATATTTTATAAAAATATTTATTTTTATAAAAATATATTCTCTCTTTATTTTTATAAAATTAAAAGATAAAGGTGGGTGGGGGTGGGAGGTAGAAAGTGAAAACTGATTAGATATGTTAGAGGGGGTGGGAGTTAGAAAGTAAAAAGTAGAGACAAAAAAGTGAACGATTTGATTGAAAGTAGGAGGTAAGAATTAGAAAGGAGGGTAGGGCTAATAGGACCCTTCTAAAAATAACCCTTAACTTTAGGTGTTAGTCATCATTTTTAAGCTAGTTGTTGGCTAAATGAACTAGTACTAGGGTAATGATAAAGATATGACCCTGTATTACATCGATAAATATCTCATATTATAAACCATATTTTAATTTGTAACAGTGGACTAGGTTGTTTGACTTATTAAAATTAGGATTGTAATAATTGATATTAACATTTAACATAGTTATTAATCGATAAATTTTTTATTAGTAAGTTACGAGAGTATTAAGATATGTTTATAAGTATATAAAAGTATAGTCTATTAATTATAGTTCGTTAAATTGATTATAGGGGATAAAGCGAATTTAGCATTTGGTATGACTCAAAAAGTAGTAAAGGAGTTTCAAAGTGAGTTATACATATTTTCTTTCCAAAAGGGGGGAAATATCAAAATGTGTTTTGTATAACTATTTTTAAAAGTTCATTAAATAGATATTGTTTTGGTTGGACTAAGTGCAATTAAGTACATAAAGTTTACAACTACTCTAATTATTGTTGTTGTGAACTTTTTGGTACTTGAGTGCATTTTGAGTGATGCAATAGAGTGTCAAAAATACTTTCAAGTATGACAAGTTGACGCTTTCACTTAGTTATTGTTGTTGTGAACTTGTTGTATTTGTAGTGCTTAGTATGATTCGACTATGTTGTTTAGATTGCATGAATCCATTGCATATGTGTTAGTATGTTTATAACATATGTTAGTCTCCCCCACTTGACTAGAATACGTATGTGAGCTTCCTTGCTCACCGGGCAAATGATTAGTAATAGAAATGTTATTTAAAGTATAACTCTTGTTTTAATTAGACATTTTTATAGTACTAATGTTGAGATTTCAGTGACATGTATATTCACAAGGATTATTAGCTAACCCGTGTGTGTGTGATATATGTTCTTAGACAATGATGTCGTTGAACCAAGTGGTAAAGGAAATGAAGTTGCTTAGAATACAAGATTGACGAAGTAGAAGATAGTTTTTATACTTGTAACTAGCCATAGTTGGTATAGACTTTTAATAAAAAAGTGAACATTGATTACACCAAATTTTAAATAATTATCTATTTTAAATTTTGTTGTTTTAATATGTTAAATTTAAAACATATTATTTAGTTATTATTTATATTTATAAAAAGATGCTTAAATCTAAATATAACACCTAGTCATACAAACAGTAAAACATATTTCATTTGACTACTTGACGGTCGTTCAAATCTATGTTGATTACGAATAAATGTAATTTTCAATTTGGTTAATTAATTCGAGTTTTGTATCTTCATTAGTAACTATATTAATGTGATATTCACATTATGTTAATCACTAAGAGTAAAGAAAGTGGTCTTACATGGTCAAGATGGATTCCATTTTATCTTAAGAGGTGACCATCACTTTTAAATAGTAATTTATTTTTTATTATATGTATATAAATTTTAAAGGTAAAATTTTTTAAATATAAATTTAATTTTCAATGTGATAAATACAAATAAAAATAAATTTAAAAATAACAGTTTAATGGTTGACTTTATAATTTTATGAATATCAACATTCAAATTTTACTTTCATATAATGTACACGTTATAGTATAAAAGTTTTTTGTATCGCATTTTACGTGCATTATTCTAGTAAATATTAATACAAGTGTTAGTAGGTTTATTTATAGGTAAAATATAAAGTCGTTAAGATCCAAAAGAGTTTTACGATTTTATGATATTTATTACGATTTTACGCTATTTGAACTTTTAGAGAAAATTTAAGAAAATTATAGAGTCAAAAATGTAATATTATAGATTTAATTTACATTTACTGCCGGCATATAAAGCCTTGAGAATAAATATAAAGAAATGTGTGTTTCTAGATTGTCATTCAACGAATAAACGTGTCGTATTTCATTCAACGTTTACAAGTAGATTGGTAGGTTCTAGAATGTGATAGACCATAAAGATCCACCAGCCCGTTAGTTGCGTTATAAATTCCGTCGTCATCAGTGTTTTTGATTCACATTCTGCGCTCATATTCTTTGACTACCAAATCTCAGGTATCAACCGCTTCCTTTTTCTCTATTTCAATTCAACTAATTTGGTATTCAATTCAATCTATAGTATATAGTATGTTTGATCTCAAATTTAGCCGATTTCAATCAATTTCCGTAATTGCTTCTTCAGTTATTGATAAGTGACACGATTTAGGTATAATTTTATCATATAACTAATGCTCGCAATTATTTAGGGTTTTTCTATCCGGCCTCGAATTATTTTCACCGATCTAATTGCAATATGTGTATGACGATGTTTTGCATGTAATATTCCGATTTATGATCAAAAAGTTAGAAGCTTTCTGATATGCATTCGTTTGTTGTGTGATTAATCTGTATTTGTCTGTAGAATTTACTTTAGTTGTAACTGACATGTGAGGGTTTTGTAAGTAATTGTTCATGATCTGTTATTGGCCTCTAATTGAGTCTTTTACTTATCTATGTTCGATATGTGTGTACTGAAATCTGTGATATGTGACGACTTGATTAGATTTAAAAAGCTTGTGAATTAATTTAAAAAGCTTGTCTCAATTCTGTACGATTTATTCGCCAATCCGTGTTCTGTATGTGTATGTTGTTTCCAATGTTAGGCAATGTATTAATTTAAAAGGTTGGTGGAATAAAAAGATTTTTCTTACCATCTATGATATTTTGTATTTTATTTATTTACTTCGTATTTATTATTGTTTTTGTGTGTATGGGGCCCGTTCATATATGTGTAATTGGCTTGAGCATCTGTAGACTTCAGTTTATGTTTATAAATTATTTGAGACAAAGAGTAGTGATATGGCATTAGCGTCTGGTTTAGAGATAGGATTTCCTTGTTGACAAATGCCGCTTAAGGTTATATGGATTAGAGAAACAAAAGAAAAGGTTCGGTGCAATGATAGTGTGAAATAAACGTATATAAAAAGCCTATATTAGTTTTGCATATAGGAGGTATGAGGCCTGATTTTGAAAGTCATTTATACAATGTACAAAATTGTTATCAAGGTTATTTTTATTATAACAAATTAAGTAGCTCCAGCATCAAGTGTGGAAAATAGTCACATAGGAATTGTTAGTTGAGGCTTGAAAGAGCGTCTTAAATGCAATAGCCAATAGGGGTCGTAAAAGAATTGCTTTCTTGTTTGCTTTAAGGCTTGCACATACTGTAATTACCATGCTTTTATAATATTTTCATAGCTCTTTAGGGTTCATGTTTTCTATATCTTGAAAGTCATCTCTTAGTTTTTTTTGGTTTATTGCTGTCTTTCTGGGTGTTTAACGTGTTTTTATTTGTTTGAACAGAACTCAGTATCAACTTGTTTAATACTTACCGAGAGACATATATTGCATTCACAGTTTTGATTTAATTTTAAAATCAGAAGATGGCTGAGGTACAAGGCGTTACCCTGCTCATTCAGTTGTTATTCGCTCTTTGAGTAGTTACTGTTTAGGATATTGAATACTCATTTGAATTCTGTTAACAGGAAGGTTACAAGGTAAGTTTGCATGCATATGATTTGAGCGGGGGCTTAGCTCGCCAGCTCTCCATGTCATTCTTGGGGAAGGCTATCGAAGCCATATGGTAAGCGTACTATTTCTTCCCCATTTTTCATATGAGTGGGTTCGGTAATATGTCAAAGTTGCTACCTCTAATTGCTATATGGTTAATTAATGCTATGTTAATGAAAAAATAGGCACACAGGTGTGGTGGTATATGGCACCGAGTACTTCTTTGGTGGTGGTATCCAACAAATTCCAGCAGGAACAGCACCATATGGATCTCCAATCCGAGTGATTGATCTTGGTGTCACCCATGTCCCAAAAGATGTGTTTGAGATGTATTTAGAGGAGATAAGCCCACGCTACACAGCTGAAACTTACAGTTTAATGACCCACAACTGTAACAATTTTAGCAATGAGGTTGCACAATTTCTGGCGGGCGCCACTATCCCAGAGTACATCCTCAACCTTCCTAACGAAGTCATGAGTAGTCCAATGGGTGCACTTATAAGTAAGTTATCGTGTGAGCCTTGATTTCTGTACACATTGATCTTCATGTAAAGTTTATGTAGATGTGACATTGGGCAGGTCGGATGGGTTGATCACTGGTTCAAAATGGGTTTGGGTCAAAACGGGCGGGGTTGGAATGATCTAAATGACTTTTTGTCCAAAAAAATTATCCATATTTTATACCTAAATGAATAGTTTTTCAAATGTGATAAAATAAGTTACACTGAAGTGGGATTGATAAGCATAGCCCTTAGGAGGTGACACTTTAGGTGACTTTGGACCCACTTGATCTATTTCCTTTAAAGCTAAATTTGTCAATTCTATCCATTCAACCCATTAGAGATAAAACATTTCCCAAATTTACCTGTTCATTAAACAGGCTGGAAATGTCATATGTGATCATTACCAATTTGGTACTAATTGCTACATATTGCAGTGCCCATGATACAGAATCTGGAGACCACATTGCGAGCAGGTGCTGTCCCACAAGCTCCTCAGTTTATTAGTCAATCTCCAGTGCTTAATATGCCTCCACCGAATAAAAAGGCCGAGACATCATCAGAAAGCCTTGCGAATTCTAGTGCAAGCAGCAGTGATGCCAAGTCCAAAGCTAAAAATGAGGTTCCACCTGCAGTTGTGCCTGCTGGAACATCACAAGAGAAACCAGTAGCTGATCCTCTTGGAGATGCAAGAAGCAAAGTGCAAGAAGAGATCGGGAAGGAGTTCGCTGCTATCATGGCGAGTGGATCATTCCGTGCCAGTGAAGCTGCAGCCCTTGCAACCAAGAAGGTTATGGAGAAATATGGGCACATGAGTGCTGCACAAAGCTGAAATAGGTTTTGTGTTTGTTATTTAAACCTTCCATTGGACGTTGTTACCTATTTAAGAACGGCACTTTGTATGATCTAAAATAAGTATATTATTCAAAAAAGTATACTTATTACTTGTGCAAACATTTCAGTACTTATTTTTATTTGCTACATTGAACAAATATTGGTGTGTCAGTGGCATTCAATACAGCAAGGCTTGTGGTCTTTAACACATTAACTTGTAGTATTCAATTAATTATCTGTAAGAATTTGGAATCTTGTAAATCTTTAGATATTTGTGTAGTTGATACACAAATGTGGTTAGTAGATCGACGTTGAAATATGTCCACTCGAGCCTTTGAAAAATGTTCCATTTTATGACAAGCATTACAAAATCATCATGGTCATGTCATCTCCCATTGTAGAAAAGCATTTATTTCTGTACTACTTTGCGAAATGATGTCATGCATTCTGGCTCTTTTGCTAAAAGCGTAGCTGATTTGTATACATACCGGACTAACCTATAACCATGTGAGTATACAAATACTTGATTACTTTCTAGAGAACAAATGTTTGTGCTAATGGTATGCAATTTAGCAATGATTGTGATTGATTTACATACCATGTTGGTTCTTATGACCATTTGAACCCATAAGTACTTCACTACAAGTCAGTGCTCCAAGGGGAATAAATCTACTGATTGTATTGGATCCTGCATGAGGGAAGTGAAAGCCGTACCCACATCGCTGATCGATGGGCGGACTGATGCATCGATATTAAGGCAGATGGCTGCTATGGCTAGCACATGGCTTAAATTGGCCTTACGGTAATTTCCTTCAAGAAGTGGATCAAGCAGTTCTGAGCAGTTTTGTGGGTTATTGATCCTTGTTTCCGCCTGTTCAACAAGAAAGTTCATGCCTGTTAGAACTCTATATGTTACAGCCCTGCGAAAAGATATTGCACGAACTTACCCAACGAACAAGATGTAGCTCTTCACTTTTCCTTGTTAAATTTCTCTCCTTCTTGTAATGAGCTCCAACAACACGACTCCATAACTGTAAATATCAGACTTTACAGTTAACTTGCCTGTCTTTTGATACTCGGGTGCACAATATCCAAGTGTTCCCATCACTTTTGATGTCACGTGTGTCTTACCCCCAACTGGACCAAGCTTGGCTAGCCCGGATTCAGAGAGTTTCACATTGAAATCCTGGTCAAGCAGTTTGTTGGAGGACTTTAAGTCACGATAGATAGTTGGTGGATTGTTCATCTCGTGCAAATATTCTAGACCTTGTGCAGCATGCATGGCTACTTTCATCCTTGTTGACCAATCGAGCAGACTCTTTGCCCGTGGAAGATCTGTAAATTTGAAATCGACAATGAATCAGAACAAGTATCTATACTTGATGCATACATAGTATCTGACCGCACGTGGCTCAGGTAACATGTCAAAATGACTTCGAGTCAAAATGGGTTACTTTTGGTGTGGGTCGGGTTGACCCATTAATTAGTATATTGGTCTAAGTCACTCCCTTTAATACATGGTTAGGGAATGTAGTGTACCTAGTAGATGATTTTCAGAGAACCAGAAGACATGTACTCGTATACAAGTAGTCTTTGGTCTCCATCTGTGCAATATCCGACCAGATTTACCAAATGTGGATGACAAAGATGGCTTAGCATCATAACCTCTACAAGAAATTCTCCATTTCCTTGTTTCCCATCACGATTTAGTTGCTTCACCTCACCGGTTCTTTCAGCTGTCCCCTGTAAACTCGCCCAAATCCACCTTCTCCTTGAAGACATTCTTCCTCGAAGTTCTTTGTCGCTATCTCTAGCTCCTTGAAGGTGAAGGTTTTAGCTGCGACATTGTTGTTAGCATGATTTGTAACGTTAGCCTTGTACTTTTTAGCATCGTTATGGGCCCTTTTCGGGGAATCAACATTACGGTGATGGGTTTACGGCTGATTCCCTTTTCTTATTCTCTGCACAATACACGGTCATCAATTTATGTCCTTTTCAAATACATGCAATACAAATTGACTTCAATGTGATTCCTTAAAAGGAAGATGATACTTACCAAATGGAATAAACAATACGCATTGGCGTTTCCCTTTTCTCTTTGTCAACCATTTCCATCGTTTCATCCCTTGAACTGGGAAACACGGTTTACATCTCAATTTTCGTGTTTTTCCTTGTGCCGAATCTTTCTTTGCTTTTTTCCGAACACAAGATAACCATTTCATTTTTCGTCTTTTTGCGCGGTCCTTATCTTTTTTTGTTAGGTACGAATATTGGACTTGAAAACAGGATAAACAATTCATGTTTCGCATCTTTCCTTCTGGTGAATCTTGTTTCTGGAAACATGAAAAGCATTTCATATTTCTTGTCTTCCCTTTGGTAGAATCTCGTGCCTGGAAACACGAAAAGCAATTCATCTTTTGTATCTTCGAATCTTTCGTCTCATGTGTCGAATCCCTAGTCCGGGAACATGTGAAACAATTAATCTTTTGCGTCTTTCCTTCTCGTCTCTGTAAACACGAAAAACAGTTCATGTTTCGTTTCTTTCCTTCTATCGAACCTTGTGTAGAAAAACACAATAAACAATTCATGTTACGTTTCTTCCCTTCTTGTGTCATAAAACACGAAAAACAATTCATGTTTCGTTTACTTCCTTCTGTCGAAAGACAATCCATGTTTCGTTTCTTTCCTTCTGACGAACCTTCTGTCGAGAAGCAGGAAAAACAATTATATTCATGTCTAGGCAGACACGAAAAACAACCCTTGTTCTTTGACACAAAAACACCTTTGAATATATTTGATCAATTCCCTTTGACACAATTAAGATTTTGGCCCAATAGTTGATGTACCTAAGATGCCAAAGTTAATAACTCATATGGGAGAAAACCAGATAAGAATAGAGGGAAGATCGATGGGTTATTTGTTCCAAAAAGGAAACAATTAAAGTGTCAATAACACTTTTGGTTGATCTACAAAGTGTCATTTGTCTTCCATGCTGCGATACAATGTGAGAGAAAGGGTTGGTAGGGACAAGGTTTGTGCCAAAGAAAGTGGTTTGAAACTGATGCGAGAATGTGAAGAAATGCATAAAGAAAGGATTAGAAGAAAGTATGAATCAATTGGTGGTATTGTCTTTTATCCACTAAATTAAAAAAATTAGAAAATTAGTAGCTGGTTATTTTTGAATCTGATTAGTAATTATGGCGTAATTACACTTATATCTTTGAAGAAAAGAATATATTATTTGACCGTGTATAGATAAAAATTAATAATTTTTTAACTCGTATACATACACTAATTATTATCATTATCATTATCGTTATCGTTATCGTTATCGTTATTGTCATCGTTCTCATTATTATTATTATAACAAAACTCGGATTAAGACTTCATTCAATCATTTGCTCTACGCTTTTCATGTTTTTATTTTATTTTAGCATTAAAAGAAAATGGAAAGCAAAATAAATTCTTTTGTGACCATGAGTCACCTGATATCCATTGAAGTTTATAATGATATAACATTTATGTTGTAAATAAATTAATACAGCATAAGATTATAAAGCTATATCTACTAATTCTATCTTAGACACACATCACATGTATTTTCTTTCTTCTTATGGTATTTCTCGATTTTATCCTTGTCCCTATAACATTAAAGGGATGTTTTTTAGGTTGATTTATTTTATCTTTAACTTGTTACTTATCTTCGATTTGACCATATGTACGAGTTAATTTGATACCTGAGATGTTCTTGTAGTCAATTGATCTGTTCTTACTAAATTTAGTATACATAGTATGTTGTATATATATTTTTAGCAACTCCCTAATATTTATTTTTACATATCAGTTGAATTTTGAGGAAAAGAATTGACAGACGATTTCACATATTTATTTATGTGATCAACGGATTAAATTCGATGTATCTTAACATTGCATTTTACGTAAAATGACGTAAAATAAAATACAGTGTGCATGTAAAATGTAGTATTGCGAATATAGTAAAAATCAACAATCAAAATCGCTTGACTATTTTTCTCTTCAAAATGCAACTACCTCTAAACCCACAATTTTATAATTAAAATATATATATATATATATTTTACCGTCTTAGTTTAAAAGGTAATAAACAAAAATTAACATTCAAAATCATTTAATTTTTTTTTTCTTCAAAATGCACCTACTTTTGAACTCACACTTTATAATTAAAATATTTTATTTTTTCCAACTTCTTAGTTTAAAAAATAATAAAAAGGGTTTTCCCATTTTTCATCGCCTAATCCACTTAAATTTTGGTTCCAAAAGTACAAGGATAATGGTCCAATGATCCCAATTCACTCCATACCCTTGTTTCACCTCGTAATCAGTAGCTGTTATTGAATTAATTACTATTTTTTATAATAAAAAAATGCATAATGCGAGTACTAAATTTAGTTGACTTTCTTAGTAGCTTCGAATACTAAACTCTGATTATAACAAAAGAAAAATGACTTACGTTAAAAGCATTTAATATTTTACATAATAATTTTAGTTACTTATGAATAAAAAATTATATATTATTATAGGATTAACTTAATAAATAGAAATTAACTACCACTTTTATTCCCTTCTTTTTGTCGAATTTAAGATGAAGTTAGTTTGTGAGTAACATATTGATAACCTCTTCTTATCGTCTTTAATCAATCATGAAGTCATGATGGGTCGGATGTGCTTGAAAGACATAAAAACGCATTAGTGAAAAAAAAAACAAGACCAACATTAATAGTAAAAACTTAAGAAAATCATTTTCACATTCATAATATTTAAAATTCAAACTTGAAACTTTCAAAACGCTATTTTGGGAGATTAATGTTAATGTAATAGTATTTTAAAAGCAAACATATATCGCGATATAATTACCATCTTAATGGCACGCCAATAAGAATACGCTCGATGTGTATGTAAACTTCTGTTTAACGATAGATGCACATCATGGATCATGGTGAATTGATGACAATGAGCGTTAAATAGATGATCAACAAACACAACACAAGCTAAATTACTAAAAGCAATCAAACTCGCAACTAGTAACATTAACTCATCGACTAGATATAAAATTCATTGTATATATATTCTTAACGACCACCAAACAACAACTAAAATGATTCATCATATACCATTATTTTTAGCATTTTGAATTTAAATACTCCCCAAAATCTCTTAACTCCCGCGATATTCTTTCTAGCTAGGGTTCATC
This sequence comes from Logfia minima, assembly GCA_963921325.1. Taxonomy (NCBI): domain Eukaryota; kingdom Viridiplantae; phylum Streptophyta; class Magnoliopsida; order Asterales; family Asteraceae; genus Logfia; species Logfia minima. The sequence continues at coordinate 5,175,515 of OY992766.1, read as the reverse complement.
CACCCAAATTGTTATTAATAGGATTTGGTCCGCTAGGAACTTCATGAACATCAGCTTTCAATTGATCAGCTTGAGTGCTTGCATGCACAAAAGATGTCAAGCTGGGATCTTGAGTTCTTTTTGGATGATCAAGATCCACTAAAGAACTAGTTGAAGAAGAAGTTAGGCCTCTTGAGAGTGTTGAAGGTGTCATGGAAGCAATGATCAAGAAAATGAAAAATGAAAGAAAGAAATTGAATTTAGCCATGAAGAAAGCACCCAAAAGATCAGATTCCAATCAAGTAATAATGGCAAAATTTTAAAATAGAAAAGGTGGATGCAAAGGAGTCCTTAAATTTAATACATATTTATAGGAGTTGAAGCAATAAGTTTTTAATTTTGTACCTATTGTATTAATTGGAAATTATTTTGTAATTTAATTATATTACATTATATAGAAAAGGATATAGTTTGTGACAACAAGCAATTTTGGATAACATTACATTGGCGTTTTAGGTATGAATGCTTAGAAAAAGAACTTTATGTGTTCATTGTTTGTGATGAATTAATATGATAAAGCATAATTATGTTTATGTTGTAATGGTATTCATATCATACAACCTGGCTCTACACTAGATAAGTGTAAAAATAAATGCAAAATACCTCATTCTTACCATGTGAATGGCTGTATTTAATTTCGTGTATGTAACATTATTATTTGTTTGTCATGTACTAATTGATTTTGCAAAGTACTATATTACAAGCTATTTGATTTTACACAATAACGTATGTGCAATGTTACGGTAAAATAAAAGAGATAATCAGCTTCTTCATATGCTCATTATACCCAATTTGGAACATATATCTTAAATGATAACACATTTCCTGATCTCAAAATAAGATTTGATTGAATGTGTGTTTTTCATACTAACAACGCCGATAGTTTTTTTTTGTTAAACTGCACAAGGCATATAAATACATGAAAAATGCTTCATAGGTAAAAAGTATATGTCTTACCAAACAAAATAATTGAGACACATGTTTGATTCAATAGTAAAAACTATGAAAAAAAATAGTATAAGTTATGTTTTATTAATATATGAAGCAGCGCGTCGTGCCATTCTTTTAGGTCAAAGTTTATGCATGTAAAGTAGAAAACTTTAAGATATATATACATATATATATATATATATAGTTGGGGATCAAGAGTGAAGTAGCAAAGTTAATCTCAGTCCATATTTGTTAAAACGTTAACATTCATATGTGATGAATGTTATTCAAAATCAAAACTTAATATTCTTAAACATTCATTTATGATGAATTACATTAATTTATAATGAAATTGAGAGCTGAAATTGTTTTTATTTTTCCCAAGATTTGAAGATTCTTTCTAGATCATTCCCCTATATATATATACACCGAAAGAGTCGCAAATTAGAATCTTAATAATTAATGTTATTGATTGAAAGTCAATTTATGGAAGTCAAATGCATACAAAGAAGAATCCTTTTTGTATTACCAAAATACTAACAATCGTCTTATAAAGATCACACATTAACATAACAAGTTAAACTACATCAATAAGAGTTCATTGGAATGTCATCGCGACATACATACAATGCTCTACACTCGTTTACTTAGTCTTTCTAATCTCTAAACTCTTGTGATAAAAAGATTAATTCATTTGAAAATTGTTTGAAAGATTTTAGGTGCGTGAAAACCTATATTATTCTATATATGATTGAAGGGTCGTAGGAGAATTCGAATAATCAATTCTATATATTGAAATTCAATTTACATAAGTCGCAGAATATTCATTGTATCAACATAGTGTAAATGATCATCTTAAATATAGAACACGTATTAACATAATTAAAAAATTACGAGTTCATTAGAATGTTAGCCCAACATATTTGCAACGTTACACTCGTCTGGTGAGTGCTTTATTTAATCTCTAAACTCTTTTGATAAGTAGGTCTATTCATCTTGGTGCAGTCTCAAAGATCTTAGATGCGAAACATTATTAATACAATAATAAAGACTAAAATTCCCTATGAAGTAAAAGGCTAAGAACGTTTGAAAACCTAGATTATCCTAAAGACTAAAATCCCCGATTAAGGTGTGGTCTCTTATAGTGTATTTTACTATCTTGCCTATGCGTGCGCACATGGTGCAAATTTTGAAAATTCCGGTTCGAGTTAATAAACCAATGCATGCCCATGCATCCTGCGGACACGAATGCAACTTCAAAATTCTCGAGTTTGCGTAGACCTCATTTTGCTCCAGCACGCAATCTCTTTTGAAAGCTTTTAGAGAAATTTATTTATGGAACATATTGATATCCATTTCCATTTAATAAGTTAATTTTTCGTATCCGTTTAAAGTTTATAACGATTTACAAAATCCTTTATGATTTACACATATTTTAGCTTGTTGGCCAAGTTGGTCTTTAAGTATAAATACCGACCTCTGACTTCATTCAATTGACACACAACAATACACAGACTACTCCTCTCTCATTCGTTAAAAAACACGCATCATACACATACATTTACTTGTAAATTTTCAGGCAAGTTCAAGTCCGGCTGTACAACAACTTTAACCCGTTGCACTCTGAAAACTGGCACGAATCAGTTTTAAGAGATCTGTGTACAATACAGATCTCGATTCTTTGATGTTTTACTTTTCTTACTTTTTTATAACTTTCCGTGTCGTTTCTATTATTATTTACCACATATTCATCGTGTGAAATATGATATATTAGAATGTTCGCACAACATATTTTCAATGTTACACTCGTTTCGTGAGTAATCGATCAAGACTATATCCCCGACCGATGAAGTTAAAAAGGAATGTTTGAAAACCTAAATTATTCTGAAGAGTAGTCGAGAAATCCAAATAGTTAATGTTGTAGATCGTCAGTCAACTTATAAAAATTGAAATGCATACACGTAGAATATTGGTCATATTAAGACAATGCTAACAATTATTTTTATTATAGAGTAATATTATATAAAATTAGTTACATATATTTAAAATTAGACATAAATATTTTATTGGTTAAATTTTTTCTCTATCCTTATTTTATATATCGGAATTGACATATGTTATTATTTTTTTGTTATATCTAGATTTAGGTACACGTAAATCGATTCGTCTATTATCTTTCTATCAAATAATTTATAACATACATTAACTTAACACGTTAAATATATCAACTAGAGTTCATCGTTATATAGTCGCAACGTATTTGCTATATTGTTACTCCTTTGGTGTGTACTTCTCTTTAAACTCTTGTCACAAAAATATTTATGGATTTAGTATGAAAGATTATTAGTGTGAAACATTATTAAAACAACAATAAAGACCAGAAGAATAGTTCAAATAAGGAACTAAAAAACACAATTGATGTAATTGTAACTAGATGACGTGCTGAAGTTAATCTTAATTAGGTACATTTTGTAAACGATTATATGTGTTCGTATATAGTTCTACACGTCATTTATAGCGAACTTACAGTAAATTCGTTATACATTTAACGCAAGACGTCTATAATCTATAATTAGTGATAAGTTTATATAATTGACAAAATATAATATTTACACAGCATCTAGCTAGAACAAGTTTGCACCAAAAGCATATATATGATATCATTATATGACCAATTATAGGATTAATCTATTTTAATAAGTAAATTCACATCCATGTATAACTTACACACGCCATCTTTAACAAGTTAGTTATAGATCAAAGAATGATTTTTGTACTAGTAAGTATTCTTTTAACTGTGGTAGAATAACTAGTAAAAAAAAAAAGGTAATTGATAAGATCTTTGTGTCACAAATTGTATAAATGAGAAAATTTCAATGTAAAATAGTAAATATTAAAAATGAAGTAACAAACTGGACTGTTATATTTCAAATACCTATTTTTGCATGCTTAAAGAATATTTTTATTCACAATTCGTATGTCTATAAATTATAAAAATTATACCATTGAAATTAAAGCCTTTTTGTCTTTAATTAGAAATCTCATATGATATAATTTTTTTTTTTTTGTCATTTTTAATAGGTGTTTAAAATTCGTAATATTAAATCACATGTGTTTTAACATTAATTTAAATTAAAAATTTATATTAAAATCACTAACGATAGTTACATGTAAATTATCAAATTACAATTCTAATTTAAAAATTACTTGGAAATAACTTTTTTGGAACAAATTAAAATCATAATCAATTGTGCTTACTATTTTGTTCACATATGAATATATATCAAAGTTGTAATCACGTGTAATTAAAAAAAAATTGTACATGTAAAATAAATATCAAACTCAATCGCGTGCGAATATTATCAATCTGTCATTACTCATCATATAAAATATTCAAATTCAATTGTAATAAGATGTGATAATATACAAAATCACATGTGATTTAATATCAAATCCACTTGTCATATGTGATTATGTGTGAAAATAAATGTAATCCTCCAAATCTTATTTGTAATTATTCATTTTAATACATATTAAATTGTAATCACGTGTGAATTAATACATGACGTTAATATGGGAAGTGATTCAGAGGGAAACACCATTTTGAAATAATGGGGAGACATTAATATTCCTTATGAAACATCTTACATACACCAATACAAACGTAAATAAAAAAGTGAAATTAATAAATGTTGATCAAAATTGATGCTATAAATGTTAACCATCATTGATAAATTCTTTATGTAGGTTATAACATCAATTGATGAATATTAGATTATAAAATCGTTGATATTCCTCACAATGAATATTAACAAAATGAACATAAAAGTTGACAAATTTTATTAGGAACACGTATTTGACTAATCTCATTGACGTATTTGACTAATCTCATTGAACTAATATTCATCGATGAATTTTAAGTGATAAACTCATTAACATTCATCGTAACGTACGTTCAGATGAATGTTATTTAGCTTACAATTTAAAATTCGCTAATGGACTTTTTTTTCATTGAATATTAGTCAAATATTTATTTTTCGATTAATATCAACCGATAACATCAACGTTGGTTGAGGATGAATGTTAACGATTTATTAAATTAATATTTATCAACTAATGTTTTGATTTAAAAGGGAAATTCATCTGTTGATATATTATCTATAGCATCAATTTTGGCTAGTATTTACTTGTAAAAATAATTTTTGTTGACTTTTTGATTGATAATGTAAGATGTTTTGTGATGAATATTAAAGCTTCCCCCAAATAACACCACTTCCCTCTGGATCATGTCCCGCATTAATATATAATCGTCTATCAATTTCAATTTTTTTTTATAAATCACATGTGATTATATGAAGTGTCAAGACCCGATAAAAAAATGAAAGTTTTGTCGAAAATATAGCTTGCGGAATCTATAATTGGAGATAAAAGGATGATAATTTCAAATATATAATTTTTAGTCATACAATTTAAAAAATATTTAATTTTAAAGATTTAAGTAAAAATGAAGTATCGAATGAAATAAAACAATCATATTAATCTTTTCATTCTTTTAAAAATAATTTAGATCCTTCTGAAACTCACTAGTTTAGACTCACGTATTTACAGGGTTAAACATAAAAATTTGTATTAGTGGCATGATTCATCCGACAAATATAATACAAAAAATTCCCATTAACCCTACACTTTCCGGATTTAACCCACCACATTGTTAAGTTTACAACCACGACCTAATTAACGACGTGTGAATGATTTAGAGAGTTAGATTTGTCATCATTGGAGTAGAAAGGTGCGAATGATATAGAGGGTAGTACTGTAAGTAGGTTTTCATAAGGAGTTCAGTTTTCTTTCTCTATAGCGAAACAGTAGTTTTGGAAGTTACACCAGAGGATCATAATCCAAACAGTGTGCGGTAATATTTTGAATCGTATTTTGTAAAATACCGTGTTTTCTTGTCAAGTTCTATCAAATTTGTTTGTGACGGTTTTTTGGAAGAATTGGGATAAAATGGCTTGCGGAAAGTCAGCTTTGATTGGCTCCAATTAAATGAAAGTGTGCTTTTAGTTACCAAAAAGACCAGCCATGTCGAAAACTGTCTTTCCTAATTTCAAATGACAAAAAAGAATAAACTACAAAATGATATAAATCTATTATATAGAGGCAATAAAAAATTGCAAGTACGGGTCATAAAATATCCATTATTCTCCTAATGGTTGACTAAAGGTAAGAAAGTTGGTGATTAGTTGCGAGAGAAGTGATAAACAACGGAAAAAATCTAGTCATCCATAAGTATTATATTAAACTTAAACATCATTATTAATAGAACAAACAATTACTACAAAAAATTGAATTCAACTGACAATGACACTGGATGATTGTAAGTGCATCTTTGAGGTTCAGACACCATGAAACCTAAAATCACACTAATGCACCTTGTAAAGCTAACAACCTAACTAAACATAACTCCATAATTTAGACTGATCTCATAAAGGAAAAAACATCTCATTTCGAATATGAATGGATGATTAAGCAACAATGACCAAAATATTTATCGAACTAAAATATATTCTGATAAGAAACGAAATTCAAATTAGCAACCAACTTGTAGGTACCACAGGACAGAAATTGTCATTGCAGATTTTTCAATAAGTATTTTACATCATTTACCTTCTTTATTGCAGAGGTTGTCAATGGTTGGTTACTTATTCACCACAAGTCTAACCTCCTAAATAGACAATCGCACAATGTGTATTTATGATTCATACAACCTTCTAAATCTCTTTTTGCAAAGAAAAAATATAGATTAAACGTATATAGTAAAAATACTCATAGTTAACAACTGACTATCTATAAGGCATTTATGGGCAACCCAACAGTCCCAACCCCGAAATAAACATATTTGGTATATGTGGCAATTTTGACCCAATTACTTATATGGCTTAGTGCAGGGGAATGTATTTAACTTTTGCGAGATATGTATTGTGTGTATCTAACTTTTATTTGCTCTATTGTGTGTACCCAACCCGGAAAAATGTGCATTTGATGTGAGGTACCGGTCAGCAATTCCATGTCACCGGTTTCATGCCACGTAAGCATACACATGGTGTAACACGTCATCGGTACATACAATAGACTTCGAACAATAGTTGTATACATACAATTTCTTCGAGTAGTAGTTGTTCGTCATGAACCACAACCTTCACCGAAAACCTACAACTTCCAGCCGGCCATCAACACCTTCTTTGCAGCCTTGATGACCTACTTTCCGGTCATACCATGGTACACCACTAGGGTCATACCATCTTCATTTCCTTTTTTTCTCTCCGTCCTCCAACCCAAATGATGTTGTAAGTTACAGGAATTAATTCGACTATTGTTCCCTACAGGAAGCTTATAAAAGCAAAGGAGATTGATTTTTCCTTACTTTGGGCAAACAGATTGATTTTTCCTTGCTTTTCATTTTCTATGATCTACTTAGCAACCATATACAGATCATCGTTTGTGACTTTTACGAGCAAACATATTGATATAAGAAAGTGATGTTGATATATTTACATAAACTAATGACCCATAGATTCCTATAATTGGAATATAAAACATTTTGGAGGGTTTTTGGCACCATTCATATACAAATGATAATGCAACAAAGTAATACAATCAATTAATCAGATTGATACTCAAATATACATAAAGCGTTGACAAACTATAACTAATCATGTATTATTTTTTCTGAATCCAAAAATTGAAGCAAACGGAGAAGTCAAAATCTTTTTTTTTTTTTAATCCAAACATTAAATTAATTTAAGAGGGAAGTCAAAAACAAGCAGCCATGGAAGCGAATAACACAAAATCAAAATAAAATGGGTGGGCGACTTGGTAACTTACTCACAACATCTATCCATGAACACCTAACGAAAATTTTTCATCAAGTCGGAACTTCTAAATCCCCTGTATACATCTTTACTATCACTTCTAAATCCCATTTATTTATTTTTTTTTCTTTTTGTTCCCTTAATTCTAAATTATTGGTCAAAGGGAAGTCTAAATGAATTCATAATTCATAATTCAATTGGTTCTTCTTCAGTTCGGCGGTTATATATACAAGGGGTTGCTCCGGTGGATGGTAGGCCGGAAGACCGTCAAAAAGAGAGATAGTGGTGATTTATGATGGCCGGCCGGAAGTTGTAGGTTTCCGCCGAAAGTTGTGGTTCACGACGGACAACTATTGTTCGAAGAAATTGTATGTACCCAACTATTGTTAGAAGTCTATTGTAAGTAACGTTGACGTGTTACACCATGTGTACGCTTACGTGGTAGGAAACCGGTGACGTGGATTTTGCTAACCGGTACCTCACATCAAATGCACATTTCCTGGGTTGGGTACACACAATAGAGCAAATAAAAGTTGGATACACACAATACATATCTCGCAAAAGTTAAATACATTCCCCTGCACTAAGCCCATTACTTAGCAGATCACCATTCAGGTTATGGCTTATCTCTAACGGGTCAATTTGGTTATTTTTAGCACTAATCCATCCAGCTTGTTTAATACAAATAAAAAATGGGTCATATAGGTATTGGGTCAAAAGTTGCCCAAGTATATTTTCAACGCTTAAATATCTACTAAATGAGTATTATTTAACAAAGTAGATTCATTATAGAAAAAATTTAGTTCATGTAACCATAAATCACATTACTTATTATCCATACAAATATTGATACTTTGATACTTTTTTAAAAAATAAAGTGTTTCGGGTCTCTCCCAGAAAACTACCTATTTGACCCTCTCGCCAAATGCCCACCCATTTAACCCGTTTTTACCTGTAGTTTCATTTCACCAGGTTGCAATTTTCTTGGGACAGAACCACCCACAAGGCACTTATTTATTTAATTTTTTTGCTAATGTCGCGTCAAGATATTAAAGACAAGAAAAATCTACAAGTAGACATGGGAGCGAAAACATCATACCTGTTACTTAACTGACGTTCAATCATTTTGGTAGGACGAGTATAAGGAGTCACAATCTTAATGGAATGAAGATCTGGTTTAGGAGAAGCATGCGCAGCTCCACCCAATGACAGTCTTCTGTTGTTCGTTGCACCTACACTACCAATTGACAATCTATCCCCTTTTCTAGCACTTTGTCGCTTCATCAGGCTCGGTTTTGATACAAAAGGCGCTTCCTGTTCGTCTATCAGCTGTCCCTGAAGTTTCTTCTGAACTGAAATACCACACGACCGATACTTACACATTTTGCACCCTAAAAAGAGTTCAAGAAATACTATTATATTGTATTATCATACCCTTGTATTTTTCATTCTTCCTATTTTTCTTGCTTGAAAATCTTATAATCCTCAAGCATTGAGAGAAGCTGAATCTGTATATGATATATTAGATTTCCAAAAGTTCCCAGTTGAGTGAAATATGTTTAAAAAAACTTAAACAAAAAGTAAGTTCTTACCCGATCATAAGTAAATTCAGCACCTCTTTCATTCTCCCCTGCAACTATTTTCACAACTGAACCATCTACCAATCCCCTTTCAAGATGACACGCTAAATTTTGTTAAGTTTTTAATGCACACGGTCGGATTTTGAAACATTCTCCACCATTATTGATAAATAGTAAATGCGGCATTTACCTGGAAGTTTATTGACCAATGCAGGGGATTTCTCAGCACCCTTCAGACTAAGTTGAGCACCTCTTCTAGTGTTATATCGTATATCATCCTATACAAAAAGGTTGACCTGTTATAGCTAGGTGTTCACTGAAGCATATTAAAAATCGAGGTTGCAAAATGGGCGGGTCAACTTTAAGCTAAAATTTTTATATTTTAATCATCAGGATTTTAGCCAAAATGAAGAGAAGTATTATATCAAAATGTCAAGTAATAAGAACTAAAATCAGAAACATCTTGCCGAATTGATGACTTTTCAAGCTCGCTTATGTGAATGGGGCTTGAGGTATAACTGGCATAAAACTTTTGCTACATGTGGTAGATATGTTCAGGTTTAGGGAGTTGCAGAGATATCAAGTTTGTGTTCTTACTTCCCATCATATGTAGCATAAAGCAACGCTTTCAAAAATAAACAATGCATAGGTAAAACATAGAGAGGAGATATATTAGTGAACCAACACTTAGAAATCTTTGTATTCTGGTCTAGGCCTCAATTTAGATTTCAAAATGATAGAAATAAATGTCTGCATTAGTGAACCAACAATTAGTAAACTATGTATTCTAGTTTAGGACAATTTAAATTTCAAAATGATAGTCAATGCATGCCAGTCTTTTGTAGAATCTAAGTCTATCATACACAAATAAAAGTAGAGTTAATACCCAAGCTTAAATTCTTAGTATGCATAAATCACTTTATCAATTACTTACATGATTAAGGAGGCTTTCAAAAAACTCTCTACAGTGCAGATCTCTCAATGACGCAATTGGTTATATATACAGCTTAGTTCAAATTTAGAAACCAAAAGTTTAGAAGAAAAACATTATAGAAAGATAGAACAAATTTAGAATTGCAAAAAGTAGTGAGTACCATTATGAGGTCAGAATGCAGAGACAATAATCTTATTTGGTACAACTGTATCTTTGTAATACACTTTCAGACTGTTCTTTTGTGTTTCACTTTGTTCTTTCAGCATGCAAAGAGGTTTATGTGTGGAAGGTTAAATGAAGATGGAGGATCAAGTTTAGTTTTCACGCATTGTATTGACAATTTAAGTGTACAGAAGTAAGTGAATTGAAAATATACAAACTAAAATCCTTGAGTCTATTATTCTAGTACTTCTCTACTTCTCACGTAGAACCTCTAATGAATTCACCTTTTTGTGTGTTCTAAAAAGGATACTCACGCAGTAAAAATAACCTGGATCAAGCAAGTAAAACATGTGAAGTTGAACAATTTTCTTAAACGTTAGATTAAGAAGCATCGGATTACATGCCTAGCTGAAGCATGGGCTTATACACGGCTATACTATTAGAAGAGAGTGTCATGATTGTTCACTACTCTTTGGTCTTCTAACCTTTCTGTGCTAGCTAAGAGTAGTAAGCAAGCTGCCACAAGAGTACCTCCACCAATCAAACTAACTATTTTTTTGCCCTGTTCTTTTTCCTGTGCTTGCTGGATTTCATCAAAAGATGACTCTTTACTATACTCGATTTCGTAGATGGTGATGTGGTAATATTCTTCTGATCAATTGGATTCTCAAGAGGGAAATCCCATAGTTTTTCCCCCATCTTTTTCAGACATATTGACTCCAAACCCTGGATTAAAAGGCAATAAGTCATGTTAAAGGAAAGACTAAAAAGAGATGAATGGGAACATTCCATTGTGGTACCTTGCCAAGAAATGTACGTATAGTGAAATTGTTCTGCAATAATACCACTAAAATGGTTACCTTGAACGTTCCTCACATCAGGCATTTGAAATTAACATCATAAAGACAAACAAATACCACTACATATGGTCAGTTGAAGGCCTGCTAGAAAGATTACGGTTCTGAGAATTCATTATGTTGTAGGAACCTGGAAAATGAATTCTAATAAATAGAAATAAAAGTATATATTCAAGTAAGGTAAAAACAATATGTATAAAGATCAAACAAAGCAAAAACCATATCAAGAACCAATTTTCACCAAAATCACAATTCAGAAAACCAAAAACACAAAAAGTAAAGGGTAAAAACCCCTAAAGTACCTTTAATTTCTATAATGACAACGGCGGCTATTATTTGTAGCTATTTTTCTTATATAATAAACGGTATTATATATTGCACACAGAATTTAGTTCAACTCTCATCATCTCTACCTTCTTCCATTGATAAATTTTTGTTTCTTTGTACCTTCACGCCTTCAAATATGAGGTCATGAGCAAGTATAATAGATATGGTGGAACCATCACCAGCTAAATCGTTTGTTTTAGCACCCGCTTGAGAACAGTTTCACCATCATTAACAATTTTGGGAGGACCTTACATGTTTTGCAGCACCACATTCTTACATTTTGGACCTAATGTCACTACATCACCTCTGCTAGCTTCCTCACCCCTGCCTACACCCAATAATCATTACCCAACAAAAATATGTACACATTTGATGCATACCCAATATCACCTAGCTTAATGAACATCATTGTGAAATAACTCAAGTTAGCAGATAATCTGGTTGATAAGAAAATAAGATCTTCATTTGAAAAATCTACTTAACTTCAAATTTAGGAGGAAAAAAAAATAAAAGAAAAAAGAAACTTACAAATTAATAACAATTGGATTCCAAATGAAGAAAAACCTTAAGCACCGTACAAATCAATCATATAAACTCAATTATAAAGCCAAAAATCAAACTAACATTGAATCAGTTAACTTACCAACAACAAAAAAGAAATATGGAAAAATAGACAATTATTACCTTTAATTAGACAATCCTTAATGAAATATCAACCACAGTATAATGTCTTATACAGATAAGGACAAGCTTGATCTATTTTAGAGTAAAATGGGAATAAGCTGCTTTATTAAGATTGACGTAAAAGCCATCCGGATTTATTAGCAATTCTATCAATTACAGTATGGCTGTGATAATGAACGGTCACAACGGCGATGGAGGTGATAGTATTATAGTGTTGATGTGTGTTTCAAATGCTTAGTTGACAAATTCACATATAGTTTGGTCATTTGATGTTTGTTTACATAACAACAGAGAAAAAGTAGATGTTTAATCATAGAGACAGATTTTTATGAGTCTAAATAAATTCAATGATGTATAGATGCAATCGTATATATAAAGAAAAACTAGTAAGATACCAAGAATTATAAGGATACCAAACAGACATTAGGATAAAAACGACTCTAAAGCTTTACTAAAACTAAAACGATTTTGAAACCTACAACGACCATACATTACAACGACCCTAGGGAAGAGCCCTCGTCAACCAGACCCAACACACAAAACCAGTGAAAAGGCATCTCCCCGTTAAAGAGCAATAACTTTTCATGAAAGATATAAACAAATTATAAGGATCTAAAACAATAAAAATAACAACATAAAAGGAATAAAAAATCAATAATTTGGTAAGGGCTTTATACTTATGTACTTTTTATACGGGGTGTTTGACATTGTTTCTGAGTGTTTACATGCTTAAAAAATAAACATGTCTCAATATACTTATTTTTAAATGTTTATTTCTTAAAAAATAAATAGATAAGCAGTTTCTAAAAAGGTATTCATATTTTCTTATCTGTTTTTAAAATAAACAAATAAGCAAATAAACGTTTAAATAAGCAATCCCAAACACCCAATGAATATGGAAAAATTTTAAACAAAAATCAATTTTATGAGACGTCGAACAACTTTGCATAAAATTTATCAAAAGTTAATAAATTAAAAAATTGAAAAAATGGAAACCAACAGATTTACAGCTGGACGTTTTTTCCGTTATTTTCCACGAGACTTTGTTAAGACCACCACCGCATCAACAATAACAAACAACACCTTTACTTTCAGTTTAAGCAAACTAAAATCCATATTCTCTTTTCAACATTTTTTTTGTACTTTTCTCTCTATAATCTAAATAGACGGTTTGTGAGCGTTGCAACTTAGGGTTTCTGAAAATTAAAAGCGGTTACGATGGGACAACAATCGTTGATTTACAGTTTTGTTGCAAGAGGAACGTTGATTCTATCCGAATTTACAGAATTCAACGGTAATTTTACTAACATCGCTTCTCAGTGTCTCCAGAAGCTTCCGGCTACAAATAATAAGTTTACGTACTCGTGCGATGGCCATACCTTTAATTATCTCGTTGAAGATGGATTCAGTGAGTTTGATCTGATTTATTTTTGCCTTTATATTATGAAATGTTGATCAATTAGGTTAATTAAGTGTTTTTAGGTTACGTATTGATTCGGTTTAAGTTAATTTTGTTAGTTTAGATGATTATAAGTTTGAAATGTTGGTTGATTTGATTGTTTATGTGGTTTCAGAATATGTATTGATGCGGATTAAGTTAATTTTGTTAGTTTAGATGATTATAAGTTTGAGTTATGATTAATGAAAATCATAGTAGTATGATGTCTAATTTCTGATATTATGGATTTATTTGGCTAGTGAATAGTGATAGTACCTATTATTTCTGGTTTTAAAAATCGTTTTTGTAATTAGAGTCGTTGATGATTCGTGCTAGTTAGATTTGCTCTCTCGTTGATTAAGTTAATATCATTGTCTATTAATCAAATTCTGAGATGATCTGTAATGCTATATGTCTCTTATATAATGGATCAGAGCTTGTTATGCATATGTCATCAGTAAGTATGAGGAATATGAGTTATATAATATGTGAACTTGAGTCAGTTTGAGTTGCTAGAGGAATCTCAGTAGTAGAGATGAATCATTGTAGTTATTTGCACTTATAAGTGCTAATGGTTGATTCGTTATAGTTTGTAGATCGAATCAAATAGAGTTCCTAGCCACACATCATAATTAATGTTATGAACTGAATAGCAGTCAATAATGTCTCGGGGTTTAATGCTACATTTTAAAATGTTGTTGACTAATTGACCTACTAATGGAAGTCAATTAGGTGTTATGCAAAAAGGTGTAAGGTGTTACAGTTACCTACATTACCTCTCTACATTTTTGGTATTTATGTGATTACTGTGATATATGGGCCCTAGATCAAGAGCACACATACATGTATTGGGTGCGGCATTTTGCTTGAAAACATAGGTGCTTTATTTTATGTGAAATATATTAGGTTTATAAATTGAAACATAAAGTAACAAAGGAAAAGCATACAAATGTTTAAACTCATACGAATAATTAGCCTAACAAAAGGCACACTAAAGTTAAAGGACTACTGATCACTAATTAGGTAATCATTATCAGTATTTAAATAAAAAGTTAGGCATAAGGTAGTCTGGCCATCGTCATGATCACGTTAAAGTAAGTCCGCTTAATCATTTTCGCCACCACCACCAGTGGTAAAGTTTTCATTTTGATTTGGTTTATTATGTAAAAAAATTTTAGAAATTAAACATAGGCATATTGCATGCGTATCTGGTACATATTGCACTCAAGTATCAGTCATTCCTAGTTTTTTATGTTCGATTCATTACATAAAATATGCTGGTATAGCTTCTTAAATACGTTAACTACTTAAAGTTCTGTATGTTAATCATTTTTTCGTTGATCCTCATAAATCCCTTTTGCTACACTAGTTTCAAATGATTATACTGAGTCATTTTGTGCTGCTCTTTGAGGTATGGGAACGGGGATTGGGTGTGATGCATAGTTGGGTTGTAGGTCTGACGTTATACTAATATACATACGCATATATATTAAATGCAGTTGTTAGTGTTTGTATATACACAGACATAAGATAATATATTAATTCATAACAAAACAGTACAATACTCTTGTTTTCTTCATCAAATACCAACTAAACTTTAACTGTTTCATTAATTATGTAGCATACTGTGTGGTTGCTGTGGAAGCTCTTGGCCGTCAGATTCCAATGGCTTATCTGGAGAGAATCAAAGATGATTTTACCAAGAAATATGCTGGAGGGAAAGCTGCAACAGCTGTCGCTAATAGTCTGAACAAAGAATTTGGGTAATCTCACTTGTACTTTTGTTTGCCGGCCAATTTTTACATCCTTCAAACTTAGTTTAAAACTTCCAAATATTTTCTACCATCAGTCCCAAGCTGAAGGAGCAGATGCAGTATTGTGTGGACCATCCAGAAGAGATCAGTAAGCTGTCAAAAGTCAAGGCCCAGGTTTTAGAAGTCAAAGGTGTGATGATGGAGAACATTGAGAAGGTGAGTCATTAGAAATTTCATTCTCCACACATATATCTTCAAAAGGGTTAGTTCGGGTAATCTTTTATTAACGTGCCCAATGTGAAAAGTTCAAAATGTAGCTAAATAGAAAACGGCTAGAATGGTTTATTGGTTTCTAAGTGTGATCTGGTGTTTGCAACGTCTTAAATCACTTTATTCAAAAAAAAAATGTGGATTTTAATAATAATTTGTTTAATGGTTAATTCTTCTTAGTTATCTTTGAAAAGTAGAGGACAATATCTAAATGTTATCAAACTGTTTTGAAATTTCGTAAAAAATTATCCCTTTGACCGTAACCCATTATGACCAATTACCAGTCCCCTCTCTTGCTCATTTTGCTATGCTTTTGCACAATAGATGTTTAAGTTTTCCATAGTGTAACTTTTCATACATGCTCTATATAAAGGTGGCTAAATGGGTGGGTCGGACAAGTAATGCGTTATTATAACTACAAAATATATTATTACCGTAGTAATCTACATTTTAATATAAAACGATTAGGGGTTATATGCATTGAAAACACATTCTATAAGTACAGTCTTTTCTCCCCTTTGACTCATTTCATTTTAGCAAAGTTTGTTTTTTTGACCTTTTGATAATAATATACCTGGATCATTCGATCATAATATATGTGATCAGTATTGATCATACGTAATGGACCCTGTAGGTTCTGGACCGTGGAGAGAAAATTGAGCTTCTGGTTGATAAAACAGAAAGCCTTCACTCTCAGGTAAATCTATTCAAATACAAAATTTATACATCAAATGGGACGCTTTCCTTATCATATGTTGTAAGATGCTGAGGGTGGATCGTAATGTTGCAGGCGCAAGGTTTTAGGACGCAGGGCACGCAGTTGAGAAGAAAAATGTGGATGAAGAATATGAAGATGAAACTGATAGTTCTAGCAATCATCATTGCACTGGTTCTCCTCATATTTTTCTCAGCTTGTCATGGAGTTAAATGTCTCAAGTAAATGTACATCTTAGTTTTGACTCGTGCTCGTTTGCTTGCCCATGATTTTGTTTATTTTTTCGTTTCTTTGGGTTGACTATAAAAGCTAATACTGTGAGACAATGCTTGTATAGGTTGTACCTATAAAGTATTATTATAATGATATACATATATATTATTTGGATATATAGAATACAGGTGCCTAGTGTTGTGCAATTTTTTAGAGGATTTGTAAGCCCATTTGCTTGTTTACTATAATATAATATATCATAATATAATATATAAAGCATTTCATCTTTTATTTCTAGGAAAAATTTAAGACTATTTTAAGACTTTACATTAAGCAATAATATTTTTAAAAGTTGTGCAATTTCAACTATTTCATTACATTTGGCAGTTAAATCACTTTTTTTCATCACTAAACATCATTTATCTAACACTTTAGACGAGCAACTGTTGATTAACTTTATTTTATGTTGCATCATACGAATTTGCTGGTATAAAAAAACAGGGACCGAGAAAGAGTATATTTAATAATGGAGTCAATTAAGATAGAAAGATGATGACCCGACGTGCATAGTTACTGACAGGTTGTGTAAATGTTAATCGGTTGTTGCTTAGTTCCAGGACTTACAATTATCCATTTAGATCTTTGGTATGGACAAATCGATTAACTTAATCTGTCTAACCTAAATTATGTTAGGAATCGAGAATCCAAACAATGTAAACAATTGAACACAATTATACCCACAAATCAATAAATGAATAAAATAAATGCATAAATCTAATTCGACATGAGAAAATTACGTGGTTATATCCAATCTGGGTGATTGGTTTAGTCCATGGCCAAAATTAGAAAGTGTATTATTTTCATAGCTTAGGGTTTAAATAAATAAGGGTTACATTATATATAACAACCAAAGAAAAGGAAATAAGTATTTTGTATTAATTTCACCTAAACTACCCGTTGGGTACCTTGTATTCTACCCATGTAAATCTTGCACCAACCGGGTACTTTGTCCTATAACATTTCCACATCAATTATACCTGCCAGGTAAGGGATCTAGCTTCACCAGAGTCAGGAAGTACTCATCTAATAATTAAGCTAGCAATCGGGTACACCTCCAAATTGAGACTTCAGACTTTGACCTTTTTGTTCGTTCTTCACATCTCAACAATCTCCTACTTGAAGATCGGACAAAACCCTCAATTATTAAACCTATATATTTCTCTTTCAACCTAGTTGAATCCGCCTCTCCATACTGCTAATACCAATCGAAACATGCACACTGATTAAACACGAATAAGATAGACTTTCGATAAATGGCCCTTCCAACTACATCTATTGAAACTGGGACACAATAAAACCCTTTAACTCTCTAGTCGGCACCTTCTCTCATTAGTTCATTAGAAGGCCGGTTGCAGCTACGCACAACTTCAACTTTTATGTTATTACCACCTTAGTTAACATATCTGCAGGCTTCTTCGTACCAAGGATTTTATTCAACAACATAATACCATCATTCAAGAGTTCACGAATGAAGTAATACCTCGGATTAATGTGTCTCGTACGACTATGAAACACTGGATTCCTCCCAAGATGTACAACACACTGATTATCACAATATAAGACACAGTCGTTCTGTTTCTTTCCCAACTCTTCCAGAAAATTCTTCAACTAAATAAGCTCTTTACTTGCTTCCACAATAGCCATATATCCAACTTCTATGGTTGATAAGGCTACACTTTTCTAGAAGTCTAGACATCCAAGAAACTGCAGTTCGACCAATTGTGAACACATACCCCATATGCTCTTACCTGAATCATCATATCCACCCAAATTTGCATCATCGTAACTTCTCAAATAACTTTGCCTAGTAAAACACAAATCTATTTTAGAAATACATCTCAAGTAATGCACAAGCCACTTGACTGCTTCCAAATGCTCTCTACCCGGATTAGACATAAACCTGCAATTAACTCCCACCACATGAGCAATAGCAGGTCTAGTACAGACCATCACATACATTCAACTACCAATGAGTTATGCGTAAGGGACTTTAGCCATTTCCACCTTGTCTTCATTCGTCTTTGGTGATTGATCTTTGGATAACTTTAAGGTGCTTCCCAAAGGCATATTTCGTGTCTTGGCATCCTTCATGGTAAATCTCTCTAACACTTTCTTAATGTACTTTTCTTGAGACAGTTTTAGAGTTCCTTCAACTCTATCTCTAACGATACTCATACCAAGAATTTGTCTTGTAGTTCCCAAATCTTTCCTCTCGAATTCCTTAGATAGTTGTCTCTTCAACCTGTTAACCGCTGCCATGTCATAAACTACAAGAAACATGTCATCAACATAAAGTAACAGTATGATATTGGAGGACTTGATTTCTCCAAGTAGTAGTAATGATCCATGTCATATCTCATATATCCACTCCTTTTCATAAAGTCATCAAATTTCAAGTACCATTTCTGAGGCGCTTGTTTCAACCCATACAGACTATTCTTCAATTTGAAAACCATCTTCTATTTTCCCACTACTTCAAAGACCTCATTTTGAGCCATATAAATGTCTTCGTCTAGATCCCCATGCAAGAACACTGTCTTCACATCTAGCTGCTCTAGATGTAGGTTTTCAGCGTTAACAATACTAAGAACCAATCTGATAGTAGTCATCTTCACAACTGGTGAGACGATCTGATTATTATTCACTCCCGCTTTCTGTTGGAAACCCTTGACCACTAACCTTTCCTTATATCTCTTTTTGTCATCCAGTTCTTCTTTGATGCTGTACACCTATTTATTAAGCATAACCCTTTTATCACGAGGTAGATTCACTAACGACCATGTTTTGTTATTCTCAAGTGAACTCGTCTCTTATCTCATAGCATGCTCTCACTATAGGTATTCTTTCGTTCGCATTGCTTTGGAATAACTTTCCAGTTCACCATTTTCAGTTAAGAGTAAATAGTTTGCTGTGGGAGAGAACCTTTTTGTAGGTTTGGGCCTTCTAGTGGAACGTCTCAATGTAGGAACTGTAGGTGTGGCTAATTGATTAGTGACACTATCATCTTCTCTATCATCTAAGCTCCCACTACTTAAAATCTACCTATAGTCTCTAAAATTTCTCCATCACCTAACACCTCACCGTTATTCAGAAATTCATGGTCTCCTGAACTCCTACTAGGTCCGACAAGATCATCAACAGAATTATCAACATGCACAACATAATCCTGTTTTGGATTTACCGTTACCTTGCCACTATAAACTGTACTCTCATCAAAAGTGACATCTCTGTTGCGGATACTCTTCTTAGATTCATCATCCCAACATATGTATCCCATGTCAGAAATGATAACCAATAAAAGTGCATTTCTTGGATTTTGCATCAAGTTTATCCCTGCTCACACCCTTAGTTTTCACATAAGCATTACATCTGAAAACTCTAAGGTGTATGAAATTTACCTTCTTGCCAAGCCATACCTCTTCTGGAACTCTGAAACCTAACGTTGTTGAGGGTTCCCTGTTAATCAAATACCCGTTGTATTAATCACCTTAGCCCAAAACATCTTGGGCAAACCGGCAAACAATCTCATGCTTTTTGCCCTCGTATTTAACGTCTTGTTCATGCGTTCAACAACACCATTTAGCTGAGGTGTTTCATGAACTATTTTAAACATCCTTATACCATTCTCAACACAGTAGTCAATTAAAGCTTTACTGTTGTATTCACCTCCATTGTGAGATCTCAAAGTTAGTTTCATTTTCAACAACAGCTTTCCACTTCTTAAAGGTAATAAATACATCATATTAATTCTTAAGATAATAAACTCATACCTTGCAGGTGGAGTCATCAATGAACGTCACATAATATCGAGAACCACCTACGGATGCCACTGATGTAAGTCTATATACATCTGTATGACGAGCTCTAGCTTCTCCAACTTTGGTATAGACTCCAATTTCCCAAAAGTAACTTTCTTTTGCTTCATATAATACATGATTCACAAAAGCCAACTTCAACCTTCTTCAGATTCAGAATCCTCCCACTAGAAACAAGCATCATCATACTCTTCTTATTTATTTGCTCAAGCCGTTGGTGCCATAGAGTAGTCTGCTCCTACATCTACTATATCATGTACCTTATTATCATCATCATTAGGTACCTCTAGGGGTGTTCACGGTCCGGTCAGGCTGGTTTTTAGCCAAAATTCAAACCGAACTGATGTTTGACGGTTTGGGAAATTCCAAACTGGACTAGACCGACCAAACAGAAAAACCAGTCCAATTCGGCCGGTTTTGCCAGTTTTTTGTTTTTCGAAAGAAAATTACTTTTTTTTTTTAATAAATATAGACACCATAATAACATTACTAAATAATTTTTGATAACAATAATATTAATCTATTGTCCATAATGAAATCGAGACACATCATATCAAGAAAAAACAAAAAATAATAATTACAACTTTTGTCAGTGGTGGATACAAAACAAACCAATTATGGTAACTACTTACTTTCAAACTTAATTGGAATTATTGTATCATATGGGCTCAAAAATATTATACTGAATTTTCAAATAAAAGAGAAAAGCTATATGTATATACCCGTCGGGTACCTTGTGTTCCACTCAACTAAATCTTGCACTTGCCGAGTACTTTGTTACAGATAATTTATGCATCAATTATAACCGCAATGTAAGGGATCTAGCAGCCTGGTACTTCACTAGACTCAAAAAGTACCCGACGGGTAATTAACCTAGCAGTCGGGTAAACCTCCATATTGAGATTTCATACTCTAACTTCACACTTTGACTTTGACTTTCAAACTTTGACCTTTTTGTTCATTCTTCACATCTCAACAAATTAACCCCGAATAATCCGATTGAATAACAACCTTACTTGGATATATAAACTGTGGACTTTTTGTTCATTCTTCACACTTTGACCTTTTTGTTTATTACATGAATCTGATTATATAAACATGATATATGCAGTCATTTACGTATTCTATGGACTTATTTGTAGACGGGCATACGGATCAAGTTTTTTTTTTGCTCAGGTTACATACCCAGAGATAACAAGTCTATTTTTACTTAGACTTATGCACCCTAATCGGGGTATTCTCGTGACTTTCTCCAACCTTTTCTTTGATCACCTTCAAAATTATTTACGGAGGAGAGTTTGAACTTTAAGATTTCTTGTAAGGACAATAAGACGGCTAACCACTAGGAACCTATATCTTTTTGGTCTAATTTGTCTCGTTTATTATATGTATAGATATATACCTACGATTTTGTTAAATTTAGTCACATTTAGTTGGTAGCAAATTATGGTTCTTGACTTCATGCTAAAATGATACATATACATAGTGGTAAATATTCAAAAGAAAAATAGAAATCATCGATGTTACTTAATTGTAATCATTTTAATAGTTAGCATTCGAATTGGTATACAAACGTATTTCGTAGTTTTACTAGATATATTTCAAAAAAGTGACAATGGAATTATTTGCTCCACCGATATCTATGATGAAAGATCTTACCAGTTAATTTTAAATTAGATTTCTTAACTAGTGATACTATTTAAACTGCTATAATATTATAAGTTGTAATGTTAATATGTACATATTTGTAAGATTATGGGGATTGGAGTAGATGTGGAGGAGGTGGAGGTTTGGGCTAATGTAATTGGGTATAAGGTGGATTCTTTTCCATTCAAGTATCTTGGTCTCTTGGTTCGGTGCTCTATGAATAGATTAGTAGCTTGGAAATCGGTTTTAGACAAAATCCAAAGTAGATTATCAACTTAGAAATGAAGAATGATCTCTTTTGGTGGGCGGTTAACCTTGGTCAAATCGGTGCTCGGTAGTCTCCTATTGTACTTTCTCTCCCTCTATCGGGCCCCGGTATGTGTTATTAACTCTCATGAAAGTATTCGTAAGAATGTCTTTTGGGGGGTGGGAATGGGTTGGGTCATCAAATGTCTTGGATAAGTTGAAAATGTACTCTTTCTAGTTTTAGGGAGGGGGTTTAAATATTGGAAGTCTTAGGGCTTCTAATTGGGGCTTGCTTGGGAAATGGTGGTGGAGATTCAAAATAGAGAAAGATGCCTTTATGGGCTCGGGTGATTGTTTCTATTTATGGGAGGGATGGGGGTTTCGGCGGGGATAGGGAAAGGTTGAAAGGAAAAGGAAGGGTATGGGGTAATATCATAAAGATTAGGGAGGCCATTGATGGGGTTGGGGTTAATTTTTCAAAGTCTTTTGGAGAAGAGGTTAATAATGGGATGAAGACATTCTTTTGGAAAGATAGATGGTTGGATGATGGAAAGGGGGAGAGGGGTGAGTGGGATGGTGCTATTTGGAAATGGAGATGGCACTGGGTGACGAAGTTGGGAGGAAGGATCTTAAGAGAGTTTCAAGAATTTGAGAGATTGATGAAAGGATGTATTTCATTGAAGGATGGTGTTGATAGATGGAAGTGGGTGTTGGGGGTAGATGGAGATTTTTCTGAGACTGAGTTGAGGAAAATGATAGATCAAAAGGTGCTTGTTAAGGATAGAAATAGGAAGGAAACTATGTGGTGTAAGGTGGTCTTAAAGAATGTGTGTATTCTTATTTGGAGGATTAGACATGGTAGGATTCCGGTTCAGGAGGTGATTGGCAATATGGGCATTGATCTCCATAGTTCTTTATGCCCTTGTGGTGAAGAGGAGGTTGAATCTTTAGATCATTGCTTTATCAAATGTAATTATGCTAAGGAGTTATGGGTTAAAGTATTTTCATGGTGGGGGTGTTGGTCAAGTGAATGTTGATTCTATTGAAAAGATGGTAAAGCATGAAGGGTTGTGGTCTTTTTCTAAGCAAAAGAAAATGGTGTGGCGTGCAAGTGTGTGGTCTTCATTTTACATGATTTGGGCTAATAGAAATAATAAGGTATTTAAAAATAAGTTTTTGGTGGTCCCGGATTTATCTAAAGAGTTACAAGTGAGGTCGTATGGTTGGTTCTTCAGTAGAGATAAAAATGCCAAAATTTCTTGGAATGTATGGAAAGAGCCTAATATTGGTCCTAATTAATTTTTGCATTTTATGCTTCTCACGAATTCTGGTCTTGTTGGGGATCAATTTATCTTGGTTGCCGCTTCTTGCTTATGGTGTTGTACAACTTAGTCTCTGACTTGATGCTGCTGGTTTTGTCATACTTGATTTTGTGGTCCTTAGCGTTGAATGACATAAATGGAGTGGAGCTTGGTTTGTTTCTTATCAGTTTGTCATTGTTATGTGGTCATTGTTACTAATATATATTTTTTGATAATGTCTTGTATTTTTAATTAATACCTTCATTTTACTTCTTGTAAATTGGAGTGTTGTTGGTAACTTTTTATCTTAACATTTATTTTGATGGTAATTTTAATAATAGTCTGCCTATGTAAAAAAAATATTTGTACAAAAGCATCAAAGACAATGATTTGTCTTGAAATTCTCACAATTAGTCTAGAACCACTCATATGTATCTTTAACCCAAAAAGAATATTATATTGAAACAAAGCACCAAATCTATGATTGTTCATAATTATATCACCAAGATATGTGAAGTGTAGTTGCTTATTCTTTGTATCTAGGATTTTGAGGTTGCTATGATTCATCAAAGTAATCGTATAGACATGTTGCTTTATAAATATACATATTGTTCTTATGTGATTACATCGTGAAGCACAAATGGTGACATGTATGATGGCGAGTATTTTGCAAACGAGACGTATGGTTTTCTTCTATACTAGTTTACAAATAGGCGTTGTTTGTGAGGGTTTCTGACGGAAAAAGATAAGGGTTCGATATGTTTAGTTTCATAAATTATAATTCTAGCTTAAAGGCATTTACTAATTAAATTTTGAATATTTTGTTAATGACAAATCGTGGACGAGTTTAGTGATAATGTTCATTTTATTAAGATTGGTATAATTAATCAATCACAATAAAATGAACATTATACTCAAACTCGTCTATGGCGTGTTATTAATTAATGTTCTCAATTTTATTAACATACCTTCAAGTAAAAATCATCGTTTACGAAAGTGTATATATCAAAACCTTGTCTTATTTCTTCATGCAAAAGACCATCATATCAACGTCATTTTTCAAATAGTGTATACACGAATATGGTATACACATTCACAAAATACTCGTCATCATACATGCATCCGTTTAGGTGCCACTAAGAATCATCACGAGCTCGACATGTCCATTTAAGTCACATAACAAGAACAACGTGCGAATACAATTTATAGTAAAAGCAACATGTCCATTTATGCCACATAGTAAAAGTAATTGTATGGAAAAAAAATTAATTAAGTGATACAAACATACATATGGATCTTATATTCTTATGTGATTACATGGTGATGCAAATACGGTGACATGTATGATGGCGAGTATTTTGCAAACAAGAACGATACCTTCTTAGAAGTTTACAAATAGAGGTAGTTACGAGGGTTTTTGACATGAAGAAAAAAGACAAGGGTTCGGTATATATACTTTCGAATTTATAATTTTAGCTTGAAGAAATCTATTACTAAAATTGTGAATATTTGTTGATGACAAACCATAAACAAGTTTGAAGATAATATCCATGTGATTAGGATCGATATAGTTTAATCAATCACAACAAAATGGACATTATGGTCAAACTCATCTATAACCCATCATTAGTTGATGTTCTCAATTTTATTAATATATAGCATTATTTTTGAAAGTATATATATATAGAAGGGTTTAAATGAATGTACCTCCTATATGTGTGTACGGGGAGGCGTGTCTGTGAGAGGGATGTGATACTTGCATTGAGCCCTATAATAAATTCTTGTATTATTTTATGCAAGATACCATCACATCAACATACTTTTTGCAGTATTGTATACATAAAAACAATATACGCACAAAAACAATATACACGTTTACAAAATACTCGGTTATTGCATGTGTTCATTTACGTGTCACCTTGAATCACACGCTCAACATGTCCGTTTATATCACATAGTAAAAGCAATATGTAAATACGATTACTTGGGGTATCATTAGTATTCTGACTATAAACAATCGGCGGTTAAAAAAATCTATATACAACAAATAAAACACTTTGCCAAGCTTGGTAATAAAAAATTTATACCACCATAAACTTATTTGGTTTTTGTTTCATTACATTCTTTTTGGTTAAACATACACCTGAGTGGTTCTAGGAAAATTATGAGAAAGTGGTATTAAACATTAAACATTGTCAATCGTTTAATGCTTTTGTACAAAAGTATTCATATCGCAACTTATAATCTTATAGTAACTATTTAAATAGTCTCACTACTCAAGAAATCAATTTTGAATTTAGTAGTAAATATTTTTGTAGATTCCCGTAAGACAATACGACCATGACACACTTTTTTATGAAATATAGTAACCAAATATTCAAGAAATCGTTATACAAGTTAACGATAACTCGAACGATTCGATGTAACAATCTATTTTCATAACATTGAAAACGAAGTATTCAAAGATATAATACCCATAAGTTTTAATTAAATAACATAAAGGATTAGTCCATAAAAAGAAAACTCGACACTAATTCAACATTAGATATGATTATAACACTAGATCGATAAATATTATATTAAGTCAAAGACAAATGTTTACCTCAAATCATCACCGCATTCGCTCCCGAAACTCCAATTAAGATCGAGTCGTATTTATAAACGTAACATCGTATCTTGTTTAAAAATGAAATTTCAAAATTAATATCTCTTATATCTAAACCCCCTCTTGTTTATAAAGTCGTCATTGTTGGCCCTTTTAGTTATTTAAAATACTTTACAAGTACTATTTCATAAGGGTTGATTCAAAATTACTTAACTTTCACTAAGCTTTATGTTTAACCCCTAAATATTTTAAAAAGGAGTTAGTGGTATGAATATCAATCCATTTATATGCTTTATTGAATTTGGTAATAAATTCATTTTATGAACAAATTTTTTATTTTTGTATTAAGATAGATAATATGTATTAATTGACGATATTAATTCTTTTTATTGCTCATTTAAAAATCTTTTTAAACACATGTCGTCTATTATTTAAAAAGAAATATGTAGATATTCAGGGAACGATTCAAATAAAATAATTTTTAACGTAAAATAAATATAATAGCATTTGGTGATGACATGCGACATTAGACATTATGATTGGTTAAAGATCAACATTGATATTTTTCTTTCAATTTTAATACTAGTTAATACTATTAAATTAATAGGAAAATGTATATATTCTTTGAACTGAACAGCCGTGCATCTTAATCAATATGTCATTTTAATTTGTATAATGGAGTACTTATTCTTTGAACTGAACGGCTATGTATCTTGACTAATATATACTTTCAATTAATTTGTATAATGGAGCTATTTTTTGAACTGAACGGAATAATCACGTGCACCACCAGAACACTAGTTGTGCATCATCGAAATTGTATGTGCATAATCAAATAATTAGTTTTTTTTATTATTTTCGGATGTTTTTATTTACTTTTATTAATGAGCATAGTTGAGCAAGAAATAGTGTATCAAATCAAGAAAAAATCAATGTGCACCAACAGAATAATCGAGTATATCACCGAAAAACTGAACCAAATAATCACGTTCATCATCAAAAAACTAGTTGTGCATCACCAAAACTGTGTGTATCACCGAATTTTGTGATTATGCAACTTGTACAATTTAGTATATATGAAAGCTTAAGAGCATCTCCAGTGGGGGGACTTTCTGAGGTTTTTTTCACAAAAGAAGCTTCTGGAAAGCTTAATTCCATTGGAGACAAGAACTTTTTTTGACAGAATGTTTGCCAAAATAGAGCTTTTGCTCAATGACTCTATTGAGTAATTTCTTTTTGTCACTTTTGAAGAAAAAGTTTTACAAGACTCAATCCATTGAAATGTAAAGCTTTTGTAAAGCTTTGTAATTATAGAAAGAAGTACAAGTTGATGTGGCACAAAAAAAACCTTTTGAATAACTCAATCCATTGGAGATGCTCTTAGTCACTTTAAATAATAAATGACATGTGCATGAAATTTTAAAGAAGTAAAAATTAATAATTTTACGTGATACATATTATCTACTTCAACAAAAAACAATAAATCTATTATTTACTTTAATAATAAAATTGTTTTGTTATTTTATTCGATATAAAAGTACATCTATATTTCCGATCCACCGTTAACTCTTTGAAAAACAATAAGTAATAGTTATGAACTTTGTGTCGTGTTAATGTATTAATGTTCAATCCTTAACTTTTATGATATCTATACTGGTATCTATTCGATCTAGATAATTCTATATCCGTCTATATATCCTGTATATCTTATCTAGAGGTGAACACATGGGCTTTAGCCCGAGCCCGGACCTGAAAAAAGCCTGAAAAAACCCGGTCCGTAAAAGCCCGGCCTGGCCTGAAAGTCCTAAACAGGCTAGATATTTGTCACGAAAGCCCGGAAAAGCCCGATAAAAAAGCCCAAAGCCCGAAAGCCCGAATAGTCTGGGCTTTTTACTATAAAAAGTCCAGGATTTTTTCCAAAAGCCCATGCTTTTTTCTAAAAGCCCGAAATCCCGAGCTTTATACTAAAAAAAGCATGGGCTTTTTTCATTTAAGCACCATGTTTTTTTAAATTAAATGTTATGCCTATCCATATATATTTGTTATGCATATCTATATACATTTGTTTTACATGCACATTAGTGACAACTGATTGAAGACCTTGATATATTAAATATATATACTTTCTGTTAGTTTAAGTAATTATTAGAACCTTTTAGTTTATTATTACTTTATTGATTATAAAAGTACATTTTAATTGATTTATTATGTTTGTTCCAAATTAAAAATATTATATAAAAACTATTGTACACGATAATTAATCGAAAAAAAATAAAAGGGCTCGAAAAGCCCGGTCTGGGCTTTTAAAAACCCCGGCTAAGCCCGTTTAGCCCGTTCAGGCCCTAATAGGCCTAGTTATTTTGTTAAAACCCGGGCTTAGCCCGGCCCGAGCTTTTTTAAGCCCGGGCTTTTTAAAATAAAAAAAACCCAGACTTTTTTAAGCCCGATCTAAGCCCCGGCCAGCCCAGGCTTTGTGCACCTCTAATCTTATCTATGTATCTTTTTTATCTATGTATACAAATAAAGCATTTAATTTTTATCCTTACTCCCTTGAATTTTGAAAGAAAGGAATTACTATAATATCCATCCCAACCGACCGAATAAACATGAAAACATCAATCACGAACATAATCATAATCCTGTTATGTTCTATCCTAATCCTAATATCCTGTAATAAGAATAATATTGATAATAATAATTCTATTCTATTAATAGTTCAGGTGAGGATTAAAAGAGAAGTAAAAAAATTAAAGACTAAAAAAAACAAATTTTAACCTTTAATTTCATTATAAATGAATGTTATTAACATTCATATATGATGAATGTTACTCAAAATTTAATATTCATCATAAATGAATTTTAAAAACGTTTTTTTATGAAAAAATCAAGATCTGAGATTTGTTTCCCTTATTCCTCAAGATTTGAAATATCCCTATGGATCATTTCCTTCTTTTAATAATATAAGATCAATAAAGAAAATTTAATGTTTCAACTTTTTGAAAAATTGGACCTATTAACTAATTAAATTTTTTGATTTTATTAAACTTTCAGTTTATCTATCAGATTTATTGATTTCTCTAAAAAATCCTTATATTTAAAGATTGTTAAAAACGATTTCATTTTGTATTTAAGTTTGATTTTTTCCGTCCTACTTCACTCATAAAGAGTTGAAAATCCCTCTTCTTTCACTTTACAATCGGAATAAGGAACCTTAAAATTCACCCCAATAAAAAAGAAATTTGAGAGACTAGCGAATCAGAATCGTATGAAATATCCTACGCATGCCCGAGCTTTTGGGTCATATATTAATAAAAAATAAATAGAGCTTTGCTAATTCAGTCTTATCCAAAATCCAATTTTATTTAATGGTTTTTATTGTATAATCATTCTGGTCTAATTGTATTTCACGTACAAAGGTAATGACCAAGGATCGGCTGTTATATGATGAAGTTGTAATCACTAAGCATTGAGAATCACTACGAAATACTATTACATTATTAAAATCATGTTCTTATTAATATTTTAAAATATCAGATAATGCAAAGTTTTTTCAATTCATTAGTTTCTCCTTTAAAACTAGTTTGATATTGCAACAACAATCAACTATGTATAATATGTAACGATTGTCATAGTTGATTTTAATAATGACAATCCTTTAATCAAAAATAATTACTTGATTGAGATATTCTTAATTCATTTGGGTCTAATGTTATGTTTAATAATACTTCAAAACTTTGTATATTTTGTGAATATTTAAAAGCATCGTTACCTAATAGTATCGATGTGATACTTTAACTATGAAGTTGAGGGTTCAAAATTTGAAATTGGGATAAAATATATATTTATAAACTAATATAAATATTCATAGTGGACGTGTTAAATACTTATCATTCTAAAAAATTTTAATAAAAACAAATAAATATAAATTAATATTAATATAGATAATTGAAAGAAAACAAAAAAAAAAAACCCACACACGAAGTACTAGTTAAAAAGCAACGGGCCTTCAGTCAACCTTGGATCTAATTTGGGCCTAACAAGTTCTGATTACAAGTTTACAAGTTACAACTGAAAGAAAAGAAAAGCATGTACAACTGTACAAGTACTGCTAACGATATATTTAATTTGTTACATCATAAGCCAGTTTTAATAGAGGGATCAAAGCAACAAGTATGATCATAACACCAACTATTGCCCCTAAAACTCTACAATCATGAGATTTAGCTCATTTATTACACACTTCAAAAAACCCAAATAAATAAGAATATACAAACACTTTCAACAAGCTATTTGGTCTCTAAAGTTTCCAATTTGTTCAAATATGGGCAATCTTCTTGATCTATTAGGGGCCCATATATTCATCAACTTTTCAAGCCCATTTACAAAGTCAGCATCTAGGTCCACTCCAGGGAGGTCCGGCAACAACTCTGATGTCGGTCGCCATGTTTCCGTTTCCATTAACAGTTCCCGAGCCCTGTTTCTGGCCCTTATGTCCTCGGATCCAGGAATGTCCCCATTAAGAACGTGTTGAAGCACAGAACAAGCTTCGTTGTATCGGGCTTGTTTCATCAGACAAAAGCCCAAGTTGTTTGCTTTATTTGCATCTGGGTCAATCATTTGGGCTTTCTTATAGACCACCTCTGCTGCCATGAAGTTGGATTTTTGCATGTAGGCCCAGCCCAAATTCCCCTGTTGCACCAAAAAAGACATAAATTTCAAAATTTTATTAGGTTCTGTTCGATTTAGTTAAATGAATTACTTGACAGTACTAATTCTTAAATCTTAAAACGAGAACGTATAACTATTTGTTGTTACTCGTTGCACATACTACATTACTATCGAATATGTTCAATTTTAATACAATATGCGCCAGGATGGGTGGCAATTTGGGTATGGTTAATGGGTTTGGGTTGACAAATTGAAAGTACCCAACCCAACACAGCCTGATTTGATACACGGGTTGGAAACTTCAACTGTAACCCGGTACTTGCTAACTCGGACATGGTCCATGTAGGTTGACGGATTGGCTCAGGTTTAAGTCAAATTTCATTAATTTATGTTATAATAAAAGTTTTAAAAATATTTTGACTCGGTGGGTTGACCTGTTTACCAAAATCCTAAACCGAACCCAACCTGAAATTGTAAAAACGTTCAGGTTGGCAGATATTGGGTTGGAGGGTTGAGAATCCCAACCATAATGCATTTTTTAATGTCTGTTTGATATCAGTTTCGGATCGTGTCAAGAATAATCATTCCAACAATATGTAAAACGTACAACCAACTATATCGTTTGGTTATATAATAGATAATGATATAGAAAGAAGGGAAAAAAGTATACCAAAATCCTTGAAGTTTCTTGCCTCACGGAGACTTGAAACTTCTTGCCATGAGATCTTGCAGTCTTTGTTGGTTTACCATTAAAAACTTCTCCTCTATAAATTATCCTTAGCTTTTGCTTTAATAAGGCAATTTGTTCATCCACCTTCCCACATTTCTGTTAAGTAAATATCCAGATGTGTTAGTAATGAGTTCTGAGTCAAAATATGCCAATCTTTTATTTGTATGCATGTAAGATGTTTTGATGGACATCAAATGCAGTATCAATCAATAAGTGTGCATAAATTGTATAAAGATGCTTGCAATGCATGGATTACTCGATTTGTATATTTGGCTATTTGCATAATATATGCATGCATAAGCAAGTGGTTGTCATGCCTATATTTAATTAAAATGAAAGTCTGATTTTCATCAAATTGTCACTCTCTTTACTTACCCATTTGTCACATGTTTTATGTTAATTTTAATTTGCTTCAACTATCATAACACTTAATACTTTTGAAAGGAACCAAGTAGGCAATTATTTGTATAGTGATTTTCTTGTGACTTATGATTTATGCATGCATGAGAATTGGATATGTGTACATGTAGTGAAGTTGTACCTTGAACAAATCAATGAGAACATTATCAAGGGATTCTTGTGCACTTTTGGGGCAAAGGCACCTAAATGATTTAATGGCTTCAATGGCTTCTTCAGTTCTATCCAATTGTTTCATCACAACTGCCATGTCTTTTAAAGCACTTTCCACTCTATCCCCTGCATTTATTGCCTTCCAAAACCATACTATGGCACCCTCTTGATCCCTTTCTACAAGCTGCAGTTTTTAAAAAAAATGTTAAATTCTATTTTGGAGAATCACCTTTTTGTAATGAACAATTAGAAACAATTGAAATGAAGATAAAAATGAGGAGAGAGAGAGAGAGAGAGAGAGAGAGAGAGAGAGAGAGAGAATCATATTTTTAATACTATGATGATACTACATCACAAGTTTAAGACAATAATTGAGAAACGATAAAAGTTGGATATCATTTCATTGCTAGTACTATTTTGCTAAAAGGATGTACAAGTTTATTGGATATAAAATTCGTTCAACATGTGACAAGATTAAGAAAAAATGGTGGGGCCGTTCAAGGAAAAAAGTGTTTCAATGGAGTTAATATTTCTTCCTAAAAGTCATACAAACATTTATTAATAATCACTTATTACTTCCATGATATAATTACATAATGTCCTGAAAATGTGATATATATAAAGTATACTATGAATGCATGCAGTATAAACTATAAAGAAGTATCCAACTGCGAATACAATTAATACAACTATTTTAAATATGAATGTCACTATAAATAAGTTGTTCTCGGTTGGGAATAGTTAATTTCACCATGAAATACTCCATTTTGCTTCCACTCTTGATAAAATAATCCAAACTTACTACCTTTGGAAATACAAAAATATCAGCATTAATGCCCTTAGTTTTTTAGTTTCTATAGCTTTGTAATTTATGATTCACTTCATTGATTTTATGTCGTTACTAACTAATAATTAAGCTAAGTAACAAATCTATGAAACATTAGAAATATGAAATCTGAGTTAGGTGTCAAATTTTGTGAGGTACCTTGGAAATTTTATTTGAAATATAAGTTTGCGAGATTTAATCGCTTCTGTAGACTGGTTTTAGAAACTATCGTGATGTAAAACCAGTCTATAGAAACGATCGTCTAGCTTTCAACTGGTAAAAACATCTAGGTTTGATCTCACCTTTAATCGTTTCACTTTATAAAGCGTAAGTTTTTCTATAGAAAACGTACAATTGTACTTTCAGTAGAACAAAGATTTTGAGAAATACATTAGAAAGAAAGAATTAACCTGAGCATGTTTAGCTTTTACATAAGGACCATCACCAGATGGGACTTTGTGGATGACATGAAATTGGTCTTCTTCTTTAGTTCTTGAATTCACTTCCATTTTCTCTCTCTAGAAGCCCTTCTATCTCTCTCTACAATACACACATTTATCTCCAGCAATGATTATTATTATGTAGGCCGAAGGTTAGAAAGATAGCAAAATGAAAGTGGTAAAATGAACCTGGACATAAGTATGTCTACATAAACTTAATTGACATTCATTATTTTATATTATCAGTATTGATATTTTAAATTATCAGGAATCTGATATGAACTGAGGAAATACTTATTTATTGGTTTAATCATCTAACAGTTTTTGGAGTATGCAATTATATTTCTGAACCTAAAAAAATAAATATAAATAGTAAACTTTACTCTTTAGAAGATACAACTTTTATATTCACAAAAAAATATGAGGCTATATTTTAATCATAATTATTATGGTTAATAGTGGTTTAATCCTTAAACTCTCGTTTAGTTATCGTTTTAACTCTCTATTTTTATTGTTTCATGAGTTAACCTTTTAACTTAATGCTGACTTACTTTTTATCTGTAAACTTTGACTAAATTAGTATTTTCACCATTTTGTTGATCACTACTTGTTATACCTGTCATCTTTTACCTTTTTAACTTTTTTTTTTTTTATCAATTTAGTTCTTAATTTTTTGTTAACATATTTTTAAAGCTCAACATTTATTACCACTCCTATTATTATAATTATTATTATTATTATTATTATTATTATCACTATTATCACTATTAGTTTTTTAAATATGTATATATATATATATATATGAATCGTTAATGTCATCTTGATTTTAATTTATTAAAACACTCTAATTGTTAATTAAGGCCTATTTTAATAAACCTAAAAATTACAACTTTTTAATTGTCAATTAAGTTCTTTTGTTTTACTTCATTTAAAAATAAATTCTCTAACTTAGTTATATGAAAAAGAAATTATATACAAAATCATGTAGTATGTGTGTACACAAGAAAAGAGTAAGGTGAAAAATAATCATCAATTATAATTAAGATTAAGTATTTGAAAACATATTCAGTTTAACTTCTATTGTATATGTCAAATTAACATTGGGATATTTACACCATCATTTGTTATATACATCAAAATGGTGTACACATAAACAATACCATTTGTAAACATATTTTTTACATACAATTAAACCGTGTATATATCATACTTTTAATTAATATTATAATAGCTTTTAAATATGTATATGTATATGTAATTAATTTATATAAATATGAATTTATATAATTAATTATATTTGTAATAGTTGAAATTAGGAAAATAAATATGAAAACTAGTAAGCTAAAAGCTTTTAAGATATTGTTATTAATTAATTAATTAAAAAAATTGATTTTATATAGTAATTAATTAATTGATATACATATAATTAAAATTAAAATAAGAAAAAATGTATATAACCGTGTATGTGGATTATGTACTTCCGAATCAAATTTTAAGTAACACTGAAGTATTTCAATTGAATGACGGCAAGGAATTACTTATTTTAATTAAAATATTTATTTTAAAAAAGACCTTTTTAAGTTTTTAGGTAATTGAATGAATTTGATTGATTAATTGAAAGTTTGATGAAATCAATGCATTTGAATTTAATTTTTAAAAGAATTTAATAGTAAGGGGTTTTTAATATTATATTTAAGAAAATTATTATTATTATTACATTTTAAACGGTATATACACATATTATTGAATATTTATTTAATTTTTATTACCATATCAAATGTTTTATATAGTTAGCAATTACAAGTGATTTTTTTAGAAAGTTATAAATTCACATGAAAGACTGGAATTGGTGATTTAAGTTTGTAGTTGCAAATACTGTAATATTTACACATTGTCTGGGATCTTGTTTCTAATAAACTATTTAAGCTTATATGTATACGAAGTTTTTAGTTGGTATCACATTAATGTTAAATTTTTGTATATTTATAATTGAAGCATTAAGATAAGTCAAACAAAATAAATATATAAAGAAATCTAATTGTACGTATAACTGTCCATAGCTGAAAATTGTTCACAATAAATACAATACTACAATTGCCAATAATTGTTCTTAGCTTTTGTTTATTGTTATCGCTAGACATACATCCAAAGGATATCGTATTTAAGTAAACTTGAATGGAATGATGTTTTCAAATGGCAGCGAACTTTTAGAATATAAGTTATGCTACTATTGTGGCTACTTGAAATGATATTCACTTCAACAAAAATCTTTTAATTTATAATCTTGTTTTGTTGATACTTATTGAACTGATTAACATATCCTCAAACAATCAATATGTTTGACTTTAGTTAATTTGATTATCTAATGCGTGTTACGTTTGGCTCTATGAGTATATACTAAAATTTGTTGAAATGATATAGTTTCATATATAAAAATGTTAATTTTTAAATTCGTGTCTGCACATAGTTCACTCAAAATAACAATATTTAATATATATATATATATTTAAATTCAAATTCAAGTACAGTTAAATCAAATTTACACGACATTATATCGCGTGTTAAAATTAAACACATAGTCGATCACCTTATAATTGGGAGGGAATCGAAACTCTACATAAACCTACCATAAGATACTAAAAAGATAGAACCCTTAAAATTGGAACTATGATAAAAAGGCGTAAATGACATTTAAAAGTTTCTCATGTACCTAAAATCAAAATTTCTGTGATTAAATAAATTCTCTAAGGATGTTAACTGGAATCCTTACCACAATCACAGTTTTAAACTATATATGGACTAGAGATATACGATTTCATAGACTTTAGCCTTTAATTAATACAACTGGTCATTGTAAACTACTTTGAAATAATAAATTTTATTAGATGTTTATGAACATATCAAATGCTTGACTATTTTAACAATAAGTAATAAAATAATTTTATAGAATATTTGTATTTTTATTTTGATCAAAATTAAAACAATAAATATGAAATTCCCTATTAATTTTTGTTGGTCTATATTTAAGCAATCGATAGTGATTCATATTAACATATGAAAGTAGCAATATACGTATTACTTCCCTCTATAAAGAGTATTATTAAACATACCGATTTAATAAAAAACTACTATATTAAAAATTATGATATTATATTAAAAATTATATCATGTAAATAATTGATTTAATAGATTGAGTAAACCAATTAACATATATATTGGGTCTCCTATTTACAAAATAGTGATCCGCCAATGCTGACACCACTCATTGGATTCCCCCAACCGCTCTTTCTTCTCTTGGCAATAGCTATCGATTAACTTTTAATTTGTTGTCGATAAGGAGACATGTCAACAAAGTGGATAATGTCATCTCCTCCTAAACATCCTTCTAGAAACTTTTTTAAATACAAGTGACACAATATGGTTAATTAACCGTAAAGTGTAAATACTTGTACTAATAATATAATTATAATATTAATATAATACTATACTATACTATAGTATATTCAAGTGAGTTTAATTTGGGTATATAACATACCTCTAACAAATAAACTAAGGAAAAAAATGTTTTTATTAGTTAATATATTTATTTTCGGATAAAACAGTACGTAAAAAACTAATAAAAAGGTCAAATTGCTTTCACCAAAGACAAAATGATTGAAATTGGCGGTGTAAGAAAAAAGCATTGCATATTATAACCATAGAAAATGATGAATAAATAATATAAAAACAACACTGTGGGTATATAATATTAATTTGTTTTGTAATGATTTATTATATATAAATTAATTAAACGGAATGAAT
Organism: Logfia minima; assembly: GCA_963921325.1. Lineage (NCBI taxonomy): Eukaryota > Viridiplantae > Streptophyta > Magnoliopsida > Asterales > Asteraceae > Logfia > Logfia minima. The sequence continues at coordinate 5,138,031 of OY992766.1, read as the reverse complement.
TCGGACTGAAAGGAGTCCCGATGCATTCTACTCAACTTCACGGTCCTATCGATCTGCTGCTCTTGTTTGGCCCAAAATCTGTTAATTGCTTTTTTATATACAACAAAAATTAAGCAGTTTACGTTAAGTTATTAGACTCAAGTCGTGCGACTAACTATATATATATATATATATATAAATATATATTTTTGTTGTTTATTAGGTGTTGTTTGTCTATTTTTTATTCCAAATGTTACAATTAGTGATGACGAAAAGGTCGTGAGCTGCTCGAAAGTCTTCTATTTTTGGCAAAACGTTATGCTTAAAAGTCTCAGAAGTTGTCAATAGTATTTTGAATAGGATAAATATATGATAGCTTGGTTGGTTGAGTGCCGAGGTCATACGTGGTACTATCCTCCTTCATTTATTAATACTATTGGAGATTATTAAATATACTTTTTTCTCGAGTAAATTTTGGTGCATATATAAACTCATGTTTTAGTTTTTGTTTAAGCACTAAATAAATATCAGTTATTGTACCAATATATAGTACATGGACGTTTGCAACTAATTCATTTTAATAAGTTAATAAAAAGAATGATTTGTTGTGATCAAAATTCACACTCTCACCCCAATCCCCTAAAACAACACACACACATATATATATATATATATATAAATGAGTTGGTTATTAACATAAACTCTAACATAAAACAAGTAAGATACAATCTAAATTGTTACATCGTCTATTAATAACATTAATTATTAAATGTATCATTCTTACTTTTAAATTCATTAAAATGATCTTAAAGGGTGTTAGAGTGGTTGCAATGCAACTGTGGAGCTGGATTGTGGAGTCACCACGGTTCACCACAGATGGTATGGTGACGGTGGTGGAATGTTATTATGATGGGAGCATGGTAGCTCAACGACTAAACACGGGCCCCAACGAATACTTTAATGTTTTTTCAGTTTCTGTTTGAATTTTATAGAATGAAAAAAAATGAAAAGTTATTAAAAAGTGAAAAATAATGAAAAAGTAGGTTCCAGTTTGTAGTGGTGTGTAGTGGAGGAGTTGACCACTATGAGCAGGATAATCATAATACGTACTAGAGGTTGACGTGGTTCGTAGTAGAGTCTCCATGGTGTGTGACAATTGCAAATGGCTTATAGTACATTTGATGGCAGATTCATATTAATTATCAGTTCAATTTCAATTGACAACCTGGACTATCCTCTCAATATCATCTCCCTCCAAATATATTGTGCATCATCGTTTACAAATTAAATTAAAACCATTTCATCAGCCCAAATTTTAACATGGGTCATCTTCATTGGCATCAAAAAGCCATTGATGTCTCTCACATACGTGCATCACTATAATTAGATAGTGAAGCTGAATACCGATTATTTAACAAGATCAAAAGACAAATGAGAAAGATGAACTGAATTCATAATCTTATATAAAAAGGTGATGAAACAACATGATCTAATGATGCACATTTGGTATTAATGATGCACACAGCATTATAGGTTGATATAGATGATTAAACTGTTGCATGAAACATCAAAACCCAACTTACAAAACTCTAAGAACTTTACATTCAAACCTGATGCACATGACAATAACTAATTGATTCCCAACATAAAAAACTTATTAAACACCACAAAACATAACAAAAACAGATACGTATCACTGATGGACAACCATTTTTTCAATACACATAATTTACAAAATTGATTCACTGATCTACAACGGGTATATGTCGTAAAACAAAAAACAAAAAAAAATGATATCCGTTACCTATGCACACATCTAAAAACTTGATTCACAAATTCAAAAAATAAAAAATTCTCTCTTTCAATCTTTAAACTGAATACAACAATAGACCAACAAATTCTAAGCAAAAGAAAATCCTAACAAATTTGGATTCAAAGTACAAATTAAACAAATCATGACAAAAAAAAAGAAGAATAAGATGATGGTGGTTCCTTGATCTTTTTACTGTGCAATCTTCAAAGGTGCTTCGATTTTGACGGTTACCCCGTGATTCCGACTATGGCAGGACTCTGATCAAAACTAACCTTTGTTGTGGTGGCCAACGGTTCTCAAAAAACATAAAGAGAGATAGGTGATAGGGTGATGGTTTGAGGGAAAGGGGAGAGTTTAGAGGTGGTTGGCGGTTTGAGAGAAGCAAGAGAAATAAACAAAGAACGGCTAGTGAAACAAAATGGGAGGGAAGAGTTTTATAAAGTTATTAAAAGTTTGAGTAAAATGTCCACGACACCCTTTGACTCAATTTAGTTTTCTAAAAGATATTAAAATTAAAAGTATTATTTTACTTATTTTTACAATAAAAATTATTGTATTTGATCTGAACCCTATATAATATATAAAAACTAAAATTTTTGATTTAAAACATTCCTTATAATTATAGTGAACAATCATACAAGTTAAAATTATTTCAAGACTACATAAATAAAGGTCCAGTATGCTTCCGCACCTGTCTTCTTTTTTTAGTGTAGTCAGGTTATACTACAAGACTTTAAACGATCATTACAGTCCCGACCTATTAGAATAATAGCTAACCTCCATGTAGCTCCTTCAACAACACTCAACACAGCCTAGTTTCATTTCCTACCTTAGGCGTACAGACAACTGATATGGATATAGTTGGTGATTTTATTTGTTTAAGAAAGAAATGAAATTAACTAAGATAGTTGCGCTCAATGAAATTATAAAGAAAGATGGAGGTTTTATTCATGCATAACATTTATATTACAAGCACATGAAAAAGAAAGCATAAAGATCCATTCTCCCTTTGTTACAGACAACCTACAAATTTATATCCTTCATCTAATACAAAGACTTAATATTTCACATTAAAAGTTTCAAAGCAACCTACTACCTAGCTTTGCCTTCAAGGGATTTTCCCTTCTCTTATTGGACCTCCATATGTAAGTGTTGACTTCAAGTTTATCTCAAAGGGAAGAACTTATATGGTATATGAGTTTCACTTGAGGTGATATGCTTTTTTGTTTTTAGCATCAAAGCTATCTTTATGTATACTTCAAATCTGTTTCTACAACATGTTCTTCCCTTTGTTTAGTTATCATCCTGAGATGATACTAAAAGAACATATGTATTTTTTTTCTTTTTTATTTTGTGAAGAATATGATGGACACGTTCCTCACATCTGATAATACATGAGTCAAATATATTAGAGAAAATAATAGGTGCTATTACTCTAGTCATATATAGTGGTGATGGTGTATAACTTTGGAAAGTGAGAAGGTTGAAAGTACAAATATGATTTTAGAGTTTTCGTTTAGGCGGCACCTACGTCCACAATATTCTATTTTGGCTTTTGTCATATCAGTTACTTATTCACCCGATATTATTACTACATGATCAAGATTTTGTATCAACGTTGTCAAGGAGTTTGCATTCAAATGACCTTTCAACCCATTCGATTTATTTGATTCGTTTCATTGATAGTATTGTTTTTTTTCTTTTCATTTTTCCTATATATTTGTTTTTCCTTTTGTAACGGGCCCATTAGGCCTGTTAGGAGATAAACCACTCTTTATATGGCCTCAGGATCTATGTACATTGGTCTAAGATATAGCTAGCCCTTTTGATGTCATATGTAACGTAAGTACGTAACAACTCCATACTATTTAATACTGTACAAAACTACCAAAGGACCTTTTATTGTTTAAAAAATTATATGTTGCAATTTCTCCAAACATGCGTGAATCATTAGAGTCTACCCTTTGGGTTACAGTTTAGTTCATCAATTTATTCAGCTAGTTAAATTGATTTTTTTTTTTTTTTTTAAAAAGACAACAACAACAACAATAGTGTTATACTACTCGCTCTTTAAAAGCGTCGTTCTTTTGAAATTGCAACTAACCACTTCAGTTCAGTTTCTAATTGACTGTTATTGTTTAATTTTGCCTGTAAAAAGGAAGTATTGCACTTAACTGTGTTAGAAAAGTATGCAGCTTTAGGCTCCACTCGTGGCTAGCTACTCAATCTTTGAAAGCTCAGGTTGTTTAGTAAGATCATATGTAAATATTTGAAGCATGTGTTTCAAGGTACAGAATATACTTAGCCATAGCTGTCTCATGTTGTCGGGAGTGACGTAAGAGGGGTATCTACGGATTGAGTTCTCACCTCGTTCTCATTGTGTTCTCAAATGTTACCATAGGCACAGTCAAGTTCTCGTTCTCCATGACATACGTTCTCCCTTCCCATTATTTTTTTGTGTGTAACAATGTAAGTAAATAAAATATGCGAGTCATCCAATTGGTAAGTGGTGGTTTTGTTATGACAGAGAGTAAAATTAGATTAAGTGGTTCAAATTCTGGGTGTACGTGTACAGTGTAACTGACCTTCTGAAAGTAGAAGACATAGTTCATCAAATTTCAAATGGAACTTGTTTTATTCTTGGACATTAGGTATTTCAATAGATATATTTACAAAGTTCAATACATGCAACAAACATTTTTTACAAAGTTCGATACATACGATAAACATTTTTACAAAGTTTGATATATATACTATAGACATTTTTTCAAGAGAAAAAAAAGGTACCTGCTCATCCAGTTATCCATTACATACTATATACGAAATTGTAAAGTTTAATACATACAATAGCACTTTTAAAAAGTAATTACATACAATAGTAAAAAATTTAAAGTTAGATAGATAACGAAACAATTAACTCTTATTTTTATATAAAACTATCAATAAATTAAGCCATCGAATTCTATGTGATTGGTAATACAAAAATGCAAACAAGATAACGAGATCAATCTATTATAGTACGTATAGTTCGTGTAAGTTACATAAGTACCCAACCTTTAAGCTATGATCCTATTAGCAAGAAGCATTTTCAGTCAAAAGAATGAACAAATGAATAGATACATGTAAACACACACTAGAAGTAACAGATGGACACTACATAGATAAATACAATATAATCACAAACTTTGCTGAACTATACTTGTTGAACCTTTTTGTTTGCATTTGTGGTTGCTTGAAGTACTTTGGACATGGTACGTAGTCTATTTGTGATTTCGGTAAATGAAGGTCGGATAATGGGGTCTGCTGCCCAGCATTGCTCCATCAACTTCCTCCATTCGGGATCACACTTTTCTGGTATTGCAGGGCGAAGGGTATCCTTTACAATTCCTCCTATAATCAAAATTTAACACAGCGTTTACGATAAGTTGAAAGAAAAGATTGACAAGAGAATGGTACGTCATTCTCCTAACTAATGGTTTCCATGTTCTGATTCTATATACAATTCAATATTTTGAAACTTTTTACGGCATTTATAATCAGATTTTAAAAACCATTTAAGAAGTTGCTGCAAAATCAGAATTTTTGGAGTAAATATAAGAGTTAGCTAATTATCCCTAACTTTAATCACTTTTTTGCAGCTAGTTATCCAGACACATTCTACCATTTCCAGATAGGCAGCCCCTGTATTAGCAATTAGTTGCCTATAGCTATCATCTCTAGTTGATTCTAATTCTAGGAACTCATTTGACCCATTACTTAATATGGGTTGATTCGGGTTATATTGTATCTTTAATGAGTCAAATTTGAATAGGTTAGAAGATGATGGGACCGGGTCCAATGGTCCGAATGATTCAAAAGCCACTTAAAGCACATTTTAAATGCACTAAACCTCCAAGATAACATAAATATTATAAGATTTCTACTGATATTTGACACTTAACCTGTTTTATAAGTTCAGCTTTTATTTTTGACAAAAAGTGTTTCAGGTCCACCCAACCCGTTTTAGTTCGTAGCAATATTACCCATATTGATCTGCGCTAACCAAGCTTCCTGACCTGCCCATTTTGCCACCTCGACAATAATTAGTTATAGGCCTATCGCCTGATTACATGAAGTAAAATAGCGTACCAATGATTGCCCCACAATGCATGTTTGCATAAGGTTCTTCCCCAGTTAGAATCTCCCACATCGTAATGCCAAAGGAGAACACATCAACCTGTCAATACTAAATAATCAAAATTGTGTTTATTTGAATAAACCTATCACTCAGTACTGGTCAACTGATGAGATACGGTATTCTTACCTTTTCAGAAACTTTGGTGGTGCTACCATTTAACAATTCTGGTGCCATCCAAGGTAGCGTACCTCTAACGCCACCGGAAACTAGAGTGTTTCTTTTTATCCTCGACAGTCCGAAATCTCCAACCTGCAAGAGGGTCAAAGAATCATAGGTATTATAAAACTTTCTAAAATGTCTAATGTATGTTTTATAGTTTATAATGTATGTACCAAACTTTCTAAAAACCTTCTATTGTATGCATCGACAACCATAAATACATCCATTAGATATTTTAAAGAGTTTAATACATACAATGTAACTTCTAAAACAGTGATTGATTCAATAGCAAGAAGTGTAAACTTTATAACATCATCATATCATTATCCCCAACAAACTAAATGGGTTCAATTCAGTTTATGCTTTGATGATTTGATCAAGGATATCGAACGGGCATAAAGAAAAACTAAAAAGAAAATGGTTTGCAGAAGTTGACCATCTACGGAAATGTACACTTCATGCATAAAACCTCCTGAACCAGTTTCCCAACCTGCCCGATCCACCCATTTGCCACCTCTATTGTGGTATATCATAGTGTCAAGGTGTGGTGCCCTACTGAAAATAAGTATCGCAGGACACACTGACAAAATAACCATGCAAAAGAATTACTTGGCAGTTGGCATGCGTATGTCTTAGTTTGCTAACTTCCAGTTACCTTGCAAATGGGTCGTTGTGGATCCCGCATGTTAACAAGCAAGTTATCACATTTCAGATCAAAGTGGACGATATTTTTCATATGCAAGTATTCCATGCCGAAGGCTGCATCCATGGCTATTATAAGCTTTCTACGACGATCAAGTGACCTACAAAAGAAAATTAAATTTCCAATACATTTAAAATCCAAACAAGAAAAATTTGCATGAGGGAAGAAAGGCAGACTCACTTATCCTTTTTTATGAGGACATTTCTAAGTGATCCATGTGTCATAAATTCGGTAACAGTAGCTAACGTTCCATCAGCTCCATCTGGTACAACCCCATAAAATGCAACCACATTTGGATGATGAAGATTTGAAAGGATTTTAGCTTCTCTCCAGAAGTCATTGGTCTGGACAATTGGGTAGTAAATAAGATGGGATGAATGCAAATATTTGATAAAACATAAATTTGTAAAGTTACCCACCAATCGTTCTTGCTCTGACGATCTCCCAGAAAAGCAGCTTTTTTTAATCCTCTTAATGGCAACATCTGACCCTCGCCATCTCCCATGATAGACAGTTCCATATGTCCCAGATCCCAACTCTTTTAGTTCTTCAAGTTCAGCGTTCTTTATTATCTGGATGCAAAAACAGTGTACGTTATAGATATTCGCTTTCCTAACACTTACACTAAAAGGGTAGCTAGTTTAGAGGTAAATTTGACTGTAGCCATGGATTATTCAACCAAAAAATGTTACGAATAGAATCCATAATAATATGAGAAAAGTTTTATGCCAAGAAATGATTCTACTTGATATGAGTTATCCACTCTGCTTTAATAGGATAAAGTATAGCTCGAGCATTTAGGTTGCATAAGTAAACCTATCTTATCTAGCCCATGTCCTCAATGTCTGAGAAATTTAAAAACTCTGAATGTAGACGCACTTTGTATTAAGAGAAACGATATTGACTGCCAAATCTAATTATCTGATAGTGTGCTTAGTGTGCTCAAGTACTATACAAATTCTTGCATCAACCACAACTATGACGTGCTACAGAAATCATTGCTTCTAAAATCGGAGTTGGAACTTTCCTGGAATCTGATGACAATTTGGGCAAACAACTTTTCAATTAAAAGCATTGGTGCTCAACTTTCCACATAGAAAGTAGGAAAAGTTAAATGAGACCGGTCACGGGGAGCGTATCACAGAGAAGATTAGGGAAACATAAGGACCAAAATAAGTAAGAGAAGCTCAGTATGGCTTGAAATGACTAAAAGGACATCTAAAAAGTTTATGTTATTTATCAGAACACCTCTCACTATAAACAATAATAGAGTGGATATCTTTAATGCTATGATATGTCTGGGTACTCGAGTGAAACTGGACAATGGTATGGGTACGTTTGGCAAAAGTACTCAAAGCATTATATGTATAATAGTAATATACCTGGAGACCATACATATCGGCTTCCATTTCAGCTATCAATGCATTACTGAATGGGCCATCCTTACTTCCGTTATCCGTTGCAGTATCCTGCACAACAGGGAAACACCTTACGCATAAGTCAACTTTCTTTTCTTCTAAAAGTTATGAAACTGAAAAAAAAAAATGTTTATCTTGCTTAGTAACTCACCTAGCTGTTCTTTAGTTAGGTAAGATTTAGTTTCTCATTAAGGTCTAGAACAGTATGTCACAGACTCGCTGCCATGAGCTAGATGTAAGAATACTTATATTATAAGGTTTGTGGTTGTAAGCATGTAACATGTCTTCATTTCACTTCATTAACTACCACATCTTGGCTTAACCACCAAATAATAACATTTAGAGTCAGAAATAAACCTCGTATAATCAATTGCCCATAATGTGAATAAAAACATTTCAAAATTGAGCCCGGATAGTTTAAATCAAGATGGACCAAATAATTTTATGGTGAAGCTCGAAAACCATAGTCCGCGGGAAGCACCTAGATTAAGACTAATTTTCTCTCTTTTAAAATTCCGAATTCAGTTAAGCTTATATTGGCAGTGGATGTGCAATAATAGGTCCACTAACTAAAAGGAACTGCAGCATTATGAGATAAAGTACATATTATGAGACCTGTCTAAGGTTGGTGCTTTTATTCTACATATCCTTTTCAGTTTTCAGGTTTCAGCAAGTGACTATATTTTAGTACAGCCGTACAGGTACCAATCTTTTGTCCACGGGATGTCAAAAAATAAGAAACAAAAGATTAAGCATCTCATTGCAGGGTTTGATACCTCAACACCAGTATCTGAGAGAGCATCTTCAGCTTCTATTTCACTTGAGGGAAGAGCTTCACTGCTGAGTACACCTAACCTCTGTGAATGACTTATATCATCAGTCACATTTCCCAAAGGCTTATTATGATATTCTTCATGGCCCAAGTTAGCAACTTTCTGTTGCGTGTAATTAACATTTTCATCAATGAAGTTCACTTCTCTCCTGGTTTCAACACCTGTTGTTGGAACTTGCATCAAAGGAACATTGTGGGAACCATCCCTGGAGCCAGTTGGCAGAGGCTTATGGCCATTTAATTCCTTCTGATGTGACCTTGGTAGTGGCACATCAGTTAAGTGAGAAACTAGATCATTCAAAGATCTGTCAGCGTCAGGTACATTGTTGTGATTTGAAACCATCCCTGAAAGTCCCATGTTTTTGGTCCACTGCATATTGCTTCTCTTGTCACCATGTTCTGCCCCAGTGTAAACCTGCTGCTGATTACCAGCAGTTTGTTGCCTGTTAATAACAACCTCAGCTGGATATTTCTCAGCGTTACTGCTTAAAGGTGGCTGCATCACTGCGTTTTGCATAGGCTTCTGATTAGTTTCAGTTGATGCAGGAAGAAAGTTTGGGACTTGCAAGTCATGCAATTGTGAGTCAGCTACAAGAACAGGTATTTGATTGCGGTTGACCTTTGCAGGCTCATTGATGTAAGCCTGAGCAGTTGAGGTAGTCTTAACATAATTCCCAACATTTTGTGACCGGGCATTCGTATGTACATCTTGCAGAAAATCTGTTCGAGTATAAGCAACAGAAGGATTTACAGTTGGCATCTCAAATAGGACTTGTGGTTGATTGCTATCATGTTGTTCAACAGATGTCCCCTGCAAGTAGGAAGATACCAGCTGAGCAGGCAGCGGTGGTGGTGCAAAGCTCATTGTAGAAGGGAAATTTGACCCGTCTTGAGAACCAAAAGCTGAGTTTGCTCCACGTTCCTGGAGTTGTGGGTCAGAAAAAGCATGTGGTATACCCAATTGAGACCCTTCGGACCCCACATAAGGATTCACGGGATCAGGAGGGTGTAGTACACGATTTTCAGAATGAAACGCTCTGCCCTTGAGTATTGGGATCTCGATACTATCAGAAAGTGGGTCCTGGTACGCTTGTGCATGACCACTAATGGGATCATCTTGTGGCACTAAAACAGGTGAAACGAGAAGAGATGGATCAGAAGGCGTGGCAAATATTTGGGGTTCAGAAACATTGTTTTCTACAGGATTGAAAGACACGGAATGTTTTATTGGCAAGCTCGGGTTTTGATCCAAGTTAGATATTAATTGTGCATCGTTGTTTCTTAATGGACCATCATCAATTATTCCATTCACAGCAGCTACATATTGATAATCTGGATGGTTCTGCAGATTAGCACTAGCTTCACTAGTAATCATACTTTCAGATTCTGTCAACAGAACCAAGAATATCCTAAGCCGTGAGGAATTATCTCGACTTTCAAGCCCATTAAACTCTTCTATCATATTCTGAAGATCCTCATCAGAAGCCACAGATATAAGAGCATCAAGATCCTCTCCAGGAAGCTGATACTTGATCGTATGTGGCTGATTACAAAATTCACTAGTTCGCTTAACAAAGTCAGCAAACAACATATTCTTCTGTATAGAAAAAATATGCGTCTCACCTCCCACATATCTCAGTTTCCCATCACTAGGTCGAGGCAAAATTTTACCCCCAGAACTACAAAGAAACTTTATCTTTACTCTTTGAGAATCATTTGAAACACCCGACCCTGAAGCCCCATGAACCAGAGATGGAGCAGAACCAATAACCGGTGCACTGGCCATAGTAAGCGGCCCTTTCATATAAGCTATATTAGAATTATTACTTACAAAATCATTCCTTTGCAACCCGATCATATCACTAATTTCCTTGTAACCAAGTTGGCCATTGACATCACTTTTTGATCCAACTACCGTCCCGTTGTTCACGTCCATATCATGTCCATTAGGACTTCTTCTCGTACCACGATCTTGAAGAAACTCAAGAGAAAACTCCTCACCGGTTCTTAAAGATATATTGTTATTCGAACTCTGTCTCACCACTACTCCACCTTTTAAATTAGCAGAACCTGAATCTCGCTCAAGCCATTGACCGGTAGAGCTAGACGCCTCACTGGTCATCCCTACAGCGTCAAAATTACACCTTTAAGGCATTACCTCTAACATAATAGTTTTTTCGAGTAACTTCTTCAACTAAAACTAATGACAATAGAGGACTCTTGTTCGGCTACCAAATTGATATTTCCGCCAGATATTAAACCCAGGCAACAGTTTATCTTCCTCAAAAACGTATAGTGGAATCTATACAAACACAATAAAAACAATATAAGCAAAATATCAAACCCTAGCAACAGTTTATCTTCCATGAAATCATATTGCAGCATCTATATCTATAAAAGTACAATAAAGCATCAGAATTTTTACATATTGTCAAACAAAGTGGTGATCTCACAAAAACTCCATGAAAATACATAGCATAATAAACAACAAACCTAACAAATTCAAGCTAAAAATCTGAAGACATAGAATCTGTATCTAACAAACTATATCCATTCAAACTAGATCATAAAAGCCAGTAATACATCGTGATCATAAGTAACCGTACCAATTGAAAACGAAATACAATCGGAAACTAAAATCGGTACATAATAATTAATTAATATTAATATATACTTGTAATAATAAAAAGAAAAAATGACCTGATTTCTTCGTTAATTGTAAATTTAATTTGATTAACTTGATGTGTACTTCAGAAATTGAGTAAAGGAATTAACGGAATCGACGGATATAAGAGATTTGATTAGTGAATTGGAAATTAATTGTATTATAGGGTTTAATTGTTGATAATACTTGACTCGAACGATATGTGTGTGTTTGTGTGTGTATTATAATATTAGTAACGTAGTAATAATGAGTTTGAATAAAAGTACGAGAAAGGAGACAATTGGCTATGGCAGAAGAGATACAATTGGACTGGACACCATTATCAACGCTACTCTTTGGATTCAAACTTCTCTCTTTCTTCTATAATTTTTTTGTAGTTTATTTTTTCAATTTCATATTCAATTTACACCCTCGTACTTTCATACGCTATCAATTATGTGAACCAAAAACTCGATCATTATCATAGAACCAAAAACTTATCAACTCGTGAGTTTGATAATTTATCACCTTAAAAAACTAATCTCGTAAAGATCTAGCGATATAAATCTCACATTATTATTGTCATGTTCAAATTTGAATAGTATTAATTTACCACGCATTTGGTACGCTATATTATATATTATAATTATAATTATAAATATAATGTAAAGTATTAAGTAGAACATAATTTTCCTATATCGATCCAATCTTGAAATCCTGATGTTGCAAAAGAATAAAATTTTGATCTCAACAACGTTACATTATATAACCTAGAATCACATATCTTATTTGAAATGTTAATATTCTTGTACTTGTTAAAATGGATAATGTTACTTTTATTTAAATCGTGATAGAGTGTGTATTTGGACTTAATCCTTACTTGAGGGGTTAAATCGGTAAGTATCATGGTAAGTTTTTTGATTAAGTATGATAATACCTTTTATAAGATAAATATTTTCATTCTGATGTTTGCACAAAAGAAAAAAAGATATTTTATAGTTATAGCATTTTATAATGTATCACATCGACAATCAAAAACACAGTTCTTAAGATGCACAACTTATATCGATAGTAATAAGTAGAAACCTCTACAAGACCTCACATTCCGATCAAATTGGGTTGGGCGTTCATGTCACGCTTGCTGATCTAAAAAAACTTGGTCATATAGTCAGCTCTATTTTAGTATTTTACGTGCACTCTTAGGTGAACCATTATGTCTTTGAGTAGGGGTGATAATTCATATACTAAAATTTTTTAGCTTTACATCATCAAATGTCTTTTAAAGTATTGTACTTATACAATTGTACAGAACTTCATCGCACTATCCATTTCACCATCATCTAAGATCTCAAGTTCCCAACATCCTTTCACTCACGAACACTGGAACCTAATGTAAGCTATGATATTAAGGTAGATAATCAGCTTATATTAGTGTTTCCATATATGTTTGTATTGTGGTAAACTTTTAAGTGTATGATTCGGATCATTACTTGTCTTGGTGCCACTCATGCATGTGAGCAGCTAGTTCAGCAATGATCGTATGAGCTTCAGCAGTTGTCTTCTTTATTATAGATCCCCTGCTGCATTGTCTATATATTTCCTTGTTGCCATATATGCCCCTTTGTAGAATATTTGTACCTTTAGAAGGTGTTTAAACCGTGTTGGGGACATGAACGAAGCATTTTTTCTTAACCTGTTCCAAGATTCATACGATGTCTCGACAGATTTGTGTTCAAACTGAGTGATCTCTCCCTAAAGTCTTGCAGGTTTCTATCCCAAGTGGTGATCTCTCCTTCGAGTAAAGACAACCAATCATTTGCCTCTCCCGTGAGAGTCCAAGGGAATACTCTGAGGTAAATCAATGCATTCTTTGTGGCTTGCAAGTTGAATAGAGTAAATATGCCTAAAAAAAGTTCCTAAGATACTCATTCTCATTGTCCTTAGCAGCTCCACTGAATTGGCATTGGTTGTTGATCATATGTAAGAACTGCCCCTTGATTTCAAATTCAACTTTAATCGCGGGTTGAGTAATAGCCGAGCCTTGACCGGTTCTAGTAGCCTTCATCCTTGTTTCCATGGTTTGGTTATCTAGAACTGTCATTGTTTCGGTAATTGGTGGTTCAAAAGTGTAAGTGTCTTCGGTTAGTTCGATTGTGGGTTCTAATTGGAAAGTAGGTGGTGTAGCTTTGATCTTTAACAACCTTCTAAACTCTCTTTTTGGATCAGCAAAAGCCTTAAAAAGTGGCGATTTAGAGGAACGGGTCATACACTACCTATAACCTTTAATAACACAAACAATAAACTGAATAAAAGCACCGACACTATAAAATAAAAATAAAAAAATTAAAAGCAATATAACTTTAAAATAAATAAATTTCTTTACTAGAAACTAAAAACAATCTCAAAATAACAAACTATTCCCCGGCAGCGACGAGAAAAACTTGATATGTAATCAACATTATAAAATCCAAGTCTCATTGACACCTTAGACCTCGTGCCGCAATTTTATCCACAGAAACTCGATCACAAACTGTTTCTTCCATCGCGTCTTGATCACCACCCTTTTTGTCGCAAACTACAAACCAACCGCCAACCTTGATTTTTTTTCAGTTGCAACATATATAAAAACCATGTCATTCTAATTATTTCCCAATGGTTCTCTTTTAGCGAATCTAGATCAACTGTGATTATCTGGCCACAATAGCACCATATCTCCATCTTTCAAAAGACTAAAACCCTAGCCATCAAAACCTAATTTAGTTCATGCTTACATCCACTATTCTTCACAAATCGCTGAACCTAGAGCTCGGGTACCAGTTGTTAGGAATTACCTCAAAACAAACAACTAATAACAACCAATCGAGGTTACACCCGCAAACAATAAACGGATAAAGGAACCAAGCAAACAAGATAAACATACGAACAATATGACACACATATATAACATGGTTATGTCGGATCTTCAATCTTGGAGATCAATTTAGTCCAAGAGGCCAAACCAAAGAGTCTTACTCATTAAATATGTGACCTAAGGGATACAAATACATATGGTATGTTTATATAGGATAAACCTAACTTAGTCAACAAGGAAAAATCATTTAAAGCTGGCAAACTCAGAATTGCGTTGCGATTCTCACAATCACGTCGCGATTTCACTCCTGCCTACTGATTTCGCTGCAATCAAAACCATTGCGTCACGATTTTGCTCCTTGTAAAACTCATTTTCCTTCATTAAACTTCAAAATCCTAACAAAAAATATATATTTGAGTACAAAAAACTAATAATTTATAAGATTATAAACATGCCGAATTAATCTCTTATCTAGAGTGAATCATGTTACATCACATACTTCATAGGAAACATTCAACCTGATCGAAAATTATTTGTTAATTTGTTATAGTTTTATCATTTATGCAAATTAAATTGATTAAAATTAGATCATCTTATGCAATTAGAGTGATTATAAAGTACTAATAAATGATGGTTACAAACGGGTTATAGAGAAGTAAAAAGTTGTTCTGCTCAAATTTATATATGATAATCACCATCTACTTGAACAAGAACTAAAAAATACTGTTGGTCCCTTTTTGTCAATTATTTATAAACTACTAACAACAAATGTAAATATAGACAATAAATGCAAGTTTAAAGTTTTATTTTATTGATATGAATCAATGAATACTTTACAAAGTTTATTGCGGAAATAGACAAGACATACAAGTCTAAGTAAACTAACTTGTGACAAATTTGGCCTCAACAGATCATCAACGAATAGCTCACTGATGATTCTCAGTAATCAACACTTAACAGATAAGTGTGGGCACTTGGTTTGCTGGCATGCAGGAATATGCTTAAATCACAGGTTGATCACGAATACAAAATTCTGGATATTTAATATGGTAGTTAAGTGTGGTATTTATAGTCTCACACAATGAGATGTAAATCCTACACGTGTCAACACCATATTAGTTAGGTAGTAATGCAACGTCCAAGGTTTTGGATGTGACATTACATCCTAGGAATAATGTTTATATTTTACTTTATTCCTAGTTTACAGAAAAGGTACAAAGAATTTAATACATTTGTACAATAAGTGAACGTACATATCTTTGAGAAGATATGCACGCTTTCTTGTGTACTACATAAGTTAACCTTCATTTGTACACTAGGTATTTGTCAGACCTAATGTACTTTCTTGGATAAAGGCTTGAACCGCTGGTTAATAGAGCAGAGTAGATTTCCACATCAGTGAACTGCTCTCTATCTCTGTCTTCAGTCTTCAACTTCAACAGATGCTTCAAGTTCTTGACAGCGTCAGGTCAGTGTAACTTCTAGAGACTACGTGCACATCAACAAGTAATGTATAATTCATTAAGTTCCCAGTTACAAGAAGACAATCATTGCTAACATATGCAGTGACTAGAGTAAACTAGTGGATGTTCTAAGTATAGAATAGCTCGTTGATTAGTGAGCATATATGCTCTGTCTTCTCTATAGTTCGTTGCTAACAGATGCAGCGAAAGATAAGAACACTTAGAGTGAATTTGTCATCTATAAATTACATTCGTGGGATCTCTGACCCAACAATTACTATATGTAATAATGGTGTACTTAGTAAGGAGCTTTATGTATCTTTTACTAATATAGAACCTTTTGTTTTAGAGAGAAAGCTCACATCAAATAAAAAGCTGTAAACTTGTTACCGTCTTTGATTTATCTTAAGTTTTTTTTTTTCTTATAGAATAGTGATGTTAGATAATAACGTGTTTTGAATAAAACAAATTATGTGGTCACTTACTTTTTTAATAACCGTTATTGACCAATCAAGCGGTTAATAGCCAATTATTTTATAGATACCTTTTACTTAATGACCACGACTCAGTCACATTAATTTCATTGCCTTTTCAAGGTAAGTTTGTATGTATAATAAACAACCATCGTGATATTAATCGTTATCAAAAACAAACTCAAATAGTATTTGTGTAATCGAGATTACACCCACAAACAATAAACGAATAATAATAAAACCAAGCATCAAGATAACGAACAATACGAACACAAGGATTTAACGTGGATACGTCCAATATCCGATCTTGGAGATAGGTTTAGTCCACAGGCCAAATCAGAGAGTTACTTTCAATAAATTTGTGGCTTAAGGGTTACAAATACATCGGGTATGTTTTATGTAAGATAAACCTAACTAAGAAAAAAAACCCACTTAAATCAGGCGACTCAGAATCGCGCTGCGATTTCGCTCCTTTTAGCAAACTCATTTTTCTTTGTTAATCAATCTACAAGAATGGTTATTGTCTTTATGTTATGTTAATACATGATTGAAAAAGTGAGCTTTACGGGTTTAGGTTTATGTCATTGGTCATCTATTACGATAGATGACCATTATATATTGTCCCCCACAAATGTACTGTGGAGAGAACTACAAAAGCATTAACCTAACATTAAACATGAAAGGCTAAGGACATATACATGATACGTCACACATATGACAACAAAAAATAACAACCACAAAACTCTAAGATCAATTCTATGCCCTATATGTAATTTGCACCAAGAAGATGCTAACCACCTCTTCCTTCACTGTGAATTCTCAAATATGGCACAAAACTAGAATTTGGTTAGATAATTCATTTCCTACCTCATCATGTGTTACTGACATTTGGGAGAATTTAGACGAGCAACAGCAAACAAGGAAAACCAAGATCATCATAGAGGTTATCATCCTTTCAACAGTTTGGGTCATTTGGAGCTTTCGAAATAACGTGATCTTCCACAACTCAAAGTTTCGAAGAAGTAACATTTTTGATAGTATTGTTGTTAACTCTTTTGATTAGTTGTCTAGTAGATATAAAAAATATATTATAGACTGGAACATGTGGTTACAAAGCCTTTTAGACTCTATGTATTTGTTCTAGCTTCTTGCTAGTCTTCTAATATATTTATGCCGTTCAAAGATAAAAAAAAAAAAAACTCTAAGATCAACGATAAATGACCATTGACAAACATAAATAAGTAAACAAGTGATATTCATGATTTGAATGATTGACAAATGTTATTTTGTGAATGTAAGCCTTTTAAGGATGTCTTTCATGTATACGGTGTTACTCCGCGAGAGCAAGTCTTTTTTTACTCAAAATATGTTGTTCTTTTTTCTCTTGCACCCCACGATGTTTACTAGGAGGTTTAAATCTCTTAAGAGGATACCATCTCACGATAACGCATACACTAATCACCTTGGTGATATTTAATGAACATTTTACTTTGTTCGAGGGGAATAAAATAGATACAATTTCACCAAATTACATAAGTTAGCTTACCTTACTAAAAATGGGTTTCTGCATAAATGAAAGTAAAAACCAACAAAGTATACATGTATCTAGAGCAAATATTTATGAAATAAACCGAAAATGATATATCTATGTCTTACTTTACATATGGCTTTTGTTAATGTGATGGGGTATAGAGGGCTTTATAACCCAATCTGAGTCGTATTCGCAAAGTTAGCCAGTTTGGCATGCATTGGAAGTTTATTATCGGATTCATTTAAATACTTGTTCACATGTCCACACAGGCCATTGGCTTAGACTTCGTTAGTAAAGTTACCTTCAGATAAAATGTTTATAAAATGCCATTTCTATTGGCTCCTGCACAATAAGAAGTAGCTCGTTGATACTAGGAGCTATGTGGATGGGGGTCATTGGGCCTTCGTTTTAGGTTCAAGAGTCTTCTCATAAGCATAACAGAGGCGAAAACGACCAGGATAGTGGTTGGTAACACAAGACTTCCTCGTTGCTGAAGACACAAATCAAAACAAAAGAAATAACGGCAAATGAATTAGTGGCTTCCCATCACTTAGAGTTGGCAAAATAATGGGTTGGATAATTGGTAAAACCACCTAGGGCCCATTAGGGATAAAAATATAAACACGTATCGACATCTGTCAATAAATTTGACATTCTTATAAAAGGATATAATTATAAAAATTATAGAAATTATATACTTGAAGACCACTCAAATATATATCATTTTGTTTTTGTAAGCCACTCATATTTGAAAACGATTTTATAGGCCACCCAAATATATCATTTTGTTTTTGTAGGCCACTCATATTTAAAAACGATTATGTAGGCCACCTAAATTTGTATATTGTTTCATATATATCAAATTCGATTAAAAACTCATCAAAAATATTATGAAGGGATACAAATACCCCTATATTTGTTAATTAACATTATTTATATTATTTTAGTTTTATTCAAATACATGGATATTTGTATCCTTTTACACTTTCCAAATGAGTTTTTAGTCGAATTTGGTATGCATCAAAACAATATACAAACTTAAGTGGCCTACAAAATCGTTTTCAAATATGAGTGGCCTATAAAAACAAAATGATATATTTGGGTGGCTTCCAAATATATAATCCCAAAATTATATTATTGAAATAATATCATAAGTTTTTTAAAAAGATGTTTTGGGAAGTTGTACGATTTAAGAATACACATAGGGATACTTTGCTTTCGATCTGATTCCTATGAAGCCAATTCTTTTATTTTACCCATTTGCCCTGTTAGAGAAGAAAACATAACCCGAATTGAGAAGAAAACATAACCCGAATTGATCTATTTAGAGGCTGTAAGTTCAAGTCTAATTAGGAAACCGTTGTATATAGGTGTGATTATATATTATGTAGGGTAAGTTGTGAGATTGTCGTTCTAAAAGAATATAATTTAACACTCACAAAGTCAGGTCGTAAGAGCTCTGTAATAAGAACTATGTTGCAGTATATCAAAAACAGATACCAAGGGTTCCTCCAAATTAAAACGAAAGAGAAACGGTTAGTCACGAGGTAATAAAGAATCTGTATATATATAAACATAAGCTAAAGCTTAGAGAACCTGAAAGGAGTCATGAATTTATTGAAACCCAAGATAAACAAGGCAGCAATAGTCCGTGGTGGTGGTAACCAGTTGCTGCTTCGCTTGTTAGCTTCCTGAAAATCATAGGACGAAATGTACGCCAACAAAACAATATTTAACATTGAAATGAACTTATCATGTGACTTTACATAGTTTTAGACCGTTACAATATAACTTAGTTCAAGATTTTTATTAAAAATTTATAAAGCAGAACATACACACATAATGCTATGATAAAAGTATTACTATGGGAGGGTTGGGGAAGGAGTTAACACTAAGTTTGGATTAAACGGGTCATTAATTAATACAGGTAGAAACAGGCGGGGGTCCGGGTGTGTCTACTAGCACACAGTTTTTATATATCTTTTATATGTATAATAGTGGGTTATCTATATTTAGAAAAGCAATATTATGACAACAATAATTGAGGTTATATATAAAATAATAATTAGTTAACTATAATTAGAAAAGCAATAGTATATGTCAATATTATGACAATAATAACTGGTATAAGCTCTCGAAGTTGTAGATGATGGTTGGTTAGGTTTAGGTAGATTGACGTTGTGGTACCAATGGAATTTTCTTGAGAAATTTTGTTTTTCAAGTCAATGAAAGGTGAATGTTATGTTAAAGTGAGGGTGATACTAAACATATTAGATTTGGATTAATTGTTTCGTTATGTATTTAATTTTACATTTTTTACTATTGTATGTAACCAACTTTAAAACTTGTTATTGTATGTATCGAACTTTACAATTTCGTATATTGTATGTTACGGATGATCGGATGACCGAAAACTGCCGATTTCAATACATATAATAGACATTTTACAAAGTTCGTTACATACAATAGATATTTTTTACAAAGTTCGATACATACAATAGACATTTTTTTAAGAGGAAAAATCGGGTACCTGCTCATTCGGTCCGCCGTTACATAAAATATGCGAAATTGTAAAGTTCAATACATACAATAACACTTTCAAAAAATGGTTAGATACAATAGTAAAAAATATAAAATTAAGTACGTCAAGAAACAATTAATCTATTAATATATTACTTTTAAAATTGTGATACTATCTTGAAAATTGAAATTATATAAATATTAACTAATAAGGTAGGTAAATTTAATTAAACATTAAGATTAGTCTAAAATTAGTTAGATAAGAAAAAGAGAGTGAGACCTTCATCTAAATTTAAATACACTTTGATTGTTGAGGTTATAATTCTAATGATAAAAGTTAAAGTAGTAGCTTACTACTAGTAGGTAGCTATATCTATAAAAAGGTATGAGATGTAATAAACCATCACAACTCAACATCCATTATATTTTTTCAAAAAATCCAAACGAAATCTTATTATGTAAATGTGCCAAAGAAATCGGTCCAATCGGAACGGAGAAACTATCGGATCATGAAATAAACTGATTCTTAAAACCTTGCTTTAGTTATTCCTTCTACTTTGTGAACGCATGTAATATTAAAAAGAGAAATAAAAAACATACTAACTATACAACTTACAAAGTCTTATTTATACAAATTTAGAGTCGGCTATTAAAGTAACTCACAAAAAAATATACATACATATTACACATACGGATATAAAACAAATATATATTATATATATATAGGGGAAGGATCCATAGGGAAGCTTCAAATTCTGGAGAATGAGAGAAATAAATCTCAGCCCTTGATCTCATCATTTATAACATTCATTCCAGATGAATGTTAACTCATATTTTGTTATTATACATCCATGAATGTTACTTAACATCATTTCTTGATGAATTTTTATTAATAACATTCGCCCATAAATGATATAATCAGTGTATAATAACATATATGAGTTAATAGATATCATAAATTAATGTTTTAAGAATTTTAATTGAATTTTTTACTAACATTCATCACAAATGAATGATAAATGTCGATTTTGAGAGTTTTTTGTTTAAAACGTAAAATTATAAGAGCATTGTTTGATTAAATGATGTATATAATCTATTCATTTATATTTCAAGCTTTAATTTGATAAATCTTGCTTGAAAATCATGTTTTGATGGTAAATAGATATTTGCTTCCCTACTTCCTTTTTTTTTTTGCTTCCCTCTTGATCCCCACCCTAATATGAGAGTGGTTAAGAGAGAAACACTTTTATGAAGGAAATGAGGAAAATGTTAATGTGCATCACGAAACATCTTACTTTCACTAATACAAATCTAAAAAGACATTAAATTTAATAAATGTTAATCAGAATTGATGTTATGAACGTTAAGCTTTCTTGAAGAACTGTTTCCGTAGTTTATAACATCAATTGATGAATATTAGATCCAAAATTGTTATCATTCATTTCGGTGAATGTTAGTTAACATTAATGATGATGAATGTAAAAATTAATTATATTTATCAACTAATGTTATTATTTAAATTCATCAACTAATGAATGTTAACTAACATTCATGACGATGAATTTAACGATTTATTAAATTTAATATTCATCAACTAATGTCATGATTTTAAAAGAAAATTCATTTTTAAATATATTATTTATAACATCAATTTTGTTTACGAAGACTTATTTATACAAATTTAGAGTCGGCTATTCAAGTAACTCACAAAAAAAGATACATACATATTACACATACCGATAAATAAACAAATATATATATATATATATATGTGAGAGTGGTTAAGAGAGAAACACTTTTTTGAAGGGAAAGAGGGAAACGTTAATGTGCATCACGAAACATCTTACTTTCACCAATACAAATTTTAAAAAAGGTTAAATTTAATAAATGTTAATTCAGAATTGATGTTATGAACGTTAAGCTTTCTTAAAGAACTGTTTCCGTAGGTTATAACATCAATTGATGAATATTAGACCAAACTTGTTATCATTCATTTCGATGAACGTTAGTTAACATTAATGATGATGAATGTATCTCCCAATGTGGGGAAGTTTTTTCGGTTTTTTTTCTCTTCAGCACAACACTCAATGGTAATATTTATCAACTAATGCTATTATTAAAAATTCATCACCATGAATGTTAACTAACATTCATGACGATGAATTTAACGATTTATTAAATTAATATTCATCAACTAATGTTATGACTTAAAAAGAAAAATTTATTTTTAAATATATTATTTATAATATCAATTTTGATTAATATTTACTGGTAAAAATAACTTTTGTTGATATTTTGATTGATAAATGTAAAATGGTTTGTAATGAATATTAACGTTTTTTCCTTTATCAAAAAACATCACTTCCTTTTTGATCATATCCCTATATATATTTAGATGTATATATATAGGGGAAGGATCCATAGGGAAACTTCAAATTTTGAAGAATGAGGGAAGCAAATCTCAACCCTTGATCATATCCCTACTTCCTTTTCTTTTTTATTCCCTTTTAATCCCACCCTATATATGTATATGAGATTAAATTGAAACAGAATAAATATTAACGTAAAATAACGACAAGTGAGATTTGTCTTTGTAAGCTGAAGGTTATTTGTGATATTACATAATTTTGTTAAGGGGCATTATTAATATTATTTTTTTCTTTTCTCTTTAATCTCATTAAACACAGTAATCACTTCTCTCTTCCTCTAAACATAAAGCCGCCATCCCTTCCGCAAACCCCCTCATTTCTAATCTCTCCCACTCATGTCTCTCTCTTATGCGACATCAAACTGGGGCCATGAACGCAGCCACCTGTGCCTATTGTTCCATTTCCAGTAATTACATGTTTCATATTATTGTTTGTTAGTGAAAATTAAGCAACCAAAAAATATTATTCAAAAATTCATTGTAAATCAACCAATTATGGGTATTGTTGTGAATCAAAGTAAAAAATCTTTGTGCGTCAACATTTTAGCTGTGTATTTAAATTATTTAGGATATATTACTGTGATCTGTGCATCAACCATTATTTTACGTATGTGCACCAGTTTCATTCTTGTAAAAGTAAAAAAGAAATCGCCTTGGAAACTTTGCTTTGATTCAATTTTTATAAGAACTGTGCATATGAAAATTAACTAGACTGTGAATTAACTTTTTCTGGAAGTGTCCATCAATTTTGTCAGTGTTTATGCTTGTGACAATTTAGTCAACGATTTCCATGGCAAGTTTCAAGGATGCTATGAATACGTTGTTTGGAAATATCCATTTTACCTCTAAACCATCTTGTCTTCTATTTAATAAAAGCAGTTAATTAATATTCCTAATTATAGTTATGCAACAAGTAATCTATCCAATTAAGAGTGTTCAAAGTCGAATATCTAAAAATTCGAATATCAAAATTTGCTATTTAATATTCAAATCGAAAATTCAAATATCCGAACTTGAATATTGAAATATTCAAAACTTATTAGTACGAAGTAATAAATCTACACTTAAAATAGAAGAGATTGCTAAATACAAATAAACAACCTTCACAATTATTCAACTAATGAAACATTTGAATTCATTATGGATATGTTTGAAAATGATTTCTCAAGACATTTAAGTATGTATTGCTAAAATATATATTTTTAAAAGCTACAAACGAGCTTTACGTATACAAACTTGAAATGAAAATACATGGTAATTTTATTTTGTCAAAAGAACACATGTGAACTAGTAAATAACATAAATGAAGACTTAATTGTAACTGATGCTTGGTAATTTCACTAATAAAAAGTGATATAGGCTGAAATAACACATATTGAACCTGTTGATTCACACGAATACGAGGAGTAATTCTACTAACTATCGTTGATTCACACGAATACCGACAATTGGGATAAATTCAACTCAAAATTGAGAGAAAAATTAACTTTCATAAAAATCAAAAACTAACTGTTTCACAACCTTCTCCAAACCCTAAACAACAAACAGAGTTTTAAACGGGCCAAAAAAGATAAATGGGTCGGACTCTAGCCCAAAAACAAAGTCCACAAAATTGGAAAAAAACATAAATAAGCCCATAACTTATAAAATATAACGAATTTGGGCCCGAAAGTTGGGAACACCGCCTCTGGCAGTTTAACGTGACGTTGGGCTCAGCCAAAGCTTCGATTCGCCTGGTTGTGGGTCTAAAACGGACACTCCTAGTCCAAGTTATGGTCTTTTTTGTGAAGCCCCTTTTGTTACACGATCTTGGGCCTCAAGAAACATAAGGGTCCGATCCTCTACACTTGAGCCCGCATCAAAAAGAAAGGAAAAAGAAAAGGAAATTTTGTTTCGGGTTTTGTATATCCAAATATCCAACACACTTTTAGAAAATAACTATCCAAATTTTAATATTCAATTTTCAGATATATCTGGATCGGATTTTTGGATATTTAAGTTGTGGATTCGGATACGCAGCTTTTCTCTATCTTACTAATAATAATGAAGGGGCAGGCAATCAGTCAAAGGTATCCCCAAGTCGGAATTCTGGCAAAGACCAAGATGTATCCATTCTTAACACAAAGAAACCGCCGACACCCGTTGATTTAACAACTTAAATCTTGTTTTATTTATTTTATGTTAAGGTTTGTTTTACAATAACTTAAACATATATTATCTTAAATCTTAAATATAATATAAGAAGTGGCCGATGACATAATCAAATATTCAATTGGCCAATAAAATTCATTAATTTAGTTAAATTGAGTAAAATTAGGGATTTGATGACATCATCATTTAATTTAAATATATTATCAATTAAGTCATTTTATTTCGCTCTATTCAAAATTACAATACCAAACTTTTTAAATTATATAACTTTTAACGGAACTATTATATCATTATCAAAATTTATAAAATCTATTTCATGTATTTACACAAACATAAATCAGTATTTATATCAATAAAAGTTACGTTAAATATTTTATCAGTTAAGCTGTATTTAGGTTTTGTGACTTGTCTTTATTGGCATTTAATAAGTAAATAAAAAAACTTCCCCTCATTTTTATTGACATTTAATAAGTATGTCTTTAGCGTGCATCAATTCTGAACAACTTGTGCATCAATTTTATAAGAGTAGATATAGAAAAGTTGTTGTACATAATTTATTCACACCCGTTTGTATTAATGATTTGGTTGTGAATCGCTATTTCATTCGTGTACCATCTTAGGTGCTGTGAATCGTGTGATTGTGAACCGCTATTTTGTTACCGGTTCTTCCGTATACTCGAGAATAAAGACTGTGTATCAATCTTCTAATATTCGTGCACCAACTTAGTTGTTGTAAAAATAACTAATTAATAAGGTATTAAATACTAATTAATCAATAAGTTAGGAGTTAGAAAGAGTTAATGAGGAGGTTAAATGTCCATTGTACCTCTGAAGATCAATTTTTTTATTAAAAATAATTAATTAATAAGGTATTAAAATTAATTGCTTGATCTAATGGTCCATATTCTTTCTTATTTATTTTATGTTAATTTTTATTTTACAATAACCAACTCTTATAGATAGGTATGTACATATATATCTATCTATCTATTAATATATATATATATATATGGACGATCCAGGGGGAATGGGTAATTCTGGAAGAAAAAGGGAAGTTAATCTGGGCCGTCCGTTAACATTCACAATGATAAATGTTAGTTATCATTTATCACGAATAAATGTTAAATCATAACCCTGCCCACTATTTTTAACATTCTTCGTGATAAATGATAACTAACATTCACCGTAATGAATATTTACCCCCTTCCCCCATGATTACTCTTTCCCTGGAGATCAACCTGCTATATATGCACACATATATATATATATAGATCTAGGTTCAAATAAGAAATTTAAATATCGTAGGAACGTAGGAAATGATTTTAAAGTCAATTTTAAATATCTAAAACACGTTATTTTACAAAAGTTACTTCGTAACTCCTTATTCAAATAACTTTTAGAAGTTATTTTTCAAATAAAAAATTTTTTGACGTTTTTTTTTAATATTATATTTTTTTTAATTTTCTTTTTTATAATAATCACATTTTATAGCTATATAATCACATAAATAATATGTGAGTATCAAAAACCTATTTTGTGATTATCTCAAATACATGATAATCACATTATATTAGAGAATAATCACATGTAATTATCATGTTATATTTTGTGATTATCTTAAATAATCTTTACAGTAACAACTATAAAAGAAAACTCAAAATAAAAAATTAATATTCTTTATTAGCATTTTTACCATAGCTTGCAAAAATGACCCCCGTTTCCCTTTGTATATATATAACAGGTGAGACTACAAGGATCTATATATGCGTTAATGAATTGATTGGGATTTCAGTTTTCTCCTGTTTTCATTTTCCACTCTCCACCTAAATTGAAATAGCACTAATCCCTAATTTAACCCAGTACCTCCCCCATCAAAATCTGCTATCCTCCACCAAAATTGCAAGTTAGTTTTCAATCGTAGTTCGCTCGTATAAACGTTAATTTTGCGTTCGTTTTCTTAAGTCGATTGGATCTGAAGAAGAAGAACTAGATGCTGATTTTCAATTGATATTATGTAAGTTCTTTGTTTTGAGTTTTGATAGAAGACACGTTTTGAACTAATAAAGGAACTGAGATGCCATCATCTTTTTAATATATACATACTGAATGAAAGATTTAATTGTTGTTGAAAGTGGAGGATATGTGTATGCATAAAACAAGAAGACATGCATCAACGAAGTGTCAATTTCGTTGGATTTATTGTACAAGAAATGGTCTGAAGCGTGAAAATAGGAGGAAGCTAAACCTAAATCTCTTAAACTTTAGCTAGTTCTATCACTTAATTAGTTCTCTATCACTAGACAAAAGGGCAAAAATGGAATTTTCTCTCCCTCTCTTCTCCTTTCTCAAACTTTCCTCCCTCTCCTCCTATTTTCTCCGTCTCTCTCCTCCCATTCCAGGTTAATCAAACAAATCAAGGGATTAAAATCTGCTTTTATTTCTCTTTTATTTGAGCTAATTTTTGCTAATTTTTCGTTTGAATAAAATAATATATAATATATATGGACGCAAATGCAGTACCAAGTGCGATTGCATCCCATTTTGTAAACGTCGACGTTGAAGATGAATAGGGATGCAGATTGTTAGACTACCACAATAATTGTGATTATGAAGAAAAATAGATAACCATTATTATTCTTTAAGATAAACTTACTCCAAGTCATATATTGCTTTGTTTAACGTTAAAATAATCATACCAATGTATTTTTGTTTTTTTCACAATATACCTTCGATAACGATAACATAATACTTGATCAATATATATATATATATATATGTATATGTATATATTAGATGTAGACTTATGCAAGTCTACCTAAGAATAATAGGGATACAGATGCTGATGGGGATGCAAACACATAATCTTCCAAAACATTTAAACTTTTTATTGACGTCCGGATGCAGTATCCATCTCATCGGAGAAATTAGCATAAAACGTAGGATGCATATGCATCAACTACTTGGAACTCACACGTAAAAAAATGGATCCAGGATGCATCAAATAATCGAATCTCATGAGGAATTCAAAAAGACACAACCACCGTAAGTGGTGGTTAACGGCCATTTCCTCTCCGGCTAGTTCATTGTAAAAAATTCTAGTGTCATCATCGCCGTTAAAAACTATTACGACTTTGTTACATTTTACGTTGCCTGAGATTAGAACCGGTTATTAAAAGAATGATAACATCGATCATGGTGTGTTTTGGTGTTAAATTGACGGTAGAATTTACCGATGTGGGTTGGCCCAAGGAAAAAGGGATTTACAGAAAGAGAATTAAGTTTATTGGCGTGAACAGATTAGACTAGGGAGAAATTCACGTAGGTATGAATTCATTGCTCTCTCTCTGAGTTTAACAGTCTTTAATTGTTTCTTAGATGTGTGTCATAGATTTATTTTTTTCACGTTGAAATGGTAAGAATGTTTATATATGTATATATATATTATAAATACAGGAGAGAGAGAGACAACATATTTACCGTTTCAGGACAAGGGATGATGCATCTGATGGTTTTCAGTTCTGTAAATGATTGATAAGATTGTCGAGGTCGACCAGCCATTCTCCATCCTCGTACCTCTGTAACATTGGGTGATATCAGGAAACTTTCTGTTTTTGGCAGCTTAGATTTAAGGGATATGTGTTTTTGAATGTATCTAACTTTTTCAAAAAAGCTATTGTTTGTTTCGTATTTTGAACGTCTCTATTAATATTAAATGTATTCAACTCGTAAGAACACACAATTGTATGTAATATTTTGACGTGGAACTTTGTATGAGTGACACGTGGGTGCTTGTATGGATGACACACCAGCCAAATTACATACAATTGTGTGTTTTTACGAGTTGAGTACATTTAATAGAGACGTCAAAGTACGATACACGCAATAACTTTTTTGAAAAAATTAGATACATTTAAAAACACATAACCCTATATTTAATTTCCAACGCCCAAAAGTTAGAATTTGGAAAGACGTTCATACCTGTATCATCAATGGTATCACCAACTAAGCTTTGTAACCAGCCAGGAGTCAGTCTTCCAAGCTCCATTAACTTATAGAAATCACGCCGACAAAGATAATACCGTCCTTTGCTTAGTTGAAATCCAGAATTTGGAAAGACGTTCATACCTGTATCATCAATGGTATCACCAACTAAGCTTTGTAACCAGCCAGGAGTCAGTCTTCCAAGCTCCATTAACTTATAGAAATCACGCCGACAAAGATAATACCGTCCTTTGCTTAGTTGAAATCCAGACAAGTCTCTTCCGACAGTTTCAACCCATCCCAGTTTATTTTCAAAAGTTTCACGGTCTACATCATCATCAGTGTACACCAGGCTTGCACCACATTCAACTACTTCCAACCCACTCATCACAACAATAGACACAGTAACTTCATTTCCAACGTCCAATAAGTTTCCAATTGGCCAGTAGCTTAACCATATACAAGCTTCACCTGAAGCAGGTCTGCCAAATACTTTGGGGTTATAAATCAAATCATCTCCATTGGTCATACTGATTTTAGCAAACCAAGCCCAATCATCGCCTAATTTTTTTTATATCTTAAAATTACATTTAATCCTTGGAGACTATTACTAACTGGACAACAAGGCACGTCAAAAGACACAGACGTGGATTGTGATGCATAATCAGGAACCAGGTTTGGATGCTTTATGTCTGGCAGTGATGTGCTCGTTATGTTGAATTCATATAACATCTGCGCCACACAACCAAAAATGTTCATTTAATGTTGATAGACTAGAAGAACCATACATCTAGCTAGTCTAATCTAATATTCATAAGTTCATATATTTATAAGTTTGCAAATGGTATCTCGCTGTACATGTGTGTGCCTATGTATGTGTTTTAAAAAGGGATCAAAAACCTGGAGACAGCAACTTCTGTCTTTGGTGAGCTCATAATCACCAACCAGGCACACCTCATGATTTTGATATTCTTTTACCCAAATCATGTGTCCCAACTCAGTTTCATCAAGTTTGGCTACCAGCATTAATTTAACCAGGCCTTCAATTTCACATAAATTAGAGCAGCCTTCATAACCAAATTGTTGCAGTGTAAATCGACCTGATTCAAAAGTTATTTTTTCAATTGATACACAGTAATATATATACAATTCTGCAAGTGTAGTTGGAAGACATAGTAGTCTTTTAAGTCTTGAACAGTTTCGTAAGTCAAGAACCCGAAGATTTGTAAGACAATTATAACTAGGTAGGATTTCAAACAGACCATTGCCCAAATTTAAGTATTGCAGAGATTTTTGATCATTGAAACTTAGAGGAAAATATTCAGTGCATTCAAGATTGCAGTTGTCGATGAATAATCGCTGTAGCGAACGTGGCAAGGGAAAGGCCAGCTCTTGTGTACTTCCTCCACCAAAAGTAGAAGCATAGAGCTCTACCAATCTATACACGTGCTTCCTCTTGCACAGGTTTTTACACCCTGTCATATTCAATAAAATAAGCCTTTCAAGGTTTCTAACGTTCCTACAAACGCGGAACAGACTGTGACAGTTCCAGATAATCAAAGTCTCAAGATTAGGGATAAGGTCGATGTTGCGGATTTCTAAGAGACTGTGCGAATCCTTAAGATTTAGAATCTTCAGTGATCCAAGAACCTGTTCCACAAGTAGCATCGGATATATTTAACACGGCACATTGGCATGAATAAGTTATAACCATAAAACACAGCAGTAATTTCCCTACCATGGGTGGTTCAAACTCTTTCAAGCAGCTATAGCTCATATCTAAAGCGACCATGTTACCCATGAACAAATCAGTTTGTATGGTGCTTTCGCTGAATCCAACCCAGCAGAGCCATCTTAAATGTTCAGATAAATCGTTGCATGGTCCGTTGAGTTTCACAAAATTGAGCTTCAGCAATTTCAGTTGATCCATCTGTTGAAGTGAATCAGTTGAAAGCTGTCGAATCCAGAAAATGCAAAACAAAATCAGGATGGTCAAACGAGTAATAATCGGCAGATTGGGATTGACAGTGTTTTACAAACTTACAATTATGTATCAAGTCTTGTTAAAGAATGAGTCAACATTGGTGGAGGAAAATCCACATTAGTTTTTTTTACAAGTTCTAGTTATCCAGATATCTCTCCGTGTTCATTATAGTTGTGATCCTCCTAGGCCCTAGCTATACAGTTTTTAACATTTTTGTATCATCTCTATAAGATCAAGTTGAATTCCACTGAACAACATATGAAATTCCAATATTTGCCTCTTATTGACCTGTAACTTAGCTAACAAGGGGATCTAAGGCTATCTCAAACGTATGGAAGTGTGAAGAAGTTAGTATTTGAATAAACATTCATCATTCTATTGGGAATGTAAACATCAGGAATTGTGAAGAGTAGTTGCGTAAAAATATGTCAAAGCTAGCTACTAGCTTGTTTTGCCAAGCATACCCTATGTCTGTTGCCTATTGCGATTTGTGAGCTACATTTTTAACATACAACTTTTGCAACATATTTCAAAGTTATGCAACATTCTCATATACCCCAAAACGTTAATTTGTAATCCCTCAGCCTTACAAATGAATAATCAAGCAAGGCAAGACTTCACGTACAACGGAGTCTGAATAACATCTTAGATTGTACTTTATTAGTGAGTCCCATATCTCACTAAGCACACACAATTGTATGTAATTAATTTGGCCACATGTTACTCATACAAAGCACCCACGTGTCACTCATACAAAGTTCCACGTCAAAATATTACATACAATTATGTGTTCTTACGAGTTCACTACATTTAATAGAGCCCCGTAAAGTCCGATACACACAATAGCTTTTTT
The DNA here is from genome assembly GCA_963921325.1 of Logfia minima. Taxonomy (NCBI): domain Eukaryota; kingdom Viridiplantae; phylum Streptophyta; class Magnoliopsida; order Asterales; family Asteraceae; genus Logfia; species Logfia minima. The sequence continues at coordinate 5,106,071 of OY992766.1, read as the reverse complement.
GACAAAGTTGGATGCATTTACAAACACTAAGGCCTTCTTTTTTTTCAAACAAAACTGAAAATTAAAACTTAACAAATTACAAATCTAAAATACTATTACCGTAAAATGTGAAGTATACTATACCTCTTTTAATTGTCTGGATTTGAAACCATCCTCTTTCATCAGCATTTGAATATCAAGTGCTAGACCTTCTATTGTCATTGAACTCTAAACACAAATGAAAATGAAATTGGAAGAACCAACTCTTAGATGAAACTAGAGAGGCTGAAGTGGAAAGTAAACTTAAACATATATACACATATGAAGCATCTACCTTTTTTCTTCTCAATATATCATATGAGTCCTCGTTACGCCAAACTCTGGTACGTTCAGCAATTATACGCGACTCTCGATCTACTAAGCTTCTTCCCATGCCTTGAAGCAATCTATGCATCATCAGTTTTTTATCTGGTGTGACATACAGAAAGTGTCTCTTAATTAGGTTTTTGATCTTAGATTCGGCGGCATAATCAGGCTCCAATATTTTAACCACGTAATCCATATCTTTGGCAACAAAGAAACAAGCTATATGCAAAAACAACTCCTTCTCCAAGAATGGTAACGAATCGTAGCTTTTCTTTAGTACATCATAAATATCATCATGAAAACTTCTTTCAAATGAACTCAATTCACGTTCCCAGGATGTGATGGTGTTTTTTTGTGACAAAGTGGAACCCAACACTTCAAGCGCCAATGGATTTCCATCATAATACCGTACTGCTTGTTGTGCAAGCTCGTTATAACCATCTTTAGGAATTTTTGATCTGAAGGCATGAAGACTTAAAAGCTCTAACGCTTCATCATTATCCAGTAATTTCATTTTGTACTCCCAATACCTCTTGGATTTGGATATAAACCAATTACTTATATCAGTATCTGTGGTTATTATAATCTTGCTTTCATTGTTAACATACGATCCTAGTAAATCTTCCAATTGATGCTCTTTAACAATGTCATCGAGAACGATAAGTGCTTTTGTCTTTTCCAAAAGCACTTCAATCTGAGCTGTACCCTGACAAACACTGTGAATTCTTATGTCCTTACCCTTTGAAATATCACTGCAAAGTTGTTGTTGTAGTGTAACCATTTCATGTGGGTTTTTACATCTACTTCCAATTTTTTCGACAATACTATTACTTTCATAATGTTGACCATACAAATAGACAATGTACTGCGCCAATGTTGACTTGCCACTTCCTGGCATGCCATAAATTACTAAAAAATCATCTTTGGATTGTTTTAACCAGGAATTAAAGATCTCTTCATACCGAGCATCTAGCCCTGTTACATTTGGTGGAATATATATTTGTTTGCGATCAAGTCTTTTGTAAATGGTGTTGACAACCTTCTTTATAAATTTAGTCTCTGACCTGTAACAGCAGAAAGCAAGCTAATGAGTTCAGCTAGTCAAGTTTCGGAGTTGTTTGATAAAATTTACTGAGATGTAATGAACCACTAATATGCTTAAAATTGATTATGTTCAAAAAGAATTTTATTTCAGGTCATAATTTGAACTGCAAATTTTTTTATGTATAAACCAAAACATTATATTAATATATATGTAAACGTCCACCTCTAAAAACTTGGTATAAACCTCTCGTTAAAGAGAGGAACCCAGAGCAAAACAAAAATCAACTAACCTACAACTTGATAGACCTAATTTATAGCTTGTTACCCAGCCCACCCTCCTAATTTGTGATTGATTGATCCAAAGTAAGCAATATCAAAAGATAATATGATAAAAAATGAAAAGAGAGGGTGATACATATAGAGGTCACCCCAAATATAGCACTTTATATGTTAAGGTCACACAAATGCCCTTATCCTTAAGATGCATTTTTCTAATATGAAAATCGATTCACGTGGTTATATGCCTGAAATATGAACTATTCTAATATGAAAATCGATTCATAAGGTTATGTGCCTTGAACACATTTTTTACCTGTTCGACCCAAAAAATTATATTATAAGAAAATAGAAGCATACCCAACAAGAGACATGCCGATCACACTGACAACCTCCGTTAGGGCTGCCTTCCACCTGTTGACGTTGTCATATGTCCACTGTTCGGAGGGATTGGCTGCAATCATGAAAGTTCCTCTGTGTTTACCAACATCTGAAGGATCCACATGATAAAAAAGCGGTAAAACGAAATGATTGCAATCCCTCCTCTGGTCAAGGATCAACGAGAGCTCGTCAAGGCACCATGTAGAAGTTGCAAAGTTTTCAGACAATACAATTATTGAAGCATCAGATGCTTTGACTGCTCTCTCGATTTCTTGCTTTAGTTCTTCACCTCTTCTGGCATCATCACCATCTCTAAAAGTATGAATTCCTGCTCGAGTTAATGCATCATAGAGATGATCGGTAAACGAATGACGAGTATCTTCGCCTCTAAAGCTTAGAAATACGTCATAACTGCTACCATCGACCCTAGGAAGAGCCATGTTACTAGAGGAAGCCATTTGAAATTAGATACACAAAGACCTGTGAGATGTAATATTAAGAACTCAAAAGTCAACTAATAAAGCCGAAAACATAAATGTGTCGTAATCATCAATACTAAATTTTCAAGTTTCTATACGGGGTGAAGTTAAATGTACTAATCTCGTTAGTTAATTATTCACGTGACACAATTTTCAATACAATATTACAATTTTCAAAATGATATTTTTCTTATTAAACAAGTATATTTAGTAGCTCCATTTATATGGGGTATGACAAACCACTGCCGGCTATCATTTATCAAACACATACTATGATGATGATTATTAATTTGTTTAATCTACTTTTATTTAATCTACTTTTATTTAATCAAAATTTGGTGAGCTAAAATAATTGGTACATATAAAAACAATTTTTTCAAAATGTCTTTCTAATAAAAAAAAGTTAGTGTGGAGAAAATTCTTAGCTGATGGGAAATATGTCACAACGGTAACACAAATGTGGAATTAAATTTTGTTAGACAATACTCTCCCGAACCCAAATGCAACCCCAAATTAGCAGCCAAATCAACAAAATAAAGATAATCAAGTACACACAAAAGAGTAATAACATCACCCAAAAACTTCCCTCTGTTCCAGTTCCAGTTGCTGTAACTCGAGTTTGAGACCACCCGAGACAAAATGTTGGCCCAGTGCGCTGAAGCTTCTGTCCAAACATGAGGATGATCCGATGGTTCAATCTCTGGGGATCGACATTTTTGTGGCATACTGTACACAAAACTGGGAATGTGTATCTCTCACTCTTTTTCTTTTCTCTATTTTAAAAGTAGTTGCACTCTCTCTAATCTAAAATGCCGTAAAACACAACACTAAAAATATTTTGTATTGGGCCTAATTTGTTGGGCCTGTTAAGTCTTCCTCATATTTAGAAACCCGTTTGAAATACCAAACAAATCTCCCCCTTTCCGATTTGAGGAAGAGTTTGTCATCCCGGTGATCGAGCAACATACCTTGAGCTTCTCCCTTGCCAAAGCCTTTGTCAAAATATCGGAACCATTATCATCGGAATGAACTTTATCAAGTTCAAAAGAAGCATCTTCAAGACAATCTCTAATCCAATGATACCACATATCAATATGTTTTGTTTGCTTGTGAGACATAGAGTTCTTAGCAAGGTGAATCTCACTCTGATTATCACAAAGAACCATATAGGGCTCTTGCTTGAAACCAAGCTCTTGTAGAAATCTCTTTAACCACAATATTCTTTGCACGCTTCTATTGGTGCCATATACTCAACCTTGGTTGTAAACAAGGCAACACACTTTTGCAATCTTGATTGCCATGAAACCACTTCCCCTACAAAGGTCATCAAGTATCCGGACGTGGATTTCATACAATCCTTATTTCTAGCCATATTAGAATCTATATACCCAACAAGCACCGACTTACCATCTCCAAATTTAATATCCAATTTTGAGGTACCTCATAGATATCTAAAATTCCATTTAACTGCTTCCCAATGCTTCGTACCCGGATTTGATAGAAACCGACTAACAACACCAACTGCATGGGCAAGGTCAAACCTTGTACATACCATAACATACATCAAGCTTACAATTGTTGAGGCATATAGAACTCTATCCATCTCTTCAACATCCTTCTCCGAAGAAAGGCAATCTCTATTTGTTAGCTTAAAGTTGGTAGTGAGAGGGGAACTAGTCACTTTAGCTTTATCCATGTTGAATCTGCGAGGCACCTTCTCAATGTACTGATCTTTTGACATATGTAATATCTTGGCACCTCTATCTTTAGAAATCCGAAACCAAGGATCTGTTTTTGTTGGGAAAAAAATAATCAAACATAAATTATAAATCTGAAGAGTCAAAATCTTGAATTTGCATATTTAACTAATTGTTATTCTTAGTATGTGTAATGTGTCTGTGTGATGTACATACTGAAATGATCACAAACTCACAACTCTACAAAGTGAAGATAACAAACAAAGAGTTTGACAGACTGAAGATTATAAAGAGTGAAGTATACAGACTGAAGTCATACAGATTAAAGAATGTTTAACAGAGTCAAACATACATAGTCAAGAAAGTTGTAGATTCAGAAATAAATGTGCAGCTAATAAAATAAGATTTGAATTCAAGATTGATCAATTAGGATCATTTGAATTAGTATTTGATTTAGTCTTCCACAATTTAAGCTATAGAATTTACTAACAATCAACACCTAACTTGTATAAATAGGTGATCGATTTTTCATAGAAATTGTCAAAAAATTTGTACAAAGACTTAGAAACTCTATGTGAATTACTATAGGCTATTTATGGGATTGATTAATTCAATTTAGCTAAGTACAATTGAATTATTAAATACTTGTAATCATTTTGGATTATTGAATAAACCATATTCATTATATTCATTCACTATTGTTAAAATTGTTCTAGTTTTCACCAAGAACAATATAAGTGTTGGTGCATCTTGTGTGACAACATCGTCTAGTTTGTAATTAGTCATTTTGTTATTCATTGTAATCGTTAACTTTTGTCTTATATGCATGTTCGTACGAATTTAGGAAGTATGTACGAACTTAGACACTATATATGCATATGTATGTAGGTTTTGTGAAACAAGTTGAACTCAGTCTATAGTCCTTAGTGCAAGTTCGCAGAAAGGAGAATAGAGAGAGTTCTTAGCCTGGCAGGGGTAGAAGACTGGTTGTAAAAAGGATGAGTTGAGAAAGGAACAGAGACAGAGACAATGATCCCAGTGACCAAATGATGGTGAGCTGTCTAACTCTTCAATTGGAAGACTTGGACACTTGAACAGGTGAAGGGGAGTCTAGTCAACAAAGGAGTCTGAGTAAATCTAACAGAGACATATACCATTGAACTGCCGAGTACAATAGTGATGAGTCTAAGTTAGAAGTAGGAGAAACGACGATAGACCTAGAGGAGTTAAGATCTGAAAAAGATGAAATTCCTAAAGGTGAATCAGAAGCTGGCCTACAAGAGTTGTTGAGGGTGTATGACATGATCTGATGAAGCTTCATGAAACTACAGATATAGTTGGCGACATGAAGGTTGAAGATGTCAGAGGGTAGTGAAGATTTTGTTGAAGAAGGATTGTATGCAGGAAGTCAAAATAGCTAAACAGAATCAAGATCGAAGACAACTCGGATGACAACATCTCGGGTGAAACTAGATCTATTGTCAAGGGGGAGTTTGTTGGTGCATCTTGTGTGACAACAACATCTAGTTTGTAATTAGTCATTTTGTTTTTTATTGTAATCGTTAACTTTTGTCTTATATGCATGTTCGTACGAACTTAGGAAGTAGGTACGAACTTAGGAGATCATAGTTCGTATGGGGTTCGAAGTGGGCTAAGTTTGTAGGGCCCAATCCATACGAACTTGGACACTATATGCATGGCCGGATTTGGGCCTGTGCAAAGTGAGCGATTGCACAGGGCCTAAAATCCATAGAGAGCCTATTTCATATACCCAATAATCTCTTATATATATTAATTGATATTTAATTTCAGTCCAAATTAATTAATAATTGGCCCAACTTCTCTGCCCATACTATAGCCGCCTTAAATTTAATATTTATAGTTCCCATGCTGAATGTTCTCGTGACAGGACCAATTGTTTTAATATTTTTAAATCCCTTTCATAATTCATATATATATATATATTTATTATATAAATATAAATATATAAATATAGATAAATAAAATAAGAAAATATGAAGTTTTAGTTTTACTTTGAGTTGCGGCGTCAGGCACTAGGTGACAAGAATTTGCTATCCCAGTTTTTACACATCGATAAAAAGTCTATGTCCGAATTGCGTTAGGGAGGTATTTACTTTTCTAACTTTTGAGTTTTATTTTTTCAATTATATTACTTTACATTATTTATTAATATAATTATTTATTCAATTCTAAATTATGTATTCGTGCATCAAACACCTTTAGTAGAATTGAATTGAGATTCCAATTCCATCGAATTTGGTTAAATTCTACGAACTAAACACAATCTTATGAATTAGAACCTCACAATTTATAATATAAATCAGTTTGAGATAATAATTTGGGATACTATCATACTAATTATATGATGTAGTTACGGTTTAGTATATTCAGTTATGACATAATAATTTTAAATAACACCATTATGATTCTTACATTCTATTATAAATGTCTTTAATATATTAAGCATTTAATTATAAAATTTTTGTTATTGTTTGAACATTTTTAGAAACTATGTCTCCAAAAAAAATCTGTTGAAGAACTCATTAAGTGTCAAAGTGAGACTATAGATAAGTTTGTTCAAAAGCAGCCAAAAGTTCCTTCTTATAATGAAAACCTTGATGATGATGATAATAGTGGACATGATAATGAGGATGACGTTAATCTTAATGATGATGGTCTTGATGATGCTAATATTGAGAATATGGGTGTTGAAGATGTTGATGTTCACGACGACGGTGTTAATATTAACAAAGATGAAATTGATGATATTAATATTGAGGATGCGAATGTTGATGACGATCATGTTGATGGTGTAAATGTTGATGTTCCTCATGTTGATATATTTGATCCACTATCATGGCAGAACCTTAGTTCAGATATGATTAATGTATTAGTAGCTAATGGTCCTAAAAAAGATACCACTATTTAGAAGGGTCCCAAAGATAAACTTCATAGAAGGTTTACGGCAACTTCGTACACTAGAATCCAACCAAATAACGAAAAACGTGATAGAGAATGGCAGGTATATTCAAAAGAGCTTGACAAGGTTTTTTGTTTTTGCTGTAAGATATTTTGAAAAAGGATCGTGAAAGGTCAGTTAGTGAATGAGGGTTTCGCAGATTGGTCACATCTAAGCATAAGACTCAAAGAGCATGAAGCTAGCTTAGAACATCTCTCAAATATAGCTACTTGGTTCGACATGCGTCAAAGACTACAAAACAATGATGTAATTAATAAAGTGGTTCAAGAACAATTTGAAAAGAAGAGAGATCAGTGGATAAATGTTCTCCTAAGAATTATTTCGGCTGTCAAATTTCTAGCTAAACATAATTTAGCATTTCGCGGTACAAATGAGAAATTATATCGAAATAGCAATGGTAACGTCTTGGGTTTGATTGACATGTTGGAAGAATTTGATCCAGTTATCAAAGAGCATGTGCGGCGTATTACAAGTGATGAAACTCATGTTCATTATCTTGGTCATTCCATCGAAAATGAGTTAATACTTTTACTTTCCCATGATATCAAATCACAAATCATCAAGAAAATAAAAGAAGCAAAGTATTACTCTGTGATACTTGATTGTACCCTTGATGCAAGTCACCAAGAACAAATGTCTTTAATATTAAGGTATGTCAATTTCTCCTCTCAAATTGTTAGTGTTGAGGAATCCTTTTTAATAAATTTTTGAATGTAGATGATACCACTGGCCAGGGACTTTTTGATATTACACACGAAGAACTAAAATCTCTTAATCTTGACATCAATGATATGTGTGGTCAGGGTTATGATAATGGGGCAAATATGAAAGGTCAAAATAAGGGAGTTCAAAGGAAATTTTTAGAAATAAATCGTAGAGCATTTTATACTCCGCGTGGTTGTGATAGTCTTAATCATGCATTATGTGATATGACTAACACTTGTGGCAAAGCTAGAGAGTTTTTTGGAGTTATACAACGAATTTACACAATATTTGCCAATTCTATTAAAAGATGAAAATTTTTGAAAGACATGTTACGGGGTTGACTCTTAAATTGTTGTCTACAACTCGTTGGGAAAGTCGTGTTGATAGTGTTAAAGCTATTAGATTTCAGATTAAGGACATAAGAAAAGCCTTGTTTCAAGTTGCAAAAAGTGATAAAGATGCTAGAATCCAAAGTGAAGCTAGATCTCTTCCAAAATATGAGCTTGGGGAATATGAGTTTTTAGTTGCAATAGTCATTTGGTTTGAGATTTTATTCACGGTAAATTTGGTGAGTAAAAAATTACAAACCAAGGATTGCTATTGAAGAAGTGAATGGATTGATTTCTTATTTTGAGTCGTATAGAGACACTGGATTGTCCAAATCGATAGATGTTGCTAAAGAAATTGCCATTGAGTTGGATATTGATCCAGTGTTCCCTCAAAAGTGTGAAGTTCATAGAAAAAGACAATTTGATGAGAACTCTAGTGATCATGATGCTTCATTTTCTGCCGAGGAGTCATTTAAAGTTAATTATTTCTTATACATTGTTGATTAGGCACTTGCTTCTCTTAGAGAAAGATTTGAACAATACAAAGCATACCAGAAAAATTTTGGTTTCTTGTTTACTTCTGATAAGTTGAAGTACCTTGATGACAAGGATCTTAAATTGTGTTGTTGTCATCTTGAATCCGCACTCAAGAATAATGGACAATCAGACATTGATGCAAATGAACTTTATTTGGAATTAAAGTTTCTTAACAATTTGTTGCCATATGAAAATATGAGAGATGCCGATGTTTTGAATTTTCTTAAGCAAGTCGATTGTTTTCCTAATGTAATAATTGCATATAGAGTATTGTTGACTATTCCAGTAACCGTGGCGTCTGCAAAGAGAAGTTTTTCAAAATTGAAGTTGTTGAAGTCATATTTGCGGTCCACAATGTCCCAAGAGAGACTTAATGGATTAGCATTAATAGCTATTGAGAGCAATCTATTGGAGAATGTGGATTACAAAGAGTTGATTGATGACTTTGCTTCTAAGAATGCTAGAAGAATTGCAATATTTAAGTAATAAATTACCAATATATGTAAGTATTGAGATAGAAACACTTTGTTATCATATATATGGTTTTTTATAATTACAAAATTTATCGTAATTTTAAAAAGTTGTTTTCAGTTATACATTAGATTTTATGTTCAAGGGCCTATTTATATTAATTGAATAGGGCCTATAAAATTAATGGGACGGCCCTGTATATATGCATATGTTCGTATGTTTTGTGAAACAAATGTAGAAACGAGTTGAACTCAGTCTATAGTCCTTATGGCAAGTTCGCATAAAGGAGAATAGAGAGAGTTCCTAGCTTAGGTTGAATGTAACCGAGGTTATGTTCAATGAAGCTTAATTTGTGATCTTTACATATTCATGTTAACTTGGTTATTATCGTGTGTTTAATTGAGGATTCCGCACTCAATTATACTTGTTACCTCGTGGATCCAGATCACAGGGACCTACAATAAGTTTGATTGTTGATTAACTAATTATTACAAATTAATCTATTAATTTAATATGTTAATCAAGTTCTGGGGTCGATAAGACCTAATAGTTTTACTGACCCCAAGTCTTTCATAGCAAAAGACTTGCTCAATTCTCGCTTCAACTGTGCAATTCTTTCAGTATGTTTGCCAAAAATCAACATATCATCAACATATAACAAAAATATGATGAAATTAGCATCACCAAATCTCTGAAAGAAAACACAGTGATCTGAAGTCATCTTTCAGTAGCCTTCCTGCCCCATAACCGACTCAAATTTCTTATACCATATTATTGGCGCTTGCTTCAACCCATATAGACTTTTCTAAAGTTTACACACATAATATTCCTTACCCTTAACTTGAAAACCTTCAGGTTGCTCCATATAGATTTTATTATCCAAATCACCATAATATAATTGATCTTAAAAATAATAATTTCATCATTTATATGTACCATAATATAATTAGATTTTAAGAAGCAAAGTGAAACTAAGATGGAAGTTAGTTATTTAATATATAAGAGGTTGTAGTTCTTATTAACTTATGAAGTTAATTTCTTCAATATAAATGAAGCTAAAAACGTACAAAATTTTTGTGCTCCATACCATGTATCTCACCATCCAATTATCAATCCTTATTGCCGGAAGTTTCTTATATTTGAATTAAGGGTTAATAGACAAATTGTGTATCAAACTTTACTCAAATGTTCACTTTCATGAACCATCTTCATTCCGATTCAATTACAGAACAACCTTCTTAATGTTTACTAACATGATCGGTCAGTTCATGTAAATGAATAAACTTCATTAACATAGTTTATCTTGATGAATGAATTTCATAAGATGGATTATCTTGTTGAATAATTTTAGAAGTTTGTTCATCCAATCAAATCGAAATGAAGATGGTTCATGAAAGTGAACATTTGAGTAAAGTTTGATATCAAATATGTTTAACCCTTGAATTAAATATCTCATAGCCTTATATGTTAGGTATCTTCACATTGAACATGATAATACTAAGTTGTTTAAAGTATTATTATTTTTTATTATATTGTTAATTTGCCCCGTGACATTAGAATTATTGTTTTGACTTAGTAACTTAGTGACTCATATATACTAACATGATAGTATACTTGGGTTAAACCAGTTTACCATTTTAAAATATATTTTTTTCTTGTAAATAATTATCAAATAAAAATGAGACTTACGTCAACTAAAACACATCAAATCTATATTTTTGTTGTCATGTCGAGTTAACTGATTAACTAAAAGATAACACATTGATCATCGGGTGTTTTGAAAGTTTATTTAAGTAAAGCGTATGCAATTTACAAAACATACAATTTGAAAATTATAGACAAAATACAGTGAGTTATAGTTTTTGTTTTTGGATGGTAGAATAAAACATCCAAAATATTAAGCTAAAATAATTTTTATGGTTATTTATATAACTTTTCAAATAAACATTATTCATTTGATAGTAACTCCTCCTCGTTTACTTCCCGGTAAATGTAGGAGTTTCTAATACATATTTCATAATTTAATTTTTTGTACTTATATAAAGAAAATGAAAGAAACACCGCTTACAGTTGATACGGATAATATTTATGAGACGAATTTTACAATTTGTTATTTAGCTCGATTCAACCTTTTTATATGATGAAAGTGCTTGAATATTACTTTTTCTTTTATCTTGTTCTTGACATTGCCATGCTTTTTGGGTGATTTTTAGAGAAGAAAATAAGTATATATGCTGACATACTTTTTGGGTTTTCTGGTTGGTTTGAGATTGGACGGAGTTAGGTTTCTGGAAGAAATGGTTTTTTGACGGTTATGGTGAAAAGAGAAAGTAGCTTTGAAGAGTTTTAAGAAACGAGACGTTGGGTGCGTTTGCCAACATGTTAAGCTGTTCTTTTCTTTCACAAGATCACGGTAGAAGTGTTATTTGATTCAAAAAAGTAAAGAAATTTGTTGAAAAGTAAGCTAGTGCAACAGTATTACATGTAACAGACTTTCTTGAACTAAGACACTTACCCCAATTTACATCGAATGAGCTACTAAATCAAAAATACCATTGCCTTTGCAGATTTGAGCACCTAATCATGGTGAACTTTTAAGATATCTCAAAACTCTAAATGCAAGTTAAACATGAGACTGTAAAAAAGTGTGAATGAACTGGCTCAAACACTGAAAAAAAAGATATATTTGGCCTTGTCAAAGTCAAATATGTAAGTTTTCCAACTAACTTTTAATATTTAGAAATGGTTAGGTAGTAACTTATCACTACGAGATTCACAAGTAGATATTACTACATTTTCTTCCAAAGGAATATGTATTGATTTACTTCCCAACTATCCAAACAGTACTTTCTTAGTGAAAGACAGACTCTATTTTCAGTTCTTATAACTTCAATTCTTAAAAAATATTTTAACTCACTCACGTCAGCTTTTGTCAAAACTAACTAACAACTGACTAACCACTGTCATCAGTGACGGTCAATTTTGTTTCCATTATTTAATTTACATATTTAAAACACAATAATTAAAAAAAAACACACTTCATTAAAATAAAAACATTACATTAATTAAAAAAAATAATACATTTCCTAAAGAAAAAACATTACATTTATGGAAAAAAAATACGATTAATGTTGACGGAAATTTGGTGGGAGTTACACAACGTGTTTGATTAGAGCATTGCGAAGTTGATGATGCATCATTCGATCCCGTAATTCCTTGTCCATACGTAGTTAACTTGCAACCCTTTCTTGCCACGAACATCGGGGTAAATTTGTTGGGTTTGTTAAATAATCTTCTTCAAGTTGACACATATTTCGGTCGTTGTCCTCGGTTATCATGTTGTGTAAAATCACACAACAATACATGATTCTTTTATTTTGTTGATGTTATAAGGTCTTGCCGGTTTTTGATGATTTGCCAACGGCCTTGAAGCACATCGAATGTTCGTTGCACATCTTTTCTTGCGGATTCTTGATATCTCTTTAAACGTATTTCTTGTTGCGTTAGTGGTAACTTAAACTACTTTACAAGAGTGGCACATTTCGGATATATCCTGTCGGCAAGATAATAGCCTTTGGTGAATTGATGCCCGCCAATGGTGAAATTTACTTGAGGAGCTCTATCTTGTAGTAAATCGGAGAATAAATCTGATTCATGTCATTGCTTGAACCCACAGGACCAAAGAAGGCGTGCCAAATACATATATTGTAAGAGGTTACCGCTTCGAGCATGATAGTCGGACAACCCTGATCACCTCGGATAAATTGACCTTGTCATGCCACTGGGCAATTTTTCCAAGGCCAATGCATACAATTGATGCTCTCGAGCATACTTGGAAAACCATGCAACTCGACATGACGTTGATGTAAAAGTTGCACATCTTGGAGTGTTGGTTTTCTTAAGTGCTCGGTCGAATATAGATGAAAAATACATTTACAAAAGTTATCCATACACAAGTATGATGTTTGTTGACCCATATGTAAGTATTCATCAAAGGCATCGGCGGCATAACCGTATGCTAATTGGTGTACGACAGAAGTGCACTTTTGGTAAACGTTAAAACCAAGTGCATCGGTCGTGTCTCGACTTTGATGAAAATATGCAAAATATGAAGGTAGCGGAAGTTGGGAGTACAATAGTATACCTTGACATATACGAATAAGTAAAGGTCGGCTCAATCGATAACGTCGTCGAAAGTAATCCGCCAGGAATGTTGGGTGCTCGGCAATTAGTCTAAAAATAAACGTTCGTCCGCCGCGTCACGATTTCTAGGTAAATCTAGCCTTGGTGCTCTTGGCGGATGGAATGAGCTTTCTCCATCTTCATCCGAATCGGAGTCTATCGCATTTTTTAAAACCGTATGCATTGTGGCGGAGGTATAAAAAATACTCGTAAGTTCTTGCAATTCTTCAATATCGGAATCGAAATTTTGCCATAATGTGTAGTTGTTTGGGTGTGAATTATAGTTGTCTGGAGTGGATATATATAAGAGAAATTGTGTGTAGTTTTTGTGGATAAAATGGGTGTCTAATTGTATGAATTATAGAGTGAAGTAGTTGTTTTTGCTGTGAATTATAGTTGTTTTGAGTAGGTATATATATAGGAGTAATTGTGTATGAATTAGTGGCTAAAATAAATGAATATATAGATATATATATATATTAAATAAATAGACTAGCGGTTGGACTATAATTCATTTTTTTTTTGTAACGGTTAGAAAAGAAATATATATATATATATATATTAAACAAGTCGGAACTCCGTCTGTAAACCGATGGAAGAAACCGACGGACCGACCCGACGGCTCCGTGCCATCGGTGTCAGTTCAGTCAGTTTCAACCGACACCGGAACCGACTAACGAATGGGACTGCTCTAACTTTAACTCCTCTGAATTTATTTATTGTATCTTTTTCTTTCATTTCAACTCCAGGCGATTCTTCCATAAGATTATCAGCATCCGCGTGTGGTTGTGGGTCATTAAAGACATCTTCCATAACATTATTCCCTTCTTGTTGTGATTGGTGATCATCAACATTTGTTCGCATGATCACGAATTGTTCTTTTTAGACCCATGACTTAACCTAAAATCATATTAGTAAATAGTAAACACAACTATAACTTACTTGACCAAAAATAAGATTAAAACTAAAATAAAAACAATACAAAGATAAAGTTTAAAATAAATAATAGTACAACACCAAAGACCAATACCATAGAAATTAATAATTAATAACAACAATTCTCATTAAGAAAAATACAATTTTAAATAAAGAATAATCTACTCATAATTAAAGTTATTTTATGTTAAATAATGTACGGGAAGGATCTATAGGGAAGCTTCAAAATTTGGTGAAGGATGGAAGCAACTCTTAGCCCTTGAATTTTTTTATTAAAAAACGTTTTTAACATTCATTGGTGATGAATGTTAAATTTTGAAATTTTTTGTAATTTTTAAAATTCATTTATGATGAAATCAATGGTTGAGATTTGCTTCCCTCCTTCCCTAATTTTTTTTCTTCCCTCTTGATCCCCACCCAAATAGTGTAAATACAATAAATGTTTGATGGAATTGAAATTGTTAAGGAAGGAAAAAATGAAAAAACTTACGAACGCAAAGCAACCGGTAGTTTATATACCTTAGAGAGCCGTACGATTAATTATTTCATAAAGCATAAGAAAATAGTATGTAAAACTAAAACTAAGTTTACACAATTGACTAGCAGACTAGGTGTTCTTAGTTAAAATTATTTGAGTTTGGGCTACTAAATTAAATGTAGATTGCAGTTGGACCAGATAGATAATTAACAATTAAACTTACATGAATTATGCCATTGAGAGTAGTTGGATCAAAATAATTAAACATTTGTCACTATTTCTCCATTACATTCGAGTCCATTGGGGGAGACTGAGCACCACCCCCTCATTATCTATGTTGCTGATATAGCTAACGTTATACCTATTTATTACTTGAGAAAATAAAAGTACTTGATTGGGTTGCGTACATATAGAACCCGTAAATTTATTAGTGATTATCTACAAACATAAATACACACTTTTGTAAAGGTGCAATGTAGTCACCGTTAAACAATAAAACTTTATATGAAAAATCAAATTAGGAGGGTATTGTTTTAAAATTGACATTTGAATTTATGCAGTTTGTAAACTAAAATATTTTGGGCAATTAATTTGAGCTCGAAAACGACCAAATTGCGCCCATTAATACTGAAATAGCATGAACCCAATAACTATCGGACAACTTGGCAGTTAGGACGTAGGCACAGCCCGAAGTATCCAGTTCATTATAAATTGGGCCTTATGGCCTAGCCCACTTTTGCAAAGCATCTTAGCTCCGTTCCTAGATTTGATTAAATATAAAGTTTATAAAACGAATGAGTAGCTTAATTTGCATTCTAGTGAATATAAATATTATTAAGAAAGAAAACTATTCATGCTCACAACTACGACTACTAATATACAAATTTACTTACGAATATATGTCCATTTGTCCCATCCTCATATTTCAGATTCATTACTACCAAATCTTGTATCAACTAATTATAATAAAAACCAAACGAACGGCATAACAAGTTGGCCTTACATGACTACATTTCTTTCAGTTTGTTGTTTAAAAAGTTAACATAAAACGTCAGTAACGTGGTAGTTTACATACGCAACGAACCTAAATTGTTCATCAGGCCTAGTTGTTTATGTCGACATATTGATGTAATGTTTCGAGATTGTTGAAATGTGTACTTATTAATAGCCTGTTATTTGCAAATTGATATGCTCATATGCCATATTATTTTATATGACTTTATATCAAACATCTACCTTACTTTTAGGAGAGATACAAGTGACTCTATGTTTATCGAAAGAGAAATTTCTAAATGGAGGTTCCTATATTATTAGATGGACACTCTCTGTATGTATATGTGTACATGTCAGTTTCATCATCTCTATATATGTATATGTATTTTTCACTTTACCTCTAAAGCGTGTTCGAATAGTAAGGCATTTACCAAAAAAGTTTATTGTATAATTTTATACCCTGCCCAACCTAATATTTAACTATTATGTTGTTTCTTTTGTCCCTTTTTCTAGAAAACAAAAACCAACCTAATATAACAAAATGAATGTATTATTTTATACCAATTATTACTATAAACCATTTTTTGCGAATTATAAACTCATTGACATGAATAAACTATACCTCGAATACATGTGCATAATTTCCATGCATAAAGGGAAAAAAGGACGAGTTTCCTTAACCATCTATATGTCAACTATACTTGTTTTGATTATTTTACGTGATATATTACTTTAAAAAACAATTGGTACATATAAAGTCACTTTTCAAATAATTGTACATAGTCATTTTATTCATATAAGTGACATTAAATGTGAATTATCCATTGAGCAAAAAAAATATAATAAGGAAATGTAAGTATCATATTCAACAAATTTATTTACTGTTGAATGTGTATATCTTTTCAATTATATAAATAATAATTCATCTGAGTTGTACAAACACGTATCAGAAAACCAATTCTTCAACAGCTTGTACCGTTTATTACTTATTATTTTAATCATATTAATTACAATATTCTATGCCAAACGAACAATTAGACTCTTATAAAGGATAAATGGTCAAAATGAAACAATTAATCCATTTACAAGTATTGATTAATTTTGTTTTTTTAAAATGAATTATTAATTTAAAATCACAGATTAAAGGATATATATTCAATTTATGTACATCAATCGCTTCAAGCTACAATTAAATATTTGAAAATTGACATTTAACCTAATATTATCAGTTTGTTATTCATTAAAAATGGTATTCAGTCTTATATTATCATTCATAATTGGTAACATATACCTTTTAACGTGCATTTTAAATTTAGTGATTACTTTTAAATAGAAAAGTTATTCGATTCTCAAAATGCAAAAAAAAAAAAAAAAAAAAAAAAAAAAAAAAAAAAAAAAGGAAGAAGGAAGAAAAATTAATAATCATTTTTCAGCAATTTTTCCCTTTTATAAATATCAATTTAGATTTAGATTGATTTTTAATAATCAACCATTAAAGAAAACTATAAAACTTTAAAGAAGAAGGCAAGCAATAGGGGGTGAGTTAATTGGCTGTCAAAGGTCGTGTAGGGAATATCTTCCCTCTTTTTATCAACAAAGGCACATGAACACGTGGCTTCTCTTCTTATTTCCCCACACTATCCTATTCCCATTCATAATAATAATAATAATAATAATAATAATAATAATTATTATTATTATTATTATTATTATTATTATTATTATTATTATTATTATGTATATAAAAACGTTAATTTAAATAGAAAATACATCAATATTTAAACACATTTTTAAAACTTGAAACTCCTTCCCGTTTATTAAAAAAAATAGAAATAAAAAAGTATACAAGTTCTATCAAAATTAATTACTTTTATTAATACCAAATACAAGGATTACACTACTTAACAAATAGTTTGACTTGGTTTAAGGGAAGATGTATGAAACATAATTGTATCATGTGAAATATTTGGTGTCATCACATAAAACATGCTGGATAATCATTCATTACTAATTTTAAAACGTCAAGTCTTATAATAAATTGTCTGTTTGAACGTCTTCTAATCAATTCCACTTTATAATATATTTACTAACATTTATATATAAAAACTATAGTTGAGACGTTGAACACATCGTATCATATACAACCACGACACCGTTTTGATCTATATTCATCGTTATCAGGTTTTTGTATACATTTAAATTGAATATAATAATCATAAACTTTAATAGTCTGACTATTCTTTTGTAAAAGCAACATGTACTAAAACTCAAAGTTAAGTTGTGATTATGTAATCCCGTGCATGTGAAATTAGTTGTCTTGCCATAAAATATGTTTTTGTCATGATATGATTTTGGATGTGATTTGCATCGTAATTTCTTCTTTTATTTCGGCAGGTTTAAATGATCACGATATTGATACTAGTTTCGGGTATACATAAATGACTGTGGCTTAACTAATTATTAGAGGTACTTAAAACATTGTTATGATTTAAGTATGAGTTTTTATATGTACACATTATAAAGCCTTATAAATGACAAATCTTAGAGGTTGTCGTTACTAATTTCCTTAATACTATAATTAAGAAAAGAGAACACTTGTATAATTGTTGGTCCTAGGTATTCGAAATAAGATGTTGTTTAAGTTTTAAATGATATAAAGTTTTGTGAGACTTTTTTCTTCATAAGTTTATGTCTCTCGGTAGATTAGTCTTGAGCGTATGCTTATTGTTGCCTTTTATATATTATACTTAGAACGGAACGTGTGAACTAGTGAAAATTCGAGATTATCAACGCTTTGTTATTTCGGTCTTCTTAAAATTCTAATCTTGCGACAATCAAGTGCAATATTATAATATAGTAGCAGTTATTGTAACGTAAAGATTAGATGTAGTAGTTTCTTAACAGTACAAAGAACATAATCACAATAGAGGAAAGGATGTGAAAATAACTTGGACTTTGTGGTTACAAAACTTATTTTATTTTTTTAAAACTGTTTTTTTTCTAGCATGTTGCTAGTTTTTTAAGGATATTTCAGCCATTCTAAACAAATTACAAAAAACATAACGTAAATGACTTTTATGATACGAAACTACATATTAGTTACGAATTTTATTAAATGAATAAACCCTAAGAAACAATATGGTCAAAAAATGGTGCATATATTTATACAATATGGTAGTAACTTTTTTAATATTCATTTTTTAACTAATTTATAGATTACTTTACAAAAGTTAAACACTTGGCGTTAGTCGGTGTGTAAAATGCTCTCTTATTAAAAAATGGGTGAACCAATGATTAACGTAATTAACGCATGTAACCCCACAATTTAAGGTGGTTATTTTATTTGTGATCTAATACACTAGGGGGAATAAAAAGGAACCATGTTTGATTTTCAGCTTACAGAAATTTTGTGAAAGGGTAATGCCCATTTTGAAATTTGGTTAAAATATGTATTGTTATACCAAAATGAATATCAGGGGACATACTAACATTAACAAACTCTTTTTACATATTAAGGTGCATGTTACACTCAACTACTATTATTTACATAATTTAGCGGAAGAATATAATAATCAAAACTTCGACATCGAAGTTGTCTATACCGTATAATGACTAATATGTTACCAATCTCATTTAACTTTGTTGTTGGGGCCGGCGTGATAACTTTGTTGTCTCGAGCAACCAATCAATTTCTTAAGAACACATATCATATAATTGTAAGCCAAAAAATTAGTGAGAAACAACGATTTCATTGGAAGCATAGAGCGACATTAATGAACAAGAATAAGTAAAACCGATATGATGATAAGCGTTGTGATCATAAATATCTTTTCAAGATACAACATTATGAACCATCAAGGGTTGATGTGGTGGATCAACACTGAGATACAAATTGAGCAGATTGTATGTTCAATGTACAAACCTTGGCTATTGTATAAAGTTATAGAGAACAAAAGACAACTCTTGTGTGATAGTGATCATGTCAAGTTCACTTTGAGAGCTTTTTACGTGATTTGAGTTTGCATGACGGTAGACTCAGACTTTTTGAATTATTGAATCAAACGTCGAACATCACAATTAATTAAAAGAAAAGGCAACTATATTATGTTATTTCGGTTAGTTAAAGTTCCTTAATGGATAAAGCATAGGAATGAGAACGAAGCAGAGAACATAGGAGATCTCATTTTCCATTACTATCTCCATCCCCATTCTCGTTGTTTTTGACCAAATCATCATGTCTAGAAAACATAATTACCAAATCATTATCTCTGTCGAAATATTTCCCTAACCAATATTTCTTTTTATCTCTAATTTTATATTAACAAAAAAAATCAAACGAAAAACATAACATTGAAACGGTGATAACCCTATCAACAGAGTATTCCTCTTGTCCAAGATGATTATTGTAGTTAACTTCTTAAACATTTGGTTTTGATATGAAAGGTTGATTGTGATAAATAGGTTTTGTACCAAATATAATGAATTATGTTTGGTTGCTGTTATTGATTTTTGGTGATTTAAACGATCACTTATATGTTTAATTAAAAGTTTGTATGTTGGTTTCTCTGGATTATTACTTGTACGTGGATTAAAAAAGAGAGGCGAGGGTGGTGTGGCTAAAAGAAATAAAATACGTGTAATTATAGCTAAAAAGGAGAAAGATATTGTAGGGACAACTTTTGAGAGAGATATTGGTTTGATTATTATGATTTCTAAATGATTGGTCAAATTCTCCCCGTTGTCGCTATCCATACCCATCACTGCTCCCGGCCCATCCTCGTGGGGAATGAGTTTATGTTCCCATGCCCGAGTTTACATTCCAATCCCTTCGTCTCCGACGGGGATCGGGAATCTTGAGATACTCGAAGATTTTTTTCACTATTAAATAACATGGAATGTTTCAAAAAACTAATTGAAATTATAATCCAATCAATAAAATCAACTATTAAGGATTTGTTGTATATTTTATGTACACTAGTCATGTGTCTGTGCATGAGCAAATAATTAATTTGATATTTACAAATTTTATTGTTTATACTATATTATTAAAAATTTAATTTAAGGATATGTAAAGTTTAAAACTTAAGAGTTGCAATTTATAAATTAGTGGTTTATTTGGAAAGTAATTAATAATTTAAAAGGGTGATTTAAACATTGATCATTGTTGAGTCTAATTTTAAGAAAAGAGATGAAGATGATTTATATATAGGTAAGATAAGATAAGATAAGATAAATGGATTAATGGACAACGTTTAGGTTATGCTAAATGCATATCTAGTTAAGTTGCAACATTTCGAACCAACTCAAATTGCGAGAGTAAAGAGGATTGGGGTCCTAGCGGCAGAGCCCTTAAACAACAATAAAAAATAACTAAGTCTTTTGTAGTTTAATGCACTAACTATTCAGTTTGGACTTTTACTAAGTGTTTGTATGGGTAAAACTGAACGGTTGAACTCAATCTGATTCGTTGAATAAACGCCTTCACCACACTTGAAATACGTGAAAATGATTTTTGAATATAATTAAATGTTGTTAACCGTCAAAAGAAACGTTGAGCACTCTATCATATGGTCAGACTCATTTTTGGTACTTCAAAACATTCTGCAATTTGATTTGGGTGGGCTTGTTTCAATGCTTATTGCTTATAAGCATATAAGTTAAAATTTTGTTGCTTATTTTCACCATTTGATATTCGATCCCATCTAAAATAAACAAATAACCTCAAGTAATAAGCACCGCCAAACATTAAAATTTGAGTTTATCCTATTTAAACAATCAACTATAATAAGCTTGCAAAATAAACCCACCCAAACAACTCCATATATATATATATATATACATACTAGTATAACACATGTGCAATACTGCGGTCCATATGATGATAGTAGGTGGTGAGGATGATGGTAATGTGGAATGATTAGAGATTGAAAATATATGTATGTTTTGAAGGTTTATTGTATATTTTTTGTGTTTATATATTTGCATATATGGTTATAGAGTGGAATTTGATTCACATATAGTAATAATTATAGATATCAATAATAAGTATAATTGTTAAAATAATTAAAATATTAGTAATAATGTATGAGCAATATAGACATTTCTTATAATTTAAATTGAAAATTAAGATAATATTAGAAATGCTTTATATATAGTTAAGATAAGATATATATAATAGTACATGAAAACTAAGGGAGATAGTTATACAAACATTTTGTTTCCTTCTTCAATATATTAAATTATTAAGATCTACTTTCACATATTATTAGTTCTAAACAAATTGTGTATGTAAATTTTATATATCAAATGATAGAAAGCATAAATTTAAATCAAAGTTTCCTTTCTAATAGTATTTTAGTTTGGTACGGTCAATTACACGGATGCTATTCTTTCTTATAAAACACAAATACTATTTAATTATTAAGAGTTAATTGTACGGGAGCTTTTTATGGTTTACATACAGTAACACACAAAGTCTGTATACTTAAAGTTTTGTACTCACAGTCTAAAAATAGATAATTTGTTATATAGACGGTCCATCCCTCGTGAAGTTTAATATTTCAACTATTAAATACATTAATTTGACCATTTTAGCCCCTCATAAATGACCATTCTTCTAATCATCTTTCACCATTAGCACATATATAACGAAGAGTAAATACAATCACCACCATCACCATCACGTCCTATAATCCCTGCCAAGACAACGAAACCTACAAAAAAGTTAGCCGGATATGATTAGTTTGAGATACTCGAAATTAAAATCACCGGAATCTTAAATTTTAAAGACCGTCTACATCTTGACTTTTAAAGATCACAACCGCCATAATCTTTTGAACGGGATGGTGGAGGTATTTAGGACTTTGGGATTTTTTGTGAAAAAACTAGAATTTTAATTCGTGAAAGAGATGAAGTGAGGGTAAGGTTGAGGGAAGATATGAAGTTAACAAAATAAAAAAGGATATTTCATTTATTTTAATGGAATAAAAAAATGCTAAACTTAATGAGAAATATATCTTCTATTCAACAAATTTTTTATTTTTAAGTGATTGATGCAAGATGTAAAGTACATACGATTAACTCAATTAAAAACTTTTACTTTTTAAAAGGAACAAATCTATTTATGTATTGTGAAATCAAAGAGTTATCTATTTTATAAAGCATGTCGTTGGTAATGTGGGTTAAAAGCGTTATTGAGAACCCCATGTTCTAGATAAATCTTTTGATACAACTTTTATTACCTGGTTCTTAAAACATTAATGAAGGATACTATGAATAGGACAAAATAGATGATCGAAAATTCAAGACTGCTCTTTTAAAAAATAATCATATCATACGTATAGTAGTAGACTATTAATAATTAATCTGACACATTTTAAACAGATTCATTAGATTAGGTAATGTTTGTACGTTAAAAATATCCCATGAGACTAACAGCTTGACAATTTTTATTCATTGAAACACAAAACATGGTACGGTAGCATATTCCTTAGCAACATACTTTATAATTAGCTTTATCCTAAATTTTACCAAGTTTCATTGGACAGCCTGTAATTAGAGAGTTCTTATACTTCACTTTAGCTAATTTCCTAATTTCATATATTATATATTAGTAATTAGTAATATTATCGATAAATAACAAACTACAGTACTACACCTATCATTTTGTGAAGCACGACAAAATTTTCAAGTGAGAGAAATTTATCGTTTCATTGTGAGACTGTTGTTAACGGATGCTTCTTCCACTTTTACTTCGTCCGTCTTTTCCTTCTTTTATTGGTATCAAATTTTCTTTATTCGTCTTTCTTACTAACTTTTTCCATTTTCTTATTTATGAGGAAGTTCTCATATGGATTAAATGTGAATCAATTTACTTCAAAAATTCTATCATATATTTACATGTACTCAACTATGAAATTTGTATTGTATATATAAAACAAATACAAACCGAGTGAAAAGATTTCGTAAAGGAAAATTGACGTGACTAATTTACTCATTGCTCAAGTAGAGTCCGTACGTGATGATAACAATTAATCTAAATAATACTCGTAACAAGCCAGTGACATGAATTTCTTTCTTAAACCACCCAAAGAAAATAGGCAATGAATGATGTAATAACGGATTTTACAAAAGAGCAAAAAAGGTAGACACAAGGATACAAATCGTGGGGAGATAATTAAGTAAAAGGTTAATTTACTTAACGTACAGCTAACAACCGCTAGAGGTCAATAAATTGGGGCTCAGTTGTATGATTCAATGTTTTAAAAATCGATTAGAAATTGAACCGGTTAGGTGTTCAGTTTCGATCTAATTGGTTCGATCGATTAAGTGGGTCAGTTTAACTGGATAATAATTATATATTTGAATATTATTAATTTAAGACTAGTGAGAAAAATACAAATAAACATAATAAAGTTTATGAAAATTTTAATGTAGTCTTTTCAAGTAAGTTTGACAATTTTAATTTTATTTTACTAAAAAGATAATATTCAACATTATAATAAATCAAATTTATAATAATTATGAAAAATTAGATGAAAACTATTTTTTTATCCGGTTTACCGGCTCAACTAGGTTCAACAGAAAAACTACCTGATTCACAACTGTTTAAAATTTATAGTAAATCGTTTTAAAATGAACCGAGAACTCTTGAATTTTCGGTTAAACCGGTTTTTAAAATGTTGGGGTTGAATAAAACAAGGCACGTGACTAGCGGGGCACTTTACACGTGAGAACTCTATCTCTCTCTCTCTCAATCTGAGGCCTAAGACATGAGATAGAGTCGGTTAGGTGTGACGTTAAAGTGGTTAGTTAAGTCCGTACTTTCCTACACTTTTTCTTAATTTTTTTAGTGATCCAATTCTTATACAATTTAGCTTAGTAAATGAGGAGAAGCATCTAACTAGTTATTGTATATATTTCACTAGACAAACAGTTTTAATCAATCAACAAATTTATAACATATGAACTAATTTAAACAATGCATTTATTTCAAATGAGATTAACTTTAGCTTAATATTTGATTAATTGCAGTGATACAAAATTTAAACAACATTTGGACATAAAACTGATTTGAATTTAAAGCAATCTTGTCAAAAATACTCAAACACACAAAGAAAGAAGACCAAACAGGTCTTATCATTCACACAAAATTCATTCTCACTCATTTTTTTTCCGATTAGAGCTAAAAATCGTTAAGCAAATACAACGAAAACTAACTACAAAATCATTCGAACACTCAACGATACTACGAATTTAATCATCAACATGATCAAGATCAGATACATGAAGATAGATATAAACCCTAATATGATAGAATAGAATGAACTTCGAAGGGAACGGATTCGTGTTGATCAATTAACAAGAAATAAAATCTCAAATTAATGCATTGTATATTTTGCGAATTAAGATATACATGTCTAAAATACATGTATACATCTACGTTTAATTCGTACATAATGTGATACGTATTTTTCATTTTTTTTCTTTTTCGCATGTCTCATCAATGGTTTTGATATGTGCTTCAATCGTATGGTTAGATTTAGCTTTAGGATCACTTTCTAGGATTTATGAGACATGCGAAAAAGAACATTACAGAAGTACGATTGAAGCTCTTGTATGGTTAGATTTTTTCATATTTTTCATAATAAACATTACAGAAGTACAGCCCTTGTACTTTAGCCAACGTGTCAGTTCAGCCCTCTAGCGTTTGCATCCTTGTCTCAGGTTACCAAATTAACCTTAAGAATTAAGTTAAACTGTTAATAAGACTAAACACGTTACAATCAATATATCAAACAGCATTGTCTATATATTTGTATATTAACAGATCTTATAATGTCTGAAAATAAAAATATTGGTCTAAAGTACTTTTGTACGAAAATGCTTTATTTGGTCACGTTCAAGTATTCAACCATATACATGAATTTAATAACTCATATCACCCCAACTGACATTTCAAAAAATATTAGTGGCATTTTAGGTCATTTAAGAGATTATACATCTCAAGAGTACTCAAGCATATAATTTTATTTTGATAAGTTATTCGTATGAAAACGATTTAATAGGTTACCTAAAAATTTGTATATCGTTCCATATTTATCAAATTCGACTAAAAACTCATCGAGAAAATATAAAAGGATAAAAATACCCATGTATTTCTTAATTAACATTATTTATATTATTTTAGTTTCACTTAAATACAAGAGTATTTGAGTCCTTTTACTTTACCGATGAATTTTTAGTTGGATTGACTAACAAAATCATTTTCAAATATAAGTAACCTACAAAAGTAAAATAATATATTTGATTGGACTCCGAATATATAATCCTTTTAATTTAGTTTACATATATAAACCAGGTTAGGCTAACTTGTTTCAAATCAATTATTGAACCAAGTAGTGCAACCAATCCAATTAATGTGTTACATTTGATTTAATAGGGAGTATTCACTTGTACCATTTAATTCAACAACTTTTATTATTGTAGTCCTACCCTAACATTATAAGTGTAGAAAAAGGCTATGACTTAAAGTATTTTGTACCTAAATATATTATTTATTTAATTCCATTTCAAATGCTTTTCATTGTCAAATATGTTGGACATATAATATAGTATATAATACGACTAAAAGAAAAGAAAAAAAAAGGACATGGATTTCAGTCGTTAATAATTGGATAAAGTCAATCTGTACCCAACTTTTTTAGTAAAAATTGAATAGACAGTTAATTGTTGGATAAAGTCATTCGTCAACCAAGTCAAATTAATATATGGTAATAGAAACCATTTCTATATTTGATAAACTCTCAAGGTTGTGTTGGTGACTGTTAATGTAGTTGAAATTTACATTGAATGCAAATAATGGATCTAATATGAAGTTTGAGAAGTGGTGAGTGCAAATCTCGAATAGATTTATATGTATTTAGCTTCAAAAATGGTAGAAGTCGGAATTTATATTGAGATTTTATATAAAAAGCCACGAATAGATGTAATATCATTTGGTTACGACTTTTCACGAACTAATATAAAACTTTGGGTAACCAGGTTGGATAACTTGTATTCATATAGAAGTCACAAACACTTAAGGATTACTCTGGATGAAATCTTGATCATATCTAGGTTCATATCTAGGTCAGATAAGCATACCACTTGGTCTCAAGTCTCAACGACATTTAAAAGTACGATGTATGTGATTGGTCTCTTATTTGGAGTGCCTAAAATCATGGTGATATTTTCAGTTATTGAATTCTGTCTTCGTGTAACTTCATATTAGTATTTGACTTAATTTTTTAAAGTTTTTTATTGCTTATATTATATCAGTTATAAGAGTTATGTATTCCAATATAAATAGAGGTGTTAGGCCTATATAACTTTAGGGTAGAAGAGAATAAATTTTAAAAGAAAACTTGTGATGGTATTCAATATTGTTGAGAGTTGAGCATCTCCATTCTTGTAATAGTAAAGTTTAGTGGAATTTTTGTTGTGAATTAACCTTGAAGAGGTAAACCACCTATATCATTATGTTTTCGTTTTTTGTTTCGTTTATTTATTGGCTATATTAGTTGTGTGATTTTTTGTTGAGGTAATTGATTCCAAGTGGTATCAGAGCAAGGTTCAAAGTTTCTAGACAGATTCTACACTTTAGTGAGTTATTATTTGGAGCAATTGTTTTGTTGGTTTTTATTGCTCTAAGGTTGTTTTCTTGTGAAAAGATGGAAAGCGATACATTAAAGTTTTCAATCCTCATATTCGATGGGAAGATGACAATTGAAGATGTGTTGGTTCAACAAGGTATTGATGAAGCTTTACTTGAGACATGACTTGAAGCGATAAAAGAAGATGTTTAGATGATGATGCAGAAGAAGGCTTCAAGTATAATTAGGTTGGCACTTGCTCCGGAGATCAAATATAGTTTTTTAAAGTAGAACACGCCGAAAGGTATATGGGATAAGATCGGGAGTTTTATGCATCCAAGTTATTGACAAATCGACTATATATGAAGATGGATTTGTATTTTCTAAAACTCAAAGACGGAGGTAACCTTCATGGTCATATTAATTTTTTTAATCAGTTGGTGTGTCAGTTGTCTAACATGGATGATGTTATGAAGGATGTAGAACAAGCCTAATTGTTGATGTCATCATCACCTAGGTCATACAAATTGTTTGTGCACACTGTATTGATAGGGATGACCACTTTGACACTTGAAGATGTACTTACAGCATTGCGGGATAATGAGAGAATGATAGTTTCTCGAGTAGGGAGAAAGTACTAATCATAGAAGATCGTGGTAGAGGAAGAAGTGTCAATCGTGGTAGTTCAGTAGAGCGTTCAAAGTCTCAAGTGAGAGTAGATCGAGACATTAGTGATATAGATTGTTACTATTGCGAGGAGAAAGGTCAGATGTGGTTTTGATGTCCTCAATTTTGTACAGATTTGAGAAGCTTAGGAGAATCGAAGGGAAATAAGAATGGCGACAATGAAACAAATGTCGTGACAAATGCTGATGATGAGTTTACATTGGCAGAAACTTCAAGCGACGGAATATTGAGAGAAGAAAAACCAAAGTGGGTGTAAGACTTTGCGGCTTCGGCACACATTTGCAATGACCGAGCTATGTTTGAGACATTAAAATGGGAAGGGACAATTAGGTGAGATCAAAGTTGGTAACAAGGAGAAGATGAAGGTTGAAGGTGTCGGGCGTATTCGCTTCAAACTTCATGATGGTAGTGCTAGAAATGCTTTGAATGTGAGTAAGTTACGGGTGCGATAACAAATATAGTTTCACTTGGAGCTTTGACGTCTCATGGGTACCGTTATGTTGGAAGAAGAGATACTTGCAAGGTTTACAAAGGAGATATATTGGTTTTGTGAGGGAGGAAAAATTGAAAGAACTTGTGTTGTTTGGATGGGAGATCTTTGTAAGGGAGGAGTTATTGCCAAAGCAATAAAAAGAAGAAGACCGAGAAGAGAGTGCATTTATTGAGTAAAGACAGGGTTTTAGGGAATTTTAATCAAGAGAGGATTAATTAGTATTTGACTCAATTTCTTAAAATCTTTTGTTGCCTATTTTATAGGAGTTATTAGCATCGATACACAAAGTTTTGTTATAAATAGTGACATGATTTATATTATGTTTGTTATACGCTGATGGATTATTCATGATGATGAGTCAATATGATGGTGGTTTTCTCGTATGCAGAGTTAGTGATTCGGGATACGGAGTGAAGACTGAAAATTATGAAAATGATAAAATTGTTATTTGATGGAAATCACATAAGTTAAATATAGCAATGTCGAGTCGCACTCTTAAAAGTTTCTAAATATAAAACATCAAGATATTTTATATATTAATAACATAATACTCGTGCAATGCGACGGCCCATTTGGTGATGGTCGGTGGCGGTGATGATGGTAATTGTTGATTGATGAGAGATTTAAAGTATATTTATGTTTTGAAGGTTTATTGTATGTTTTTTGTGTTTATATATTTATATATGTGGTAATAGGGTGAAATTTGATTTATATATAGTAATAATGATAGATATTAATAGGAAATATAATTATCTGACATGATTAAAATGTTAGTAGTTATGTAAGGGCAATATAGTCATTTCTTGTGATTGAATTGAAAATTAAGCCAATATTGAAAATACTTTACACATAGTTAAGATATATACATAACTAGAGATGTTAGAGTTACATAATTTTAGGGAGGAGAGAAAAACTTTTGAGAGAAAACTTGTGAGGGTATTCATTATTGCTGAGAGTTGAGCGTCTTCATATTCGTAATCGTAAAGTTTAGTGGAGTTTTTGTTGTGTATCAATCTTGAGGAGGTGAACCACCTAAATCGTTGTATATTTGTTTTTCCATTTCATTTATTTATTGGTTATATTAGTTGTTTGATTTCTTAAAGTAATTAATCTCAACAAAACTCTACACATTATAGGGTTGAGAAACTTCAATATAAAAACGTTCTTACACGATTCAAAATATATATTCAAATAAGTCATATACTATATTTATTATCATTTACCGTATATATACATCATATTTTCAACATGTTTTATGGTAATCTCTTTCAAAAATCAGGAGTATCAATTAACAAAACATTCACGTTCCCCTCTCTCTCTCTCCTTTCTTTTTTTTTTTTTTTTTTTTTTTTTTTTTTTTTTTTATCAATATACAGCCCTATGTCAAAACTTTATAGATTATTTCATTAAGTAATTCAACATATGTGATAAATAATGTTAGAATTACTTCACAATCTATCTAACTAATAATTAAAAGGGGTTTCAAATTGCATTTTCAAAACACGTATATGCGTGTTGAAAATACATAAATATGGGTTGAAAAAACATGTATCAACACATTTTTTTTAAATCACATTTTTCTCTTACAAAAAAACAGATAATGCTAAACATTTTTTTCTTATTATTTGCATTTTACAAAGACAATAATTATACGATCTCTTAATAACGTAATCCCGAACACCTCTTATTATACATATTTAATCTAGTAATACTAATTCCAATTAAAAATACCATTTTCCCAAAGTGAGTATAATAACCTAACCATGGTTAACAAAACTAACTAAACCATGAGTGAGTCAAATTTATGAGTTATTTCAGAAAGAATGGATTCGCGCTGAAGTTGTTCTGTTTTCAACAATCTTCCTATTTAAACACTCCTTTATTCAACCCCTTTCATTTGTTCTATTGATCCTTCATCATTCTCTCTCTCTATATACTTTGCACATCACATTGTGCAACAAATTCAAGTCACAATGACAGTCTCTTCGAGACTTTTCGTCCTCTCATTATTTCTTATTTATATCCTTTTCGTTTCCGTTAATGCTGCATCAAGGTAACTCAATTGATACAATATAGAATCAATTAACCGTGTGTTATATTCGTAACGAATTATGGTTCGTGAGACATTTCACATTTGAAATGTGAATCATTGTTTGCGGTTAACTGTATGCAAATGTGGATTTTTGATTAATTCAAGTGTTTGTGTTTTTAGTGTGGAAGATAAAAATGAGCTGCAGAGTTTGATAGATAACTCTACATTGGCTAACAGGTTAGTTGGGATGACTGTTAGTACTTGTATTCTGTTTTGTCACTTTAGATCTTTAGAATTGATGATGAAATAGATTGAGTTGATCATAACCGTTCATTTCTGATCACAAAATATATGTCTTGGTTAGATCCAACTGCTTTTATGATCATGAACTACTTTCACTGTTTTTATTATTCGGGTTAAATATGTCATGCAAATGAGAATATGGTCTTCTAAATTCAAGGTTGTCTTTGAGTTTTTTTTACCTTGTACATAAAAATTATGATGTGACAAGGTGAAATTTATAAAGAATGGAGCTAAACTTTTTTATTTTTATTTATTTATTTATTTTTTTCTGATAGATTTTGAGGTCTTGTACAGTCGCACTTCGTATACACCTTCAAAACAGTCATGTTAGTAATCGTACGAATGTTATAGCGTAAAATTAGATCATATTATTATTTTGTTACACTTGAAAATTGAAATTTGAATTCAACTATTTTCAGGAGAAATGAAGAAATTGCTATTGAAAAGAATGATAATGCTGTTGATGATAATCCAGAAAGGATTGCTTCCATGGTAGACATGTGAGTCTATTCTCTTGATGTCCCTCACTTATTAGCAACACAAGTTCATGTATTGCAACTGACATAAAATATTTTAATATTATATTATATATTATTATTATTAAAAGAATATTAAAAAGAAAAGGATCACATGATATCTGAACATCAAAAAAAACGATACCATGATCTTGTTTCATGTTATGTTCTTGCTTGCATCACACCTTAAACAGTTTGTAAATAACTACCTTAACATTTCTTAATTTGTCAAATTTTAAAGACAAAATGAACAATTTATGTAAATATGACAATGGGATGAAACATTTAATGGGCTACCAATCTGCCATATTGAGATAAATAAAATTAATCATATCTTTTATTAAAAAATAATAGTTAGTAGCATAAATGTATCAATTAAATCATACCCAACCAATATGAATGTGTGTCACCAAAAGTGTTTGCACAAAATTGATTAGAAATTGCTAAAATTAGGCTTTATATGCACATTATGTGGTCCTTCATCTAAAGTTTATGTTTAGAAGACAATCTTTAGCTAGTACTTTATTTTCACTTTTACAAAGAAGTTACAAGTAATACGATACCGTTGTCACCTTTAATGTTAAGACTAATTACAAGTTTAGATCTTAATTATCGAATAATTTGTAAAAGGGTGAATTTCATATATGCCACTCTTAAATTTCAAAATATCATAACTGCCCAAGCATGTATAAAAATTATTATACTATATGCGCTAAAAACTTATGCAAATGCCATATATGATATTTGATGCTTTAAGAGTGGTATATATGAAATTTTACCGTTATAAAAGGCGAAACTAATAGATTCTTTAAACAAAGATCATTACATAAGCTGTAATTAGAGATATGAAGGTTCAAACAATATACATATAAGACAACTTATACATAAAGATTACTGACTGACAAAATGATTATTGGATTATAATAAAAATAACAAGTTTATTTAGCAAAGTACATAACATATGAAAATAATAAATATTCTCTTCACTTCCAAACCAACTAAAACACTTGGCCTCATTAGTTATATCTGCATTTTTTTAACTAAATAATCTTATCTTTATTATAAGAAAAGACAATAAATGAATGTGTTACTTTAAGATCTCCCCATGTTCTTATGTTGTTGCATATTTTTACCATTTTACTGGCATCTTTATGTGCCAGCGTGCCCACATGTCACATGCCCCTGCTGAGTGATCTAATTAAATAAAATTAATAAATCATTTAATTCAATATAAATAAATAGCATCTCTTGTGTTCTTTTCTTATTGGTCCAGGTTATAAATATTATAGTTAATCACATTGGCATGCTTTCAACTATAATTTTTATACCTCATTTAATCACTTTTTTACTATCTGTTGAATTTGACTGCATATGACCAAAAAAACCTGTGCCCAAATTTGGTTTAATTAACTTTCGGTCCTTATTTTAATCCTCTTGTTATTAGCATTGATTAAGTTACTATTCGTTTGCTTTCGTCACGTGATTAGGAACATTTGTTTTCATACTTGTCATTATTGTTCTTATGTGAAACTAAGTCGTTGAACAAGATTTTGGCAATAATAACTTTATCGAAGTAAATCGAGTCATTTTTCATCACAATTAGCGACAAATTTCATAACCTTATGCCATTTTCGTATCTGAGTAACAAGTTTTATTCTCAATCATGACAATGCAACGACATGTCTTCTTATCTGAATTGATTGATACAAAACAAACACTTACATGTTACATGTACATAGTATACATCATATCATGATATAGTTCTTTATCCCATACTATTGTTGACCAATAATTCAAAGAAATGGATAATTATTCTCTCACATGGTATCCACAAGGCCACAATCATCTAAACATGTTTAGATCTGCATGCATGCATGTATGGTACATTAAAATTGATTGCAAAATGCCATTCTATCACCACCTCATGGGTCGGTCCCACATAATTGGACCCTTTTGGGTCCAGTCTGTCTAAGAAGTCCGAAATATACTATGGATCTAGTTTTCACATCACTTACCGTATGTTTATTTTCTTCAATTCATATAAAGTTTCTCCTTAAATAAAAATTTTAAAATATTATTTTAATTAATTTATTTGAAATTAGCTTTTACTTAAATGATGTCTACTTAAAAAACTAATTTAATATCTAAGTACTAATATCGTAATTATAAATTTTTTACATTATATCTTTTTTTGTTTAACTACTAGAATAATAATAATAATAATACAACAACACTTTTGTGGAAATAAATATGTTATTATTATTATTATTGCTATGTTATGTTATAATTAGGTTTATAATTTAACCGACAGAAGCATGTCGATATTTAATGATATAAATGCTACACTTTCTCCACCGACGACACATGAGTCCATTATCATTATTATTATTTTAATAATATTAATATTCCCATCCTTCCTCATTTATTGTCACCTACAAAATCATGCTATTTTTACTTTGGGTATAATCCGTATTCATTTTTCCGTATACTTATTGCCTTTATTATATTTGACCCACTGTCTACATCTATACTTTTAACCCATGGATTTATAAGTCTTACCAAATAAAACAAAAACCCGTACATAATTCTTATGTCCCATCTCTGTAAATAAGGTGCATAAGCTTAATTATTCACTGCACATAACCACAAATAACCATTAAATGTATGTATGATATATACAGAGAGATAATTCAGAGAGAAGGGGTAATCTTGAGGGAAGAGGAAAGCAAATTTGAATTGTCCGTTAACATTTATTACGGTGAATGTTATGAATGTTAATGGACGGTCCAGATTTGCTTCCCCCTTCCTCCAAGATTACTCTTTCCTGTAGATCAGCCCGTATATATATATATATATTTGTTTTAAACATGATTATCTGGTTATTGCATTTTCGAATCGTATATAATAAATTTCTAATATTTCATATATAAATTGATTATGAGTATATATCACATGAACAAAAAAAATTGCTATACACATCTGAAAATATATGCTTAAAGTATGTCTCATGATATGATTGATCATAATATTATTGGTGGTCAGAAGAAAAAGGGTGAAAAACATGTGTCAAGTTATCTACGTATGGATCGGACATATTTTCAGGCATATGGTCTATTATTTGAAATCACAATTACAACATAAAAACAAATATTCACAATTAATTATTAGATTTGTAAATTGTAACGCAAACATTTTGATACAAAATGCAGGACCATAAGAAATAGTACAGAAAGAAGGAAATTAGGATTTTTGTCATGTGGCACTGGGAACCCAATTGATGATTGTTGGAGGTGTGACCGAAACTGGCAACGCCACCGAAAGCGATTGGCAGACTGCGCTATTGGGTTTGGCCGTAATGCTATTGGTGGTCGTGACGGACGTTACTACGTCGTAACTGACCCGAACGATGATGACCCGGTCAACCCTAGGCCTGGAACTTTGAGACATGCTGCCATTCAAGACCAACCTTTATGGATTATTTTCAAAAGGGACATGGTTATTAAACTAAAACAAGAACTACTAATGAATAGTTTTAAAACAATCGATGCTCGTGGTGTCAATGTGCATATTGCGAATGGAGCATGCATTACGATTCAATATGTTACGAATGTGATTGTTCATGGTTTGCATATTCATGATTGTAAACCAACTGGGAATGCAATGGTTAGAAGCTCACCGTCTCATTATGGATGGAGAACAATGGCAGATGGTGATGCGATTTCTATTTTTGGTTCGAGTCATATTTGGGTTGATCATAATTCGCTATCTAATTGTGCTGATGGGCTTGTTGATGCTATTATGGGATCAACTGCTATTACTATTTCTAACAATTTCTTCACTCACCACAATGAGGTAGACTTTTAACTCCTAACTTTCAACTACAAAAATTTTGTACAATTATGACAAGTTTCAATTCTAATGTATTATGATCGATCAACAGGTTATGTTGTTGGGTCACAGCGATACTTATGACCGTGACAAGATTATGCAGGTGACCATTGCATACAACCATTTCGGTGAGGGTCTTGTTCAAAGAATGCCAAGGTATGTTAGGGTAATTACCTTATTGCTAATTAGCTAAATATTTATATTTCTTAGTGGTGGCTAAATAGGCAGGTTGGGTAATAGTCCATAATCTTTTGGAAATGGTCAAAATGGCTCGGGTAAAATTTAGTTGACACAAAACACTTTTAAGAGAAACAAAATATTTTTCAATAATTCGACGTTCAATTTCAATATAATGATTCAGAAGGTTGTGTGCACTACAATTACACTTCAGACTATTTTCGACCTATCTTGCCCATTTTCTTAATGCTAATGCATTTTCTTTATATTTTACCCGTTTGACCCATTAAAGATAATACAGAACCCAAATCTATTTACCCAGTCATTGTAAATTGGTCGAACTTGCCACCTCTAATCTATTTCCCTTATCCCAAAACAAAACTAAAACTTGATAAATATGTACTGAACGGTTTTATATATGCAGGTGTAGGCACGGGTACTTCCACGTTGTAAATAATGACTACACACACTGGGAAATGTATGCTATTGGTGGCAGTGCAGATCCTACTATTAACAGCCAAGGAAACAGATACCTTGCCCCTGTTAATCCTAATGCTAAAGAGGTAACTAACATAAAAACACAATCATTTCTAAGTTTTCACAAACAAACTGCGTCTTAACTTAATCCTAATTATCATTCAAAATAATTTCATACACAGGTGACTCATAGAGTGATAACACAAGGAAGATGGAGGCATTGGAACTGGAGATCAGAAGGAGACCTTATGTTAAACGGAGCATTCTTTACACCATCAGGAACTGGTACAGGAGCCAGTTATGCTCGTGCATTGAGTCTAAGTGCTAAACCATCATCAGTTGTGGCCTCACTTACTTCAGGATCTGGTGCACTTGTTTGTCGACGTGGCAGCCAGTGTTAAATAACAATAATAAAAAAGAGTAAATTAATCTCTCATCATTTTAATTTTTGAGAAATCCATTTTTCCAAAAAACATTCACTTTCATTTTTATTCTGTGTTTGAATGAAATACGTGAGAAGTGTATATTTTTCTGTATCTTGTTCACGCCTTATTGCCACATTGGAGCGGGTATCAAGTCATCAAAGAAAAAAGGCTTGTTATGGAGAATGGAAATTTGACCATTCTCTTGCTATGTAATTACTGTTTGGTGAAGTTCAGTTAAGATCAATCCAGTTTCTTCTTATATCTTGTAAATTTCTGTAGTTGTTTACATAAAATTCTCTTGATGAAACTAGCTAGAGAGAAAGTGTAACAGCATTTAAGCGTGTTTAGAAATTCTTGTTCTGTAATCTTATTATCACTTCAACAGGACTATTTTACCGGTTTGAAAAGAGCTCAAGTTATGTTGTAGCTGTTATTGGACTATGTACGTGTTTATTAACTTTGTAACAAGTGGATTATTATGGTTATATAAGAATTGATGAGAATTTTTATCGTTCAAAAGGACTTGTTGATCTTGTTAGACAAACTTTTGCATATAAGTGGTTGTGTTTATGTGTGTGATTATTGATCCAAATAGATATCATTTGGGATAACTGAGTACTTGCCAAACAGGTAAAGGTGCCAAAAGAATCTATGAGGCCTAGATATCGGTTCTTTTAGTAACCGACATTATGAGTCCATCGTTACATGGTTAAAACAATGTTAATTGATTGTTGCTCCATGGTTGTAACAGTAAGGTTCTACAATAGGTTTAGTCAAGGTGCACTTTAGTCCATTCAGAGTCCATATAAACAGATGAGGTTTTTTTCCGTTCAGGTCAAAGCCAGGAGGGCGAGTCTTTTTTGACTCGGATGTACCTGTCCTAACTAGGGTATCCATGACCGTTTCCGACTCTTTCACAGCCATCCAAAGATGTTTACCTATTGAGATTTGAGAGACCTCTTGTGGGGACATCAGAGTGACATAGTTCATATGCTTTTCAATATTTGACTATGAGAATGAGATGTATGTCCGTCAATTATGCCAATTGGACACGAGCTTATATTTCTTTTGTAGCTCAGCGAACGGGCAAAACTCAATTCAAAACGACAGTTGGAACTGGAACTGGAAAAAATGGGTCTGTGCTGGTCACTATGTTAAATTTGGTTATAAGTTTTATATACGTTCAAAGACTAGTTTTCAATTTGTATTTGGCTCAATAATATTTTAAAACTCGTTCTCAGCTCGGTCTGGCTAGGTTTGGGTTCTGAACTGGACCCGTCTTATTTATTTAGTCCCAGTTGGAGCCAAATTTGGACATATTGGTTTTTTATGGTTAACATATAATTATAATAATTAGTTATGATTAAAAGAACTCTATTTATCTGAATATAACTATTTTAACTTGAAAAATTCTTTTCTTTGTAATTCCAAAATGCTCATAAGTTTCTAACATAGATTTACCCCCAAAAGAAAGAAACTATATTGCCCCATCAGAAGTCACAACTTTATGCGGACAGATGAACACCTGATTAAAGATCACACTCTTGTAAATCTATCACGGGTCAACAAGTTTTTGACAACTTATAAAATTTGTTAACGAAAATTGTTGCCTCCAAAATATGAATGGATTCATGGATTTACAAAATTTACTTTTAAGCTAGTGAATGATAATTGAGTTTTGGTGATTGTAGTTATTTGTACTTTTCCATAATTCTTCTTGCTTCTTCAAGGGACTCCTCATCGGTTGAAGTGGTAGTGCTGCTGCTTGAGTCAGTGGTGCTTCTGCCTCCTTTAGGGCCTTCATCTTTGTTCAATGCGATAAACACAGAGTAAATTAGTCCCATTGTTGCCTGTTCCATAGATATTAAAACATTAGTTGCATTATTAATAGTAGCAAAAGACTTTTGTTATATTGTACAAGGATACTCGTAATGACTCTTCGTTATAGTGTACTCATTTGTTAAATGCAAAACAGAACTTATCGTAGGGTCTGGAGTGTAATCTATCTCAACCGGGTCAAAGGGGATGAAACTGTGAAACCAGTCACAGATTACTTTTAATGCATACAATTCCTAAAGCGCATTATTCAGTGACTTAGATTACTATTGTAAGGAAGTCATAAATGTTTTGGTAACTACAATTAATGTATTGATAATTTAATAAAAGGTGGCAACAGGACTATAAGTTTGACTTGCTTCAACCCGACCCTGTTATGGCCCGTTAATCAACCCGACCAACTGGCCCATCTTGCCACCTCTAATCATTGTGCATCTTAAAGATCAAGTAATCAAAGAAACTAAGTTTACCGAATCTATGGGTGGAAATATACCAGAACAAAGAAAACTGTAGATAAGAGTGACTTCAGTAGAAAGAGTGCAACGGTCGCCCCAATCACACCCACAGATATACGGGCAATTTGTCTTGGAATAGACTCCTAAAACACATTAACCAAAAAAGATGAGTAAAATTTTTTGGAAAATGGAAATTGAATAAGAAAACGAGTTTATTGCAATAGTTGAACATAAAAGGAGATAAAAGAAGTTACTGGCACTAAAGTAGCTCCTGCTTCAATTCCATCCTTTCCAACCTTATATGCTGTTTGAACCACTATATCAACACAACATATTGACATAAGCACAAAGCCGAGAGATCAAATGAAATACATACTACTCCATTTGTGTAAAAAAATTGAAACAGTGTACTCTATAGATGCTTAACAGGTCTAAAATGCCTTACGACCATGAAAAAACTGGAACAATATTCTTACGAAAAGTGATTAACATTGAATAAAACTTGTAGACAAATAGCCCAAAGACATAGGTACTACTGTAATAGATTCTCCACAGTTTCTCTTACTATGGTAATGATAGTTACACCTCATCCCTAGAAACGAACTTACGGTTTTAAATTATGTAAATATCGTAGTAACATACTTATTTCATGATGGTCCCTCTTATATAAATAAAGGTGAAACATAGCATGGAATATTTCTTTTGTATTGGTCTTGGTCAATGTTCCATAGTAGTTTCAATTGTCGCTTGTTTTACAGTTTCTCTTTGTGATTCAGTTTGAAGATTCTATCCAGACAAAAGTAGAACTCTAAGGGGGTAGCCCAGTGGTTGGAGGCTTGTATTTCTCCAGTAAAGATGCAGATTGTTCAATACAAACAGGCTACAACTTAGGGGCCAGCCCTCAGGCATGTAAGTCAGTTGGTTCTGAAGTGAAGGATTTCAAAAAAGGTCACATTTCTCAATATGGGTGGACACTCTACTTAGCGGGCCGTAGATTTAGTCTGAACACTGTCTTCCATATCTTGATTTTGGGGTGGGTGTGTTAACTGGTCAGTGATGCCGGTTATCAGCGTTCTGCCGAAAAATAGACAAAACCTAAGATAATTCATAACCCTATGCAAAGTTCAAATTATGGCACAAATTGGGTTTATAAGTTGGCAATAACAACTAGTATGTGAGTATCTAAATAGATAATTCAGAAACTACAAATAAGAAGTATCTGTAGCAGATGTGAGCAATATATTGAACTACTGAAGTCATTTAGTTATGAATTGCTGATTTGCTGATAAGTGTGATCATGTTGGAATCTTATTTTCTTTCCTCTAACACTATCACAGTTACATAGACATATACTTATACAGTTCAACACTACAAATTCATATAATTGCAGGTAATTTGATACTAAAATTAGGGTTTCGGTTTCGAACAGAGTAAATACAACACAAATATTAACAAGTATCAACTATTCTAAAAGATATCATAATTTGAAAAATTAGAAAAAATGAATGAATTTATTATAACGAAATTTGAAACTGAATTAATGAAATACCTTTAAAGAAATTAGATTGAGCAGCGTGAATTCGAGAGTTGAACTTTTTAGCATGAACAATTGGAATAATGGAACGCTTCTTTAAATTCAGAATCGATTCGCATGGTGATTGCGAGTTGAAAGCTAGGGTTTGAGACTTGTAACTGTACGATTTCGATGAATAACTATTTGGAGAATATAAACAATAAAGATTGACCATAGAAGCCATATTAAATTTGTGACAGTAGTCGCAGTAGTATGGGTGAGGTTCCGGTAAGGAAGTTAGTCAGTAGACAAGTAACACCTCTCCGCTTAGAGTATTATTTTGGAGAGAAAAAAAAGTAATAGGAAGGAAAATAAAAAGTAAGTGTGTTTCTTAGTTTTTCAGGAAAGAAAAGAAAAGAAAGGAATTGATTATTTTTGCCTAATTTTCCTTCCTATCTTTCTTTCCAAATTGAAAATATTTAAACTCCTTTATTTTCTTTCCTCTTCATTTCTCTCCCTTTCTTTCTTTACAAAACTTGGGAAGAAAGCCGCAATGAGAAGGTTGTGTCTCATCATTTTTCTCATTTCTTTCATTTATTCAGCTTCTTCTTTCTACTTTCCTCTATTGCTCATTTCTTTTTTCTCTCTTTTAACACATTTTGTGACAACCGTCAAAAATCTCAGGTCAATAACGCACTTAGATTCCTGGTCTATCTATTTACGTTTACAGCACTCAAAAATCCTAGTGAAAAGTCTACGTTATGACTCCTTAAGTACCAAAACCGTAAGTTACCGAGATCGCGTAACGTTCTAAGAGATTGCTTGGCGGACTTTAAGACCGTAAATAACATTGAATTAGGTTACAAAGTGCCAAAGAAAACAAATGAAATTTAATTTCATTCATCAACACAAAATATTTATCATATCGCAAAAACCGGAATTTAATCGTAAATTCCGTAACTTGGTTAACGCAACCGGAAACCGCACGATTAACCCGCGAATACCAACCGTAAACGAATCAAATATGTAATGATGTAAATTATAAACTTACCAAATAAGATTTTATAACTTGAAGTTTAACCATTATAACATCACAATTAAACCTTACATAATTCACAAACTTGCACAAATTAAATTATGTAACATTTAAGCTTTTATTTACACTTTATTTCTAAAAATTTTATAAAAAAAAATAAAGAAAACACACCCCACCTTTTAACCACTTCAATCTCCAACCACAATCTACTCTTTACATGCATGATCATTTGCACCATTTCCCCGACACACCCACTCACTTTATTCTCTCTTTTCTCTCAAGAAAAACATACACTAAACTCCAGAATTTCCAGCCCCCTTTTCATCTTTAAATCCCCATTTCAAAGGTGTTCTTACACTAATACAAGATCCTTAAGGTATAACCACTCATCTTAGCTTTCATTTCCTTCTTTTATCATGTTCATTTCATAGATTTCATGCCTTTTTCATGGCTTAAATCCTCATATAAGGTTTGATGGTTTGTAGGTTACACCTTATACACATTCATGTGTAAAAGAAGGGTAACCTATGATCAAACCAAGAATCAAACCGAAAAAGTCGACTTTTTGATATTATTGTATCTATTTTCATGTTCTTGCTAGTTTGAATGGATTAAATTGGTAAAATATGTTTATGTTTATGTAAAACACATGTTCATGCATAAAATACAAGGTCTCAATCATTGGATGAGGTCTAAAAATCGTTGGTAGTGAAAACACACCAAAAATATCACTTTTGTCTTCTATGTAATCTGTCCAGATTTTGACCCTACTTTGATCGACCATAACTCAATCAATAATGGTCCAAAAATCTTGATTTTTCTTCTGGAATTTAGCTTAATGTCTTACCTTTTAAAACCCCACTAGTCTCACTCAAATCCATTGAGTATTCGACCTCCAAATGTATCACACAAAACTTATGCGCAAACAGCAATCTTCCTGTGAGCATTTTTGTTGTGATACATGTTCATGGGACTTAAGATGTTCAATAAATCTAAAAAAAATGTTTTTAGGCTCCTAAAAA
The DNA here is from genome assembly GCA_963921325.1 of Logfia minima. Taxonomy (NCBI): domain Eukaryota; kingdom Viridiplantae; phylum Streptophyta; class Magnoliopsida; order Asterales; family Asteraceae; genus Logfia; species Logfia minima. Next base: position 5,063,725 of record OY992766.1, on the reverse strand, counting down.
GTGTATCTCAGTAGAATAAAAAGATAGTAATTTATCTTGTTGATCTGATATTTTTAGAAAATGCACGAACATCATGGATTGTTGTAATTTTGTAAATTGTAAATACTTGTGTTGTGATGATTCAAAAATGCATAAGTGTTAGGTAAAACGTGTTAAAAGTTTGGGGATTATTTTTTTCAGTAACTAGATCATGAAAAGAGTCTTGAAAATAAAAATTGGAATTTTAGGAAAAACATAAGTATTTTTCCCAAATTAATGCAAATAAGGCCCATAAAAGGTGAAATAATCATGAAAAATGCTTTTGGGCACCAAATAATTATGGTAAAATTCCAGTGTCATTTTCTGAAAATGACACTATCCTCAAAATTTCACACTCTTTGGTTGTGTTTTGATATGTTTTCCGAATAACGTCTCGTTAAAACGCATAATGTTAGGAACCAAAGTTCCAATGCTTAAAACGACTTGAAAATTTTACACAAACCTAAAAATTGGTAGAAACTGATTTGGTAAAAATTATAGAATTTTTCGTGAAAAATTACTATTTTTCCCATATTTATCCCACTTTTTAGACATAAAATGGTTATAAATAATCCATAAATCTAAAAATCCCCAAATTTTCACAGAAAATTTGTGAACTATATTTCATGTTTCATACCAAGTTTGGTATTTTTTAGATGTTGGATACATATATTTCCATTATTTTGTTCACAACTCGAACAATTACCGGTAACGTAAATTAAATAGAAATTCCAAACTTAACGGCACTTTGTAATTTAATTAACTAGCTAAGAAATCCTAACAAACCATATTAGTTGAGAAAATAATTAGAAACCTTGTGTTCTTAGGACTTGGATAGGAGTCAGACCCAGTCAACACGCGCATACATCCATCTGTACGCTCACGCTCGAATTGTGAGTTTCATAGCCCCTATTTTTAAACGCTTTGATATGTTTTGGGGTGAGAATACATGATTTTTCTTTTGTGGTTACAAGTACATATAAACTGTTACGTATTGCATAAGTTTCCACTATTCAAATTATATGGGCCTCTATCATGAATTGTTAGTTATGGACTTAAACGCGAATATTGTGAATAGATCTATTGGGTTGACACCCCCGTCCGGGTTGGTCGCGCCAACTCGAAAAATGGACGCATAATCATTTGACCCACTACGAGTGTTGTGAACAGAACACTTGCGAGACAACTAAATTGTTAAGGTTTCAATTCATGAGCTTATGGCAATAGTAATACACTTTGATATTGTGATAAGACAAAATAACTTGAAATCTCGTAACCATGGGTCTACTTTACAAATGCTTACACCTATGAACTCACCAACTTTATGTTGACGTATTTTAACATGTATTCTCAGGTAACTAAGGCGCTATGTAGTTGTGCCGTTGTGTCACACTTTTTGACGTAGGAGTTGCATTCACTTGGAAGGACATAGCATAAACTTTGTCAATTTGAATCAAGCTAGTTATTCGTTAAAGTTTGTAATGGTGTTGCTAAGACTATGTAATTTAACGGTGTTGTGTAGCGACTCTCTTAGAAGTCGTTCATTGTAATCTTTGTTCGTGATCCGCGCACGTCACGCCCCCACCAGAAATGAGGGTGTGACACATTTCACTTTCTTTTTTTTCTATATTTTATTTTATTTTTATAACTTCTAAAAAGAAACATTAAATCTTTCTAAAAACTTATTTAACACTTTAGAAAACTTTTTAAGTAAAAGTTACTATAATACTTCTATAAAAAAATTAAAACTTTTCAACATTTTTGTAAAGAGTTTTTTAACACTTCTATAAAAAATAAAACCTATTAACACTTTTTTGAAAATTTTATTTTCTACTTTTTAAAAACTCTTTTTTTATTTATATCTTTTTTACATTTGTAATGCACTAGATATAAAATTTTACGATGCAAGTGAATATTAACATCGAGATGCAATAAAACATAAACCTTGACGGTACAGGTGCTTTAGAACATCTCAAACATACAACACTAGCATTTTGGAAAACCTGAGAATTGCTACAAAATGAATCCTGAAAACACAAGATGACCATGATTTTATGACATAATTCTTCTAAAATTTGCAGAAACTCAAGGCCTTCTGCTAATCGACTGCAATAGTGCCTGACATCTTCCTTTATAAGTTACTAGTTTCAAATTCAAAGAAATATACACATTTTTAGTGCATGGATTGAGTTGACTTTCCACACAATAAACTCCGCCCATTCACCTGACAATGAAATGCATGAGGTTTTTCCTGAAAGCTTGAATGTGCGGTAAAACAAACAACATGTATCTGAGGACAATATTGCATTTTCAATCTTGCAATTGATACGAAGAATTTGTTGTTGAAGAAGCTCCATCACCTCCTGACATCTACATGTAAATTAAATATATCCGTTGATTATATACTTCTTATCCGCATTAAAAAGATGGAATGTATCTCAATTATCTATTGATGTAACTTTGGTAATTTGATAGATGATAGAAAATAATGTAATTTGATATTATAAATCCTAATTTATCATATACTTAATATCTTAATACAGTTCACTTTTTGAGCAATAATATCTTATACAGTTGAAGAACAAAATTGAAGTTTCCAGTAAATAAGAAAAAGAAAATCGGAGCTATTATTTTATGGTTATATAAGAGCTTTTAGAAAACTCGGTCTAGTTAAAAGTACGATAACTTACTTGCAATTGCAATGCCTTCTTAAGTTGTTCCACAACTTCTTTTGCTTTTGGTCGTTCTTCTCTATTCTCATTTAAGCAATGATAGGCAATCTTCTGAAATGTATTTAATGCTTGTGGCTTGATTTGTGCTTTTATTTCCTCAAACACCACCTCATCGTGTTTTCCTTTTTCAAAGCTCTGTTTGATGAAACTTGGTAGATACACACCTTCCTCTTTGTGGATCACAAACGTTGATCTTCCGCACAAGATCTCAAATAAAACAACACCAAATGAATATACATCGGATTCTATGGTTAAGAAACCTGATTTTAAGTAAAGTGGATCCATATAGCCCGGTGTGCCACACGCATGATCGATAACGTAGTCATTTTCCTGATATATTGCACTTATCAAGGAAAGTCCAAAATCAGCTAGTTTTGCATTCCAGACATCGTATAGTAGAATGTTAGCAGTTTTTATGTCCCTATGTATCACTATTGCTTGTGTTTTGACTCCTCTATGAAGGAAATCCAATGCGGTTGCAACATCAATGCATATGTTAAGTCGTTGCATCCATGTAAGACGACTATTGTTCAAGTACCTATCAAGACTTCCTCTTGATGCGTACTCATAAACAATGGTTTTTGCATCTTTTTCATCACAATAGCCTACAAGACTAACTATATTATCATGCTTATACTCAAAAAGAATTTGGAGCTCATTCCGAAATTGTTGATCCCCTTGACCACCCCTTGTATCCAATCGCTTTACAACAATCGTCTCGTCACTTTGTGGAAGTTTTCCTTTATAAACTTTCCCAAACCCTCCTCCGCCAACACAGTGTTTAACATGGAAGTTTTCTGTGGCTAATTGTAGGTCTTCAAGTGAAATCCTGAGGGCGTCTTTGTTGTATACCTGTCAACCAGAGACACCGAATAAAATACATGCATGCATTTATTACAAGAGCAAAATTTGAAAATCAGCGATTCCGAAAGTCTATATGTTTATAAATATAATATGCACTAATTAATACATGCACCGAATTGTTGTTTTGGATGTTCCCAAATAGAAACCACCATCTTTTGCGAAGTTTCCTAGTGTTTTATTTATATAAATAAATGAAAATAATTGACAACTATATGTATATAGTAGTAAAACTGGGGAGAACTTAATTCCAAATGGTTGAAATTTCAAGAACGTAAGGAAGAGGGCTTCATCAATGTAAAAACTTAAGGATACCATTAGTGTAAAAAATACCATAAGTGATAAAAAAAACATATGATTTTATTTTTTAAAACATTAACTTACTTGAAACGATAAGGCTTTCTTGAGCTCCTTGATAACAACTTTGATTGTTGGACATTCGTCCCGAGTTTCTACCAAACACGCAACAGCGATCTTCAAAAATGCATTCAAAGACTTTTCGTTGGGTCCTCTACTCAGGGTAAAACCACCACCGCTTTCTTCCTTAATTACAGGATCTATCATATCCTTTATGGTTCCCTCAAGGATGTGTCTTCGTGCGACGTATACCAGCCCATTTTCACTCTCCTTAACATAAATTGGGTCCTGAGCTACCCTTCCGCATAACATTTCAAACAAAAGTACTGCGAAACTATGTACATCCGATTCTGTTTCATATTCTAGATTCACATAATCATCACAAACCAAATATCAAATTCGGAGGAAGGAATATGGACGAAAAAAAAGTGGCAATTCGTGCCCCCAAATTCTCATCTAAAGCAATTATGCCACTTCTTACATTACGATGTACTATCATCTTTTGGTCTTCCATCCCGTAGTGTAGGTACTCCAATCCGTATGCAACATCAAGGCATATTTTCAAACGTTGTGCCCAAGTAAGAATAGGCTTTTCTTTAATGCCATACAAATATTCATAAAGGTATATATTAGTAGTATTCTCAAAAACGAGGATCATCTCGAAATCTTCATCACAAAATCCAAGTAGAGTGACTATGTTACGATGCCTACAAGTGGTAAGTATTTCAATTTCCTTAATGAGTAATTCTTCCAATTCCCGGTCATCTCTAACGATGAAGCGTTTTATCAGTACCATGGTCCGTCTCTTTGGGAGTTCACTTTTATTTTTCTCTTCTACAGAGGAAATATTTTGTTGATCAAAATGCTCAAGTTCTGCTAAGTATGTCATATGGTCTTTGTAAACCGAAAATTGGTATGCCTTAGAAAAGTCATCAGTGGCCAACATTATATCACTCAATCGAATTTTTAGGTGCTTCAACATATTTTCCTGCAACATTGTGATCAGGGGTAAGGAGTCTTACAACTTAGACTTTGCTAGAAGAAAAAAAACATAATTGGGTTAATCGATAGTAGAAAAAAGCATTGTGTATCATCTATTAGAATGAAAATAAAGACAACACCCAAAAATAAAAGTTAACTGAGTTAATCTAGTACGATAGAAAAAAGCATTGTAGGGATCCAAATTGAAAATGAAACTAAATTTATGTAAATGATCTAAATCGAGTTTATTGATTAAATTGATGAATTGAGATCGAACAATGTGTGTACAACAGAGAGATTATGAACTGTCAGTAACTACCAAAATACACACATACGGGTTTTGTATTCCAAAAGTCTTGTTTGTTTACATACAAACTTGGGCCTTTATATCCCAAATACTAAACATAAACTAAACTATAAAATCAATGTTTACAATCTAGAATTTTTATATCTAATAATCTCCCCATGATTGTAAACGTTGCTCTAATTATCTTTAATTCAGATATATAACTTTTAAGCTTAAACTCGAGAATCTTTTGTAAGCTGAGTACAACATTGAAGCACATTTTTCTTTTAAAAATCACAACTTAGCCTTGTCTTTGTTTTAATTCTCTAGAGCATTGTTGAAGACAAATTATTTTCTTGTGATTCAATGGAAACTTTTATTCTTAAAGGTGTTTGAATATTTTTTTTCTTTGAAGTTGAAGTTCACACTTTTAATAGCAACTTGAAATGATCTTGACTTTGAAAATATATTTTAAATGGTTGTTGCTGATGAATCCTTTGATAATGTGTAAAAAGTCACGTTTTTACGCATATTTTCTTATCCATATTGATTAAATAATTAACATTTTAATCCAAATAGTACATTCATTTGCTCTATTGTGCTAATTATGTAATCAAGAAGACGATGCTGCAAAATTCACCAAAATCGAGCAAAAACCAAATAAAATGGAGCAAAGTCAACACAAGGCGATTCGCTTGCTTTCTAATCATCTATTTCATAATTTTATGGAAATTATTTTTCGTCAACCCTAAGTTGAATATCATAAGATTACGATCGCATGGGTTCAAGATTCCCTAAAAACGGACAAGGAACAAAGAAGTTAGAGTGAAAACAAGCAACGAAGGAATTACGATCCTGCACACAAGATTATGATACCGTTGATACAGGCCAAACCAACCGTATAAGGCTCAGATGGAACAGTATACCGTTCAATCCGACCGTATACGGATAGATGTGAACCGTATACGGCTCAAACGATCCGTATACGGTCGCGCGACCTGTATCTCAATAAAGCTTGCATCTTGATACGGTTCGTGCAATACGGGTCGATTTTGTGAAGGTGAAATACGGTTCGGGGTCACCTCTATATATATCAAACTCCTCATTCAACATCAACACACCATTACACACCACTTTATCTATTTTCTTTCATTACTTCCAATTTCTCACTCTAGTTTATCTCTCTTGTTTAATTACTAATTAATAGATTAATTAGTAATTAACTAGAGGGTAATTAGGATTATATTAGTGATGTTAGAATAGCAAAGCTCAAGTTTGTATTCAAGAATGTTCGTTGTACGTTCAGACTCAAGAATCCAAGCTTTAGCTAATAATATTTCTGCTCAAATTTTCTAGGTGATATCTTCTCCTTGTACTTGCATTATGTTTATTATTATTCATGATTGTCTTGTATGTGAATTATTTATTGCCATGATCTGCGAGTAGTTTATTTTTGTGATTTGTCGGAATGTGATTAATTAGAAGTAGGGATGATGAATAGCATAACTTTGTTTTTTCTTAACCTTTATAATCTAAACCTGTGATACAAATGACCCTTTCCAGTTATCCACGTGGCTATGACCTTGGTATTAGAAATTGATCAAAGTCTAATTAGGGTAAGTAGTTATCTATGTAAATAATCATACATGATCAAGAAGCTAAGAGACCACCGTTTAGTACATAGTTAGTTCGTAAATATTAAAAGAACTATGGAATCACTGTGTATCACTTCGTGGATTATCCGACTTAAAGTATGATTGATGTAAGGAGTAATGTAAATACTAAAATTACATTATTACTTAATGAACTACATGGCTTGCATATGAAGCAATGCAAAACATTGTGAATAATCTAGGGATGTATAATTGTTCGAAAAGAAGAGGTTTAGCTTACGACATACCATAAGTTTATGGAGAAGCATCTAGGAAAGTAAATCAAGGCTTTATGTGGCTTATAATATTTACAACCCTAGGTCTTACTTAATAGTTCAGTTAAACCAAATAAATTATTCGTGATTTCTTAAAATAAACTTATATCGGTGTTAAGAAAGGCCGAATCAATCATTCTGGTTTGCTACTCTATTCATGACCCTAAATATGTCACTAGTTCTACATAAGAACGGTGTTGAAAGTCAAGCAAACTTATTCGGTTAGTGACATTCCATGTTAGAATCTAGACTAATTTGGTAGGGCTCTAGTTTTACACCAACTATTAGTTAACATAACATTTTGAGAATCATTATAAGTTCATCATCCCGAAAACCCTAATTGTTGCTACTCTGACAAATCACATTCTACCTATATTTAGTTTATCCTAGTTATTTACCCTCACATTTTTATTTATTTATTTTATTAGAATTAGAAAAATACCAAAACATCATATCTACCTACTTTGATACCCTTCCGAAAGAATTATCCCCTCTAAAGCATCATCTTCGTTTCAATTCGTTGCGATTTTAAGAACGACCTTAGGTTATACTTACCGCTTACTAACAAGTAGGTAGTACATATAATTTAAGCCACAGTTAATTATAAATATAAACCACTAATTCCGTGTTGTTTGGTTACCGTCCGACCACCTCAACCTACGACGACACGTCGCGACTTCGACCGTTCGGGGCAATATCATCCTCTTTTATCTATTCGATCTTAAGCTCCTCTTCAAACTGATATTCATTTCTGGAGCTTGATTGGCTTTTGATCAAACCAATTCTTTATTCTCATAATCTGCTCCCACTCAAACCATTAACTCTTTTAAATTGTTAGAAAGATGTTGTGAAGAAGTCAGTGTAAACTGTTGAACATTTTTCATCAATGACATTGTTGTTGAAGCTTTATCTTTCGTTAAATTCTTGTCAAATTTCGTTGAGGGTCTAATAGTCTCTTCTATTACCTCGTCTAGAAATCTTAGGCTTTTCAACTGCCATAGATTCCCTGAGATTCTATGAAGCAAACTTTCTCGAGCATACCTTTTCAAACATTTCAAATATGACCTCTTTTCTCCCTTTCATGATGCTTATGATTAATCGTGAGCATCATGAATATGGCGTAATACAAAGTGTTTGAAGAATAGTCGAGTCTAATGAACTTCTCTGAGTGATATTACCCACTAAACCAGCTAACATCCAATAAAAGTCCGTTGAACGTTGAATGTTCAATTAACGCTATATGTCAAAAAATTGAGCTTTGTTGAAGAGACGATCAAATCAATTATCTCAGGATAATGATGCGGAAAATGATCGTAAACTCTAAGTAAATCAATAATTTTGTAACAATTGAGTAAGACAAAAATTCACTTGAGTAAATCAAGGAAAAGTTGGTTGTATTTTCTGAAAACAAATTGTGAAAACACTATAACTCTGGGATCACATAGATTACCAGTTTGCACATTAATTGAAGCATTTAAATTGAATCAATCGAGAGACCTACTATCACTGTTGGATTTGATGTTAGGACTCGTAGGATTTTCATTCAATCATCGTGGAATACCATTATCTTTACTATGAATGTTCCGACAATGTCACAAAGACATGGATAATGTCACAAAAGACATGTAGTGTAATCGTACACTTGTGTCTTAAATTTTTTTTCATTTGGCTCTAGACTCAATAAGTGATAGAATGAAGTCAGGGATTGGAGCGAAATGTCCTCTAGTTTCAATATCAACAATCTCCAAACGAGAAGTCGATAGATTATGTGCTAAGTCTTTGTGAGAATTGAAACAAGAACTTTTTAAGAAGTACTTGAGTGGCTAGGAGGGTAATGTGCATTGCATCACTGGGTCCATGATGTCTACTTCTATACCAAAAATCGACGAATGAAATCCGATAGTAGATATGGAAACCCGGCGATTTATTCAGTTTAGAAAGGGTTTTGCTTTTCTTTTAACCCTGTCACACACTCCTCACTCACCCTCTCATAATTTTCAACTCCTTCCTCTTTTGACATTGATGATTAAAAGTATGCTTATCTGCACCCTAATCTCCACCATCCCTCTCACTTAGAAATGATAAACCCTTACTTTCTAAATTTTTGGAAGATGATTCATGAGGTAGATCCATCTGGATTTGGTGGATCGTAGGAGTAAATGTATTCTATAACACTTGGTGTAGATAATCAACATTTTTCATTTCAAGAAAGATTTCTTCACGTGTTGAGAGCCAAAATCATTTAAAATTTTTCCAAAGTGTCTACATTAAGCAAAGGTTTGAACACTTTGGAAGTTTTATTTTTAACAATAACCCCCTTTAACATATGTATAAAGGTTTTGAAAAGCTACATATAAAGGTGAGTTGACTTCTCTGTTGAAATTGTACGAGCTCCCTCTCAAATATATCATACTTATTTCGAAAGGAGTTATGATGGGAGCTCAATGTTAACATTAAGTGTGGTCAATTAAAACAGATTTGAACTTAAATGTTCATAAACCTACAGTTTAAAAACGGGTTTTACCCTGATGTGAGTAAAAGCCAACACAGTTAAGATCGAGTTATGAACTGATGTGTCCATAAGTCATATACTAAAGAACGGGTTTTACACCGAAATGTGTAAAAACCAAGAAATTTGGAACTAGTCAACAACTTTGGGAACCCATTTGAACACAATGCCAATGGGTTTTGTAAACTTCTAAAACCATTTGTGTGACAACCCTCGGAAACCGGTCAATTCCGTACACCCTAAATCATGCATTCTTACGCTAATTCCCCTTTAATGAAATCAAACTTGATTTAAACCGAGATAAGTCTAGCACACGCCCACGTTGCACATTTTGGTGCACACTAGTTTAATATATGACGCATTTCGCTTAAGTAATTATTGTGAATTGCACGATATAAATCGGATGACTTCCGATAAACATGAACGTTGGTGATAAGCATTTCCTAAATAACATAAAGCTATTTAATAATAGTTATTTACCTAAACTATTATGATAGGGCTTAAAACAAAACCTTTCAAAAGATTAAGATCAAGCTTATACGGTTTAATCTGAAACGATGAAAGGTAACACGTGATTTACTAAACGAAACATCGATAATTTACGAATGAATTGGAAATTACTAACAATGTTCCAACCTCCTTTAACCTCTCTAATCAACCTTTCTACACCTAATTAAGCACCTACTTAAGCACCTAAGCACCTACTTAACCCCTAAGTAGCTCAAACTTGGAAATTAATTCCAAACTAGTTAGCAAGTATGTCAGATAAGTCAAAATGCATAATTTCTTCTCCTCCTTGTCTACGTTGCCCTTGCTAAACTCAATTCTCATCCACAACTTGTCATCCTTGCTTACTTTCTTACTTTCTTACTTAATCACTTACTTGCTTGCTTGCTTGATATCCAATGCCACAAGCAAGATGGCACCTAGCTTAAAAGCAAGGAAATTAAATCAAGTAAGGAGGCTATTAGGTCAATAAAGTCAAAGGCAGATTTTCATTTCCTTCTCCTCTTCCTTCTTGCTCACAATTCCATCTCCCCAAGGCAATTCTCCATAACACATTCACCCTCCTCCTTGGCAAGTTGCTTGAATGACTAAGCACCTCCCATCAACCTTTACCACTTGCTTCTCCACTTAAGTAGGAAAAGAGTGTAACAAAAACACACACTTCACAATTTGAAATCTGTACTTTCTCTCAATTTCTCTCTCACTCTTCACCCTCATTTCCTCATCCTTCATCTATCTTCAAGAAGCCACCACCCTACAACCACCACAAAGTACCATGAACCACCACCTTTATACATCATTTTTCACCACCTTTTAAAGCTCTAGTTCATCATTGTGTACTTGTGCATAATCTTGAGAATCACCTCATTCTAAGGAAAGCTAGGAGTTTTGGGTTTCAAAAGGAATTTAGTGGAAGCTTTCAAGTTCTTTTCTTTTTATTACCATTTCATCCTAGAGCATTGTAAGGAAACTCTTCCTTTTGATCTTGTCATTTCCTACATTTTGAATACCCACATGCTAGAAATTCACTCTTGTGTTAAAATCAACTAAATGTATGTTAAGGCAATGATTCATGAACTATATCTTCAAAACAAACTAAAACATATTTAAAATGATCAAGAACAAGATTTATGTTAAAATGAGTACCAACATGTATGATTTGGTAATGTATATACACTAGGAGATGTTTTAGATGTCTTGACATGGAATGGTAGTAAAAATGATAACAATGTTGGTTAAACACATAATAAGCACATATGTATAAAGAGATTATTTGAAAGTATTAAAAACAAGATTCGAGTTCAAATGGTAAACAAGTCGGTAAAAGAGCGGGAAACGGCTTTTAAAATGAGTAACGAAACGAGTGTTTTAAAATGAGAAGCGAAAACCTAAAATGTGACATTTTGGACTAGAAACATTTTATATGTTGTTAAAATGCTAAAAAGTTGGTTTGGAATGTCAAAAATCGGATTAGAAGACATTTTGTCAAAAACAGGGAAAACATGCCAAATTTGGTCTTACCCGGACGGGTGAATTAAGGGGCCTGACGTTTTGTCCACTAGTTACCCGGACGGGTGACATTTACTCGGTCCGCTGAAGTCTCACCCAGACGAGTAAGCCTTAATTCTGATTTATTTTTGTTTTATTTTTTTTTTAAAAAGTATACATATAAGGAGAACAAGTATACCAAAATTTACCAAAATTTAAATTTCAGCTTTCCATCGAGTAACTTAAGTTTGAGAAAAGAAATTCATTTTACTCGAACAATTTTCGGAACAATTTTGGAGGGAAAAGTTGTAACGAAACGATTTGATAGTTTAAAAAGATACGTTTGAGAACGATAAGGAGAACAAGTATACATATAAATATGAATAGAAATCACTATACTTTCGAGAAACACACACACATATACATACAAAACAATCACCAACGGGTTGTACATACGTTCGAATGGCAAGTAATGATCTTACTAGATGAGTGAACAACGGCATAGACAGGCCGATAGAGCCATCTACTTATATAATTAACCTCATGCGTATCGGGCGCTAGGAGGCTGATGCGACGCGGAACGGTCGGTTTTATAATTCAGTCGTCGCGGCGTTGTCGCCGTCGCCGAAACGACTGACCGATCGTTGGAGCGCGTCCAATCGGGTGTTGTGATAAAGTTTTAATATTTATAATGTTGGGGTAGCCTAAATTACTTACTACGTACTAGGGTTTAGCAAATGGTAAGTATGACTCAGGTGTCGTCCTTAACACTCAACGGGCATAGGATCTTAGGGCATAAGTTATCTATGGAAATCTAGCTAGTTTATCTAAGGTTGATAGGGGTTTTGGTTTTCAATTAATCTAACATAAATAAATAAAGTAGTAAAATAAAGGGGTAAGGAGTTGCTCAATATGCAGGTAATTAGGGGTGTCCACTATGATGTCAGTTTACGTTGGATTGGGGTAGTCATGATGTTATGGCATTAGTAGTAATGAATTTCTATTTCTGGATGAGCCGTATCCACAAGCCTACCTCTTATCTGACACGAAGTTGTCCGTAATCAGGTAAAGAAGCATGTCAGTTGGGTAGCGGATACGCATTATCTATAGCACCGGGATGTCTCTGAGTACTATAGCCAACTTAATCTGACAGTCATCCTCGAGTCCTGTTCCTCATTCTCAGACATCAGAGATATCCGTATTGATGACATGAATCATTGAATGAACGAAAGCATGAATGGGAGTTACCTCACGGAACAAGTTGGGATGACTTTTTCTAGCGATCAGTTAAGTTGTCATCATACATACATAGAAACTAAAACTACTCCTACTACATTATTATGAACATATAATAATCAATTAACATTCAAATACCTAGACATGCATCTAACCGGGTAGTATAATAAATTGATACTGATTTAATACCTAAGCAACAATCAAACAAGAACATGCAATAGGTATCGAAGGACAGTAATCAATTTCACGAGCCAGGTAGATAAATAGGCATGGATCTAACCGAGTAGCATAATAAACTGATATTGAATAAACACCTAAGCAACAATCAAATAAGAACATGCAATAGGTATGTGAGGACAATATGCAGCTTCGCGAGTCAGGTAGATAAAACTAATCTAGGTTGTGGATATTTCAAAAGTTCTCTCAAAAATATCCACTATGTGATACCAAATCTAACCTATCTCTAATCCCATGAACCGTGTCTCCCACGGACATATTTCATGTCAGGAGAACAGTCGCCATGTCGAGTTCAATGAATCTTCTTACACAGAATAATTAAGCCCTATACCTATGAATTAGCTAAGTTCATTTTGTAGGCAAGGTATTAACCACAACATGAGTTGGATAGGTAAACAATGAAGATTCGATTCACATATTTGTATATTAATTAATTATCATGCGGACAGAATAACAGTACAATTAATTACATAACTACGCCAATGTAAACTTCAATCATAGCAGACACTTTAAGGTACTTAGCCTACCATGGCAGTTCTATCATGCATTTGTAAATAATAAGCAAAGTAAGACATATTAAATTAAATGCGGGAGATAGAATTAATTAAAACCTAGTACAGACGGCGTAACGTTCTAATACCGCAATGTCTGGAGCAACTCCTTACAAACGACTAGCCCGAATTACCCTCCTAATTAATTATTAATCTTACTGATTAATAATTAATTAGAGAGAGAGACTAGTGAGAGAAAGTGGAAGTAAAGAGTGTGTAGTGTGTGTAGTGGTGTAATAAGGTGTAAAAAAATGGTGTGTGAAATGTGGATGAGGAGGTTGGTATTTATAGGAAAGTCCCCGAACAGTATTTTGACTTTTTGACCCGTATTTGACCTTCACAAAATCGACCCGTATTGCGCGAATCGTATCAAGATCCAAGATTTACGCATATACGGGTCGCGCGAACCGTATACGGTTGGTTTGAGCTGTATACGGTTCAAACTGAGCCGTATACGGTTGGCGTGGCCCGTATTTGCGAGGTTGTGATCTTGTGTGCAGGATCGTAATTCGTTCGAGCTTGTTTTCGTCATAACTTCTTCGTTTCTCGTCCGTTTTTAGCGATTCTTGAACCCACGCGATCGTAATCTTCTGATCTTCAATTTGATGTTAACCAAAGCTAATTTCTATATAATTATCAAATCGATAATTTGAACGCGCGCGAATCGGCTTGTGTTGATTTTGCTTCATTTACTTCGGTTTTTGCTTGTTTTTGCTCGTTTTTGTTGAAGTTTGCAGCATCGTCTTCATAATCACCTAATTAACGCAATAAATCAAATAAATGTAATATTTGATTTAAAATGTTAATTATTTAATTAATATGGAGAAGGAAACGAGCGTAAAAACATGACTTTTTACGCGTTATCGGAGACTGTTTTCTATTTGGCCAAATGATACTTTTAAAACGCTAGCACTCTTGCTCACTAGGTGAGTTCACAACCCCTCTTTTACTGTTTTCAATGATTGATAAATTAGGGTGAAAAACATATGAACTGCTTTGTAAAACATGACAACAAATTTTATGCGACCCTAAGTTAACATGTTGTAGTGCATTGAAGTCCTCTTGCTTCCACAATATGACCACTAGCTAGATGACGCTAGCCACGTGGATATACGGATAGTACTATCGGGGTGACTACCCACCAATAATTGTTATCGGTTAGTCGCGCTTACTGTCGACTTTGTATCGAAATAAGGATCGTATATCTAGTTTGTCGAGAGGCACAAGCAAGTAATGTGAGTCGTGGATTGGTTATAAGCATAGGTGTTATCACATTAACTCGTATGACCTAGCTAGTCTACGGGGGATCTCAGTCATGTCTTTGTTTAAATTGATATGTTATTTATCTTGTAATGTTACAAAGGTTTATGCTTGCAAAAAATTGATTTATATAAGTAAAGGTTTAATGATAGAGTCTTAAACCTGTGGATTTACTCAACAATTTTTTTGACAATTTATAAATATGTTTTTCAGGGAATTAACAGCAAAATAAGGGCATGCATGCATATTTTGGTACCCTTGCTCATCACGATGAATAGGATGCCATTCATTTTGGATATATTGAACCTAATTAATATGATTGAAATATAAATCATATCATTTTGCTAAACGATTATCATACGTGTAAACTTGATGAAGTTGTAACCTTTGATCTTAAACTATTTATCATACGTGTAATCATATGCTCTCGATTTAATTGTCGAATTGATCCGCGTCACGCCCCGTGCTTACGCATTGCTTAAATGTGACGTGATTTTATTGGGTGTGACAATTTGTAAGTCTTGTATGTTCTATGTTCAATTTATAGGTACAAATTTTTACCTCTAAAAATTTCCAAAAATATCTCAAGTAATATGAAATTTTTTCTCAAACCAAAATTATACAAATGTACGGTTAAAACTCTTTTTTGTGCTTCCTTATACTTGGCCCACTGGCTTCCTACTACTTGGTCATTACCGAGTCTCTTGACCAAACTAGCTTCCTGATTTACTTTTGTTTATTCTTGGCCCAATTACTTGGTCCACCCCAACTTCTAATTGCGAGATCAATAAATCAATCACTTGGGCTTTCGGTACATCATTAACATGCATTCTTACGCTAATTCCCTTGTAATTGAAATCAATTTGAAGTTTGTGCACACTATTTTAATGCAAGACGCATTACGTTTACGTAATTATTGCGAATTACGCGATTCAATCGGAAGATCTCCGACAAACACGAACGTTGGTGATAAAGTTTCCTAAATAACGTAAAACTATTTAATATAAATAGTAGTTATTTACCTATATTTTTATGCTAAGGTTTATAGCATAACTTTTTGATAATAAGAATTAACGCTTATACGCGATTTGAATTAAACATAACAACGTAGATCTTTCGTGATTTGATTAAACGAACCGAAGGAAACGGGTGAATATTATCGAAACAACTAATAATATCTTAATTACATTTAGTTATCTCTAATTCCCTCTAATTAACCTTAATCACCTAATTAGCACCTAAGTAATCAAGACTTAACCTAACTACCTAAATATCTAAGTTAATCAACCCCCACCCCCCCCCCCCTTTTCTCATCCCAAAACCGGCCACCAAGGAGGCCCTCTCCTTGGCCATGCTTGCATCATTCTTCCACCACCATGCCTCCCCTTCCCCTTCACCACGCCTACTTGATTAACATCCAACTAGCAAGAAACACACACGCTTTCACACAAAAATTTGCACATTTCCTCTCCCTCACCCTTGGTAAAAATCACCATTCACCATCATCATATTCACCATCTTTTTCATTTCAAGGAAATCTTCAAGAACAAATACATGAACCACTACTATTACGTCATCCTTACATCACTCCTACTCCATTAATCAAACTTATAAACATCATTGGTCTTCTTAAATACTCATAATCTTGAGAATTGGAATCATCAAGAAAAAAGAGTATAAAAATCAGTTTTAAAGAGTTCGGGATTGAAGATTCAAGTTCAAGTTCTCTTATTTTCTTAAATTTGTCATTCTAAAGCTTTGTAAGGAAACTCTCATTTAATCTCTTCATTTTGAATACCTACATGCTAGATATTCACTCTATTGCTAAACTCCACTAATTATACGTGTTGTGGATGGCGAAAACTTGTTAAAAAGAACTAAAGAAACTCATAAACGAAGAACACAAAAACTGGCAGATTCTTTTGACAAAAATTATAACGTCACAAAAACAACATAACCAAATTGAGTGATTCTTAAGCCAAAAATTAAGTTTAAGAAGTTAGGTTCCCAACCAAAGTGGTTTCATGTAATTTGGAAAAGTTTTGATACCCCAAAATGATTTTATAAAAACGTGTGTCAAATTTGTCTTTAGGAGACAGAATTTGATCCTACTTTGAGAGGTCATAACTTTTTCCTCACAGATCCAAAAGGCATGATTCTTTTTCCTAAAGGTCACATTTTTTCTAAGGTTTAAAAGTTGTATGGGAACATTTCGTGAGTAGGAGTCTAGTTTTGGACCCCTTATACATATTCAAAAATTATGAATTTTATCTTTTTTCAACCTAAGACGATCGGGACAAGTGATAAAAATTTCATAACAAAATAAGTTCATTTGACTAGTCAAAATGATGTCACATGAATGGTCAAAAATGGACAGAATATGTTAAAATGAAAATAAACATAATCAGTATTAAAATGAGTACCTAGATGTATGACGTTCATGATAAGCATATGATTTTGATAAAAGGTATATTATGTGATGATTTGGAAGTGTTAAAATGGATATATAGGTTAAAAATGGTGAACGACTTGTTAAACGAACGAGAAACATTGAAAATGTGTTATAATCGGTATACAAAACGTAAGGTTTTAAAACGAGTAACGAAAACCTTAACTTCATATTTTGGACTATAAACATATTTGATGTTGTTAAAATACTCAAACTATAGTTTAAAATAGTAAAATAACAAGTTCGAAACTTTGTTAAAAGCTGTCAAAATCCGCCAGGAAATGGCCTCACCCGGAAGGCTAAATTAACCCTGCTTGACTTCTGTTAGACACTCACCCGGACAAGTCACATACCACCCAGTTAGATTAGTCTTACCTGGACGAGTAACCCGTATTCCAGCAGACTTTTAACTTGTGTTTTTGGAAATGAAGAATTGGGATTTGTTAAGGGACTAAACATGAAAATATTGGAGTAATAGTTTTCTATCTTAAACAAATAGAGGAGGTCGTTAAACAACACGTTTTATAAAACGATACGAGAACCTTAATACTTTGAGAAATATTACTTATAAAACTATCACCAATGGGTCGTACACTTTTCGAAAATAAAATACATTTTCAACCTACTAGTTGAGTGAAGAACTAGCATAGATGAGCGAGTAGCCATTTACTTATACAAACCTAGATGTGCGGGTATCCATCTACTTTTATGAACATAGATGTGCGGGTAGCCATCTACTTATACAAATGACCTCATGCATATAGGGCGCTAAAAAGTTATTTTGGGTAAACTTATTCACTTTAAAAGCTAGCACTCACGCAACTCACAAGGTGAGTTCACAGCCCCTATTTTTACTACTTTTTACTGCTTTCTAAATTTGTGGTGAAAAACATATGTACTGTTTACATACAATCTATTTTCATGCGATGATTGAAAAACTGACAACGAATTCTTGTGTGTACCTACGTTAAACTAGTTGTAGGGCATAGAAGTCCTCATTCTTACAAACTATAACCATTAGCTACATGATGCTAGCCACTGAATATACAGATAGTTCTATCGGGATGATCGCTCCAACCTAGAGTTAGTCAGGCTTCGTACTAACTGTTGACCTTGTTCGACACGAGGAGTGTATATTTAACCGGTCCAAGGCAAAAACGATACAAGTCATGGTTTGTTTATAGGCCTAGGTGTCGGCACTTTAATTCGTAAGGTCTAGCTAACCTTCAGGGGATCACCGTCAGCATTTACATTTACACTTTATTATTTGAACTTTATTTCATCGTACTTCTAGCCATGGATGGCACGATATGATTTACGAAACATTTATTCAATACTTGGTTTAATGATAGAGTCTTAAACCTGTGGATTTCACTAAACAATTTTGTTGACCTTTTAACTATGTTTTTCAAAGAATTAGCATCGAAGTAAGATTTGTATGCATGTTGGGACCTGCGCCTACCACATCATCTAGGATGCCACTTTTGGAAAGCACGCGAGATTTCTTTCCTATTACTATAATCTGTTTTAGAAATCTCCAAACAATTGTTATGTTGATAACACTACCATTTTGACGACTTAATAAGTCGTAACGTTTGTAACAAACAATTTATGACATCTTAATTTGAACGTTCTGTGATAATCATATGCTCTTGATTTAATTATTGATTGATTGCGTCATGCCCCGTGTTTCCGCCTTAATTAACTCTTATTAGATGTTGGCGGGGTGTGACATCATGTTTTTGCGTGATCAATAAAAGAGTTGCGAGATCGCAAGATGATCAACTGGACTATGCGAGATCGCACTGAGCTGCGAGAATTCGAGATCGAGTTGCGATAGTGCGAGCTCGAATAAGTTTAATGTGTGAGATCAAATAGAATCTTGAGAGATTAACTAAAAATGCGAGATGCGTAGTGCGATATTAGAATGAGAAACTTGTATGCGAGATCAAAGATCAGTTGCAAGGTCTTGAACTTATGCGAGTTCAACAAAACATAATTGCGAGATTAGATGACAGGTGAGATGAGATGAAAGTGCGAGATCAATAATGTTGTCATACGATTTTAAACTGACCAAATGTCGTGCGAGATCAGAAGATGCGTGTTCTTCCTGTTCGCAACAACTACTATCCAATATGTTTAAATTTACAAAGAACTGGTCGTATTTGATTTGATATTTACACCAATTGATTCCAAATCAAAGGTAGATGCAAATCCTCGGTGGAATTTGAATATCACTTCAACAATTTCGTGAATTTGAGGAATCACAGTACGCTTTTTGAGAAACCCATTTTTGCTTCAAAAATTGTTGTTCTTAGCCTTTTCTTCTTGAATTGTTCAATCAAACAAGTTGTAAACTCGAAGAGCATTACCAATGCTCTGATACCAATTGTAAATGATCTAAATCGAGTTTATTGATTAAATTGATGAATTGAGATTGAAGAATGTGTGTATAATAGAGAGAATATGAAATAGTCAGTAACTACCAAAATACACACATATAGGTTTTGTATTCCAAAAGGCTTTTTTGTTTACATACAAACTTGGGCCTTTATACCCCAAATACTAAACATAAAGTAAACTATAAAATCAATGTTTACAATCTATAATTTTTATATCTAACAATTTATGTATAGTCTATTAGAATGAGAATAAAGGAATGTATGTCATTCTAATTTTTTTGAATGACAATTAGCAGTGTATATTATTAAAAAGTCCAACCTAAAATCGGGAATGCGCATAAAAAGAACCAACAACATTGCTCTTCAAGTAAGAGAGACATATAAAAACACCAAAAATTACATGTAAAATAGGGTTGGGTTTTTGTGAAAACAAGTGGTTAAAAAAATAATGAAAACACAATCGATTTTTATTCACTATTCATTTATAATTGTGAAACTTTATTATTATTATTATTATTATTATTAATTGTTATTATTAATTATTATTATTAATTATTATTTATTGCTTCATATAATTAAATGAAAGAGTGAAGATTAATTTTCTTTTTGCTTCACAAGATTTATGAAGGTCGCTTTGTTTCACAGTTATTTTTATCTCCACCCATTATATATTGTAACGCCCCTCAAAACTGAAAGTAATGAACTACTCGGGTATCATTCAGGTTAAACTAAAAATCATGGTGGAAGAATACTAGTAGCGCAATACCCTAGACTTATAAGTGAATCAAATTTCTTGTCACATACTAGTGTGGGATGAGTTGTTACATATAATATATATCCGTACATATATATATATATATATATATATATTGATCTGACAGTCGAAAAGTGTTTTTTTCGATAGTTTTCATAATTGGAACACATTCCTATTATGTCATATAATATAAAATTCTAACCTAAATTAAAACTAGATAATGTATATGAAAAGTTAATTACCTTCAAGTTGTTCCATGTAGGATTTTCAACTGCATAACTTGAATGTTCCTTTAACATCATCAATTATAACAACAAGAAATAAGTCATTAATTGGCATAGTAAATATTCATACTGACAAAAAGATAAATTAAGGAAAAAGAAAACAAAAATAGAAGAAGAGTCTTACAGGATTTTCACGTGTCAATTTCAGTTCTAATGATTTTTGAGAACCATCGACAACTTGGTCAAAATCTTGGCATTGTACTTGCCCCTCCATTAAGCAATAATAGGAAAAGAATACAGATTAGTGATACAAAATAATTCAAGGTTATCTTTTTCATATTTGCAAGGGCATATGCTTCGATATTGAACTTCAATTTGTTGTGTTTCAAATGTATTTTATTAGGAGCTATTCAAGATACTAAAGCGCCATTGGCCTAGTGGTATCAAGGTGACCCTCCAACCATAAGGTTGTGGGTTCAAGTCTAGTGGTGGACATATGTATATATTTATGAATATATATATATATTTCCGTGGTGGTGTATGTGAGTTGATTGTCTTTCTAAGAAAATAAGCTATACAAGATCCTTTCTAGGCAATATATACGTGGTCAAATTTTGTAGAACTTGAATAATGGATATGCATGATACATATCCCTTAGGCATCAAATATGAACTGTATGTTTTCTAGAAGTTTGTAAAACTCCAATGAGTTGGTTATACTTAATGTGGTTAAAATATTGAATTTCTTACTCTCTCTCACACTCTCTTATATTTTGATATTTTAGAACAAATAACTAAACTAACTAATCTAACTCATGGTTGATTTTCTAAATGTACTAGTTATCAGTTTACACTTTTTTATATACTACTACTAATCTACTATGATACACATAAATTTCACAAGTTTGTTTATGCATTTCATAATAACATTAACAAGAATTTAACATTTCCTAAAATGATGATAAATCAGTATTATTGATCAATAAACTGAAGACAAAAAGGAATATTCTTGACTTACTTGAAACGATAATGCTTTCTCAAGCTCTCTGACGACGATTTTCATTGTTGGACGTTGCTCTTGAGTTTCACTGAGACACAAATATGCAATTTTTACAAATGTCTCTATAGAATCTTTGTTAAATCCTTCAGTTTTAATAATATTGTTGTCATCACTTTCTTCCATAAGTAGAGGATCTATCATTTCGATTAGTGTTCCCTTATGGAAGCATCGACGTGCCACATATGCCAGCCCGTCTTCACTCTCCTTGTACATTTGATCGCCGGCCATGTTTCCACATAATATTTCGAACAAAACTACTCCGAAAGTATATACATCCGATTGTCTGTTTAACGTACCTCTCTCATAATATTCTGGATCATCGTAAAGTCGAGAGCTACGAAATGAAGCGAACCAAAGAGCATCTTGGTTTGGAGGAAGGAAGACCGAGTACCCAAAGTCAACAATCTTTGCCCCAAAATTCTCATCTAAGGCTATTGAATCGGTAGTTAAATTTTTGTGTATCACCGTCTTTTGGTCTTCCATCTCATAATGTAAGTAACACAGTGCATGTGCAACATCAAGGCATATTTTTAAACGTTTTGTCCAAGTAAGAATAGACCTGTCTCTATTGTTTAGCAAATAACGGCTAAGGTATCCATTAGAAGCATCCTCAATGACAAGGATCTTCTCGGGACCTTCATCATAAAATCCAAGTAGAGTGACTATGCTGCGATGCTTACAAGTTGCATGCATTTCAATGTCCGTAAAGAATGCATCTTCTCCTTGTTTGTCTTCTCTAGGGAGCAGGCGTTTTATAAAGACAGTGGTGCATCTCTTGAGCCGATCACTTATATTCTTCTCTTCTACATAGGCAAAATTTTCTTTATCCCAATGTCCAATTTCTGCTCTGTATATGTCATAGAATTCGGTATACGCGATGCGGTATGCATCAGAAAAGTTATCAGTGGCCAAAGTTATATCAGCTAGTCTAATCGTCAAGTGACTGAGTTGAAGTGTCGAGGGTTCCATGTTGGCTCTCTGCAACAAGGAGGGAAAAACAAAAGGCTGTTACTTGAAAAGAAAATTCTGTCATACGAAACAAAAGATATATAGAAACAACTCCTAAAATATCATGTTCTTTTTGGGATGACATTTTGATCGAAACAAGGTATGCTTTTTTCTTTCTTCTTTATATTATCTACTTTATTAATTATTTAGGAGGTTAATATATAGTGTATGCAATTGATCATGGTCTTTGTGTTCCCACAAACCATTTGATGAAATGCATATGAGACCAAATTGGTCTTCAATCGCTTATTTCGTGAATGACCCATTTTGTAGCACAACCTTGACTGCCATTAGACAAGGCTGGTAACATTTTAACGAGTCGTATATCTCTCTATGTATAACCATACGTCTGAAAGTTTATGACCCATTTTGTTGGTTATAGTTGATGAACTCTTATTAAGGGTTAATAGACATATAGGGTATTAAACTTTCTGAAAATGTTCACTTACATGAATCGGTCACTAGTTATCAGCTTCATGTAGATCTTCATGTAGATGAATAAATTTCATTAGATGAGTTATCTTGATGAATAATTTTCATTAGATGAATTATCTTAAAACACAATATAAACACTAAGGTTACTTTTATGTAAAGAAATGAAGATGATTCATATAAATGAACATTATCACAAAATTTAATACCCTATATGTCTATTATCCCCTTTTTAACTTAAAGTTATTTGAAAAGGTTGACGAAGCTCTATTATTGCTGTGCTTTGAGTACCACTTTATACTAGGGTATCTATTGGCGTAAGGTGGTCATTTAGGTCATCATTCTAAAACATGTTTAGATATTGTCTTTATAATCATGTAAAACATTTACTGATAAATAGATGACCAATAATATCATCGGTGAATATTGAATCCAAAGTGAAATATTCCCACATATATAGGCAAAAACCGGTGTTTCCTCACTTCTGTCAAATTTTTTATGTGAGCACAAAGCTTCACAACATGTTTTACACTTCTGTATATTAACTGCAATTCATAACTTTTAGCAAGAAAAAAATGATGTGAAGATCAGTTTTGTTTCAAAGATAAAAATTACAAATATTTTCGCTGTGAAGATTTAGCAACTTTTTGCCAGTAATCATGACTTTGATTTTGGTGAGTTAGAGAGTCTGCGTTTTTGATTTAGGTGATATCTTGGTTTCGTTATATAAACAAAATCATGACTTCGATTTGCAAGCTTATGAAATTTTAATTTGTGCTTTTAATGTTCTTAAGTGTCATACATTTAAGTTTGACAAAAAAAAAAAAAGGGTTTACTCAAATGTTCAATTTCATGAACCATCTTCATTTCGATTGGATTGGATGAACAAACTTCTAAAATGTTCAATTATATGATCGGTCAGTTCATGTAAATAAATAAACTTCATTAACATAGTTTATCTTGATGAATGAATTTCATTAGATGGATTATTTTTTTGAATAATTTTATAAGTTTGTTCATCCAATCAAATCGAAATGAAGATGGTTCATGAAATTGAACATTTGAGTAAAGTTTAATATCCAATTGTCTATTAACCCAAAAAAAAAAAAAAAAAAAAAAATCACTAGGGAAAAAGATCATGGCCTTTTGGTCATTTTACTGGATAAAGGACCAAAAGTGTGACAAAGTAAGAACCTTAGAAAGGCCTGGTGTAATAAATTCATTTTAGGAATCATACGTGAAAAAAATTGGCAAATCACATTGACACATTTGTAGTTTAGACTCTTTTTAATGTTAATAAAAGGAACCCAACCCAACCCGTGATCTGTTTAACCCATTTTCTCCGACCACATTTAAACAATTCTATGTCAACTAATATAGTGGGAAAAAAATTTAATTAATAGACAAAATGATTATAGCAGAAGAAAACACTAAAGAGGAGGGTCTTACAATTAAACTTTGATATGGCAGCTGAAGTTCCAATGCTTTCTCAAGTTCATGGACAAGATAGTTCATATCCGGACGTTGAACTCGCTCATCATTTAAGCAAGATAATGCTGCTGTTGTGAAGGTATTCCATGATTCCTGGCCCATTTGTTCATGTAGGCTAAGTGGGATTAAATCCCACAATTCATTGTTTTTATCTTTGAATTTGGCCAGTGAAACTAGAAACCTATCATCCTCATTTGGTGTAAACGCTTTCCTCCCACATAATATCTCCAATAAAACAACGCCAAATGAGTAGATGTCGGACTTGTGGGTCACACCACCAGTCTTTTCAATTTCTGGGTCCATATACCCTGTTGTGCCAATAGCTTCTGAAAGGAGAACCTGATCCATCCGATGTACTGAATGGTTGATGGAATATTCAAATCCAGATAACTTGGGCTCAAACTTATCATCTAATAATATCGTAGAGCTGTTGATGTTACGATGTATGACAGAGTAACTGCGTCCATACTCTTTATGGATGTAACTTAATGCACGCGCAACACCAACACTTATCCACAATCTTTGAATCCATGTGAGGTTTGGGTTGCTTAGATACATCACGAGACTTCCCTTGGCCTCATGCTTGTTTATGATGACCTTCTCCCCTTTTTCGTCACAAAAACCAATAATCGAGACTATAAATTTATGATTGAGACTAGAAAGCACAGAAATCTCTGTCAAGAACTCGATCATATGCTTATGCTTATTGTCTAATCTCCGAGCAGCAATAGTCACCCACTTCCCGGACCGCAAGAGCCGTCCTTTATAAACTCTTCCCAATCCGCCATGCCCGATGATATTTTTATCATCAAAGTTGTTGGTGGCTTCTAGTACGTCTTGAAGTGAGATTTGTAAGTGACTAAACTTAGTGATTGTAGATTCCATATTGTATCTGTTTATCAAATGAAAGAGAGTACAAAAACAAAAGAATTCAAGTTTCTGCTTGTTCGAAAGAAAAAAAAGTTGGATTACAAGTTTCTGTTTTTATCAACAGACATATATCAATCTCCTAGTTACTTTACTTATTCTAATTATTTCTTTAAATAATCATACCATTAATTAATAAATTAAGTTGTGATTTCGAGTTTAACAAATGAGATGTTAAAGTAATCACGGCTCGTCTCACACTATCTGTAATTCTTTAAGAGAAATGATATACGGGTCTTAATATTGGTCTAACGCCACATGTCAATCTAAGATATTGTGTGTAAGTGGGTCATTTTCTAAAGTTCGTGACTGGTTATATACGGTATTAGGTCAATCTTTACGTCTAGTTTTAGACCTATTTATTATTTCTCAATTTTACAGGTAGGCTATATTCTCCTTCTGAGTTCCTCTGGGTCAGCATAAAATCCAAAAATGAGTTAAATAGATCACTACTCCAACATCTATTTTTAACCACAGGTGGAGGAGATCAACATAAAGACGGAAGTCATGGGTTCAGTTCGCGTCCCCCATCTCCCTTTAACCACACATTACATCATTTACCTATCTCATATTGACTGTGGGATAGATCGGAAGGAGCCGCGGTTACCCTTTTTTACTACAACATACCCCTAATTAAACCAACATGAAACCATAGCAAAATTTACAAACCATGAAGTTGAAGTTTCAAAGCTTAACACATCCACCATTAAATGCTAATATTTTTATATTGTCAACTTGATATGTCCACATAGAAATTTTGAAATTGAAGCTGGAACATGCTATATTTGGGGCTAAGAATTATAAAATTATATTCAACGTCTAATTGCATATGCAATGAGCTGGAGAGATGGGGATGCCTTAACTACAAGTTGACTATTTACATTTTGTAATCAAGGTTTAGTATGAACATTATAAATTAGGGAACTTAACTTAACTAAGATTCAGATCATCCCATGAAAACAATTGCAAGTTGGTTGGTGTTCTTTTTAATCAATCACAAAATTTACCTATTCGCCGAGAGCCCCAGGTTTTGAGGTTATGATGAAAGGGTGCTTTTTGTTGAATAGATAATGTCAATGTGGAAGACGTCAATTGCATGATCTAAAAATAATAGTTGTCCTTAAAACTCTTTGATTTTTATTCGATGTATTGTGTACTAGTTCGTAAACTTATGTATTACATGAAATTATTTTGAACTCATTTTGAAGTAAAGAAAATCTGGCATTTTATTTCAATTAAAATTAGAAACACAATTTATATATTATAAAAGAGATATGAGATCCGGTAGGAATATAATATTAGAAATAGAACAGTGAGAACACTTCTTGTTTTTATTCACATGTTATTTTTATATCTGAACGTTTATTATTTTTTTGTTTCACAACAAATTTCAGTTGTAAATCTTTATTATTTTTTGGATTTATAGAAACTTTTTATTGTGAATCTTAATTATTTTTGGCTTCACATAAATATACAAAGAAGTAAAACTTTATATTTATTTGACTTCACAAAAAACTTTTAACTATGAATATTTATTTTATTTTGTTTCACAAAATTCTTTAACTGTGAATCATTATTTTATTTTGCTTTATAAATTTCTTTATTTATAAACCTTTATTATTTTTTGACTTCACATAAATTTACAAAAAAATGAAACTTTATTTTTGTTTTAACCGTTCTTTTTTTCTTCACATAATACAACATCTATAATAATTGACATAGTTCTAACATATTCCACAAAGAATTTCAAAAGTTTTCCTTAAGTAAATTTAGTTTTCAACAACAAATGAATGGAATGTAATCGAAAGTCTTATGAGCTGATTTTAAAAACAGATTGATATTCCACAGGTGGTGGACATAGATATGTATGATGAACAAACACGAGGGAAAACTAACTTAAGTGGTGAATATATTACTATTACAACCGCTTGAAAGCAACAACAAACAAAATTTGAACAAAAGATATAAACTCTTCAAGAAAAAGAAAAATCACACTTCAATTTCATTGTTTCTCTGCAGCAACCAAAGCCACGAGTAACTGAAATCGGTAACTAAATGTGATGTAAGCTATTATAATAAAATTAAGAAAAGTTAAAACCGTATCAAAATTAGGGCAAAAATTAAATTCTTACCAACATTTACAATACGACTAGATTCAATAAGAACAACGCTAGGATGAATAACTTTAATTGGGCTAGAGGCATCCATAATATGAATTACTTCAATGAAAAACGAAACTTGGGCAAAAAAACCGAACAAAAAATGAAGAACAATGTACAAAATTATAGTAAAAACGTTAAAGCAAACTGATTGAGTACGAGATTCACGAAATGTATACAGATTATAGAGGCAATTTTGATTTTTATGAGTGATCGATTTATAGATTTAGAGCAAACGGAAGTAGCAGAAAAAGAGCATGAGAGGGTTTTTTGATTTTTGAATGAACTAACCGAGAGGAACGTAACCTTGCAAGAGAAGTTGGGTGTAAAATGTAAAATGACCAAATTGACCCTCTGTGTTTTTTTAACTTTTAATTATAATTAACAAATTTAACAACATATATAATTATATAATTATATATATTAAGAGAAAGGATCCATAGGGAAGCTTTAAAATTTGTGGAAGGAATGAAGCAAATCTTAACCCTTGATTTTTTTTATAAAAAAACGTTTTTAACATTCATTGGTGATGAATGTTAAATTTTAAAATTATTTGTGATTTTTAAAATTTATTTATAATGAAATCAAAGGTTGAAATTTGCTTCTCTCTTGATCCCCGCCCTATATATTATAATATATAACAAATAAAATAAAAAATGAAGTTGAATTAATCTAAGCCATTAATTTGTTACATTCATAGGTGAAGGATGGTTCCCATTCTTCAATTATTTGATTGTCTACATTGATCTTTCCCCAATCAACATAAATATTACAAATATACAAAAGATGGCCGGTTAATTACGTTGTATAAATAACGGATAGCACTAATAAAGGCTCAAAATTAAATAATAATTACATAAAATAGAAGTCAACACATATTTTAATACTAGCAGAACATTCGCGCAATGCAGCGAGAAAAGTTTATTAATTTCATATTCATAATTCGATATACAGTATTGTGTTTTTGAAATATTTTAAAAATACAAAACTACATTACAATACACGAAAAATACTATTTTATAAATAGAAAAATAACTTTTAAACAAATTTTCTAAAATACTGTTTTATTTTGTAATTTTCATTATTTTTAAAACGTAGTAATCATATTTTTTTGCAATTTTATATGTAATTATCTTTTTGGAGTTAATTAAGATATATAACCTAATAATTTCAAATTGAAACTAAAAACTAAGTACAAAATTTTTTATTTATGTAATTTCAATTTGACCCGAGCTCGTTATGACCCTCATCCGTTGTGGCCCAAGCCTGTTAGGACCCAAACCCGTTTTAGCCCAACTGTCTAAACCGACTCACCCGCCCATTTCGCCACCTCTAGGTGTAATAGTGTAGAAGTTTAAATTAAATTAAATGTCATATATTAATTAGTTTATGGTTTAATAATATTTGTGTTAATGAGAATTTAATAATTAATAATTAGAGGTATATTAATTAAATGTCGTATCAAGATTCTTAAAGTGACAGAATAACAAGAACAACAGCCAGAGACTTAATCAAATTATTAACAACCAAAAGAATATAATGTCCAGATTATTACGAATCAAGAACACACTTCTCTCACCAAAATATCTAGACCATCACAATGATTCATGATCACATGATTTAACAGAAAACAATACAAAGAATCACCAAGATGATGACTCAATTAGACTTGTCAATACACAGGAGATAAATCGCATGAACAATAGAAAGAGAGAGTGTGATAAATAGTTTTTCTTGATAAAAAAATGAATATATAAACTAAAAATGGTTTATATATTTTCTCCTTTCTTGAATGTACACATAACACTTTCTTTTCTCCATTTCTTCAGGACTTCACATCCATCTTTCACATTCATACATATCTAGTCCTCTGTCTATCTTCTATTAATTTTTTAATTGATATCCAATAAATCTTGCTAACCAAGTCCTGCACTCACATAGACATGAATGAGATCACAGTAACATTACACAACTAAAGCTTATGTTTGTTATATCTTAACTGATCGGCCGTCAACGAAAGACATCGAATCAATGTTAAAGGAGATTAGACAACATAGACAAGAGGGTTCAAAACCCGAGTCTACAATGACCCTCAAAGGGTCGTTGGGTGCAGGTGTTAAAAGAGAAGAAGTCTGTGAGGTGAGTGAAGGCCTCTCTAAGGATGCGATGAAGTCCTTGTACATTCAAAGCACTAACTCGAGCTTCTCTACATCATCGTTATTGTACTCTTCGTCGTCGAATGATTGTAACAATGGAAGTTAGTAGATGGTGTGAGGTTTTACTGTTTTAGGGATTTGATTGTAGAGTTCTTTCCTTTTTAATAGTTCTTTTAGTTTTTCCATGGTTTTTGGAGAAAAAAGGCAAGAAATAACTGGAGTTTTGTGTGCTCTGATATTCTAAAGTCTATAGCTTATTTTTTTTATTATTATTTTTATTTTTATCTTTAATCTTTAATTATTTATCGAAAATAAATGAAGTTGAATGTTTGTGGCTTGAACAATCTTGTGTCTTGACCAGTCGATATTGGAAGCAAGATTTAGTATATCAAGTTTTTAGAGTTCGGATCAGTTTTTCATGCAGTTTTCTGCTTTTCTCATACAAAAACTGATCCTAACTCATAAAACTTATTTTACAACGAGAAGCTAATGCAATATTTTTATTTTCTCATACAAAAAGTTATATCACTAAAATTACTATTTATAGATTTATAGTGACTTTTCTCTGTAATTTTTTTTAGAGGTATTTCCTATTTTGATTATTCGGGGAGGACGAATATAAAAAGTTATATCAGTAAAATTACTATTTATAGATTTATAGTGACTTTTCTCTGTAATTTTTTTAGAGGTATTTCCTATACAGGTTATTCGGGGAGGACAAATATTTTTACTCAGATGTACACGGCTTAATAGCGATAACCGTGTGACCTTTTCCGACCATTTCCCTAACCACCCCAAAATTTGCAACCGTTTGAATGTAAGACCTCTTGTAAGATATTAGAACACCGATCACTAGACTATTTTGATAATGGTTTGACTTTTCTCGGTAATATAAATTCAATATTCATTTGTTCATGACTTCGTGTATTTGGATCGTCTAGAAAAACAGTATATACAAACAATTTTCATTGTACAGTAAACTAAAACATAATCAATTATATTGGAATTTTTGAATTTTATCCAAGCTCGTATTTTTGGACCTTATATTATTAGAGGCAATAAAGTCTGATTGCTAATATTAATATGAGGTGCAAAACTACGAGTTCAGATAAATAGTTAATATCTATTCTAGCTAACTGTATATTCAAAATGGTTAATCTAAACAGTCCAAGTACATGAACTAATGAATATATTACGAGAAAAATCACGATAAAGAAATCTCTAAGTAGTAAAGTAACTACTGATATAGTGTAAAATTGCCAACTATAATATTGTAACTTAAAAGGGCTTTACTGTGCCACAAATTCAGCAACAAAAAAAGTATGCCTTTTACATAATAAATGCCGACTCATATAATATTGAATTCATATAAACCCATCAACATTAATCAACAAACTTTGGAACTTGGACTTTAGTTTTTAACATAATAAAAAATGTAACCGCTGTTGTATGCTTAGAGCATCACTAATGCTCATTGTATAGAGGTTATATGAGGATACTATTTGGTAATCAGTAACTAGTAACCGAAACAATTGATAAATATAATTATTTGATTTTTTTTAGTATTGTTATTTACATGGGTTTTTTCTCCTTACGTGGCAATTTTGTTTTATAATTTTAAAACTTTAATTTTCTTCTCTTTTGATCCGAGATATAAATATAATAGGATTCAATACTTTTCCTTTTACAACAACAAAATAAAATGTACTTCAGGTGGATATAATCGATTAAAAGATTTTGTAACACATTTCCATCAGAAAGTTAATCCTCGGCGTATTTCATCAAACCACACTTGAATATCTTGCTTCAATTCTTATGCTTTTTGAATCACTTGAATATCTTGCTACCGCTGTTGCTTTGCCACTACATTTGAAGCAATCAAGTTATCATGCCTTTTGTCCCTCTACTTTAACTTTTGTATTTATTTTTTTATATCGTATGTATTTACAATTTAATTTAAGCGTCTGTTTTCCAACTACTTCAACTGCTGGAAAGTATTAGAGTATATTTTATTGTTAGACCCAACCCAATTGTACAAACGGACTTGGGTCCAGTAGGACTTGATTTTTTTCTTTGTATTCTATAAATACATATCAATATAATATGAGGTACCTAAAAGGTTTCATCATTCAGCACATGTATGTTAATGTTATCATTTAGGTATATCATTTATTTTGATGTGAAATAGATAAGAGATTCGGTAGATTTTGATTTCAAATTGATAAAAGAAATTGGGGTTATGGTTGAGGTTTTTGAAGACGATGGTTGATAAAAGAAGTTGTGTGTTTCGATGTGTGGTATGTATTCTAGGATGTGCGTTTCATGATAAACCTTCATAAATTTAGGATTTCTTTTGGGGTTTTAGAAGTGGTTGCTGGTGGAGTTTGCTCATGGTTGGTGTTGGTAGTGATGAAGAACTTTGAAGGTAACGGAGAAAAAGATATTGCTGCATTTAGTTGTGTTGTAAACTTGAAACCTGAATCAAGATTTGAATTAAAATCAACGAAGTCTAAAATAAAATTATTAAAATCAACAAAGGTTAATAGAAAAAAGAAAAAAAAAATCAGCGAAGCATAAAACATCGATTGTGGCACCATAGAGCCATGAACATATGTTTGTGTAATTCTAAATTTTATGTTATCATTTAGTCACATTTTTATTCAGCATTAAAAAGATGATTAATTGGTGAGAGTGGAGAAAAAGTGATTGTTTTGTAAAACTAAAATAGTTTAATAATAAGTTCGTCGGAGAAAATGGTAGGCACTAGAAAAATGACTGAAAAATATTTTGTAATCGAAAAATATGAAGTTAGTCCTTCGTGAATGACACGTATATGAATTTCGTGGCAAAGTTGCTAGAAGGGCTGGAGCCGCATAGAAGTTAAGGTGGCATTCCCTACATGTTCGTTTGGCATACGAAGCGTAAATTTTTTCAAAAAGAGTTGATTTATTAAATAGCGTTACGGATGCAATTAAATTGTGTTAACGGTTCACAAAAATGTTTAGACCATTTTGTATGTTATTTAAATAAAAACTACTAATTAAATTTGTTTTCTAATTAAATACTACATGTTTATAAAATATATATATATAATCATCATGCTATTTAACTTCTCGACCCGTCAATGGTTTCAAGGAGAATTTTTATTAAGTTATTGGTTCAAATGAGAAGAGGAAAATAGTAGAGAATGAAGAAAAACCAATGAAAAGGAGAAGAGTGTCATCCTCATTTCTCCCTCATTTCTCATTCATCATCATTTCCTCACCATCCATCTTTCATTTCCCTTTTCACTTTACCACAATTTTTTTCCTTTTTTTTCATTTTTTTGCGCTTTTCAATACATTTTTTACAAAATAATTTTTTTATGGATTCTATTTTTGTAATATACGTTATATATGTATCTAATTTAACGTTACGATAGACTAAATTTTGAAACAACAAAGTTTATAACTATGATGCATCGTAAAAATATAAGTTACTACCCCATATTATATAACTATAATGCACTCGGACATATATTATAACGATGTTTATCGTATATCTAGAACTTAGAGTATCATATTTTTTAACTATGATAAACTATATCTTATGAATAGATGCACTGATTTTTCAAAATATTCAGTATCATATTCTATAACTATGATGCACCTAGACTTATATGATAATAATGTTTATCGTATATTTAGAAGTTAGAGTGTCATATTCTATAACTATGATGTATCATACCCTATAAATATGATGCACGATCTTTTTAAAACTATGTTGCACCAATTTTTTTTTTTTAATAACGAGAAAAAAGGAAAATAAAACGAAAAAACAAAAAGGAAAATGAAGAGGTAAGGAAAAAGGAGAAATGGAGGAGAATGAAGAGAATGAGGAGAAAATGAGAAGGACGCATATCTCTTTCTTATTGGTTTATCTCCCTTCTCCAATAACTCCCCTTACTCCTAAAAGCCCTATTATTTTATTAATTCTACAAGTAGCAATAATCTT
Organism: Logfia minima; assembly: GCA_963921325.1. NCBI lineage: Eukaryota > Viridiplantae > Streptophyta > Magnoliopsida > Asterales > Asteraceae > Logfia > Logfia minima. Next base: position 5,029,721 of record OY992766.1, on the reverse strand, counting down.
ATAACTAATGGCTTAAAACTATTATTTACAGCTGTTGGATTTTAAGGAATGAAAAATATGTTAATCCAACAAAATCTTATGAAGTTATGGGTCAAAGATGAGGATCAATTAAGCCAGGGAGGATGGTGACAAAATACATCATGGTTTCTATGTGGAAATCGTCTTTCCCCTCATATTTGGGTTCAATGACGCCTTTTGCTTACCATTTCCTATCTATAATTAGAAACCATCACCTAATTTGCTTTGTTTGTTTTGGCGAATCGACATCCTGATTTTTGGCGATGATCCACATCTTATTTGGTTTCTTGTTTCGTTTTCTCTTATCTTAATTGGACAAACTACATTCGATAACTGTGTATTAAATAGAGATTCAACTGTTAGCATTTAGTGATGTGACAACCAATTTTAGAATTGAATGAATTGAAGCATTACTGTAGTGATGATTTTAAGCATTTCTTAAGAAATGAGCCAAATAAAATAAAACACAATTTTTGAGGGCTCATCTAGCGGTGTGTGAGTTACTTACCGTCAATTTAGAGTTTGTGAGTTCAAGCCAAAAATGTGTTAATATGTGCAATTGTATATCTATAACTAGTCGGGGCCTCGCGCAATGCGACGGTTATGAATAGAAAATATGATAGTTGTCGTTAATGATAGTCGTCTTAATGATAATAATTGTAAACTTTTGTTTCAATTTCATTTATACTTTTTATGTTATCAGAATAATTGTATTTTAATTATTATTTATTTCATATTTCAAATAAAGGTAATTATGAGGTGTATAAACTAAAAGAAACAATTAACTATAGATTTATTTTTTAGTTTCTATATTATGTATTATTGAAGGGGCATACATGTAATTTTCGATCTTTCAATTTTTAAACATTAAGCATTATAGTTAAATGTTGTATAAAGGTATAAGATATGCAACGTTAGAAAGTGATTAAAATTCCAAGGGTTTGTTTGGTAAATTTGGTTTTCGGTAGATGTTAGTTTTGATATGCTTTTTAATTTGAGTCGGTTTAGAAATTTGAAAAGTTTTTATATTATAAGTAATAGTTTGAGTTTGTTTAGTGTTATGATACAATTAGTTTGTTCTATAAATATGGATAATTATTTTTAGGAACTTTGTATTTTCGATATTTGTTTTGCAATTTGAATAAACACTTCTGTTTAAAATCTGGCTTTCGTCTTTCTATTTCTTCGATTTATAAAAATTGGTATTAGAGCCTTAGGTACAAGACGCCGTGAATTAGTCATCCTTTAGTCGCCGACTAAGTTGGCTGTCCGAAGGGATCCCATTTTATTTTTTATCCCGTTTTGTTTTTCGTTCTTTTGATTTTTGTTTGTCATAATCTGTGTAGCTTTGGGAGTATTGTGAATAGAGAATTGTTAATCGTTGGATCACCCTCAAATTGGTGCGGTAACTTTTTGACATGTAGTTACAGCGTTTCCAACATTCGGATTTGTAATTTGAGTTTTGATAAACCCGCAACAATCAGTCGAAGTTCAAGTTGTTCTCGTTTGTCACTTTTTATATAGCTACCGAAGAATTGGTGTACCAGGTTCGTTAACTGTTGGATCGTCATTAAATTAGAACTATACGTTCTAGACACACGGATCTACTGTGTGACCGTATAGATATTTGATTGGAGGTTCCAGTCTACAGATATAAGGTTGCTAGTTTTCTGTCCAGATATGGGTTTCGTGTTGAATTTTGTTTTGGTAATTGTTTGGTTTTGGTGTAGCGAACTGTTGGTTTTGTGATCTGATTATAATTTGATCATTAGTTTTTATAGTAGGTTTGAATTTGAATTTGAATTGGGGAATTTGAGTTGTAATCCTTATCAAATAAATGAGCATTTAGAATTTGAATTTGATATACAAAATTTTAAGATCGATTTGGTGTTTAAAGACTTGATTATTATCATGTCGTTTGAACTTTGTTCTATCCTTCAGAATTTTTCAATTTGCGTTAAATCTTCTATTGTTGGGTATTTGAAATTTGTTGCCTGAATTTGATTGTTGGTATTGAAGATCGTTGAGCCGATTTGTATTTTTTTGTTGACTATTTTGAATTTGTCGGTTACCTTTTGATTGTTCAGTTTGAAGTCATTGGCGTTTGTTTTGGATTGATTTTTTTTTTTTGGATCCGTTTATGAGAATCGGTTATTTGTTTTCTCGGCAGAGTTCAATCCGTGTTTTGAGTTAGGTTATTATCTCTAGTATTTGGAATTTTGAATTTGAATTGAAATTTGGTGAGGATTTATATGTTTCATATGAAAACATTTGTTTTGATTCGGAGTTTCGCGAAAGTGTTCTCATAGAGGTAGGGAGTTCAGGTCACAGTGAAGATTGTTAGAAAGTGACTTAAACTCTAAAGATTTCTTTGGTAAATTTGATTTTGGATAAATGTTGGTTTTGGGTTTCCTAATTTGAGTCAATTTAGAACTTGCCAAGGTTTTTAGATTATAATTAATAGTTTGAGTTTGTTAAGTATTAGGATACAATTAGTTTGTTCTATAAATGGAGATAATTAGTTCTATGAACTTTGTATTTTTGATATTTGTTATGCAATTTGAATAAACGCCTCCGTTTCGAATTTGTCTTTCGTCTTACGTCTTTCTATTTCTTCAATTTATAACATGTTAAAATAGTTGGAGGTTTGCCATTCTAAAAAAAATGCAACAAAAGTACAAGAAATAGAAAGAGGATTTATATTACATTATAAGCAGATCAAACTTCATCAATTATAAATTTGATGAACACCTGTTCAAAAATTGATACACAACCATCAAATATAGCAAATAACACACAATGAAATAAATGACACATCACAGCTAGACCCTATACGGAAAAATGATCCATGCTGTTAAGAATACAGATCTTGCATATTGTTAGACATTAAACAAACATCTAACTAAACCACTGCTTAACTGCTAGTGCGAGCCCTCGCCAATTCCTTTGAGTTTCTTGGAGGTCACTCTGCTTCGTAGACAAGGCTCTTTCGTATTTTACTTACGAGCTCGTAGATTCGAAACTATACGATTTTAAAAACATAAATTGAGATGATAAACTGCATACGATCTAATCCCTAACAATACACATCCTTCCTTTCTGTAGTCTTAGCGGTACAAATCCTATCCCCTAATATGTTTAACGGTATTTATAGTTCATATTTTCTTTTTCAACTATGTTTAACGGTATTTATAGTTCATCTTTTTTCTTTTTACAATTTAGTAATCCACTTTCATAGATTAATGGATATAAATTAATTGAATTCACTAGTTAATGTGTACACCAAATACAAATTGTGAAAAGTAAGAGTAAAAACTATTATATTACTAAAAATAAATTGCAACGATTATAATTTTTGTAAGCTGTGTGCTTTGTCTGTAGACGATACATTTAAACCGAAGGAAGTATTTAGCAACAATAGACCACGTCTAAGAAATTAAATATTTTGCTAGCAAACCACATGATAATGAAGATGCAGTATATCTGTGGGGAGACGAAAATAGTAAATACCAATCTTGATCCAAAGTGGTCATATATTTATGTCCAGACCAAATCATAAAGGTTTGGGACTTGCACATACAAATTTAACCAAGCACACAAACTTACACAGGTGCCACAAATGAACCATGTTACTCCACCCATATATAGTCTAAGGGGAGATGGTTAACTTTGGACATTACATACCGCATATTATGATCAACTATACATGCTAATCCACATACAGAAGAAGTAATTATATCGTTAAGTTATACATAATGACAATCAAGTAAAGATCTCGATAGAGACCTCTTGCTTAACAAACCCTAATACAACTCATCAAGATTGAAAATTACCTTCAATCTATCACCGCGAAACAACATCAATCATCAGATTAATAAGCCGAACTAGGTCAGCAGTTTATGATAACTGCAAAAAGCAGAAGCTTTACGGTCCGTTTGATGACAATGTTGCATGTTAACGTCACTTAAATCATGGTTATCTTAACAGGTGATGAGGGTGAGCTTCTGGCAGATTGGGATGTGCCACGATAGCTTCGCTTAACAGATTTCTTGACCTCAGATTTACCCCTGGCTGGTTGCCGTACCTTCACGCCCCTAATTAACTGCACGTAAATACAATCATAATTAGAAACCCAATGTACCAATACATACGGAATTTAATTTACTTATAATTCAGGTATGATTTTGCAGCATTTGGGTTCTGAAGAAAAGTAGTAGAATAATATAACAAGAAGTGTACGTCTAGACACTTACGTATTTGCCGCACTTGACATCGGAGTATAGCACTATGAAATCTCCCTCTTGGAGCCCATTTGCTTTCACAAAATCACCTGAAACATAAACACAGAATTAGCAGAAAGAATAAAAGTAACACAATTCAACATAATGTCAATCGTAGCTATTGTCACGTGGCATTTGATGTATCAGTGCATGGTTCATAATTAGATAATAAAGTTCTATTTACTAATAAAACAGATTATCGGGCAATTTTTGAATCAAGGTGTTTTCGGTGAGTTCTTGAAGAAGTATTCAAAAAAGCAAATCCTAGCAAACGTAATCCAATATCAGTGCAAAGTTGTATTTGAGTTGCTAACCTGTGTTCTCTAGGAGGTACATTCGGCTTTTGTTATTTGGCCAAAACCTGAGGCTCCACAATTCAAAGGAAACCAAAAATAACTTAGTTTTATGCTCAAATATTGAACTTCATATCAAAAGAATTTAGCATTTCATGTCTTCTGATTGAATTTGAGTAGCATATCATGTCAATTTGATGCATATCCATGTAGCATCATATCAACATCAAAAAACGTGAATAAAGACTAAATTTAACAACTGTATGTACCTATAACGCATGTTCCACACTTGAGAAGTCCCGATATCCTCCATAGCAATCGAAATTCCATCCCTCGAGTCAAGATCCGGTAGGTGACTCTCAGCTTCTTTCTGGTAATTAAATTAAATTGAAGTTCAATTATATTACTTACAATATGATAAACTTAAATTCACAAAAGCTAATTAACAAATGTTATCAAAGATCTTACTTTAGGCAGTACAATCCTTCCAAGACTTCCAACATCACTTTGCTTCAATACTTTCTGAAGCAGAAACTTCAAATTCTTCTCAGTCTTTGCTCCCTAATGATCAGATTAAACAGATTAATAAACCAAATTCCAACCATAGCTCTGAAATACGCCCAAAAACTATATCAACTTTAATTGCCCACCTGACGTTTATCAGCAGAATTTTGTTTAGTCAGATGGTCACCAGACTGATACGGTCTGGAGGACGATCGCAGAGGTACCTCCATAGGTGGAGGCGGGATGGTAGCGGCGGAAGGTGGTGATGGCCAGTATAACCAGCTTCCACCATGCGATTTCCCTGAGCAATTATCATCAACCATCATTGGATGATGTTCAGAGTTCGCCACACTGTTATGATGATTATTTTGATTTTGTCTTGAATGGTTGTGATGGTGAAAGTACGTCCGCCGCTGTCTCGCCATTCGTTTCTTACGCGCCTCTTTAGTTGCAGATGAACCCAACCTCATTACCTGCTGTTCGCCTCCACCGCTAGCTGCATAAACGTTTGGATTATATGGATACTGTTCGGGATAACCCGAAGCTAAAGGCATAATCTGTGGAGCATAACTTTCAGGAAACTGGTTGTTGTACGGAGACCCCACCATGGTAATCTGTGAAGGATTCCAAGATGGTGCAGATTCAAGAACTTGATATTCACCTGAACCCGGATTACCATACGGGTTAATATTACACTTCAAACCCGAATTGTATTGATCATCGCCACCCATGTAAGAAAATGTTGGTGGTGTCTGTTGTGCAGCCACCATCGCCATCCCATTACTCGGTGTATCACCCGTACACATGTACTGCGGATACCCCACAGTTGGTGGCATCCACGGTGGTGGTGAGAATCCGTGGTTCATCTCACCAGGCGGAACCCAAGAATTACAGTTAAAAGGTGGTGGTGGCGGTGTTGGTGGTGGGGGTGGCGGTGGGAGTCCTTGGTAATGTTGTAAAGGGTATTGGGTCGGGTTTGGGCTTTGGGTCGTGTTGACCCCTGTTGCGGCTGCAGTGAGTAATTCGCTACAGCCACTATTTTTTCTTTGAAGTTGGTGTTGTTGCACCCACTCAAGTATCAACTTAAGTAGTTGCTTTTTTCCTTCTCTTGAGGATCCTAATCTTTTTGAGGCACATTCAACTGTCGATTTTTTTAGCTTAATGTTTCTCATATCTTCTGCGGATATAACTTCTTTGTTCGATTTCAACCAATCGAAAAACATGGTCCCGAGTTCATCTAACCGTCCACCATCACCTTCTTCATTCATCTCAGTCTCTTGCACCACCTCGCTTCGGTTACTAATTCCTCTTGCACCACCACCACCACCTTGTTCTTGTTGCAAATTCGGGGGATCATGTTCAAAAATCGAACACGGGTCCCACATCTCATTCCCATCTATCAGATCCATATACCCAAAATTTTCCATCACATCCATGCAGTCAATAGTCCCACTACCATTCGTTGTTTCCAACGGCCGTGGCAGTTGAATACCACTCTGTTCAACTCCCGCAGCGGTTGTCGACATAACAGGAGCACCTTCACTCCCCTCCACCCCAAAATTTCTTTTTTTCATGTTAACTTTTAACCCATCGTCACCTTCTTCTTCGGTCACATACTCCGACTTCAACACGGCCCATGATTGGGCCGAGGAAGTCGAAGAAGAAGCTGATGACGCCGACGACGTCGTAGTCGCTGACGAAATCGGCTTCGCGGGAGCGGGATTCGAGGACGAAGACGATGAAGAAGACATGCATGGAAAGTCGGGAATTTGAGGAAACTGATCATTGTAAAACATGGATGGATCATTCATTTCGTGAAGTAAATTTTGTTGTTGTGCTCTAACATCAATCTCCCAGATCCCTCTTTGATCATCGATGCTTGTCATCATAGTTGTACCCAATGCATCTAAACCAGTACTTTTACGGTTTTCCTGCTCATCAATATTTTCATAAACTTCCATTACATCAACTTTTTCTTGTTTTGGATACATGGTGTTTCTATTATATCACCAGATCTTAATCTTAATTTTAAAACCAAAAAAAAAAAAAAGTGGTAACTGAAAAAAGTATCAAATCTTGTACTTGATGATAGTACAAAAAACAACATAAAACATCTGGATTTTTATTAAAGATATTTAAGATCAACCTTAAACTAAAACTTCCCAACTTGCTATATCTATCTATCTTTATCTCTCTGTCTATATGTATCTAAATATTATTATTAAATTAAATTAATTTAATTTAATTTAATTTACACACACATAATCAAACACACATCCCTTTCACACAACAAAATCCTATTTTCTAAACACACATTCTTAACAAAACCAAACCCCAGAATAAAAAAACCACCTGAAGAACAAAATAACCACCGGAGATTAGTGGAGAAAAACTTGTTGATTTGTGGTGAAATTAAAACCTTTTAAGAAAGTGGGTTAAGTTGTTGAAGATAAGTTTCTGAAGAAAAATTCTTTGCACCTTTGTTTGGTTGTTCTTGAGAGAAAGAAAGAGAAAACAAGAAATAAAAACAAGGGGCTGGTTTTAGGTTTTAATTTTGCTTTTGATTTGATTTGTGCATCTCCGGTTTGTACGGTAGCTATATAAAGGACATGCGTCGGATTATGACTGGTGGTTAGTAAGCGGTGGCTCAGTCTTTTTTCATATTGTTGACGGTAAGCACCTCAATTCTCTTTCTGCAACTTAAATTATTATTCCATCACCAATGCATCAAACTATGAGAACTTGTTCTATTATCATCATTTTTATTTAATTGTTTTTTTTTTCTCCTTTTTAAAGAGACTCACCAATGTGTTTTGGATCTTTGTCAACATGCTATTTATCATGCTTTTAATTAGTCATGACAAAATACAATTTTATATCTCTATTTATAGGTAATTCTAATTCTAATAATTAATCGGAGTACATTTTAGAATTCTAGTTTACTATTTTGAGAAAATTGGAAAATATTGAGGTTTAGTTAAATTTTTGAATGGTGTCGAGTGTTTAAAAATGAAAGCTTGTTTAGTTACATTATCGAATACAAAACAATTTGTTAATAAGGTAGTGCCGAGACAGTGTAGAATATTTAAAATAAACAATATGAAGATCGTTCTTCATCAAGATTGAAAACCAATTTGTTTAATTTAACGTTAAAATATTGACAGAATTAAAATCTATATGAATCAAACAAAACTATTAAATTGAATCAAATATACATTAATAAGCCGGTAACACTTAAAATATGTTATTTACACAAGACCAATGTTTTAAAAATCGATTCGGTCGGTCGAAATAGATTTTTAAAGAAAATCGACCTATAAATAATTGTTATTTGGGAGATGCTGTCTTAGTATGGATAGGGAACCGGAACCACGAACCGGTTTGGACCAACTTTTCAAAACTTAAAAAGAAAATGAAATATCGCATCTTTTCACTCGTAACTTGAATTAAGTCATCATTTTTTTTAAGTTGTGTATTTTTGAGATCTATTTATTGGTAAACTTTCAAAGTCGATTTGTCCCAAAAACAGTCAAGAAAAGTCAAAGATCAGTCCGAGAGAACCGGGGGCTTCACCGGTTCACCCAAAAAACCGGATTTTATACATTGCGAAAACTATTTTAAGTTTTTTCGACAGTCCTTTGGATTCTTCCCCCAACTAACGAAGAGATCTTGGCGGAATTGCCACATATGAAATTGAGCACAATTTTGCAAAGAAATAGCCCACGTGTTTCTCGAGAAGAGATGAGAAACATGCTCAATATAAACTTTGCCCTAAGCCAGTTGAGTAAATTTTATATATATGCCAATCTCTTCTCAATATTTGGTTCTAATAAACTAGAGAATCAAGGCTAACCGTCGAGGTGAAGTCGGGACCTAAAAGATCGAATGGAACAGTACATAGACAAGTAAATTCCTTATGAATTCCAAGGTACTCTCTTTAATTAAGAATTACGGGATTTTTGCAACAAATCTAATAAATTTAAGTGCAGTGCTTGGGGTCTTGATCTTTTTTGGAAAGGGAGTGTGTGCGAGTTGTCTATTTCAAGAATAGGCTGGATCCAACCAGATGTACTTTTTCTGTTATAACTAGGAAAGTTATACCTAAGAAAGAAGGGTGCATGATCTCGCGAATTATTTCTAAATAAATTCATAAATCATATGTAAGAACTATAGCAACAAGAAATTGTTAGATGTTGATCTATAATTACTTAGTTTAATTTGATTTTTTATCTTGATTAGCAAATGAGAGAAAGTCCTAACCATGCAACGCTTTTTAAGTGGTGGTGGAGATTTCAGCTAGAACCAGGGGCGGAGTCAAAATTTGGAGATATGCGGACTTACTTGATAATTATATATCAGCAACAAAAATTTATACGCACTTTTAAACGAAGTATTACTATTAAGAAGAGAAATAAACAAGTTTTAAGCTGAAGAAATACAAATTATAGAAATACATAAGTTGGCCAAAACTAATCTTCAGGAAATTAGCTAAAAGTTTCCACATGGCCGATGCGTTTTTACGTTAAGTAATATGTCATTATAGTTATTAAATAGTTAAAGCACCCAAGAATCCGCAAGTACAAGAAAACAAGTTTGACCTTAACTTTTTATCAGGAAAGTAAATAGATTTCATAAAAGCAATTATCTTAAGTTAAATATTGATAAAACATATACTCAAAAATAGTTATTTTAAAAATTGTTAAAAAAAATGTGTTTTTGGATCAATTATCCAACCTAAGATCATAAAATCAAAAAATATTAATAAAAAATAGTATAGGTTACTTGAATAAAGAAAAGTGTAAAAATAAAAAAATATATATAACAACATGAAGACCGATAACCATCAAAGAACAAGAGATAATAACAATTCGTACACGAAAAGAAAATCTAAAATAAGAAATAATCCATTCATTATTGAAGTAATTGTATATGAAATAATGAGAATAGATGTTTAATGTTATTGAAATTGTTAAAGAAAAAAAGAAGAATAAGAAAATGAACCAAAATATGTCTTAGAAAGTAGCGATCGTTTTCTTCGTTTCGTAAAATAGTAGAAGTGGTTTTGACGCAATTGATTTGGTGTAACAGTTAACTAAAACTTGGACTTGAGCTAGTGATTTCTTAATGCAATAGGGTATACTAGAGAAATGCAAAGTATTTAACATACATAGTTCAATTAGGGGGCTAGCTAACATAAATCTATTGCAATTAGGCCAGTTCGGGGAGTTGGGAGAGGCTGGGCACCCCCTTGATCCCTATTGACTATGCTCCCAGGTAGAACCTAATGCTTTATGGTGCAATATAATTAAATCTATTTTTGGTGAAAATTGAGGCCTATCAAAATTTTATGGTGGTTTTTGGATAAAATTACATTCATTGGATAAAATAGATTCACGTGTCCCTTCTTAACTCTCTCACCAATGATGACGTAACTGATCGTACATTTCCGTCCTTCCAATCCAATTTTGGACGTTGAAAATAGTGTTACCACCGTTATTTAAGACTTTTCTCCATCCAATTAAGTTCATCCACGCCAGCATTTGTTTACGAAGTCACATACTAAATTCCACGTTTACTCTACTTTCAACGATAACAATACTCCTTTAAATATTCCAATTAAAGCTGACTAATTTTAGAAATATTTTTTCTAGCCACTTGTATTTTTAAAATTTCTATTTATTAAAAACCATCTTATTACAATCATAGAAGTTCCTTTTTTTTTCTTTATTAATTTAAAAGTACCAAAGAAGAAACTCGATAAAAATACTCAATTAATTAATAAACTCTTCAAAATAATATTTTTTACTAGTCTAGATTCGGAGATACGGAGCTAAATTAATAATTCTCTCAATTATAAAATGGTTAGTAGACATATTAGGTATCAAACTTTACTCAAATGTTCACTTTCATGAACCATCTTTATATTGATTCGATTGGATGAAGAAACTTCTAATATTATTCAACAAGATAATCCATTAATGAAATTCATTCATCAAGATAAACTATCTTAATGAAGTTTATTCTACATAATCTCGAGATTATCCAACCTATCTTGCAATTTACTCATGTCTATAACTAACTAACAAGATATCTAACATAATCTACTCATCTATCCTACATAATCTCGAGATTTCAACTTATAATTTTCAAAGCAACTCTAATTTTATGGTTTCTTGAACTTAAATCGAACACATAGTAAAGAATGGAAGTATACCTTTTAAAATTTCAATAATCTTGCAAAATCTCACCAATTTCTTGTAAAATAAACACCAAAGTTTGGTGCCCTAGAAGTCTCCAGAGGTTAACGAATTAGGGAAGAAAATAAGGTCAAAATCGTATTTTTGAAGTTTAGGATCACTAAATCCCGTGTTGGGTCGGGTTTGACCCGGTTGAGTACCCATTTTAACCACTAAACACTAAAAATTACATAACTTTTCGCTCGGAACTCCGGTTTTGATGAGGTTTTTGCCTACGCGTTAGTAAAAAGAGTATATACAATCCTCAATAATAATGTTCCAAAAAATATGTCCTCACTAATTGCATTTTTTTTCTTTAAACTTTATACTTTACGCATCCATGCCCATAGAACACTACATTTTGTTTTTTTGATACTTTTCAAGTCTAACACCTTTACATTAGCTTACTCTATGGTATTCCAACGTCTACTTCACTATTCCAACCATTTAAACAAGTTTTGGTTTTTAATTTTCACAATAATCCTCATAATTAAGCATCAAATAGGCATATAAGTCATACTTAAGAATTTTAATCATATAGCAAGCATATAAACTAACTATCTAGAAAGGGTGGATGTTACACATTGCACAGTAATTAAGTAGAAGTTTGAAAGGTATTTGTAAATTGAGTATTTAATTATAAATTAATAAAGTATTAATTAATAACTATTTTAATTAATAAATTTAAGTGATCCCATGAATATTAATTTATAGAGTTTCTATAGTAATTACAGAAAGACTATTAAAAACACTCAACTCGACAGATAAGCAAACTTTAGTAAACATTTAAGTTTTGCTATTTTTCATAAATCAATAGTTGTACAACGAATGAAAATGAAATCATGTTACGTATATATACTGTTATACGTAAAAGATAGTACATCGTATAAAATATAAGCACATACTATCAATAACAACCGAACTTACAGTTCAAAAAAAATAAACAAATGAACTTTAAAGTTACTACTAACTTTCATTAATGACAACGATACATTAAATGGAAATAAAATTGTATTTACTATTCTGTGTATAAAACAGTAAGTTGTCAAAAAAAAATTGAATTGAAGTTTGTTACAAATATGGCCATTAACGCTGTAAAACCCTCTATTTATCAGGAATGAATAGTTATTTTCCTTTTAGTAATGTATGTGTGTTTGATATATAAAAAGTAGATAGATCGATTAATATAAATTGGTTAGATAATTATTATGTTTACTATACATTTATAAATACTATTATATCAATTTAAATTATGATAAAAAAGTTTAATTTAAAAAATAATCAATTCAAACTTATATTTATTGAACAACTTTCTTTTAATGCTTTACAATGAAAGTTGGTTATCTAATTTTATGTTTCTAAAAGATTTAAAAGACTTTAACTTTTTTAATATGTCACCATGTCAAATTTAAGTTAGAACTAACATACAATAATTCAAGGTTTTTTTTGTTTCAAAGTCTATTATGTTTTACCTATTTTACTATTGTATGAGACGTACTTTCAAAACTTTTATTGTATGTATTGAGTATGTCAATTCCGTATATACAGTGCACACTTTCTTTTTTTGGCCTTCTATTGTATTTTTGAGGAAACATACAATAGAAGGTCAAAAAAGGAAAATGTAAATACTATAGACAGAATTAACATGTTCAATACGTACAATAGACCAAATGAAAGTATGTCACATACAATAGTAAAAGATGCAAAGTATAATACATTCTCAAACAATAAACCCATAATTTAAAATTGACTTATTCATTTGAATAAATAGTTATCTTAAATCCAAAACTATATCACTCGGATGACTTCATTTTAAGTGTTTCAGGTAACAATTTCAAGTTTAGAGACTAAGATAATAAACTGCACGATGAAGATGAAGAAGGTTGAAGCTTGGTGAAACATGAATAAGACGTTTTTTGTTATTCTACGTGCACTTTTTCGTCAACCAAGACGTCCATTCTTATGTGAATCGATTCATTTTTTTCTTTCATTTCAGATAAAACATAAGAAGTATCAACTAATAGGGGATGAGTGGTATTGGAATCATCTACATTACCAATTGGTAAATGACTATTCCAACAATGGCCACATGAATATCGTTATAAAAAATTTCTTATAAACTAAACGGAATACAAACTAAAGTCAATGAATTACACTTGGTGAAGTGTTTAACTCTATATTGTACAAGCATGTGGTATGTATTTCCTAGTTTGGGTTAAACTTCTTATTTTTTTGAACACAACAACTAAATGGTCAACTTTTATTTCCTCAAATTATAAAATAATATTTTGCTATATAGATATAGACTTACAAATTGAGCCATTTAACATTATAAATTAGAGTTTTCCAAAATAAAAATATTATGATGTTATTATTATCGGCATTGTTATTGTAACAATATTATTTTTATCAACATCATCATCATAACTAAACAATAATATTATACACTTTGTTATTATTGTACAAATTATTTTTCCGTTTAACTAGTTTTCTAGCAATACTAAAACTATAATAATGTTATAAACATATATCTCTACCAATAAAAAAAATAGAAAAAAAACAATTATGTGATTAAAAACTTAGATGTATACATCTTTATATAAATTTCCACACATGTAAGTAGTAAATATGTTGTTATTTTTCCTATGAACATAGAGTTATTTAGTTTAAATATAAGTAAAATATGGGCTCAAATGAAATCAATACATTTGAACAGGTATTAAAGTGAAAGGGATATAAACTTACAATATCTTATTTAATTATAGGAAAATTAAAAGAAATTCAATATAACTAAAACGTGTATTTATTCTGTTACTACAAAGTAATATTTAAATTTCACTATATACGAAACATTGTGTCTTAATACATTGACTTTTAATTGTATATCAAAATAGTCATCACATAATGCATATATTATCGTTACGTCGCAACGCGCGGATCAAAAATACTTGGATTTGTTAGGCTTAATTTGGTATATGCAGAAGTAGAGAAATAAACTTGTTCCTGGTTGCACGATTTTGAAAAAAAAAAAAGAACTAAAAAAATTTGTTGTCAAGTAGCTCAAAGATGAGTTATAACTCTATTATAAATTTGCATGCCTAGATATCTTTCCAACAGGGCGCGTTTAGTTACAAAAAATTTTGTTCATTTTTCTTTTTCTATTTTTTAGGGAATGTGAAGCGTTTTACTTCTCTTGAAAAAACAACAAAAAATTAAAAAATGCTTTCAAATGTGAGGGATGATAGAACCGTAAACGTTGTTTTCAACCTTTTAGTTATAAAAATTAAAATATGAGATTACCTTCTCTAAGAAAAGTTTTTTAGAAAATTTGATTTTGAACGCATTTTCTAATTTTCTTTGAGAATTTTCTGAAAATGTGAAAAAAAAATTTCCGTGACTAAACACCCCTTGATTTCTGTTAATTGATGTAGATGCCTTATTTTGAACCGATTAAGTATATATTAACATGGTACTTGTCTAACTAGTGTATGCTGTGATTTAGGACATGATTGTAGGCTCGTAGCAAGCAACCAAACAACAGATCATGTGGAAAAGCAGAAGAAAGTAATGCAAAGAAAACTCACAATTAACGTGGATTAAATGATCGCGATTTATCATGACCCAGCTAAAGGTTGGATCTTGTGGGATATCATTGAAGGAGGGAAGGCTCAATTCACAGTTCTAATCTCAAGTCTTTTATGAAACTTATGAGCCATTTGTCATGACAGCCAACTAGCTAGTACAAAGCTTAAAGTTTTACTTTCAAACCAATTGATCGAAGACGAAGTAGCTCATAATCTTATAGTATCTATGATATGTTTTAATGTGAGATAATTACCTTTTTAAATTTTTTTTTGTCAAAATGGTAATCTAATCATTAATGAGATAATTACCTAAAACATTTGGGAATTTTCATTTTTCCCTTTTGAAGGAAATCCAATTGAACTTTCGTCCTTCAATTTTAGACTATAACTTTTTTCAAACAGCAACTTTTCATAAACAACCTAGCAAGCTGCTAGTTGCAAACAAAGGGACATATTAGACTATTATGCAACGTATAAATCAAATCTATGGCTTCATTACTTCCAACCTTCCATTATCTCCACACGAAATCCAACAACTAATCCATATATATATCTATATGCTCGTATCCTTCACACATAATTTTTCTCGTTCGATACACCTTTAAAATTTCAAAGTTATACGCAAACAATTTACTTTTAACATTCAATTCAATCACATAATATTTATATTTATATTTATATTTTATTGGGTACAAACCCAATCTCACATCAAAAACTAAAATAAAATAATGTTTACATATAGGTTTACGGACTACTTCCTCTATCACCAATTGATTTCTGAGTGGAACATCAACTAAACTTGTACGTTGAACATGGTGTTGGGCTAAGGTCGGTCATAACAAGTGGTATCGTAGCTACGATTGTAGCCCGAATGTGGATTGCGCAACGTGATGACGTGGTGGCGCAGACCCCCTCAGTTTGACTTAGTGAACAGTGAGAAGATCCTGGAGCCTTGTACAGAAAGTCTTGTTGATGTGCTCCCGAGTCATGTCGAGTGCTGATTTTTGCGACAGTACTGAAAAATGTTTGATCAAATGGACTATCATTAGAAGGAGGCTCAATGGACTTGAGTTTGAGGGGAGGATTGTTGGGTGCAAACTAAATCCCACATGAGAAATTAAAAGAAAGTAATGTTCGCATACAAGTTAATGAACTACTATCTCTATCAACAGTTGATTTTAGAGTGAAACCTGTGTTGAATTGATTTGTTAGACATGTGTTTATGGGCTACTTAGACCACTCCCTATGGGATAACGTTCTCGCACCCACATGGCTCCGTTCTCAAGCACCACCATAGGCACGACCTCGTTCTGGGACCGTCCTTAGTGGAGCGTTCTTGCACAGACGGAAGCATAACGGCTATGTTTGTGGGCCAGCTTCCAACGACCAAATGCAATGGCCATTTAAAAAAAATTAAAAACACGTTATATATACATATACAATTACTACTAATTTTCACACACTATTCTCACTATCTCTACTTCTTTACCCACAAACTATATCAAAATCATTCTTTTTTTACACACAATTCTCACAATTACTACTTAAACAACACCACAACAATTATAT
Organism: Logfia minima; assembly: GCA_963921325.1. Classification (NCBI taxonomy): domain Eukaryota; kingdom Viridiplantae; phylum Streptophyta; class Magnoliopsida; order Asterales; family Asteraceae; genus Logfia; species Logfia minima. The sequence continues at coordinate 5,013,237 of OY992766.1, read as the reverse complement.
CGAGCAAATTCACTTAAAAATGCCAAAACAACACTACAACAATTTTTAATCACAATCAAATGATTTTTTCAATTTCCGAATCAACAATCCTACGCCAAATTTGGCGGCATCACCGTCGATTCGTCTCCCGCGCCCCAATCGAGCAACCCTTCACCATGTAACATGAATTTTGCACCATTTGCACCTATAACCAATCCGTCTTCGATCTCACCCCAAAATCCATAATCCTGATATCAAAATCAATAATGATATAATTAACCTTCTCAAAATTAGGTTATTATCCACAAACACAATATCCACGACGCTGATATAACTGTAAAATTTCTAGAACTACGCCGGAGGAAGCGGTTATAGTTTCAACAGTCTCTGAAGCCGATTTGGCTTAACGAGAAGTAAGAAGTTTTTCATTTTTTGGATTTTTTTAAAATTAGCTTATGTTCAACTCATTTTCCTAGACATGCAACTGCTTTTCTAATCAACTTATACATTTTACTATACATAAACACGCTTTGCGTCTGAATTTATTCTTCCTTCACGCCCATTCCATTGTGTGCTATCGTACTGAACTTTCCTGGAGATAATCAATCGACCTACGTTGGAAATCCTAAACTGCATGCCCCGTTTTTTTTCTCTTCTTTCATGAATCACATATTCGAATTTAAATCTTACTTCTATCTTGCCTCTGTTCCTCTTCTTCTGAAAGTTTCATGATATTCTTCGAGCTTCTGAATGTTTCATCATATTCTTTCAGCTTCTACCATACCCATCATATCATATGTTTATTCGTCATCGAATTAGGGTTTGGTTATCGTTTATATCCATCAGGTATGTTTTCACTTCTAATATATTTACATTGTGCAATTTTGTTTGTTGTTCAGTTTTTGTGATTTTTTATACACATGGTTTTTGAATTGGTTTGTTTCGAAATCTCTGTAGTTGGATTTCACTTAAAATTTCACTGCGTTGTGTTATAATTCCGGAGGAAATGTTTGATTTCAATTCGAAGTTCCCCCGATACATGTTTTGTTTTCACTGATTTAAATTTTAAGCACTTACTATCAAATGCAGTTATCTAAATTCGTGATTTTATCATTACTTTAACAGATATCCCACTTATGATCATTCTCTTCTAGGTATTTCGATTGTTTTTTGTCTTTTGGTATTGTTGAACTAGACATGAAGACAAGGTGTTTGATGAAATGCTCAAGTAATAAATGACGATGCTGATTGATTAGGAATACTCACAGTGGGTATAACATTTACTTTTACTGACTATTTTCACCTTTCCAAGTGTGATAATACGTGTTGAAGCCAATGTGCTATTTAAGGATATCAAATTTGCATATATCAAGCATTTGATGAAATACTAAATGTAAAACTGGAATTTGTATTGATGCGTTATAAACATCTAACGTTTCATTTTGAGTCTTATATTAGTTTCTTTATAATTTGATATTGATTTACATCTGGACAGGATTATGGTTTGGTTAGGTTTCTTGCTGATCACACTTTGGTGCCTAGATAATTATAAGATGTAGGCCATCTTTTGAGAAGTTACAAGTACATGATGACGAACAAGGGTGTTTTTGTTTTTGTCCAAATCCTGAAGATGAAGTATTTCTTTCAAAATGAAATATTGATTTGACCCATTTTTTCCTTTAATTTAGAAATCCCTACATGTATTGGCATTTTTTAACAATTTTGGGAGGTTCCAGCAGTCCACTGTACCCATTCCTGATGGAGTGACGATAAGACAAAGGAAATGGTTGTATGTGATAAAATGCATACATGGAATTTATTTTAAACTGTGGGAATTTCTTTCAATAATTCTTGATTCTTCATTTCCATCCTAATCAATTTCTTTTTGTTTTGTTGAATAGGAGCATGTGATGGAAAACAAAAATTAAAAAACAACAGAAGTAAAATCGTTTCAGCTATCATCTGGCATCATTGGTTGATCAACTTGACACCATTTCTTTTCTGGACTTCATTTAGTATAGGTGAGTTTTGACTAACTCTATACGATACACTGAAAGGGAGTTTCCTATTTTATGCCATTTTCTGCTTATTGCCATTGAAAGTGTTTAACTATTCATTTGTCACTGATACTTAAAAGCTTATGAGATTATTGTTTTTTAGGGTTGCATCCTATTTGTGCAGGTTATTAAGGCGTTATGTATACTTAACCATGCTTTGTATCTCTATTGAACCTGAACAGTTGTGCTTCATGTTTCTTCATTTAATTGTGTTATGTGCAGATTTTGGAAAGGCACAAATGGTGTGGACATGACTTTTTCCTGGGTCAATGAGTTAAAGATCTAATTGATGTTTTTGGAAGCTTCGAAATTAGTGTTTCGTGAGTTTCATAACTCATATTTTAATCATGAGATTTTTTAAAAGTAAAGCTGTTTCGGATACATGTAGTAGCATGTTGTAGATTATAAAGATTAGATAGCTGTTCTGGCACATCTTTTACATTTTCTGGTTTGCTAATTATGTTATGATGATGGATTTGGTACTTCAAATAAATTTTAGTAGTAGTAAACTATTAATACATGCCAAAATCTTAGCATTGATACATTTTTTAATTAAGTCCGCTTGGTCTGCATATGGTCTACAAACAATTTCGTTCATCTGTATTTTTAAATGAATTTTTCTTTTTAGATTTGCACAGAAATTGTAACTAGAGGTTGCATAATTACATCCATTTGTCTTCATGATCCTTATAGTAGAATTATCGAGGTCCTCAATCAGCTGACATGATCTTTGTTTGGTGTATATTTGGGTAAAAATTGAACGGGGATAATGCCGTTTATTTTTCTGATGTTTGAAGCTTGAAGTTGCTTCAATTGGATTTTTTGCCACTGGGATAGATTCAAGGAATTCCATGTGCTTGGTTCAGGTTTAATGTTGATCGGCTTGACAATTGGTGTTATATTGATGAGTAAGCATATTTTTTCACAACAAAGGGGTAGCTTTTTCTTGCTTAATCTGAATGTAATTTAACATGATTGCATGTTAAATATAGTTGTAGATTAATTTTATAGTTGTACGATGCTTATTCTCCTTTTAATGTGACAAGTCGTGTTTAGCCCAGATTAAAGTGCTGCTCAAATTTCTTCTCATTTCTGAAACAAGAATGATCAAGTATTCATGGTAAGCACAACACTTATGATCTATAGGAATGTCTATTTTAGTGTTTTTTAGTGTTCATACTTGTTCTGTTTTGGTGTCATGGGCCATGCCTTAACAGCATACCAACATACAAAGATATATTTTGTGATAATGATGAAATTGTGCTAAATCTTTTGTTTATTTGGATATGTACTGAGGGATGCAAGTTTGAATAAAAAAAATAGGCCAATGGTTTCTTTTTAAGGTTAACAATCAAAACGGTGTTGTAGATTTTAATCCCAAATATTGTTTGGTTCTTTAATCTTTCATATATGTACTGTGTTGCACCATGGAGGACGATAGCTATCTGGTTGTAGTTCAGTTGCCACTCCAATAAAAGTCAACGAGATACTACTTAAATTGCATTTCAAATTTATGTTAGCTTATGACAATATTTGCTCATTGTTTGTGATACCGTTGATAGTAAATTAGTGGAAAGAGATGTAAAGACGGGTGTAGCGGTCAAGGGGTATGTAATAATGAATTTGGTCGTGCCAATGCGGCAATGCTTTCATGGGTTCAATGGTTGGTACTGTTTCAATGTTTCATTCCCTAGTTGTAATGATGTCAAAATAGTGGGTCGGATGGTTGGTTAACGAATCAAAATGGACTCAGGCTAAACAAGAAATTTTTGTATTAGTTGGGTTGACCCTTTAATACTTCTTCTCTAAAAAGTTATATTACAAACAATTTAATGTCTCGAGTCTTATTAAAAAGATAAATTATTTCATCTGATAATCTAACTATCTAAAGTGTGTATTTGCTTTACTTTTCTCCACCGTGATAAGTGTGTAAAAACTGTTCCCACATTTTAAGTGTATAGATTGTATAGAAGTGTACAAACGTACATATGTGTTCAATATGTCAGACTACAAATGCATAAAAATGTATAGGATGGGTAAAGTTCCTTTTCCTGTTTGTTTCTAGACGGTAAGGTTATCTTTATATTTTCATATTGGCATAGTTTCATGAATGTGTAAATTAGTTTAGATCATAACATATTTTCTTCTTTGTAGGCTTTTATTTTCTGGACAAGTGGCTGGGAATTTATTAAGAATTTCAAGCATCTTCTTCTTTATTGAGGATCTTAGCTTCATGATAGGATAGGATAGGATGTGCAGTAAGATATTTTGAGAGAAGATAACACGTGGAGTAGGTATAATCATGAGATTGCGCCTTCCTTTTAAGTCATCGTGGTTTATATGTACGGTTCTAACTTAATGATAGTTGTTAGTTCAATTTTACGAGATAGTTTTTGTAGTCCAAATTGATGTATTCTATATGGTTTTACAGCTGCTAAAGCTTTGGAGAATGTACTAATTGATTTGTCGATTTTCATAAAAGGAAGCTAATTAAAAAGTTGTGGATATTGTATAATTGGTTACTGGTGTTTTGATATATATAGTTCAACCTAATGGCAAAAGTTATATAACTCATCTTAACTTTAGTATTTGAATTTGAATAACGTAAAAATAATATTTAATATAAATAAATTAAAAATAATATGTACATCAGCTTCCATTAATAAATGACATATGCATCAAAAAATATTGTAATTCTGCATTAACGGACATAAAAATATCAAAAATTATACAATTATCTTTTTACTTTTAGAGATATTTGATGATTATTAATACTTTTTATATAATTAGCTCACTATAAAACAATTTAAGATTTATTCTATTTATTTTTAAATTTTAATTTTACAATAATTGATCTTTATAATATTTAAATATTTAGTAGCTAGTGCATCTTTGTGTTTTACTTATATTTATTACTTCAAATCCACTCCACTTTCTTTATAAAAATGTTATCCATAGAATATAAATTATATCTTTCTTTTTACGATTACATAAAAAATACTTTACTAAATTACCTATAAAATATAATAATATAAAATTTAGTATATAAAAGTTATTTCTACATTAAGTATACTTACGAAAATTAAGTATCCTTACAATTTTATTTTTTGTCAAAAATCTGTGTAAATACAAATCAATAAATCAGTAATCAAAAATAGTGTAGTTTGGTGAAGGTTAAAGATGGAACGTGGCGGGCATGCAGGAAGCAGAAACAAGATTAGAGGGGAATCAGCCGGCAGCATACATCGTGGCTATCTGCCCTCCCACCAACTTTACTACCACGTTCGCCCACTTCAATTTAATATTCTGCGCACATTCTTCTTCTTTTTTTTTCTTGTTAAATTATTAATCTTGTTTGGAAAACCAATTTTATTATTATTTTTTTATTCCCAAATAAACATGTGTAAATGGTTCAACTATTTATCTTTTTTGTACTTCCAAGTTCCAAGCTATCGAACAACTTGTTTTACATGTCATGGAGAAATCGTAGCATTTGATCAAGAAATAAGTAAAATTCAAGATACTTTTACTTCCATGCTATTCGAAATACGCATTATTATGGTCGAGAAATAGAAATAATTAACATAGTTGTTGTAAACTGAGAAAATTGAATTCTCAATCCGTGAAATTTTAATCTTAGCTAGCTTCATTTTTATTTCGGTGTAAACATAGTTCTTAAACTCCTTTTAGAGTCAACATGTTACGAATGTACAACTTCAATTCATAATATGGTACATTACAAATGTACGTCCATATACAACAGTTTTAGTGAAATTATATATACATGTAAAAATGTAAAATGTATTTATACATAATATAAAAGGTGCATTTTCATTTTAATGATTAACTCTATAAATGTTATAAATATTGGTTTATTTGTAATTTTTGGTGTTCATGCTACGTTTAGTTGCTTCAATATTATCTTTAACATGATCAGCAGACGCTTCAGCTTTTTCACTCACCATGTCTTCAACTTTTTGGGCAGTATCTTTGGTGACATTCCATGCTTCGTGTGCGGATTGTTTCACTTTCTCGGCTACGTTCTCAACAACTCCGGCAGCTTCCTTTGATTGGCTCGCCGCCTTTAGATAAAAATGAAATTAGCTATCAGATTGTTGTTAATCATTTGGTAACTAGATGTACTTTATATTAAGTATGTAGATCACTGAACAAGCATTATTATTTATCGTTGGCATCCATGTCCATATGTAACATCAACGCGTTAATATTTTGTTGAACAACATTGTTGCATTCATCCCACTCAAGATGCTAGGGAATAAAATCAAAATTACATAAGAATGTGCGTTGGATTGAAAAATGCGTACTATGATCTAGGGATAAAAATCTGTATTTAAACGACCATGTCTTTTGAAACGACTTGAATTATGGAGCTTAGTTATAGAGACCGATTTGTCTCTAGCTATTTGAACCGTCAAATAGAGACCACTTTTCCCGAATATTCATAGAAGTGGTCTCTAAGAACGATCTCAATATAAGGGTATTTTTTGTCGTACAAGGATTAATACACTAAAAGCTTATCATGTTGATTTGAAGATAAAATATTTCTCAATCAATTAATTGGTGATAGGTACAAATTAAATTAAATTAATAAAGAGGAGATAATATTACTGACATGAGAAGCTGCCTTTTCTTTCATTTCGTTGGCAACTTTCTTCAACTCTTCAATTTCTCGTTTGGCTGCATCTGATGAGTTGGGGCACGACATAAACCGCACCTGTTTTATAAAGTTTCATATACTCAGTTTGATTTATATAAATCAATGTAAACAAACAGTACAATGTAAAATATAAAATTAACAAATGGGTAACTAAGATACAAATCAGATAAGACAATTTCATTTTAAAATCCATAGAAAGTTTCCAAATTTACATTAAAAAAGGTGAATTTGGGGGGACCTGGGTGGATATAGGTTTGGTGCCCAAAAACCTAGAAAACCATGCGGTGCGGACCATGGTGCGAGTGGTTTGGAACCTTGTTGCTGCGACTCCTGCCATTTTCCTTTAACCTTTTCGAACCAAATGGATTTGAAATTTCTACCTTGTGATTATATTTCTATTCTTTTGGCTAACAATGTCGTATATATTTTTAAAAGGAATTTAAGAGCTGAAAAAATGGCCATTCTCAATCAATTTTAGTGGTACAAAATAATTTATAAATCACTTGTTTATAGGAACGAAAATAGAGCAAATTCGTCAAACGGTTACAACATTTTATAATTCAATGTTTTTTGTATGTTCAAAAATTGCTCCAATGGTAGACTTGTTCCTCTATTTTTTTGGGATTTAAAAAAAAGAACACAATTTAGTACATTTTATTATAATTGTATTCAACTAACGAGAAACCGGGGAACTCTCTTGGTGACTTCAAACGCGATGATAGTTAGTATTAAGTTTTCTACTATGGTGACGTCCACATATCTCTTTTCTGGATACATCGATCAAAATCTTTTTATTTTCAAAATGCTTGAAAATGTTTATGGATAAAAGAAAAAAGATACTATTTTTATATAAACTAGAGCAAGTCGCGATATATCATATTGACTAATTATTATATGATAATAATTTGTTAGTGAATATTCACATACAATTATACATGTACTTAATGAATTTACTTTGTAAGTGACAATACCTTTGAAATCTATGTTTGTATCCTTTAGAATGCAGTTAAAATTTGAAAGAATCGTTAGTTGGTAACAACTATTTTAAGATTGTGTTTTGGACCCAACGTTCATTCGGCTGTTTATACTTTATTCTTAGTAGTGAAGTATAACTATTTATCTTGTCTTTATATGTGAGCCCAAAATTGTCCATTGGCCCATGTGAAGATTAAGCCCAGATGATTAAGAAGAAAAAAAAAGAAATGAGATACTGTCAGACCATTAACAGAATTGGTCTTGAACTTAAGTTAAGACCACTTTGGAGTTTGGATGTATGAAAATGGAACTGTAAATGGATGTGTAACTCAAAAATTAATTATGTGTTTAAGTAATAATTACTATAATAACAAATATAGTTATACTTAAACATAGAAAACTAATTATCATGACCTATTAAGTAGTAATCAACTAAAAACCACTTTCCTAAATTATGATATTTATTTATGTAACTAACTTAACTTGTGAGGCACTCAAAATTGTTGCATATCCCCATTTGGCAGTAGTTTGTTTATAGACAAAGATTATTAGTACCAAAAATGTATGTGTATCAATAATGAGTTTTTTTTATATCTTCGTGTCAACGAAAATATAAAAAAGTTATGACTCACAACTATTTGTACAAATTCTAACACACTGGTGTTAACTTGTATAAAACATACTCCATCATACTGAGTAAATTACATTCCGGTCTATGTGTACCCATAATACAGTCTCGGTCAGCGGATCGGTATTGTAAGGATTCAATTCTTTCTTTTTTCTAAGAGTAAATGTAATATATAAATTTTGAAGGTATATAAGTGCTATACAATTACATATTACATATATGTAGAATAACTTACTCAACAGTCACATGCTAAATATCAATTTTATATTGATGATTTGTCTTCCACACCTCAATCGAGCAATCATTCCTCAAGTCAGATCGTTTTGTTTCATACATACCTCTTGTTGATCCGTATTCAATCCCACCCGACGACTCACGAGCCCAAATCCATCTAAATAGGTATCATCAAGCACAACAATAACGACCATTCGGCCAATACCAACAATTCAGTAAATACTTACAATTCGGCCAATACCTCCAAACACCACTAACCCAAAATCAATTCTACAACGTCCAAACACAACCATTCTTTGTCGAAGACAAAGGAAAATTCGTACAAAAACCCGAACCACTAAAAAATGATAAAAAGAAAGGTAAAAAAGTTTTCTAGAGCGAATAAGAGAGTAGGATCTTGGCAAAACGGTGGATCGACACTTCTCAAAATGCGGTGCAAGATAATTCACAAACGGACGAGTCTTTGTGGAACATCATCATGTCAAATACAACTCAATAGTTGAGAACAAACGGGGAATGGATCAACTAACTGGCAAATGGAATTAAATTAAAAAAGATGTCAAGTTTTTCAATGCCATCAACAAAAAACTTGAAGAAATGTGGGAAAGTGGGAATGGGGACGTTGACATTATGTTGAATACCCGTAAGCAATTCAAACAACGACAAAAAAAGAAACTTTAATTACAACGAGGCGCGACGCATTTTAAAGGATTATCCAAAGTTCTTCTTTCCCGATGGTGTAATGAGTAATAAACGACCGATGGAAAAGAAGATTACCGCCCGATCAATCTTGAGAATATCAATGACACCTCGAACCCAAACCCGATTCCGATGAAAAATTTATTTCAAGATGACCCGATCTGCCATCCACAAGGTTGGAACAAAAGTTGATAAAGCCTAAAAGTTCGAGTTCATCGATCGCTACTTCGATACGTTATTCAGGTGAGGAAGTCCGACAACACTTATTACATCCACAAAACTTCAACAAAAGAGTATGGAAACAATAGCTAAGGAGGCGAAGAAACAAATAATGCTTGCGGATAAACAAACATTGTTCAAAGTGTTTAAGTTTCTCGCTGCAACAATACCAACAAACTTGCCACCGGGCAATCTTGAAATGCTCTTCAACTTTAAGGAGCAAGTAAAATGCGATTATGGTACGCATTCCCGACCACCACCACCATGTGAAAATGAGGACGAGGACGGTGCCTTGACTACTAGTTTACTTTTAGTTGTTTAATTGTAACAATTTTTATTATTATTAATGTAATGTTCTTTTTAATTTAATTAATGTAATGTTTTATTTTTAATGAATGCGTTTTATTTTAATTTATGTTTTAAAATTATAACTGTAATTGTATTGATTGGAAAAGAAAATTGTTGAGTTCAAAAGTTTAGTTCTTCACTCTATAGTAGTCTACATTTAATGTTGTGTTTTATTCGCTAACTGCATGTCATGAACAAGTATAACACTCCATGTCATCAACAAGAGCCGGAGTATCTCTATTAGTGTGGTGCTAACAAATGAGGGGACAAAGAGAGATCTACCAGTTGCTCTAATCAGATGAAGAAGCATTTGCCTTGGAATGTTAAGAGCAAGTTTATGAAGATGATCAAGCCCAATGATCTAGCACTTTGACAACGAAAAAGTTAATGCGAAAAGACAAAGTCAATTGCTTCAACGGGATGCAACAAGTAGCTAATGATTAGCGACAAAAACTAGAAAGCTCTAGGATATTACAAGTGTTCTGCATAGCTAATTCTAGGTACATCTTTAACAGTTGTGTGAATATCATTTCCTTAGAGAATGTCATGAATGAATGACTGCAATCCTAAATTACAATTATATTTTTCTCTCTCTACAATTACATTATAATAAAAGGAAATTTTCATAAAAACAGAACATAATATATCAATATCATTGATAAATGAAACATAAGATAATATTGCAAAATAAAAGGATTACATGTACAATTTTGTTTAAAAGAAGGGAACCTTCCATTGACAAATTTCATAAAGGGAAAACATGATATACTAAAACGATCTATTGAAATTGTTTTTGAGGTTTCTAAGATTTATGTTTTCAACTTTTCTCTTATGCAAACTCGTTTTATGTTTATTTATTGATCATTTTCACATTTCGTATATCACCTTTATGAAATTTGCTCCATTATAAATTGTGAGCTAATTACATTAATTCATAATATAGTTAGGATCCAACACAATTCTAGTTTGAAAAACTAACTCAAGATGTATGAAGTTATTAGTAAGATAAAGAAAAGTCAAAATGCCACTAACAGCGGAGACAGGGGGGACTCGGAGGTGCAAGGCTCCCCTCAACAAGCCCAATAACTTTGATTTTATAGTAAGCTCATTACAGATACATTGAGTTCAACCCCCTTTAATTAGGCTGTTTTTATTTTTTTTTCTTTTTGCGGCTGGAAAATTCGATCACAAAATCTATCAGCCATCTTTTCCCTAAAATTCAAACCATAGATTTCAAGTGAGTTTTTCATCTTAGTATTCTTTTTATCTAGCTGCATCAATTATAATTTGAACATTATTTATATTAAAACTAGTTTTTACACCCGTGTATACACACGAGTCATTTTGAAAAATACGACGATAGTTTTTATTCGATTCATTTTGTTTTTGAATATACACTTTTAATAAATATAAAAAACATTAATTCATTAATTAATTAATAGTATATAATTTAGATAATGTTAGTAGTATTATTTACTAATTATGTTGTTTAGTATGTTTATCCTTAAAAAAGTTATTTGTTTTATTCTTTAAAAATTAAAATTTATGATGTCATCAAATTTCTAATATACTCAATTTAAAAAAATATATATTTTAATTAAATTATGGCTTCTGATTAGTTAATTAGATTTCAAATTAAGATGATGATGTCACAAAAAAGAATTTATATATTATTTAAAATTTGTTTAGGAAGTAAACTTTTATAATATGCGTAAGTTTTGGTTTAGTTCATTAGTGTTTGATAAAATAAGCTTATGTTAACTTGAAATTTACGTATTAGTTTAAAACAGTAGGTTTCTTCTAGTTGAAAATTTTTTTGTTATCAATTTCTCTTTCTAATAATAATACTTTGGTACATGTGCGTCGATGGGTTTTTATAACGTTACTAACAAAGTAACCCCTCGATAACTTGAGATCCTGACTCCTTCCTATATGTCACTAATAATTAACGACATTCGATGAAGTATCCAACAAAAAAAGCTTAAATGACATTCAAAACAAATATTCCTTAAAGAAAGTATATCTTATATTTTTATCTTTATTATATTTATATAAATATAATTAAAAGAAGATGCGATGGAAAAATTTGAACCTTTTGTTATTTTTGATCCTTTATGATCTAACAATCTTAATTTATTTCGTATAATTACATTTTTGGCCCCTTAAATATTTGATGTATTTATTTAAATTAAAAAATTAGACCAAATATTTTATTCATTTTAAAAATTAAAGAGTCTATAAACTATATATGAAAATCGACCACAATACTTGATTCATTTTATAAAAATTAAAATTGTCCTGCATTATAGCGGCTCTATAAACTATATAAAAAAATTGATCTAATAAAAATGTAATTCGACACGCGTTATCGCGGGTTGATGACCTAGTATATAATTGATAGAGGATACAGTGGAGGAATCAATTAAATTGGTCGCGCTTTATCACGGGTCTATAAACTATATAAAAATTGATTACAATATTTTGTTCATTTATAAAAATCAAATTCGTCTTACGTTATGGCGGATTCATAACCTAATAATTAGTTATAACAAAACTTGATTTAAAGAGATGGTGTTTGGATTTAATTATGCTTTTTGATCTTATTATTAATCATTTTTCAAATGTTTAGCAAATTAGATTATTTGATAACTTAGAAATTACTAAAATGGACATTTTTATATAATTATGAATGATCTAAATTTGACACATATAAATTGAGTTTATTTAGTTATAACCGTTTTTTTCACTTGTAATATTTTGTGGTACAAATTTTTTATCAATAAATAATATAAAAGTGTCAACAATCGCAAAATAAACACTAATATTCCTTTTGTAACAAAAATACATTGAGTTTTTTTTTTCCTTTCAAATTCGACTTACGTCATCACGAGTCTATAAACTATATAAAAAGATTGGTCACAATATTTTATTCATCTATAAAAATTAAATTCGTCTTCGTCGCGTCTTATCGCGGGTCTATAAACTATTTAAAAAAATCGGCCACAAATCAACTACAATATTTTATTCTTTTGTAAAAATTAAATTCGTCCTGCATTATCGTGGATTTATGACTTAGTATTGCATTTAAATGAGGACGATCTTTTTAATATATTTTTTTTTACGTTCGATCAACTAATCTAATCTTGCCTTTGTATTTTATATTTTTTTGTTTTTATTTATCGAAAACAAGACATTAAGGGTGTGTTTAGTTGTGGAAAATTTTTCATAATTTTTCATCTCGAATTTTCTAAAAAATGAAAAGAGTTTTCATTATCTAGAAAAGTGTTGAAATTTTGAAAAATGTGTTCAAATGTTAATGCATTTTCCTTTTTGGAAAACTAGTTAAGTGGAAAAATGGAAAGAGTGTTATAAAAGAAAAAAGTGGAAAAGTGAATATTTTTGTTTTCCAATTCTTAGTTATAATAAAAGTGACTTTTCCATTTTCTTGGAAAAGTTTTCTAGAAAATACTCATTTTGAACGTATTTTCTAATTTTTCACTTTTTCAAAAAGAATTTTCTGAAAAAATACTAAATTTTTCTTAAAACTAAACACACCGTAAAGTTCGCTCTATGATCAACGTTTCAAGCCCAGAACCCAAAAATCCATCGGCCCAATATTACCAGATCATATAAATCTAGACCCGACCCGAATTCTACACAAGTCGTGTACACGGATCTACAAAATACCCCGAATCTCATATTTCTTGTACAGGAAGCCAAAATTCATCACAAACTAAACCTAAAAAAAAACCACAAATCCACCTTCACTTCCATCACACAATCAAATGGGTCAAGGAACACCAGGCGGCGGTCTAAACAGGCAAGGAGGAAACCCTAACGATCGAAAACCGGACGACAAAAAAGAAAAAAAGTTCGAACCGGCAGCACCACCGGCTCGCGTTGGCCGGAAACAACGAAAACAAAAAGGACCTGATGCAGCAGCTAGGTTGCCAACAGTAACACCACATACAAAATGCAGGTTACGATTATTAAAATTAGAAAGAATCAAAGATTACTTATTGATGGAAGAAGAATTTGTTGCAAATCAGGAACGATTGAAACCACAAGAAGAGAAAACTGAAGAAGATCGATCGAAAGTTGATGATTTGCGAGGTTCGCCGATGAGTGTAGGGAATTTGGAAGAGTTGATTGATGAGAATCATGCGATTGTTTCGAGTTCAATTGGACCGGAATATTATGTAGGGATATTGTCGTTTGTTGATAAGGATCAGTTGGAACCTGGTTGTGCTATCTTGATGCATAATAAGGTATAATTTGTTATTTTAGGGTTTAATCTGTATCTAATTGTTTGTTTAGGTATTTAGTAGTACTGTGTGTTTTTGGGTTAGTTGTTTATTGTAAAATTAGTATTAGTGTTAATTTACCAACTATTGAGGTTACTAAAAGCACTTTTGTTACCAACTAGTAAGCTACTTCACGAGACTTTTAGTTTTTACTTATCAGTGGCGCATATAATCTATAGATTTTATCCTACTCTTGTTGCAGCTTTTTTTGGATTTTTGGTTTGCGTTATATGTAGTGTGTGATAGCTAAACCTAAGAGATATTGTATAAAAGCTTGTGTTGAATTAATAATCTTTTATTTCTTCTTTTTGGTTTTGATTTTGCATTTATTAAGAAGTTTTTGGTTATGAGAATGTGTAGTTAAAGAGTTGTATTTTTGTATGTAGGTAACTATAGATACATGTACTTATAGTTAAGAGACCAAGAACAAGAAGTTGCTGAAATGTTATATGATACAGTATGAGGTAAAACCTTCATTATCATAGTTAAAATTGTGGAAGCTAACCCTTAGGAGTTGGCTGAGTGGTGAATTTGAGGGGAGGATAACACTTGCACATTTAGTGGAGCTCCAAGGTTTAAATGTCCATTTAGGGCAAACAATTTCTAGGAGACATGTTAGTGTCCTTAGGGGGGCCTTTACCTGGGTCAATCTGTGTGGCGGTGGGTTTGATCCACATGGATTACCGGCCTACCAAAGGTGGAGTTACCACATTAATCAGTTTTTTATATTTGTCTTAGGCTTAATTGTTCAGAATAGCAAGGTACTTTTTCCTCGTGTTAATGATTATAGTAACATCACCACGAACGTTTTGTTACCAGTCATATGACAGTAAAAACCTTTATTTTTATAGGTAAAGTTATAAAAGCATATTGCTAACATTGAGCCACTTTGATGCATTATAAGGTTATTATAGGGTTCTTAAATGAATCTATATATATATATATTTTTTTTTTTTCTGTATGTATTTTAGGGTTAATTGCTGGGACTGGTAAAATACTTTATCTCTTTTACCGATTACATCGACTTAGTTTTACTTTGTTAACAACCATAGCAATCTAATTTTATAGTTTTACCTACAATAGGAAGGCCTTTTAGCTCATGTTGTTATAAGTGGTAACAAAATGCAAGCATTTTGCTATTCTCGAGAGTTTTCGTAGTTACGATCCTATAATCGGTAACATATGTAACATATCTTTTAGTTATTGGTTTTATTATTGGTAATGATGTTACTATTATCGGTAAAATAGGTAAAGTATGCTTTAGTTCATGGTGCTATAATTGGTAACGAAATACAGGTGAGGTACTATCATTTATAGCTTTCGTAGTGACATTACTACAATGGGTGAAAAAGGTTTAGTATGCTGCTTTAAGACCTTATTGTATCGAAATTGATTTATATTGGATTTATATTTTGTTTATCTAACAACCACCCATTTGATAGTATGTTCGTCTTATTAGGGATTCAATTGCTGTTTACCATTATCTGAGAGATTTCTAATGAATCCATCAGTACTTCTCTGAAATATGTCTTTTACTTTCACCAACAGCTGTTTATGATGATTTGTTTATTTCATTATCATTTGATTAGTTAATTTGGTCAAAGCAATCATAGCTCAAATTTTCTAGTTTCCATTTATGATTCTAGGGGCTGTTAATTTTTATTCGTTTAAATTGAACGTCTATAGTTCAGTAATCAATCACAAATATGATGCTGTTTATGGGCCATAAGGATCTTTTGGCTACTTTCGATTACAAAGACCAAATCTTAGGCTACAGAATGCGCTAATGTTCCTTTATTTTGATACACTATCAGGTTCTTTCTGTTGTTGGACTCCTACAAGATGATGTGGACCCGATGGTGTCTGTCATGAAGGTTGAAAAGGCTCCTTTGGAATCATATGCGGATATTGGTGGGTTGGATGCTCAAATACAAGAAATTAAGGAGGCAGTCGAGCTTCCTTTGACTCACCCTGAACTATATGAAGACATTGGGATCAAACCTCCTAAGGGGGTTATATTGTATGGAGAGCCTGGAACAGGCAAGACCTTACTAGCAAAGGTATCCGCACTTTAAGTTAAAACAAAAGATTATGATTGTACCCTACCAATAAACTTCGACAGAGCTTTTTAAGGGTATACACATTAATATCTAGTGGATAATGTAGGTTCACCCTTCTTTGAATGAACACATTTGAGCAAAAAAAAAAATGATTGCTTGCTGGAGGTCCTCCTAGAAGTAGTCTCTCTACCCTCGGGTAGAGAGATGACTGTCTACATCTCACCTCTCCCATACCCTACCAATGGCGGGATTGGGTATTGTTGTTGTTTTATCAATTTCTAAAAGAATCTCCATTATTTGGACTTATGAGTACATCGACCGTTTGATTTCTTGTTTGAACTCTCAAGGGATGTAGGATGTCATAGGTCTATTTTTTTGCTCACTTTCTTGCTTTTTATTTGGCACCATCACTGCTTCTACTAAACTTTCTAAATGTTGTTTAGACTCTTTTTATTGTAGTTGTTTGATATTTTTTAGTACTAATTTACTACATTTAGCTATAAGCATAAAAGCACTGATAATTCCTTTATATTTGTTCTACTGTTTAGGCAGTGGCAAACTCCACATCAGCAACGTTTCTGCGTGTTGTTGGAAGTGAGTTGATTCAGAAGTACCTTGGAGACGGTCCTAAATTGGTTAGAGAACTCTTTAGAGTTGCAGATGATCTCTCTCCATCTATTGTCTTTATTGATGAAATTGATGCCGTTGGTACAAAGAGGTATGCTGTTGTTCCTGATAAATGTGTTAATCCAGGTTATGTTTTTTGTCAAACTTGTAAAATTAAAAGAATTAAAAATGTAAGAAGGTAGCTTAAAAGAAAATGGGTCAAATGGGATGAAAGTTGCCCAAAGTCTATTTTCAATGCATAAAACCTTCTGATTTATTTTCAACATGTTTTTGGTAATCATATTTGACACAGTTTTATCCATATAAGAACTGAACCTTCGAAAAATAATTTTGAGTCAACCCAACTATTACCAAATTACTGCTCTTGATACATCACTCCACCCTATCACATACACAAATTGCCACCTCTACTGTAGCCTTTGTTACAGAAGCGAGGCCTGACCATGTTTCTTATGCAGGTACGACGCTCACTCTGGTGGTGAACGTGAAATTCAGAGAACCATGTTGGAGTTACTGAACCAGCTGGATGGTTTTGATTCAAGAGGTGATGTTAAAGTGATCTTGGCCACAAACAAAATTGAAAGTCTTGACCCAGCATTGCTCCGGCCTGGTCGTATTGATAGGAAGATAGAGTTTCCACTTCCCGACATTAAAACCAGGAGGAGAATTTTCACGGTATAGTTTCACGATAATTGTTTAATTGCAATAAGATGAACTTAGAGCCTAGAAATCGGGCAAAATGGGGGGTTGGCCGTTGGGTAATGAGTCATAATAGGTCAAAGTTCTGTACGGGTCAGGTGATCGGAAACACTTTTTCTCTAAAAATAAATTTTTTAAGTGATTATTGTGTGACATTGTGAGCTATGATTACGAAATTTATATTAATTTTGTTGGGATCTTTTATGCATTAAAAATACACTTTTGGCGACTTTGACCAGATAAGCTCATTTGACCTGTTTAATTATTCACGTTCTTCAGAATTGACTCATTGGAAATAAAGCATGACCCATTTTGAAATTGGCAGCTCTATATGGACTTCTCGACTTTAGTAATTTACCTGTTTAATGGTTCTATTAATGTAGATACATACATCAAGAATGACTTTGGCGGATGACGTCAACTTGGAGGAATTCGTTATGACTAAAGACGAGTTCTCCGGAGCTGACATCAAGGCTATATGTACTGAGGCTGGATTGCTTGCTTTAAGAGAACGCCGGATGAAGGTTAGTAAATACATTTATCGTTTGCTTCAAGAGGCTGGAGTTCTAACTATGAATGTTTTCGATTGCGTGGTTTTTTAGTTTATAAAGTTAATAGGGTTGGTCAAAATGGGCTGTATTGACAACAAACGCCTTTTTTAAAATTATTATTTTTTGAATCTGGAATTTCTGTTTTTCTTTTTAATTCATAATTGGTTAGTATATAAGATACCAGCATTTTGCCCGCGCAATGGGCGGAAACCATCAAATTATATATGTTATTTCCGTAGAATTGTATGTTCGTTAAACATGTTATCCTTGAATAACAAGATAATTATTTCTTCATTATTTTATAGATAATATTTCAGTAGGAGTACTCCTACTGAATTTATGAATGAAGTGATTTTAAAGTTTGATAAAAGTATAAATTGTTGTCTATTTCTGCAAAAATATAATAATAATAAAATTTAAATTTAAATGGAGATATAAAATATTTAAATGTTTGTTGGACATTGTATAGGGAAATTGTTACACATGTTTATAGGAAAAAGGGTACAGGGGTAATTTACGTAATTCCGATGATTTTTTTAAGCCAAAGCATGGAAATGCTCTATAAGGGAGTATAGATTATTAAGGAAGGCAATGAACAGACGCTGATGTTAACTTTTTTGTGTGTGTGTGTGGCTAAATCAGGTGACACATGCCGATTTCAAGAAGGCAAAGGACAAGGTGATGTTCAAGAAGAAAGAGGGTGTACCAGAAGGACTTTATATGTGAAGAAAATGGTTTACTTCTGTTAAACTCTTACTGTCTAAACAAAACCTTGTTTTGGTTACGTTTCTTTTAAATGGTGATGTAACTTTAATATTATTCTCAGTTTTGAGGATGGATGGAAAGTTGCATTCTCATGTGTTCCTTTATTTATAGAAAAACATGTATGATTCTATATATCCCGTCTTGTCGTAGTTATTGCCGCATTGTCTCATCTTTGGAAGAAAGCTTGACAAGAGTTAGATTCTAGAACGACCATTGATTATATGCCCATTCATATTCAAATCGGATCTGCACTATCAAGGGTTACTAGATTTGGTTTGTTATCTAGTGTTTAGAAAAACATTTTGGGTCGTTCAATTTTCTTTCTTCTTTGTTCGTAATATTTGTCAAATGTTTAATAAGTTTTACTCATAATTAAAAAGAATACCTTCAATAGACTGCAGTGTGCACACTAGTCATTGAGTTCTCTTTCATTGCATAAATGCGACCTTGCACCACTTCTATTTCATATATGAATCAAGTGTATCAAGCAATATACATATAACATATGCAATAAAACCTTATGGTAATGCTCAAAATTGATTAATTTAACGACAATTTTGAGATCGACTCAGCTAGAAAAACACATGTAAATACGTATACACATAAGGTAAGACCTTTAAAAACATACGTCATAGTTTGTAACGTAATTACAAATCTAGTAATATCAATAACCGAGCTCGAACTGAAAAATGACTTGAGAAGGCGAGCTTCTCAAATCTATATTATATCTTACACCCTTATAAAGAGTTTAGCCCTTTTCTTTAACAAGTTAAATTTTTAAAGAACGAAAATGACACAAGTACTCCTATCTTTAATGAAATAGACCAATTTACCCTTATCTAATTTTGGAAGCGATATAAATATTTAAGATATAATTATATATTAAATTAAATGCAATTTAGTCTATTAATAAACAGGTGTACCATAAAATCACTAAACGAAATAAATTATCCGCTGCTTTGCGTGGGTATCTGCTCGTCTGTAATAATCCTTAGAAAGCATTTCCTGTTTAACTTTAAAATTTGAATATTAAAGATGCGAAGTTACAATTATACCCTTCTATTAATTATGAAAATGAAAATTGTACAAATTTAGTCCTCAATTAACTACAAAGAATTGTTAAATATAAATGGTATTTCTCCAGTTCCTTCTTTTATATTAGATTTTAAATTTAAATTATTCCAATTTTCACTATAGTAAATAGATAAACAAAGTTTCAAGCATGGGCGGTATATAATAGGGGCAGGGAGGGGTGCACGCCTCTTGAAAGTCGAAAGTAAACTAGTATACATGTATATATTCTGAGGGCTTAAGACTAAAATATTTTGATAAATATAATTTTGCCCTCTTCACATTTAAATCGAACGATTTCGCTTTCCAAAAAACAAATTTTAAGTTCCGTCACTGCTTTCAAGTAAGTAAGTAATCTTTTATCATTTGCTTAACAAATATCGGATACTCCCGCATATTTATTTACACAACGTCAAGATAAGAAAGAAAACATTGGGTGGAAATGTTTATCTTTTGTCAATAATTTTACTTTTTGAATGTCATTGTTGTATTGCGCTCTATAATGTTATTCTATATGAATTATTTTCAAAGTATCTCTAAGAAGTCAAAAGATAAAGATAAAAAATTATTGTTTTACCACTTTAAAAATTTTTAAATCACATTATTGTTTGGCTACCAAATCTTACACGTTTCCAAGTTTGAAAATTAAAATATGAAAACAAATGTTAAATCTATTATATATAAAGTATGCGAATCAAAATATAATAAAGAAAACGACAAGTCAAATGTATTCTCTACAAAAATAAGGAAATAAAGAATTTTACTACCAATGATTTTACTAATAGTGAGTATTAGATGTTAAAATACTTGTTCTATATCTTTTGTTATACATATATAATTCTCAGAACACAAGGAGTAGAGGGTCACGAGATGAGATGTTGTTTATAAGAATGCCGTTAGAACGATGTTTCGTCATTTTCTAATGGCGTTTTCGGTGACTTTCGAACGATGTTCCGGCGACAACGTCCTCATGTGGAACGCAGCTCTTTCCTCTATTTTTTTTTTCCTTTTTACATGTTTCTCTTTGGGTCTTTGTAAAAGAAGAAATTAAAGATGAAGGTTTATGAAGAAGAAGAAAATGAAGGAAGAAGGAAGATGAGTAGGAAGGAAGAAAAGATACAGTAGAAAAAAGATAGTTAAGCTTTTAAATGAGTCCTTTTATGAGCTATTTTTTCACAAAAAAAAAAACTCATTTTTTTAAATGGATCACATATATTAGATTTATTTAACCGAGTTAAAACTTATTTAAATTAAAATGGATTATATATATCTTATTAACAATTGTCATATGTAACTTTTCATTCTTATGAATTTAATTGTTTTATTATTTATTTCAATTTATTAAATTATTTAATTTTTTTTTAAATTAAATATAAAATTTAAAACATTGTCTTGACTTTTAACTTTTTCGACAATAATTTCGAACATAATTCTTGAATCATCACTATCTGCGTTCTTATAATGCATTTCGAGCAAGTCATATTAACTTACAACGTGATGATGTGATATTTTACTTTTCAATCATCTATCTAGCAACATCAATACGAGAACACTTTAAATACATAGAAATCAATGTATTAAATCAACAAATTGAGCCAACAAATCTTTGTAAATGAAATAACTTGGTACATATTTTGTGTTGTAATATAGTAGGGACATCAAATAACATTAATACATTAAATATTTACTTTCTGATTGAGGTAATTTTCTTTATCCTAGTAGCAAACAAGTTACATAAATATCGATCACGCTAATCATAATATATTGATATTAGTTAGTATAAATAATATTACAAACCATCAAGTTAAAGAGAAACCATTTATAATAACTAGATTTAAGTTATAAATTGCACGTCGTTAACTTAGCTCTAATGAACGCACTCTATCGTATGCTATTATGTCGAATCGTACACATAACATACTAGTTTATTTTCTAGGCATTTCGGAGAACGTATGACTTTAGTTATTAACAATTAATATCAACATTATTTATTTAACGGATATAATATGTCGTTGTCAATTTGTCTAGAAGATTGATATAAGTGATTTTAACTAAACTAGAATGATACTCGCACAATGCGGCAGTAAAAATAACAATGGTAGGTAGCGGTGGTGATAGTGAAAAACGACCAATTGTTTAATTGTTTTATATGTTTTGTAAGAACTATTATCTTATTTTATATAACAAAGAGTTGTATTTATACATTATATATAGTTGTATATAATAATAGATTATGAATTATGAATAGAGAATAATTTTATTAATAAAAGTATTATAAATAAGTTATGGGTAATTTAAATATTTCTTTATATTAAGAATAATTTTAAAATAATAATAAAAATACATTACAAGTAGTTAAAAGATAAATATTATATTTAATAAATGTTTACTTTTCCTTCTTAACGCTTTGTGCAACCAATAAATTTTCCATTAATTATTCCAATTAAAACCACAAGAACCTGTTGTTCTTCGTAATTCTTCGTAATAATATTTTATCTATCCCTCCTCCACCGCCGACTACCGGAATATCCGCTTCCTCCGTCACTGACTATCGATAGTTATACATAACGTATTCATCAGAATGAGGAAGCGAAGCAAAACATCAAAAGAATCAACAAAAGCACTGCCCAAAAAATGCTGTAAAATATGTGAAAAAACTGAATCGAAATACAAATGCCCTACCTGTTTTATTCCGTAGTAAGTGTTCATTCCTACTAATTAGGGTTCATAATTCGTTATCATATGCGTATGTAATAAACTTCTCATATTTTTAATTTGTTTGAGTTTTGCAGTTGTTCGCTCACCTGTTTTAAGAAACATAAAGGTAATTTGTCCTATTGTTTTATTTAATTTCTTATTAGTGTAATTCAGTAAATTAATTAATTTCTGTTTAATTAGTTATATTTGTAATAATTGTTGATAGTTTTGGGAAATGATGTTGTTTTCAGGTTGTTAGGGTTTATGTTTATTTTATTAGGGTTTAGTGAACTTAATGCTTACAGTTGTGCTAGTTGTGAGTGATGATGTACAGATATATATTTTTTTTAACCACAATAATTTGTATCAATACATATGAAGTATGAAAGACAGTAGTGATTATGCTTTAACTGGATGCGTATTGTGAAATGAGTATGTGTGGTTATTGCTACTGATGCAAAAGGTTTAGGCGTAAACTCTGCTTTAGTTTTGATGTAATACTTTAATGAAGATTAGGTGGGAGTAATTAGAGTTTGAGCATTCATATGAATGCTAATTAAAGTTAAAAAATTGGATGATCACCTACGACATGACATAATAAAAAGTTTAGGAAGTTTCACGCGTTTGTCCTAGTTTTGTAGGGGAGATAGTGGTAGCATTGGATGGGGAGGAAAGAATGAATGCATGGATTCTTAG
The DNA here is from genome assembly GCA_963921325.1 of Logfia minima. NCBI lineage: Eukaryota > Viridiplantae > Streptophyta > Magnoliopsida > Asterales > Asteraceae > Logfia > Logfia minima. The sequence goes on along the minus strand of OY992766.1, from coordinate 4,989,950 downwards.
TTTTGTGTTTTTTAGGTAGGCATTTACTGTGAGGTAGACATGTAGATGCATAGAATAGAACAATATATTCTTATTAACTTATTTGGTTACTTTTATATGAAATGATGGATTATATTACTTAAAAAGAAAAGCTTATAAGTGGAAGTTGTACTTTGCATATTTTTTGGTGTTTTTATGAATGTAAATTTGCATTTTCTTTTTTCTTTCCTCCAGACTAATGGAGTAACTTATATTCATATAAACTAATATAGAGATATCCTATTTGGTGCAGAAATTCCATGTATTAAACCAGCTCCTGCTCCTGCGCCTGAGAATGATACAAGTAAGGTTAAATTGCTAATTGGTTTGTCTACCGCAGGGATATGTGCTCTTGACCTTTGTAGTATACAGAAAAACTACACGCTCGCATTGATGTCAAGTATTTTTTATGGTGGGCTACATTGTGGTTTAGGATAATCTCGATGATGTAATTTTAACTATTAAAAAAACTACACTGCTTAATGTTGCCAGATTTGTTTGCACCCTATGAATCACTAATCAGTCCATTTGCATCCTTTTTGGGCATGTTCATGAGTTGATATGTCAAAATAAAAGAATCCAATAAAAGCTTAAGGAGTAAACATATGCATGGTTCCAATAATGTTCGAGCCTGAACTCACAAAGAAGTAGAAGATGTGAATAGTGTACCTTGAGATATTTTTGTAGTCTTAGGTGAATCTTCAATATTATTATTACTGACCCACCTTCTTTATATTTATACATATTTTGTTAGTGGTTAATGGTATGCCTATTCTGACTTCAAAGTAGGCTTACTGATATCTTATCAATGTATCTCATGAACCAAGTAATGCCTCTGATGAAAATACCTCTTATGGAATATGTATTGCTAATTATACATATGCACCATTACCTGTATGGCAAAACAATGTGTACCCTGAATTAGGTTATACAGAGTCTGCTAACTGCACATGGATCATTTCTTTCCATTTTATCATTTATTATCTTCACAGAAGCTAGCAAATAGCAATGCAACGTCTGGTCATTCTTGTATTCTAATGTCTCTTTCCACATCACTCAAAATTCATACGGAGTTTTTGTTGTGTTTGATGCTGAGAGTGTGTTCATATGTGTGTATATTCACACACACAAGGTTAAAAACAACCCAGTAGGATAAAAATGTGTCTTGTTGTTTTAACATTAAATATACAACATCTGAAACAAAATTCAGTTCTAGTCTTAACATTTGTCTTGTTATGATCCTTTGACATTTACCTTGTGAACCTACATTAATATTGTATTGAGGTAAAGGGGTTAAATTGTATAAATCAATACCTTTTTCTTTATTAGTTTTTAACATTATTTCTAAATAATTTACGAATTTTCATCTTCTCACTTTTCCTAGAAACAACCAAAATGTTCCTCTTGTGGTCAACAAAATGTTCCTCTTGCTAGCGTAAACTCGTGCTTTCTTAAAGTGATGATCTAACACTATTTAACTCAAGTTTCAGGCGCACCTATTCCACCAGTTGATGTTGACAGACCGTGTTATATTGATGATTTCAATGATGTGCTACCAGTGTCCCAACTAGAGTGCATAGGTATGCTTTCTAATTATAGGTTGCTAGAGATTGTTCATGGCTGCCAATTTCTACCTCCTTCTTGGAGTCCTACCTAAGTTTGTATGCATTAGAGGTGGCATTTTAAACCACTTTACTTATAAATAAGTGGTTTCGGGTAATGTTCTATCTTTAATAGGTAAAACCGTAAAGTTGAACAATATTAGTTTAAGATGAAAGAGGCCAAATGGGTCGAAAGCAGACCCAAATTAGTCTTAATGCATAAAAAAACTACCTAGATGATTTTATTACGAAAGTCAGATTATTATCGAGCTGATATAATTTTTGTTAAACTTGACACCACCTTTTTTTCTTTAATTTTTTTTTTTTTGATAACTCGTGTTCCGTTCCAACCGAACTTGGCCCGACCCGTTACCCAACACCCCTCTTCTCGTTTACGACCTCCAGTATGCATGCATACTAACCTCCTAACCACAAGATGACCTTAATGAGTGGCTTTATACCAATAAAGAGAAAAATAACAACTTAAATAATGAATTTATAAATAGAATTGAGGCTTTAGAAAAAGTATTTCTTTCTCTAAATATACTTGAAACAAAGACTCGATTGTCTAATGCTGAGACTAAAAATAAACAGAATTTCCTAGTTAAATTGGGTAATGCTGAGGAAAAAAAAATTGCTTAAGTAATTCAATAAAAGGTCTATTTGGTTGAGACATATAATTTTGGCTGCAGCTACGTCTACTGAGATTATCGATGCTTTGAAAGACAAAGAGCTACAAAAACTCATATGCAACATAGATTGCTCTGCTAAAGCTGAAACAGTAAGTGATATCATACTTCAGATCTCTTTGCTCTCGTTATTTTTATGGTTTCAAAGGGATAAATCGAGTCCATAATGAACATAAGTAACACTAAGCTTTTTTATAAATATTTCAGGAACTTGACAAGGCTATGGAACAAGAAGTATTTCGCCTGTTTACAGAAAAGGTATGGTTCTTTCATAGCTCAATTTTTTACTTGGTAAATTCTTGATTTCCCATAAAATATAATAGCTTTCTGTTGTTTTCTGTTGCTAGATCTTGTCAACGGTAACTCAGTCTGGCAATTAACAGTTATACGTATGTGAAGTGATGTTTGATGAAGAATGTTATCCTTTGATGAAGCTTGCCCTAAGAATTTTATTATTAGCTTAAACTTGTTAAAGTATGTGAGCATTTTTGGTGTGGTAGAATGGAAGATTTTCAAGCTCTCTTGTTCAAGATGCTATATCTGATCCGGAGAACACCGATCGGTAGTCAATGTAACTGATTATACAAGTTATAAAATGCGGGGTATTTTGATATTATTATAGCACTATTTCATTTAGTACCTAAGTAAGGGTATGGGTGTAAGCAAGTCTAATTGCACCAACACTGCCAACACATGATTACCAATTGATTAAAGTTTCACTTGGATCTAACTTGCTACAGAATGTATAGAGTCATTATGGCCATTTGATTTGGGAAGCAGTTTGTATGCTCAAAACATGCTTCTCTAGTGTGACGTGTGTCATGCTAACCAAATGAACCATTTTTAGAGTTAAATGGAGAGCCAAACTTGAGCTTTCATGTCCAACCTTTCAAGTTTTAACTACTCATTCTGAATTTGGACCACACCCACGCAACGAAGATCCTGTAGAATAGAACTTGATGCCAAGTTGATAAACGTTTCACGCTTTCTTTTTCATATAAAAAAAGAATCGCAAAATCAAAAGGTTGTTCCTACTGAGCAACACTCATGACATCCTATTATTTGGCTTCACATCTGCAAAAGTCTTTTTTAAAAAAAGGTGGTAGTGGGAACAAATCAAGTGGTGAACAAGTTTCAGGCTTCTGCTATCTAATAATGTAAAGTGATATGCTCTGAAGCTGTCATCTTTACCCCGGAATCATGGCCCAATTCGTTCTAGATATAAAGTTGCACAATCTGAAAACAAATTCTTTAGTGCCCACAAAAAAAAGCTACATTCTCATTAAAAAGCTTCTTCGACAAGTACAGAGGAGAACAATAAATCCCTATCTGCATGCATCGTATATGAAGAAATAAGGTGCATCGCTCCAACTTGCTGGGTAATAGAAAAGTCTTATTTGAAAACGAGTTATCTGTCAGAATTGGCAATTTTGACTTATTTACTTGTTGGTTGGCTGATGCGGGCTGCGTTTTAATTTCTAGCCGGTCAAGCCAGTAAAATAAAAATACTAAGCTAGAAAAAAAACTTGGTCAAAATCAGTTTGGCATGTATTATTAATGCGTATAACTGTTAAAATATATAGTTAAAAATATCTAGATATTAGTCATTCCTATAACCTATATAAATGGAATGTACACACTTAATTATTTATGACGATAAAAATGGATTAACAAAAAAGTTTGTACCCCGGACCCAACCCACATAGAGTGATTGGAGCCTTTAGACAAGAAACTTTAGTACCTGTAAGAGTGTAACTCAAACTTATCATTGGTTATTGGTTTCCTGTGAAAAAATTATGAACAAAAAGTCACGGTAAATAACCAAATAGTCAAATAAGTAACATCTCAGCACACTTCTTTTAACCTATACACAATGGCACAATGCCTTGCTTAAAGCAATTATCTTGCATCTATCATATGGTATAATTACACATTAACTATGTTATATCGTGTGAACCGCAGCACTTTATAATGCGTTGTATACTCATCTCGCACCTTTAACTACAAAATTTAGTCGGCTAAGAGCCTGAACTCCCCTGAAGATCAGCCTGCAAAGGCACAAAGATAGATCTCGGTTGTCATCTTCGAATTCAGATATACAAGGATATTACTACCAAAAATGGCGAAGCTTACCAGTTGGGTGATATTCGGGACCCCCGATATTCGGGACCCCCAACGTCTTTGCTGATGCTTGGCTTACTTGCAACGCCTGTCAAATTTTGCACAAATACTTACATGTTAGTGATGAGGTTTTCGATGCACGTTTCGCAACTGATTTTATGATACAGAGTAATTAGAATAAGATAATGAAATTGTAATAAAATGGTCAATAAGAGGTGTTTTGATGCTTTTCTATTGTTGGAAGTTGTATTATTAGATCATCAATTATCTGATAAAATATTATTAAATAGGACTTTTTTATAAAACAATTAGCCACTATAATTATTGATTTTTTTTAATAACGATTTATTAATAAAAATATTTGTTACTAATATTATCATCAACAATATGAATATAGGTGAAAAGTTAATAAAGTAAGTTAAAACTGACATATATATTATATATATATATATTTATATATGAGTTCTTCACCAAACTAGAATGAAACTGATTATCTCACCCCTAAATACTAGGATAATCAGAATCAGAATCGTTAATTGTTATAGCAACTTGAAGTCACAATAATCAATAATCAGTTTCACAACGCAAATCCAACGACCCTAGTATTTATGAAATTTGGATGAAACAAGCTGTAAATATAAATTTATATAATCAACGTGCCTGGGGTTGTGGCATTTGTGTTTGTGGGAGACCAACATATTGTTGATATGGATCTGCAAATGGAACCCGTGGTTGGTTTACATTTTGTAAAGGAAATGAGTTCATCATCGGATCTGACAGGTTGGCTCCTTGACTTCTTTGTGGGCCCATTATGGGAACTTGCGCCATTGGAAACCGTGGAACTGGAAAACGTTGATTGAGATGAGCGGCTGCAGCCGCTGCTGCTGCTGGATTTGGCATTATGGCTGAACCTGGAAGAACGGGTGGGTATGGAACCATGGTTCGGTTCATTGCTACTTGATCCATTCCCATGCCCATTCCCATAGCAGCCATTGCTGGCATGTATCGTTGGACACCTGGGAACATCATGGGAACCATGCTGTATCCCATGGACATCATCTGCATATACAGTCATATATGTCAACCTTCCTCCATTAAAATTTTAGCACAGGACATGACCAATGGTCAACCAAAAGAATCTAGGAAAATTGGAGTACATACGTTTGAACTAGCAGCATTATTTGATTACCCATAGAAGTGACTATCGAATTTAGACTTAGAGGTGGTAAAAGGGAATGGTCAAGCAGATTGAGGAAGGGGTCAGAATAGATAATCAACTAGTACATGCCAAGATGGATCGATTGGGTGACGTCATGTCGTCAACCCACAAACACTTTTTTATCTGTTCTTCGAAACTTTTAGTAATTTGACTGCACGTTGGATGAATTTCAATCATTTGACCCGTTTTCTCTTTAGTCAATCTTTTAGATTAACCCATTTGAACCCTTCTAGCCTAACTGACGAATTACAAGTATATAGATAAATAAAGATGCAGCCAATAGTTGAGACTAATGAACATATGAGTATGGAATGGTATAAATGAATAGAATCATAAATACCTGTACTTGCATTTGAAGTGACTTCAAATACTCAATTGCCTCATCAAGCATTGAAGCTTTGTCCGACTGGAATTCAAAATTGTTAAACAGGTTTTAGTAGGTAAACTAAAACTTTTTCAAAAACAACCTTAGAGAAAACTCGTAACCAGACCTTGTTGCAACGAGGTATTAGTTCTTGTAATGCCTTCATCTTTTCATTAATCCTATCTCTACGTCTCTGAACACATATCAATATTAATTACATGTACAACTGTCAAAGTTAGTTACATAATATGAAACTCAGTGAAGTACAAACCCTTTCTGAGAGATTGTGGACTTCTGCAGCACGAGCCCTCTTAGTAGAAGTTGATCCACATGATTGCTTCTTTGCATCATGATACTCAAACTCGATATCCTTCATGTAAAGATAACATGAATTCTTAGTACTCGGATTATATGACTTTAAACATTGGAAGCACTTCCAAATACACTATCTACTTTTACACAATATTTTCACAGCTAATTATCTAATTCTTATTATACAATATCCGATAATCAGTTTCAAAACGCAAATTTACATACGCCAAAACAACCATGTTCCCCTTAATCACCGAGGTTCATTTAGTAATCCACACAGATTGAGGCATGCAAGATTTAAGTTGAAAACCAAAATGAAGGAAAGTAAAAGCATACACATGGTATTCCTGACATAACATCAATCCATGAAGTAGTTGTACTCTACAATCCCAAATTGGAAAAACAACCTGCAAAGAATTGGCAAATCAAGTCTGTTTGTGAATTTTGGAAGAACCAGTTGACTTGACATTCAATTGAATTTTGCAAGATCCCAACGTGGAGCAAACAAAACTGAACATTATGGTGAAAAAAACGAAAAGGGTTGATGTAAAAGCCTATACATAATCCTCTTGAGACCCTAGAAGTTGAATGCATTGTAGTATAGTACTATATAGGTCCAAAGTTAGAAACACACAACTTGCACAAACTAGAAATGACCCATGTGCACGTTCAAGAAGTGAAGCATAACGCACCTTATTTTGTGTGTGAAGATTGGATTACACATATTGTGGGTAATGATAATAAGTATGATGCAAAAAAGCATACATTGGCCACACTGTTTTTTGGCAGTTAAATGAGTGAACATATGATATATGTAAAAAAAACAATTCCAAATTTTGAGCAGCATAAGCATGCTCTGTATAATGACCAATATGTTTCATTATTTTCAGTTGATAAATTTCGTACATATAATGTAAAACCATACACACACTGCAACGTTATACTTATACAAACATTCTAGCTAGGAATGTTTCAAACTTATAAATCAGAGGACCTCTTGTAAGTTGTTGCTAGCAACATAGGAGTTATCTACTGTTAAAATTAAAAATTTGGAAAAAAGTTGTCTTACATGCATAGAAGTTTTTGACAAAACATGAAATGTCTATCTATGTATGTCACTAATACAAACTATTGTATTGATTATAGAAAAGATGAACATGATTTAAGTAAAATAATATAATATACATAAATAAAGATATCTCAAAATTAAAATAATAAGTTATCATGTTCAGTAGAAAATTTAAAGAAGTTGTCGTTTAGTGCAATTTGATGGATCTCCAAAAAAGTATGAAGGTGCATGTGTGGAGTTTGTGTGTGGTCTTACAAGGTACACGTGTCAACACTTGTAACCACGTGTGAAGTCGTTGTTCGACGTGGCAAAATCGGTTTTGCAGCACTCCACAGGTGCATCGAAACTTGCTATCTTATGGGTTCGTTAGAGTGCTTGTGCTACAAAACGACACAATGGTTTCATGAAACAAACCACAACAACCAGCTGAATATTTATTTATTCATTTATTTATTGGACTGACCAAATTTGGTTAACTCTTGTTACTCGTGACTCTGATGGATATATGTAATGATTTTGTTATATCTGGAATTTACATGGACAAAATGCTAAACGCTTTTATATATGTCTAAACATATGATAACATTTTATAAATGATATTTGAGCATATTGTTTAGCTAAAAATGGTATTTGTGATACTTTTATAAGCTAGTATAATACATTAACACTTTTCTATATAAACAAAATAAGTTCGGGATGTTTGGACATATTTATTCTTAAGTAATTATCTAAAAAGAATAAACAATATAATATCGACCTACTTATTTTCAATGGTTATTCTTTTAAAATAAAAACATTAAGGTCACATTTAGTTATATATAAAATTTTGCTTATTTCTTTTTCATTTTTCTAGAATTTTAATATTCTAATAAAAATTTAAAAAATGCTTTTAAATGTAAAATTCTAAATTTTACTTTTTTAAAATAAAAAATATAAAAAGCTTTACATTATAAATTTCTTTTTGTACAAAATCTTTTCGAAAAGTAATTGAAATTGAATAAATAATCTTAATATTAATATAATATAATAAAATATAATATTTAGCAATTCGAAACATCCCTTTAGGGATATAGTTTTGAACCTTTTGGACAAAAACAATTAAGACGTTTGGTTTTTAGCATAATTATTGGAAATATTCGATTTTTATTATTGTAAATCCAATATTAATTTTTATATATTCGACCATTGAATTTTATTTACATACAAAGATACGAATAGTAAGTACTTCATTATTACGAAAGTACAACCGTCAATGCATATAACAGATACTGTTAAGCTTGCAGGTCAGAATCAGGATTATGCGAATGTACAAGTACATAATTGCACAAAAAGTAAATGAATCATTTTTACCTCACTGTAACATTCTGTATCATCTGTATCTCGTCCTTTACGTTTTCGATCTTCCGTCACCGGCGGCGGTTTATTCAACACTGGCTCAACACTCGCACTAGCTCCTGAACCGCCGGTTCCTGGTGACGACGACGCACTTAAATCATAAGTTTCCGGTTCTCTTCCACCAAAACTACTCATATTTGCGCCAGAAAAAAGCGCGCCACTATCCGTCACTCTTGAAACCCTAGATTGCGACGGTTCAACTACCGGTTTACCGTTTGACTCCACTACCGTTGACTGCGTCACTGCCTCCGACGTCTTATTCGAATTAGCCGGAGCCGATCCATCTCCGCCGACCGCACCGATGCAATTTCCTTTATTTGGTCTTCTGAACTGTAAAAAGTTCACAAAATTCGGTTGATTCTGTTCATCTTCCACGCGCTTCAACGACGGTACCGGCGGCCGTGGAGACTGATCAACTTTAACTATCGCCGACGACGCCTTTGCCGGCGCCTGCAATTTCGGTTGATTATTTTCATATTCCACACGCTTTAACGGCGGCACCGGCGGCCGTGGAGGCGGAACGGTGACTATCGCCGGTGCCGGTGACGGCGCAGCGGAGATGACTGCAGTAGATGACGGAAGAACAGGATACAAAATATCGTTATTATGAAGATAGAGATCTAAATTATTATCTTCATTAGGATAATGAAGCCATGAAGCCATTTGATCTTCTTGCATGAATAAATTACCACACGGGGTCGTTTCATCCTCAATCAATCGTAAATCTCTATTTGATGACGTCATTTCCGATTTATTATTATTATTATTATTATTGTTATTATTATTATTATTAATTACGGATCTTTGGTTTTGGCTTTGCATTACAACCTGACCGTTTTGCCATAATAATTCCACTATATCTTCATCTGCCCTGCATAATTAAAAGTTTAAACGTGTTAAAAGGAGTTTAAAATATATCAATAATTATATTATATATGAACTAAAAAATCCTATCATTACATTGATGATTTCTTGTGCCTTTTTAAACTTGAAGAAGCTGGTAGCAAGTAATCGTCGTCGGTTTCGAAATCAGGAACACAACGATTCATCCTCTAATTTCTCTCTAACTAAAAAGTTAAGATATAACATAAATAATCAATCGAGTCGAGCTCGAGCTTTAACTGAAGTATTCATAGTGATGCATAAAGAAATCAATTTGATTAAAGTATAGGAACATGAAGAAGTGTCGTACCAAGTATATAAATATGACGATGATTGTGTAAAAAAAATAGGATTTAATTTTTATTTATTTTCATTTTCGTGGGTGGGAAGTTGTTTGCAAAGGAGAAGATAAGGTGTACGCTGTATGTGTTTCTCTAACTATTTCTTTGTTTTTTTTCGTTTTATCATTGACTTTACTTATGTCATTTCTATTTTTATTCATAAAACTTTCATGGTTAAGTATATATTCAGAGTTCAATTTTCACAAGTTCGTCTTTGTAAATGAATTTATAATCGGTAAGAGTATCAGCTTACACGTCTTGTTATGAAAATAATATGTTATGAAAATAATATGTGAAAGACAACGTTAAGCATATTTTTCGGACTAATCCAACAAGATTCGCTGAAGAGTTGTCCGTCCATATGAACAAATTAAACATGATTATTTTCTTACAAAGTCTACCCTCCAAAACTAATTGAATTATAAAACTAACTATCAAGGACAAAAGTTGAAAATACATCAAAGAAATAAGACATAAGATACACGTTGGGGAAATGAACTACGTTAGCAGAATGAACAAAATTGAAAATACCTTGTATTTTTTAATAATTAACCTTAATAAAACTAAATCTTATTATGAAGATCGTAAATAAACTGGTGTATTTTTGTTTTGTTTGAACGTCATTGACACCCACATTAATCGTTTACTATGTACATCTTTTGTATTATTCGAAACTCGAATAACCAGCAAAATTTTGTGTCAACCGGTAACAATCAATAACATTATTCATGTTTTCTAATTTGTACGTAATTTATGGCAACTAGTTACGAGTTTTCAAATTAAAGTGGTCGTTTCAAAACAGAAATCTAATGAAAGTCATCACAATTTAAGATTAATCAATATTAAACATACAATACAAATAAATATAGGAGTCAGTTGTCTTTAGCTAGGTTTCAATCATACAAACGGGTTCATATATCTGATCGTATGAGGTATTTTGTTGCTTTTTTAACATAGTCGTAATCGAACTGACATAAATTCAATTATATATTTTGAAAAATAGAAAGGGGTAAGGAATGAAAGGAATCAATTTTCAATCAACTTTATTAATTGGGGGACATTTATTTTTGTAGCAGTGAATCAATGGGGTCCATTTGTGTTAAAAACCAAAACTGTAGGACTGAATTGTCAATATCATTATCTCCTTGGACTTATTATATGCCATATGTTGTCAAAGTACCAATCTTGTTATCTTTTATAATCGTGAACGATGTTTTTTTAATTTTTTTGACATCATGCTATGATATTTTTAGTGTAAAATGCACGTTTATCTGACTTAAATCTGGCAAATGGACGAGTCAAATGAGTTGTACAACATGTAAAACAAACTCTAATCAAAATATGTAAGTTTTTCCATCGACAGATGCTTTTAACCTTTTCTTTTTAATTGTTAAAAGTAATTATATTTGTAGTTTGAAAGTATATTTGTAGATGGGATGACAAACAAAATACATTAACAGTCTTTTAGATGTTATGATTAGTAATCTGACCATCATGAGATCTAACACCAGGGGATAACTAAACTATTTAATAGTCTAATTAAAATCTAAATGTTATAAATTCAAGTGATCTATAACGATAACTAAACTCTATATGATATTACCAAAAATCATTGTATTCATTATGGCATCGATAAATATTGGACTCAAAATTAATTAAATATAATATATTAACAATTATCGAAATGTAAACTTAGTGGTTTAATAAAATGTGCTATTCCAGCAAGTAAAAAGATGAAGTAACATTTTACCTTTAAGTATGTGTTCACTGGTTATTTGTAAACAATCATAACTAGTGACTAATACTCTATGTCATCTGGTCTAGAAGAGTGCAACGTTTCAAGGAGGTTGAAGATGAACGTGATGTTACATCTTGTCATCGCTGGTTGGAACAGTGACCAAGATACAAGACCAAGTCAACCCTCTGACTTGTGACCAGTGACATCTCACAAATGTGTCACTCGTCCACATCATTTACTTAGACATCCCTTAGATAGTTTGAAATATCTAAGATGGTATTCAAGCAATACTTTGTAAAGAGTAAAAGTGTGGAAAAACACTTTTTGAAACAAAGTACAAAAGTACACTACAAAAATGTGTGATCAGTTCTCAATATTGTTCACATTACATGTACTTTGACGTAAAGTTAACCATACCACATTTAAGAAAACTAGTACTTTCCAATAAAAATGCGACATGTTAAAAGCTTAAAGTTGACTTTACAAACAATTCTCTCGGCTATAAAAGAAAATGTTTTTCTGAAGTAGATGTTATCTTTTCTCACTTGTATTTATTGCTTACATTTATAATTAGTCCATTAAATCTTGTTGAAAATTAATGACTACCTCGGTGAGTCAATGTTCATACTTAAACACTTTGTCATAGACAAGTGTTATGTAAAAGAGTTATTGAAAAGAAACAATTTGACATTTCAATAGGTTTAGATTAGTTAGCATGTGTCTACCTTATTTCGTATTTAAACCTTCTAATTCTTTTATTCTTATCTTAAAGTTCACACAATTAAAAAGTTAAATTGTTTGTTCATTGTACTTTAATTATAAACTATTATATATATATATATATATATAGGAGTGGGTTCAAGGGAGAAAGAAAATTTGGTGGAGAAAGGGGAGAAATTTTTTTTTAACCCTTCGATTAAGCAAATTAACTCTTTGATTCAGTTTTAAATTATATTTATATTTTATTGAATCATAGTTTTAAATATATCTTTCTCTTTCTCCCCTTTCAATCTTAAATTTTTTTACTTTTTAAATTCTGGTACTATATATGTATATATATATATGTATCGTTCAAATTGTTATTTACTGTAAAAGTTAGATACTTACTTTATATAACACGTGTTCAAATATAATCAAATATTCTTGTTAAGCCAATATTGTGAAAAGTTATTCTAAGTTCTCATAATGTACTCGTATAATTCCATTAATGTACTCGTTATCAAAAAATAGCAAAGGTCAAAGAGTTACACCCACTTGCGAGGGTCTAGGGGGTTGAACCCGCTAGTTGGGGCCTGGTATTGAATTTATAATACATTGACCCGACCCTAGTACCTATTTTCCCCGCCAAATAGGAACATGTATTTTCCAAGTGTTATGTTTGTTGGTCAAACGTTGCATTTGTTTGCTAAAAGATGTGTATCTTCGTTTGTTATCTGTTGTAACTCATTTTGTATATAATAGAATTAACACAAATTGAGTAGCATAACATATATAATATCTTTGTTATGCTCAAAATTCTCTATTAGTGTTTTCCTAAATTATCTCAGTAAGAATTTCATGATAATTAGATAGTGAATGGTCGAATACTTTATTATGAAAGTGATTCAACATGGTTAAAAGAATTGTGCATGTTATCATCACCCTATTTTCAATTCTCTAATATATAGAAGGTATGTGTTTGACACAAGAACTTTCCAAAAGTTAAATTTATTTTCTTTATACGCTCAAAAATTATAAGATTAGTTGTTAGAGAAAGTTTTATTAGCTTATTAGAAAGATAAATTCTAAAAAATTTAAGGTAGTTGATGTTATGAAAAATAATTGTAACAAAAATATAACATTCAAATTACAACTTCAAGTATAAGTCGCAACTAAACGTAAGTTTCGTAAAACATACCGTAAGACAGCTAACTTAGCTAGCTATTAAGTAGGTTATATTTTGTTTGAGTTATTAAGATGAAAGAATTGTATCGTAAGGTGTTACGTATGATTTGCCAGTTCTTCAGGCAACATGGTCTATACTTGAATTACATATGTTTGTCGTATTCTAAGTGTGAAGGGTCTACGTTCATCGTAGACTTGCATTCATTCTTTACCATTAACCATGAACTATAATAGATTAAGTTCTTTATCATTCTTTACCATCGTAGACTTGCGTTCATCGTAGATTTGCCAGTTCTTAGAACCGTATTACTACTCATTAACCATGAACTATAATAGATTTCAATAGCATATTTAGATTTACAATTAGGGTATATCATAGAGAGATTTATTAGAATCGTATTAAAAGGCTAACAACTAGAACAAATTAAATCTTAAATATATATATATATATAAGAATCAAATGATAATGTCACTAAAAATTCAATTGACCAATAAGATTATTGAATTTTATTAAATTGATTAAAATTAAGGAGATGCTAACATCATAAAGTATAGCTAAAAAAATAATTCAAATAAATATCTTAAAGATAATCATAGTAAACAAGATAATCAATATATAATAATGTTAACATTATCTAAATTATATCATAATTCTACTGTAGGTTTTCAACAACTTTAAATAATAATCGTAGATTCTTTTTAAAAATTATGAAAATCAAACATTTCAATTCATGTATACTGAGTAATTATTTTAATTTAAGAAAATCGATGTCACATTTCTATTATTTTTTGACAAAATTATTAACCCTTAAAGTATATAAAGAAGAGATTTGATATAAATAGATTGTTTACATATAACACCCTTCTTATGTTAATAGTCTCGTTGATGATTCTTAATTTATCAAAAAATTATACTGAAAATCACACTAGACTATTTGCAACACGTCATTCTTTACTATTTGTCTTTTTTTTTTCATATTTTTTAGTTATTTGATAATTTCTTTGAAGTTTCTAATAACTTTATATTGTTTGTTATCTTGAATGCTACAAATTTAAACTTTATCAATCATATTTCATGAATTAATCTTTCACTTGAATCCAAAAGAGGAGGGTGGTATAGTTGAATATTAAATGAAGTAACTTTACTATGCATATAAATAAATAAAAGGATTAAAGGATTGAAAGGGCACTTTTTTCCTCCTTTTGCAACACAAATTTGTATAATGCTAAAGTGCTAGTTAATACCATATTTTGACCTTATCACATACTTATCTGAACACAAAGGGATTTTGGATTGCAATAAGTGAGCTGGAATGAAATGGATATAACAATATATGCACAGCGATATGGACACCGGATCCTTTGCATGTGCCCCAGGTTCAACCTTTTCCCAACTTGTTTCCCCACAACCACACCAAAAATAGAAATGTCAGGAAATTAGTCGTACACATTTTTGTTTTACGAATTTCATGTACACATATCTCATTTGTATCTCAAGTAGTCAAGTATATAAGATAAAAATCCAACACAATCCACACATTACACATAATTACGGCTGCAAACGAGTGGCATTAAACTTGAGCAACTCATCGATTTTAAACCCCTATCAAACTTAGCTCCACCAGGTGTCCAAATTTTGATTCAAGAGCTCACTTAGCACATTTACATCGATGAAAATTGTACTCAGATAAAGCAAAATCACGATTAGCATAGTAGCATCGATTAATACACCAACCATTATATAACATCTGGTTTATTTAGGTATCACTACAACAAAACACTCGATCCCGTTGAGAATAAGGTACGAGGGAGGTGAGACATAGTCGGTCATACCCTTACCCGAAAGTAAAGAGACTGCTTCCAGGTGGACCTTCGACACACTTGTGGATATGGATAATAATAATAATAATAATAAAATTATTTAGGTAACACTACGACCTATAAATTCATATCCAAATCACAGGTAAAAATAGTTTGTTTGGCCGTCGTTAATGGGACGGTTCAATCCCTCTTTAATGATTACGAGATGGTTTCGCATCCGTAAGAAGCATATGTAGAAAAGGAAAGAAAACCCTAATAGCTCAAATCAGTAAGAGAATCGGAACTAAACAACAGCTACCAAAACCACTACTTTAATTCATTGTACAGTTTCAAAATTCTCAATATATATGAAAAAAAGGTTCGCCTGCAAGACAACCCAAAGAGTTACCCTTGTTTTCAATAGTCACCCATGCCTCCACCCATTGCTCCTGGTGATTCCTTCTCGTCCTTTGGAAGTTCAACAATCACAGCTTCCGTTGTAGTCAGTAGCGATGATATACTTCAAACAGCAAGAAAAGAAACTTAGTTTCCTCGTGTGAGAAATAGGAAACGTACAGTTTTACATGATGGGGTGTAAAATATTAGCAATAGGCAAATTTACCTTGCAGCATCCACTAACGCCGTCCTGATCACTTTCAAGGGGTCGATGATTCCTTCCTTTACCATGTCTACATATTTACCTATTTCCAAGATTATACATGTACTTGTCAAGATCAGCTGAGTAAAAAGATAGCATATCGAGTATGAATACCAACACAGACAAGTGAATTTGGAAACACATTATCCTGACTTTACCCTTATATTAGAGGTGGGTAAATTGGGTTAAGCTAGAAGTCTTGGCTAAAACAAAATGGGCCAGACAGGTAAAGTCATACCAAATAGATTCAAATGCATAAATTCTTCCTACTGTTTTGTTGAGCAAAAGTTAGATTATTATTGGGATAAATTAATAATTTAGTTAGTTTCATCACATCTGACACACTATAATTATGAACTCCAAAACTCAGATAACAAATGAGTTTGCAAGTCAGTCCAACCCAATGGCAAACAGTAAGAAAACCACCCATGCTGATCGTTGTGAACCTGTTAGCTAGCCTGTCCATGATGCAATTCACTAAGTTATTCCCTTGACCCTTTCATGTACAATACAAGTGTATGGTGGCAACAGATAGATGGGCACACAAAAGAGGGAGAGAGAGAGAGAGAGGAAACCTTTAGCCGCATCATATCCGAGGTCAGGGTTATCCTGCTCCAACAGTTTTCCAACAATAACAGCACCTTCAACACCAGCATTGGACGCAATTGTGTACACCGGTGCCTTTAGATAGAGAACCAAATAAATAATACGAAGTCAGCAAATGGCTACAGAAGTAGTCTTTAAAGAGCCCAAAAAGTAATATAACACAACAATTAAAATCAAAGAGAGACCATACAGTGAAGCCATGGTTGTTATAGATGGCTAGGAATGGGAGTATACCTTGAGAGCATTTTGAATAATTTGGACACCAATCTTCTGATCAAAATTGGCAGTCTGAAGATTATCCAGTTCCTTGGAAGCATACAGAAGAGCAACTCCACCACCTGCAGACAGATTAGTACAAAGATAAAAAAGATAAAAAAACAAAAAGACACGAAAAATTGTGGTATGCATGAGAAACATAGAGGCTACATAGACTTGACCTACCAGGTACAATTCCTTCTTCAACTGCAGCCTTTGTAGCATTCAAAGCATCAGTTACCCTATCCTTCTTCTCACCAACTTCAGCTTCACTGGCTCCCCCAATCTGATCAATGTAAACATTGTCTTGTTATTTTCATATCAAATATGAAATAGGTGATGCTATGAAGATAAAAAAAAAAGGCACGCCAAAACCAGTTGAAACAGGTTTGGAGCGATTTGAGATGGGTTTGGGTCAGACCAGTAGTTTTAACTTGGATCAGAGGTGAACCGCAAACATTTTTCCCTTGAACTTTATATGCAAGTCATGTTATCAATACGTGTAAAAGACTTAATTAATTATAATAATGTAAATTCTTTATTGGATATAGATTTAAGAGGTTGTAACTTGTAAGCATATTTAAACAAAACTCAGTTAACATTCAATCCATTTGACCTGTTTCAATTTTTATAGCATATTTGAAGTTCACCCATTTGACATAAAATAACCAAATCAACCCATTTTTAACTATATTGGCCAAATGCCACCCTCAATTAAAACAAAGATCAAACCTTTAAAACAGCAACACCACCAGAAAGCTTTGCTAACCTCTCTTGCAACTTCTCCCTATCATAATCAGATGTGCTTAACTCGATCGATGATCTCAACTGTAACAGAGCACAATAATTGTTAGGCACATGAACAACGAACAGATGAACCTGTGAAAAGCATCTTTGTTGGAATACAAACCTGTTCACATCTTTCTTCAATTCCTTTCTTGTCACCAGCCCCATCAAGAATAACTGTATCATCTTTTGATATTGTGACCTTAATTTTTACACAAGTTCCAAACATTAGCATACATTGCATACTCCACTTGTGAGTTAGTAAGAGTAGTGGCAGTAGAGACGGTTTACCCTTTTGCAAGTCCCTAGCATCTCCGGTGCCATTTTCTCAAGGTTCATGCCAAGCTCATCGGTAATGACCTACAACAGATTTGTGAACAAAACAATGAGACACATGAAAACTCAGGTCAGAGACGAAAAATAATAATATTACCTCTCCTCCAGTGAGAGTTGCAAGGTCTTGCAAGTTTGACTTCCGATTCTCACCAAATCCAGGGGCTTTGATGGCACAAACCTACAGAAGAATATGTTCTATTAGATTGGAAGGATAACGAAAGAAAAGGAGCAGTTATCTTATATAAATGTGGCACCACAACCACAAAACAAACATGCAAAGAAGATGATACCTTAATACCGGCACGGAGTTTGTTGAGGATGAGAGTGGCTAATGCCTCGCTTTCAATATCTTCGGCAACAATCAACAGTGATCTTTGATTCTGAAATGTGTACGGTTAGTGAACATGAGATCCAGGAGATACAAGCAAATATTCGTTATCAGTTGTTGCTTAGAATCCTTACCTTCAAGGCCAACTCTAGAACTTTAACAATAGCATTTAAGCTGGAGATTTTTTTCTCATGAATTAGAATCAAAGGGTCATCTAGTTCCTGTAGAAATGAAAAGATTATTAGAATATTGCTATACCCTGAGCATATTATACACAAAGTAAAATCTGAAATGCACAAGTATTAACGATACAAACAAAATAATAGGCAACCCAAATGTTAATCCATACATAATAGCTGCAGAGATCAGTTCAGTGCTTACACATTTTTGGTTCTTTGTATTTGTGATGAAGTAAGGTGATATATATCCTCTATCCAACTTCATTCCCTCGACCACTTCCAACTCGTTGTAAAGTGTTTTCCCATCCTGAAAGAAATCAATATTACATCCAAGGACATCACAAACATTAAGAAAAACAACTTCGCATTGACCATGAACATACAATTTAATTAACCCAATCACTTCTGAGAATACAAAATACAGTACAATTGTACTAAATCAGCCCATAGAAAAGCAGAAAATAAGCACAATGGTTGTATCTTTGAAAATATTAACAATTAAATAATTGAAGAAGCCTCTTACAGATATGGTGATGACACCCTCTTTGCCAACTTTCTCCATTGCCTTAGCTATAAGCTCACCAATCTCTCGTTCTCCATTTGCTGATATTGTTCCAACCTGTTTATTAAATCGAGCCAAAGAGACATCAATGACATAGTACGATCATATCCTTCCTGAAAACTGTGACTAATAGAACTCCAATTCAATGCAATAAACCAAAGAAACCTGTGCAATTTCTTCAGATGTACTTATCATCCTAGCTCTGCTCTTCAAGTTTGTGACAACTGAATCAACAGCCATGGTGATCCCACGTCTAAGATCCATGGCATTCATTCCAGCTGCAACTGACTTGCAGCCTTCAGAATAAATCGCACGGGTGAGAACAGTTGCACAGGTGGTACCTGAAATGTTATAATACCTAAATTTAGATCATCATCATCCATGCGCCATGAAAATAATCTCACAGTATCCAAAAATCATATCAACTACAAGGAAATGATAAAACTTGAACTAAACAAAAAAACACAACTCACCATCACCAGCAACATCATTAGTAGCATTAGCAACCTGCTTGACAAGACTAGCACCAACATTCTTCACCCTGTCTTTAAACTCAATACTTTTTGCCACGGTAACACCATCCTTTGTCACCTTAGGAGCTCCATAACTTTGCTCTATGACCACATTACGTCCCTGTAGAAAACAAAAATCAAAATTAACCACGGTGGCAAAACACTGGATCAAAGAGGCGAGGTTTCATAAAATCATTCAACATGTTTTTCCTGTTTCAGAAGATAAAAAATCAATAAAGACTAAACATCAACGACATCTTACTATTAAAGTATGTGACAAATCCGCAGTGAACTGCCGAATACGAAATAGAAACTACTAAATATATATATATATATATATATCTAAATATACATATAATCTTCTATTCTCAACATGTTGCAAAATACAATAGCAAGACTTCTATTCTCAACTTGGTTAGACAAATCATTTGACATATAAGATATAAAAATCCAGTTAATGTTGACATCGTCCAACAAAACACTATCAACCACACTAACTACTTGTCATTTGAGCATTAAAACACAAAAGATCCAAATGGTGGACGTCATTAACCATATAAAACAACGCTAGTAAACGATCACAGCCCGGAGACTGTTCTCAATGACCATAAAAGTATAAAACACAATGACAGCAAACCAAAACCCGTAATTCGAATAGACCTTGGGTCCCATTGTGACTTTAACAGCATCAGCAAGTTCTTCAACACCCCTAAGCATCAACGCTCTCGCATCGACTCCAAACTTAATATCTTTCGCAGCATAATTTCGGCTCCAGCTTAAATTAGAGCTAACCTAAATCAGACAACACACAACAACTTTAATACTCCGTAATTACGAACATTAACACAGCTAACACAATATCAATTGCATATCTATATAATAATATACACTACATACCTGCTGAGCATTATTTCTAGCGATCCTGAATATTTACGAACAAACACAAAAGTAACCAAATCAGTAAGTTCCTTCTTGTTATTAAGCATTGATAATTGACAGATTTAAATATTGTTAAGAAATTGACCTTGATTTTGAAGCTAGATTAACGGCGAGACGATACATGACTGTAGTTGCGGTGGCGGCGCAGAGAATTGAAAGTAGTGTGTGAAATGTGTGTAGACTTCAGGGAGAATAAAATAACAAAGAGAGAGAAAGAAGGATCTAGAAGAAAATTGAGATTTGGGTTATTAGGGTTTAGGGTTTTTCTAACAAAGAGAAAGAGAAGGATCTAGATTCTAGACGGGGTGTCTATCTTTTCGGGCCGTTAGGGGACGCATGAGTCATGACCATTAACATCTCTCTTTAGTAAGTAAAGGAAATCAAAATTAACTAGTTCTTCTTAAGTTAAACTTTTTTAAATTAAGTAGTTTTTATATCTGTGTGTACATGCTGATCATTTAAAAAAATACGAAATAATATTATTTGAACATTTTTAAAAATAATTGTACGTGTAACTCGTGAAATATGATTAGTAATCTTAAATTCGAAGCACTTCTATAACAAACAATATAAAACTATTAAAAACCTCAAAGAAACCATTACGCAACTAAAAATATGAATAAAAAATAAAAGACAAATAGTAAAAGAATGTGTGTTACATATAGTTTAAGCTGATTTTAAACATAAACTTTTTGTAAGTTAAATACTAATCACTTATGACACTATTAACATAAATGTAAACAATCAATTTATAATCATATATCTTAAGGGTTAATAATGTTTTCAAAAAATAATCGAGTGCTTAAAATACCCGTTATATAACACCCCTCTTTCTATTTAAGAATATAATATTGATAAACTCGGAAGCATGAATTTAAAATACATTACCTTAAAATATATTAAACATTATACATAAACCGTTAACATTTTTCCATATTTACACAATATTTAAACTGTTTAAAACTACAAGAGACGGGGTATTATAAAATTCACAAAACAAGGTTTATTACAAAACCATATCAGAGTTCTAGAGCGCAGTCAAACATTCCTTGATCAACCAATCACCTCCTCCACCCACAATTAAACAAAACATATCCTACAGGAAGTAAAATGAGGGTTTAGCACGAAGCTAAGTGAATAAATTTATCACACTCCATTCAACTTAGCATAACTAGCTAATTACACCAATTAATCGTAAACACACATACTTCAATGAGGATCGGTGGCTCTGGGGATATCATAATACCCGGGAATTCCCCCAAGAACACTTACCGTTAATCCGTATGGCCAATACAGAATAGACCGATAACTAATGGTTATTAAACTCATACACAGGTTTCAAACACAACAAATGAATCAAAACCTGTGTAAAACACATAATAACCAGAAGTCCAACTACACGTTGACCTCAATAACATAATACACATAGTTCACATATCACGTAGATCAATAATCAATAATCAAGACTAAACAGTCTAATACACATCTACGTTACTTGTTGTAACCAAATAGTTACAACTAAATCAAATGATGAGTTCTGAATCCACTCACCGATACCTCTGACGTCTCCACACTTGGGATTCTTATATCACTGAGTCTTACGTTGATCTGAAACAGAAAATCAAATACAAGTCAGAAGTTCGTTCCATAAATATCATTATAGCCTATTTATCCAATCAGGTAATCCCTAAAGTCTAGGCAAACAAAAGTTCAATTAAAAATGAACTTAGAAAATCTCGCAATAATGTTTAAAACTGAAAAATGCCATTTTCGGGCCCTAGATGACCCCGAATGGCCAAAAACAGCCTAGGCTAATAGCCTTGATTACTAGGTCGTTTCCAAGTGACCATGCGAATTTCAACTAAATCCGAGTTAAGGATATTTTCACAAAACCGCGTCTCAAAAACACTTACGCATTTTCAAAATTTGCAAAAAATCTCCTTTATAAACTTAGCGACACAACCATTGTGTCGCACCACAAACCCTTGCGACACTACTACTGTGTCGCACAACAAAATCCTGCGACACAAACATTGTGTCGCAATACCCAATATGGCCACCTTAAGCGACATAACCAACTGTGTCGCAGAACATTCATGCGACACAACCTGCGACACAAACCTTGTGTCGCAATGATGAACAGACCAGTTCCCAGATTCGAAATTCGCGAATTCAAACATGTAATACTCAAATTAACTTATACCAATCCGTGTAATTCACTTATAAACAACTATAACACATAATAATTGGAACCTTACCTCGAATTCACAACTAATTAGCTCGAATTTGATTCAAAACCCAACTTCTCACTTCTTTCTCTCTTTTCTCTTTGTTTTTTCACTTAAAACTAGTTTAGACCGTCTGGAAACTATCTGGAAATGTTTGGGCGGCGTATTAATATATATAACTTCGAATTACACTTAAGCTCCTTAATTAATTTCAGTCAGCCCGTTTTGCGACACAGTCCTGCGACACAACCGTTGTGTCGCACAGACACCACCTGCGACACTACCCTTGTGTCGCAGAAAATCAAAACTTTCAAATTTTGAAACGACTAATATTTCACCAGTCACAATAAGTCAAAGGGCTTATTTATTCTACGTTTCACAATGAAACACCTAATATTAAATACTTTATAAAACAATTAAATAATCAATTAAAATAATAGAAATTACCAGACCGCAGGATAGGATGTTACACGTTATACACACTGATATTGAATAAATAACCGTCTTTTATTTATTTGAAAGTTAATTAAGTTTTATCTTCTTCCACTTGAATCTTATTAATAGATTATTCTTAAATTATGTTTTGAAATGAAACTACCCAGAAACAATATTCATTACATAAAGTTATGATAATAGAGCCACTAATGATAATGAAAATCATGTATCTGTCTTACTGCACAAAATATATCTTGTTCCATCCTAAATTAAAACATACATTCATGAAAATACAAACAAATTGTAATATTAATATAGTTTGTTGAATAAAAATTAATATAATATAGATGTTTTAATAAATCATATTATATTATATTAATCATAAGTCATAGAAATGTTCATGAAACGTTGAAACTTTATTAATTAACTTGAAACCCAAAACTATATACCTAAATAAATTTACATAAATTGGACGATGATTTTTTATCCGATTCCTTTTGTTCGTGAATATACGTTTTTAATAAATATTAAAAATATTAATTAATTAATTAATTAATACTATATAATTAGATCATGTTAGTAGTATTATTTACTAATCCTGTTTACTATGTTTATCCTTAAAATAGTTATTTGTTTTATTTTTTAAAATCATAATTTATGAAGTCATCAAATCCCTAATTTAACTCAATTTAAAAAAAATTATTTTAATTAAATTATATCTTCTGATTGGTTAATTAGATTTCATATTAAGATGATGATGTCTCAAGTATGATTCTTATATATTATTTAAGATGTTATGTTTTAGTTCTTTTAATTAATAAATATATTGATTGATATTGATTGATTTTTTTCTAAAATGACTACCTAAATAGCAAAATAGATAATGCATAAAGATAAAATTTTCCCTTTTAAATGTTTTGTTAATTACTCGTATTTAGCTTTTAATTATGATTTCATCTCCTATAAGAAGAAAATAGTACTTCCTAATTTCAAATTTATTCTTTACCTTATAAAATATGTTTAACACGCTTTTACCTTGTTAGTTCTTTACCACCGTCATTTTTCTCCATCTTCTCTAACATTTTAAATTTCAATTTAAACCATCAAATAATACTTCTTGGTTTCAACTTCGTCTACACATCTCTAATTTGAAATTGAACCTATATACCAACATAGTGTTATCAAAGCATGATGTATATGTGTTTTGTTCCATCGATCTTCTTAAGTAGGTAAGTTTTCTTCTTTGGGTTGCATAGCTCTCCAATTATATTTTGTTCCAAGAGTATCAATGAGTTCTATTTACGTTATTTCTTTTGAGATTTGTACTCCGAGAGTATTTGTAATTATGTCAGTCTTTATGTGTTCTCGTTGTATAGATTGTTCCAGTTTAATATTAATGTTTATAATCATTTATAGTTGTGTATATACTTAAATTTGTGTGAGGTGTTTTTATCTGATGAAGTGTGCACAAACTATTTGATGAAATGGCCAAGAGAAAAAGCTTTTGAACGTAGATTTGGTGCTCTTGAAATATGTTTACTTTGTGCAAACATAAAGGATTTTTAAGTAAAATAGTTTTTAAATCCCATGTAGTACCATATTTCAGATTTAAAATATAGGATAAAGACAAGATAAAAACTATTATGTGCATTTGATGTATATGGGTCTTTTTTATATGTCTATTATTTCTTTTAATGGCAAGATTTTTGTTATGTTTTTATATAGTTGCAATCATTTTGAAAGGAATTCAAGTTATTATAATGTTTTATTTACCGTGGTTTGCTTTTGTTGTCATATTGCTACATTTGCACAAAATACAAGTGTGCTCAATAATAAGGTTTTAATTGTTTAGGTAAAGGTAATGAATTTATTCGCAATGATTTTATTTTGAATCATGGTTTTATTAGCAATGAAATTTTATGAAAATATGGATGTGTCTGATAAAGTGTTCCATTTAACATGGGCCAGTATCAACAAAGCCTCTCATGTGATCAACATTAGTGAAGAGATATATGCAAGTATTTTTCTTATTTATCTCTTTTAATAATTAGGGTGGTCTGCGAGTTATGGTTGCCAGATAACGACCATTTGGAGTATATTAGGATACCTTATTTGATCTATGTTTGGACACATTTTAAAATTGGAAATGTCAGATACACATATTGTTTCTCTTTTATAAGTAAAGAGATAAAATATTATGGTAAACTATATTTAATTATTTACTTAAATACTCTATTTATTTTCATTAATTTATTTCTTTATTTGAAATCCATCTCATAATATCTATAGTAACTTATACAAACAATTTGTATTCAAATTTAAGAGAATATCTCACTTTCTGTTATGGTATGTTATGAAAAGATTATAAAATTATGTGATTGTATTTCAATGAATCAAATTTATTTTTATTCATTGATTTTAATTTTTAAAATTTGAATTTGTCCTCTCAAATTAATTCCCTCTAATGTATTTGAATAATTATTATCCACGCTATAAATAGTTGTTGTGTTATTTATAATAAAAGAGTATATACACCAGTACTTTCATTTCCACCTTCAAATATCATACCCTCTCTATATTAACAAATGACACTAGATCAAGGTTTTACCCATTTGAACCTTCTTAATGGTGACAAGGATGACTAGAAGGTCTGTGTGAAGGTGTTTCTTTTTTGACAAAGAGTTACTTGAACAACCCAACACAAGTTGCATCAATGGAAATGATCCTTATCGATCAACATGTATGTAACAACGTTGAATTTGTTACGAACCAGTTAATAGTAAATTATTAAATATTGAAAATACAATACTATATTGTTTGTATATTATTGTACTAATGATTAATGATTAATAGTAATTAATATTAATATTATAATGTTGTTAAAAGAATACTTGATTTATAACTGATGCATGCCAACAAGATTATCGCTTCTATAAAAAGCTCATTCTAGATTTCGAGGATACCTTAAAAGAAGGCGATTTTATGAATTTTTATGATTTCGGTGTTGGACCATATAAAGGAAATTATCGTATTATTGATCATGCATGGAAGATAAATCTCTTTAGGTAATCTAAAGTACGCAGATGTCCATCTTTTGATCCAACTACAGATGGATACAATCTTGTGCCATTTGATGATGTGTTCAAGTGGAAGGTTTCAACCATCGTTGGTTTTGGTAATTTATGAGTCTGTATTACAACACAAATATTTATTATAATTCTTTGTTAAATGTTTGAAACAATAAATTCTACGTAGATGTTGTTGGTCACCTGGTGTCAATAAAACCTATACGCATCAACCGGGAAAGCGGGAAGGAATCTAAATCTGTTGAGTTTAAGCTATAGGATATCACGTAAGATGCTTACCCTACAATCTTTAAGATTTAGTTAGTGTACTTATTTTTTAAAAATATTGTTATCATTCATTTATGTAATATCATTATAATAAACATGTTTTTCAATTGACAATGAAAAGAAGGTTAACTACAATGTTTGGGGTGAACATTGATGGTGCTCAATGTATACATGTTTTACCCTCGCACTATCTCTCGTTTTATTCGTATTTATCATTGGTTTAATGAACTTTTGGTACTTGATATGCTTGTAATGTGTTTATTATCATTAGGAATGGATGCGAGAAGAAAATGAGTAAAAATGTTGAAGAAACTATCAAAAACGAAGAAGTATTGTAGTTTCGGCGAGGCTCCACTGTTTTGGCCATAACTCCCTCATACGAACTCCGATTGAGGTGATTCAAAAGCCTAAATTCTCGGAACTCAGAGAGCTACAACTTTCAAGAAGACATCAAATGCTGAAAAATGACATTACCCGCCGGGTAAGGCTTTTACCCGCCGGGTACTAAGCCTTCCAGCCGGGTAAACCTTCTAAAACGGGTAAAAAGCCTCAGAAAAATAGTACCCGCCGGGTACACTTACCTACCCGCCGGGTAAGTGTCAGATACGCGATTTTGGGGGTTTTTAAGCCCAAATTAAACCCTAATTTTACACAAGCTTTTGGGGGGCCGTTTCTCTCTTGTTCTTGGGCGATTTTTGGTGATTTTGGGAGGATTGACAACCCTTCCAATCCATTGTAATTCAAGAATCAAGGCTATAACAACAATCAAACATACACGATTCGGTTTACATTCTTTTCCTTTAAACAATGTTTATTTCCAATTCCTTTGTGTTTATTGTTCTTATTAGTTTGATTATGGGCTAATTGCTTTTACATTCACTTGGATGATGTAAGCTAATGATTATGGGTGTTTATATTTTGATGTTTGCGGATTGATAAATTGCGTTTAATCAAAGAACCAATTGTGTTCAAGTTTTAGATATTTGATTGACTTGTTGGTGAATTATTTGATGTTTATAGCCAACGTTATTTCATTTAAATGATTTATTACAATTATTTGTCTATGAATAATTGTTGATTTATTGCGAACGTAAGAATTGAACAAGTCAAGAGAATTAAACTGGAATGTGGTTGAATTGAACCTAGTTAAAGAACTTTGATTAGGTTTAAGTAGATTGCGAACGTAATGTACATGATTAAATCATAATTTGAGAGGTTGAAGTAATGTTTAGTTTGTTTAGAAACCTATAGCCAACGCAATAGGTGAATTTAAGCATTCGGTCAGGAGTAGCGAACGTAACTCTTAATCTTACTCGATTTGGTAATCCACAATAGATAAAATCGTCTTAACCAACACCCTAACATCATTAGTGAACTAGTCCAAGTGAATGTCATTTTAATCCGATTTCTTAAGAAATCCACTTGCCATTGTGTTTTACTTTTACTTATAATTTAGTGACATTTGCATCGTAACAATTCGGTTACAAACCCCCCCCCCCCACATTTACTTAATTGTCTAGATTAACATACATTCGCTATACACTCTTGGTTGCACGGTCCTCTTGGTTCGACTCGGACTTACCCATCCTATACTACTACTCGACAGGGTTCACTGCCCGGTTGTGTAATAGTCAATTTGCGGTATTTCTTAGTATAAATTTATAACTAGATTTTATACATCAAACATGCAGTGCAGTTACAAGATTTCATTGCCAGGAACAAGCACACTTCTGATCATGTTATAATTTTGATTCAGAACGCTATACTCAAAAATGGGCAAAGTATGTGTATATTATTGCAATTCATATATAGCAGTAACTTTGCATGAATATAATGTTTGTAGACTAATATTGTAAAAAAAAAAAATTCTTCTTCATTGGTAATCCTCAAGTATCAAACCAACTATTTGGTGCTCGATTACACATTAATTATAAAGTATCACCAATTGTGGAATTCAATCGGAGTATTTGCATTAATCATTTTTAATTTTTGCTCAAAATGCATATGAAATTGCATCACTATCTAATGAGTGTAATATATAATGTGTTGTGAATATACAGGTTGCTGAATAGAGATGATTTGGATATCGCACCAACCCAACTTGTTGATTTAGCACACAACACTGTAATCAGTACTACATTGGAGCATTACCTTGAGCCATCACTCAAGACTGTTGATCAAGTTCGTGCAATTGTAAAGGCAAGTCAAAATGAATCAGAAAAAACACCGAAATTTTATTTTAGCTGTCTGACTATGTTGTTAAAGCTACTGTAACCAAAGTTTTGATTGAAGAACGTTGCTTAACCATTGCGTGTAAATCGTGCAAAAAGAAAGCTCATAACCAATTAGTAAATTGTGGTGATGTAAGAAGGTCCATTTGTTAAGCATGTGGCCCAATGAAAGAAGTTATGGGCAAGTTAGTTACTTTGATTGAAAGCATATTCATTTATATGTCTTGAGCATCTGTTTTTTTATAACTAATCAATCAACATATATATCTAAATTAGTTTATTTGTTCTTTTTTAGGCTTATGATCGTTGTCAAAGTGCAAGATGTGACAGGTTCTAGTCATTTATTATATATGAAAATCGACTTTCAAAGTTGTTAAAAACTGTATGATATTAAAGATTTGTTGTTTGTTAAATGGGTTTTTTTTATTACATTAAATTCATGTATAAATGATCTTACTATTGTGTTACCTAGGTTGAGATCCTCAAGTGCTGCCAAGTGAGTTCAATGGACTTGTCAATAAGGAAGTGGTGTTCAAAATACATGTCGTGGACATCAATGTCAAGTTTGGTTACTCTTCTTTATAATGTACATCGTGGAACGGAGGATATTAATGCAATAACTGCCATAACAACTAAGTTGAATGATCGAAATGCATAAACTATTGTTTTGTCGTCACTCGAATCAACTCCTATTGCAAAGGTACAATTAAATACATTTCAC
This sequence comes from Logfia minima, assembly GCA_963921325.1. Taxonomy (NCBI): domain Eukaryota; kingdom Viridiplantae; phylum Streptophyta; class Magnoliopsida; order Asterales; family Asteraceae; genus Logfia; species Logfia minima. The sequence goes on along the minus strand of OY992766.1, from coordinate 4,960,388 downwards.
CGCACGCAATTCTGAAATTAAATCGTACTTTATATTTATATATATATATATATACAATCTTTTAGACCTTAATGAATCATATTTAAATGAATTAGGTTCATACTCTCATTGATGAAGACATTTGGTCACCTGACTCGGCTCAACAGATTACCCAGTCCCGTTTTCATTTAAACGAAAAAGTTAATCACCACCAAATTACATAAGTAATGATGTAAGCACTTTAAACACTGCGAAGGGTTTAGCTTCATTGAAGATAGCTAGGATGGAAGACATATAATTACTGGAAATTTTGCTACATAATTGATCTACTCCGCATTTTCAGAGACTAAATAATCCCATGCAAACATTATTGGCAAATATTACATATGCAACCTCTTGATTTGGCAAACATTATTGTTTCAATTTATATGTTTATTAGTTTATCTTGTATGAATTATTCACTGTTATTCATATTCTTTGTGAATTAATGGTCAGTTTATGATTATCTCCTATTCAAAGTTTAGAATCGATGTTTTTAAAGTCATTTTCAAGTTTAATTCATATTACATATCTGGTTACACAAATGGGGGAATTTTTATTAATGGGCTAAACCAAGATTTCGAGCCACTTTAACCCTTCAACATACGGCGTATACAACAAAATGAAAATATTTGTACTATAATGTTGTCATATCTAAACTTTTAAAATATTGTTTATTTTGGGTGTCTTAACTAACAATTGGATATATAATACACTTTTACATATGCATTACATTATGTATATATAATATACGATTCATACATTACATAATTAAAGAGATTATAGACGTATTAGAATATATTAATCTTATAAGTTAATAACCCTTTGGCTTGCCCGACCGCGAGATAGACACGAAGACAAATGTTGTTAATCTTTGCTAGAAGGTTAATGACTATGCCAATGTGAAAAAAAATATATCACAACAACTTACTATATTACAAGTACATCATTCAAATGTAAACTTAATTCTTAAGACAATCAAATTTTTATAATGTTTTGTTTTGAAGTATATAATAAAACAACTTTATTTATCTCGTAAAGCAATGTGTAACTTTATTTATAATGTTTTAGAATGAGACATGATGTTGATCTTGAAGATTTGTTGTCCATTTGTAAATGTTATTGCGTACTAGATATTTACGTACTATACTGTCCAGCCATCTAAATCTTACCACGAAGATTAATTAGGTAACATGTTTTCCGTGAACAGGATGCAATGAATATTCTATGTCAATTTTATCCACTTTAATTTTTATTCATAATAAATATTTATTTTTTGTTCAATAATATTTATTATTTTTTTATATGATCCTTTGGTCTCTTATGATTTATGAATTTTAAATCTCATAGATTTGAAGAACATAAAGAAGTTGATTCGGTCATGGGTCATACTCATATAATATCAAGAGGAATCCTAAGTTAGGTATTATCTTCGGGTTAAATACCAACAATAAGTTTCTTACAATTATAACTGTTTAGAATGATCTTTATTTTGTTCAGTGATTCACCGGGTTTAATAATCGATTATTTTGTTCATTGATGCACCGGAATTAATTGTGATACAAACATTTCCAATAACACACAAAAAAATAATATAAAACAATGGCATTTAAAAAGTAAAAGATTGTCATAAGTGCAAAAAGAAATTATCACCTTATTATTTTTCATCACTTGCATATATAAAACAAGTATTACTCCGCGAATTCACTGGTTATAATCTAGTTTTGGTTAAAACTCGGTTGTTAATGGACTCATTAACAACATTAGATTTGGACCTAATGAATTAATAACTATGTTCTACAAATATTTACTAGTAAAGTGATAACATGTTTTTGAGAAAATCTTTTTATAAATTAAAATTGTTTTACTCTATGGTCAAACATTTTGATAGCTTAACAGTTTGTTTACTTTAGATATATATACATATTCCGAAATATTTAAGACAATCCTATAAAACTGTCAATAATAACACTTTTATGTTATAGTAAACTAATTTTAGATATCAAATTTTTCTTTGTGTAAAGAAAAAGATATTTCAACCTCGGGTATCAAGTTAGCCGTCATGCACCAATATTTGTCACAAATATATATTTCAACTTAGACGGGATCTAAAAGCTATTTATTTGTAGTTTCATTAGTGATATTAGGAGTGAAAGATAGAAAAGAAAAGAAGCGGAAAAAAATTATTTAAAATTTTTGCATTTTTTAATTCGAAAGAAAAAAGACAAAAGAAAATTATTAATTGTCATCCTCGTATTTTGACTGAGAGTTTTATTTTAATCGTGTCGTTCCATAAAAATGAAGCAAAATACATTGAAATTAAAATTTAACAATAAAAGGTTTTAAAAAATCTTAAAATTATTATGAAACGTCAACAGATCAATCAATCAAATACATAAACCCAACTGATACAATTTTGTAATATATAACATATTATTTATACAAAAGTTAATTTTTAATAGGGTAGAGTCGTTTGCAGCAGTAAAAACGTAACGTTGGTCAACAAAATTATTTATTAAAAAAAGTAAAACCAACCCATTTGAGTGTATTGGAATAATGTGCTATAGAGCTATGAGAATATGAAAGAGATGTAAGGCTATAGTCATCTCTCTCCCCGGATCTTCTTAATTTGAGAAGAGGAAATATAGAAAGGAAAATTTAATAAAAGTTTAAAGTGTATTTAGCTGTGAATATATGTAACATCCTCTTCTGCGGTCTGGTAAATTCTATTATTTTAATCGATTATCTAAATGTTTTAGAAATTATTTAATATTATGTATTATGTGCTTCATTGTGAACGTAGATAAATAAGTCATTTGACTTATTGTGACTAGTGAAATATTAATCGTTTTAAATTATTATAGATGACGGTAAAATAAAATAATATTTCTCGCAAACGGTTTTCAGGTTCCAGACAAAAGATTTAGGACGGGTATAAAATTATACCATTTATTCATAAGCCGACCTTGTTATCTCATATATATCTCATATCTTCTTCTTGTTTCCATTTTTAAAAGCTTGCAAATTCAAATTCAAAAGAAACCTTAGCCAAACTTTGATTCAATCTTGTTTCTGTAAATTCGAATTCATAGCATCCTAATCATCAACATCCATATCCTACTTGTATCAGATTAGCAATCCTTTTATTTTCAAAAAGAAAGAAAGAAAAAGAAGTAAGCTTGATTTTGAGTGTGTAAATCGAATTGAAGCTTGATATGTTGTTATTAGGTGTTGTTTGATGTTAGTTGATGTATTAGAACCCTTAGAATTGAGTTTTATGAAGTTTTGGTGAATTTTGGTTCAAAAAACTGGTAACAGCGGCTCAACTCGCAGTTTTCAGTTCGTCCTGCGAGTTGACTCTGCGAGCCGAGTTGACTTCGAGTTGACTTGCGGTGCGAGTTGACTTGCGAGTTGAGTTGGCTTGCGAGTTGACTTGCGAGCCGAGTTGCGAACCGAGTTGACCTGCGAACCCAAATTCCTGCGAACCGAGATTCCTGCGAGTTGACCTGCGAGTTGACTTGCGAGTTGACTTGCAAATTTTGAAAATGCGTAAAGTGTTTGTGAGACGCGGTTTTGTAAAAATATCACTAACTCGGATTTAGTTGAAATTTGCATGGTCAATCGGAAACGACCTAGTAATCAAGGCTATATTCTAATAGCCTAGGCAGTTTTTGGCCATCTGGGGTCATCTAGGACCCGAAAATGACATTTTTCAGTTTTAAGCGTCATTGCGGACTTTTCTAAGTTCATTTCTGATTGAACTTTTGTTTGCCTAGACTTCAGGGATTACCTGATTTGATAAATGGACTATAATGATAATTTTGAAACGAACTTCTGACTTGTTTACGATTTTCTGTTTCAGATCAGCGTAAGACTCAGTGATATAAGAATCCTGAGTGTGGAGACGTCAGAGGTATCGGTAAGTGGATTCGGAACTCATCATTTGATTTAGTTGTAACTATTTGGTTACAACGAGTAAACGTAGATGTGTATTAGACTGTTAGTCTTGATTATTGATTATTGATCTACGTGATATGTGAACAATGTGTACTATGTTATTGAGGTCAACGTGTAGTTGGACTTCTGGTTATTATGTGTTTTACACAGGTTTTGATTCATTTGTTGTGTTTGAGACCTGTGTATGTGTTTAATAACCAGTAGTTATCGGTCTATTCTGTATTGGCCATACGGATTGACGGTAAGTGTTCTTGGGGGAATCCCCGGGTATTATGATATCCCCAGAGCCACCGATCCTCATTGAATTATGTGTGTTTACGATTATTTGGTGTAAACTGCTAGTTATGCTAAGTTGAATGGAGTGTGATGAATCTATTCACTTAGCTTCGTGCTAACCCCTCATTTTACTTCCTGCAGGATATGTTTTGTTTATTGTGGGTGCAGGAGGTGAATGGTTGATCAAGGAATGTTTGACTGCGCTTGAGGACTCTGATATGGTTTTTGTAATAAACCTTGTTTTGTAATTTTATAATACCCCGCCTTTTGTAGTTTGAAAAGTTTGAAATTTGTGTATTTTTGGGAATTGTAAACTGTTTAATGTATTTTAAATTCATGCTTCCGAGTTTATTAATATAATATTCTTATATTGAAAGAGGGGTGTTATAATATAATCTCTAATTTTTTAAAAATTGAAAAAAGTTTTTGTTTTTCTAAAAATCTTAAAACTTTAGAAAATGTATTTAAAAGTTGATGTATATCTTGACAAATATGATTTTAAGAGAGGTTTTGAAAATTTGATAAAAGAATGGAGGAATTGGTACACAAGAAAAAAGTGAAACTTAGATAATTTTGTTTTCCAACTTCTAGTTATAATATGTAAGCGGTTAGTTACTGAAAAATATCTTTTTATGTTATGTTTTTCAGAGTTTTGTATCATTTGAAAACTAAAAGAAATTTACTTCTTTTATCTTCTATGTTAAAAAACTTAAGAACACAAACACTTTTTTATATTTTTCTGGTTACCTTTATTCCTCTCCAAAATAAAATTACGGAACAAAGTGTAAGTATTATACAACTCATCTATTTGTAATTTATTACGAGACATAATTTTAGATGTTAATTTATAACATTGTTTAATATATCCATAATTATAAATTTTCGGATACTTAAGAAAATACATGCTAGATTAACTCAAGTTATTTCTATACGGCTAAGATTTTACATCTTTGAACTCTAATACCTGTCGAATACAATTTGAATTAGAAATGTTAGTTACAAAATTCGTTGGAACTTAATTACAAAAATGTAATAAAAAAAAAATACGTAGTATGAATATTCATTTTCAAAGATTTCAATTTTGCGACCTTAATGTTAGCCCATTGGGCCTTTACATAACCAGTCACCACCATACAACTGTTGCCACATGTATAACAGAATTTACATAGAAAGCAACTGAAAAAACAAAAAAGAAGAAAAAATTAAAAGAATCATTCACTAAATCTGAACCTAGGGTTTCTGTTTCACCCCAATTTTTTCAAAATTCACAGCTAATCAATTCAATTTTCTGTCAAATTTAAAATGAGAACGCCATGTTGCCATACATTCACTGCATTCATTCTCAAATTCCTCATTTTCTTTCAAACATTCATCGGTATATCAATCATTATATACTCCGCGTATATGTTAAATCAGTGGGAAAAACACTCACCGATCATTCCACCGTCTCCGTCACCCTCACCGTCATCACCGCCGTCGGATTTATCTCCAGCTCCGTCGCCAGATTCATCTGATTCCATTTTTTCAATTTTTAGAGTTTCTGATCAACTGATTCATTTCAATTTTGAAGCTAGCACGGTTACTGGTATATATGACGCAATACAGCTTGACTCTAATCCCATTCCTGCCCCATGGTAATCTTAATCTTTCAATTTTACTTGGAAGTGTATGCACATACACATGCTTGTATTTGTATGTAATTGTAGTTTATTAATAATTCTATAAATTGATCTTAGCGTTGTAATTAATTGATATTAACTATCACACTTCTACTCAATTACATTGATGTTAGCATAAATCTATCGAATTTCTAAATAAGACAATTAAATTCAAATATGCATATATTAATACGAAGGATGTCAGTTACGGTACTTGTGAATTTGTGATCTTTTGAGGTTAATTGCACCAAAATGTAACACACTTTTATCTTCTTTTCATTGTATACAACTCTACTTTGTATCAATGTATGTCACATACCTACATTCGTGCAATTGTATCTAAAATTGCTATAAATGGTCAAAGAGTGAATGTGTGATACTTTTTGGTGCACGTACTTTAGGTAAAGCTGATTGACAATGTAGATATGTAATATCTTACATACAATGGTTAAAAAGTAAAATAAGCTGTATGCAACGGGAAAAGGTGAATGCATGCTGTTATATTTGGAGGATTTAACCCTTTTCGCAGGTGATTAAGATTGGGGCATTCGGGTTGAGTAAGGGGATTGGTCATGTTAGAAAATCTGTTCATATATTGATTATTGAGTTGTTAATAACATGTTGCAATATTATGTGGCAGGTTCATATATGCGTTTATGGGATTGGGTGTTGTACTGTGCTGCATCTCTTGCATAGGTCATATTGCAGCTGAAGCAATCCACGGGTGTTGCCTTTGCTTTGTATCCTTTATTTAATTATTCTGTGTTGATGATAGTTTAAACATTTCCAATAATCTCCATACCACTTATAAATGGTGGACGGTGATGTACATTAATACGCTAAAATAATACAATAGATTTCAAGTGCTTTTATTTGAAGTTTCTAGAACATCTTTTTTGTCCTTGTTGTTATTGAAGTATAAGATGTTTTTGAAGTTAGCCCACACATGTACTAACTATTAAAATTAAGATGGGGCGGTCAAGTTATGAACTATATCTTATAGTTTAAGAGAAATCTTTTTGACTCATACAAAAACCTTATGATATATAAAACTAAGTATGTTGATTATGAACCTAATGGACGCGGCCAGTGAAGTTTGAAAGGATATGTGCTGTCATGTCTCTTTCTCATTCAGTTCTCACATTTACTTCCTTAGCATGAAAATTTGGCAGTACACCATACTGAAAGTTGTATTCATTCTGCTTGAGGTGGCTTTAGTTGCATTCATTGCACTTGATCATCGCTGGCAGAAGGTCTGATTCTGTAATCAGTAGATATATTAATATTTATGTTAGTCTTAAAAGCTTTCACAAAAGAAACCACATTTCGCACTTTTTAGGATCTACCAGAGGACTCAACTGGAGGAATCGATAGCATTCGGGAATTCATTGAAGACAATATTGAAATTTGTAAATGGGTCGGCATTGCTATTATTGTAATTCAGGTTAGATATCCTTTCACATTTGCCAGTAAAGGGAAAAGTGTATACTTAATGAAAATATACGTAGTAGTTGCTACTTTGTTACCATCTGAAGTATAAGCTATTAATTCTCGTTAACGTTTTTACTTAGAGCCCATACTTGGGTTTTACCCAGAGCCATTATTCAATCTTATTCTTTTTCTTTTTTTTTTTTTTTTTTTTAATGGTTGACCAATAAGAAAAGAGGTGTGCCCTGTGCCCATCATGGTATTAGACAGCGATCAACTGGTCGTCATACGAGTAGCATTGTCCAGGCTATAGGGAGCATTTAGGAAATTGAATGGCAATGACAGATTGATAGGAACTCAGATATGGCTTTCATTTTTTATACTAGGTCTCGAAGTAAGGTGTAGATGGAGTGCATGTCTATTAAAGATGGCTTTGTATGGTTATTCCAATTTGTCTGATTATTAAAAGGATTAAAAATACCAAAGGGCCTATATCCTAGCGGTATCGGGAGTAACCCAAGAACCAAAAGGTTGTGAGTTCAATTCTCACTTGACAAAATGTGTCAATAATATATGGTGTGGTTAGAGATGTGTGTGCATCTTTTCCTTTCCAAAATAATAATAATAATAATAATAATAATAATAATAATAATAATAATAATAAAGTTATTGAATGTGTTGCAAGTGTAGAATACTGATCAGCAGTCTTTAATGGACTTAAGAATATCTTTTTACTTTTTGTGTTGTTCCATGTGGTGCTTCAAATATCTTTGTCTAAGGCTGCTTAAACCACATAGGGCATTATGTTTTAGCCCTAGCCTGGGCGCTTTTTCCAATTCCCTGTAACTTTGTTATCTGTTAACAACTAGTTGTTCAAATAAACGGGGTTTAATTGATTAATCTGAACTTGCACTTTGTCAATTAACTTTTTTAAACTAAGAGGGAATCATTTAATCTTTTCTGAATGATTGTTTCAGTGGAACAATGGGAGTATGAGACTAATAATATAGAAAAGTAATTATCTTGAAAAAATACACAGCTATATTTTACATACTATGGAGTAGTTTTTAAACCCCAGTGACTAAAAATTTTGAACACCAGTATTATATTTTGTTATTTCTTTCAAAATAAAACTTACTGTATAAAAATATATGAAATTTTAAATGGGGTAAAATGATAATGTCATCAAAATCTTTTTTTATAAAATCAAGAGTTTTTGATTGGTTGATTTTGAAAAGATGATGTCATCATACGTTTCTTAATATATGGAGTATCTTAATATAAGATGTACACGAATCCCTAATTCTTTGCTTAATTCTCTAAATTGAATTATTGCTAGCAGTGCTAGCTCCAAGTAATAATTTTTAGGACACTTCTAGTTGACATTATTCTACATCTTCCATGTTTAATGTTGAAAACTTGGAGTAGTCACACTCTGACCTTGCATAATTAAAGTTTTGACGTATTGTTTTCCACTTTGTTCCTTTTAACTTTCCTATTTACATGTACTTGCATCATCTAGTTGTGTTGTACGTCTTCTTTGTTCAGTTTTTTCAATACACCCAAGTTTGTTGTGTATTTGTTTGTAGGATATTTTATCACTATACTGTTTGTTTAACATGTACTAATTACTATAATTTAGTATTCTGGTACATGATCATATCATTTGATGATGTCTCTTTGTGAAATTACTTTATTTGTGTTGGTTCATACTTGATCTATCTATATATTATGGATGTGTGTGGCTGTGCGGCTGTTCTTGTGTCTGTAGGTGTTATAGATATACTTATACACCAGATTCTTTTATTACCTTATGTAAATGTTGAACCTATACAATAAAGTAATATTTCACATATTCGTGGTTTAAAACCCTTTTCACGATGAGTGAAATAATATTTACATGATCATTGTCCTGTTTTCAGGTTTTATGTATACTTCTTGCTGTCTTGTTGGGAATGATGGTATCTGCTCAGAAGAAGGATGATCATATGGAGGAAGGTTCTGGAAGAGGGAGAGCATGGGAGCCTCTACTAAACCCACAGTCAAGCCAAGCATCAGGGTCAACTAGTGGTGACGGTAAAGCTTTTCATTCAGACATCTGGAGCTCGAGGATAAGAGAAAAGGTACGCCCCTGGTTTGCCCCTGGTTTTCATATGCACGGGATTGTTTATTTTTTTATTTTTTCCCAATGCATGTGGACTACTGTTTCCCGCCCTCGTGTTTTCCTTCTTTCTTTACTGAATGTTGCAATATATGCCTAAAACTTAGGCAAAAAAACATGCCTACTCCTTTTAATGAATGGCACATAGATTCCACTTAATCTCCTCCCTATAATCACCAATTAATTTTTCATCCCTGCCAATCATATCTTTACATGAATTAGACATATCATTTTTCTTCTTTTATTACGAAGTATTATTGTTTATATATTTATTTGGGGAAAGTGAATATGGGGTTATCTGACATTTGAGTTGAATGTGAAACCTTCAAAACTAAGTAGTTTTGAATAAAATCACCTTACAAAATAACTGTTAGCTTTCTTAAACATATTATCTCATTTTCTATAAGTATTTGAAAGTGTCTTCCAATTCATCAGGATGGATGCCATCGCTTCTCTGATGTTCATCTATAAATGCTTATACACATTGATTGATTAGGTGTTTTCTTATATTTTAATGGGTTTCGTGCATATAGTCTTTTGAGGATATTTAGTATCAATTTGAAAATCGATTGCTCAGTTCAAATCAGTAGTAGTGGCATTGCAAAAAGATTTAAAAAGCAAATTTTGAGTGCTTAACCTCATTCGATAGGTAAGAAACTTAAATATATGGGTCGAATCACCACAAAAATGGAAATGCAATAGCGACATGATTTCAATGTGTATGAAAGAAAGAAATCAGTTTCAGGGTTTTTAACTTTTTGGTGATTTTTATCAAAACTATGTCATTTTGAATGGTTTCACATCCAACTTACATGCGCCTAACAACCCCATACTCACTTTCCACTATTTATTTATATTCCACACTGCTGAAAACTAGAGCTTGTGGCTCCCAACATTGGTGTTGTGTTGGGCACCAGTGGAGGATAAGTTCTCATTTGTTTTTGATTTGATTTTAGGAACAACAAATGGGAGATAAACATTGAGAATCTCCTAGAATCGGACATTAAATTCATGAACTTATGAATCATGTTTGTTTACATAGTTACTTTTTCCATAATAGAGACGATTAAAGTTGTGATTTCTACTTGTGAACCTCGGTAGTCCAAATAAACCAAGATTATTTGACAATTGACATTTATAGTCATTTCCATTTAATACATGCCCCATATGATTGGAGATTCTTTGGTAACAGAATGTTTGATCACATCTAGTATTTTTGGTCTTAACCAGAGTATCAAAAGAGATACATGAATCTGGTTTAGAAAAGGTCAGGCCGGGTTGAGCCAACCATGCAAACACTTTCTTTATCCTTTATAGTTCATTATTAATTATCAATATGTTAAATAGGATTACAGAAAACTTAATTATTACACCAATAAGCTAACTTTTTTTTATCAATGGAATGATCTAACAGGTTTTTTGCATTGGAGTACAATTTGGATGTCTTTTTTACCCAGTTGACAAATTTGACCCATTCCATTGTAGTTAAATCTTTTAACTTAACCTTTTTGACCTGTTAGAGAGAGAACATAATTTGACTTGAGTCACTTGACCCATTTTACCTATAAATGGGTCCAATTCACACCTCTATTCTTAACTGTCCGCGCTTGTCTTTGTACGCCTAACTTTCATTTCATTTTGCTCCAATTGCAGTATGGGTTGAATGGCAATCAATCAAATCAGAGTGCTTAATAGTTGACAAGAAGGGCTAAGCAGCAAAGCAAAAAAGATTGTATCTCTTAGAAGTTGCAGGTAACCTGCCAGTTTTGTTCCATGAATGCTGCAGTGTGAAATCAATTTGTTTGCTTATTTGATCGAGAAAGGTTAGTTTTGCTAAATGTATCATGCTGTTGCATTTCCGTTGTATAGATAAAAAAGCGAGCCGTGTGATTTTTTAGCCTCACTCCATTTCAGGCATCACCGCCACCTTGAGTTTGACATCTACACATGATTACCATTGGCTATCATGCTGTTGTATTATAAGCATTTATAGATGTACATTCGAGGTGATGAACCTTTGATGTCAGTTCCTATTAACATCGTATAGAACATTCGTGTTGTTTGTGTGAGTGTGTCTTGTACCTCTATATTACTTAAAGTTGTCCAAAGTAATTGGTTGAATCTAGAAAATATACTTCTCCGTTCTCTTTCATTAAGGGGGTGCGGTCTTAGAGGTCCCTTTCTTATATACCATTAACCGTATAAAAAATATGTATACTATATATTATAAAGCATTTATCTCTCCCCTTCAGTTAGGAGCTCCAATAAGACTGTACCACATCACTCTCCCTTCCCCATCTCTTACACCACCCCCACCGGCCATTTTTGAAAAAGGGATACCATCTGAGTTGCACCTTTCATCAAATTTGGATTCTTTCTGCCCCAGTGGACCAGTGACATGTAACATGCAACATGCAACATACAACATGCAACATGCAAAAGAACCCAGGAATATTTTTCTGATGCTTCAATCTTTTCACTCACTGCTCATATGATTAGTACAACTTTATTATGGAGGAATATTTATCTTTCTTCCCTTGTGATGTAAATGTGTCATTTTCCAAGTTTGGCACTTTCTCCTTGATCTTTTTTCTCTTTGGGTCAAAGTTATTTTTTTTGTTAAGAGGTAAAAGTTTGTGGTTTCATTGGGTTAAATCCAAGACCTGGATAACACTACGGCTATTCAAATATAAAATTTAATTAGAAATTTAAGACTGTATGTGTGCGACTTTGACTTACTGAGCCAGAGGAGATTAGGCTTATTCGGAAGTTAAATTATAAGGGACCTAATTATGGCGATTCTATATGATGGAACATTCAACTGGTAACAAATGAATCGAACAAACAATTACGTCTAATATTTTATGATGAGTTTTGGATATCTTGTATTGCGACTATGTTTTAAGCTATAATGTTATCAAGAGTCGCTCTTAATATACCACTTATGACATTTTATATGTATAACGTATAATTGTTGACTCAAATATTAAAAATTGCTAAATTCTTATCGTACGTCTATTTAAGCCGTTCAAGAACACCGAATACGGATTACGTACTACAAAGTACCGTTTGTGGACTCTATATGAACCTGAAAATATCAATATCTTGTTAAAGTGATAATTTTTTGTTTAAAAAGATTGTTCTTTCAACACAGTTTACAAAAGAGCAATTTTTATTTATGTATCATTATAATTATATATATATATGTATATATTGGTTTGCCGGTGGATTATTGAAAATATTGGTTTGCTTTTGTGAATGAAAGGTGCAACTCCCACATGGGAATGGGTATGGTATGTAGTAGTTGGGATGTTGCATAATTGCATCAACTCCTATAAATATACTTATTGCAAAAAGAAATGATCCAAGTAATAACCTTTACCTTGTTTGAATTTCTTCAAATGTATCGTACATTATTACCTTCAATTATAACCTGCAAAAGCGTTGTAATAATTGTACTTCGAGTTACAAAAAAAACATAAATATTTACCTTATGGAGGTAAACTGATCCAAGTAATAATGCTTTTTTCTAGTTCTAACTTTTAACTCAAAAGGTTCTAATTTTAAGTCCTTTTCAGACTAAGTTCTATTTAATTCTTTTAATATATTTTTTATTTAATTCTTTAGTAAAATGAGTAAATGACCTTTACATATTATGACAAAGTGTAGAAATAAGAAAACCCATTCACAAAAGAATAGCTTCTTTACACTCTAGTTTTGGGTATAATTAGAACTCAACAAGCAACACACTAACAATACATGTGAAAAAAGTTGCTCATAAGTCATAACCATTTAGCCAAATGAAGAAGCAAAGAGACCCCTCATTTTGGGCCCAAACAAACTGGGACAAATAATGTCACCCACAAGATAAAGTATGATTGTCAATTACTCAATTTATTTTGCAATTATTTTCAAGTTTAATGTATTTAGATCTTGAGCATTTATCAAAAATAACTAACAAGAGATTTCAAAGTCACATCTATAAGTTAACTCAGGTATATATCACTTCCAGCACCCGACATTTTCTTGGTATTCTTTTTGTGTCATTATCTAAGATAGCAACCACTAATTAAAATGGAAGGGGCTCACTCTTCTTAATTTCAATTTGAAAGTGATTGGGAACCAAGAGCTTAAAAACATGAATTAAATTATGAAGTAATGTACTGCACGTACTATTTGTCGGTGAGTAGACGAGATGATTGAGCGATGATATCTTGTAACGTACGTATAAACAGTATATGTTAGATGTAAAATGATTAGCAATGTTAGATATAGTAGAATCCTCATCATCATGTGTTAAACTCAAATGTTTTACTGGTATTTAGTCACATAGATGTAGGTTTTTGACTCAATAACTATTATCGATGATTCATACCATGTCATATAATGGCTTTTGGTGGTCTAATAGGCACATACCCAATGTGGTTTGTTGTCGTGTGAGTGAGTCGTAGGTCCTTCTTTCGGGACATTGTAGCATGGCTTATACGAGAGAAAGACTAAAAGTAAGAGATTGATTTCAGTTAAAATCATAACATAAAAAAGCATTTCCATAAATTGATAAATTTTAACAATAATAATATAATGTTAGGACCATGCATTCCTAAAATCCTTGGGGCACCTAAAATCCTTGGGGCACCATCAACCCATTTCCTTATCTTTCTCAAAACCATTGGCTTATGATGATGTTTTTGTGTGAACCATAGATAGGTAGGGGGCTAAGTGTATCATTTATGGTTGAGTAATGAATATATAGGGGGCTACAATTATGTGTATGCATATATACGATTCATATATCTGTTTAAAAAACATTTTAAATAATACTAGACATAATTTAATGGTATTTTTATTTTTTGGGTCGGTCGTGTCAATATTTATGTCAATGTTAATCAAGAATAATTATATGATGGTATTATGTTGTAACATTAGTCATGACTGTTATATCTTGAGAACCAAACATGATCTGCAATAATCTACATCTACATATGAATATAGATATTTGATTCTTTTTGGTAGGTACCTAGAAGAACAATTTCAATTTACTCATACAACTTTAATTGCAAAAGGTATTAGTTATTTACTTGTGATTTGATCATTTTAACATTTTGAAACAAGAATTTGAGATCAAAGAATATGCAAGTTCCACACTTGTTCATTATCCAAAACCTTACTATTACACACACCTTAATATACAAACATTAATACATCTTGCTCTTTCGAAGTGCTTAAGTAACACTTGTGCTGCCCTATATTATCCTCGAGCAATGAATTATCGACTAGATGAACTATTGAGATGATGATTGGTTTACTCATTTGTTGGGTCTAGGCACTGTCCGTTGGATGGCACACATAGATCACAAAAAATGTAAAAGAATGAGATCTTGAAACCTTGAGAAAAGAACAAGGGGGGCCAATTGTGTAGTATACTAAACAAATGCAGCAAAATAGGTACCATCTTTTTGGAAACTTGGAACACATTATACTAGTGTTTAATGGTACACGAATAATTGTGTTACGATTTAGTGAAGCCAAAAAAAAAGATCCCTTATCAAGCTCTACCAGTCAACTCCAATACAGACTCTTGCACCAATTCCTCCAGCAACTTCCCTTCTATTTCCTTTCTTGTATTATCAATTTCCAATCTCAAACCCTCCACCCAATCCTTCCCCACCACCTCTTTATTGACCACCCTCTCAACCACCACGCTGCCGCCATCTACATCTTCCCAATCACACCTCTCATCCCTGGACATCCATTCCTTTATGTGGGCCCACACACGGTCCACCAGAACCGATGACACCACCATGTACTCTAGGCTGTCGTGAGCCCCGCTGTAGGGTCCATGACTTGCAATATCCATTAACGCCTCATTAACACAGTCAAACACAAGTTTTGTTACTGCATTCTGATGTCTTCTTTTTATTTGTATCAGTATCGGCATTGACCCCTTATCACCTAGATTCATGTATTTATCCCTTAAGGAAGGGTCTAGCGGGCATTCAGGTGAATGCCATTTACTTAAAAATGAGGTTGACCGTACTTTGTTGAGACCAGCTACTGATAATAAGGTTTGAACGTAGAACAAACATTCTTGCTCCTCTTCCTCTTGATTTAAGGGTGCAGATGAGGGTTTACCAACGTAGGGTGTGGATGACCCCACAGAATCATCCCAGGATAGAGTTCGGGCTATGGATCCAATAGGCGGGGATTTATCAATCAAGTTGTATTTCATAGACTCTATTCCTGTTAATACAGCAAGAAACATTAATAAGGAAAGGTTCATAAATGCATGTACACGTGAAGATTACTATATACTGTAAGAAAACATACATAGGGAAAATTTTATGACGAGAACTAGAGGTAGAATTTGACCCTTTTAACTATAAATGGGTCAATATGGGTTATGTTTTATCTCTAATGGGTCGATGTGGATTCCGCAAAAGGACTTGATTAGAAAGGCAACAGGTCAAATGGCTCAACCATAACAAACAGGTTGAAACTCGAAAGTAAGAGTATTCAAATACATAAAGATCTTCTTAATCACTTCTAAGAAAAGGTTAACCTATTTTATTAACCTATGTTTGTAATCATACTTCAAACATTATATAATTACGTATTCCAAAATATGGATAAGATGTGTTTGCTGACCCAACCTGCTACGACACACTACAAATTACCCGCCAACCCACTTTCTACTTGTATTAAGAACATACAATTGTGTTGTTTGAAATTTACCATTAGGCTTGGGATTAGGATAACAGTTTGTTGCACGGTCATCTTCTTCAAATTGTGGTTCCAAGACCGAAATTGGGCTTGGTTGGTCCTGGTTCTCAATGTGAATTCCAGGAAATCTAGGTTTCTTCAAAGAAAATTCCACCTGCAAAATGCAGTTATATAAACTTGAGAAATATACTCCAATCTCATAAAATACATACAACACTCAAAATCGAATCACAAATATAAATTCTATTTTGCTCAGTTAAACCGTTCACTAAAGCAAGGAGATACTATATATTGGATAATAATGGACTATGTTAGATGTAACAAGAAAGGACAGACGAAAACGGGTTTAATAATTGAACAAATCATGTTATTGTCTTCCTCATAGATGCCCTTTAAATAAGTGCATATATGAAAATGATGACATACATGGATAAAAGCAAAAGCACAAAAACCAACTTAAAAAAGAAGCCATACCTCGGGTAAGATAATGCCTTGTTTCATGGCCACACATGACGCTTCTTCAACTATTATCTCATTACGGCACTGAGCTCCTTCATTACCGACGTTTCTTGGGGTAGGTACAGTAAATCTAGTAGATTGAGGTACATCCTTAGACGTGTGGGACTTCTCCGTGCTAGATTTCTTATTTTTAGAGAAAAACAAACTCGACACTTTCCCCTTGAAAGATGTTGAACTCACAGGCTTTTCCTTCATCACATCCTTGGTTTCATACACTTTGTCCGTCGAGGAACCAACTACTGGAAGAGATTTTGATCTTAAAAGATTAATAGGATTTATATCGCTATCTTCTTTAATTTCACGATTTTCCTCTACATTTACTGGGTTTTTCACATCAGAAAGAGCAAGCATATCACCCAAAGTACTTGAGCTTCTTTGAATTTCTCGTTGTTCTTGAACGTTCTTATTTGATGCCATAACTGCCCATCTTTCAGAGAGGCGTTTCTTAGCTTCCCTGCAAACAGATGACTCTGGAGAATAAGATGCACGGCTAGAGGAAGCAGAGTAGTGGCTACTATATCGATTAATATAATCCCATGAGTGTCTAGAGGTTGGCGATACGACTTCTGAATCACTAAGGATCCCTGTTGCATAATCGACCTCTGATTTACAATATGAACTATCGTCGCCAATATAACCATTTGAAATCACAGAGGAAAGAAGGGTCTCATCTCTTCTAAGCCCACTCAGATTTTCGGATATCTCATTTGCGATCTCTTCAGGATCCCCATCAGATACATCATCATGTGATGTTCCTAGAGATGAAAGTGGTGAAGCAACAGCTTTGATGTTATGAGGTTTCATAAAGGTCGGTTTCAGTACCACAATGCGAGTTGGCGGTGTAGCATTATCAATATCATCGACTTTGCAAAATTCAGAAGAGAATAATAAGTCAAAACTGCTTTTATTGTTTTCTCCTGAACCACTATTCTTATGATTATCCATCAGCTTGGAAGGTCTAAGAATCGTGATGCGTCTAGAGTCGGGAGGTGGAGGACCCGACTGCAAATTGTATAGATTTTGTGAGAACAGAGAATTAGGTTCTTGTAAAAACTTGAGAAACATATCTTTATTTGAACTTAAAAATTCTAATGCATCTTGAAACTGTTTTGACTGGCGAAGTTTTTCATCAGTAGATAAACGTTTTGCTTCCATAAACTTTTCTCTAACAAGAGCCATTTTCTGTTTTTCACTACATTTTCCCTTTTGTGGTGAATCATCTCTTCTCACGTAGTCATAAACATCTTTGTATTCTTCTGGATACTGATTGATCTCATGTTTTGCTTGTGTATCCATGAATCCATTTTCTTGCTGCAGAAAGTCTAAAGACCTCGATTGGCTCCTTGATCTTGTATGAGTCCTGTGAGAAGCTGAACTAGGTTGATGCTGATGCGGAAAGGCATCGAGCCCCATTAGCTTAGCCACCAAATTGGACGGACTTTGCTTAGTGTCTTCTTCCTTTGACATTTCTTGTGCAATAAGCATCTTTATGGGTGTACAATTTGATTTCCTATTCTTTGAAGAGTTTCTTAAGTCAGATACCATCTGCACACATCAATGATATAAACCACATCAGCATATATGGTGTTAAACCTGAACCAAGTGTCTAAAAACAACTTGGTTGACATTACGAATTTTACTGTGATATACTAAGTTGAAGCAATTACCACTTTATCATCAATTTGATCATCAATCGAACTTGTCCTTGATGCATCTGATTGCCTCCTAGAGAACGGAGAACCTGTTCAATGTCACATTTTGTCATACATAAACTAACTTTCTTATATAGAGATTTTATAGTTCTAATGACATAAGCATCCTGTTCAAAATAACATTCTCTTTGGAGAACATTTTTTTCATTACAACACAATCTTTGTATGAGTTTGTATATAGAGAGATTTCACACTTACTTATCTAATGAAAAGATAATGAGATAAAGGTGAAGGTGTAGAGAAAATCACCATCATTATGTGGCTTGTCTGTAAGTAGCTTATTCCCTCCCACACCAGTATTCAAATCAAACAAGTTCGCCATTCTTCCCAAACATCCTGAAACAGGTTTCTCAGGCTTTTGATTTTTCCCATTCTGAATCCAGCTCATTTTTAGCTTTTATATCTGTAAATGACACAACTTTATACATATAAATCACCCATCTCTAAAAAATCTCTCAAAAAAATAATCTTGATTGAAAAAAAGTGCATACAAGTACAAATATGGAATCAGCCCTAATTAATGTTCTTTCAAAGAAAAATAAATCAAGCTCAAAGACACCTACTCAATGATTAAGAGAATCATGAATTGAAGATAGCATCAACTAATATTAGCAGAGCTGGAAGTGATGGGGCAAGATGTAATTACAAAATCCCTTGATAATGTCATAATGATAATGAAAAGGATAAAAAAGTAGGACAATAACAGAGACAATACCACAACAAATTACTCGTATAAAATTCCAGGATATTCACATGAGCCTTCACATCAACTAGTCACCACTTCAAACAGCCTTTACAAAAAGTTCCAGAAAAACAATATATATCATATAATATTAAAGTATTATATTCAATATCAATGTTAGAAACAAACAAAAAGCCCTAATTTTTACCTTCACTTTTACTTTCATCTTAAAAAGCTATATACTTATATATAATCAATATAAACTTTAGAAACAAACAAAAAGCCCTAATTTCTACCTTCACTTTAACTTCCATTTCAAAAGCTAGATAACTATAATTATACATAATATATATATATATTACTTATACTTATGTATCGCAAGATCATTATAATAAAAGCTGCAATTACAGAAGAATATAAAGAGAATCTGATTTTAGTTTACCGAAACAAAACCAAAAAGTGCTCAAAAAACCGCAGCAAAGTTAGAGAGAGAGAAAAAGTGTGATTTTAGAGAGAGAAAGTAGAAATACAGTGAGATCAATACCTTAAACTGAAAAAGTCAGTGATTTATCGCCGGAGTGTAACATTCCGGTGAAATAACCCCCGGAGATCGCCGGTTTCCGATTTGATTTTGTGTTATTGATTCAGATTAGTTATAACTTCCAGTTATACATACAGACATATACATATATACATATACATATACATACACATATTAGTGAGAGAAAAAGAAAAATAAATAAATGAGAATAAAACCAGATAGTCTGGTTTTATAATAAGAAACCTAAATATAAATGTAAGAACAAAAAATATATCTTTTGGATTTTGCAGTGAAGTCCTTGTAATTCTTTATTAGTTATTATAAAATGGTACTTAACAATAATTTGTTTAATGTCAGGACATATAAAAGTGAGATACGGTTGGTTGTTAATTGTTTTATAAATAGGTCATTATTGTCGTTAATCTAGGGTCCTTCAACTTTAGATAAGTTTATATTTGAGTTCTCGTACTTTTATCGCTAAAACGTTCTTTTCTTTTTCTTTTCTATTTGATATGTCGTAATGTTTATTTAGGCATTCGTTGATTTCGGAAAAATGACAAATGTCAACTAAAATTGGACCCAAAGAATGAAACAATGATAATATACCGTTTGACTAAAACAAACATATAATTCTTTTTCTATTTAGGTCATTCTAATATCAGCGAAATTTTCACATGGTATTTGAGCGTCATAATCCTTAAATATTTAAGTTATAGTTAACAGCTTTATGCAACTTATAGATTAAGATCACGTATTCAACAATTGGCCTTCCTAAATATTTCAACACTAATCTCCTAATATCTGTATCCTTCTCATCATCTTGGTTATTATGGTATGTCTAACTCTCACTCTCTTTATGTTTGTTGTTCATACACATGGATATAATAATCAAATAATCAAATACTTCGTACTATATACACTAGAGTATAGAAAGTATGGATGATGATAATAACAACTAACAACTTACTATAATATACCGATTATCTTGTGATCTTTAATGGAGAAAAAGAAAAGAGTCAAAGGCTAAAAAGTTCAATGCATACCACATGTTTGATGAAATACCTGAACCATCTTTTGTCATTTACTTATCCGTATCAAATGAAATGGAAAAAATTACATATATAATCACTATGGTTTGTACAAAATTTCATTGGCAATCCATACAAGGATCATCCTTAATTTTAAACTTTTACACTTGTTGCACTAATCGTTCTTTACACTAATCATCATTAGTGCGTTAAATTAAGTCACATGCAACACACATGAGGGTAATATTGTGTTTTTATCACTCTTTATGCAATTCATCTACATTTTCATTTACCGAGATTAATATTGAACTCAATATACTAATTCTTTCGTCAAATATCTTAATCCTAATCCTAATTCAAAATAAACCCCAAAGCAACAAAAATCACATATAAAACCTTACAACCTTTAATACATGTATCAGAACACCAAAACCCAAACAAAACACCCACAAATCCATATACGAACCAAGAGACCAATTTCCAACTCTAAATCTAAAAGAAAAATTAGAAGAACGGAATTAAGGAGATGACGGAGCGGTGGATCTGGAGGCGCTAATGGGTTGTAGCATAAGGGTTGGGTCAGGCGGAGACAGTCGCCGGTGCGCAATGTTTGTAGTTGACGACGTTGAAGACCCGATACTTCAGAGATGACAAGATCTGAACCACATACCGGTGTGTTATGTCACCAAATGTATTAAAATTATAATTATAATTGTATATTACATTGACGGAGTCAAGTAAACTGCCTGAGTTGACCAGGGGATCTTCGCCATCCAAAGTCACATAAAATATGTTAACTTAAATCCTAGCCATTTAGTCTTTGCAGCAGTTGTACAACGATTATCCATAAAATATGTTAACTCAAACTACACTAGCTGTATATATGCATTTATTGTCATACCTAATTTCCATCAAATTTCATGGTCTTTTCTTTCATTTGTTTTTTGTTTTTGGTTTCTTGAATGACATTCAAGTGGATGTATGTTGTCTACTGTTGCTATCAACATCATCACATCAAACATTTCACCTACTTAAAACAGTGTTCCCGAGCACTGTCCAGTATTACAATAGCTGTTACTTGTCGGAAAGAAGGATTTGTTAAATTGGTATTTTTTCGGAATGCAGAAACATGAATAAGACGTTGGATATGGAAGAAATGGTGAGACTCCGTAAGCAACCTTTCACACTTCTGATTGTATATGACTAGTTTTGGTGGAATTTTTTTTTCTTTATTATTATTATTTTATTATTATAATTATTAAATCAGTGATTTGGTTTTCGACAGAGATGTCAAATTCATGGTTTTGTATTTTAAATTTGTTTCGTGAGTTTTGTGATTTAAAGGGTACAGGTGTTGGTATTTGGTTGAATAGTGAAGAAATGTAGCTAGTGTTTGGTTTGTGTACAAATAGGATAGGGATAAAAATCGAGAGATAACGAGACAAAGATAATATGACATTTCTACCGTAATGTTTCTTGCACGTGATTTGATTTAACACATAAAAGTAATGACAGGTTAGTGTAAAAGATCATTAATGCAATAAATTTCAAAATTAAAGACGGTTATTAAAATTAAGAATGGTAAAGGACTGCACCAGTGAAATTTTACACAAATGATAAAAAAGATTTATATAATCTTTTCAATAAAATAAGTTTATGAATGTATATGTTGTTCTGTTCTTTTAGTTTGTTGGACTACATGATTTGAGGTTTAACTTTTTTCATGTGGTATAAGAGTCATATAATTAGGTCGTGTTTTGAAATTGTGTCATGTTGTCCTTTTATATACGAAAAACTATCCCCTCTATGAAAATTATTCAAATTTTGCCATTATATTTAGGGAGGGCAAGTCTTTAACTTAGATGTACGCGGTCTAGCCGGAATAATTTTGTGAAATTGACCAGGGTATTCTCGTGACTATTTCTGACAACTTTTTTAGCATAGTAATTTCTCTCTCATTTAATATATAACGAAACTCATTGGGGTAGTTATCGGTAAAAACATGGGTCGAGTTGAGATTTCAGACAACAAATAGGAGGATGAATACTCTCTGATTAATCTCAATGACGAACGTGAGAATGAGATTGTTAGAGACAATTTGATTCCCTAAAGTTACAACTAATAATCTATTTTGATTTGAATTTTTCTTGATAAAAGCTATTTCTTTTACATGATTGTGTAGTTAGAAATAAGCTATAAAGTTATTTTATTTAATTATAACATGATAAGTGTTATAAAGACTACTCCCTAATATTAGTAAATATTTATCAAAATATGAAAATATCTCTTAAATAAAACAATATAAATAAATATTAAACTAGCGTCGAATCTCGCGTACAGCAGCGGATGAATATTTTACATGTTGATATTGAGAGACAAATGTTTAATGGTATATGAATGCAATAATAATTGATACTTCTTTAATGAAAGTGATTTTTAATAATAGTTTAAATTAGTGTAATTGTATATTCAATATTATGATATAAAAGAAGAAAGAAGATATTTAAATGTATTATGTGAAATATAATATTAATTGAATAATCTATATAATTAATAAATGAAGGGATAAGTGGAAGAATAAAATGGTAATTTCTGATATCCCTTTTTAAAAATTAAGAAAAGAAATGTTAAATGCTTAATAAGAGTTATAGATATATAATTACACAATTATAAACTGTCATTTTCGACTCTTCAATAATTTTGGATTGTTATAAACATTTAAGTTCACATGTTGATCCAAAAGCCATCGGCTAACCTTCATCAACGTATATCCACGTAACATACTAAATGCAAGAATTCTCAGCTTTCGAAGATTTCACAAATATGTGTGTATACATTGCAAAAAAATGTCCGTATATTGTATAACAAAATGATGTTTAAGCTCTTGATGATCAAAATGTAATAACAGTCGATTTACATCGTTTCAATTCATAATCAAAATACATGCATTATCATCAACAAACTTGAACAGCAAATAACATTTTAGACATTAGTTTCAGATATATATATATATATATAGTATGTTTGGCAGTGATAGCTTCAAGCTGAAAGTTTGTAGTTATAGTTGATAGCTGAAGTTTATGTTTAGAGTTGTAAACTAAAACTAATATTTTTTTTAATAAGTATATGACAAACTATCTGTAGTTGAATCTTAATAATGTTTTGACATAACAATACTAAGTAACAAAACTAAAACATTTAAATAAAGATTATTTATGTAAAATCAATTAACATAAGCTTTAGAACTTTTTAAAAGCTTCTTCAACTAACTTATTATTTTAAAGATTATTTTTTTAATAAGCTTTCAATAAGCTCCTACGTTTTTATGTACCAAATAAAATTTTAACTTCAAACTTTTAAAAACATAAGTACAAACTCCAATATAGTCTGTAAGCGTATCATCCAAACACACATATAATTAGAAATTGTCTAGAACATGAAACTTTAAATATACGCAACGGTTTATTTATGTATGTTTACTTCTAACATTATTAACTAATTATCATAAGTAAAGGTGTTTAGAGCCGTTGAAAGCGGTGATGTTGACCCCAAAAACTTCTATTAGAAAAGTTTGACTGTGATTTGGAACGTATTGAAAACCGCTTTATAATTGAACTTATGTGTCATTCTAGTCGGATTAGTCTTTAACCTTTTTTAAAAAAATTTATATGTATTTTATTTTTATTAAAATTACTAAATGTTAATGTTTAATGACACTCTTATATTGATTATAAATTTAATGAATTTGAATTTAAAATTTTTATAGTAAATTTATGAGTGTTCAAAGTGCATTTATAAGTCAAAATAATTTTGTAAATTGTCAAAATTATAGTTCAAAGAGGTCGAATTTTAAAAAAATTATGAGACCCAGTGTGACCGGGGACCTGGCCGGTCGCTAACTTAATCAAACTTGTCCCAAAACCGGTTATTTTTCAGTCATTTCTATTTTTTCCGATTTAATGGGTTGGATCGTACCAATCAGACCCATCGTTTTGCATATGATCAAAGGAACCACCATCAACTACCATAGTCCTTTTTTGTTTGAGTTTTCATATATTCTATTAGTATATTTAAATTAGAAAATGATATGTATGATTGAACTTTTAAGTCTAAAAATAAATTCAAAAATTTAATTGGTTAATTTAATTAAATGATTGGTAGAGATTAAAATAAAAAATATATAAATATTATGTCGAATGAATTATGTCAAATTTTAGATCTTTATTTTTAAATTTATTTTTAGAACAAATTTAAAATTTAAAACTAAAGCGATATTATGACTTAGAGAAACAGAGCAGTAAAAATACAAAACGCAGGATTTGATTAGCCAACACAACAAGTTCTTTGACTTTTTGTACGATATATTTCTTTTAATGTTTACTTATATTTTAAGCATATTTTATTGCTTAGCAGCTTGTTTTCTTTCCGATATTAACAAAATCTATTATTTGGTTGGGATTTATTGAGTTACTTTGTATGTTGTCGTAATTAAAGAACATTTTGATTAGAAATATGAACCATTTTGATGTATTTGCTGCCCAAGATTGGGTGTTTCTTTTCCAATATGTTTTTATTTATCCGCTCATTCCAATTAGAAATATGAAAAGTACTATGTAATGTTGATAATGAGTAAGGGTATTTTTGTCACAAATAGCATAAGGTCAACTGTTCAAGGCCAAACATCCTTATAATCACAACCTCTGAGTGAGTCATATATACCCCTCACATTATGGATAAACAGCTGATCGTAGATCGGTTTGGATTACCGGTTATCAACTTTTTTTCACAAATTAAAAATATGAACCACATATATATCAACTCTTATGTAGTTCATTAAAGATGCAATTTTACCAAAGTAAAATGCTAGATGCCATGGAAGTACTTTGGGATAGTAGTGTCTTTCTCATAAATTAGGGTACCATGTCCTTTATGAATATTGACGATAATGACCATGCATATCCATATATGTCTCTATATGATTTCTGAATAACATTTATCATAGTGATAGCTTTTAAAGATATCAATCATATTTCTCTTTTGACAAGCAAAGAAATTGATAATTAGCTTTATTTTTTAAGGTTTCGTACAAGAAATAGACAAATTTTACCATTGAAAAACGTTTAGATTAGTATTAAGAAATTTGGGCTCGACTCCTTAACAATGCTATACTTGAGGTCGACTTAAGCTTAAATAAATTTCTTTAATTGTGTTCGAGATCAAGTTTGATTAATTTGTTATTGTTAGACATTTATAAGTTGAATATGTTATAGCAAATAATTTATCGAAATTCCAACCCGAATTGCTGAGAAACATGTTGCCAAGATTGATCTTGATATTACTTAATTTGATTCATACGTAATTGTCTAAATTCGAATCCTATTAGTTACATGTATTTAAAGTTTTGAAGCACCAAATTGTTAGAATCTTTACCTAAGCTCAATAAGCAGATGAGACTGGAAATGCTAAAATGGATTTAGACAAAGACAAGTCAAACATTAATTTTCTAAACTCGACTTGTAAAACTAATAAAAATTTAATTTGTGTAAGATCTCGACTCAAACTCAAGTAAGAAACCTCGATATCTAATTAATAAACTCAAGTTACTTCATCCATATTAGTAAAAGTGTTAATTTTAAAAATACACACAGTTTTATAGACGTGGAATCATTGTCCACCAATAAATTATCATATATACCACTTAGACCATTTGCAGTCGTGACGACACTCAGCCACGTTAGCCACTACACTGTGTCTTCCCGCTACACTCTGCAGTGCAAACTTCCACGATATTGTGTTGTGGTAACCTAAGTTTTACTAATTTATTTACATTTTATTCTTTTAAAAAAATAGATTTAATTAATTGAATACAATACAATAACTAAATTAACATTTTAATTAATACAAATATTTTTATGCATTATATATTTTAAAAAACTTTAACCCCAAAATTACATTCTACACATACTTTTATGCATTAATTCTGATATTTTATGATTCAATAAATAAATTTAAAAGAAAATAATTCAAAATTTAAAACTCAATTTTAAATAATAACCTTAAAACTCTTTCTTCCTCAAATCTCTCTTCCTCAACTCCTGCAACTACTTCTTCTTCCCTTTTCTTTTTGCTTCTTATTCGAAACTATAAAATAATATTTTTTTAATCATTAAATAGGGAGAAAGAAAATCAAAACAAAAAAAAAGAACATTGGCCCTACATTTTTTCTTGTTCTGCTCCGTGGTGAGAGTGACAATGCGCCACAACGACAGTTCGCACATAGTCTGTGGTAGCGTTGTGGAAGTTGCACGGGATCCAACATGGACACGTTGCCAAGAGTCTTACAAATTTTTGTAATTGATTTTTAGGAAAGGTAGACATTTATCTTAAAACAATATATTTTATAAATGTAGATATACAGAGCGAGACATGAGGAGTAAACTTTTTTTAGGTCAAAGTAAAAGTGATCATTCTAACATAAGAAAGATTTGAATTCATTTGGTAACGCCTAGGTAAAACAAAATTAACCATAATAATTTGGTAAAGTCAATATCTAGACCAAATAAAACTTGTTAAAGCTGTGGACTATGAAGTAGCTGTAATTATTGCATTCCTTTTAACAAGGGGATCAATGCAAGCACCCTCCTCCCTCTTACAGACACGCCTCCCCGTACACACACATATGGGGGTTGCATTCATTCAAACCCTTTAACAAATGTTTTTACTGGCAATAATGTCTTGGTAATGAATATACCTAATATTAAACGTGATATTAGTTTCCCATTAAATTATTACACAAACAAAACTTACTTTATGTAGAAGTTTCCTTCATTATAACATTTATAGATTAACAATACAGATTCATTCATATGCTAATAGATACATGAAACAATATATAAGGTGCACACAAAAAAATTCTTATGAAACAGATAAATAGAACGAGAACTATAAATCTGAAACAAATTCATGAAACACATAACCAAACATTATAGTTTAGTTGAGAAAAAGATTAGAGAAGAATCTACAAATGGTACACTTACAGTCAATTAGAGAGGTGATTGTGGCTGCCAAAGGAGGGGCTGTGATGCGATTGAGAAGTCTATGAACGTATGATTAGGGTTACGGGTAATCTACGTGATTATAGAGAGATTCAGAAGTTTATGAACCCTTTGATTAGGGCTAAAGGTTGTGATTAATAAGGAGAGGGGTTTGAGGGGCACTTGTGTAATTAAACTTAAAAGCTCCTATATTTTTTTTGGAACGCTTCATTCATGAGCGTTTAAAATTGAAGCTTTTATCTAATTTCTAAAGCTACAACAGCTCCTCACCAAACAAGGCTTCTATTATTTTTGAAGCTTTTATTTTTAAGATTAAAAGTTAAAGCTCCTAAAAGCTCTTAAAAGCTCCTCACCAAACACAGCCTAATTAGTACTCCATTTTCATACACGAAATTCTATTATTAGTAACAACAAAATAATGGTTGTTGAACAAAAAAGGTTAGCTCTTAATTCATGAGTAGGCATGAACAAAAACCGGGTTCTCGGAAAACCGGTTCGGGTTGAAAAACGGGACCGGTTTTTTTTTTAAAGGTAAAAATCGGTTTTTGGAAAAACCGGTTTGGAACCGGTTCGGTTTTTGGGAGAAAAAACCCTACCCGATTGTAACCGGTTTGGACCGGTTTGGAACCGGTTCGGGTTTAAAACCGGTTTGAAACCGGCTTTTCTATATAATTTGGAATTTTTTCGAGCGTTAAGCGTTTTAAGGAAAATCAACGTATTCTTCAAATTTTTTCCAATAGAATGTTAGTACATTATGTATGGAAACATAACTTAACAATAACTTAAAGCAAAGTCTTCTAAATCTTCATAAAAATATTATTTAAACCAATAATTCTATATAATTCAATCTTATTCGAGCGTTAAGCGTTTTAGGGAAAAATAATATATTCTTCAAATTTTTTTGGATAGAATGCTAGTACATTAGGAATGAAAACATATCTTAACAATAACTTAAAACAAAGTCTTCTAAATCTTCATAAAAATATTCTTGAAACAAATAAGTCTTCATAATTCTTCATATTCTTCATAATCTTCAAAAATCTTCAACTTTTATTAATCTTCAATTCTTTTAACATCTTCAATTTGGGTAGTCTTCAAATGTCGAAATCTTCTTCGGAGGAAGCCTCTCGCGAAGCTTCATCAAGAGCAATCTCTTCATCGGAAAGTGATATTGACATACCCGCTTCCACCTCGATATCGTGTATATCTCCTTCGTATTCCAATTCACCTTCAAGATTTGAAACGTTTTGTATGTGTTCCGCGGCGTCTAAGTGATCCTTCAAGCATATACACATCTCTAATGAGGCCGGTGTGAGTTTTGTTCTTCGTATAGATAGTACCCTGCCACTAAGAGAAAAAGCGGATTCCGAAGCTACCGTAGAAGCTTGGACGGTTAGTAAATCTCGGGCCATGATGGTTAGAATGGGAAATTGAGATTCCCTCCTTTTCCACCAAGCCAAAATATCAAAATTTGCGAATTCGTCGGTAGGTATTGAGGATAAAAAATCTGTTCCGGTATATCTCCCATATTCGCTAGTGGCACTTTGGTCACCATCACCCCTTGTCCGTTTATGTTTTTCTTGTCTTAAACTATTATATAAGTTAATCTCGGGATCTTGGGAAGAAGATGAAGCAAACATTGTGGAAGCCGGATTTATAGAAACCATTGTTGTTGAACTAAATTGTTGAAAATAATGACCAAATAAATCTTTAAAAGATTTGTTAAAATATGATTTTGTATTTTGTGCAAAAAGTGGATTCTAATCATTCAAATCCAAATTAAAACAAATGTTATCGATAAGTAATTCCACCCCGGAAATGTTCAAACATGGGTTTAACGCGGCGGCACAACTAATTACCGGTGGTATTTCTCTAAAATATTTTCTTAGTTTTTCTTTCATGGGAGCCACCATTATTGCATATACATCACCCCAAAATTCGTATTCGTTTAGTTTTGAACTCATTATATATATTTGCTTAAGTACCAAATGACTCGTGGGATAATAAACACCCGATAATAAAGTAGTTGCCGTTTTAAAACTTTTTGAACAAGTAGATCATGAAAAACGGTTAAAGTGTCGCATTGCCGTAAACCACATATAAACATGTTGTAAGTCGAATTCCATCTTACGGGCATGTCCCAATTAGGGGTTAAAAAAATGTTATCCGTTTCTTTACATAATCTCATATAATGTTTATATCTAGCCTTACCCGAACAAAATATATCTTGTAACATAGTTTTATACGCGTTTTTTACAACAATTATTTGTTGAACCGCTAGTCCGTCTTGCACAACCAAGTTAATGATGTGTGCAACACATCTACTATGGTAGAAAATGCCTTTCAAAGGTGGTTGGTATTTTAGTATTAACCTTTGAACGACGTTAGTATTATTAGTTGCATTATTAAATGAGATTGAAAAAACCTTTTGTTCTATTTTAAATATTTTCATTACATCTCGTAACATGTAAAATAAGTTTTTACCCGTGTGAGGATAGTCAAAGTTTTCAAAAGCAATGGTACATTTCATCATTTGCCAAGTTGAGGGATCAACCCAATGTGCGGTAACACAAAAATACGAACCGGGCAAACCATGAGGAGCCGACCATACATCGGTTGTTAATGATACATTTGTATTTAAGTTTTCAAAACCGATTATTAGTTGAGTTTTAGCATTTTTTCAAAATTTAAGAGCATCACGTCTAAGAGTAAGACGACTGACATGATTATATCGCGGTTGAAGAGTATCTTGAATGACCTTAGTAAGCCGAGGGTTGTCGAAGTGGTTGAATGGCAAAGCTTCTTGAATCACAAAGCCGGCAAATGCTTCTCGACACCGCTCCGCTTGGTATGCAAAAATACCCCCATCCCGTGACATAGTTGCTTGACCCGACTCGGGATTACTTTTGATTCCATCACAATACTTTGTAGAATGTGATCTCAAAGTAGAGTTGGATTCGGCTTTCAAAAATTTCCCGCAACGTTTACAAAATGCCTCAGTGGAACCATCCGACAATAACACTTTGTCGTAATTAACCCAAATCTCCGGATTTCGTTTGGTTACCAAAACTTCAACAATAGTTGGTGCATTTGAAGAACCAACACCGGTGGAAGTTGAAGAAGATTGAGTTGCCATTTTATAGCGTTTCAAGAGCGTTTTGAGAGGAGTAGAGAATTTTTTGAGAGTTTCGTATGTAAATCGTAAGCGTTTTGAGTGTTTAAAGACTAGAATTAGCAAGATTGAGTGTTGTGACTAAACTAAACCCAAGGTATCTATTTATACTAGTTTTAGGATGGCAAAATGGTAAAAAAACCCTAAAAAAATGGCTAGTTTGGTAATAGCTCAAAAAACCGGTTCCGGAAAAACCGGTTTGTACCCGGTTCGCAACGCCTATAATCAAAACCGGTTCCCAAACCGCCGGTTTATGGAAAAACCGGTTTTGATCGGTTTCAGTTTCGGTTTTTTTTTCGGTTTCAGTTTCGGTTTTGGTTTTTTTTGTTCATGCCTATTCATGAGGTTTAGTTTTGTAATGATTATCAAAAAGCTCAAGAAAACGTTAATGGACTCAAATGGGATGAAAGGCCATTTTAGTTTTTATAACTTGGCTGGTTTTTGTTTAAGAATGTTTTATTTTATTTTATTAATTTTTATATAGGCTTTCGGTATAATACTATAATTTTTCATTATAAATTTAATTTAAGTTATAAAGATATTAAATACAAAGAAACAAATTATTTATTTTGTTCTAACTCCTTGTTAGTGGACCTTTTTTAGTTTAATCTTTAGTCGTTATAAAAAACAATGAAGAAAAAATAATAGAGAAACTTAGTTTTATTAATATGTTTTATTTTAATACTACACATACTCAAAAAATATAGTTTTATTAATAAGTTTTTATATAGAGTGCTAAATGTTAATGTGTACATCCTTCACCTCTTACAATCGACAATCGACTGATCTTATTAAGAGGGAGGGTGCGCAAGTATTAAATGATGAAAATATAATGGAGAAAATGACAACACACTAGCTATGACATATATACAACTCATTTTTAAACAGTTAAGCTTGTTCCGGTGCATTTGTAGGTATGAGTTTTCCCAAAACTAGGAAATGAGCATATTGGATTTTTGATTTAAAGAAATTAACTCATTGATATCAAACTCCCACTTGTCTCGAGGATGACCTTTTTGAAAAAATGAGTTTGAGTTATGTTACGAAGATGTCAAGACAAGCTCAAACTTGACTAGGCTTGAGTTAAACTAAACCTTTAAAATTTAATATCGAACTCATCTTGAGAAATATTTAAACAATATGCATGAAAAACGATTATTGAATAAGTTACTCAGTCTGAATCGAAAATAGTGTAAACTTAGAATGAGTTTAAGTTGAGTTTAAATCTACAATGATGAAATTATAATTAGTAACATATAGTAGCACTTATGTATATATATATTTTAGGGCTAACAAGGACTGAATAAGAATTTGAGTATAGTCTAATTTAAAAAACCTAAGTCGATTAGTTTTAAGTTCGATTTTTTGAAAAATTTAGAGTGACTAAACCTGTCAATAAGAGAAAGTTTGGGGTAAAGATTTTTGTATTAATTGGATTTTTATAAAATTGTTTGGATATTTTCGACATCCGTTGAGATGGCCGAGTTGGTCTAAGGCGCCAGATTAAGGTTCTGGTCCGAAAGGGCGTGGGTTCAAATCCCACTCTCAACACATACATTTTGTATTTTCCTATTTAATTAACTTTATAGACTTTTATTTTTTAACATCAAAAGAAGAAAAATGACTTAATAAAACACATTCAAGATATTTGACTAAAACCAAGACATTATTCTGCAGTTATGTTATCACTTGAATATTGTAACTTTTGTAAAATAAAATGGACAATTTGAAGATTATTATTGTTTAGAATCATAAAACTCCTAACAAATAATGTTCCAACATTTTAGCTTTAAAACAAATTTACAAGTTCCAACTATTTTTCCAACTCTTCATTAGATGTAGAGTATTCAAAATGATCACCAAAAATCCAGTATCCATGTTTTTGGGGCACACAATGAGGAAATGTAAGCACAAACAATTGTTATGTTCTAGTGCAAACTTATAAAAATGAATTAGAGTCTAGTTTACTAAAATGGACACACTTATAGGTAATGGGTCGATATTAACACCTAGTTTAAATACAAATAATTGTCTTTTAAGTTGTAACCATAAGCCCAAATGGGACTCTGTTGTGTATTAAGTCATAAAATCAACTTCAATAGGCCAAGTGCTGAAAAAAGATGATGTGGGATAACATTATCCAATTAAAAGGATATGAAGGTCCACATGGCACCACT
Source organism: Logfia minima (assembly GCA_963921325.1). Taxonomy (NCBI): domain Eukaryota; kingdom Viridiplantae; phylum Streptophyta; class Magnoliopsida; order Asterales; family Asteraceae; genus Logfia; species Logfia minima. The sequence continues at coordinate 4,927,284 of OY992766.1, read as the reverse complement.
TAATTGGTTAGAGCAATTGAGACTACTTCCTATCGTCATATTCTTCAAGAAAAAGATACCCTCCAATTAACCATAAAGGATCTGAATTTTCAGTTAGTTAATTGTTCATCATCAAAAACAAGTTTCTTTTTTCTCAAATATATTTGTAGAGTGAATATGGCAAGCTGCAGCATGGCATCTGCTGCTACTGGATTTGTGGTTGCACCAAATGTGACATCTAACATAAACACAATAAAGTGCACCATGGTCATGTTTTCTTCAAAGACCACCAGAAGTTCTAGACTTGTTGTAAAAGCTGCCGATGAGGCAGCACCGCCGGCTGCAGCCCCTGCTCCTGCTAAAGAAGCTGCACCTAAGCCACCTCCAATTGGACCCAAGAGAGGAACCCAGGTAAAATGCACTAGGAGAGATGGGTGCATTTAATGTTTTAATTATTTAACTAGTGTTTAAACCTGGGTGATGCAAAGCAACCTAAAATACAACATATTTATCGTAATATGTTATTTAATATGGGCCTGCATAGAGTAGTAGAGCCAGAAAATATATGAATGTGAGAAATTGCAAGAATTGATAGCAATTATCTCTTTTCGGGGTTTGGGCGTGGAGCGAATATTTTATAATATATATCATTTTATATTATAGTATAATATAAAAAAATTGTATCATTTACGTAACTAGAGGGTGAGGATGCCATAACATCATAGGTGGCAAAAGAGATGAGTTAGATAATCGGTTAAAACATGTAACTTTTGGTATGGGTCAGGTTGACCCATAAGGCTTTAACACTATTTGTCCAAATTTTTTGCAAGAATTTGTTCATCAAACATGACTGTAAAAATCACATTTTTCCAATTTCCAGTAATAATATCTTCATCAATAAAACAATTTAGGAAGTTGTATGCACTAAAGATACACTTTGGCCAACTTTCAAGCTGGCTGAACAGTTTGATCCATTTGATTTATCTTCATTTTAGCTAAATTTTCTTAGCTTACCTGTTACAGAGAAAAACATAACCTGAACCAACCCATTAATTAGTAAATGAGTTTAAATTGCTATTTCAAATCAAATTAGAACTATTCAGTAGGTTGGATATTATCAACGTAGTTCAGATGTGCAATGCCTAGAATAATTAGTTAATAATATGGCAATTCTGTGCAGGTGAGAATTCTCAGGAAGGAGTCCTACTGGTTTAAAGGCGTAGGATCAGTTGTGACTGTTGATCAGGTAAATCCAATGCCTGTATGAGTATATATGAGTATATGGTTAGCGTATTTGTGTTTGCATATCGATGTTCATGCAGTATGATGTGCTATGCAGGATCCCAAGACTCGTTATCCAGTTGTTGTGCGATTCAACAAAGTGAATTATGCAAATGTATCAACAAACAACTATGCATTGGATGAGATTCAGGAAGTTTAGATACGTTTCGTGTTCATGCTACCATTGTAGAATTGAAAATGCCTTCCATTACCATCTTCTGCAACGTTTTGTTTACCAATTAATGTGTAAAATAGTTTCTCAGTTTTGCGAGTGTCTAATTTTATTAAATATTTGGTTGATAGTCTTGATTTAATTATAAAATATCTTCATGAAAAATATCTAAACTAATAGGCAAAGCTAAGTGAAATAAGCTCATGCTGTGTAATTTACTATCCAAAAGAAGTTGCAGAGATTAATATGATGCAATTTGAGTTTGGGAGCAGATACAAAATACACATATGATAAGAATGATATGTCATCTGAATTGTTAGTATAATAAATTAATAATATCAATATGTCACTGAAAATTTATATGGTAATCATATGTCACCTGCTATAGTGCTATACAAAATTACATACTGAGAAAGTTGAGCGAGTCATAGACTCAAGTCAAAGTAGTTGATATCTCTTTTAATTGACAGATTTTGATACTTGTATTCTTCTCCGTAACCGAAGTGTTGAAGCTTACTGTACAAAAAGAAAAACTAATGAATGAAAGTTCTACCTGAAATCAACTCTGGCTATAAAGAGATGGAGTCTCGAAAGATGAATTACCTTTTGTTTGTTTTAATGAAGTTAAAACGAGCAAAAAATGACTTGAAGGTTCTGAATATTACTAAATGCCACCAAGTATTGGACTGAACTATGATTAACGGGTGACAACCAAGAAAAAACAGAGATAATTAAATAATCAATACAAGAATAATAGTTCATCTAAAGAGCATTAAAGGTAAAGGTAGCAAATGGGTGGGTTGGGTGGTTCATGTTATGGGTCAACACATGTTCGGGTCGAAACAATCTGGGCCCAGTTGATCTGGAATCTTTTTGTCCATATTTCAAATATTTCTATAAATAATCAACGAGTGATTGTATGAAAATCTAAATCATTGAATAAAAGAATTTTAGAAACTTGTATGCATTAAAATTACATTTCGGGGCCTGTTTAACCTCTTTGGCACATTTGACCCGTTCCCTTTTTGGCTCAATTCCTCTGTTTGACCTGATTGAGATTGAATTAACCCAAATGAACCCATTCATAAGTAAGTGGCTCGAATGTGCCAACTCTAATTAAGGGTATTACTGAAGATGAGTCAAACCTCCATAAATTTGGATAAATAAATGAGTTTCAAAGGACTCTCCCATCCATGCCATCAAGAAGGCCAGACCACATTCCTTTTACTGGCGGTAACTGTGCTACAAAAGCATTCCAAGGTGGGTAACCCACACCACTTCCACGAACACGACCATCCAACCGCAGAGATAAATACCTAAAAATTGAATAACTTAATAAATTGTTGATGCAGATGTTTGAACATTAAAGTTTTAAAACATGTGCAGTTTTTATCGGCATTAGCTAGTCGGCTAATAACAAGAAAGTTTGTATGAGGCTAATTTAAGTGAAATAAGATACGTTTGGTTGTCTTACTAACAAAAAATTTTCAAGAATTGATATTTATAAAAAGAAAAAAAACTTGAATGAGAAAAAGAACAATGACTTGCCACAAAGTTGGTGCATGAAAATTTCAAGATATAACTTGAGGCAGTAAGAAAGCATAAGGTCTTACACAGGAGATTCAGGTGATACATTGGCCAATTTCTTCTGGTCATCCAGCCAGCTGTGTATAGGAAAAATATGTTCAGATCAAGCTTAGTGGTTACAAGAGAAGATAGCAAAACATGTAAAAAAAATAAAAAATAAAAACAAAATAAAAAAAAACGGCAGTTTAATTAGATACCTCTTAAAAATCACACTTTCTAATGTTTAACTACATTCTTGAAACTCCATTTCTAACTGTTTTTCTTTCTAAAGATAGAGAACTCCTGCTTTTTACACTTGAAAAAAGAAAACTCCCGCTTTCTACACTGGTAAAAAGAAAACATCTGAACACGTTTTCAAAATTTTCACTAATTTTCTAGAGAAAAAACATCTTTCATTTTCTACAAGTATAGAGATGGAAAAGTAGAGAAAATTTTCTGGAATTAAACACACCCTAGTTTAAGAAGCATGTCTTCCTCTGCAATATATGATCAAATTTAGGAAACAAAATTAGGTTTAGTCACTTACTCGGACCATTCAGGCATAAGGACAGGTACAAGCTTCCACAGCCTTCTTCTTTTGTTCATTAATTCCTTAACATCATCACTCTCATCAAATTCAAAAGTAGGTGCATTTCCATCAGTAGAAAAAGGCACCACAAGAACTCCTCTTTCTATAAGTTGTTCAGTAAATGTCTCACTAAGTTTAAATGCCTCATTTATAAACGATGAAGGTCCAGCGACAATCACAAGACGTGCAAGTCCTCTAAACTCACTCACAGAAATAACCTTCTTTTCATCTACACGCAGTTTAAGTTTCGCGAGGTTTTCTTCTCTTGATAACCTGGCCATCTGTGCGTTCTTGATTTTGTTTTCTCTATTATATAGGAACCCGAATAGAGCTGCAGCTCCTATGTCTATCCCGAGACCCTTGGCAATATCAACAACCGCATCGGCTCGTGAAGGATTAGCAAGTGCACCAATAAGTTGTGTAGTGGCAATTAGTCCACCTAAAGAAGCTTGTGCAACAAATGTAATGTAAAAGAACATCCGTACGGATCTAAAAGGTGTAAGGACTTCACTCCTAATCCTGGCTTGAGAACTGCAGGGTAAATAAACCGGGAACTTGAGGAATTTCACAAGAACCCGACTGCTCGACCATGTTATTGTTTTGTATTAAACGTATTAATTCACCAATCTAGGTACTTTAATCAATTAACCTAGATTGGACTTTACTACTTTAGAATCATTTGATAGCGTATGTCTCCAACCTCCTATAACTTGTAAACTGGCGCATGGTGCCACGTTTCATGGCGTGGGAACTTATATAGCTGCTACTTCAACAAGAAATCTTATGAAACTTAAAATATACGGGTTACCTGGTGAAAAGGTCGCCAAAGACATGGAACAACACATAATGAGACTTTGGTACATTAAATCGTAACTTTTAAAAGCCAATACATACAATAGAAATTTGTGTCTAGCTGGAAACATTTCCTACAGTTTAACTTAAATTATAAGTAAAATGGAAGGATTTCATCTATCTATTATAAGTAGACGTCTAGACATAGATGTAACCAACTTAACTAACTAACCCCAATGGGGTAACCTAGCGGTTGGAGGCTTAGGAATCTAGTGGAGTCCCAAGTTCAATCCCTACGGGAGGACTTTGCGGACTACCTTAACTAGCTCTACACTCTAAGAGTCTAATGAAGGATACCAAAAATTGATATCCTGTAGTAGTTCTTACCGTCATTTTGCATATCAAACTCTAAAGAAATCAAATGCAAACATTATAACTGATAGAATTAAGGGTTTATAGTTTGGAAGTGTATCGAACTATACACCTTTACTATTTTATGCATCCAATATGGAAACTCCCTATTGTATGTTCTTGGCAACATAAATTGACTTTTAATTGTAATTCCTTTATATACAATAGTAAGTTAAATGGATACGACAGACGGCTTTAAAACTTGAATACAATACAATAGAAGGTTTCGAAGTTGAATGCATACAATAGTAAAATGTGTAAAATCCAATGAGCTCCCATACTATAAACCCTAGAATTAATAAGTTATTATTATGATTAGTTGAATATTAATCACAATTCAGAACTGACAAATTGTTATATGTGAATCAAGTACGTGTGTGTGAGTGTAAGAGAGATAACTACCTGATTTCGGTTGAGGAGGACCGCTTAGAAGCCGAGCAAGTGATAAATAAAGGAACTTTTGTTGTGTTTCTAATTGCAGCTGTAGGGCTGGTGGTGAGGATAGAGTTCTGGCAATTGATGTGGAAAGAAAAACCAAAGCATTTGTATATTTGATGAAAATTATTGCAACCGGTGGTTACGATAGCGAGTTGTGCCATCGTAGACATGGCGGAGGATCACTCAATAAGTCGCGGAGAACCGTGTGGAATGGTTGTTACAGTTGTTTTACTAACTACTACCACCATGAGTGGTAGTTTGTTCTGTTATTTTCATCTTTAGACATTATTAGTTTCTTTTCTTTTTTGGATGATTATTGTAGTGCTACGTGTAGCTTTTGTCACCTATTAAAACCTCTTTGAGTTTTTTCTCTTTCCATCTTTATTCAGAAAAAATAAATAATTCTATTATGTGATACTATTATTCTAGACTAATTATATGTACAATTTGTTTATGCAGACAAGAGTTTGAATCAAATGATATGGATTAATCATTATGAGCCATAAAGTATACTATACTAATACTAATACTAATACTAATACCAATTACTAATAAAAGATACATCTTAACAGATATAATTTCTCAATTATATATATTGAATATTATTATCATATGATTTGCATCCTATTATTACAAAGTAAGTTGACAAAATGAAAATTTTATCATAATTTGTGAGATAAAACAATGAAGTATTTAAATTTATAAAGATCAGAATGAGAATTATTATTGATACAAACAACGTTTAATTCTACATAAAGTCGGACAAATCTCTTAGCCGAAAAGAATAATTCCTCATTTATGTCTTCTTCGCCTCAGCCACCAAAGGTTCAAGTTCCCCTTTCCTATGTAACTTTACGGTATCTGCAGCAAGTTACAAACCGACTTTATACGATCATATGAACAAGAATACTTGTTTATAATGCCCTATGTTAATTTGGCCTATATACGTTGCCATCCTTCAGATTTGTACTATGCAAAAACTCTTGCACCAATAATAAAATTCTAGCAACGTGTTGGTGTAAGCAAATTATTGAATCATGTATATACAATATATGCCACTAAAAATAGGATTTGCATAATCAAGCATAATGCTACCAAGTTTTTAGAAAGAGCGACAACAAAAGGAGCGAATAATAAACAAAGTAGCAAAATATATATGGTAAAGAAGGTACCTGTGCAACCGCCAATGTGCTTGCCTCCTGTGAGTGAAGAGGGAAAAATAATGATAAAATTAGAAATGAAAGCAGGAACCTTATTCATGAACTACTATTAACTGATTTTATTTATATTTTCCAAATCAATTTTATCTGTTCTAAAAAGGGTAGAGGGTAGACAGTCGCTGCATAATAGTCGGCAGCAGTCACACAAATCCTAAATGAATAATCTGGCACACTACCAAAATCTACGTTTAAGTGGTGGCAAAGACAAACACAAACACTATTTCACATATTTAAAACGTTTTACTAACTATTAACATGTTAAAAAAATCACAAAAGCATATCAATACAATCATAAAGCGATTTAGGAAGTTGTATGCATTGGAATATACATGGTAGACGACTTTCTACCCATTCAACTCATTTGACCTGTTACACTTTTAACTATATTTTATTTCAATTGCTTGCACTAAAACGTGACCCAATTCGACGCATTTATATCAACGGGTCGATATGCCCACCTCTCGTATGTTCGGTAGCATGCACATTGGGTGCTCGTAATTGGAATTTTGGGCAATAAGCATACATAACTCTGCAATGAAAAATAAACAGAACTACCGAAGATTTAAAAGACATTATTAACACAATTCCTACATACCAATAAAAACATTTGGGACAGTATGCTGCCCAGTAAGTCGTTCAAGAACCTTCTGTAGCTGCGGTCCTTGGGCACCTGAAACAAAAGAAGACCTTATTTCAGTATTTTCATAACCTAATAATTTATTCACAGACATTACATCTCTAACTCTTAGACTAAAACAGTGCCAACTAATTGTGAAAAGGTAGGTAATTTGTAGATCACTTCACATAATCACAGTCACGAATCCTTTAAGGGATGGGATTGGTTTAGTTCTTCGTAAAGAGAGAATTAGTTTTATTAAATGTGGTTACGCACACTCCATATTAACGAGCATATGACATGAGGTTTGGTTAACTTCTTATTGCAAACATTTTGGACAGAGTGTCGACTGACTGAGGATGCCGTCTATACTAATCTCTCACAAGACACTCGTCGTTTGATTCTATTAGTAGCTTTCAAATGGTAGAGTTTATTGTGCCTAGCCAATGTTTCGCTAAAATATCTTGCATTGTAGAGAGATTTTTATGGGTTAGCTTCTTTGTTTGATCTAAATGGAATCTACTTGATTTACCCAATAATCTCCAAATCGACTTGCAACCACGTTAAAAGTTAACAGTAGCCCACAACCTAGACCTTACAAGGGTTTCAAAATTACAATTTACAAACCAACGTACGCCGGAATGCAAGACATCAAATATTTATTCCTCATTTTCCCTTTCTAAGTTCCGTTTTGTTTTGCCTTAACTCAAGTAAACAAAACTCACCATGACTTTATTTCTTTCTGAAAAGTCGGAAACTATATATTCTGGTCCAAAAGTTCCCTAACAACCTCTTGTTCACTTGCAGACATATTTTCCATTGTGGGTTGATTTAAATTTGACAACTTTGCACTATCTAGCATGGCAGCATAAAAAGTATCTACATCCAAACCCTAACCCTAATAACAACAACTAAAAGCATCAACGCTTGCCCTAAATTCACAAAAGATTTTACCTTTTCCCAAAAATCTAGACATACATAATACATAATGACATAATGTTCATATAATCCCAAATTTTAATTTTTAATCACATAAAATTAGAAAAAGAAAAAGAACATACCCATTTGATCCAATTCAACAACAAGTGGCTGCACACCAATCCGATTAAACAAAGATTTCACCTCAGAAGAATACCTAAAAACCCCCTAAAAATCAACTCAAAATTCAAATTAAAACAATGATAATAATTAAAAAGAAAAGAGAAGACTTACGAACACCAAGTTTTGGAATAAACAACAACTGGGTTATCAGTAATTGTTTTCTTAATAGTCTCTTCTAATCTGGATCCAAAAGAAGCAGTCATAGCACGGATCTTTAACCCACCATTTTTTCTAATAATTCTTAAAGATGATGTTTTGTGATGATAAAAGTTGTTGGTAACGAATGACAGTGAAGATGGGGTGTTCGGAAAATGAGAAAGTGATGATGACGATGATGATGATGATGATGTGAAGGTTCTTCTAGTGAGTTGAGAAGTTGCTGCTACTGCTGCCATTGATACCTTTTGGAACTTCTTTTTTCTTTCTGATGGATGGAAGGCTCTTTTTTGTGTTTCGCTTTGCGTCTAAATTGAAACTTTGTTTTCGTAGATGGGTGTGTTTATTTTGATCTTTCCTTGAATCTAAAATAATCCAATCTAATCTTATGCAATCTAATTTAATCGAATAATTTGTTATTTAGGGAAAATCCATAAATAGTAATTTTGATAATGTAAAAATAAGGTTATATCAAAGATGAACTCTTATTAATCTTTACTTAAACATAATTAATATCTCTTTCCTCGTAGCTTTAATTTTTACTTAAAACATAATTAATATCTCTTCCCTCATATTTTATATCTTCTTACACATACATTCTGTTGCAGCTTGCATACAATTTAACGTGCAGCCACCAACACACCAAAATTTCTCATTTTAAATATTTGAAAATTTGTATTATAATATTTTTTTTCTTCATGTTTTCAAGCTTTTAATGAAATGAAAACACAAAAATGGAAAGAGAAGGATATTAAATAATACGAAACAAAAAAAAAGTAAGATTTTAAATTGTGTATGTTCTAGTCGGAGATAAGAAAACAAGCAAGTATATCTACGGTGGGATATACTTGATAAGAGATTTTTTTCTTAAATCTATTTTATTTTATAAAAATAAGGGGTAAAAAAGTATGATGTTGACGACCTAATTAATAGGAGATGATGGTAAATATCTTTTTCAATTTTATATTTTACTAAAAACTATCATTTCGGTGCTATTTTTTTCATTTGGAATCGTTGATACATATCGTATGTTATGTCTTCTTTTGTCCTGTATCTGTAGTTGCTTTTTCCGCACTCTTTTTCTCAGCATTTTCAAACATACTCATCGTTAGTTCCCAGGTGCTGACCAACCCAATTATCGATGATGCAGTCAATAGAAATAATGAAGTCAAACTCCTATCAACTAAGTGTATTCCTACTGGTGGAGCAGTGAAAGATTCATTCATTTTCTTTTGCCAAATAAATACAGCAGTCGTTGTAATCAATAAAAGGAAGTCATTGGAAGATAACAAAAAGAATCACTCTACAAATGCACGATATCTCGCAGTGAGTGAAAAATATTTTTATGCCTACAGTGACTTCAACAATAAACAAGCTTCAAGATTCTCTAAGTATCATGTTAGCTATTCAGGGGTCCCTAGTCATCTACATCAACAACATCCAAGGTTAAATCAAGTGATGGAATGTGCGTTCAAATGTGATTGGTGGAAATCAAGCACATACAAGAAAAATGATCAGAAATGGGGACCACATGAGATTCTCTAACTGTTTTATGTTAGAGTAAAGCCACTCACACAGGTACACACCTACGGATCTCTACATGCAATTCGCTCACTTTGGGAAGAGCGAACGGAAAGAGAGGCCTTTGCTCTATTTGCTTCTTCCGAAGTTTTAGGTACACCTGTCATTCTATTGTTTGAGGTTTCAGGTACACCTGTCATTCTATTGTATTTAAAAAGTTTTTGTTTTGTATTGATCACTTTGTTAGTGATTGAAGTTTGCCCAAAAACAAATCGTGTCAGTGAGGTTAGGATTTATATCTCATTAGTTGAGGATAAGTTTCTTAAGCTTCAGTGAGTGTAATCATTAGCTCTGTATGGAAGTGATCTTAGTTTTGGCTAGATCATTATGCATTTAATATTTGGTGTAATTTATGTTTAGTAAATTCACTTATGAGTTATTATCTTTGCGTTCTCATTTACTTGTTTCTGTAATTACAATTGCTACTCTATTTATTCAATTAAGTATTTTTAAACTATAAATTAATTAATTAAAGTTTTAAATACACAACTTAAACGAAGAAACTTTGTTACCCCTTCTACAATTATAGTTATATATTATGACCTCCAAACACTTAATATATAAGTGCAAATTGGGATTGACAATTAGTATCATAGCAAAGTTGGTTAAGACATTAACAGATTTGTAATGAAGTCCGCAAGTATAGTTGTGTTGATTCATCGTACAAAAAAGGAAATTGATCTACAACCAAACCTCCAACATTTAATCCCTCAAGGATGGAAACATAGATGTCCTGTATGATGATCGTCTCTGCGATATAATAACCAATAAACCATATATCCCAACTACAGTTGTCCCTGTCATTCCTGCAACTACTACAACACCTAGTTCACCAAATAGGTTAGTTCTCAAGCAGGAATCACATTGGTCAAATGATGATAAGAAATTGATTAGACTAGATAAACAACTTAAAATCATTACAGGCATGGCTTTGCCTGATAAGGTGTTTGAATATGTAAGATTATGTTCCACTACAAAAGAATATGAGATATCTTAAAAATAGGGGTGAGTATGGGTCGGTTATGACCTAAAATCGAACCCAAAACTAAATTTTCGGTTAACTGAAATCTATAACCGATTGGTTTCAATTAACAAACGATTCGGTTATCGGTTATACATGGTGGTTCGGTTTTGAGTTGGTTAATTTGGTAAATTAACCGGATTATCTTCCATGTGCTCAATATAAACTCATGAAACATGTAAAAGAAAAACGTTATTGTTATTTGATATCACAGATATACTCGTCTCGTCCATTCCTTTGTGAAATAGCTTAAAATACTTACTTGTTTCTTGCCTTTTTTTTCTAGAAATGTTTGAATCTTGAGATTGAGACTTGAGAATTTGTGAGAGTTTGTCAGCTTTGGAGATATAGGGAGAGTCACAATCTACTTAGTTGCTAGGGTTTTAACATCCCGAAATTTTCGGTAATATTTTAAATACTTTGTACGTCTTACGTTATTAAAATGTGAATTTTAGAATTTTTAGAATCAATTAATGTAAGATAATTATATTGTTGAGAATTGAGACTAGAAGGGTAGGAGTGTAAATACCCATTTAACTTACATACTTATAATAAAAGATTACAAACTTCTACTCGCTTCTACACAAATTCGTACCAAACACACACCACACACACAAAACTCTGCACTTGCTAGAATCAAGAGGAAGAAGGAAGATTAGAACATTTTAGCATCAAATTGAGTTCAAGGAAGATAAATTAAGCTCCATCTACTTTCATCTATCAACTAAGGTATGTGTTCTTACTACTTTTGACCTAGAAATTTAGAGAAGGGAGAATTAGGTTTATAATTGAATGCAATAGATGAAATTAGTTATACTTGTGAATTCCTAATGCTAGGGAAGGTTAAAATTCGTGGGTATTAATGTTAACTCTTAAATATGGATGATTTCTTTGTTGAAGCTTGAATAACCTAATTTGAGAGGTTAAGTTTTATTGAAGAGTAGGGAACCCATAGAAGTGTTAATTGAAATCGTCGTTTTGATGATTATGAATGTTGATAAAGGATATAGTGAGAATAATCACTCAATATGAGGAATTAGGAATCTTGAATCTATGAAACTTGCTGGGTTTGACTTTAAAAAGTCAAACTGGGCAAAATGTGTTGAGTGGAGAACTAATTGATAAAGAATATGATGCGATGATGATGATATTCTAATTATGTGTTGTAAATGTATGTGACAACTATTAGGTGATAAAGAAGTGGACGTTCACCATGGCATCTCATTAAGTTCAAAACCTCTAGGTGAGTAATTAGGAGCTAGATGAGTCAAATTGACCACATGAATCCGGATTACATCCGTGTAAGAGGATTCATGTGTCAACTAATGTTTAGTTTACTTGTTTCATGAAGTTAATGTTTATATGTTGATGGCCGTTGTGAATAAGCCAATAACTATTTTAGGAAGTTATGTCTTTATTGTTCAATGGTAAGTTGTTACACACCACAAATTGATTGTGGATTGTGGAGGAGTTTCAGCTAAATGCTGAATTCAGTTGTTGTATGATGATGATGTTGATCCCGGATCCGTGGAGAGAAGAATATGATGTTAAACCTATTTCATTCCTTATGTGTATAGGCGTTGTGTTACTTGTTGTGAATGATCATAATCCATATGTAGCTATTGTGATCGTTTGATAGATGGATGTTAGTGATATTACATATGGGTTAAAAGATGGTGGTAAGTTATTTATTCATTGTGTTATTCATTTGTTGACATATGTATTGTTTAGTTGTGTATTCAATCTAGTTGCTTAATTACTCACTAAGCGTAAGCTTATTCCTTTAGTTGGTTTCGTTTTGTAGGATCAATTGTGACAGGTAAGAAGGATGATCGTGGAAAGGGGATAGCCTAGTGTAAACGTGGATTGGATTTCTGATAATAGGTAAATTGGATCTAATTAACTTAAATGTAGTTGTGATTACTAACTTGTATGGAATGGCCAGTTTTTGTAATGGTGTCAAAATGGGTCGGGTGTCATTTTGCTAAGAAACTTTTGTTGATAAATGATGAAATTTGTAATGTAAGTTGTTTGGGATGTTACATTTGATCATTGGAAACAATGATATGTATTGTGGTTATGTTTTGGGTTGAAATGTGGTTAAAAGTAGAAAACTGGACAGCAAAAGCCTATCCGGCGGATGGGAAGTGCAGAGAAGTGCGAATTTGGACAGAAATGGGCTATCCGGCGGAGGCACTATTCATCCGGCGGATAGCACTATTCATCCCGAAAAAAAAAAAAAAAAAAAATTTTACTTAAAGTTTGGGCGTAACATTTGTCCTTTCATCTATTTGTTGTACATTACACTAAAAGTATGTCCGATTTTCTAACTCGTAAGAGTCGCACAAGACTTGGAAGAGTCAATAAACGACTTGTAAGAATCAAAGTTATCTAAGAGTAGGGTCCGAGTCGCCTCGTTCTTTGAATTTTTGACTCGACTCATAAGAATCAACTCGTGACTCATAAGAGTCTAACAACTATGCACATGATACATTTATTCAATTCCGAAATCACTAGAGATTTATATAGTAAATCATTACAAAATTTTAATTACTTCAAAGCGGGTTGGATAAAGGTTTATGAGTCGAAAATTTCAATCTATTAGGTGTTAAGTTTCAGGTCATATTAAGAATTATCGACCCTAGTAGTTTATTTATTTGTTGGTTTAGAATGGAGCTTGAATACACTAAAAGATGAACTCAAAGCTAAATAGATTTTCAATAAAAAAACCACTTATAATACATTACAATAATTTGTATTATAATCTACGATGGTAAGGTAATTCGTGCTGCTAAAAAAATATCTACAACTATAGTTATAAAATTTAAAACAGATGAAGAGATATATGTCTAAGTTACATTTTTTTCAAAAATTTTCAAAATCAAATCTACAGCTCTATATGTCTAAGTTACATTTTTTTTCAGAAATGCCAATAATATTTTAATTAAAAACCAATTCAAACCTCAAAAGTATATCTCACACCATTGTGCTAAACTCAAGTATAGTATGTACCACACTTTTCTTTCTCCCTTCTCGATATGTTTTGTCTCACTTGTTCATACTATATTCCTTATACTCAGAGTCAATTTTACCTTAAAGTTCTCCTTGTTAACCCATTGACATGAGCATATGAATGCATATCCAATTTTTCCCATATATATTTTAACCCATGCACACAACATTACTTAGTTGAACCCAGATATACAGCAGTCCAAGTGGGTTCACAAGCCACTGCCTTGAGTTCTTTCAAAATTTTGATCTGCGACTGATCGATCCATCCCTTCAAATTTTTTATCCGAACTCTTACACTTTTTTATTTCGATTTTCCCAAGTATGAATTCTGCTTTCGGCCTTCTTTTTGTTTTTTTTCTTATATCTTCATTGTTGGAAATAACAGGTCGTTGTATTCTTATTTCTGGTCTGAAAAATAACCATCTGCCGTATATGCACAATACCAAACAGTGGTCCATGGATGCTACACTCCGTCGAGTTCCTTTCCGACTGGTAAGCACCTTTTCATTGCCCAGCAAGCAAACATTCCAACCTTCGGTGTTACTAATTTGTTCCAAGGGTAAGGTTTGCAGGAAAAATGGTTTTTTATAAATAAAAATGGGCTTTATGAGATTTCTGTTACAGGTTCACCTCCAGATTCATCATTTTTTACAAATTGACAAACAATATGTTAAACTTATGCAGTTTTATTTATGCATCAAAGTGCAAAAACTGGTATACCGTACACCACTATATGTGTGAGTATCACTACAACTTAATTTTCCTATTGAAATCATTTTAACCCGATACTTCTCCTTGTTACGATTCTTGAAGTTCTAAAATTGTTGTGTAAAACATGAATTAATTCAAACTCCTGATTTTATTCTATCTCATTTGAATCTTGACTGCCCACATATAGGACTGCTAACAAGTCGAGCTTGAGCTCGGTCGAGTCGAGTTTTTATCGAATCCAAGCTCGATCTGAGCTTAAAAGTAGAGTTCGAAATATATATCAAGTCGAGCTCGAACCTTTAAGAACTCGACTTGAGCTGTTAAGAACCGGTTTGATTCTATTTCATTTGAACTTTGACTGCCCAAATGGCCACATATGATATATAGATGTCTAAGAGGGTGGTTGGGATTTTTCACTATAGATTTTGTCTTTTAAAGATGATGTGTCAACCTGTTTTTCTAAAAGTGTGTTTACTCTTTAAGAGCATTGATAATGGGCTGGTATAAGAGTTGTATCGAGTGAAGTTTGGTTATGTGGAGTTGTATGTATACAACTAAACCACTAAAGATGATGATGATGATGTGGAGTTGTATCTCGTATAATGTTGCATGAGATGAACCCATTGTATAGGTTATTTGATAAAAATTTGTAGAGTTGTAAGCGTCAAAGGTGTTGACAGTTAAAGTTGTATAGATTGATTGAATGATTACGTGGCAATTCATATCATCTTTTAAATTGTTGTATGCATTACTAATGCTCGAAGAAAACGTAGATAATCAGTTCTTTGTCAAACATTTTTCTTTAAATATTTGCGTTTTGCAAACTTCAAAATTAGATAATCTTTACAGAATACAATCCTGAAGACCCTATACAGAATTATATGTTTCACTAGAACTGTAGTTACATTGATAAATGGAAATAACAAAAACATAAAATATTGTTAAATGGTATATTAAAAAAATAAACAAACAAATGAATCATCTCAAAATATATTTATATGACTAAACACAAAAAGAGCCTCACCATCCAAAATACAAATTACCCAAACCTTGAAAAATTCTATTTGGGCTCTTTTCTTGGAGATGGGCTTTCCTACTCTCCTGTCTCCTATATATTCTACGCCTTTCTTTACTTTCTATTTTTTCCTTGAGAATAAATAAATAAATAAATTCCATGCACTAATTTAGAAAGTTGAAATGCATCTTCTATGAGCAGGAACCTTTCTCTTTTTCTGATTTAATTCTTCTTTCCAAACATTCCCAATATCTTTTGCTATTTTAATTGCATCTATAGATACACCTTCAAGTCCTCTTCTTGTAAACCCTGCTGCATATAATCCACCTTTTCCTTTCCACCCATTTGGAAAGCCATTTTTGCCAAATAACTCACTTTCCTGTTCATCCAAAAGTCAACTTTAATTTAGTCAAACTACATTTAAATGCAATTCCATATGAATTCAGAGCAAAGACTGAATCTTTATTAGTACCTGAAGCCAATATGGAACATTGCTACAATACCCAGTTGCCAAAACAACTGAATCGATTTCAAGAATTTTGCCATTGATGAGCTCGACTGAACCCCTGAGAAATCTTTTGATACTGGGCACAACTTTGATGTCACCTGATCGAATTCGTTCGAGTGCACCAATATCAAGAACGGGTGTCTTTCCATACTTGGCTTTGAGTGTTAATGGCCCTAAAGATGGTCTTTTGATTCCATATTTTTGTATGTTTCCAAGAATCAACCATGTCAAGATTAACATGATGTTATCTACTAGCCATAATGGTAGCCATTTCATCAGCATCATGGACAAATCAAACGTAGATTTCCCGAATATTTCACGTGGTAATACATGAACCTGTAATTAAAATTTAAAATAGATTAGAAATTTTTAATGAGTATGTACTCGGTTTCTTGAAAAAAAAAATATTGAATCTTTATGGTTCTTTTTAAGGATATAAGGGTTTTAGTGATTACTTACCGAGCTTCGAACCACCATTGAAGGCTTTGCATTGTAATTTGCAAGATCAAGAGAGACTTCCATGCCGGAATTACCACAGCCGACAACTAAAACATTATTTCCGGTGTATTTCTGGCCGGACTTGTAGTCCTTTGCATGAATGACTTCACCGGAGAAGTCTTCTAAGCCTTCTATTGTTGGTACTATCCCTTCGGCATTTTCTCCTGTTGCCACTACAAGCATCTGGCAGATATATTCCGTTTCGACCCGGACAATGCCTGTTGTAGAGACGGTTTTGACCCGCCAGATGTTGCATGCATTGTCATATTTTGCTGCTTGGACACACTCATTGAATTGTGGGTTGATGTCAAATTTCTTGGCATAGTTCTCGAGATATGTGATAAATTGTTTTTTAGTGGGATATTCGGGGTATTCGTTGGGGAAGGGTAGTTTTGGAAGTTGGCAGAATTTTTTCGGGAGGTGTAACTTTAGGCGGTCATAGGTTCGATTTTGCCAAAGAGAAGCAATGCAGTCAGCTCTTTCGATTACTACGAAAGGAATGCCTTGTTCTCTTAGACAAGCAGAAACGGCTAGCCCAGATGGGCCCGCCCCAACTATGACTGGGCCATTAACCCAAACGCAACGACGAGCAGGTAAACTTTGATCAGAGAAACCAAACATGTTGGAGATTGCTTGTGAAGCAAGAAAACGGTATTTTTGAAGTTCTTTCTTTACTTAAAAGATAGAATGGGAGATGCTTGTTGTTGGAATGAAGGTAAGGAGAGAAGTTGATGTTTATATATAAGGTCTAAGGGGAGATGGGGTTGGCTTTTGAGTGGCATGTGATGAAGGGGTGGAGGCACTTAATGGAGCTTAAAGTGGTATTTTTTTAATTCTAGTTGAAGAAAAATATTTCTCTGATTACCACCAATTAATTATGAATAGATGAATTTTAATTTTTTTCCTAATGAATAAACTTGTTGATGTAATGTCTTATCCAAATGGTAGTGCATAAAGAGAAATATAAGGAATTTATGGATCTTCTTGCATTTTTTTGTATATATAGAAATGTATATATAATAATTAATAGTGAGTTAAGTACTAATTAAACATTTATTTCATTTACATATATAATTGAATTTATAACCGTGTTGATACTTTACTAGAGAACATATTTAGAAAAATAATAAGCATTGTTTTATCTTATCCAATCTTTATATTAATATATACCATAGTTTTGTCATAAATGATGTATAGTCATGAGTAATTAATTAATAATTAAGCATTTATTTCATTTACATATATAAATATAATATAATTGATAACCGTGTTGATACTTTGTTAGAGAACATATTTAGAAGAATAATAAGTATTAATTGTTTTAACTTATACGATCTTTATATTAATACCGTACTTTTGTATTTATGATGTATATAAAATTGTACGGTAGGAAAAGGTTAATTTGATTAATTCACAGTATAAAACTACAAAACTTAGCCTTCACTATGTCTCCAATATTTGTATCTCCGAGTTTTAGTTATAGCAGACTTCATATGTTAGAATCTATTGTTTGACAAATTAGGTCATCAATTATAATGATCATAACTGTATCATCTTATTAATTATAACGATCTAATGATTGGGATTGGATAAGGATTTTTTTACTTGGCCATTCCTTTCTCTAAGGCCTACCCTCCACTATTGTTTAATTTAATTTAATTATTAATTAATTGATATCTTATTTGACCAGAAATTTAATCATGATCATATGAAATATATTAGCTACTATATGATAGTAGGATCGATAATTTTCAACACGACTTGAAATATGATTCAAGACTAATTTGAAAATTAGCAGGTCTTGGTAAACTTTTTGACCTGTCATCCAAAACTCGATAACCTGATATTTTCTCAGGTCGGGTTTGAGTTGAGTCGATTACCTAAAAAATAAGAAAGACAATTTAAATTTAAAAAATAAATGATATGTAATTTAGCAAATAAAACAATTTGAACCTTTTTTCAAATCTGATATGCATTCTTAAAGTTTTGCTCCTTGTATTTTTTTAAAAAATAAATGTTTTATTAAGTATATAAAATACTTACATTTGAGTTTATATATACATACATAATTATGATTTTTTTAAGTATATCAAATTTTAGAATTTTATAAGACCATTCCCAATGGCTGACACGTCAGTGGCGTGTCAGTTGAGACACGTCAGCGCCACCTCAGCACCTCCCAAACTGACACAAAACTGACACACAACAAACACGCCGCTGCCAACCGTGACGTGTCAGTTGAATTACTGGGCCCCACACATAATTAAATAAAACAATATAATTAAATTAAAAACCTTATATTGATTAATTAAAACTAAACATTACATTACATAAAATTTTATAAAAACAATTTTATTAAAATTAAAAATCTTACATTAATTTATTAATCATTACATAAATTAAAATTAACCATTATATAAATTAAAACTAAGTATTAAAAATCGCAGCCCAAATATACAAAGAAGTTTCAGCCCAATGCAGACCCAAATCTAGGCACAATTTATTTTTAAATTTAGGGCTACTTCTTCCCCAACCTTTCTTCCCCAGCCTTTCTTCCCCTTCTTCTTCTTCTCAGCCTTCATTATTTCCTCCATTATTTTCTAAGAAAAGAAGAAAACAGAGCCTCCATTTTATGTTTCAAAGAGTCAAAAGGGAATAGAAAATCAAATAAATAATCAATGATGGCCCACTCCCCTCGTCCCTCAGCTCGTGGCCAAACCAACGCAGGGAACCGACGCACCGCGGCCAACGGTGTCGGTTGGCCGACGTGCGTCGGTTTCCCAGCTGACGCTACCGTTGGAAATGGTCATTTTTACAATTATTGATTATTACCTATTATTTTTTAAAAATATTGACTTACATGACCTGAAAATTTGTGGAGTAAAATAATAATTGAGTTACTCGGCACAAGTCCACAATAGTAAGTTTTGAGTTGGGTTGAAATTCTCAGCCCGATTGAGTTTGAGTTAACCATTTATGACCATCCAACCCATCAATCCAAACTCTCAACTCAACCCAACCCAAATTGTCACCTCCACATTATACTAATATTCCAATTAAAAGATGATCAGTTGGGATATTGTAGATTGTATACTATGTTTCATGATGATGATGGGAAAGAAAAGTACGAAATAGGGAGAGATTCGAGATCATAGAGGAAACTATTTAATTTATGATGGGTCGTGATTATTTTAAACTGTAAAACAACATGATATTTAGTGTTATGTATTTAATTAGTGAGAGCATGAAAAAAATAACTACTTTGTTGTAGACCTTTTTATGTGATTTATTTTAATTTTCTAACCTCTCACAAAATGTATTGTATAACATATCATGTTGTTTTTACGACTTGAGAATCTCACTATACATTTTATGATTGTTATATTAGTTTTCAAATATTTTAAATAAAAGAATATTCAACATTGCACTTTTAACTGCAGTAAGTACGATAATTTGTTACGTTAGCTATATTAATTATGGTATACATGTAGATCCGGGTTTAGTAAATGATTGATTGCCATGTTCATATCGATGTTACTTCTAGCATCTTGCTGGACTTTTAATGTTATTTTGTTTGTATTTCTCAAAAAAAAATAAAAATTTAAGTACACCGTAAGAGTTATAAGATAACTATCCGATCAAAAAACATGCGATTCTAAAATGTGCCATTTGGTTACCATCAAATATCTCTTTTTTCCATTACTTTTAGTAAGCTAGTTTTTATTAAGATTATATAAATGACAATAAAATGAGAAATTAAAAACATACTTTTGATTTCTGATTTCTACTGTTCAATTAGAATATGAAATATGATGGTCTCATGTACTATATTGAAAAAGACTATCACATCAGCATCATTCTAAAAATCACACTGAACTCATTTTTATGTGGTCAAATTGATCACAATGAAAACTAAGATGCACCTCAATTTTCTTTACTTATTTCAAACGTTAGAAAAATAAAAAGTTTTGAAGTTCACATTGACCGAAGCACTAGCTACACTATACAGTTACATTGTCGTCGTCCATCAAACCACAATGAAAACCGGCTTACATACCCCATACACTTGAGGTGTATTTGGTAAGGTGGGATGGAAAGGGAGAAATGAAATGAGAATCACTTCCTTAGAGCTCATGGGGGTGGGGGTGGGGGTGGGGGTGGTCAAGCATTTTTGTTCCCTTTCGGAAATGCAGTTGGATAGTGTTCTGCCACTCTAAAATGGCGTTCTGTACAACGTTTTTGAGCGGCGTCTCTTCCAGGACCTTGTTCGATCGTTATTTTTTTTCTTATTTTTCTTCCATTTTTTTTGCCTCTTTTTTGTTTGTTTTCTTCACTGTGTGTAGTATGTGTATTTGTTTTATGTACATGAAGAAGAAGATGATGATAAGAAGCAAGAATTAGGGCTACTTTATATGTTTCTTTTTAATGGACTAATTTTTAAAGTGAGCTAATTTTTAAAAAATGGACTACTATTTTAATTGGGTAAAACTCATTAAAATTAAAGTGAACTAAATTAAAATGGTCTATATATTATTTTAAGACTTGCAATATTTACTTTTATGTTTAATGAATTTATTTCTCTTATTTAATTTATTAAATTATTCGAATTTAAAAAAGAATAAAAAACAAAGTCTAAAACACTATTCTCACTTTTCACTTTTTCAGCAACAGTGTTATTCGTTCTTCTAAAATACTCTGTAGAATATTGTAACTCTTAAGTCACCACCCGTGCTCTTAGGGCCAGCTCCCGAGTTATTTTTTCGGAAAAAGAGAATAGAAGTGGAAAGAAGAAAAAGCAGATTGTGTTCCTGAGTTTTTACTATGGAGAGAAGATAATAGAAGTAGGAGGAGAATTTGGACATCATTTCTCTCCAAACTTTCTCTCCAAAAGTGGGAAGAAATGGAAGGATGGAAGATTAAACAAGTTAGAAAATAACATTTTCTTCTATTTCTCTCTAACTCGGGAACGCAATAGTATTCTTTCTCTTTATTTCTCTTCTTTTCTTTTCTATCATTTTTTAATATTTTCTCTTCTTTTCTTTCAACCAAAAACTCAAGAGCAAACCCTTAATTTGGTTGCACAAGAGAATGGAAATAAAGAGCTAAATGTGAGAATCATTGTCATTCTCATATTCTCTACAAATGAGAAAAACTCGGGCCTTCCATTCACACCTCCATTCTTCCAATGAAATGCCTAAACTTGAAATAAAAATTCGAGGTAGGTGAGTTGATCATTCCTAACATTTTTTAACCCCAAACTACTATTTTCACCTTCGGCGACTTCGAAGAAGAAGAATTCATCGCAGGCTATTGAACCATTGTTTCCAATGTTTATCGACTCAGATCTCTTCCCTTTCTTCGACTGATTGACCGAAGGTCTATGTTATCAGAATCGTTACGATTTTCTAGGGTTTAGGTAACACAAGATGTTTTTACGTTTTGTTCGACCATTGCTTTTGTTTTGTATTAGTGGTGGGCATTTTTGCTCTCAATTTTTATCTACTTTCTGCTATACGTCTTTGATTAAAGCTCTTTTGGATTTCTTAAACCAATTTTATTTGATTAATTTTCATTGTCCAAATCTTTTTGTATATTGTGCCTCTACTCAATCTCATCCATATCAAGATCTGTATATACATGTAAATGTATACGATAGCCTGCTGTCTCCCTTCATGTAATTGTGAGTAAAAAAGATAGATTTACTAATAACAAAATTTTCCATTCTATCTCTGTAACGCCTCACAAAGTTGAAAGCAATGGACTACTTGAGTATCTTTTAAGTTCAACTAAAAATTATGGTGGTAGCCTACTACTTTAGGCTTATAAAAAATTCAAATTTCTTATCTCATATCGATATGAGACGGGTTGTTACAATTTCACTACAAAACCGAACAGAAAAATTAATTCCACAAATATGATTATCTGCGTATGGGAATCAAATTGTTTTCTCTTGTGCCATTCCCTTTCTCTACATTTCTATTCTCTGTATCGATTCTATCGTAACAAACGTGCCCTTAGCTACATGTCATACTCCGCTTATCCATTCTTTTCGGTGCTCCCCTAAACCCCTCCGGAAGGTGGAGGCAGAAGAAAAGGTTTTCATTAAAATCATCATCTTATTATTTTATTTTAATACGGAGTATATTTTATTGTTTTAATATATAATATTAATAATTAACATGACTATGGATAATTACATCATTATTTTTATAAATACATACTAAAGTTATATATTATTTATAGAATTTTAGTGCATTAGTGAATACTTTATAACTTTAGAATAAAGTAATACTTCGTTTCACAATTTCCTTATCGAGATAACGAAAACGAACTTCCATGCAGATTATAGGCAAATAGAATGAGTGATGTGACGTGTCAATAATTTAAACCACTGGCCCTCACTCAAAATCGTATTTTAAACTAAAGAAAAAATGAGTTTGCTTACCTGGCTAGTGACTAGGATTTGGCACTTTGAGGAGTGTACTCACGTGAAATATGAGTACATTCGAGCTGGAACTTCGATCGGTAACTTGTAGACAAATGTGCCCATCTGGTTAATTTGCAGTCCCTTTTAGCCATTGGGATCCAGACTTTTGATAGCCACCTCACCGAGCACAATCCCGCTTTTACAAAAATTTCTAAAAACTCGTTAGATTTGGTCAATTTACACGGTTTATCGAACAATCAATCGCTAGACTTTGCTTTTTAGTATTAATGTGTAACTTTTACACTTTGTAGCACAAAAGATAAATGGCCCACTTTTAAGAGAAGAGTAATGATATATACATTTAATTATATACGCATAAAAGTATAAGTAGATTTAATTTACTTATTGAAATATATATATATATATATATATAGGAAGAGGATCTAAAAAGAAAGAAAATTATATGGGAGAAAGTAGAGAAAGAGGTAGTTTAGTAAATTGGAAGGGTAGTTTCTATAAAGCATGGACGGTTATGAACGGTTTTTAGACGGTTTTTAATTGTAATGTACATTTTTGCCCTTCAAATGTGAAAAACAATCTCCACCATTGATGCTAAGATCTAATGGCTACAAACTTTTCTCCCCTTTCTCCACCTTAATTTCTTTCTCCCTAGAACCTACTCCTATATATATATATATATATTCTTTATTTAAGTTTTATTTAATATTAGGTTATAAACCTGCGATAACGCGGGTCGAATTTAATTTTTATTTGATCAATTTTTATGTAGTTTATAGACTCGCGATAAGGCACGACGAATTTAACTTTTATAAATTAATAAAATATTTAGTCAATTTTTTATATTGTGACTGACCTTTTTAATTTAAATAAATACATAAGATATTTAAGGTGAGAAAGTGTAATTATACGAAAAAAATGTTGATCATTGCTAGTTTATAGACCCACGATAACACGGGACGAATTTAATTTTTATAAATGAACAAATTATTTGGTCGATTTTTTTATACGGTCTATAAACCTACGATAACGTGAGAAAAATTTAATATTTATAAATGAATAAAATATCGTGACCCGTTTTTTTAGATAGTTTATAGACCTGCAATGATGGGGGTCGAATTTAATTTTTATTTGGTCAATTTCTTTATGTAACTTATAGACCCGCTATAATGCGAGACAAATTTGATTTTAATAAAATTAATAAAATATTATGACTGATTTTTATAAATGAATAAAATATTTAGTCTAATTTTTTAATTAAAATAAATATATCAAATATTTAAGGGGTCAAATGTGTTATTATACGAAAGTAATTAAGATCGTCCGATCGTAAAGGAGTGGAAAACAATGAAGGGTTAAAATTTCTACATGATATCCTCTTTTAATTATATATAAAGATATATTCTTCGTTTGAGTTTTATTTAATATATAATCTTTATTCTTTATTTCAGTTTTATTCAAAGTTGATAAGTCATATTGTTCTTGTTATGTTTACTTTTAAGTTTATGTATTAGGTTATCTATTATTTCTCTTGAAAAAAAATAAAAAAATGATATGTATAAATATTTAGAGAATGATGTTTTGTGACTTATAAAACCATAATCTATCAAAAAGATTTACCATAAAAACTCTTTTACCTTGGATCCCATCATATTTTTGCAGGATCAAATATGATTTAATTTATATATTCATAGTTATTTACCATATTAATATTGGGAAAATTGTGTTTGCAACTAGGCGCAACAAGACAGTGACACCACTGTTCACAAAGCAAGAAGTGAATACGAATGTACTAGAAAGTATAAGGATCGCTGTAAATATTTGCATTGAAGTTTGCTTTGGCCACATCTAAGTTTGGTGATGATAGTAGCATGTAGTCTAAGCTCATTAATATCTATTGGTTTTTTTTTTCTCTTTCTAATGATAAACTATTAATAATAAATGTAAACTAGATAATAAATTTAAATTTAAAATTTTTTTTATTAGTTCAAATAAAGAATTATTTTACAAAGTTTACTGCGGAAATAGATAGCAAGACAAACTAGTCTAAAAGTGACAAATTTGCTTCAACAGATCATCAGCGAAAGTACGCTGATGATGCTCAAAGATCCACACTTAACATATAAGTTAGGGTACTTAGTTCACTGACATACAATAACATGCTTAAATCAATGGTCGAAGTAAATGCAAATCTGGACAATGAATATGGTGGTTGTGAGATGTATTTACAGTCTCATAAATACAACACAAACCCTACACTTGTCATCATCATATTCGCAAGAGACATAACGAAACTTCCAATGTAATGGAAGTGACATTACATCCTAGGAATAAAGTTTACTGTTTATTTTATCCCTAGGTTACAATAAAGGTCATAAAATACTAATAAAGTACAATCTCTTTCTTGTACATATCTTTACAAAAAGATACGTGCAGGCTATTGTCCAATTGACCTTCACTTTAGTACATTCGGTATTTGTCAAACCCAATGTACTTATCAGATGCAGGCTTAATCCACTGGTTAATAGAGTATTATTAATTTCCACTTCAGTGAGTACTCTTCGTCTCTGTCTTTAGTCTTTGACTTCAACAGATGCTTCAGATATTATTGACAGCGTCATGCCCTTTGTAACTTCTTCATATGTTAAGTATCCATCAATGAGTGATAGATACTCTATTTCAGATCTAAGTTACAATAGAAGTCATTGCTAACAGATGCAGTGACTTAAATAGGCAACTATATATTCTAAGTATCACATAGTTCCCTATTCAACATGAGCAGCGAACAGTAGTGCCAAGTTTATTCAATAGTCACTGCTAACATATGCAGTGACTAATAAAATA
Organism: Logfia minima; assembly: GCA_963921325.1. NCBI lineage: Eukaryota > Viridiplantae > Streptophyta > Magnoliopsida > Asterales > Asteraceae > Logfia > Logfia minima. The sequence goes on along the minus strand of OY992766.1, from coordinate 4,901,328 downwards.
CTTAATTTATTTTGTCATCTATAAATTACATAGTTAGAGTATCTGACCCAACAATATCTTAGGTTTGTCATTAGCCTTCAAATGTTTAGTTTGGTTGGTTCTAGATGAGATGAATTTGCAAGAAGCTTTTGACATTTATAATATGATCATATGAGCCAATACTCTTTTTAGTTGTCCGTTGGTTCAGTTTAAAACACATGTTTATTATCGTCTTAGACATAGTGTTCTCGAACGGGACGTGTGACCCGGTTATTAAGGCTTTTGTAAGAATATGATTGGTTATTGTAAAATAAAGCTTAATATAAAACAAATAAGACATAATCTAAACTGCTAGATGCACAATGATGAGATCAGTTTTAGTTTTTAACTCAAAGTCACATTAATTGTTGTCGAAGGGTACAATGGAGATTTTAACACATGATTTTAACTCTCTCTTTTTTTATTTTTACAGCTTTTTTTTTTTATTTTTGATTTTAGATTAAAACAACTAACAACAAAATTGAACAAAATCAAAATTAGTAGGTTTTCAATTATAATACAAATTCATATGGATACACTTGATGCACAATGCATACGTATGTACAACTTCTACAATTCTGCAACTTAATACACACATAATGCACTTCATACACGCCCTGTTCTACTTTGGTGATTTGGTACTATTGCACACCCAAAAAATACGATGCATACTTATATACATCTCAAAAACTTGATCCGTGCCGGGCAACTTGATGCATACCAGAAACGTTGATGCACAACAAGAAAATGTCGATGCACACTTAAAAACGCGATGCACACGGGAAAAACTTGATACACGCCCAGAAAACATTGATGAACACTTACAAACTAGGAACGTGATGCACAGTGACAGACCTTGTTTGGATCTTGATCCTAAATGATGCATATGCCGGAAAACATAATAGAAAACTTAAACCGTTTAAATCTTTCATATATATTTTTGATATTTATATATCTGTTACAACTAAATACGTAACCTCGAAAAGCTTGTATCATTTTAGCAGATAAATGGAGAAGATAGAGACATATTGGCGATGACTCGTGTTTAGTTATTGTCTTTCATGGTGCTTGACCGGTCGCTATGGTGCGATGTAGGTGGTCTTACGGCTTTATGAATATTTAGAAAACTATAAAGGACTAGATTGCAGGAGTAAGGGAAGAGGGAGAGGGAGGTTAAGGGAGACAAGGTAGGAATTAGGGTTTTGACCTTGTCGGGGTGACGGCTTATTCGGAGAAAAGATGAAAGGGTAACAAAAATGGGTGGATTTATTCTTAATGTGGAAGGAAAACAGAAAGGGGTGGAAAAAAAGGAGGTTAGAATTTGCTTTTTCAATATGAAATTAGAAAGAAAAAAAAAAAGAATTTTAATTTACTTATTTATTTACTGCTAATAAAAATGAAATCAAAATATCAAAAATACCTTTGGATTAAAATCAAATACAAAAGATATATGTCATTTTCATAATGTGTGACTCTTTTTGAATCGACTAATGTAAAAATGTTATATCATGCGTTGTGTATAACCACCCTCTCGATCTCTTGCAGTATAGCTTTTGTTACCTAATGAAATGTTAAGTATAATTTAAAGTGTTCTAGAAAAGTTAAAGGGAGTACATGCCGGTGTCATTAAAAACTATATTCAGTTAGTATAACTTTTAATCCAACTATACAAGTATTTCTTTAATTTTTTTTTGGAAAGCCTAGTTGAGTAGTTTCATACTTTCATACCATCTTTTGAAGATTGCTTTACAGCAATAGAGTAGTCGGCTGCTACGAGTGAGCACTTTAATTAATTAATTAATTAATAGTATAAACAAGTAAGTTTTTTCATTGAGGTTGGCGCCGATAAAGCGTGTCTTTGGACGAATATATACGTAACTGAGTATATAATTTGGTAACTTAAATAACTTAATTTCATTAAAGTTATGATACTGTTATTAAGAATGTGGGGTATGATTATGATGACGCGTAATCACGAAAATAACACTTGGAGTATAAGAAGATGAAAATTAAAGTGCTTTCTAAAGATATTATTAGATTGAATAATTATAAGAGATCGAAATTTATTATTATAAGTTTCACAATGTCATATTATTGAAAGACGAGACTAGTATTAGTTTATGTTGTCGTACTTTTTCACAATGTATTAAGGTAGGAGTAGTATATCGTATTCGAATAGTAATTTCATTATTATTGTTAAAATAGAAATGTAAACCGTATTAAAGGTGTAGCAGTTCTAATATAACTACTATAACAGAATGATATAGAAATCTAAATAAATATATTTATGAGAAGTTGATCTACAAGTAATGAGTAATCTTGAAAAAAAAGGGTAACTAAAATAGACCGCCCGTTAATATTCATCACGGTGAATGTTATTTATCATTCATCATGATGAATGTTAGTTATCATTCACTACGTTAAAATATTTTTAAATTAACAATCATCGTGATGAATGTTAATTGGCGGTCCAGATTAACTTCCCCCTTCCCTCAAGATTACCCCTTCCCTCTAAATCATCCCTCAATATATATATATATATGTATAATGATAGAAATCGAATACGAAAACAATTAAAACATATAAATACAATAAATAGGTAAGAAAACTTATCTTGAGAAGATCGAGTCCCGTATTTGACACTGTTCCCTTAAAACAGATTCGCCGTCTATTTCTCATGGTACAACAGCCGAAACAGCTTGTACTATCGGACTTGACTGACACTACCCAAAATTTCATCGGAGAATACTTGTATCTCATTTAATGAAAAGGATGTGTTTTTATATGTGTTCTTAAATGGATTCTAGACAACTCTATTTGTAATTTGGTTGGTCCATCTAAGTTTTGTTCACCAATCGATGTGAAACAAAACTCGAACCTACCAAATCATACATAACACGCCTTACTTTGAGAATCGATATCTCATTCACATCAACTTCGATTTAGATACTTTATCTTGTTGTGAAGCTCTCTTCATGGAGTACACAAATACATACACTAATATAAATATGTACTACATATACATATAAAATTATGCATCCAAAGTTAGTGACAACATACACGTTTCACTAAGTTTTCCAACAATCCCCCACATGAATGTAGTTATTGAAAAAACACGAAAGTTCCAATGAAATCCTAATGGTTGAATCTTGCATAGAATATGTAGGTGTTACCCTTTGAAGTGTCCCTTATGAAATCCACTTAGTCGCCTTGCTCACAGTAGACGCGATGTCTTTGAACTGGTCAGCCATTTGTGTAGACGAAAATACACTTCATACAATATTCTCCCTGATATGGTCAAGTCCTCATACTCATGTTCATTGTGGTCCTAAAAAACTAGCCTGGTTCTACGAGAACTCTTAAGAATTGCACCCCCACAATTCCCTTCGGAGCGACCCCACTTCTCTCTCGCATAAGTGATTTTTTACAATAACTTAAATCATTATAGTTATTCATAAATCATCAAAAGCCATATGTTTAACCTCATATCACTATTTTGATAAGAATAGACTGGGAAGTTCATCAACTCCCTTAATGGTTTATTGGAAGTACACAAGCTCCCCCACAATGATCTCCCTTAATTTACACAATTAGGTTGTCAATTTGAATCTAGATCTTGGGATCTCCAGTCAGCAGGGTAAGGTTTTCCTTTGCAGAAACTTTTAATTTAGGGCTTTAGTCAATTCCACAACTTGATCTCCTTGTTCAAACCTATGGTGGTTGGATCCAAAAATGTTATATTTAACTTCCCCGAGTTTATCAAGATAACTCTAATAGAGATCAATTGTTCTAGTAGTATTGTGTTTTCACCGTATATGCTATGGTGGATAATCTTTTGCAATATCAATCTTGATTGATTGTCACAATTCATACACGATAGTTGCACTATTTATATCCTTTAAGAATTTTGACTTCTAAGATTTTCCACAATAAAAACTCTCTCCACTTTAATGTTCATATTTACACTTGTACAATACGTAAGTAATTTTAATACTTTTATCACGATTAGAAATCTTCCATAATATCTACTACTCTTATTTTTACTTTTATATAAGTAATATTATCTTACCTTGTACTTAGTCAAAACTTGCTCTTTATAACCCTTGTATACACCATTCAATCAACATAGAAATGTTTATCTTTCTTAATGACCTATGTATTATATATCTGAGGAGTTTTAATGGTCACTGTGTGCAACACTTGATCAAATAGAATTTGGGTCTTTCCATATCATAATGCAAGACACTCCCACATTTTTATATTATTCTGTAAAATTTCTCCCCTTTTTATAAGAATGTATGTTATAATTTCAGACAAGAGGTACTATCTATCTTGACTTCCCCCACATGTCTTGCGTATTTCCACCTTTTAGATACATTCACATATGATGCAATCTAGATGACTTGAAAAAGTTAACAAAACTTTGGATCACTAGTATTTTGAACCTTTCCGTATTCAGACCAATGATTAATTATAATCTAGATTTAACCTAAAAACATAAAATTGTAAGCATCTTATTAAAAATGCAACACTCGAATATGTGTTCTTACAACGAGCTACATTTAGGAAATTCAAATACTAAGACAATATAACAAAGATATATATCTTTATGTCAATAGTTATTCATGGATTTATTCTAACTGAATTCTATATTAGTCATAGAACAATCTTGCATCATTGTCTCAATTATTTGGTTTTACAACATACCAAATTCTTTTTATTAGTTAATGGCATAAAATGATTTTGTTTACATAAATTCCATATATAAATTGGAAAGTTTTTGTTAAATTTAATCACTAATCACTACAGATGATCATAATTAACTAGTGCAAGTTTAGCATGTTATAAACTTCAAGACCTAAACATATGAACGGAAGATGCATTATTCTATCTCATAACACTTTTATTACAAGGAATCTCCTCCCATATATTTCTTGTAATACCATCATTAATTTAAAAAAATCGATGTGAAAACTATATAATCTTAAATAAATGGATATTATAACAATCCAAGTTATATGTTCTTGTTCACACAAGACACATATTCAACTTATCCTCCAGTTTTTCTATCCTTCAAGAATCGTGAATTTGCTCCAACTTTATATAGATCTTTTAAAGAAGTGAAGTTATTCTTACTTAAAGTTGGTGATAACAATATTTCATTATCAAACTATAGTGAATCACGTTATCGCTTTATCATTATTGTAGTCAATCCTGACTACCTCCCAATATCAATTAATTAAAATAATTCTTTTTGGTTTGTCTTGACGACACTAAACTTTGTCAAGTCATTTTAGATATAATCCTATAATATAATTGGTTTATTATATACTTAGATGACAATAATGTTAGATTCGTCAACCACTAAAGCGAAAATAACCTTTCTTTCAACAATCATGTCAGATTCATTAAAGTGGATAGACAATATACATGTCATTAAACGTTAATAACACAATTATAATTTCACCAAATCAAAGTCATGTCATAAATGTGCACATATTTCTTAATTATGAACACATACTATCATGATGTGTTCAATTAAATGACTTTATTTATTTGAAATTTATAAGTTCAACACATTTTCTCTATTTTTCATACATCAACCCATGGGTTGTTACATATATAATTATAAATTTACAAAATCTTTGATTGGTAGTTTCAAAAGAAGCTATCCTTGGATTAAAGCGATAATGAGTTCTTTTCAAGTTTCTTTCATTATTTCAATACAATCAAGTAAACAATAATAGAAACACAAAAATGTAAAACATTACTGCATAATAGTTTAAGGATTACATTATCAAAATTCTAGACAAAACTATAGAGAAAATTCTTTTACTGTAAATACTCATCATCAGATATGATAATAGTATCATCATCATCATCCAATATGTCTATCACATCTTTGTCGCCATCTGATATGTTCAAAACTTCTATGACATCATCATCAGATATGTCATATTCATCACCATCAAATGTTTCAACACTATAGTTATGTCCTTCGGCTAAATAGATTTGAAACAATCCTCCAACAATACTTCCCATGACACTAAACCTTAAAGGTCCAAATTTTTTTTCTTGATAATAAATCCATTATCTAGAAGTATGGAGTAGCTGTCTGCAGTCAACTTGCTAGCAGATATAAAAACCTTAGTAATCGAGAGAACATGAATGACTTCCTTCAAAATTAGTGTATATTCGGTAGACAAAGGAAGTTCCACCCTCTCAACTCTGACAACCGGTTTACAATGACCATCTATAAGTGCCAAGTTTTCTGAAGGGTTTGATAGTTAATAAAACTTGATCCAGAACTAAACGCATGAGTAGTTGTCCCAGACATCATAAACCAACATCTAGCACCAATCACTTTAATAGGAGTGCAAATCCCTGAGCTGGTTCGCATAGTAGCTTCATCGCTTTGCGGTGTCAACATCGGTTCTCTTGAGTTCAGGGCATTCATAAACTGAAAGTCACGTTTCATCTGAAAGTATACCGCTAGAGATGTTAATAACTTTTCATAGAAACAATTATCAAAACTACTTCGTCTAGAGTAACTACTAACCCAATTTAAAGTTTATTAAAGTAAATAACAAGCAACTACGTCTTCCAGAGTAGTATTGTGTTTGTTAACATCTTTTAAAGTCAAATAAAGATTATTATTATTTCTTTAAAATCAAACCAAGTTTCAAATTAAACTTTATTAATTATTATATGACTGGTCGTAACAAATTATTCAAATCATATTATAATTTTTTTCATCTACCTAGTTCACAATTCCAAAATAATCCAACCATATAATAATAGTAATTTTTGCTTAAACATATTCATTAAATGGTCTTATAACATTAAGCAACATCTTTTTAAATGCTTCTCATCAGATTTTGTAATTTTGAACTAATGTTTCAAAGTCTCTAAGTTGTCCGACTACTCGTCAAAACACAACAGGTTCACACAACAGGTTTTTATAATAGTTAAGCTGGTCAAGTTAATTTGGCTACTCGCTCTGATCATTAAAATGGTTCACATAAACAGTATTCCATCCAACCACAATGTTTAAGTAGTCTTCCAGTAATTAACTAACCTATAATGATAACATGTTGATTAAAAGGTTAAAATTGTTACCGGCCCAAGTTGCCAATTAGTCCAAACAATTTAATCATCGTTTAACCAATTGAATATAAATCTATACAGTCTCTAAAACGTATATTGACAGGGGCACAGATTTTGAATAGTAGCCTCACAGAGTCACAATATTTGAATTAATGTTTAATCCATACTTATTGAAGTAACTAATGAACTCCATATTATGTCTTGTCTTAATATATAATGATTTTACTCAATACATAGTACCAAACAAAACCATTTAAACAAGCAGTCAACTACCTGTTTTAACACATAAATGTTCAACCCACTAGTTTCATTCTCTACTTAGTAAACATGTTTCAACGTTAGTTTTATAACAAATTGATTTTCACCACCAATCCATAATGAAAACTAGTTCGAATTACATAGACAAGTCATATAATTAGTCTAACAAATTAAATAGTTTTTAAAATTATACAAAATGATTTCATGAAATAATTCAATTTAAATTTTACAAAACTAAATTCCCATGTGAATTAATATTTTATAATTTATAACCAAACCAATTTTTCCACTACAAAATCTGTTGAGATACACGTGCACCATTACACGTTATACAATGGCTTCAACAAATTACACAATAGCAAACAGATAACCAACATGTCAAAAATCTGTTTCGTAAGTTTTAATAGCAAACACATGAACCAACATGTTAAAATACGTTTTAATAAATGCTCTTTAAATTGTTTCCTAAAATCTGTGTATGCAAAAGAAAGTCATCAAGATTTCTACGTAACTATTTCCGCCTAACGACTAAAAGATATGTTTTAAGATCGTAGGAAAAATATATCGTATCCGAATAAATTTCATTATTATTGTTAAACATAACTCGATAGAAATAATACAAACCGTAAAACATGTATAATTACTACTGGAATGAAACAAAAACATAAATAAATATGTATTAAAAATGATAGAAACTGAATATGAAACAATTGAAACATATAAATAAAATAAATAGGTAAGCAAACTTATATCGAGAAGATCGAGTCCCGTGTTTGACACAATTTCTACGAAATAGATTTGTCACCTGTTTCTCATAGTATAACGACTGAAGTCGTGTGTACTGTCGGACTTGACTAACACTGCCTAAAATTTCATCGGAGACTACTTGTATTTCCTTTGATGAAAAAGATGTGTTTTTGTGAGTGTTCTTGAATGGAGTCTAGCCAATTCTATTCATAACTTGGTTGGTACATCTAAATTTTGTTCACCAACCGATGTGAGACAATACTCGAACCTACCAAATCTTACATCAAACGCTTTACTTTTAGAAATCGATATCTCATTCACATCAATTTCGATTTGGATACATCTTATCTCGTTGTAAAGTTCTCATCATAAAGTATGCAAATACATACACTAATAAATATATGTATTACATATATACATATATATGTATATAATTATATGTTCAAAAATTGTAAGTTCAATAGGGCTCTCAAAAACTAAAAGATAAACTGATTAAAAATGAACAAAACACAATAATTTCGGTTAATTTCATAAAACCAAAACTACTAAGTTTTTTCCTTTGGATCATGTTGATCAATTATTTTGGTTGATTTGAGAGAAAAGTAGCTTCTACACATTTGTAAGCGTACAAATTTTAAAATTAACTTAGCGCAAATAATTTTTTAGGGTTACACTAATCTTCTTGTACTCACAGATTAGTGATTCACCGAAAGCAGCATCACTTAAAAATTGATAATAAATAAAATAACTTTTCTGTATTTATATTTAAACTTTACTAACAATAGCTATTATATTAAGGATTTGTAGGACGTCAATTCCTTTAAGTCTTCAACTCGTTTTCATTCGTAAAGTAGGTCACACCATTGGCGAAGGATCCACGCAAGAGACCCGGGAAGAATTTAGAGTTGATTAACTATATTTATCAAGTCTTTAATTATCAAATAAAATGATAATAGTTAATGCATGATCTTTTCTGTAGTAAATCAGATATTTTGTTTAACCATCAACTACTTTTAGCTAAGGCAATGTGTGTAAAGTTTTAAAGATGCCTTAAGTTTATTTTTATAAGTTTGTTTATTGTTTAACTTTTTTGGTTCTTTAATTTCATATTTGAGTACACAAAAACCTACTAAAACGTGTATTTCTATTTGAATATTAATCCCTTTCTAATTATTTCTCGTTAAATTATTTAATATCGGATCGATGGCTAAACGCACAAAACGAATTAACAAGAACAAAGAAGATAATCAAATTTTTAATATGGGCAATTCCTTATTAAGCATAATAAGCAAAAACTAAGTCTGCCAAACCCTACAAAACATGAACTTATAAATCTCTCCACACTCGGAAACATAAGGGAAAAAATCCCAAACCAAAATCGAAACGGAAACGAATAAAAGAAGTCTCAGTTTAACTCGAAAAATAGTAAAATGTCATTTCTAATGTTTTCTAATAATTCATTATATAAATCACAAAATAATAAGGTTCAGTCAGAGTCTTCCATTATTCAAAGCTGAGTCTTAAGATTTATTTAGGAACTCTTGTTATATACCATCATAAGATACCTTAATTAAAATAAAAAAATAAAAGTAGGATTTTGTAAAAAAATTAGTTTTTTTAACCCGCACGTTGTGACATGGCGTAAAAAATATATAATTTTTAAGTCGACCGACGTAATTCTTTTTTAAGTTGTTTGCTCATTTTACAAAACCTAAAGATTGATGCCAAATTAGGTAGCCAATTTAAATATACGTATCGTACTTTTCTTCTTCTTTTTTTCCAGAATTCGACCTATAACTAATTGCAACTGATTTTATTGATTTAATAAACTTGAATTTTACGTATTTTAATTATAAACCTTGATAGAACTCAATTTCAAAAATATAATAACTCTATATTTTGGGTTAAAATTATAATTTGTTAATATTATTTATCGATTTAGTCCTTATCATACATATGATCACATTTTAACATTATACTTTTTTCAATTATCCCTTTTAATAAAAAAAAATACACTCATTTTACATACAATTTATAGACTATAAATATAAATATGTATAGGCAATACAATAATAATTATTATTATATGTTCAATTTAATACGCTTTTGACTGATTTTCAAATTCATAAGTGTATTTTGTGTAAACGAAGATTACATTTTACAAGGTTACACTCTGTTTTAAATATTACTCCTTATCCTTATTAGATATTTATGATTCTACTTATAACTTTTTCTTCTTATTAATATTATTTATATCAAATATATAATTTTTTGTGCTTGTTTAATTAGGAAAAATAACCATACTATTTTTAGATTACCTCTCTATCTCCGTATTTTTTATTATTATTTTTTAAATTACTATAATGATTAGTGAGTTGAAATAACTTGTGAATAGTGTCAATTGCCTATAGTAATTGTTATAGATGTTACATTTGATAACTGTTATAGAGATAATGATTAACTGTGATATATTACAAGTAATATCGACCATGAAAGTTATCATCTACGTGCATTCTTACCTAATTTCACTTGGTAAAGTTGACCGAATTAATTATTATCTTTTTAGTTGCACAAAACTAAAAATTATCTCATTATTTATAAATTTGGTATCTAGTCATTTTTAATGTGTAGTACTTATAAATAACTAGCGTAATATTTGTATTATACAGAGAAATACGAAGTTTTGTTATAATTAGTGGACCCAACGTATACCCGACGTATATTATGTTTGCTATATACCGATTGATTATCCATGACGGTAAGTCAATAGCACGGTAGTTTTCAAGTATGCATAATTAGTGATTCTAGACATGACAATGAAGAGTAAAAAATATAAAAAAGGTAAAATTGTTATAAGATAAAAATTACAGAAGTTAAATATAGCAATCTCGAATCTTATTTTAAAAACTTTTTAAATATAAATTATTAAGGTGCTTTATATGTTATTATAGAAGTATAGAAACAATTTTTTAAACTTCTTAATGATTACCGGGTTGATGGAACTTGTAACCCTTACTACATAATCCTAATTTTCAAGGTGACTCTGCCGTTAAACATATTCAAGTTTTACTGAGTGGGCAAAGTTATAAAATTTAAAAGCTTTGCAACAATATTTGAAAAGTTTTGCTTAAACATATTTTATTAGGTTGTTAAATCAATTAACTAGTTAAAAAAGAAAAAGAAAAACAATATTTGAAAAACAGGTTGAACATAAAAGTCATTTAAAACGTACTCGATTGCTTACAATGTAAATCAATTTAATTTAATAATAATGTATTTATAATTTAATATTTAAAACTAAATATCCTTTGGCAATAAAATTGTCTTGGTGTTAAAAAATATCCTAAATATTCATATAAGTTCATTAAGAATATATTTGGGAAAACTAACTAAAGCTGATAGTTGGAGTTTATTTTTGAAATTGAAAGTTGAAATTTATTATTTTTTATAAGTATTAGACAAAATAGTTGAAGATGTAAGTTTATAGCTATGAATAAATTAAGAAAGAAAAATACATGATAAATAATTATATAAAGAATATTATTTATATAATTTATCATTTCATAAACTAAAAGTTTATTTTAAAAATTAATTCAACTTACTTTTTTATTTTTTTAATAAAATCTAAATATTTTTCAATTTCAAACAATACTACTAATCTAATTTTTATCTTTTTATAAATTCTATAACTAAAATAGGTGTGTGCTGAATATACACTAAATATATAAACAAAACTTTGATAGTGCTCGAGCACCGAGTTTACCCAAGTGCCCAACACATCCCATCTCATCCCGTCCTCTTCAATTCCAATATTATATTATATAGTTGAAGTCTTAATTTAATACCCCTAAAATATGAAATAGATAAAAAATTGTAAACCAAAACATAATTGCCCTAATTAAAATACAAAACTAGCATAACTTAACCTATCTAAAGGTACACAATTGCACTCATTAAAATACTTGATCAAGAGTCCGTTAATTAAGAAAACTTGATCGATGAATACAAGCCATGACACGGTCAAATGGTCAATAGTACAAGCACTTGATGGATCATGCTTAAATTGGAGGTACCATTTAAAATTTAAACCTTTTTTGATTGCTACATGCATGAGAGCCATTTTATTGATTATTTTTTTTCAAAAACAAAAAAAAACATAAATAAGTAAGTTTGAAATATTAGTACCGGTGTTCAAAATTGAATATGCAAAATTTCGAATATTCGAAGTATCATATACCAAAATTTGCTATCTTAAATCCAAGTTTGAAATTTTGGAGATCCGAACTCATATATCCGAATATTTATTAATTTGAAGTTTTAAATTGAAAAGAGCAATGGAAAAGATTAATAACTACAAACAAACAAGTGAAACAACCAATATAATACACAGTTATTCAAATAGAGACATATTTGTATCTTTTTCTAACGTGTTTGGAAATTATTTGTTTCTTACGAAGGTCTAAGTTTGCAATAAAGAAGGAAAAAGAAAACAAAAGTAAAAATATTACGGGTTTTGAAAATCTGAGATATTGAACATTGCTATCCTAATCCGATTCCAAAATTTAGAATATTTGAAATTTCAAATATTCGAATTATGAATTCGGATAAGATACTTTTGTAGATTGGATACGGATAAAATACTTTTGAACACTCTAAATATTAGGGTTTTATTATAGATTGTAATTTTAAAAATTCACATTTTCAAAGATCCTCACGTAAAAAAGATTCCGTTTATTTCAATAAAATGGTTTTTTCATTCTCAATTCGGTGTATGCATGACATGTGATGTGATTATGTGTTTAACTACCCGCAACTAATTAATAACGATAAAACCGGAATTAAAGTCCTAAACATATGATGTCATGTACAAAGGTTATATATATATATATAGAGGGAAGTTCAAATGAGAATGAAAATTTTAGTGAGAATGAAAGAATGAATCCTGGCCATCCATTTTGCAAAACCCAATTTTCCCCTAAAGTTAAATATCTCACAAACGGCTAATCAAAAAATTATAAAAATTGCACCATTGAAATCAGCGTTCTTTTCTCTACGATTAGAGATCACTCATGACATATTTTCGGTAAAAAAAATTTTTTTTTTTTTTTTGGTTGAAAACCAGTAACACATGTGTTAGTGGTTGGTAACACATATGCTAGTTTCGGTAACACATGTGCTAGTTTCGGTAACACATGTGTTAGTGGCATGTGTTACTAACTACTAACACATGTGTTACCGCAACTAACACATGTGTTACCGCACCTAACACATGTGTTACCAATTTCGAAACCCACCAAAATATGAAGAAAAAAAAAATTCGTCGAAAGTATACCTTGTGAGATGTCTAATCGAAGAGAAAAAAATGCTGATTTTTATGATGCAATTTTTATATTTATTTGACTAACCGTTTGTGAGATATTCACTTTTTAAAAGTGTTGGGGGTATTATTTTTTTGATGAGATGGATGGTTGAGATTGATTCCTCCATTCTCACAAATAATATCCATTCTCATTTGAACCTAACTCTATATATATATACAAAAAATTATCACGTAAATGTTATAATTGAGATATACGTATTACCCATATATGTTTTAGCAATTTATGTGAATTACGTATAGTTATATCGAAGCAATAAGTCACCGGCCTCACTGAATTTTTCGAGCTGATTCAGATAAATTAATGAAGAAAACTGCAAATGATCAAAATACGTTTCGTTGAGATTAAGGTTTATAAATCGGTAAAAAATTACTTCACAAAAGAACGTTCTAATTTGTTGTCTTTTGAGCCCCATTGGCTATTAGTACATGTCGTTGAGAGGTGGATGTAGAAAGGTAGGGTTAGTCGCTCCTTAAAAGATTGTAAATTATATAATAAAAAAAGAGAAAATTACACCGATGGTCCTTTATGTTTACTTCAAATTTCACTGGTAGTCCTTTACAAACTTTAATTACACCGATGGTCCTTTATTTTGAAACTTGTTACGCCAATAGTCCTTTAGATTAACGATCGTTAACTACTCATTTAAAAAGGACCATGTATGATATATTTATTTTTTTAATTTATTTTCCTTTTAATAAAATATAAATTATAAAATCTTAAATATATCTAGATACGTTATGAGGTTCATAGAACATTATTTTCATCTCTCATTTCATTTATGAAATTCATCACCAAATCCAGTCTTTTTCTCCACTAAAACATCAAATTTTATAGTCCACTACCCAAATCCACTTAAACATACATTTGTTATCGAAGATGATTTGTGCACGGTAAATCAAATTTTAAGTCATCAATGTATGTTTAGTGGATTTGAGTGGTGGACTATAAAAGTTGATGTTTTAGTGGAGAAAAGACCGGATTTGGTGATGAATTTCATAAGTGAAAGGACGAAAATGAAATGATGTTCTATGCACCTCATAATGTATATATATATATATACATCATCAAATTTGGTCATTTTCTTTATATTTCACCACTCAAATCCACTTAAATATACATTTGTGACTGAAGATGATTTGTGCACAATACATCAAATTTTAAGTCATGAATGTATGTTTAAGTGAATTTGAGTGGTGGACTATAAAATTTGATGTTTTAGTGGAGAAAATGACCGGATTTGGTGATGAATTTCATAAGTGGAATGAAGATGATGAAATGATGTTCTTTGCACCTCATAGTGTGTGTGTATATATATATATATTAAATTGTATAATTTATTCAAAGGAAAATAAAATAAAAGAATAAGAAATATCACACATGGTCCTTTTTAACGAAGTAGTTAACGGTCGTTAGTCTAAAGGACTATTGGCGTAACGAGTTTCAAAATAAAGGACCATCGATGTAATTAAAGTTTGTAACGGACTATCTGTGAAATTTGAAATAAACATAAAGGACCATCGGTGTAATTTTCTCATAAAAAAATATTTTTAAAATGATTAATTATATTTATAATTTTTACGTTCTCAAAAATATAAAAAACACTAATGAATTTTATCTTTTTCCCTCTTAATAAATATATCTGTGTGATTTTTTTTTTAAAGGTTGTGGTAGCATGTTTTCTAGAAAGTTCCTCCCTCATTATTTATACTATTCTAATGTTTTTTAGCTTTTTAATGTAACGTTAATAAAAAATAAAAATAAAAAGAGAAAAATATAACAAAACCTTAATCGTAGATTTTATGAAACTGTCAATTGATCTTATAAAAGAGTACACGAGTGTTGGTAATGAGATGATGTGGTTGAAATCTCAATGGGGAAAATAAGGACATTAATTTCAGAATTTAAAAAAGTTCGGTCATTTATTTATGATCTTATTTATTCTCAAATAATACATCCAACAACTTTAATAACGTTACAAATGTCTGTTTCATTAATTCTACGACTATCAGACTCTAATCTAAATGAATCTTCTGCTGCGTCTCACATGCAAAACAATAATAAGATGATTGTTCAATCATGAGCTACTTTATTTTTATTATATTTTCCATTTTTTTATAAAACGAATGAAGTTTTAAATTCTTATGCATTTTGAGTGTAAAATCATCAAATTGCAATTTTCATTCTATACTTAACACTTAACGGTCGTCGTAACATCATGCAGAATTAAATAAAAAGTATCTTTTACTTTCTTGGCCTCAGATATCTCAATCTACATCTTACTATTTTCGTTTGTTTTTATTGTCGGTTTTTCAAAATAAAAATATACAATTACTTAGATTTCCATGTTATTTTTAACTTAAAATACTTCACAGAGCTCAAATGCTTTAATTGTTTAACTAATCAAATCAGATTAAGTAATAATTAAACAATTCCCAAGAGATATATGTAGTTGGTAAGGTCGGTAAATCGGTTTGAATGGATGGTGTGTGAACTCATCTACAAACATTGCCCAATCCCTTTTTATATTAATTATTATTACGTTTTACATATTATAGGTTAAAGTGTTTATATGTTATTTGTATTATGTAATCATCACATTTTTTAAAAAAAAAATATTAAATTTTATATGATATTTAAAGCCTCAACTTGCTTCTCTTTAATCAAGGTGTTGCTTCCTCGTGAACTTGCACAAGGTTTTTAAGTCTCCAAGTGCTACATTCATGTGTCCATAACTACGAGTGAGAATTAGCAACTAATTTGTTCATCATAACCTACTTTTATAAATGTATCATGATTATGATTAGTCATGATTAGAAAGGGTTAATGTACGTAATAGCATGATAGCAACATTTTCTTAATCAAATTTTAGGCAATTTTACACACAATAACAGACTGAAGCAAATTTAAAATAGGAATAATTGTTCTGTAATGCGTTAAATTTTAACTTTTTTCTATTGTATAGGCCTAACTTTAAAAACTCTATTGTATGAGGTAAATTTTCAAAACCTCTCTATTGTATATTAACTTTCCTTTTTTGGCCTTGACAAAAAAGGAAACTTTCTTTTTTTAGAATGGCTAAAAAAGGATATATTACATACAATATAAAAGTTTTGAAAGTTTACCTCATACAATAGAAGTTTTTAGAGTTAGACCCACACGATAAAAAAAAAGTTAAAGTTTAGCGTATAACAGAACAATAAACCCTTTAAATTATGATAAGTTGTTAAATACTTGTTGATTGCGAATAGATTTACTGTCTTTTATAAGTTGTGGTGATGGTAATCATACCCACCAGTCCACTAATCTTTGTGCATGTGCCTTCATACAAGTGCTATGTACAAGTTTAAGGATGATTGAGGTGAAGAGTTTAAACGAGCTTGACAAATATGTTGTTAATTTCGCATCAGATATGTGTAACAAATATAAAAAATAATCTTAAATTTTGCATTTTGAATTCTCTAATTAAATATGCAAAATGTACATGTTTAGTCTCTCAAAATGTAGTTCCAGCACAAAATTTATTGATTTTTCATTGTAATGATCATTTTACGAATCAAATACTCTAAACTATATAATCATATTAGTTAAAACATAAATTATTTTAAACGAGTTTGATATGCTCATAATTAGCTTCATCATCCATAGTTTCGGATTAACATCACTTTTAATCTTCAAATATTAGTGAAAGTCTTAAACTATTTTTTTTTATTAGGACATCTTCAACGTATACACCAAACAATCTATCAAACGAATATATCAAATACTTACATCAAACTTATAGTAATATTTATATATTACCCCTTGATCTATTTTTATATAATTACTTGGACCATCTCCAATGTATGCACCAAAACATCAAATTTGGTGTTTTGGTGCAAAAACCCATCTCTAACAAACTCACTATATTTAGTGCAAATTATAGTGTACCTCAAAATTTTTGAAGATTTTGCACTATATTTGGTGCAACACTAAACTTTGCACCAAATTTTTAATTTTCATTTTAACCCTTTTAATTGAAATAATTTTATTATGCAAGTTCAAAATCAAAAGAAAATAAGGGCAAATGATCCAAAAAGATAGTTTAAGACTTTCACTATGGACTCGTGAACATACCCACCAGTCCATATTGAAATAATTTTATCATTGTAATGTATTAGTTATTTATGTTTTATATTATAATCATATAAATAATAATTAATTTTAAGTATAAAAATATATAATTTAGGGGGCAATATGTAAATGCAAGTAACTATTTTGTGTATAAATTTTGTGCATACGTTGGATATGAACCACATTTGATGCGGACATATTCTTTAAAGATTTTCTTTTTGCACCAAATTTAATGCAATATTTGGTGCATACGTTGGAGATGCCCTTAGTACATATAATAATTCTATTTGTAAGCTCATATAATAAAATTAATCTAGCAATATTAAACATAAATAAGTGATATCGTTATAAAGATAAAGTTGATTTAAAACCGACAATGGATATAACATGTTTATTTTTTAGTTTAACAAATATTATTACAACGATAAACATTGAAGACGATGTGTATATATGTGTAATTGTAGATAATAAATAGAAATTTTGATATATTATAACATATAACCAAAAGAATAATACGTTGGATATGGTGTACGTTTCAAATTTCACTAGGAATGAAGTATAACGTATACAAACATAATTTTGTATTTGAGTTTAAGACGAGTCTCTTTATAAACAAATATGAATGAAGTATAATGTATACAAACATAATTTTGTATTTGAGTTTAAGATGAGTCTCTTTATAAACAAAGTATAACGTATTCAAAAGAATTATACAACTAATAACATTTATCTTTCTAAATTTTGGATTTAAGAGTTAAATTGAAAATTTAGTGTTCAACCCTAATATAAAAATTTTAAAAATTTATGTACATTAAAATTTATACCAAATTTGATGGATTTGTCAGAAATAAATTTTTACACTAAAATATCAAATTCGATATCTTAAAGTATGTATTAAAGATGGCCATACATAATCTTTGATCTTCCATAATTTCTGTTCAGATACATACTATTGAGATACCAACTTCCATAATTTATTATTTTATATAAATTTTTAACGTTTTCTTAATTATTTCTATTATATATTGGTCCACAAAAGTCCTTAATTAATAGAACATGTAAAGGAAAATAATCCTATGAAGGGAGTCGAATGTTAGGTTGCAATTCTGCTAATTATCTTACAAATTCACACACACTTGATCCTATGAAGGGAACCAAATGTATATATCATTATTAAAAGATTCTTCAATTAATCGGATGTTTTAACAAATTTTCAATATTATTGGAGGATTTTGTGCCTACTACCACTTGTACATGTAGAGAGGATATTGGACATGGTACTTTTTGTCGATATGCAGTTCACGAGTAAGTATACGTTTACTTATATTGTGTGTAATTGATAAATTTATTTTCCATTTTATGATTGTAACTTTTAACTTTACTATTTAATATAATTTAACTGATGTATCATTTATATTACGTATAAATAATAATAATCGAAAATTCAATACACACAATAAAAAATTTAAATTAATATCAAACTGTCATAAGTATAGGTTTTACATTTTAAAATGCTTAATCCTCAATAATGTATATAACAAAAGAAAATTATTTTAAACTAATTAACTATTGAATTATAATGGAATATCTGAAAGAAAATTATTGATTCTAGTTAGATAATTTAAATTTAATTAGTCAAACCACACATACAAGTTGTTTTTGATTAATGACTATGATGTAAGTAGTTATTATGGTTATACATAATTAATGGTGTATCGGTTAAGTTAGTTATGCCATTGATTAAATTTCATTTAAAACTTCCCAAATAAACAAATTTTGAGCTTATATTCCCTTCACATCCATAATAAGTTAACCAACTACATATCTCCTTAATTATATATGTATGGTAATATTAAAAAATATAAAAAGGCAAAACAAGAACACGACAGAGGTTTGACCACAGAAGATATAAATAAAATATAAAATATCTCTCTATATAATTAGAGGAGAATAGCCTATATTACTGCATATTTGGTTATAATTTAATTGTAAATGATTGAAAATGTACTCTATTTATTTTGTTAATTGCAAGTGTAACTAATATACGATTATGTTAATTATTAAAAATTAGATATTTGTATCAACATCGCAAGTAGACTTATAGAGTTAGAGATAAGCCATCAAATCAAGTTCGAGCTGCATAAATGAGTTGAGCCAAAAATAAATCTCCCTAAGTAAAAATATAAGATTTTTTTAGGGGCCTTTTTTCTTTGAAGGCCTTTACATTTCCATGCTTTTAAATTGACTCATGTTGCATAATTACACAATAATACATAATACATATATATAAGTGGTTAAAATTTGACAACGGGTAAACTGATAAGGTTTTTTCATGTTGTCAGGTAGGAGTCTTTTTTTAACACAGCTGTATGCGACTTAATAGGTATCTGACCGTTTATAACCATTTCCTTGACAACCCCAATATGTTTACCTATAAAAATTCGAATTTGAGACCTCTTATATCTTACTGGTCACCTTGGTGAATATTTGGTTCACACTTGATAGATATAAAACTATATTAGAAAGAAAGCCGTCAATAGATTTGATTCAATATGCATCAACATCTATTTTCATTATGTGATCTCAAAATACATTATATACAATAATGGGGTAAATGTTATAGTTTGGCAACTTACAACTTACTCATTTTATAAGAAATTTAAATGAGAAATTTTCAATTTTTATATCGATGTGTGCAACTTATAACAATTAAAGCATATAGTATAAGTATCTGAAATTTAATATTACACTTTATCGTGCTTATACTATATGCTTTACAAGTTGTAAGTTGCACACATCAACACAAAAATTGAAAGTTCGTTAGTTACAATTTTAATAAAATATGTCATTTGCATACCTCAAGACAGAACGAAAAATAAGTTGTTGGTCTATAGCATTTGCCCTATAACAATGTGTGGAATGATCATTCGTTCCATTACAAGCCCTAAAATTGAAGTAAAATTTTGACACTATATATACCCTATAAAATCAAATAGAGTGCACCGAGTTCAAGGACTCTTTTGCAAGACCCTCGTGGATTAGGAAACCCAGTGGATCGATACCATGGTCTAATAAAGAAATCTGACGAAATGGGCCGGATAGAGAGGCACTGTGCCACTATACATTACACAATCAAATAGATAATGTCCCTGCTTCCTTTTGTATAGCTTTGCGAACATTAAAATGACCAAAGAGTACAGGTTGGAAAGGGTAATGCCAAGAAAATACATCAAATGAAGAAATAAAGAATGTTTGTTTTTTTCTTGTATGGGACTTATGCTATACCTTAGGAAAATCTAAGTATGTGTTGAGGTCCAATGGCCTTTATAGTAAAAAAGAAGAAAGGCTGGGTTCTCGGCAAGTTACAAATATTTAATGTGTTTCTCGACATAATCCGTTTATGTGTTACCTACAACAATCTATTATATTATATTTTTTGGTTAAACAAAATTTATCATAGGCCCAAAATGAAACCCTTATTAAATATACAAATAGGTCATCTTAAAAGGGTCTAACCACATTTAAGCATGACCTTAATCAAAACTTAAAAAATAAAAAATAAAAATATATTTTTACTATCAAGCCCACCGAAAGCTTCATTTGTAATAAGTTGGATTCGCCATGTTTTCTCTTTCTCCATAAGAAAAAACTAATTGAGCATTTTAATATATATGTTCAAATTAATGAACTACAGAAATGCATCTTATATGAAATTTGAGTTCCAAGTTAAGTTGACTTGTAGTTTTAGCATTCTAAATTACATTCTCTGTTAGTGTATATTTATTGGTATTATTAGAGGAGTGAGATCCTCTTATGTTTAATTTGAATATAAGAATCATGTTGTCTCACGTTTGAAATAACTAACACCCATATTTTAGTATAAAGTTTAAATTAGTTACTAATTCATTTATTTAGTGTAAGGAAAAATGACCTTTCATGTTCAAAATAAGAGAATCTCAATTCGTTACCAAAAAGACTATTCATTTGCTCCATGCAATACAGTCTTCAAATCTTGACTTCTTGAAGACTAAACATAGTCGTTGCTTAAATATATAGGTGATTGTATTTAGTGCTTATTATTATAGCTTTCACCAATTCACAATGTTCACGTTGAAAACCAACCGGGATATTTTTGAGGATGTTGTTTTTTCAAGTGAGAGGTCTCAGATTCGAGTCTCTTCATGGGGGTTTTTCTTCTTTCAGGGAATTTGTGAGGTTCTGCCCCATAGATGCGTAGATTCAAGGCTAGCAGGGACTACCTTCTAGGTAAGTACTGTGGAATCGAATCACTAACTATAATCGTGTACTAACTCGTAGTTAAAAATAAAATAAAAAAAAACAATGTTCACGTTGGAAGGTTTTTTAAATTTATAAAATACTTCGATATTAAAAACATACGCTACTTTTATACATTTTCTATTTTTCTAGCCTAAGACATCAATAGCAGAATGAATCGATATATTATACACTATCCTAAGTATATAATTTTATTGTATTATTACATTAAGAGACTAGTGTCGTAGAAATGTTATAATCCATCCATTTCCAATGTATCAATGGAACAAATATGGTTATCCTTTAATCATAGATATATAAAACATCTCACGTTTTTCGCAATAAGCCTTTGGTAGATCTTGTTAATCTTGCTAGTTTCCAAAAGATCTCCTCTTTGTCCACTTGCTATGGTCTGTGGAGTTGTAATTTTATTTAATTTATATCCATATAAATACAATACAATTATGTTTCATTTCATGGGTTTGCAGCCCAATAAACTTGACACCAAACCTGGCCTTAAGCCCTCGTTTCAGAATTCAGATATCCATGTCACATGTCACATGTGGACACTCGCATATATTCCCATGCAACCACCTCTATCTACCTTTATTATCATGCTTACATGAATACTAAAATTATTATGCATACATGAACACAAACATGTGTTTTCGGTGTGGGATTTAATTTTTGGCACCGCCTTGTAATTTAATTAATGATATAATTAATGAATTTTAAAAAATAAAATACAGTAAAAAATAATATCATTAATAATTACTTAAATCAATGAAGAATCTTCTATATGATGAAAAGCAAAAATTGAAGATCAATTAGCTAACGTAAGAAATAAACCATAAACTGTAAGTTATGATACATATTACAGTGCATGATAGAAATTATATTATGTCACTTATGTTCTCTGAAAACTAAATAAATTGGAACCATATTTAAAAAATTCTAAAACTACAAAAAAATTTATTATCAAAAAAATTATTCTTTCTGTCTCATAACATGTGAACAATTAGATTAAACAAAGTTTAAGAAAGACGTATAATCAGTACATTGTATAAGGAAAAAAATGACAGTTTTGCTCTTACTTTCTGCACAGTCTTCTATAAATTAATTTTTGTAAAAAAAATAAATTATGAGTAAATTAGAAATTAGTATATTATTCAAAAAAAAATAATACTATATTACTAACAATTTACAAACAAACTCTCACAAAATGATATAATATAAGTGTTGGACCAATCAAAATAAGTTAAACTTTCTTTCTATTACTTATCTCATCTGCTTTGATTGGTTCACGTTGTTTTCTAGATTGTATTTTATAAAGTTTGTGTAAACTTACGATTTCTCAAAAGAAAAATACTTATTTTAAAATTTTGAAATTAAAATTTTAAAAAATATATAAAGTGTAAGAAAAAAAGTATATCTTGTAACTCGAAATGTTTGATATTGGCTTTGACCGGTTAACTAGAAGCTCATATATTTTTGCAATATCCAAGATGTTGTTTGTGTTTGACGGTTTACGCGCCCAGTAAGAAGGTGGGTGTGAGACACGTACTGAAATAGTGAAATTGGAGAGTCCACTTAAATCCATTTCACCAAACGGCTCGGTACTTTTAGCGGGAAACCGGTGATGTACATATGTATACTCCTAGTATATTTTATAAGTAATACATGCTTCGTATTTTAGAAAATATAATTTATATTTATAACTTTTATAATTTATTTCATACTTTTTTTCTTAAAACTTAAATTTATAAAGAGTTAAATCATTTTTACTAATCTACTCTCTCTCATTTTTCGAAATTATCATCCTACTCATTTTAATACTAATGTCACCAACATACATGTTAGTAGGGCTGAACAAAAAACCGAATTAACCGAACCATAATCATATTAACCGTTAAAACTGAACCAAATAAACCGAACCATACATATAACCAATGGTTTGGTTATCCTTTTTGGATTAACCGAAGTTTTTTGGTTCAGTTATGAAAATAGATAGCACAAACCCCAGTTTTAACCGCCCCGTCCCATTCATAATTTATATATTAGTAAAATATTATATTTTATACTTATATTGTATTAATATTTAAATAAAAAATTTATAAGTTCATTTTGAATTTACTTAGGTTGTAAAACTGCAGTAATCATGTTTTCTTTGAGCTATCAAATTACTACTTTTTGGGCTTTAAAAATGCATGAAACTATTTTGTGTGTGTTGAAACTCTGGAAAAAGGCTTAATCTTGTGTTTAGATGTTTATTTGTAATGTATTGGGAATAATCCGATCTCATAAAGGAGGATATGACCATTGTAATAATCATTTTAGGCGTAAATGGTTAACTGAATTAACCGTTCTATATACGGACGTTAACCAAATTAACCAATCTGTTTTTTAACCAAACTGAACGGTTAAGTAATATTGATTAACCAAAAGTTTGGTTATGGGGTGGTTTAAGTCCATATCCGCTCCCACCCGCCTCATGCTCACCCCTACTTGTTGAAGTCACCAACATACTGTTTTTCTACCGAGAAATTTTTATAAAATATGATTTGGCATTGCCACGTAGGATATTTAATACATGTGGTATTACCACGTAAGATATTTAATACATGCCTGCAGCCAACTTGTTTGCCTTTAAAGTATTAATGGTTGGTGGTATCAAGATATTTTGAACAGGTATGTTGGTGACATTAGTATTAAAATGAGTAGGATTGTGATCTCGAAAAATAAGGGAGAGTAGGTTGGTGACAAAATGTTTTAACCCTTTAGTATATGTGTGCAATGTGTGCAATGTATTTCCATGTTGGAAAAAACAAAAAATGAAAAATACTTAACATTTTGAAAGTAAAAGGTTGTTCCAGTTACTAGTTAACGGTTGGTGACATTGAGATATTTTGAACAGGTATGTTGGTGACATTAGTATTAAAATGAGTAGGATGGTGATCTCGAAAAATGAGGGATAGTAAGTTGATAACAAAACCTTTTAATCCATTTATAAAAATAGAAAGTAATTAATGCATTATCTCTTTCTCTCCTAAATTTTACTTTGTGTAAACTCTTTTGTATAAATATCAAACAAATATTGACAAATATTGGAACATTCTACTTCTTATCAATGTTTTCTATATTATTGATTTTCATTTATTTATTTATTTTATCAAAATTTAATGTATTAAATGAGATTATATTTTGTTAATGAATCTATTTTATAAAAGCGCTAAAAGATGTTTTATTTGATACATATATAAATCAATTTTGCATACAATATATTTTATATATAAGAAATAGTTTATATTAGCTTTGATATAGTTAATGGATCTTTTGCTTAATATGAAATATGAAGAAGATAACAATTTGTGAATTTTCTAACACACGTTTTGAGTTCTCAAATATTTTGTAAGAATAATGTTATATCTTCCTAAAATCATCACGAAAACAATGAACAAACGTGTTGTTATTCGACTATTCGTATGGAGTTGCATCAACTCCATATTCTTCAAGAAATGACATGTGCTGGCAACCACCATGTTTTGTATTTATTTCCGCTGCATAATAGAAAAATGTCACTAAAAGCTCGGATATATATAAATTCTTCTTCATAACTAATTAACATGGAAGAATTAAGTTTGCTATTATTTGAGTACGACTATTTCAACATCTCTTGAAACATTTATGACATATCTTAGGGCTAGGAATGCATGCTCAACGGAGCTTAAGTTGCGTTAAACTCATATAGTATAAGCTCGATTTCGACTCGATAAGCTTACATAATGCATTCTTCAGCTTGATTAAAAAATGATTTAAATCGCTCGAGCTCAATTTCAAAAACTCTAAAGTTATATTAAAATAATTTTCAACTGTTATATACTTAATAATTATGCTCAATACAAAAATAATTTCATATATAGTAAAAAGTACACAAAAATCTTGTAAATTGGTCTAACGGTATTATAAGCTAACAAAAAATAGTCTAATAAGGATATCATTTACAAATTTAAAATTACATATTTATTAATATGCATATTACTTGGGCCTCTAAAAAATTCGATAATAACTTAAGTCGAGTTCTTATAAGCTACAACTCAACTCGATATATATTTCAAGCTCTTTCTTAACTCGAATTTGATAAAACCTTGACTAGCTCAAATTTGAGCCGAGCTAAAGTTGCTCAATAAAAGTTCAACTCATTTGCAACCATCGATTGTCATTACCATTTCTTTTTAAGAAAATGAGAGTGTCACCCAAAAAAATATACTAGCATATTATGTGTCAATACATCGACAATAAAAAATTTAAGTGCAGTAATGTAATTCGTTTAACAACATATCATAATTAAATGAAAAAACTAAAAGTAGTTTGGTTGTAGCATTTTCTTAATTTACTTTATAAATCATATTTCAATTGATTTTAATAACTGAATTTTGAACATTTAAGTTACAAATATGTTAATATATTTATTAATAAGATAGTTAAATAGATGATGTTTATAAACATGTTAGAAATTCTCAATTTTAGAGGTTAATGTTTTGTTAACTAAAATTAAAGAAATTTTAAGAGTTATTTAAACTAAAAGAAGATTACTTTTAAGTATTCATCTTCTAAATTTCGTGTCAAACTCTATATATCAGTATAGATTATTATTACTATTAACAATAATACCTAGATCTAAAAATGTAGGCTTAAATTTAGACTTAACAATTTGATTGGTATATATGTAAAAACTATTGGTGAGAATAAGAAAAAAGAAAAAATGAAAAAGAACATGTGTCACGCGGTGTATGGATTAGTACCATATTTAGATTTGTACTTAATCATTATCATGTACTCGTCACTTTAGCCAAAAAAGTATCGACGTAAATTTAAATCAAAGTGAAATAAACTAAATGTTGTATCAACACTTAGGTAGCGTTTGGTTTGGAGATGAAAATGAAAATTGATATTGGTTTCGATGAAAAGAATGTAAAATAAGGTATAGTTATTCTAAAGTATTAGTTTATTTTATAATTCATAGATTTATTATTTTATATCAAAATGAGGTTGAAAAAGACACATTTGATAAAATAAGAGAAATAGAGAGAGTGAAGAGAGAGGGGGTGGGCTTCATAAAACCTCTCAACCGTGGTGTTTTTGCGTGTAAACATTCATTACATAGGTTATGTCAATCTCATTCGTACTAAATAAACAATAGTAACCACTTTAATACTAATACATACATCTCGAAACACTCGTAACAAACACCTCCTTAGATTTTCATCAATACAGACAATAAATCCATGGACATGCAAATACCATTATGCATATTTGTTAAGAGCACAAGGAGTTGTGGCAGTTTTTGCCGTTTTCCAACTATGAACGTCGGAACTTCCACTCTACGACGGCATTGATGGCCGTCGTTGATGACAAAATGTGGCCCGCTAGCCAACATGCAACGGCCGGAAGCAAATGTTGAGATTTGGTTTAGTATATAGTTACACTAAGATCATTCACTATGATGACGGGAAGAACCGAAAAATTGAACTCCAGTTTAGCGTCACTTCAATAGGTTCACATAAAAACTTACCAAGAACTAAACACTTCCTATAAAGATTGAAGAACTTAACTTTTTTGGGTATCTTATTTAACCTATAATACACTTACTATATAGCCAAAAAGAAAATAAAAAAATTAGGTTGGGCCCACCACTACCTCCGTTTTCTTCATCGCTTAAATGACTCAAACCCATAAAAGGCGGAAGAAATGAAATTGTTGCCTATGTTATTCTTCTAAGAAGGATGCAAGATGTATACACCATGACTAGTGTAAGAATAAGGAGAACAAGAATAAGGCACAATATCTTGATTTATTTTTGTCGAAGTACAATGTATTTTGGATATTTCAAAATATTAATACACAATTACTAAGGCTCAATTATTCAATGAGTCAAACGTACTATCCTACAATCTTACTCCCGATCTCAAGGTATTCGAGTATACTCAAAACATGATTTGCCATATAGCAAATTAAGCAAATAAGAAGTGCGTTTGGCAAAGAGGCTTCTGAGTGCTTTTATGGACTCAGCATCTACTTTTAATAAGTCCCAACTTATAAGTTTTGTTTGGCAACAAAACAGAAATAGATTTTCTTGAAAAAATAAGCTCCTAGAAGTCCTTAGAAGAAAAGTTTCTTGAAGTAGTTTTTTGAATATAAGCTCCACCCACAAGCTCTTACTCCAGTTCACTCAAACCCGTTATTACCAAACACACCCTAAATTTCAAGTCCACTTTATTTTACCACAAAGGTGATTGTGTTTGATATAAAAAGAAAATAATTCAAGTTTGTATAGAGCACAACGTTTATAATATATACAAATAAGTTACTTGCTTAAAAGTCAAATAATAATCTTAAAATGTCAATTTTCGTAATTATACAGAAAACTTAGGAGAGTACTCCATTTAGCAGAGCTAAAGTTCAAATCTAAATCTCAAATCATTAGTACATAATACATAAACAAAATATTTTAGATTCTATTCGTTGTCAATAGTATATACATTCCACTCAAACTTTCGGACAAGCTTTGATAACAATTACACATTTAGCTATTCATCTATCTATCTCTCTCTCTCTCTCTCTCTCTCTCTCTCTCCCATTTTCCTTCCCTTCCTTTCTCCCTCCCCTTTCTCACCCTCTCCCACCCCTCCACCACTTATCAGATTTCGACTGCCAATGTTGGATTCCGAAAAATTCTTTTTAACTTTATATGTATATATATATATTTCCGTTTTTCTTTACAACCTTCATTTAACTTAATTAAATCTAATTTTATCTATTTTTATTTACTATTTTTAAACTTTTATATAAACTTTCTAAGTTTTATTTCTTTATATCTTCTTATTTCTTTCATTTACATTTTTTAAAACTTTAGACTATATATTTTTAAAACTTTATTTGTTTTTCTTTTTATCTTTCACAATGTTAAAATTCTTGTTAAACTCGAAAACTTAAATACATTGCAGTATAATTACAAATATAGTACGTCATATTTTTAAAGGTAAAAGAGATCAAAATTAAAAGTCAAGTATATTACAGTTAAAAGTCAGGTACATCATAGTTTAAAGTCAGGTGCATAATGGTTAAAATTCAAAGTGCGTCCTAATAATATATACATTGCGTCATACTTAAAAGTAAATACAACGTAGTTATAAGGCCAGTGTATTATAGTTAAAAATACAACTCATTATAGTTAAAAGTCAGATGAATCATGGTTAAAAGTCAGGTGCATCCTAATAATATATTTTTCAACTGCCAAAATCTGGTGAATCATGGTTAGATGTGAGTGCATCATAATAATATATTTTTTGGCAGCCGTATGTGGCAGGGACGACAGGTCGGGCAGTGGCTGATGGTCAGCCATCATCATAGTTAAAAAGTCAGTTGCATCATGGTTAAAAGCCAGTTGCATGATAATAATATATTTTTCAACTGCCAGAATCAAGCATCGACGGTGGGAGCTGGAATCCGACACCGGCAGGTGGGGCGATGGCTGGTGGTCATCCAACATTACAGTTAAAAGTCAAGTGCATCATAGTAATATATTTTTCGGTTGCTGAAATCTGACATTGACGGCAAGAGCCGGAATCCAACGCTGACAGGTGGTGCGGTGGCCGATGGTCAGCCAACAGGTTGGGAGGGTAGAAGAATGGGGGATATTTGTCACTCCCTTAATGGTTTTCTATCTTTCTAACTAAAACCTCTTTTACATTAAAATCAAATCCATATCAATTTATTTATTTTAAAAAATATCATTGTTTTAAATAATTTATTAACTTTCTCATTTTATTCCTAATTACACATTTATATAATAATGAATTCCTACTTAAAAGTAAAATAATTACGTATTTAAGACATTTATTTTGAAATGAAAAATGCCTAAAATATAGATAATCATTGATTATAGTCGACAATTTAATATTTTTTCCTATTAACTAAACTACCTTCTAATCTAAAACCCTTATTCATCTTCATGACAACCTTTAATTCTTTAAAGATAGGAAATCCCATAAATATTATTTTTATTAAAATTCTAAACAAACTACTAATAGTTGGCATTTAAATCAATATCAAAGTAAACAAGGCAACTAAGTAAGTAAAATTTATTTTTAACTTTATCGGTTATTATTTAGGATATGTTTGGTAACAAATTGATAGAGCTAGAGTTGGAGTTACAGATTGTGACTGAGAATTCTAGTGACTGAGAATCTTTTCA
Source organism: Logfia minima (assembly GCA_963921325.1). NCBI lineage: Eukaryota > Viridiplantae > Streptophyta > Magnoliopsida > Asterales > Asteraceae > Logfia > Logfia minima. The sequence continues at coordinate 4,871,178 of OY992766.1, read as the reverse complement.
AAAGTTACTTAAAAGAGCTTCTATTTCAAGAGACTATTTTTTTTTAACAATCTCCATCTTTTATGGTATCAAACGAGAGTTTTTATTCATAAAAGTTTGGAGATTCTTAAAACTGGTATCTCAATCCCCTGTAAGCCCCCTATAATCCCCTCCGTCAAACACACACCTAGAATATTTTTTAAGGAAGTGAGGACACATTTTTTTCTCATTGAAAGAGAATAAGTTCCGATAAGCACTTCATTTTTGAATTTTTCATTGGTGCATTTGCATGTACTCTTTTTTCGAATTTGGTCAATATGAAAAGTATTAGGAACGTGAATCTTAATTGGGTTTATTATTTGGTTATGTATCGAAAGAGAATAAGTTCTCATTGAAAGAGAATAAGTTCCGATAAGCACTTCATTTTTGAATTTTTCATTGGTGCATTTGCATGTACTCTTTTTTCGAATTGGTCAATATGAAAAGTATTAGGAACGTGCTCTTTTTTCGAATTTGGTCAATATGAAAAGTATTAGGAACGTGAATCTTAATTGGGTTTATTATTTGGTTATGTATCGAAAGAGAATAAGTTCTCATTGAAAGAGAATAAGTTCCGATAAGCATTTCACTTTTGAATTTTTCATTGGTGCATTTGCATGTACTCTTTTTTCAAATTTGGTCAGTATGAAAAATATTAGAAACGTGAATCTTAATTGGGTTTATTATTTGGTTATGTATTGAACTTTACATTTTTTACTATTGAATGTAACCACATTTTAAACGTGCTATTGTATGTATCGAACTTTACAATTTTGTATGTTGTATGTAACCACCTTTCAAAATTACTATTGTATGTATCGAACTTGTGATTTTTGTATATTGTATGTAATATTTCCTTTTTTGACCATTTCTAGAAAAGGAAACTTTTCCTTTTTTGTCAAGGTTAAAAAAGGCAAGTCAACATACAATATACGAAAATCACAAGTTCGATACATATAATATCACTTTTGAAAGATGGTTATATATAATATATGAAAATCACAAGTTCGATACATACAATATCACTTTTGAAAGATTGTTACATACAATAATAAAAAATATAAAGTTTGATACATAACCAGATAATAAACCCATCTTAATTTTAAACCATTATCAAGCATTTCCACTCATTTCTTACTCACTTACCATTTAATGATCATAATTGAAAAAAACTATAACAACACTTCTTTATGAATAATAATAATAAGTCAACTAATTGATTATTTTATTCATAACACCACATAAAATCAATAAAAAAGATATCAGTCTTCAAGACTTATCATAAATAAAATTGACTAAAATAAAATAAAATATCACTATGAAAACCCATCATTTCAATTTCCAATCCAATGACCAATGACCAAAAACTAAATAAATCGTATGTCTTTATTATCAACAACATTAGAAATATTTATTTTAGACACTCGTAACACATATCATATAAGTCTTAATTAAAATACTCACAATAATAACGATAACTTTGAATTTATTGTAACTCCAACCAATATTTCAACACGTACTAATGCAATATGAATAAGATATGTTGACTTTCAAACATAAATATGAAACAACCTTTGTTATCTATCACCATAAATTAATTAATATCATTTTATACGTGTAAGTTCACTATATTGTACGAGTGCTCTGCTAGATAGTAAAAAAATTGTATAAATCCTATACAATTGAATGAGAAAGTTAGAAAAAACAATTAAGTTTTATATCTTCAATTACAAACGGTAATAACCAATTAATATCTTAGAAAATTATTTATGGTCTCCGTGGAAGGTGAAAAAAGCATTAAATAAATGTACCATATTGCATTAAAAGAAAAGATTGTACTTTAATCAAGAAAGCTGCAAACTAGACGCGTGTAGTAAAAACATAAATAGGAGAGCGAGTAGCAATCGATTCCCCAAAATCCAATTCTGTTTTTCTGTCTTGTCTAGTTTCTCTACATCACTCTATACTTCACAACTCACATACTCAATCCCCATTGTTACATCCCCATCTCTCTTTCCCCTTCTCTCTCTCTCTAGTCAAATTAATACATATATCAAGAAAATATTACAAGTTATTTTAAATTGAATTAATTTCTTTTCTGTATTTATTTATTGAATTATTGAATAGGCCAAAAGGTCGTTTACTACCTGAATTTGATTAACTAGGTTTAATGATTTATGTACTCTGTATTTAAGTAGTCAATGTATGTATGAAAAATAGTAAATGAACTTTCATTCTCTCAGTGGCTCTTATAACTTACAAAAAGACATAACGTTCAATTGTACGCTGTCTGTTAACTATAAACTTTTTATGTAAGAGTGGATTCTTACATCATATTTTGTATTGTTTCTTGTATTATTTCTAATGTAAATACACGCATATGCACTTATTGTCTTATTATATTGTACTTTAATGTATAAATAAAAAAATATAACATTGATATACTCATCAAAAAGTATAGTATACAACCTTTATATATACAATCACATATGTTGATAAATTTTATATTACATTTGATAACATTTTTCTTTGATTTAATACTATTTACATCTTTCTATACACTATCTCCCTCTCTCTATTCTCTACACACAAACAGTCACAAACACAGACCCGTGTGTGTATATATTACATATACATACAAGCCTCTCTCACACAAAACCTGTTGCTTTCATCGTTCTCAATACATCTATCTCTACACCAACCTGTTGGTTTTTTCATCTTTCTTGAGCCACTCTATTGTCCCTTTCATTTTCTTCAAAAAAGAAAAAAAACACAACTTTTTCAAACCATTTTCATTCTCTAAAAAAACCCAACATAAAAGCAAAAAACTTCGAATTCAAACCAACAAAAATGAGTAAAGAGAAGCTTGTCGTAGAAATATTAGGGGCCCACAATTTAATGCCAAAAGATGGTGAAGGTTCATCATCTGCATTTGTTGAAGTTGAATTTGAAGGTCAAAGACAAAGAACACAAGTCAAATACAAAGATTTAAACCCTATTTGGAATGAGAAACTTGTGTTTCATGCAAATGATGTTGCTGACCTTCCGTACAGAACCATCGAAGTCAACGTTTTCAACGAGAAAAAGTCAAACAACAGCCGGAATTTTTTAGGTAAAGTTAGAGTCTCCGGCACCAGCATTGCTCGTGAAGGGCATGATGACGTCATCCCACAACTTCACACGCTTGACAAAAGAAGCTTGTTTTCGCACGTGCGTGGTGAGATTACTTTCAAGTTGTACTTGTCTGTTAAAGAAAATGTGAAAGGTGATGGTAATGGTGGTGGGACAGTGGTTTCCGGTGGTGGGGTGGTGGGTTCCGGTGGGATTTCCAAGAAAAATAAAAAATTTATTCAAAATCAGAATACAAACACTGTGGTTCAAAACCACCAGCAAATGGGTGGTCAAGAAAACAAGAAAATGACCCACCCAAATCAGATGATAAATAAACCCGACCCGAATCATCAAGGTGGTGACTTGAAACCAGTTGTTATAACTTCCATCCCTGGCCCACCTATTCCGGTTGTACCCGGAACTGGTGGTGGTCGGGTCGGGCTGTTTTCAGGTGGGTCAAATGATCAGTATTCTTTAAAAGAAACAAGCCCACATCTTGGTGGTGGTTTGTTGAATAAAGATAAAACAAGTAGCACTTATGATTTAGTTGAACAAATGCAGTATCTTTATATAAGGGTTGTTAAAGGGAGAGATATACCAGTGGGTGGTAATGTGGGTGAAGTTGTGGCTGAAGTGAAACTTGGAAATTATAGAGGGATAACAAAAAGGGTTGGTTTGAATAATGGTGAATGGGATCAAGTTTTTGCATTTAGTAAAGATACTATTCAATCATCAATGGTGGAAGTGTTTGTAAGAGAAAGGGAAAAAGATGATATTTTGGGTAGGGTTTGGTTTGATTTAAATGAAGTACCTAAAAGGGTCCCACCAGATAGTCAATTAGCACCACAATGGTATAGAATGGATGATAAAAGAGGTGAGAAAGGTAAAGGTGGTGAGGTTATGGTGGCTATTTGGTTCGGGACTCAAGCTGATGAGGCTTTTTCTGAAGCTTGGCATTCAAAGGCTGCAAATGTGCATTTAGATGGGCTCGGTTCGATTATGTCAAAGGTATATATGTCTCCTAAGTTATGGTATTTAAGGGTTTGTGTTATTGAAGCACAAGATGTTGTTATGGGTGAAAAAGGTACTTCTTTGATGAGGTATCCTGAGCTTAATGTGAAAGTGCAAGTGGGAAACCAAGTTTTGAAGACTCGAGTGGCTCCGGCGATGGCAAATCGGAGCTTATCGAACCCGTTTTGGAATGAGGATTTGATGTTTGTGGTGGCTGAGCCGTTTGAGGATTATGTGATGGTTTCGGTTGAGGACAGGATCGGGCCTAACAGGGAAGAGGTTGTGGGTCGGTTTTTGTTGCCAGTTACTGCTATTAGTAGGAGGTTGGATTCAAAGGAAGTGGCTTCGAGATGGTATAATCTTGATGGGCATTTGGGTAACCCGAATGACTCGAAGTCAGTTGTCAGGTTTGCTTCTCGGATCCATATACGTGCCACACTTGATGGAGGGTATCATGTTCTTGATGAGGCAACAATGTATAGTAGTGATGTTAGGCCTACTGCCAAACAGTTATGGAAGCCTCATATTGGTATTCTTGAAATGGGTATTTTGGGGGCATCTAATCTTATGCCTATGAAGATGAAAGAAGGTAAAGGTGGGTCAACAGATGCTTATTGTGTAGCGAAATACGGGCAGAAATGGGTCAGGACCCGAACTGTTGTAGATAGTTTGGCTCCGAAGTGGAATGAGCAGTATACTTGGGAAGTGTTTGATCCGTGCACGGTGATCACAATTGGGGTTTTTGACAATTCACGGGTCGATAAGAACCCGGCTGGAGGTGGTGGAGTGGGAACCCGTGACTCTCGGATTGGTAAAGTTCGGATACGGTTGTCTACGCTCGAGTCTGATCGGGTCTACACTCATGCATACCCACTGTTGATGTTGCATCCATCAGGTGTGAAGAAAATGGGGGAGCTTCACCTGGCTGTTAGATTCTCTTGTGCTAACATGCTTAATATGCTTCATATGTACACAATGCCTTTACTACCGAAAATGCACTACGTACAACCCCTGTCTGTGAACCAATTAGACAGCTTGAGGTACCAAGCGATGAACGTGGTAGCGGCTCGGCTGAGCCGGGCTGAGCCATCGTTGGGTCGGGAAGTCGTTGAGTACATGCTTGATCATGATTCTCATATGTGGAGTATGAGGAAGAGCAAAGCTAATTTCTTCCGGCTTACGAGTGTTTTAGCTTGGCTCGTGTTTATAAACCGTGTGATTGAAGCTATGCGGAACTGGCACTCGCCGGTTTACTCTAGCATGTTTGTGTTCGCATTCATGATCATGGTACTAATGCCGGAGCTCATCGTACCATTGATTCTGTTAGGGTTTGCGGTTACTGGACTTTGGAGATACCGTTTACGCCCTCGATACCCACCTCACATGGATACTCGTCTCTCGCATGCTGAAAGTGTTCACCCTGATGAACTAGATGAAGAATTCGACTCTTTCCCGACTAGCAGAAGCGCAGAGACTGTGAGGATTAGGTACGATAGGTTGAGGAGTGTGGCGGGGAGGATCCAGACGGTGGTTGGTGACATGGCGACTCAAGGGGAAAGGTTCCAAGCGTTGCTGAGCTGGCGAGACCCAAGGGCGTCATTCTTGTTTGTAATGATTTGTTTCTTTGCAGCGTTTGGGTTTTATTTGGTGCCGATAAGATGGGTAGTTGCGATTTGGGGCTTGTACTTCTTAAGGCCACCGAGGTTCAGGAACAAGTTGCCGTCGAGCGCTGCTAGTTTTTTCAAGAGGCTGCCTACCATGGCTGATAGCATGCTGTAGATGTTTTAAAAGTTGTTTTATTGGGGGATTTAGAGGGTTAGCAATCTGTTGCTATATTTTGGATTGTTTTGTGTCATTAGATGTTGGCAAGACTTGAAGGTAGAGTAACTTAGTATTGTAATGATCCGCAGTCTCAGCTTGTTTAAACTAATTTAAGGCGACTTCCTATATCTAAGGAACATTAAATGTAGCATGTTTTTTAATATACAACTTTGAATCATTGAATGCATGTGTTACAATATAAATTAACAATGGATACAAGAATATTGAGGTTGAAAATAACATTGAATGACCAAGCTTGAAAGCTTAATGTGTAAAAGTCGCTAAACGAGGATCTGTGAGACGTGGAAGACCAGCACGAGCTCCTAACGCTCGACAAGAAATTGCTGCCTGTGATTGTTTATAAGAACAGAAATCAAGGGGTAAATCGATAGCAAGCATTAACTTTATCATTAAACTTATCATTTTCTTTTCATTTCTTAAACCAAGGTGTAACATGAAGGTAGTTAAGTCTTACAAAAGACAGGATAATGTCTACTCAGTTTGTTCAAGTATTGCTAACTGTTACTTGGACCATTCAAGTATTTTTACTGTCAAATGATCTAGTTTACCGAAAATGTTGTTTCAGAAGCATTGAGACCCTCTCTTATTGAAACTAACTTGAGAGTTCATGTGTCCTCTCATACAAAAGTTGGATAGCATATATAAAAGCTCCCTATTCATTTTCATAATTATGGCCAGTATAACCTTACATATAGATAAGCTTACAAAACCTGAAATACTCTAGGAACATTGGCATATGAGGAAATTAAATTATCTAACTTTACTTATTGGATCATACCTTTTGATTTTGTGATTTGGTTATCATTTCCCGAAGTTAACGACTAAGCTTAACATACATAGAATCCATTATGTATTAAGTATCAATACGAAGATAACGACTATAAATTATGAATGTAATGTGATATTGTTGTGATCATCTGTAAATGTTAACAGAGAAGTTGAGGTTTATTATTATATGCTTGTTTTTAAAATGTATGTTAAACTTATAACTATTACATTCCTGCAATGCTTAGCAAATCCGTAAATTCTTAATCTGGTAATTCCATATTACTCTGTATTATTAAAGTATGACCTCAATAAGGAAAGTTAACAAGCATATGGTGCTATTTTGGACAGACTTGTAAAGTAAACTGAAATTGAGAAAAAAGTAAATAAATAATGATTCAATGGTCTAAAGTGGAATCTAATTGTTCGGATAGCCTATGTGGCATTATCCCCAAACAAACCAAGATTTATTTGAAGGTAAGTGTAAATTTGCCCAACCAAAAACATGAATGTACTAGTGATGATACTAACCACTTGAGCTGCAAAAGGTAACATCTGCTCTGGGGGCTTGTTGGTGCAAATGGCTACAAATAACATGTACAACAAGAGTAGTCAATTTGGTCAGCAGGTCGGGACACTTACTAATTAGCTTTATGTCCCATCTTTTAGTCCCTTCAATTTATTCCATTTTGTAATTCTACTTTTAACCTTTAAAAATCATAATTTATAAAATCAAGTTTAACATAAATGTTCATACCTTTCTTATATGTTTTTATTTGTCATTACAGTTACAATAAAACGTAGTAATAACCTGGACACTAAAGCTGGACCTTGTAATTACCTTGTTGTCTAGAGAGATTATTGCAGAATAATGTATGTAGTTATGATGAACTGAATTGGTAATAGATACGTACCGTAAAGGACAGCTCCTATAAATGCGTCACCTGCACCTGTTGTATCCACGAGCTCTGAATGTGGTATCTTCTCAGCTGTACCAATGAATAGCTTTCCGCATATGGTCCCGACTCCCTTCGCCTGCAACCTTGTAACATCCTGAAATACAATTAAAATATCCAGCACCATCATAATTATAAACGTCATAAATCAAATTGTGCTATTTTCTAAGAAAATTGTTACATTATTATGATTGAGGTGGCAAGATTGGTGGGTGAGGCAGTTAGTTAACGGGTTGAAACAAGTTGGGTCAGGTTGACAACACTTTTTTGTTCATTTAAAAATAATTAAAACTAAAACAGAAATAGTTGAAGAGTTAATATCATTACATTAACAAAATTATTACAAGAAGATGTGTATGAACATTGAATAGTAAGTTACTAGAGAAGCACAATATAACTTTCTTTTGTATGATAACATATTGACATATATAATGAATAAAAAAATGTAACTACCGATGAAATGCATGTTGGGGCAACTGGGCTGCTATCAGATTTCGGCTTCAAAAGCTCTACTAAATCATCTACATCTGTCTCTTCAGCTTGAACAGTCTCTGCTGGAATTGAAATACATATTAGGCGTTACATTATGAACGCTGGTTTTCTATCAAATATGAAATATGTGATAAGTTTCATACACACCATCAGCATGTCTCTCAACCATTAAACAACCGCTAGCACCTAATGTTACAATCACAAACTTGACCTTGGGCAACCTTAACAGCATGGAAACAAGTGCGCTTGGAACAGATGGAGCTCCAGTCCATGTCTGTGAAGCATATACAAAAGTTTAGAACCTTTCAATAGATAACATAGGATTTTATTGTAAATAAGTCCATACTTGACTTTAGAGAGAAGTAGGGATCAAAAGATTTTGCTACATTCACAAAGAAACTAAATAAGAAAAAACAAAAAACAAGAAAAGAATTGCATGTATTTCATAAAAAGGAAGCTACAACTTGTAAATTGGAAAACATCATCATCTTGCCTGAGGAAATTTTGCTGAGCACACAACATAATCTGATAAATTTAGAAAATCTTCCAGCCCTTCCCTTGGCCTTTCAGCATCAATTAGAATAGGTATTTTCCTCCGATTTGCCTGCACTGGTGAAATTGAATAGCGATGGTTCATTTCCATTTTAGTAAAAGTTATCTAACGCCCTAGAGGAAAATTGTTTGAGCTGAAGCAAACAATGAAATATCATTAGCTATTGCAGATCAGGGAGCTATTCATGTCATGCAAGCTACATGCTAAATAGGATTAGAAAGATATAAAATCATCTAATATATACCTCGTGTGCAAATAGTAGAGCAGTTTCAGGCAAGCGTACATCAAAATAAACAAGCTTCACTCCAGCCAGAGAAGCTAACAATGTTGAATTGGAGATGTCATTGGGAATCATTGGAGGTGAGCCTGGAGTATGAATACAAGTACGAGTTTTCCTGGATACATCTAAACTATTCAATAAACATTAACACACTTCTATGTTATGCGGGTTTGTATGCAATTCTCACACTTGGTGAACAGTTTATGAAGATTACTGCAGAACTTTTGAGATTCACAATTCAGATGCATAAAAAAGCACCTTTCACAGAAGTAACAAAATGAGAACAAAGGGAGTAGGGCAGGCAAAGATGCTTACGTTTGATTGTCCACAATCACATAAGTAAATGGTGAATTGCCCTCATCTGAAACCTGCAACCAGGAAAACACAAAGATATGTGAAAGGAAGAATCCCCGATAGTGGATGCTACCTACTAAACCTCTAAACCTCTATAGAAGAACTTCTACAGCCCATTCTTATTAAATAAAACCATGCTAATAGAAATAACGAATTGAAAGAAGATAAGTGTGAGGAATAAGACTTGGAAAATCTACAGATGTACAGTTTAGAAACTCGATCGGTGAAAAAGAAAATACTCCATCCAACAAGAGTTTTAACGTTTGCACTTTTGATAAGGTCTAGAGTTAACTTTCCAGTGATCAAATAACAACCACTAAAAAAGTCGTAGTTACTCATTTTAGCCCACAAGAGTTTCTCTAACTTGAATATTTAAGGCTATTTATGGGCATATAACTAAGACTCAACAGCTTTTGTTAATATATATGAATGGTAAGGCCGAAAGTTGCATATAGCATCACATATAAGAGAGTAGAGGTTCAGTAAAAATTTATGTGAAGTGAACATGTAAGCGAGAATATCCATCTAGACGAACTACGATTGTTAAATTGCTGGGCAAACCTAGTTCCTAGACACATTTAAACTTGACATTCTAGTGCCAACAGCCCAACATCCTGAACGAAAACAGAACTGGTTTTTACTCGAAATTGTAGACGAAAGCTAGCCAATCAATACTCAAATGACTGAATTTCAATCTATTCATTTAAGTTCAAAGATTGTACTTCTATATATGTTTGTTACCACAAAATAAGATACATCTACATCATCAGCTATTAATTCTTCCAAAATGCCTCTCCCTTGAGCATCATTGGCAACCTGATAATATAATATAAGAGAGCATCAAAAACACTTCTGAATAACTAAGTGATCAAACATAAAGAATGTCCTAGCTCTTACGTGGACTAACATTAATAAAAGGACAAATATAAGATATGCATATTCGTAAAGTTCTGTGCTCTCATTCTATCTCTTTCCGTCTTTCTTCAAAATGATAAAAATATATGCATAGGTTTAGTGTCAATATATTACCATATAGTATGTGTACCTTGGATATTAACCTCACATTTAACCCTAGACGCGCTGTACAAGTTAGAGCATTTCCTGCATTACCACCTCCTTGTACCTATTGGGAAAAAATATTGGGTGAATTATGATGGTCACAATTTTGAATGGCATTCAACTAACTTCTACAACAATGATAAGTAACAAAAATAACATAAGCAGAAGATTAAATATTTCTAACAAATGTGGTATTGGGATAAGCATTTCATTGCATGTACAACAAATCCCATATTTCAATATTATAAAGATGCTGAATTGGCATTTAAACCAAGATTTGAAGTAATCGTATAACCATATAGAATAAAACTGGATGAAGCATCCGTGGCAAAAATCAGAAGAAGATGATCAAATCTCAATACCATTCATATACGATAACTGATCCACACGATTCACAAACTTAAAAAGTTACTCCTAAAGTTCATACTACCAAAGCATTTACAATGACTACCTTCAAGTTTGTGGTTCGGATTTTATCATCCGGATTAGGAAACGCAGCCACAGTAGCCAACAGATCCACTCCCACACCACCGAACCCAAGCTGTATTATCATTAACACCACGACAAATCCATTTCCAATCATATACGTCATCAATCGTAACACAAACACACGCACGCACAAATACATACTCTCACGATTCCACACCGATTTTAATTGAGAAAACATGAAAATTGTAAGCCCTACGTACCACAATTGGACTTTCGAGCTGAGTCACGGTCACCGAAGACATTTTTGTCTTAAATCTCTGAATACTGAGAACATATACATATAACAAACTGAAATACATAACATTAACATATATCATATATTGTTATATAATAAAAATAAATTAACATACATATATACACATATACATAGATCATACTCTAACGATTTAATTATACAGAATAATAATAGAATTTAATATAATAGAGGAAATGAAATAACCTAGTTGTTACGGGAGATAAGGAGATACGCGGTGAAGTGGAGATAAAGCTCGGAAGCATGGAGCTGGAATAGAATGTGGATGACATCTGTGCACGGTGGCGCGTGTCAGACACTTGATTGCGTCCGGCGGTCGTGACCGATATTTTCTGTGATTGATTTGGATAGGGAAACGGATTGCATGTCATAGTTGTGACCGTTTATTCTGTTCAGTGCAACTGTGGGTCCAGCTCCACCGTGTAAATTTTACAATTGTGACCTCTTTTTCTTTAACATTTTCACATTTCAATTATTATTTAATTATTAAGGGCATTTTTCCAGCATTAAATTTGACGTAGAAAAGAACTTTTAAAAGATATTTTAAAATATGTCTATATTAAATGTGATTAATCTCCGGTATATGCATCAAATAGTTATCTACATTTATATATCGCCCCTTAATTATATATATTTTTAACCTTATAATTAATTATTCTATATATAAAAATTCAAATTTGATTAATAATATTAAACATAAATAACTAATACATTACAATAATAAAGTTATTAAAAATTTACGGACGATACATATTATATTTTTAATTTCTAGTTTATGAAATTACCATGTCTCCCCCATAAATGTTCAACTAGTGCCTTGCGAAATTCATAATTAGCTTTTTTTGTCCTTAATCTTTTTATGTCGAACGAGAAACTCTTGAAATCTTATTGTTTCATCTCTACTTACATTAACTTCACAAGTTGGTGCTTCCATCCAATTTTAAATTGTCTTTTCCATATCATGCTAATCTTCGGTGATCATATTGTGGATGATAATGCATGCTGACATTACATCATGCAATACACTCGCTCGACATCCTTCCTACATGCTTCTTGCATCCTTGCAAATAGTCTATTTTTTGGACCTTGAAGTTCACGAATCGTTTGTACCAAATTAGACCATTTTGAATATATACCATCAACTAAATAATACCCAACTTCGCAATTCTTATCTCCAATGCAATAATGAGCAGGAGGTGTTACACCATCATTTGCAAACAAGTTTGATACCTTTAATACATTAATATCAGTTTTTGATCTCGGCAAATCAAAATGAGCATGCCATATCCACATTTCATAGTCAACAACAGCTTCAAGGATAATACTTGGGACCTTGCTTTGTCCACTATATCGTCCCCCCAAGCCGATGGACAATTGTTCCATTTCTAGTGCATGCAATTCGAACTTTCTGGCATTCCTGGAAACCCACGTGCTTCACCAACTTCAAGAAGTCTAACAACATCATTAGTATATGATAATCTTAGATAACAAGGCCCAAATACCTCAACAACGGACCAAGAAAATATTTTTGTACTTTTAATAGCAGTCGATTCTCCAATTTTAACGTATTCATCCGTTGAATCGACTGGTACACCATTGGCCAAAATTCAGAACACCGATGTTACTTTTTGTAAACTAGACAGTCCTAGTTTACCGAACAAATTTTGCCAAAATACTTGTCATATCCTTTAACAGCAGTAACAATTTAGCCGAACAAATTTTGACTCATTCAAAATCGTCTACGGAACATTGTTTCGTTATACCTTGGACTCTCCGTGAAATATTTCCTTTTAAAAAGTAATTTTGGATCAATGATATATAAACATTTCAATTAAGAGGATTAAAAGGAAACATTAAATAATTTAGTACAAAGTTTGGTATTGTATCAAATTTGGTGCAAAAACTCTAAAATTTTGATATACATCAAAAGTTTGCACTATATTTAGTGAGTTGATTGGAGTTTAATTTTTACACTAAAATTTGAATGCATACATCACAAATGGCCTAAAGATGTCTAAAAGTGTGTTTGTTTCCTAAATGAGGTTGGTAAGACATAATGGGTATAAGTTTGAAATGAATTAATAGAGATGATTGTTTAAAAAGTTGTTTGTTTATTACGTGGATTGATAATTGGTATAGATATTTAATTACCATTTTAGTAAAGGGTTAAATATAAATGAAAAGAAAAATTAAAAATTAAAAATTAAAAATAGAAAATAGAAATTGAAGACATAGAATGTTAAGAAAACCAAATTATTTTCTGTTATTTATTTATTTTTATTTTTTTCTAAAAGATTCGCTTCATAAAACAAAATATAGATATATATGTGAAAATTTGATTAAAAAAAAAAAACTCGAAATAACATACAAAGCGTTGAAAGAGAGGTTGACTCTTACTCAATTTTTGTCCACTGTTAGTCCATCTTATTCAATTTTTGATTTCCAGGCAACTACAAATGCGTTGAAAGAGATGTTGACTCTTACTTAAAGGCTTATCATCATGTCAACGGAGCTCAAAAACATAAGTATTGATCATGATTCAACTCAAGTTGTAGGCAACTCCATAGTTTGAGATAATCAAGGTACGCTAGGCTAATAAGAGTATGATCATAGTGAAACAAAATATTTTGAAAAAGCACAACCTACAGTTGCCTATTTTTAACTCTTGCATTAAGTTTCAGGTTGACCTAGCAAACCTTTCTACTATATTTTTTGTTTTAAGAGATAAAATGAATATAAGTAGTACATTTTAGGAACAAAAATTCTTTGACGAAAGCTATTGGTTAATTCTTGTGATGATTTTACAGGGTAAGATATTGGGCTTTGTTTTGCCGATATTGGAATCTTTGACAAATGGACCAGAAAGAGCATCACATAGGAATGGATATGGTAGAGCATTGACGATTCTTGTGCTTAGTCTATTTTAGATCCCTTTTTAGAGAAATTGTTGCATAAAAAATTGCCATGGTTATGTATCATGCGAAGACCTGATTGCAACCTCCAGCTATTATGCAAGACTATGGTCTTTTTGGGATGTAAATAATGATGGATAATTTTTTTTTCAACAAATATATATATATATATAGATGTAACCATTAGAAATAAAAGCTCTAATGGTGGGAGTTTGAAGATTTGGCAGATGTTGAAGCTAAATTGGTACGTGTCTTTTTATTCCTCCACTAGCATTATTTTGTTGTTACATTTCTGATTACGATTTTCTATCAATCTTGAAGATAGGCCATTTTTGATCCAGTTCGCCCATTTTTTGAAGGTATAGACTAACCAAAATGAAAAAACGTGTCTATCTTCTATGATATGATATCTAATGCATAACTATTTTTTTTTTGGTGAATGGGGAGACAAAACCCAGGTACATAATCTTGATGTGTCATAGATTTCTAGTCCTGTCTTCAATCATGTTAGTTGACTTTGACTTTAACCTTGACTCTTAATGTTTATTTCAGTTGGCTACTGATTAGTTTGGCTGCAGCTGAGAACCCATTTGGTGTGGTTCTTGAAAGTTCAGTATCAAAATTAGTTGTATAATTTAAATCAAGAGTTCTTAACCATCATTTATGTTTCCAACAACACAAATATTTAGAGCTAACAAAGGGTGATGCTGATAATTATCATCTTTCATTGTGGAAACGGCACGGGGTTGTCCTTGATAGTGAAATTGCAGCTACTTCACTCAACAGTTGTTGTCTTTGCTACCAATACTTGTTCTTCAGCCAGATCTGAGCAAAGTGGAGCAGTTTACCTAGGCGTTAGGATCGTATGAAGATAAAATATATCAGAAGATAGCTCAACTGCATCAAGTTTTACTGTGTGAATGTTTGTGTACATACAGACGCATAACACAATCTCTGTATATGATTAGTATATATTTCAAAAATTAATTAATTTTCTGTTCAGTGACAAGGTGATAGGATAAAGCGTGACAAATCTGTAGGCGAATCATGCACATAATGGGAGATGATGAAGAACCACATACTAAACCCGACTCATTAGTTCCAGATGGTCGGTTTCAGGGATCACATCTAGCTTCAGGTACTTCACCTTCCCCTTCACCATACTAAAATGGCAGTTAAACTCATCACTAGGCCTACAAAGTTACACGCTTGTCTTCTGGGTCTACTATAGGTGTTTGTTGTAGCTGAGAGCAATCTTGAAAGAGATTTATGGTTGACACTTATAGAGGGATTTTGTAATTGATATTATTATGATATCTTGCTTCTATAATATTCTGAATTCTGCATGTTCCAGATCATGCAAAGAAGAATTGAAAACAAAATTGAAGGAGATACTTCGTGAGAAATCTGAAGTTGTGCTTGTGTGAAGATAATGATGAATTTATCTGTCTGGTAATCATTTTTAGGGTATAGCCAAGATATCATTTAATGATGAAGACCCACTTCTTGTAGAATTTGCAAAAGTAGAACATACTTGAGGGCATTTGTACCTAATGTTTTCTTAGTTGATCATCTTTTGTCAAAAAGCAGATGATTTTTTTTAATACTTGGTTGCTTTTTGTTATTTCTGATTTTTACAGGAGGAAGAAGCACGTAGAAACGGTACTATTCCTGACATGCTTTTTATATCATTATCGCAGAAACTATCTCCATACCTTTTTTTTTTATAGCCGTTGAAAGCATTTGTCATACAAGAACCACATCGAGGTCAAAGAACAAAGGGACCCATTAAGTTGCAAGGTTTGTACTGCATTTTTTTATATTCTTAAGAATGTTGGAGAATTTGTAATCACTTTTCCAAGAGCTTATCAGTTAGGTCGACAATGGTTAGATACCATTATTTATTTGGTTGCAATCTTTATGTTACTAACTACTTTATACTCTAGCGCTAACATTGTCTACAAGGTTCATTCTCTGACTATTGCTACATTCTAGACGTTGGTGGGTGCATTGTGGTGATTGCCGATGGTGCAAGAAGAGATGCAAGATTAATATCTAAAAGCAGCTTTGGAGTATCAAACATTCAAACCCGTGTTATGAGTACTATTGATTTGCCCTACAAACAACCGTTGCAGACCAATAGATTCTAATAGGAAGCATGAGTTCAGTGCTAGCTTCAAAGGATGAAAAAAGACCCCGGTTGAAGTGCCATCAATCCAAAGGGCATATGATCCTATCTCTTTGTGGCCTGGTCAGTATATATAGCTATACAAGTAAAGTTTCAATGTAAATAGCGTTTATCGTAAATATTTTTTGTTGGAAAAACATGTGGTTATCTTTAAAGATTTCTATTCAAGGTGGCAATAGAGGCGTGTTAAACCAGTTTTATTACGCGTTAATTAGTTATTTAGAGTTGGGCCAGAGCAGCTTATTTAAAAGCATGTAATATAGACTGTCAGGATAGGATATGGGTCATCAAGTTGGTTGGGCAGGTCAACATGTTTAGTAAATAACTCCTTTTCTTAAATCTTACGGAATATTCTAATCCTCTCTTTTCAAAATTAGTTTATTGCACTTTAAAATACACAACTACGTCTTATCTTATAGGAAGATATAAATCGAAGGCATTCAACAAGAGCACCAAATCCAATTTTTGTTTTTTTTATTATATGTAATTCACTGTATATATAACTTTAAACACATATGACAACACTAAATAAATGATACATTAATTATCATATTATAATCACTTTTACACCACTTATCACCATCACTTTTATCATTCTCAAATTTACCGTAAATGTGAACGTGTATAAACTATCCTTTATTACAATATAAACAAGCATTTATTTTAATGTAATTTTCAAACCTTTTGCAAATAAATAACGAAAATACGTAAAACTTATCGATTGATTTACTATCCTTGACATCTACAATATGTAGGGTAATATTATTAACTTAAAAATACATGTTTCGGTTACTCTGATTTCATCATCTTTGATAAACTCAAGACATATACATCTGTCCTTCCATTCAAAATATTTGATGTCAACCGCACAAATATATTAATTTAAAAATTACGTAATAAAATAAAAAATATAATATAAACTTTGTATTAAAATCATGTGATAATCTATAAATTTATGGGTTATAATCTAGTTATATATATATGTATCTATAATGTATATATATTTAATCAAATGACTCTACTCTTCTTCCTCCATTTCACCCCTAAACTCTCTTTCCCTTTGATGACTTATCATACTATGAAGTATTGATATGTGAATAAAACGAGTTGAATAGTTAATAAGGTACTCGAGTTCGAGCTTGTTTAGCTCGAATTCGAGTTCGAACGAAAATCATTGTTTGGTTAGTTTCACGAGCCGAGCATATAAGATTAATATTTGGCTCGGCTCGTTTAGTTTCGCATTGAACAAAATAATTAAGTTTAACAAGTCGAATAAGTCTGATTTATATAAAGATTTCAGTTATATATGATTTTAACCGAAGTATAAATGATCATGGTGAATATTTATTTGTACAATAGCAACGCACTTTTTACAAATCTAAGACGTACAAAACATATAGTTTCTAACCAAAAGAATTTATCATAATAACATGATACTTGATATGGTTTATTAATATAAGTGTGGTTTGTATAGTATAATTAAGATTAAGATTATATATGATATTAATATATAAAATAATTATGATGAAGGATTAAGAGAGTTTTCTTTTTCTTCAATAAATGAGTACTAGTGTCATTTTAAAGGTGTTAATGTATTTTTTTCAACACATGTGAAGTTGTAAGATGATGATATGTTAAATTAGGAAGCAATGTGTTCTTTTTATATAGTAACTCTAAAAATAAAGATAAAGATAAATAAATAAAAAAGGAATTAGAAACATAAAATACATTTTTTTAGAAAATAGAACACATGTCAAGTTTTTAAGATGATGATATGTTAAATTAGGAAGCAATGTCCTTTTTATATACTAACTAAAGAAAAGATAAAGAAATAGAAATAGAAATAGAAATAGAAATGCACATAATTCAAGATTCAAGTGAAGTACCTCAGAACGATCACCACTTTGATCCATGATTAACTTGCCAAATTTTTTATACCAAAAAGATACATAGCCTACACTAACCTTGACCTTTTTAATGTTTCGATAGCATTTTACCAATTTAAACACCTGAAATATAAAGCATAAGATTAGTCCTGGGCTTATAATTGGACCAAAATAACATGAAATAGAATGTTCATGTTCTTTATTAAGGTTATATCGAACGAACAAACGAATCAATTTTTTTTCACATTCATGTATTAAGAAAATACATTTGTTCACAAACATACATTCGTTAATATGTTAAAAGTTCACATATATATACACGTATTTAATATTACAAAATGATCAAAATATGATATTTAATGTAGACAGATAGAACAAGTTTTATAATAGATGATAATATCTCAAGGTTTAATATTGTTATAATTTGATTTAGATTAGACAAAATTGAGATATACAAATTTGCATAAATTTAATTAAATTATTAATAAACAAACATAAACAAACGAACATTTTACCAAACGTTCACGAACGTGAAGGAACAAACGAGACATATATTCATGTTCGTTCATATAATTAAACGAACGTACATTTTTGTTCATGTTCATTCGTATAATTAAACGAACGAATATAAACGATTCACAAATTGCTCGTTGAACGTTTGGTTTGCTTAGAGGCTAAGTAGCCTATGGAAACAAAATTTATCACTGATAACTAATAACTCACTAACAGACACTTGAATCGCAACTATGGTACAAAAGGGGTTTAACCTATGGAAACAAAGCTAAATAAAATTGATAAGATATCAACATATACAGCACAGCTACTATCCAGCTTCCAATTAAATCAAGATTGTCAAGAACTACAATCCCCCCATTGTCCTTCCCATTTGTCTCCATATATAATCATCAAACCTCATACAACAAACCTGACCCAAACACAACCCGAACCACTTTCTAAACTTCAGCAATGGTGTTTCGGTTCTGTACACTTCAAAAATAACACATTTTTATCATTCGTTAGAAAGAAGCTTCACTCCAAAAAGGCTTTGAGAGGAGTCCTCCATGTTCACTCATACTTCCTTTTGATCTATAAAATAAAGGCTTGCTCCGGACCGTCCTAAGTGGACCTGACCTATTTCCGTGAGTGATGGGCAAAGAAACCCCAAGCCCACCATCAAAACTCGAAGCTGAAAACGGTCTGTTTTCTATATCTTCAAGTGGGCCTGAGCTATAATCCATTGTTATAAAAGAAGAAGCTTGACCAAAAGTCAACCGTGGGGTGGCACCGCCACCTGCATTCCACCAGCTGCTGTCGGAAGGGGCGTGGTCGCCCTTGAAATCCGACTCAACCACTGAAGAGTCTCTTTGAGTAGAGTTGTCCCCACCTACTTCATCTTTATCATTATATATGAGCTTCAATGCTTGTACTACTTCACCCATAAAAGGTCTTTGAGTTACCTCGGGGTGCACACACATGGAAGCTATTGCAGCCACCTTTGCCATGTCTTCAAAATCATAGCTGCCAGATAAAGTGGGGTCAACCAACTGCTCTAGACCTTCTCTGGTTGTGAGAAGTGGGCGGGCCCACGTCACGAGGTTTTCTTCACCGGGAGGTTGTGACATGTCAACTGGTTTTCTTCCTGATAGAAGCTCTAATAGCACAACCCCGTAACTATAAACGTCACTTTTGACTAGTAGGTGCCCTGTCATTGCGTATTCAGGGGCAACATAGCTGCAAATTAAATACACTGTAAGTGATTTGTAAAATAACCGAGAATTTCTCAAGGTGGTCATTTTGACTCATTTCCTTAACGATGGGCGAGTTATGTTTTATAGCTAACGGGTCAACCGTGTAATATAAAAAAGAAGGATCAAATGCTCAAACGCGTCAAAAGCAACTCAAATTGTATTTATGATGCATAACAAACATTCCTAATCATTTTATTCATCATATTAGAAATGAATTGAAATAATAAAACTACATATAATTAATGATATTCGACACACTGATTATTTAGACAAAAGGTGTTTTGGGCCTGCTCAGCCCGTTACCCGACCCACCCATTTTGCCACCTCTGAGCTGTAAGCAGTTTTATTTCTCTATGCCAGGACTTGCGGTTAGGAGGTTCAATAAATGCTGCACACAGAAACTGAGTCTTGAAAAGGATACAGATTCAACATCTCTATAAACTCCGACCAAGTTTCCAACTCGTTAGTAAGTCCACTAAGATATGTTTTTCATCTTCATTGTGGGTTCCCTTTTGATAAATGGACATAGGTACCAGTTAGCATATATTTGAAAGAATACATACCCGAAAGTTCCCATGACACGAGTAGAAATATGACTACTCCCTTCTGTAGCTTCTCTTGCTAACCCAAAATCTGATACCTTAGGAGTACAGTCATCTTCTAGTAAAACATTGCTGGCCTTAAAGTCACGATGAATCACACGTGGATTAGAATCTTCATGAAGATAAGCCAATCCTCTTGCTGCACCAAGAGCAATCTTCAATCGAGCATCCCAGTCGAGCGGTCCTTTCTCCTTATCCACACCTGAACCATTCACACATTCATCAAGTTTCACAACCTCTCATGTCAAATACCAGAAGTCACGTGTAACATTTTAACAACTTAGCTACTCGAAAAACAAGTCAAAAAAGTGGAAAGTCACCTATGGTGTTTGAGAATCTTATTTAGAAAATCAACAATTATGAAACTTAACAAAATTGGACAAAAAAGTGCCGCTGGATTCGCACAACTAGACTTGACCTGCATTTAAAAGGTCACACGTTTGACCTGTTACCCAACCAACCCATTTTGACACCTCTATCAGATAAAAGAAAGAGTAAGTCATCGAAGTTCAAATTTTATGCATACAACCTCCTAACTAGTCTTATTTGAAGGTTTAGAGTGTTATTGTAATAATACTGTTTTTGTAATCATAATTATCAACATTAGATAATATTTTGAAAATTCTTTTTAAACAATAGGCCAACAAAGTATTTGCAGCCCAACCCAACCCACGTCCTTTTTGACCCGTACTAAAATGACCCGTTTTGACCTGAACCTTCATTACCCAACCCAGCTATCTTGCCAACCTCCTATCAGATATATATATATATAGATTGTTTTGGGAGATGTGGCATACCATGCAAATGAGACTCAACACTGCCATTTGGAACAAGCTCATAGACCAAGCAGCGTGTACGTCCTTCAATGCATATACCAATGAGTTTAACAAGGTTACGATGATGCAACCTGCTTAGCATCTCAACTTCTGCAATGAACTCACGATCTCCATTTTGGTTATTATCTCTATTGAGCAATTTCACAGCAACTTCAGCTCCATCTTCCATGATCCCATGATAAACAGTTCCAAAACCCCCTTCGCCCAAGATTTTTCTTGAGCTGAATTTTTCAGTGGCCTTGTCAAGCTCGGCTAATGTGAAAGTTTTGACGGAGAGGAGCGAAGTAGGCATGGCAGAGACAACAGAGAATGTGGAGTTTGATGGATCACTTGATAACATTGCTCCAAGCCCTGCAAAAACAAATTATAGAAAAAGGAGTGATTTTAAGAAGAGAAAAAAAGATGAAAAAAAAACACGAAAGCTTAAGATTCATATAAATCCATAATCAACAATTTGACTCGCTATATTAAACTACAACTACAATGAGGAATTTTGTTTACCCCATCACTCTGTCCAATAATGATAACATAATCAAAACTGGAATACGTCAGTACAAATTCAAAAGAATGCAAAGGTGGCGATTACAATCCATTCACATATAAATAGGTCGTCGGTTGTGGTTAATCTCTGACGGCTCATATAAGTAGAGTTAGAGTAAGGAGAACAGGTCAGATGGACAGAACGGGTCGAAAGTCACTCAAAGCGTATTTTAATGCATGAAACAACCTCCATTTTTTTATTCACAAATCAGATTGTCAAATTTATAGTTATATACAACAAACTCGTTATTTATATAAAATAATCAGTATTAAAGGTAAAAGAAATTGACAAAACGTGTTTTGGGTCAACTCAATCACCTGTTACTCAACCTTCCCATTTAGCCACATCTAGAAGATGGTTAACAAATGGTGTTCAAATCGATCATTTAAAATAAAAAAGGGAAACTTCAATAGCGGCAGTCAAACTATAAAGTCAAACCAGTATATTATGAAATCTAACATATATACAGACTTACCACGCCTCTTGCTAGTTGGCGTTGTGAAAACAGGTCCAACAGCAGTTGATGATCTACCTATCTTTCTGTACTTTATGAATACAGACATTGCTGCACAGCAAACAAACAAGAGTACTACTGCAGACAAAATTATTACGAAAATAGTTTTAGGGTTCATCTTCTGACTTTTTGCTACGAAGTCTGCAGTGATAGGGAACTGTCGGTTTCCAGGACTTCCATTTGGTCCACTCCCTGGGCGATCCCCATATGGCGGTGAAGAAGGAAGGCCTGATAGTAACTTACGATGATTAGAGCCAGTCTAATTCATAAGAAGGCGACAAGAGGTGGAAAAAGGGCTGCAGATATACCTGGATAAGCAATATATACTACCTCATAATCTCCAAACAGGGTTCTATTTAAAGAGAGTTTTTTCCGCCAAAATCTATCATAAGTAAGTAAAGCTGTAGTATTATCGAATTTCTCTCCCAGTGGGACCAAATTTATATCAACTGCTGTTTTTTCCTGATTTTGACTATCAGCACTGGCACCTGTTATAACCACTTGGCTTTGTATTAGGTAAGTGCCTGTTGCAATCTCAATCTCTAGCTCATTCACAACGGGAAATACAGCATAGACAGATACTTGTAGAAGCAGTCTGACTTTCATTGGAAAAACACAACCGCAAGGTGACCCAATTGGAGTTGAAGTGAGTGGTTCCGTACAGGTTTGATCACAACCTGTCAGATATTACAATCAAAGACGATTAATGGAAATTCAGTCAAAAAACGTCTGCAAAAATATACACAAAGTATGTATGCCATGACGATCAAAGCTCCATGCTGAATTAACAATACTAGTGCATTCTTTTGACATGTTTATTCCACAGGGTAAATGCGACTAAATGTTTAAGCTTCATTATCCAATTGCTTGCATTGCTTATTTGGTTCCTGTTCATTCTTCAAAGATGCTTGTATACCTCGTTCTTGTAAGTATTGATTAATATTTCAGCTTTACAGCATTGGCATTGCATGCGCTATAGTTCAGTAGCAATGTGGGGCTAACGTTTTGAAAACTTTGCAATAAGGCTACCATACCAACATTTTTTATCCAACCTAAAATGTGGACCTGGCGTTGAGTGCGGCTATAGTGCTATAGTCCAAGGTCCACACATACACTTCAGTATGAGATTGTCCTCTTAAACAACATGTTTTTTATTTTTATTTTTTTGCGATGACTACATACACCAAGGGTTTGTTTTCATATTGTTTTCATGCCCAAATAGATCATAATGTTATTTATGGTCTCTAGAAGATTTTTAATTCCCTAGGCATTCCTCATTACGAGTTATGAAATCAGTGTTAAGGGCTGTTTGTTTGTCCCTATTAGTACTTAATTTCCTGTGGTCATATGATTTTTAAACTAAGACTGTGTAGTATATAGAGTTCTATAGTCATGATGGAAAGCATTACTGAATTAAACGTTTACAATTCCCAATTATATTCTATTACGTCTCCCATCGCCACCAAAACGTAAACTAAATTTGGTATGTTATCTTGTTCCATGTAGTTACGGGTAAATTATGTGTCTACGGTATATATTCATGTGGGTTCTATCCATTTCTCCTTACTCTTCTTGAAGTCGTGAGGAACCAAAACATTACATCAGATGGGTATGACCCTCTGAAAGTGAAGATTACAGTGGAACCTCGCTAGTAGGAAGTAACCTTGTTAGAGAATTTGACATGAAAAAGAAAAAGAGGAAACAAAAACTTCAAAAGGAAAAACATGACTACTGGCCCGATATATTCATAGAGTTTCTCCTTTTCTTCTTCCTTTTCCTTGTGAAATTCTTCAACTTTGCCACTTTCTTATTAGTATAGTTTCGATACCAATCATCATTTTCAACGGGTCCTTAACATACCCACTTTATGCAATGGTTAGGTTCCTCGTGGCTTCAAGAAGCAGTAAAGAAAATAGGATAAACAAAGGAAAAAACCCCACATGAAAAAACACATAATATAATGTATCTCACATGTATAAATAAAGAACAAGACAAGTAGACACCACAGCAATCAAAAACTAGTATGCGTCTTAGGTGGATGTAGAGGTGGAGGTGGGAATGAAGGAAAACGTGATTGGGACCTGGTAAAACGTCTACCGAACAAATTATTAAAAGAAAATACTAATCCTAATTCAATAGACATCTTACCAGCAAGTGATTGGTGAAATATAAGTGCTTATAAACGTACAGCTTCTCAATGATTGTAGTTTTAGATTTCGAACGCAGCCTTTTAATGTTCAGAATTAATGTCGGAGCTCATATTTAGATCACAATATTAACAGCCAATTAGTGTGTCGCTACTATAAATTTTAGTAACTAATAATTTAAGATCACAATTGAATTCTAATTTCCAGCTTGTGTTTGGATTTTTACATTATCATCACCATGTCAACAGTGGTAAAGGAGTATGCAATCCATGTTGAAAGCAATAAGCATACACTTGAAGTCATTAGTGGAATTTAGCTCTGGAATACTAGTTAATTATGCCCAAATATCATTTACTTTCAGATTAATTTCCAGATTTTAATCTAGAATATAGAAAATGATGCATGCCAAACACCTCCCAACTGGCTACCTTTTGTGCTTACGTGATTGTCTGTCCCGCAGATCATTGGTTTTGCAGGGAAATATATCATTTCAGGTGGTGAGAATTACAAAGAAACTAAAGAGCGAGTTCATAAACGAGAAGATGGAAAATAATCAAAAAGAAAAAACTTAACCCTGCAAATATATGCAGAAAGTAATTTAGATGTAACATCAAGCCGTTAACATAATTGGTTTAGACTAATAATAGTGTCTTGTTATAGAAATGGTTTACACTTTACTAAGCAATCTCCTGCAAGTAGACCATTGGTCAATGGCTAATTTGTTAATTAAATTCTTCCATCCAAATGTTCCAATTTCGTTGCTTATGTCCTCTCTAGTAATGGTGCTTGATTAATTTCTGATGATTGTAGTTACCTCTTCTAATGATTTTATTATACTCTGACCCTCTCTGTTAGTTAAGTAACTAAGGCAAATTGACCCCACATCAGTTAAAAAGGAAGCAGATCCCTCTACAGATAGCTTCAAAACACTGAAATTAAGAACTTTTGCAATGGTACATATGAGTTTCCACAAGTCTCAGAATGAGAAATGAATATACGAGCTTTTAATGCCATATTTACTCGATTAAATAACATTAAGTCAACAACCCTCTAGAACTCAAATTTTGTATTAACACATATACACACAGAGGGATGATCCAGAGGGAAGGGGTAATCTTGGGGGAAGTGGGGAAGCAAATCAGGGCCGTCCGTTAACATTCATCACAGTGAATGTTAATTAACATTCATCAATTTGGACGGCCCAGATTTGCTTCCCCCCTTCCCCCAAGATTACCCCTTCCCTGTAGATCAGCCCCCCACACATACACATGTTTTATTTATGTATGTATGCATTAAAGTTTAACATGGATGTACACCTAACTGATAATTTGTCCAGCAAGACTATCTTTCTTCCTACCTAAGTGTAGCAACTGATGTCAGGTTCGGGTTAGTATAACCCAACCCCAACACAAACTGTATCATTAACCATGTTGAAAAACCTAACTCCATCCCTGATCAAGACACGCTTAAACATGCAAGCCACACACGGCCTTGTAACCTGTGCATCTAAACTGGTCAAACAGGTACGCGGGTTTCACGGGCTGGTCAGATAAAAGGGTTGTAATCATATTAAAGACCTTCTATTTTTAAACTTTAAATGGGTTACCAAGTCGACCCATCTACGGTTCAAACCTTTTTCGAACCAAGTCAACCAACCAGAACCTGTTTATTTTTCTGCCAGGGTCGTTAAACCTGGCACGATTATCTTTTGAAAAGTGTGCATCTCATAACTTGCATTGCATTATTCGCTGAAATAGATAAAAGAATAATTCCATTCAGCTTCTTCCTTTTTTTCATTCATATGGTTCCTTTTAAGATACTATAATTTCAATTAATACATCCAGATAAATACTTAATTTATGAAACCCTACACATTTAATGACGTACAAAGTAGTACATAAATTATGTACGATTTTTAACATTTACCATCTGGAACTCGATGAAAGTTAATATTGGTCCCACTCGTAAGAATTGGATTCCGCAACTCTCTATTGGTTGTTTAGTTAACACAGACAGATAAACTTACACTCCTTGTGCTAAAGATAGTCTACAAGTGTCAAACATATAATTCACTAAGAAAACAATGTGGACCCTGCTAGTGGACTGGAATCCAGTTTAAATCACCTCAATGTTAGAAAATCGTGTTTATAATTGGGGAGATAGAACTATATATTATTTGATTCTGTAACTTCTACCCTAGATTTTTACCTTATTTTGTTCTTTATGTGGAAAAGTGTGCAAATCGGTTAGTGTGCGCATGAATAGAAAGGTTCATTGTTGGTACTTGGTTAAGTCACAACTAATAAAAGCTAACAAAAGAAGGATCTAATGAGTGATACAAGTATATCGGTTTATAAATCACTAGAAAGCTTACCTATGCTATTTTATAGTTATACATGTTATACAACTTATTTCAGAAAAGATAACACGAATTTATGATTTGATTTGATTTGATTCAAGATCAGTGACAGTGATTCTCAATATGATTAACATAGTCAGCAGGTTTACTTTTTTCACCATTAGAGAGTAAATAATAATAACTCATATACCTGGTACAGGAGATGGAGATGGAGAGACTACATGAGTGATCTTCCCGTTACGGAAATGATGGCGATGCCGCCGCCAAACGGCTACAGTAGGACCAGCAACAGGGCCTAGATGTTTTATTCTTAAACTTTAGCAGAAAATTCAACTAAATGGAGACATGAAGTTTAATATACATTTAGCTTGCAAGTACCTTGAACTGTAGGAGAAGGAGAGCGAGCAGGCACAATTGAAGGCTCCATAAAGGGCTCAGGTGGATTTGCATTTGATGTCATAGATGGAACTGAAGCACTCATTGACATGAACCTCACTGAATACAAGAAAGGGAAAATATTTATTTCACCAAGATTTATGTGAACACTAAATTTGTTTACCAAAACTTCATGGAAGAATATGTCAACAAAAGTCGCAAAATGCAACAAACCTAAGATTCACCTGTTTTAACCATTTCTACTCCATAAGTTAGAATGATTGTTAGATTAAGATAGCTAGCATGCTATTTAAATCATGTTATACGAAAGTAACTAACATAGTATGTGTAACACATGGACTCCAATGAAACTCGATATCAGATTAGCATGTCGTATAACACAATTCAAACGAGGCCTTTGACCTATTAGGGAAAAGAATAACTAACTAAAGTGTATCATATGGCCATTCTTTAGCATCCTAAACTTAATATTGACATCAAGCATATTGCAAAGTTTGGCTCACTCATTTTACGGATCTTCACAATTTATACAACCAATAATTTTACCTGTGCATGATATTCATTTTGCAATAAGAGGTGATTCGATAAGAAAAACCCGTTGACAAAGCAGTTTTAAGAGGTATTGAAGATCAAAGATTATCACAATTCTATTACTCTGATAGCCTGATCATGATATTGCCATCTTTGAAGAAGGTATAAAATCTTTACCTTTGAAATGTTCAAAACCATTTCTTCTAACTAAAATGGGTTGGCTAGGCAGTAGAGATGGAGACAAATTAATGTTCAGGAAAGGAACGCCTGAAAAAAAAATGTAGAGAAACCATCACAATCAGAATATGACACCATCATTCATTGTGATCAAATGCTCAAGAAAAGGTCAGGCAAGTATAAGTAAATAGCCACTGAGCACTGTAAAAAATAATCAATTTCATCTTTCATCGAGTTTATTCATCATTCGTCAAGGCAAGTAGATGATACTTCAATGCTCTCCATAGTTCCATCAAGTATTCAAATACTCTACACGAATCTGCAACAGACAACTTCTAAATTCTTTTTCTGAAAGAAAGTCACTAACTTAAAAGAACTTAATTTTCGTGTAAATTTCCCTCTTCCTAAAAAGGTGTCCCGTTGGCACAAAGTGTGTAGCAGCAAAAGTTGTCTGACTAATCTAATTCATACTTTAAAAGATGGAGATTTTGAATTAAACAAGATACTTTATTGGGACCTAGACCGAAGTTAACACTTTTGGTAGATGAGAACTCTACAGCAGATGCATAGTCTATTACAAATATGTGGTGATGCGTTTTACACAAATGAATGGTGAGCCTCTTTTTTATTAGCTGCAAGCCAACTATTGTGCATAATGACATATTTCAAAGGTAACTTAATTTCATAAGCATACCATATTAACCTAGTCATTGGATTGTAATAATTGCTATAAAGAATGGGGGGATGACGTTGGCAAGCAAACATAAATAGATAGATTTAAGAGCATGTATTTCATGGCTTGCGTTTCACAACTTTTTGAGACATAAAACTTGAAAACTTTTAAAATACAACTTTCTTATCATCCCAAACAAAAGACATATCTTCAACTTTCTACATCCCATATGTAAAAGTGAAATTTTAAGAAGATCCATAACTTTTATTATTAATCCAACTATCCAAGGCTAAAAAACTTCTATCGACAACATATCACATATCAATGGCTACTTTAATCAACAATAAGTACCATAAAATGAATTAATAGCATCATCTTAAACCGACTGATTACCTTTCAAGGGTGTTTAAGCATTTAAACGTAAAAACAATTAAACTTCCATGTTCCAGTGAACCAAACATTGACTTAACAAAGCCAAGTGAAGCTACTGTAGCAATTTAAAACTCACACTAAAGTACTAATTTTCAAACTACTGAATCAAATTGCCAACTACAGAATTTTTTGGTAAACTGCTCATACAACTGATACCAATTTTACTTTAGCCCTTCCATTTTAAATCAATTTCCATATTAAGCAGGTTCCTATAAAACATACAATAAAAACGTAGAATCACCTCACAAGTAATCCGCAATTTTGTCGGCATACCAAAATTACAGTCAATTGAAAAATATTCTACTCACTTATAACTTCAATTCCCGCAATTTTCCTTCTGTATAATTCGTGTAAAAATAAAGCACATACAAAACCCTAACAAATCCAAATAAAACATACATACATGAATCTAAAACTACAATCTAAAGGTTCAATAATTACCGTGACAAACAGAAGGAGAACCGAGAGTGAGAAGAGGAAAAATAAACAACAGCAGCATCAGAGTAGTTAACATCGTGTAACCGTACAAATAAACACCATTTTTTTAAATTAACTCTACAATATTCAACTGAAAGCTAGGGTTTTGCACTTGAACTAGTTTCCACCGACAGTCAATTCCGTCAACCAAACGTAAACACACCATAACTTTTACTAATTACTAACTAAAATTAACAGATAACCTAGCTCAAATTCCGCAATGTAGATCCACAAACTACGGTAAAATTTAAAATTAAATCAGTTATAGATACAGAAAACCTAGTGCAGTAGATACACAAAATGAGATCTAGTGGAAGAAGAAAAAAGGTTTTACTGTGTGTTTTTAAGTGTGTAGTTAGTGTGTGTGTGTTTTTAAGTGTGTGAAAGAGAGTGAAGAACTAATGACAGGATTCAGCTGAAGAAACAGGGGAGATGGAAAGGGGGGGAGGGGGGTCTGTGCGAGTGAAGTGGGGTCGAGTATTATTGCACGCTCCAGGTCAAGCAGAGTGTGTAACGAGGGTTTGGTTCACGCGCGTATGAAAGCGCGTGGTGTGTACTGCGTGAAAAAGGAAAGAAAAGAAAAGAGTGGGATGTGGAGTATGGAAAGAATGGAAGGGTCTTTTTTTTGTTTTTATTTTTGGGGATAAGTTGTTGATTTACACTTTACGGATTATCTAATGCTTGTTGACTTGTTTTTGTTTGTAACGGAAGCAATAATGTGTATTTGTATTTGTATTTAATTTAAAATAACAAAAGAAGGTATAATTTTTTAATGTACTATATTTAATTGTACTTATGTACCTAAAGATATTTGCTTTTGTATTTACTTTGATGATTAATTTAAATTAAATGCTTATTTTAATTACTTTGATTTTGATTCTAGTTTAAAGTTTTCTATGTCTTCATAGTCTATGGCGGTGACTTGTGACGAAGATAGATTAATTGAGAGTCGATAAAATATGATCAGTTTAATTGCTAGGTTAGTTGATGAAATTTGTATAATGAGTTAGTGGTGTGATATTGTTTAGTCTCGCAATTTCATATGTTTTTTTTATCCCTAGTATATTTTATAGTTCGCACGTTACGGGATACACACAGCGGAGGAGATTATACCAAAGGAGAACTATTTTACCGATTGTTTGGTTGGGTGTGCCCTTAGTCGCCCCGCAGAAGAGAAGCCATACTCTTAGAAAGCTCACTGGAAACCAACCCTAATAAATTTTGCATAATTTTAGAGGTAACGCGATTAAAAGTCGGCTGTTTCTTTGTGTTAAGAATGGATACTTCTTGGTCTTCGCCGAAATTCGACTTGGGGATACCTTTGACCGATTGCTTGCCCCTTCATTATTATTATTATTAGTAAGATGGAGTTGACCTGATAATATTATTGTATCAACAAGTGCCTTGAAAAGTATTTTACGTTTCATTAAAACTTTAAGCCCCTCATTTTTTTACATACACGAATTATTTCATGTAATATAATAGGTAGGGTTTCTGTAGTTTGACCTTTTATGAATTTTTAATAGTTTAAGAAGTTATAAAATACAAAAATAAAAAAAATAAAAAAAAAATTGAAAAACAATTAGGTCCATCTTATCATCTCTTAATTTTAAGTGACTTCATAAAATAGTCTTCTTGCATTTTCAATTTCAATTTCAATTTTCATTGCCCATTATCAAAATATCTTTCATTACCCTAACACTTTCATGGTTGACTTTTTCATTCGATACATCATCATCATAATATTTATATGACATATGGCTTGTTTGACATCAAGCTTTTAGGAGTTTTAGCTTTTAGTATTTAAACAAAAAGCTCTTATAGAAATAAAAGTCTCGTTTGTCATGTATAAGTTGTAGCTTTATAATCCAATGAAAAACTCAAAATCTCAAAACTACTAGAAATAACTTTCCATAAAAAATTCAAAACCGAAAGCTACAGCCTACAGCTAATTCACAAAACAAACCTATAATTATATATATAAAACAATGTTAATCATCCCGTGACATTAATTATGGAAGTTTTCTTTTTTCAAATTACCATTTCAAATTGGAAGTTAAAAGGAAAAGTCAAACTATTTTTTATTAAAATAATAAACATTATGCTAATTTAACAATATTACATCAAAATGACAAAAAAAATGTTATATCTGATCATCTTTTTGACTTTGTTTTAAATCCCGTAAAATACTTGAGCCGCTCTTGCTTCCAAATTACAATCCAATGCGATAATCAAGTGAGCGTCTAGAAACCGATAATCGTGACTAGATACGATTACTCATAATAATGCAACTTTGGATACAACACAAAGTAGGTAAACTGAAGTGATATTCCTTTCTTTGTTTTAACCCAAACAAACAATTGCTTCAAAGCTTAACGGCGTAACAACCCTTCATATTTGCAGCAGCCTAAGATCTACAATGTTGATTCATTTGGTTATGAAAAAACAAGTCCAAATCTCCATTCCGCAGGATTGGATCAGTCAAAGATCCAGCCCTGGCAGTTTGATAAGCTTCATAAAAATAAAGATCACAATATGTCTTGGCTGCCTAGTCAGACCTCCAAGTCTTACATTGCCTGTATCCCAAGCAATTTGACAATATTGGTAAGACGTACAACAAAAAGCTACTAACCCATTATGACGGAACCGTTACTTTTGTTCCATACTCCTTTATTGAACAAGGTGATCATACCTTTGTAATATGATCATCTCGCTTACCTTGAAACCAATTGGTCCACGGGGCACTAGCACATCACTGTATCCAGCGGACTTCTTTCATAAACCTTACAGAATGTTTATTCCCAAATAAATACACCAAGTGTGTTCTCCATAACCCACAAGACAAAATCCACAAGAATTATCCTTCTCACCTCTTTTCAATCTTCACCACCTTCCTCATCTTTTGAACTCTTACTTAAGACATCTTTGTTGTGTGAAGATTGATCCCTTTCCATACACTTTGAATCGCACTCAAGTCGAGTTACGGTACTTGATCAAAGTCAAACATTGAATATAAGTTATTGAGCTTGCAAGATCATAAGCATTATTGTGCCGTGATTTTAAACAAGGTGTTTTTGTTGATGTTTTGTTTTGTGTAAAAGAGAGTGATTTAGATCGAGTATAATAAATAATTTTATACATTTATCTTAATCAGCGGAATCTTATCTATACTAATATATAATGCAATTAGCATTTTGTCTTAAAATAAATTCAAACATGAAAAATGATTATATTCCCCCTACCTAATTAATATTATATTTCGATTGTCTCAACAATTCTACTTTCCATTAATAATCTATTACTACTATTATCTAATAGTATATATAAATCAAATTGCAATCTATTTCCCTATATAAATAAATAATTAACACAAAATTCATAAAAGTATACACTCAATCTTTAAAATAATATTATTTTTATCGTCGCATTGCACGGGTGATACGCTAGTATAAATCGATCTATTTTCTTATATATATTTTCAATCATATGTAAAATGATAGATTCATTTAACCCATTAAAAAGACTAATACAAATATAGCTAACAACCGATGTAAGTTGATAGGTTTGTGTCGAAAGGCTACCTTACAAAAATACATTTATCAAAACAGAGGTTACTTATGTACTATGATTATTTGAAGAAAAAAAATTAAAGTAACTTGTTATCAAATAAATTCTACAAAGATCCCAAAATGTAATTCCAATCAAAATGACCTTAAAACTTAATTTTAACTAAAGCAACCCTAGAAACTATGACAATTCAAAAAAAAATAAAACAATCGAAAAGTAGTCTCTGTCATTCAAACTCAACACAACACAAGACCACTTAAGGGTAAACCTCAGTAGAAAATATACCATAAGATATATGAGCGGTGGTTTAAGGAGAAAAAACTCATGATTAAAAGACCACTACAAGTTGAAATGAATAATCAGGACCTTGAGACCATACGCTTCCACCGTTTAGAACCACTGTAACCACCTGAGACCACCAATCAACCAAGAATTTTGTTATCACATTAAGGGGTAACATGTAACTAAATCACCATAAAGAAAATGATCTTTTTCTTTATTATAAATAAATAGTACTGATGTTATAGTATATTATGTAAAATCTATTTATAATGCTCCAAATGTATCAACTATCAAGGCTCTTTAAGTAATTAAGATAATAATGTGAGTATGTGACTCACGTTGGATAGAGATTAGAGACTAGATGCCTATTTTATTTGGTTGCTGGTAATTTGTTAGTTTACATCATCTCATCTAAATGATATAGCGTATGGTGTTTTAGTGTGTAGACCATGCATTACATAAATATATAAATTAGCTGTATCACATTTGTAGTAATAATTGAAGGTTTGGCGTATTTTCAAATAACTTTTTTCTTATAGAAATTAAAGGTTAAAATTTACTTTTTTTTTTTTTTAAACGTAAAGCTTCCCTATGAATCCGTTATATATATATATATATTCATCTCAAAATTTAAACTTCCGGTCTAACGATTGAAATTGCATCATAATATTGGTATTGGTATTAGTAATAAATATAAGATGCTCATATGTGGACAGTTACATGAGAGTGTTTAAAATATTCGAATAAAAAATGTCAGAGTGATTAAAGACTTTAAATTAACAAGTACTATGTACTCTATGAAATTTCGAGAATCAAGAAATCAAGTAAACGTAGTAAACGTAGTAAACTATTAAGACTTCTATATATTCAAATGATCTCGTAGCATTTTTGCGACTTATTATAATGCATACACCAACTATAACCGAACAAGGCTTGGATTCAGATTAGTTGCTTGTATTTAATACAAATACAAATTTAATTTCTAATAATACAAAATATTTTTCTAAAGTGTTTGAGCTAGTACTTTTATGTTATATCGCTAACATTCAACTATTTATCATAAAATGATACAGTTATATTCTCACTACTTAAATTTTAATTTTTATTTGAGATTAACTGTACAATTAAGAGAAGTAAAAGTTCTTTGATCTAGTTAATCTAAGTGTCTTGATAGTGGTCGCCTTAGACACCTGACGTTTGACGGATTCTAATATTTTTGCACAAGTGGGAGTTTGAAAGGACTGTATGATTTAATATTATTATAAACGTCACATGCAACTTCATATGAACATCGCAGGCTCACTTAGCACAACTGACCAAATAGTGTAATTATATTAAAAGGATTAATAATATTTGATATTATTTTAGTAATTCATTCAAGTAAAACGAATCTTAGAACAAACATTAAATAGAACGTTAATGTCATTTGGTTGGATCAGATAAAATAACAAGACATTTATGTATTTATTATATGATAATAAAAAAGGTAAATGTATTAATATAAATAGTTTTATTAATATAAAGAATTAGCGCAATTATTTATTTAATAAAGGGATTATATATATGGAGGTCACTCAAGTTTATCATTTTATTTTTGTAGGTCACCCATATTTAAAAATGATTTTGTAGGTCTCCCAAATTCATATATTGTTCCATGTATACCAAATCCGGCTAAAAACTCATTGGGAAAGTGTAAAAGGACACAAACACTCATTTTTTTAAACAGAATTAAAATAATATAAGTACTGTTAATTAAAGAATACAGGGATATTTGTGTCCTTTTACATTTTTCAATGAGTTTTTACTTGAATCTGGTGCACATGAAACAACATACAAATTTGAGTGGCCTACAAAATTGTTTTCGGATATGAGTGGCCTACAAAAACAAAATTATATACTTGGGTGGCCTCTAGATGTATAATCCCAATAATAAACAATTATACTAAGGACTTATTTATAATTAATTTTATAAATAAGTAACTAGTTTAATTTAGATTAAACTTGAGTGTTCTATCTATAAGTAAAGTTTGGTAAGTTTAATCTTTATTAAACTTATAGGTTATAGGTTTAGAGTGTAAATATAAGTGTTTGACTTATATGGTAACTACACTAGTGAGAAGCCTATATAAAAGGGCCTAGAGTTATCATTCTAAACCTAATCTTGAACTTAAAAGAAACCCCAAATCCTCCCAAATTTGTCCCCCTTTCTTTCCTCTAGTAAAAGTCAACTACACCCTGATGGATATACGAAAGTCGACTAAACCCCTATTGGTTTACGGTTTGTGATATTAATCGCGAATTTGTTCGGTTACTAAAGGTTAAGCATACGTTTAGAGTCTACCACTCGTTCGATCGTGAATTACCGGTTGATATCTAACGTATATAAAGTGGTTGTCGATTCGGAGAAAGAAGAACAAGATTCAAGCTTTGAAAATTAGATCATTGTGAGCACTCTCAAATAAGTAAAACTGAACCTAACTCTATTTAGTTTATTATTGCTTACAAATTCTATTAATATCATGATATTATATAAAGAGTTAATAACTAATATGATTGGTTATCCTGACACTTTCGTATAACTCATTATTATCAACTATGATAAAAATTCGAATTATACCGTAATATTCGGTTACGTAAAATTCCTTTATTGTATTATCAGTTGGGTTTAATTTATGTGGTCCAAATACCGAACTTTTTAAACTTAACACGTATGACTAGTATTTTAACTTTTAAGGCCTAAAAGTATAACCTAATTAATTACTAGTTTGCTACTACAACTTCGAAATGTATTCTACTAGTTTGCACTATTAATGTGCAATCCGATTTTAGAAAAGTTTTATTTTGTGTCTAGGATACATCAACACATGTTAAGAGCATATGGATATTTTTGTAGGATCTTACAATTCAGATCTTGCGAATATAAAAATGATATTAATTAGAATTATGATATGACAACCTCGCTTTCATGAATTTATTGGCTTCCTCTTTGACAGTATCTCCCTGACGAAATGAGTAAAACCTCAATGAAGTATTTGCGTATAAAATAATATCCCCAACTTTCTTTTTCCATGAATATTTAGATATTTTCAAATTTTACAACTTAAATCGTAATTTTATAGTTGGAAAGTTACTTCGACCGCTTTAGACAACGGCCATTGATCCAATATTTAATGTTTTATATCATATATATCTAGCGGAAGGGAGTTGATTTGTCATTGAATGTTTATTGCTTGATTTATTATTGAATGTTATGATTCTTTATCGAAGGTTATTGGTCTAGCGGTATTGATGTGACACTACAAAGTTGAAGTTTAAATTCTTGGAATAGGGCCAATTGTATTCGTGAAATAATATATATATATTCGTGGTAGAAATATGTAAGTGTATTTTGTGTTTTAAAAAAAAATATGGAAAAAGTTATCAACCAGACCTACGTTACTTCTTCATACTCATAGTTTATTGATAGCCGGGAAAATAAAAAATGAAAATTAGAACTTACCAACAGAAAAATAATACAACTAAACTTTAAAATCTATAAAAAAAAATATATATATATATATATATATATATATAAGGTGTCGTATTTAATTTGTAACTAATTGTTTGTTTGTTTGCGGGCTAGTGGGATTTGCGCATGTACATAGCTAAAAGACACAAGAATAAATAAATAAATAAATAAATAAATAAAATGTAAAAATTAAGTGGGCCATGTTTCTCTTGTCTCCATATTGGACAGTTGCAGTTAGAAATAGCGACGACCCAGGTCCAAAAGATTCTTGTGTTCCTATTATTTTTATTTCATCTTATTTTTAAATTTTCAAAAAGAAAGGATGTCATAAGAAAAAGATAAAAAAAAGGTCGTACTATAACCAGCTACTTTATTCACTTGATAATCTGCAATGAGTGACGAAACTTGAACACAAAATTTGGCTAAAATGATTGAAAGTTAAAAAGAATAATATAAATTTCCAAATCCAATCCAAATCAATATATATAAGAAACAAGAATAGAGAACGATGGTAAGTAGATTGATGATACAGAGAAAACTATAATGGAAACACAATTATATAGTTTAAGTTGACAACTTTATGGCTTTGTGCAACGGGAGTGGGTCTATATGACCATCATTCAAGGCGAATGAGATATGATATGATTAAATATTTAAAAATGAAGTATTAATAAGTGTTATTAAAAACTTACTACAACTTTTTAAAGATCTGTCGACTTGACTCTTATTTTGAGAAACAAAGTTATTATCAATTATAGGACGTTTAATTTTTCAAATAGGCTTTATTAGTGCTATCATTCTCCATTCGTGCTCCGAATAAGGTGATTAGTGTTTTTTTTGTTTGTTTTGTTGTTGTTGTTGAAGAGATTTAGAATTTGATTATGTGAGGTTGTTAAAGAAGATGTAAGATGTGTACATTGAAAAATGTTAAGTAGTCGTGAAGATTGTGTACCAACATGGGGTGTATATGATGAAAGTTATAAAAAGAATTTAAGGTAAAGGGTTGAATTCAAATGAGAATGGAAGTTTTGGTAAGAATGAAAGAATGAATTCTAGCCATTCATTTTGCAAAACCTAAATTTCTCCTAAAGTTAAATATCTCACAAACGGCTAATTAAAAAATTATAAAAATTGCACCATAAAAATTAGCATTATTTTCTCTATGATTAGACATCACTCGTGATATACTTTCAACGAATTTTTTTTTTTGGTTAAAAACCGGTAACACATGTGTCAGTGGTTGATAACACATGTGTTACTAGCGACTAACACATGTGTAACCATCAACTAACACATGTGTTACCATCGATTAACACATGTGTTACCTAGTTGTTGGTAACTGTAGGTCCCGAAATAATTAAACTTTAACACAAATCAATATTCAATAACTAATTAGCGGAAATCAATAGTTATTCAAAGTACGTTATCAATAAAACTAATCACACAACCACATATATTTTGCATTAATCAAAGCATAAAGGGTGGGTTACAAATACTGACCAGGGAATAACAAAAGTGGTGCTCCAATTCGTATCTGTCCAAAAAGTCCCGTAACTCAAACACTAATTAGGTATTTATACTATTACCTAATCAGCTAGGCGATATTCATATTGATGATATCGCCTATGCAATATTATCAATATCGCAATAGCGATATTGCCAATGTCGCTATTTACATCAGAAATAGACTAAGTAATTACAACTCAAAACTTAGACCAAGTGACAGACACACTAATGTACCAACAAACTCCCCCGTGTCTTCAGCTTGGTCTTCAAAAATAATCTTCAGTCAAATCTTCGATTAAAACCATCCAGCAGGAAACTTACCACCCGCATGGATTCCATGGGTTATACAAATATCCACAATTCTTTGAAATTGTTGAGCAAGCTTTTCATTTGTCAGATTTCCCCAATAATATCTTATACGATTATCAAACAACTTCCTCATATCTTCCTTTGATAGATTTATCAAACTCATAGGGTCAAACACCCTGAACTGCTCTTTCTTCAAACCATAGAGCGAGGTCTTTTCTGGTTTTTCCGAATCAGGAACAAAGACCATAACAGCTTCACCTGAATGAGCATCCAGTTCCCAGTAATGAAACCTTCTTAGAAAGTCCAGGGGAACCGTTTCCAGAGGAATCTTCTTCAAGCAATCAGCCGGAGGATAACGCATT
This sequence comes from Logfia minima, assembly GCA_963921325.1. Lineage (NCBI taxonomy): Eukaryota > Viridiplantae > Streptophyta > Magnoliopsida > Asterales > Asteraceae > Logfia > Logfia minima. The sequence continues at coordinate 4,832,042 of OY992766.1, read as the reverse complement.
TTGATCAATGGCTGATTTGTGACCGGATCTAACCGTTTCTTATAGATAAGTCTTTTTCCCAATGTTGGTTTAATAAAATTGAACCTCTTAGTACGGATTTCTCTTTGCAGAGTAGTCTGAATGAAATTTGCACGGTCATCTCTTGAAGGATTTATCAAAGTGAGCTGAGCGAGACGATTAACTTCTCCTTTCGGCAAAGTACTCAGCTTGGTGAATGATCTCTTGAAATATTGAACACCATCTAATCTCTTGATCATAAATACACCATTTGATATCTTCCAGCTTTTTATCAACCCAGTATATACTCCACTGACTTTGTATGATTTGCAGGTTACCGGTACTTGCTTTCCATCTTTTCCATGAGGCCACCATTTTGCAAGTCTCTCGGCCTTAGTTTCAGACTTTTCATTATCTGGAATAGGAACCTCAGATGTTCCTTCATCTTGAGTCTCAGATGTATCCTCAGCTTCATCTTCAAAAGAATCTGATTCATTTATTGGAGCATCATCATAAAACTCATCCTCATTTAGTCCTTCCTCCTTAACCTCAATGTCATCGTTTTCCTCAAATTCTTCATCCTCAGAATCAGAATTTACTTCGTTTACCATGCGTTGTAGATATGAGAGATCTACATACGAATAGTCAACCGCTAGCGGTCTTGGTTGACCAGGGATGTCTTCAACAGAGAAATAGTCCAAATGAACAGTTTCATTAAGATCCTCAACATTTACATTTTCTGTTTCAGGGGGAGTTACATTTGGTCTTTCACTACTTCCTATCTCCCCCGAAACGACCAACTGGGACTCCAAGATCATAACCCTAGACCTAAGCTCTTCGTTTTCCATTTCCACAGCTGCAACTCTAGTAGATTGAACTTCTATCACAGCAGCTTGAGAGTCCAAAGTGTGTTGCATCACATCCAGCCTCTTGATCAACTCCTGTATAACCGAGGGATGAGGTTGAACGGGAATATCAACCGGCGGTGCATCCTGAGGCCTGGAAGAAGTAGAAACCTGACGAGCAACCTTGGACTTCTTTGGTGGAGGAGGCACATACTCATCATCTTCAGAATCCCTAACCCGCTTGTCTTTCTGCGGTACATGCTGCTTGCCTGCAGCAATCCTCCTCTGAATCCTCAAATATCTCTAAGGATTGATTCGCCTAATACGCTCAATCTCATGTGGATGCGGGACCAAACCCTCAGAGTCACTGTCAGTAGCACCGCCAGCTGGCTCAGAAGACTCAGAGTCAGTTGACCCCTCAGAAGTGTCATGATAAACATGCAAAGTGTGCAAGTCACCCTGCGAAGTAACACTCATATAAACATCCTGTAAAGGATCTTCCGTAGTTTGTACGAAAACATCAGCAAGATTGCCTTCTTCCAGTTCTAGTTGTCGAACGACCGGATCCAGATATCCGTCGTTTGCTGGAGGCTGGTAGTTAGGGTCAACAATGTGACCAAACAGCGAGATCGGGTGATTGCTTATGCTTCTCGTCAGCTTAAACCTCACGAAAAGAATTATCCTACTCATGATTTGGAACTTGGGTCAGTTGTGTTCGCTTTGAAATTATGGAGACATTATTTGTATGGAACTAAATGCGTAATTTGTACAGATCACAAGAGTCTTCAATATGTGTTTTCCCAGAAAGAGTTGAACATGCGTCAGAGACGATGGTTAGAATTAATTAAAGATTATGATTGTGAGATTCATTATCATCCAGGGAAAGCTAATGTGGTAGCTGATGCGTTGAGTAGAAAGACATCCTCTGACAAGATTTATTTTATGCGTTTAGAAATTTCATGTGATTTATTGGATCAAATAAAAGCTGCTCAGTTGGAGGCCTTGATGGATACTAATCTTAAATCTGAGATCATGATTAAAAGGAAGGATTTATTGATTGAAGATTCTAGAGGATTAAAGACTTTCCAGTCTCGGGTGTGGATTCCTTTGATTGGTGGACTTCGGGATGTAATTTTAACAGAGGCTCATAAATCCAGATTATCGATTCATCCAGGGAGTACAAAAAATGTATCGTGATTTGAAACCTCTGTATTGGTGGCCAACGATGAAGACTGATGTAGCACGGTTTGTTGGTTCCTGTCATATCTGTTCCCAGGTTAAAGCTGAGCATCAGAAACCGTACGGATCATTGAAACAGCTTGAGATTCCTGAATGGAAGTGGGAACACATAACTATGGATTTTGTGACTAAGCTGCCACGAACGCCCAGAGGTAATGATATGATTTGGGTTATTGTTGATAGATTGACCAAAAGTGCTCATTTCCTTGCTACCTGTGAGACTGCTTCGCTAAGTAAATTGTCGCAGTTGTATATTAACGAGATTGTTTCGAGGCATGGGATTCCATTATCGATTGTTTCAGACAGAGACTCCAGATTTATTTCGCGATTTTGGCAGAGCTTGCAGCATGAGTTGGGTACCCGAGTTAATCTCAGTACAGCTTATCATCCTCAGACAGATGGTCAGTCAGAGAGAACTATTCAGACACTTGAGGATATGTTGCGTGCTTGTGTGATTGAGTATGGGGGTTCTTGGGATTCTCACCTACCGTTGATTGAGTTTGCTTACAACAATTCTTATCATTCAAGTATTGGGATGCCTCCGTATGAGATGTTGTATAGGCGACGTTGTAGAACGCCCACTTGTTGGTTAGAGGCCGGTGAGAAACAGTTTTCGGGTCCTGATATTGTACAGATTACAGCCGATAAAGTAGCTATTGCTCGTGAGAAATTAAAAGCAGCCCGAGATAGACAGATACAGTATGCTGATCCACGTCGACGACCAGTTACTTTTGTAGAGGGAGAGTTGGTATATTTGAAAGTTTCTCCTTGGAAGGGTGTGATTAGATTTGGAAAACGTGGGAAACTAGCTCCTAGATATATTGGTCCTTTCAGAATCAGACGCGTGGTTAATGATCAGTCAGTTACACTTGATCTTCCTCCAGAACTTTTGGGAATTCACGATACTTTTAATGTGTGTTATTTGAGAAAGTGCAATGTTGAAGACCAATCTCAGATCCTTCCGTTAGAGGAATTGCGTGTCGACCAGAGTCAGAAATTAGTAGAGGAACCTGTCGAGTTACTAGATAGAAAAGTGACCCGATTGCGTAAGAAAGAAATCCCCATGGTTCTAGTTAAATGGAAGCATAGCCTAGGTCCAAACCTCACATGGGAAACCGAGTCTAGTATGCGTGCGCGTTATCCTAGTTTATTTAGTCAGGGTGAGATTTCGGGGACGAAATCTCCTTAAGGGGGGAAGATTTGTAACATCCTCCCCATAGGTCTAGTATTTTTAGGTAAATTTATCTCTTTGCTTATGTTATTTAATTGAATTAAATTATGTGAAATGTTTGATTAGATAATTGTTAGGAATAATTAAATGGGAATTACGGTATTTTTAGTTTAAAATACGGATTAACCTAACTATTATAACTAATACCATCGTGTGGTAGATTAATGATAATAATACATCGTAGTATACGTAAATCATCATATATAAATACCCAAATCTGGAAATCAGCTCATTTTCTTCTTCTTCTTCATCTCACACTAAAACACACACTAGAAACACCAAGAACACACACACTTGCAAAATTGAAGCTCAAATCAAGCCCAAAACATCCCCAAATTGTGCCATTAGATTCGGAATTCATAGAAGATCATTTCTACAACTCATTTCAGTGGATTAAATCAGATTAAGGTTAGTTTTGATTAGTTTTTTAGTTTTTTTTTTCTAAAATGAGAAAAAAGTTAGTGATTTGATGAAATTATGTGTTTTTATGTTAAATTGATGAATTTCGAGTGTTTGTTTATGTGTTTACTAAGTGTTAGAACGTTTAGTTGGTGAAAAACGCTGTTAAGATTGAGATTTGAGAATTTTTGGTAAAATCAGCCCAGTTTTCTGCAAAAACGCAGATGAACTGGTTTAAGCGATATTGGTAATATCGCCACCAATATCGCAGGTAATATCGCGATTAATTTCGCTTGCAATATCGCTAGTGATTTGGCGATATTGGCAATGTCGCTATGGCGATATTGGCAATATCGCTTTTTATGTTGCAGATTTTGAAAATGCATAAGTAAAAGGTTATACTTTTAGCGACCAAAATTGAAAGATTCCTTTTTAACTGCGGATCGGACTTTTATTATTCCTTGAATACAGAGGGTCACCTGTTTGGTTAAATATGTTATTATAATGATTCGAAAATTTGGTTAATTGAGTAAATAATTAAATAAGCAAATTTTTATAAATTGACATAATTGATAGTTGTACAGCGGTTATAACAGATAAATTGTAACTTGATAATTGTTTATTATCTGGATAATATACATTGAGACATGTTATACGATTTCAAGGTGAGTTACTAACTCATTATCTGTTGTATTCTCAGATCAGTCAAAGACTCAGTAATATAAGAATTCTGAGAAGTGAACGGTAGCAGTCAGGTGAGTGGATCTGCAACTCATAATTTGAGTTAGTTGTAATGGTGTGATTACAACAAGTAACGTAAACCTTGATTGACTATTTAGTCTGACTTATGATTGAATATATCTGCTTGTTATGCATATGTGGCCTTCGGGCATCTGTGTTATTCAGAGGTCAATTGCGATTGGACTTGGTTACTACTGTGTTCAACACTGGTTCCAGATACATGTGTTGTCGCTGGAAACTGTGTTGTTGTGTTGTAGTGCCAAGTTATCGGCCTATTCTGTATGGGCCTTTACAGATTGTGGGTAAGTGTTACTGAGGGCCACCGCGGCTGTAGGGTTCCTCAGTAACCGCCGATCCTCTTGAGTTTATGTGTTTACTGTGCTTAGTGTAAACGGATTGTTATGCTAAGTTGAATTATTAGTTGTACATTCATTCACTTAGCTTCGTGCTAATCCCACCACTTCCCTTTCTGCAGGTTATGCTTGTCTTTTGTGGGTTGGGCAGGAAGATGGTTTTGAAGAATGTTTGACACGTGCTCTAACTCTGATATATTTATGTTTCGTATATTAACATGTATGTGGATTTTGTATAACAATTATAAGTGTTTTGGTTCGTAAATAGTTAAATGTTATAAATTCGCGAAATTTTATGGTCTTTTCTGTAATATAAAATATAATATTATTTTATCCATCGCTTCCGAGTCAAATTACTATTTTAACCCTGAGGTAATTTAAGGGGTGTTATACATATACCAAGCATTATGCCCCAACTGGGCATTATCAACCATCGACCGAAAGATGTAGCCCGAATAATTGTACGGTTTGTTGTACACGAGGGCTAACATTGCACATACGGTCCTATGACTGGTACCGTCGTACCCAGCTTTTCTGTTTGAGATGCACAAAATGAATATATGCATCAACCATCTCCAAACTTTCATAAGATGACCTTTCCGGTATTGATCTGAGTGGCTCCCAACATAACCCATACGATTCATTGCGCCGACAATGAACTCGTTTGGAAACTGAATCAACATGTCCGGTTAATCACCAAATTGAAGAACTTCGCGAATAAGCTGCTCGGTAATGATGACTTGACGTCCGTGAACCGTCGAGATCAGCCTTGTATATTTAAGATCACTATTTACAGTAACGTTTCTCCAGAACTTCCCAATATGATCCTTGTAAACCGTAGCCGATGCCGTGATCGCAGTGAAGATGCGAGATCTTCGTAGAAAAGCAATCATTGGTCTAAATGGCGCAGCTGAGTCTTTGGAATCATCCAGAAATGCGGTAATATTGTGACGAGTGTCACACTTGTTGTCAAACACTGAAAAGTCTTCCATTGCTGCAAAACAAGTCAATACAAATCGAAAAACTCGAAAACATTTAGCGTTTAGACGAAAATCAGGCGATAATGTTTTAAAAATTGTAAACTGGGCCTATTTGAACAAGTGTTAGGCCTGGCCCAATTAACATGTTTCTGGATCAGGCGATATTGTAGTTAATATCGCTTTTCAATTTAGGCGATATTACTACAATATCGCTCAAATTAAAACAATTTGATTAATGTCACTTAGATTTTACAATTTTGGAAATTAATCCAACTTAAGCGATATTAGCATTATCGCTCCCAGTATCGCACATGGTATCGCTAAAATCAAAAATCAATTTGGGCGATATCACAATATCGCCCCACAATATCGCTAAAACGTAAGCACAGAACCCTATGGTCGAAAAAACACAGAAAAAAGGGTTCTAATCCCTTACAATCGATGTACTATCATCTGGCAATGTAAGAAACCAAGATACACTAGGTTTAATTACCTATTTGGTCATTTAGAACGTAAAACAGAAACCACAAAATAAACCGAACGTCACATCCCTAAATGTGGTATAAAAACTAAATTATAAAGTATTAGAAACATACCAATCGATGAAGTAGAGGTAGACGAACACGGTGATGTGGTTTGATTTGAATGAGGGGCGAAAACGAGAGGGAAATCGAAGAAAATGACAATATCGCAAAAATCGCTTTACAATATTGTTGGTGCATTTCTGTGTGTCAGTCAGTTGGTCAATGTTCGTATTTGTCAAAGTCAATTAGTCTTACTATGTGATGTGATTAATGTGTATATTCAAGTCAGTGAATGAAATGTAATTATAGAATATACATAGAATATTGGTCATGCGACACAGAGCTTATGTCGCAATAGCGACATAATGCCTATGTCGCAGTGGGCTTGGCCTGCGACACAAGGCTTGTGTCGCAGGGTCCAGTATGTCTATAAATAGTGAAGTCAGATTTCATTTGTGGGGGGATCAAACCCTAGAGAGAGAGAGAGAGAGAGAGAGAGAGAGAGAGAGAGATTGTAAGCTTATTCTTCAATTGTTCATATATACAAAACGTTAGAGAAACTGTGCTTGTGATTCAATATACGTTCAATACTCGATTAGTTGGATTCCGCCCTTCTGATTGAGTCATACGATCTGATTAGGTCCAGCAAAAGGGTTCCTACAAGTGGTATCAGAGCCGTGAATAAGTTATTCAACGGTTTCAGATCGTGTTTTTGAACGTTTTCGGTTTGATTCGCGAAGGTTGAATTGTGTAATCTTTGTTTTTGGGTTATTTTGGTTGAAGATTGTGTTTTTTGAAGAGTTTTTCTGGGTTTGTTCGTTGTTTTTCGTTCAAAATTCATTAGGGTTTCGAAATTTTTCGTTTTTGGGGTTTTTGGAGCTGATCAGCGCCGTTTTGCGACATAAGCTTGCGACACAACCCTTGTGTCGCATAATCTTGCGACACAACCCTTGTGTCGCATAATCTTGCGACACAACCCTTGTGTCCCATAATCTTGCGACACAACCCTTGTGTCACATAATCTTGCGACACAAGCTTAGCGACACAAGACCTGCGACACAAGCCTTGTGTCCCATAAAAAAAAAAAAAAAAAAAAAAAAAAAAAAAAAAAAAAAACTTTTTTGTGTGTCGCTAAATTCAAATATGGATTTCTTAAATACAACTTTGAGAGGAAAGTTGAAATCCTTATTTCATAAGGACTTTGATCGTTGGAGAGCTGTGGTTGAAGTGTTGCTTACGCTGTATGATGCAAATTTATGGATATTCATTGCAAATCCGTATGAGAAACCTAGAATAGCCGGAGGTACATCTTTCAAAATGGTAAACCAAATGTCTACCACAGAACGTGCAAATTTTAATTTGGAAAAGAAGACATTTGAGGCAATATTGGAGTGTTTACCAAGGGATGAAGCCTCATGTTACAAAAATCAAGATACTTCATTCAATTTGTGGCAAAATCTTCAAGTAAGTTTCGGAAGTAATACTAAGATGAGAATGACAAACCTAGAAGAAGAAATGAAGGAAGAAGTTGACATCAAAGCTTCGGATAATCAGGTTGATTCTGAACCATCCTCATGTGCTTCATGTATTAATTTAACTGGTACGATTAAAAGGTATAGAGAGGATAATGAACGCCTTAACTCTAACATAGAACAACTAAAAGAAAGTAATGATTTGTTAAGAGAAAATGATAAGGCATGTGAAAAAAAGTTGAAAGCCATTTTTGAAGAAAAGAAAGAACTGAAAGCCAAAATTTTTTGTCAGCAAGATGAGATAGGTAGTTATGTTAATATGCTTACTCTTGTGAAGAAACAACTTGCTGACTCACAGGCAGAAGTTCTTTGTTTACAACGAAAACTTTCAAACTTTTCTACATCCTCTATGGTATTTGATGAAATTCTTCAATCGCAAAGGACAGATACCAAAAGCAAAGCTGGTCTTGGTTATCACCATGTACCACCTCCTAATGACTATCTGCCAATGCCATCAAAGGATTCCATCAAAGACTTTGTGCCTTCTTCTTCCAAAGAAGACACAAAACCTGTTAATTCCTCAGTTAATGATTCTATCACTAAGGTTGATGAGGTTATTGAGGTAGATGATATACCTGAAGTGTCTACCATTAAGGTTGAGAAATTAAATGTCAAACCTGAAAATTTCATTCTTGCAACTGAAAATGATGATTGTTTTAAATGCAAAAGAAAAGCAAAGGTTTACAATGAATCCTCAAAAGTTCAACATGTTAAAAGGGATTCAAAATCTAAATCTTCGGATAATTCACGGTCATCTGTGAAGAATCTCAAGAAAGATAAAGTAGTTGATAAATATGAAAATAATAAATATTCAAAGTCAACTAGCTCAACCTTAGGAACATCTACTTCAACATGCTCACCTAAGAGTGCATGTTCAACAAATGTTCCTATTAATAGGCCTTCGGTGTATTATCCTCCTCCAAAACGATTTGAAGGAACTCATTGGAATAAATCTTTTGTGGATAGACGTTCTTGTTTTTGTTGTGGACAACAAGGACATGTTATTAGGGATTGTAAGTTGATAGCCCTAGACAGGTTTGGTAGAAGAATGCCAAGAACTTATTCATATAGAAGTTCTTGTTCAAAATCATTGTCAATGCGTAGTTCACATTCGCCTTTATCTAGTTATGCATCCTCTTCACCTAAACCTATGGCCAGAGTAAACAAAGTTGTGCCTAGTAGAACCCAAGTTCAACAACACAACATTGTTGAAAACAAATTATCCAAAACTAAGCAGTTTTGGAAACAAAAATCCACAAACAACACATCAATGAAATCAAGTGACTTTTTAAAATATCATAAACTCATTGATGTGATGATTATGGACGCTAATGGACACCCCAAGACTATCAAGGCTTGGGTGTCCCATAAAATCTAATGTTTCATTGTTTGTGGTGATGCAGTCAGCTTTTTGATAGATTGTATTTTTAGTGATTGCAAGGATGTGTATTCTGTTAAGAATGCTTTCAAGGTAGTTAAGTGTGGTGCATTGTGATTGAATGGATGAGATTATCAAAGTTTCGAGACGGCATAACGTGGTTAAAAGAATTTGATTTGACTTGATATGTGATTTTGGAACTTTTATTTCGTTTTTTTTTTGTTCAATTTGTTAGTATTGCAACAACCATTCTTTATACTCTTTAGTATCAAAGAAATGTAATGTTGCGAAATTTATTTTGTTAAAAAAAAAAAAAAAAAAAATTAAAATTAAAATTAGTTTAATTTTTAGGGGATAACCTTTGAATTAGAATTGAGAAAAGAATTTGCTGTTCAGGGGGAGTAATTTTAAAACATTAAAAATTCTGATTATTTCGATCAGAAATTATTTCGATCAGAAATTTGAACAGCAAGATTCTTAATTCTGGAAGATTCTTAATTCTGGAAAACATTTTGGATTGTGTTTGTAAATAACTTGGGATATGATAGTTCATCAGGTGACATGTACACAAAATGGAAATTTTAAGGTTTATGTTTGATGTGTCAGTAGATTTATCTAGCATACTTGAACTGCCTTCTCTAAATATTAGCTTCATCATATGATGTATTGGTAGACATCTAACATAAAGGTTTTTAAGTGCACAAAATAAACTTAACTCTTGAAATTATCATGTGAACACTTTCTTTTGATGTATGACGATAAGTCTTAATTCTTATGTGATAGATACTACCATAACACATGTCATTGAGTATCCTAAAGAATTCATCTGGGAGATATACTGAGTGTTTCTTTTGCTACATCCAGAAATATGTTAACCTAGTTTCAGTCAGTATATCTTAACATAGAGCAAACTAGACCAAGATACAAGAATACCGTTATCAAGGTCTCTAGTCAAACTATGTCGCTCTGTTGTACGAAAGTACAGACCTGTCACCTCTAGTTTGATTTTAGATTTGTTTGTCTCTAACCCTAGTCAAATTTAATCTTTATGGAGTACAAAAGTACTTGAACATTTATTCATGATTTGACTTTAAAGATGGAATACAATAATCACACTCATTACATGGAAGTTATGCATGTATCCTGATCATAAGAGTATATCAAATGGGAAGCTACTCTGGTAATCATGAATAATAATTCAAAATGCACTTGTAAATTCTGATTGCTAGATGTTTATATGGACAAACATACCAATAATCGTCTTGAACTAATATTTATACCCGGTGATTTAAATATGCTAAGTAAATTTAAAGTTGGACAAATATACTGATAATCGAAATAACACTTGCTATTTCCTAATAACTATATGTTATCCTGATATGATCCTTAAGCAGACATATTACAATCTTATTCCCAATTTATTTTCCTTTTGGTATTCTTTACTTTTCATTTATAAAGAAAATTACAAAAAATATTTTATTTCTATGTTGTTTTATTCAATATCACATATCTTGTTAAAGTCAAATATTGAAGATATAAAGGATGTTGGTTATTCTCCAAAGACTGTGAAGATAAATTCTATTGGAGAAGCTGCTAAAGATTGAGAGATGGTCATATAGTTTGAAGATCTTATTGTATGCAAAAGGTGTGTCAGTCACATGAATCTGGACATCAATATTCTGAAGACCATGCTATCTCAATGGGGGAGTTTCTAATTGTTTGAAGACATAGAGGAGTTTGTTGGTGAAGACTAAATGAAGCCTATTTGACCAAGCTGATGACATGGGGGAGTTTGTTGGTGCATTTCTGTGTGTCAGTCAGTTGGTCAATGTTCGTATTTGTCAAAGTCAATTAGTCTTACTATGTGATGTGATTAATGTGTATATTCAAGTCAGTGAATGAAATGTAATTATAGAATATACATAGAATATTGGTCATGCGACACAGAGCTTATGTCGCAATAGCGACATAATGCCTATGTCGCAGTGGGCTTGGCCTGCGACACAAGGCTTGTGTCGCAGGGTCCAGTATGTCTATAAATAGTGAAGTCAGATTTCATTTGTGGGGGGATCAAACCCTAGAGAGAGAGAGAGAGAGAGAGAGAGAGAGAGAGAGAGAGAGAGAGAGAGAGAGATTGTAAGCTTATTCTTCAATTGTTCATATATACAAAACGTTAGAGAAACTGTGCTTGTGATTCAATATACGTTCAATACTCGATTAGTTGGATTCCGCCCTTCTGATTGAGTCATACGATCTGATTAGGTCCAGCAAAAGGGTTCCTACAAATATCGCCTGTAATATCGCTTAAATGATTTTGAAAATGTATTGAATACTGTAACAGACGTTTGTATATATACAAGTATAAGATTGAGCGATATTAACAATATCGCATGCAATATTGCCAAAATCAAAAATCTATTTGGGCGATATTACAATATCGCAAAAATTGAAAATATAAACAGTAACTTGTGACACAATTTAAACTTTAAAATTTAATAATTTAAATTTTAAAATAAAACTGAAAATAAATAAATAAATTAAAATTTGAAAGTAAAGATAATATAACTTTTACTTTTTTTTCTTTTTTTTTTTTGGTTACGAACTAGATGGTGTCTAATTAGGGATCATATTAGAAAGACAGATTCGCAAGACAATATCAAATTTTAATTATCAGTATAGTTGTTCAAATTTAAATCCCGCAAAGTTAACTAGCCAAAGAGACAATTAGTAACAAGACGATTATCGGTATTGTTTGTCCACTTAAACATATAACATACTCAACTTCAAGCTTAGCAGTTATTGTGGGAGTGAATAGGTCTCCGTGAATCCCACATAGATATACTCCTAGTATCAAGACATGCCCAAGACTTCGATTAGTTAGAGAAAGCATTTGAATTCAACATTTTTAAGAATCAAGCCAGCGGTGACAGGTCTGTACATAGGTACAACAAAGCGACTTAAACTTGATTCAGGTGTAAGCAAAACCAGACTTGGTCAAACCATTTGGCAACCTTGTGAGGAATCTTTGATTTTATAAGATTTGAAAGTACTTTGACTTTTGTTTGCTTAGGTTTTGAAAGTATACTGACTGAGACCAGGTCTGTACAGACGTACAACAAAGGAAACAGACAGCATAAATCCCCAAATGTTGTCATATACAAGCTCAAGTTAATAGGTCCATGGCAAGCTGATACATAAGAATTAAGACCCATTGTCATACATCATATGTTGGTTATCACAAAAGATTTAAACACAGATTAAGGTATTTCTTAGTTGCTCAAAGAAGAGTATGAAAATGCCTACCAATACATCGTGCAAGTAATCAGATGTCTGTAAGGATAAGTATAACAAATGCGAGATAAACCTACTGATACATCGAGGATAAAACTTAAGATTGACTTTTGAGGGGTGTCTCCTAATTTACTATCATCTCCCTAGTTGTTTACATACACAACTAAACGTCTTTAACAGATGTTGCAACGTTGCTTTTCTTTAATGCTAGTAAGCATAAAGAATGGCTATTGCCCATTTTATTTTATTTTATTTTATATTTTTTTAACGAAGAAACTATCAAATAAAAACAAAAGAATTAACTGTCACAACTTACTGTTTTATTTGAAAGAAAACGCAACCCAATCATGTCTATAAGTTGGTTAAACCTGGTTCTAGAGAAGGCCTTGGTAAACAAGTCTGCATTTTGCTTATCTGTTTCTATTTGGACAAGGTCAATCAAATGCTTCTCATAGCAATCCCGTATAAAATGAAACCTAATCTCTATGTGTTTGGTCTTAGAGTGTTGTACATGATTTTTAGTGATAGATATAGCAGCAGTACTATCAATATATAAAGGAGTCATGGTTAAGAGTAAACCGTAGTCACGAAGTTGGTGCTGAATCCACAAGATTTGTGAACAGCAACTGGCAGCCGCAATATATTCAGCTTTTGTTGTTGAAGTAGAAACTGTCGTTTGCTTTTTGCATTGCCAAGATACTAAACGTGAACCGAGAAACTGGCATCCTCCTGACGTAGACTTCTTATTGATGCTACAACCACCATAATCAGAATCCGAGTATGCTGTGAGAGCAAATGTCTTCTCTATTGGATACCATAGACCGAGAGTAGGTCTATGTTTGAGATATCAAAAAATACGTTTAACCGCTTTCAAATGAGAAACCTTGGGTTGAGACTGATATCTTGAACACAACGAAACAGCAAATACTATATCAGGTCGAGAAGCTGGAAGATACATTAAAGATCCAATCATCGATCTATATAGTTTTTCTTCACAGTCCTCCTCATCTTCAGCTGGTCCGAGATTGTGGTTTGTTTGAATGGGAGTGCCATACTCTCTACAATCATGCAACTTATAGCGTGTTAACATGTCGTTAACATACTTTGATTGATGAATGTAGGTGCCCTTCGTTGATTGATCTACTTGAACACCCAAAAAGAATTTTAGCTCCCCCATAGTACTCATTTCAAATTCAGACTTCATAATCTTCTCAAAATCTCTACACAAAGATTCATTTGTTGAACCAAAAATGACATCATCCACGTAGACTTGAACTAGCAGTTGACTGTGTTCAGTTCGCTTGATGAAAAGAGTGCTATCAATGTGACCACGTTCATAACCATTTTTAATCAAGTGCGTTGCCAACCTTTCATACCAAGCGCGCGAGGCTTGATGAAGACCATAAAGAGCCTTATCCAACTTGCACACATAGTCTGGGTTGACCGAATCCTCAAAACCAGGAGGTTGCCTGACATAAATTTCTTCAGCAACCTTACCGTACAAAAACGCACTTTTGACATCCAGCTGATAGACACGAAACCCCTTAAATGTAGCATATGCTAAGAAGATACGAATAGATTCCATTCTTGCAACAGGCGCAAAGACTTCATCATAATCCAAACCTTCTTGTTGTGTATACCCTTGGACTACTAACCTAGCTTTATTGCGAATCACCACTCCCCTATCATCATGTTTGACTCGAAACACCCAACGAGTTCCAATTGGGTGTACACCTCTTGGAAGTGGAACTAAGTCCCGGACTTTCAGCTTCACAAATTGCTGCAACTTTTCTTGCATTGTAGAAACCCAATGTGAATCCTTTAGAGCCTCATCAATCTTTATTGGCTCAACTTGGGATAAGAAGCATTCTTCAATTTCCGCCTTTAGACATGTAAGATCATCATAATTATATGGACCTTCAGAAGATGTAGTTATTTTGCTTCTTGTCTGAGTACCTGCATCCAGATCTCCAATAATATTCTCAATCGGATGATTCTTATGAATACGGGAGATGGGTATTGGATTAGGTGTGAGGTTTGTTTCCAAATTGTTTAGCTCAACCTCTTGAGCGAAAGAATCATCTTCATTCTCAGAGAGCATGTCTTCTACACCATCAACAGTAGCAGGAGAAGCTTCGGGCTGTTGATCTGTAGAAGAACTCTCAGGAACATCAGTAGACGAAGATGGTAGAAGATCAGTAGTAGCAGGAGTCGAAGACGGTATGGATGAAGAATTATCCGGATTAAGATGCAAGCCATGAAGAAGCGTAAGAACTTGATCCACTTCATTGAATTTCGGAAGATTGAATGAGTTAACAAGATAGTCATACTCAAACAACCAATCAGGACCTTTTCCTTTAGGAGACTCTGTGTACTTTAAACATTTTACCTCAAAATGCTCTTCAATCTTTCCCGTTTCCTTGTTGAAAACCCTCTTGTTAGGAGAATTAACTGAATACCCAAGAAATAATCCATCAAATGCTTTTTCACCGAATTTAGAAACTTTATCTTTTGATATCAAAATGGTGCAAGGACATCCAAATGGTTCCGAAAATTTCAGGTTTGGCTTTCGGTTATTCAACAACTCATAGCAAGTCTTATTCTTCTTCTTGTTCATCAGAACACGGTTTAATACATAGCATGCCGTGTTAACTGCCTCTGCCCAAAAAGTAATCGGCAAGTGTGAATCAGACAGCATAGTACGGGTGGTTTCAATGATTGTTCTATTCTTTCTCTCCGCTACACCATTCTGTTGTGGAGTTCTTGCTGCACTAAACTGATGAACAATTCCTTTGCGTAGACAATATAATTCAAGAATTTTGTTCTTGAATTCCGTTCCATTATCACTACGTATCTTCTTTATCTTCAAGTTGCACAGATTTTCAAGTCTATCGAACAGATAGGTCAGTATATCTGGTGTTTCATCCTTTGCACGCAAGAAGTAAACCCATGAAAAGCGAGAATAGTCATCAGTTACTACCAAACAGTAAGATTTACCACCAATACTCTTCGTGCTTACAGGTCCAAACAAGTCCATGTGAAGTAATTCTAATGGAGATTCAATGGAATTGACTTGCTTAGGCTTGTGAAACTTCTTGTGCTGTTTTCCTTTCAAGCATGAAACAAATCATCTTTCAAAACAAAGGATTGCTTAGGAATCCCCTCCACCAAATCATGTTTCACTAGATAATTCATTTTTCGGAAATGAATATGACCCATCCTTCTGTGCCACAATAATGAATCCTTAGTAGATGCTTTGGTTAGAAGACAAGTATGTTCTTCAGTTTCCACTGTCCTCATGTCCAAAATATAAGAGTTCTTCACTCTAAGAGCTCTAATCAGAATCCATTCCTCGGGAATCACAAATCCTGGCTTCAAAATCAAACACTCTAAGTCTGTAAAAACAGCTGTGAACTTCTTATCGCAAACTTGAGAAACACTTATCAAGTTGTGATTTAGCTCCTCTCAAAGCTCACTTGACCATTAGAGAGTGTACCTTGCCCAGTTATCTTACCACCGTTATCACTAGCAAAAGTAACATATCCCCCATTATATGGTTTAACATCAGAGAGAAGGGAAATATTGCCTGTCATGTGTCGTGAACAGCCACTGTCAACATACCACTTGCTATTCAGCACCTTTGACTGTCACAACACAAAGAAAAGATTGTTAGTTTGAAATGGAGACCCAAGCCTTGACAGACTTGGGTATTCCTGAGACTTCATCGATTATTACCACATCAGTTAAAATATAACACCCCTCCTTCTATTTAAGAATATAATATTGATAAACTCGGAAGCATGAATTTAAAATACATTACCTTAGTATATATCAAACATTATACATAAACAGTTAATATTTTTCAATATTTACATTACATTCAAACTGTTTAAGACTACCAAAGGCGGGGTATTATAAAAATTCACAAAACAAGGTTTATTACAAAACCATATCAGAGGCCTAAAGCGCAGTCAAACATTCCTTGATCAACCAATCACCTCCTGCACCCACAATTAAACAAAACATATCCTGCAGGAAGTAAAATGAGGGGTTAGCACGAAGCTAAGTGAATAGATTCATCCCACTCCATTCAACTTAGCATAACTAGCAGTTTACACCAAATAATCGTAAACACACATAATTCAATGAGGATCGGTGGCTTTGGGGATATCATAATACCCAGGGATTCCCCCAAGAACACTTACCGTCAATCCGTATGGCCAATACAGAATAGACCGATAACTACTGGTTATTAAACACATACACAGGTCTCAAACACAACAAATGAATCAAAACCTGTGTAAAACACATAATAACCAGAAGTCCAACTACACGTTGACCTCAATAACATAGTACACATAGTTCACATATCACGTAGATCAATAATCAACAATCAAGACTAAACATTTTAATACACATCTACGTTTACTTGTTGTAACCAAATAGTTACAACTAAATCAAATGATGAGTTCTGAATCCACTCACCGATACCTCTGACGTCTCCACACTCAGGATTCTTATATCACTGAGTCTTACGTTGATCTGAAATAGAAAATCAAATACAAGTCAGAAGTTCGTTCCATAAACATCATTATAGCCTATTTATCAAATCAGGTAATCCCTGAAGTCTAGGCAAACAAAAGTTCAATCAGAAATAAGCTCAGAAAAAGTCCGCAATGCCGCTTAAAACTGAAAAATGCCATTTTCGGGTCCTAGATGACCCCGAATTGCCAAAAAAACTGCCTAGGCTATTAGAATATAGTCTTGATTACTAGGTCGTTTCCAATTGACTATGCGAATTTCAACTAAATCCGAGTTAGTGATATTTTCACAAAACCGCGTCTCAAAGACACGCATTTTCAAAATTTGCAAAACAAAATCTCTTTTATAAACTTAGCGACACAACCATTGTGTCGCACCACAAACCCTTGCGACACTACCACTATGTCGAACAACAGAAACCTGCGACACTAACATTGTGTCGCAATACTCAAAATGGCCGCCTTTAGCGACATAACAACTGTGTCGCATAATATTTAAGCGACACAACCTGCGACACAACCCTTGTGTCGCAATGAAGAACAGACCAGTTCCCAGATTCAAAATTCACAAAATCAAACATGTAATACTCAAATTAACCTATATCAATCCGTGTAATTCACTTATAAACAATAATAACACATAATAATTACAACCTTACCTCAAATACGCAGCTAATTAGCTCAAATGAATCAAAACCCAACTTTCAACTTTTTCTCACTTTATCTCTTAATTTTATGCTTTGGAACGAAATTAGAATGTAAGGGAACTATCTGGAGTGTTTGGGCGGTGATTATATATATATAATTTCAAATTACACTTAAGCTCCTTAATTAATTTCAGTTCAGCCCGTTTTGCGACACAGTCCTGCGACACAACCATTGTGTCGCACAGACAACCTGCGACACAACCCTTGTGTCGCAGAAAATCAAAAACTTACAAATTTTGAATCAACTAATATTTTACTAGTCACAATAAGTCAAAAGAATTATTTATCTACGTTTCACTACGAAACACATAATATTAAATAATTTCTAAAACAAATAGATAATCAATTAAAATAATAGAAATTACCAGACTGAATGATAGGATGTTACATAAAACCTTGTTTTTTAGTAAATCATTATCTTTTACTGATGTGATAACTTCAGATGACACATTATTCTTTACACTTCTCTTTTTCCAAACTTTCTGAGAAAAAAATGGTTGCTTATTAATAACATTAACCTTTCGAACCATTGGTTAAGTAGGTGTAATGTTATTAACTTTTGAAATCAGAACATTTCGAGATAATCCAGGTTGTTTTGACTTTTGAAAGTTTCTATTTTTAACATGACATGGATCATTTCGTGATGCCCATTTTCTAGCAAGCACCGGACACTGATTAATGAGATGACCCTGCTTCTTACAGTAGAAACATGATCGTCTCTCTCGGAAAGTTTGATTATTACACAATAGTGGTTTTGATGAAAGAGGAACCCTACGAGGCTTAATTTCAGGTACATTTACTGCACATGAACACTTATGCGAACATGATGGAGTAAACATATTTACAGTTGAGGTAATCTTTGAAGAAGGATTTTTAATTGAAACTTTATTATTTTGAATATTCTCCTCCAGTTTCATTTTTAAATCCTTGATTACTGGTTTCTTCTTAGAAAACATTCCACCTCTACCCTCGTTAGTAAAGATGAAATTTTCAGGTTTGAGGTTATTCTTCTCAACTTTCTGTGTAACCTCGTGAGTTACATCCTCCACCTCTACCACCTCTTCAACATTTGTTGAAAGTGCAAACATGATTGGTTCAAATTTAGGCTTAACTGGCTCAGCCTTCTTGTTATTTGAACTCAGAGCTTTAAGCAACTCAGGTCGCTTGTCATCAGCAGCCTTAACAAGCTTAGGTTGTTTAACATCTTCAACCTTGACAATCTTAGGCTGATCGGGATTTTTAACAATAACTGGTTTCACCATAGGATTTGTATCCTTCTTGAGAACAGAAGGTACATAGTCTTTAATTTCGTCCTGCGAAAGACTGGGCTGATTCAAATTTGAGGGAGGAGGTTGGTTGTGATAACCAATTCCTGCCTTACTCTTCGTATCAGTCCGTTGATTTTGCAGAATGTCGGAAAAGACCATAGTAGATGTGGAGATATTTGCAAGTCTTCGTTTTAAATTAACATTTTCAGATTGAGTTTCAGCAAGTTTCTTTTTAAGATGTGAAATGAGTTTTAAATAACTGTCAATCTCATCTTGTTTGTTAAAAATCATTGCCTTTAACTCTTTCTTTTCGTCAATAAGGGTTTTCTGATTTATAGTAAAGACTTTTTCGTTATCTTTTAAAACTTTGTTTGCTTCAATAAGATTGGTTAGATCTGTATTCAAGCGATCATTATCTACTATGAACCTGTTGATTTTACCAGTTAGTGTGATACAAGAATTACAATTAAAAGAATCAAAGTCTACCTCATTTTGAACATCCGCCATAAGAGCTACGTTATCTTGATCGTCCATAGCAGAAAAATCATAGGCTTCTTCATCCAGCAGAAGAGCTGCCTTGGTGACTTCATTCTCTTTCTTGAAAGTAGAAGGTTTTGTAAATCCAGTAGACGGTTGTCTACCTTTCTCACATTCTCTAGCAAAATGTCCCAGATTTTGACACTTGTAGCATCTAATCTTGGACTTATCGAAACCCATGCTAGTTTTATCAGTGACGTCTTCAAGAGATTTCTTTCCTGTTCTCTTCAAATAGGTTTTCGTTCTTCTGGTAAGCATAGCCATGTTCCAACGAAGATCCACTCTCTCTAATTCATTAGGATCAACTTGTGCAAAGTCTTCATCAGTAAGATCTACCGAGCTAATCCACTTTGATAAAAAATCATCATATGATGATAAAAACGCATTGAAGATTACTACATGTTCATTGGGTGATGCAGTAGCAGAGGAAGATGGTTGAGCAGGGAATAAGAAAATGTTCCACCCGAATTATTACCAGAAGAGTAATTAGGTTTAGATACAGCAGTAGAAGGTCCAGATAAAAGAGCTGTACTTCCATATCCAAAACTACTAGTATCAGGAAGCAAAGAACTGGATCTTGTTTTTTTCTTTTGGATATCCAAAGCACATGTTTCTAATTTTCCAATAAGTTGGTCCAAAGTCATTGCCAATACGTCTGGATCATTCTCCATCATCAACACTCTAGTTTCCCAGTGAGGAGGTAGAGCATTAAGCAGTTTCTTGTTAACCTCAATAGAGCTGAATTTGTATCCACCGTTAGTCAGCTCATTCACTAGACGTGAATATCTACAGAACAAGTCCTTAACCGTCTCGTTCTTCTGGATGTTAAACAGATCATACTGTTTCTTCACTAACTCCAGCTTACTTTGCTTGTATTCAGTAGTACCTCCACATCTTTCAGCTATACCATTCCACAAATCATAAGCTATGTCGTGTTGCTTGAACATCTTCATAGCATCGGCAGGTAGAGACATGGTTATAGCAGAGTGAGTTTTTCGTTCACATTCCCATGCTTTGCGTTCCTCAGCCGTCATTGAACGAATAGGTTTTGGAGGAGGTATACCCACATGTTCTCCACTTGCAACCGGTCGAACATATCGCTCGATCAAAGGTATCTCCATTTCAGGGTCAGTAAAAGCAACAAAAGATAAAAATCTACCACGCCATTCAGAATACTCCATTCCAGGTGCAAAGAATGGAGGTTTGTTTGCGCTACCAACCTCAGCGTTATGTTTTATCATAGCATTAACAGCTTGTAAAGTAGACATTTTAATATGTATTAACTAAGATTAAGTTTTTTGAATTTTTTTTTGATTTAAACAGTATAGCGATATTAATGATATCGCTAGAAGCTGATGATTTAGCGATATTGATGATATCGCTATCAATGTCGCTAATTAAAGCGCAAATCAAAATCAAATTGAAAAAAAAAAAAAAAAAAATACTACAGGCGATCTTGAGAGTAATATCGCTAAAGTTAATTAGGCGATACTATGTAATATCGCTAGTAATAATGCTCAAATTAATGAGTACAGATCAAGTAATATCACTGAAACCCTAGAGGCGATATTAAGACAAGATCGCTTCTAATATCGCTAAAACGGCTGTAAACCCTAAAATTAATAATCTCAAAGATCTAATTAAGTTTAGGTATGCTAATGACGAACACTAATCCCAGAAAACACTACAAAGCACTAATTAATCAGTTTTAACCTATATGAAACTAGTTACTTAGCCTTTTTTAACGTACTAATATTGATTTAACAAACCACTAATCCAATTGATAAATGGCTCTGATACCAATTGTAGGTCCCGAAATAATTAAACTTTAACACAAATCAATATTCAATAACTAATGAGCGGAAATCAATAGCTATTCAAAGTACGTTATCAATAAAACTAATCACACAACCACATATATTTTGCATTAATCAAAGCATAAAGTGTGGGTTACAGATACTGACCAGGGAATAACAAAAGCTGTGCTCCAATTCGTATCTGTCCCAAAAGTCCCGTAACTCAAACACTAATTAGGTATTTACACTATTACCTAATCAGTTAGGCGATATTGATGATATCGCCTATGCGATATTATCAATATCGCAATAGCGATATTGCCAATGTCGCTATTTACATCAAAAATAGACTAAGTAATTACAACTCAAAACTTAGACCAAGTGACAGACACACTAATGTACCAACAAACACTTGCGACTAACACATGTGTTACCAGTTTTCAAAACCCACCAAAAAATGAAAGAAAAAGTTCGTTGAAAGTATATCTTGTGAGATGTCTAATCGAAGAGAAAAAAATGCTGATTTTTATGGTGCAATTTTTATATTTTTGTTGACTAGCCATTTGTGAGATATTCAATTTTTAAAGATGTTGAGGGTATTATTATCTTGATGAAATGGATGGTTGAGATTGATCCTCTATTCTTACAAAAATTTTCATTCTCATTTAAACTTAATTCTTTAAGGTAACGATAGGGTTATGAAAAATCCAAGTATACGGGAAAATATAATTAGTGTTTGTGAAGTTATAAAATAGATTGGTATTTTCACAACTTTTATAAGAGAAGTGAATTGATTCTAACCATCACTTTTATTCATATATATACATCACTAAACATGTTTTATAATGTTATAATTATAAAATATATTTAATGGTATGTGAATGAAAAATTTTAATGTAGAGTTCATCACTCATAAAAAATGATCAACAACAATGAAAAAATAATGTTTTGGTTCGATCATTGGAAACTCAAGTTGAAATCAATAGACAACTCTCCTTCTATATGGAAAAACTCATGTTGAAATCGGTTTTGAAGTTCACATCTCTTTCAAAAGTTTCCCACTCATCATGTTCTTATATTTGTGGGTCACCGAAGTACTAATAGAATAACGACCATTTTGTTCTATCATGCCTACTAATAACTAGTGTTACGTCTGTACTACTAAGAAAACAAATTCAATTGCAAGTCATTTACTCTCGTAAGGTAAGAATTTGTATCTAATGAGCAATTCATGATCAACTTATGTTTGGAAAATTATGCATTCGAAATTTTCCGCACATTATAAATTTGATGAGACAAAGTGTAAAACTGAATGTAAACTAATTTTATATATGTTGTTAGTCTAAATTGTGAATCTGAGTGAGTTTTAGTATGATTGAATACTTTGTCAAACTCACAAATTCCAGATTGAGTAAGATCGAATACTAGAGTTCAAGAGCTCAAGATATATTAAAGTAAAGGATAAGGTCATCTCCAATGTTCCTCTATAACTGTCCTCTATCTTTATATATAGAGATAGAGGAGGGAAAATGCACTCCAACAGTTCCTCTATATTTAGAGATAGGATAGAGGAAGTCAGATTTCCTCTATAAATAGAGGAAAGATTATTCATCATCTAAAACTTTAAACCATACTTAATATATTTGTTTGTTTATATATATTCTTATAGTTAATATTGTTAATTGTTAATAACTAATTAATTAATATTATAAAATTAAATACATGTTAGCGCTTTTTTTTCAATAAGGGGCGGAGCTTGAAGAAGCGAGCCTATCAGAGAAGCATTAATACAAATAAAAGGACAACATTCATTAATGATAAACATATTAAAATAATAAACTACAACTTAACAAATACTATTAGTTAGGACTTCGATCACTAGATAAATAAAGGAAGTTAGACATAATTACTCTTACTAATTTAATCATAAATACCAGTAGTTTGGAAGATTATCATCAGTTCCTCATAAGTAAAAAAATTGACTTAAACCATCCGAGTTATCCTCGACTTGAGGTGTTTCTTGTCTACGTGTTATAAATTCCGTTTCAATATATTTGCTATGTATGTTAAATATGTTTGTTACATATTTTTAATAATTTCAAATTTACTAAATATTATAAATATGTTTTCAATTATAAATGATATTTACAATGAGCTATTTATGATTTAATGATTTAAAAATATATAGAATAGAATTAAATAAAGTGGTTGTTAACTATAAATTAAGTTGAATATATATTATAGAGGTGGAGTTTTAGAGGAAATGGTTGGAGATAAGTTTTTTTAAAGAAGAAATATGCTGAAAAGATTCTCTAGTTTATCTATATGTAAAGATAGAGGTAGATGTATGGTTGGAGATGGCCTAAGTCCAAGAGTTCAAGATCGATTAAAGATATTCGAGAGAAACTTGAAGAAAAGAGGACTTAGTTTCCTTATAGGAATATATTTCCTAATTGTACACATCGCTAATACTCTATAAATAAAGAGTTTTTAAGAGATATTAGATGTCGTGCTTTATGTAAAATCACGATCTTGTAACTTGAGAACGTCTTCCCCATGTCTCCTGTAAGTTGTTCATAATTGATATTATACATATGACTTATAATATCTTCTTTATGTTCTTCATTGTTATAATTATTATGTAATATTAATGTTATATATGCCTACTTAGATAGAACTAAAAGTATGTCTAATGCATTCATTGGTCGATACAGTGTCTCTCTCATAATTTTATTAATTGAACTTGATAAATGTCGATTTTACATTTTTAGACGTACTTTAAGTATATCTAAGTAAATCTATCTATTATTTTTCATGAACATGAGTGGTAGGGTGGGTGACTTTTTAACGTTTTATATTTGTTTTCCATTAGGAAACAAGAAAGAGGAAAATAAATATCAAAAACTAATTTATAAATTTGCACTAAAAATTAACATTATAAAAAAATTTGCCCTAAAAGATTATTTTTATACTCAAATACCCCATTCAATCGCAAGTCAAATCGTGACTTGCGACCAGATAAATTGCGACTCCTACACCGTTCATTTGCGACCCAAAATGGCGACTTGCGACTGGAATCTTTGATTTGCGACTGTTGACCTATGTTGACTTATTTTTTTATTTTTTTTTTTTTTTTGTAAATTGTGTTAAGTGTCTTGTAAACTTTAGTCATATCTTATGACTTGTAACTCCGATTAAGCCACCATTTTTTTGAAAAAGTCGAAAAAGTCAAAAATTGATTGAGGGTTAATGTTTGTTTACACTTCAGATTGACCAAAATTTTTTCGAATTTCAAATCGGAGTTGTTTATAACAAGTTATGAGTGGTCAAAGTGCGTTTAAAAGTCAAAATTAACGTAAAATGTCAAATTGATGGTCAAGAAGGTCGAATTTCGAAAAAATTTTTGGGACAAACCGCCTTTGGCCGTTTGCCAACGAATAGATCTCGAAAGAATACACAAATTAAAAAAAAAAAAAACGGTGACTTAATCGGAGTTATAAGTCAAAAGATATGAATTTTCAAAGTTTACAAGAAACTTAATATAATTTTATTTTTTTAAAAAAAGTCAAAATATACCCTATCCGAATTTCTGGTCGCAAGATACATTTGGGGGTCGCAAGGTTTGATTCCCGGTCGCAAGCTACGATATCATAGTCAAAATTTGGGTCGCAAGATACATTTCGGGGTCGCAAGATTTGGTTCCCAGGTGCAAGGTACGGTATCGTAGTCAAAATTTGGGTCGCACGGTCGCAATATCCGGAGTCGGGGTCGCAAGTTTACGGGTCGTAAGTCACGGTTTGACTTGCGACCGGATAAGGTATATTGGTATATTTTTGATTTTTTGAGGTAAATTTTTTAGAAGTAAAATTTTAAAGGCAAATTTTTTAATTTTCCTAACTAAAGTCTTGTTAAGAAAATAAAAATACCAAGTGTTTGGTGATTTCAAATGTCCCATAACGAGTTCATAAAGAAAGAAGATGCAAATTGCATAGATATTGTATGTAACTAATAATTAAAAAGCAAGTTACGCAATTTTCTGGTTGGAGCTCTTGCGTTCCATTCTTAATGTACATTCTTCTCTTTATGATGTTATTTTTGGGCTTTGATTATAATTGGCCCCTTTGAGTTTTGGGCTGTCAATAAACGAAAACGAGTGCTTTTTATAAGCTGATTTTGTCAATATAATTTAAAAATCACATTTAATATACTTAAAGTTTGTATTTAATAGGCTGCAACTTTTTTTACCGGATGTATTAAATGGAATAATATTTTAGATTATAATGATAACTTTGTGTTTAGCGTAAATCTCCTTCAATATCTCATTTTGACATCTCCAAGAGCATGTGCTATGGCAACGGGGTGACATCGACACACATGGAATCGACATCGCCATAGTGGCTTTTTCATCGTTAGCGTTTGAAATTTGTGTTGTGAAGCTAACCGTGGACTTGTTTTTCAATGTTTAAAGGCTCTTTTTCTTGTTAAAAACTCTCTTTCAACCATTTATTTAATCAAGATAATAATACTTCTACATTTTTAAAAGTGAATATCTTGCAAACGGCTAATCAAAAAATTATAAAAATTGCACCATAAAAATAAGTTTTTTTTTTTCTCTTCGATTAGACAACTCACAAGATATACTTTCGACGAACATTTTTTTATTTTTTGGTGGGTTTTAAAAACTGAAACACATGTGTTAGTCGCTGGTAACACATATGTTAGTTGTCGTAACACATGTGTTAGTTGCTAAAAACACATGTGTTACCAGTTTTCAACCCCACAAAAAAAATAAGTCATGAGAGATATCTAATCGTAAAGAAAAAAACGTTGATTTTTGTGATGTAATTTTTATAATTTTTTGACTAGCCGTTTTTGAGATATTTAACTTGGAGGGAAAATTGAGTTTTGCCAAATAGATTGCTAGAATTCATTCATTCATTCTTATTAAAATTCTCATTCTCATTTAAACATCATTCATTTTCAAATTACAATCACAAATTTACAATTCGTTTGTCCTTTAAATACGTCATGTTTTAACCATTCTATCTCACAAACAAAATAAATCTAATTAGAAAATTACTTTAGTGTATTTTCATATGTATTTTTGCATTTTTATGTTTTTAATTATGTTATGTAATATTTAAATTTTGATGAAATAATGTTTTATTTAGTTTAGTAATTGGTTTATTTAAATGAAGAAAATAAAGAAGCGGTAAACTTGATTCATCGAATAAAAGTGATAAAAAAAAGCTTTTTTTTGGAGCAATAAATGTGATCAAAAAATAGTTGATAATAAAAATACTGATATAGCTATAAGCGTGGCAGTGAGTTAATGAGCTATCGTGAATGCTCTACATGTGACAAGGGTTAATGAACTATGGCGGACGCTCTAAGTGTTATCTTTCTCATATTTTAACATTTAGATCGCAATTTATAAATCTCTATTTTTGCAGAAGAGAAGTTCACAGAAAACACTTTTTACTTATGTGATTTATTTATTTATTTTCTTACTAAATTATAGTTGTCCAAGACATATATTTATAAAGTAAATTCCATAAAGGGTTTACGTTGTTTACACCGATATATGATAACTTTTTTTATACTTTTTTTCATTTTTTCAGTCCAATTACTTTATATATTTTTTGAAAATGATATTTCATCCACCTAAAATGATTAAAAAATCCTTACGTCTTTAATTTATTAGATTTTTTTTTAAATTGTCCGTCAGCAGGACTGTTTACACCCAATTAGAGTCTGCACGCTGCTTAAAGATCCCGCAGGTCAAAGTAATTACCTCGGTCAAACACTAATTCCTGCAGTATATTTAAAACGAGCGAATACTCACAGTATATTCGACTGCAGGATTTCTACTTTTTCAAAAATTGTGCCTGCAACTCTGTTCTAGCTGGACCGCGACATTTCTGTTCATCTGACACGGAGAAAAAGCATCCAAACTCGCCGGCATTTGAATTCTGGCCATTGGAACATAATTTTGGTCGACCGCTTGTTAGGTAGTGGTGTTAACGACAGATCTGGTTAGGGATTTGTGGTAGTTGTAAGGGTTTTGTGGTGGTGGTTAGTATTTTGCGGCGGTTATTTGTGTTACAAAATCCGGTGACGGTGGTGGTTAGGGTTTCGAAATCCGACAGCGGTTATAACTTAAAAATCCAACGGTAATTAGGGTTTTGTAGTGGTGTTTATAACTTCAAAATCCGGCAATATTTAGGGTTTTGCAGTGGTGGTTATAGCTTAAAAACACGATGGCTAGTTGTCGGTGTAGTTGGTTATTGGTGTAAGTATGGTGTACTTTGCGTCTTTTTTCGTTGAGTGATCTCGCAGTGGTCAATCCAATGAAGTTGAATTTTGATCGAAGTGTGTTATGTAACCGTTTTATAATCTCTTTTTATTTTACATATTTGATATTTATCTACATTTATTTGTCATGTTTGTACTAGCATTATTATTGTAAGTTGTATTATTTTGATATGCGGTTTAGGTAAATTAATTTATGTTTCAATTATGCATTTTAGATATTTATACATATTCATTTTAAGTTGTATTGTTTTGATATGCGGTTTAGGTAAATTGTTACATATTTACTTTAAGATGGATTATTTATATATGAAAAGGACATTTTGAGTTTATTTGTTACAAAGGTAACTTGATATATGTTTATACATACTCGTTTTAAGTTGTATTGTTTTGATATGCAGTTTAGGTAAATTGTTACATTTTGGTTTTGAGATGGATTGTTTATATATGAAAATGCCATAAGAGTTTTTTTTGTTAAAAAGGTAACTTGATAATGTGAATTATATGATATTAAATAGATTAGGCGTAATTGATAAAACGATTTTTTAAATTATATATTTTGTCATGCGGATGTAGAGGTATGAGGCGGATATTACCATTCGAAGTAGGTTTAGTAAGTTAAAAGCAATTAAAGAGAAGTTGCAATATACTCCGAGGGAAACCATATTTAGGCGTACATGCTTTAGACAACGGTTTGATTACGAGGAAAATAAATGATATAGTCAGGTGGCACATTTGATATTGCAGGCATAGTTGCCTCTGGCTGATGGACATCGCAAAGACATTGATCCCCTCAGATATGATGTAGCGGGTCCTAATGTTTTAGAATTTAGGCGTGAACAATTTTACTTGATTACTGGACTAAGGTTTGGCACGATAGCTTGGACGGAATATGATTCACTTGATCTACCGTTCGAGCATCGTGTTTTTGGTGACATTGGTGCCAGAAAAGTTCGCATATGTGATGTGCAATGTATTTGTGAGAAAAATGAATTATTTACCTCCTTATCAGATGAAGATGTAGCATCCGTGTGTTTAGTTCCGATTGTCATGTATATATTTCTTGGACTGGGTGGTCATAGAAAGACTTTGGTGGATCGTACTATCCTATATTTAGTTGAGTATTTGGATGAATGGGACAAGTTTCCATATGGAAACTTGTCGTAGAAGTTTACTTTCAAGGCACTAAAAAATGTAATCCCTACAAAAAGAACTGTATGTAATGAAAGTTTCTAAAGGTGTAGTTCCAAGTTATTTTATAATGGGATTTATTCACGCTTTTAAGATAAGATAAATAAATTATTATAATACTTTTATTAAAATCTTTATGGTTACATATATAGATCTATATTGTTATCTGTTTTACTTTGTTGCAAGTTTGGATTTTCGAGTGTTTTTCCGTTGCTACATAATTTTGGTCAATTGATTTGGTTAAGAACCCGATAGGCATTGCGTGGAGGAAAAGAAATAGGTTTAGGAAAAAGTCTCATTTAAAGTTCTATAGACTAGTTGATGAGAAGTTTGTGTCCGGTAAAATGCGAGAAATAATTGATGTTAAGTACCGCACATCATGGTGGATTGCATGCAATCCTTATTTTGTCTCAAATGAGAAGTTGTCTCCTCCACCTTTACCTGGGTCACACCCTCGACCGCCGCCTGGGCCACCGCCCTCAACGAGTCGTACTCGAAGGGACACACCAGCCACCGGCTACACACACACACTCTAGTAGATGATTTTTTCAGTTAAAATCAACTGTTACCGAAGTACTTTATTGTCTTAAATCTTTAGAGAAAAAAAGTAACAGTAATTTTTTTAATTATTGTATTTTTAAAGTTAACATTACTTTATATTATTTATTTTTAATTATTTCAACTTGGGCTATTATTTCCGAAAATAACGTAATCTGGGTAATAATTTTGGAGAGTTCTCTTCTTTATTGAGAAATGTTGAGGTGAGTTTCTATTCTAATCGTTATCAATTTTAGTTTAATATGATACTGGTAAATTAAATGATTGTATAGACGATGCAGTTAATACAACTTTATGTTATCAATCTTATATTATTGCAACCTAAGGTTTACTTAGTGAAAAGAATGTGAATCTGGATAATACTTTTGGAGACTTATTTTCGTTATTCAGAAATATTCAGGTGTCTTTGCATTCCAATCGTAATCGATTTAGTTTAATATGTTACTAGTAGTTTAAATAATTGTATTTCCTTAAATGATGGGCTTTGGTAATGATGAGATGGGCATCCATCAGAGCATGGGAATTTTCTCGTCAACTTGGTTTTTGATATGTTAATTGGCGGTAATTTCGTTGTTCATTAAAATTATTTTACTTTTAACTATTGTAAGTTAATATATTTTTACTTTTCACAGGATCGTAATGATGAGATTCATGGTTATTTCGACCTGAATGATGTGTTGATTTCTCACCCGAACGGGGCCTAATATCGACCTAAATTTTGACTTTATGGTTGA
Organism: Logfia minima; assembly: GCA_963921325.1. Lineage (NCBI taxonomy): Eukaryota > Viridiplantae > Streptophyta > Magnoliopsida > Asterales > Asteraceae > Logfia > Logfia minima. The sequence goes on along the minus strand of OY992766.1, from coordinate 4,801,888 downwards.
TCCGAAAGTGACTCCCGAGACATCCTTGCCTTGTGAGACGCAAGCATCACGAAATACTCATGTAGTAGCAAAGAATTTGGAGGATGTGGGTCGATTTGATGAGGTTAGTGTTTTCAAAATTTTTTTATTAATCAAATTTTATAATATTATTCTTTTAAATGATATCTCAAACTTATAATTCTATCTTATGAAACTACAATCTTATGCGGCACACAAAGAACAATGGCCAATAAAACACATATAAGGCAACCAACAAGGATGATGCAAACCACGCAGATGATGCGGGTCATTAGGATATGGTAAGGTTTATGAGATGTCCTTTAATAATTTCTTTTAAAATTGGAATTACGCTTGCAGATTATACTTTAAAAACAAAAAAGTATAGTGTCAGTGTGTTGGTGAAAGTGTGATCCATGAAAGTGTTTAGTATAATGAGACTCTTTTAACACTTGAACTATCCATATTTTTTGTGTACTGGTTTACTTATCTAGATAGTTGAAATATTGTTGGAATGCCTAAAAACAAAAAGAACATTTTCGTTTTTTAATTATTATTAACTAATAATATTATCTTCGCTTGCATGTTGTACAGTCTTAAGAACCTAAGGTAAAGAAAACTGGGTTCATCGGATCGTACCAACAATCACCATACACATTAAACTTTCATGAGATTACACCGGTTATTACACCCAAAAAGAAGCTGCAACACTTTTTTTACACACCAGTGAATCTTGTAATCTTGGATTTCCAAGATAGTGATGATTGCAAGCTCGAGGTACGGTATCATCTCTTTACATCTTTTCTAATTTATACTTTCAGCTAGCTTTTAATGATTGGGAGATGTTGTAGGAAGTCGTACCCCTGAAGAAACAATAGAAGTGTGTTGTGTCACCGTGAAGATTTCACTGCCAGAAGTTAAATATAACCACCAATTTAGAACGAGGTTCAATTTACGTTTGAAGTTAAATTTGTTAATTACGTATATTTTAGTGATAACCTTAAACCATACACAATTTACGTTTCACTTATTGATAAGCACAATCAGTGAACTATGAGGCCTCTCTTTTAAACACCAATTAACATTTTACCAACAAAGTTATAGAAACGACTCAAACCAAACTAGAAATTTCTTTTAGCAGTGAACAATAGCGTAAATCATCGTATATTTTATTAACTTTGAAAGTGTTTACAGAACCATATGATCAACCACTAAAGAGAATACTCCAATATCCTTCAAACCCAATTTGAATCGACCCAAATGGACTATTCACTACTTTTTTATGAAATTATGAACATGTTTATATTAAATTTGACAAACATTAGGTTAAAGTAGTCTCTTATACTTTTCTAAAGATGTGTGGCAAACTTAATTACGAGCAACATTTATTTTAACACATACCGAAATCTGGACAGGTCACTACAATCAAGATCATATTTCTGACTCACAAACACAACTAAATCCATTCAAATCAGATTATAACTTTCTCAAATAGTAGAACTTGGACTTAAACATGTTTGGAAAATTTTATAAGATGTGTTAACCAACCTTGATGACATTAGATGGTCTAAGTTAATTTTGACCAAAACCCAAATTTCTATGAACACAAGCTCGTAAATCTGAAAATGATAATTAAAATCCTCAAAAATACATTACAATAACTATCTTTAATCAATTACTCCTTGTTATCTTGTACTAGGATTATGTGCGACGCCATGGAGACGGACCTGATCCGTTGATGAGCGACAATTTTGGGAGATGGCTTGAGTCAAATTCATCAAAAGATAGTATATTGGCTATTAACCCTCATGCTACAATCCCACAAGTATTCTGCGAGACTTTGTTACAAAAACCAAGAAATGATAATGATTATAAAGGTAACCCCATAAGTAACCCGAGACATGGTTGGTTGTTTGATAACGTAGGTAAACATTTGAAGATGTGTGAATATGGTTAAATTACTTTGCAACCGTACTAACTTTATGATTGTATTAACATCATATCTAACTTTAGGTATTGTACATGAACCTACTTAGACCAAAAGATTTTAATTGGTGTGTAGTTGACCCAATGTTTCTCTCAATTTTGGGGCTTATTTCGGAAATACAAAACTTACCTGACGAATCATTTTGCAACGGAAAGTAAACGCCCAGTAACTGGAAAAATGTATGACGTGTAAGTACTCATAAATTTTGGATATGATGTTTTTTTAATGAAATATACAAATGTATACTAACTACTTGGTATAATATATTTGCAGGTATTCATACCGGTAAATAGGGGTGTTCAAAATATCCGAATCCGAATCCGATATCCGAATATCCGAAATATCCAATCCGAAATTATCCGAAAATTCGGATATCCGAATTTTCGGGTATCCGAAATCCGGGTATCCGAAGTTTCGGGTTCGGGTATTGGGTAGTGATTTTCTAAATTTCGGTTTATCCGAATATCCGAATTATCCGAAAAAAAGATTTTTAATATATAATTTTTATATTATAATACTTAATTAGTTAAATTTTAGTAATATAATCTACATCTTGTAATAATATAATTTATTACGTGAAAGATTTGTCAAATGAGCTTTCTTTATGTCTTTAAAGACTAAGTTATTATACGTTTAAAAAATACTTTTAGTGTTTTTGATCAAAAAAAATTGAGATTTCTTTCATACACATCTATATTATACTCATATTATGTTAAATTTATTATTTAAATGCTTATAAATATAAATCTCTTTAATTTTTAAAATACAAAAATGGGAAAAAAAATATTTATTTTTTTGATTCGCGTATTCGGATAACCAGATATCCGAATCCGAAGTTTCGGGTATCCGAACTTCGGATACCCGAAATTTCGGATAGGGTTTTGGGTAGTGAAATTTACTATCCGAAATTTCGGGTATCCGAACTTCGGGTATCCGAAACTTCGGATATCCGAAAATGAACACCCCTACCGGTAAATGAGCCTAAAAGTCACTTCTGCCTTTTGGAGTTTAACATTGATACTGGAGTTCGTACGTAATATGATAGCTTGATATATATGTATAAAAACAAAGTGATTAGGGGGAGTTGGTGAACGAAGATGGAGGAGTGGTTTAAGGAGAATATTCATATATATCTAGAGGATACGAAGGTGCTTCTAAGTAAGAATATTAATTCTCATACGTACCAACCATCCAAAATGTGATACCGCGCAGTAGGCACCCAGAAATGGTGATTGGGGGGTTTTTGTATGTTCTTTTCTTTATCGTTTGACTCATGGGTTATCGGTGACATTGACTACAGATGTTCTGAGTACTGGCACCATGTATCGCAAAAGCATGACTACTCTTTTTTATGACTCTATTATTCGCAAATGAACATGTATGTTGGACATGGTTTTTATTATCAACATGTATTTTCGTGGTTTAGCAACAAATTGGTTATTGTTTACTAAATAGAAAATATATAAAAATTATCATTAGATTAAGAAGAAATACCCATTAAACGTTACATAAGTGAAATGATTAAACAACTACGCATTACATTAAGAGGAAATAAAACTTGAAAATCACATAAGTGAAACAATAAAACAACCATGCATTACATTTCATTTAAATCAACGGTGTCATTAATAAAAGCGAATGACTGTGAAGAATGCATGGGGATACGACATTTAGTTTTCTTATGATCCTTAGCACCACATCGTGAACAATCTTTCCACATCGAGGAACCTCTCCCTTTGAAGGTATGTGAGCATTTGCATATTTTTTGGTCTGAGGAGTTACGTTTATGATGCATTCCTATTAGAAATGACTATCGTAGTTGGAATATAACCTATGTATTCCCTCAACTTGGTGAAAAACCAACTCCAAGCATCACCTGTGTCACATGGAGAAACCTCATAAGCAATTGGTACAATATGATTGTTGCCATCCATTAGTATTGTTAGCATATTAGATCCAATGTACTTTTCTTTAGGTGTGCCCCATTAAATATTATAAATGGTCTTATATGATTGAGGAAACTTCGTATATGCGATGATATATTATAGCATAATTAAGTTAGTTATTTAATAATACTATCAAATGACAAGCATTGTGCAAATTTAGTATAACTTCATAACTTACCACAACACCTACGGCAACAAAACAAATCTCGTGATCAGTTTTGATATCGCTGAGACATCCAGGATTTTTAAGTTTAAAATTGTGTTAATATCAAGGCAATTTGCTTAACGAATCTTCATGACTACCCCTCAACTTCTCCAAAGTATTAGCCTTCCCTCGCCAAGCTTGATGATACGAAATCTTGATGTGCAAATTTCTTCCAATATTATGAACTATATCTTGATGTGCGAACATATATCATATAATTATAAAAGGTGCATTACAATAATTTAGAACATAGATCCTACTAATTAATAAAGTATAGTAAAATTATTAAGAACACATATTACATTAATTTAAATAGTACATGACATGTCATTACAACTTGCATAAACTTCTGATCGTCATTATGGGAAATGTTGTAAGTAATGAGTGTTGTTGTCATCACTATAATAGTCACTGAAATCCACTTCATCTTCATCCATATATATATATATAAGATACAACTCAATGTTTTAACAACAACTTTTTGCATGTCTTACTATTTCCTCAAATCTTTATCCCACATAAGAATACGAGCACCGTCAATTTCAACATTGTCGGGTTCACAATAGTATACATCACGGAAATTAAAATTTAATTTTTCTCTAAGATACTCAAACAAACTTTTAAAATCAACCCAGAAACATAAATATCTAGGGATGTCGATTTCATACCGTTTTCGTATAACTTATAGTCATATGCAAGTTTGCCACCTTAAAACACGTCAATTGTAAGCAAAATAGGCTGCATACTGTTAAGAAAATTAATATATTATCGAAAAATTTATATTTAGAAAAAAGAGATTGGATGATCACTTAAGAATTTTTGTTGTGTATTTATATTGAGGCTGTAGGATTAACAATTGTTCACATATCGAGTGAGAATTGGCAAAAGTGGCAAGACAATTCAACTTTAAAGCGGGAATTCTTACGACCGACAAGACAATTCAACTTTAAAGCGGGAATTCGTATAAGTGAAAGACAATTCAAATTTAAAGCAAGAATTCTTAAAAGTGACAAGACAATTCAACTTTCTAGTGGGAATTCGTAGAAGTGACAAGACAATTAAACTTTAATGCGGGTATTCATACAAGTGACAAGACAATTCAACTTTCAAGCGGGAATTCGTACAAATGACATGATAGTTCAAATATAATGCGGGAATTCTTACAAGTGTTTTCATATTCAAATTTATCTATTTAACTTTGTAGGCTAACTTATGTCATCAGGTATCTTTATTGCAAAGAACAATATGTATTAACACTTCCATTGATTGTTTGCATTTTTCAACATTTTGTATTGTATCTATATAACTTTTGCATTTTTCAACAATATGTATCTATATAAAATTTTCATTTTTCAACAATAAGTCATTAGGAGTGGTCACTTACGTTGATTGTTTGCAATATTTAACATTTTGCATTGAGCAAATGGATCAAGTATACTCCGAATCAGGTTATGATGACATTTCTACAAGATTTTACTATTTCAAGAATCCTAATGTAAACTTAGATTTTGGACTCCATTCATTGCGTGATGAAATAATGGTACAGTTGAAATGTCGATGCACATCGGAGGAACGACCACAGAGATTGAAGTTTACGTGTCATGTATTGAAGTCACCTCAATTAACGTCAACATGAATACCAAAGAAAATGAAAATGAAGGTTTATGTTGAAGACAAAGGTTGTTTGATTAGGTCGTTTGTCGTAATGTATGTGTAATATCCACTATTACGTAATTTATCGTTATTTTTTAGCATTATCGAGGACTAGTTATTTTTTCTACTTTCAATATTATATATTTTTCGTTATGTATCTGTAATATCAAGTGCTATTTCCACTTTCCCATGGTTATAATATCATTTTTAATATTCAACTACAAATATTGCTTCTTATATAATTCTCAACTTACATATATTGTTTAACCACATCGAGTGGCATAAATAGTGCCAACGAGATAATACCTACAACTCACTTTAAAGACCTCTTCAGATCATTGTATATGAACTAGATGACGATGTGCTAATTTTCTTAATGATATGACAAACATAAATTCCAGAACTAGAACTATCACTTTTTTGAGGGGCCTCGATCCAAAGATAATGAATGTTAACTTGTAAGTTATGTACTGAAAATAGTGGAATGAGTTCTTGCAATTTATTGTGTATCCCGTGCAAATATGTCGTCCTTGAAATTGGTACTATTGGGTCAAACAAAATTTTTCTATTACAAATCCTCACATTCCAAGAAGTTAGATCTAGCTCTGCAAGCATCCCATGCTGACTAGATTGATTCAATGGGAAAAGAACCTGCAAACCATAGATAATTTAATAAACATTTGCATTATTAATCGAGTTAAATTTTTTGATATATTACTTACCCTATCAAGAGTCCACCAAAGAGGACGAGGTCCCTTAGTGCCATTAGCCAACTCATATATCCTTTCACAGTTGTGCAATATGTAATGGAAATCGATAGGAAGGATGCCACACCGTTGGTCATTGCTGGGTGATAAAGCCACCATATTTGACCAAATGTCAATGTGATACAAAACATCACAAATTAATTTAGTACACATAACATTTATTAAAAAAAATCAAATAAAAGAGTCAATCCGTACCTCATTTTCTAGCTAACCATTGCAAAAAAAAGTTAAGAAGCCTACCCCAAAAGTCCAAATCCAAGTGGAAATGGTCGACGGGACTTCCATTGTGAATCCCACATCTATAGAAGTCACGTATCGTGGGTTCAAAACGGTCTAATGAACGGGCATTGCAAATGGTAGCATTACTTTATGCCCACTTGTTCTAAAATCCTCATCCATCATTGGCTACGAGTAAAAATAAAATCAAAATACAACTTACCTAATAAATGATGTTTATTATTTAAAAATTGTAACACCCAAAAAATAGTGGTAATTAAATAATACGTATATATGTGTTTTATCTTATACATTCTGTAAGTTGTGGGGTGTAATATTGAGTAAATAAGACTAAAGGGTTGAAAGTGTAGATAGTCTTTTAAATCCTTATTAAACTTAAAAATCTGTATACATACATAGGTACGTATACATACACGCACCTACAATCTTGTCAGTTCTAGAACATAAAAGAAGAAGGAGAATTTGAGCTACAACCATCAAATTGAGCTTAGGAAAATCAATTGGAACTTCATTTCATCATCCCTAATAGAGGTGGCAAAATTAGCCCAGATGCTTAATTCTGGGCTATTCTGGACTTTTAAAATAAATGTTTGGGTAGTTATGGGCTTAACATCTTTTTATAATGGGTCTTACTGGGCTTAATTAAAAAAATTAATGGGCAATATGGGTAGAGGTGGACTCAACATTGAGTACCCATTGGGCAACACCTATTTCTTTAAAATTAAACTTATATAATATTTTGTAATTTTGTTTTTTTTTTTTTAAATTTCGTTTTCTAAACTTTTTTGTTTTTTGTTTTTAAACGTTTGTTTTTCGTTTTTTCATTTTAAAACTTTTTTTTTCGTTTTAAAATGTTTTTTCGTTTTAAAACGTTTTTTCGTTTTTAATAGTTTTTTTTTCATTTTCTTCGATTTTAAACGTTTTTTTGTTTTCGTCGTTTTTAAACGCTTTTTCGTTTTAAACGTTTTTCGCTTTTGTCGTTTTTTTCGTTTTTCAATGTTTTTTCATTGTTTTCGTTTTTATCGTTTTTAGACGTTTTTTTTTCGCTTTTACGTTTTTAAACATTTTTCCTTTTTTCGTTTTTTTTCGTTTTTAAACATTTTTCTTTTTTGTCGTTTTTACGTTTTACGGTTTTGTCGTTTTACTTTTTTTCGTTTTTAAACGTTTTTCGTTTTTTTCGTTTACGTTTTTTCCTTTTTAATCGTTTTTCGTTTTTACACGTTTTTACGTTTTTAAACATTTTTCATTTTTTAAGTTTTACGTTTTTAAACATTTTTCGTTTTTTTCGTTTTACATTTTTTCGTTTTTAAACGTTTTTCGTTTTTTTCGTTTTTAAACGTTTTTACATTTTTATACATTTTTCATTTTTACGTTTTACGTTTTTAAACATTTTTCGTTTTTGTCGTTTTATGTTTTTTCGTTTTTAAACGTTTTCCGTTTTTAAATTTTTTATGTTTTTAAACGTTTTACGTTTTTAAACGTTTTTCGTTTACGTTTTTAAGCATTTTTCGTTTTTTTCATTTTACGTTTTTACGTTTTTCGTTTTTTTCGTTTTTAAACGTTTTTACTTTTTTTATACGTTTTTACGTTTTTAAACATTTTTCGTTTTTTTCGTTTTACGTTTTTTCGTTCGTTTTGAAACGTTTTTAAACATTTTTCAGTTTTGTCGTTTTACATTTTTTCGTTTTTAAACATTTTTCGTTTTTAAACATTTTTCGTTTTTGTCGTGTTTACGTTTTTTTTTTTTTTTTTTTTTTTTCATTTTTTCGTTTTTTTTTTTTTTTTCATTTGTCTGTTTAAACCCGAGCCTGTTTAGACCCATACCTGTTTTGACCCGAGCCCATTTAGACCCATACCCGTTTAGACCCGAGCCCGTTTATACCCGAACCCGTTTTGACCCGGCTGCCCAAACCCGCCCACCCGCCCGTTTTGCCACCCTTAATCCCTAACCTAAGGTAAGTATGTATTCTTATTTTTTGACCTAAAATTTGGGGGGGGGGGGGGAACGGTGAACATGGTGATTAAGGGTGGGAGTGATAGAAATAGATGAATTAAACCTTGAGTTGTGTTCAAATTGATGTTAGTATGAGTTTATAACTACTAGTTCTTAGTCTTAATTTAATTAGTGGTGGAATTTGACAGAGACTCATAATACCCAAAATTAGGAAAGCTAAATTCTTATTAATTGATGATGAACTACTAAAGTGTTAACTCAAAAGAGTTGTTTTGGTGTTATTAATGATGATTAATGTGGTGTTAAAAGTAATCACACAATAGAAGGAATTAGGAGTTGATATGATGAAATTATGATTAGCTTGACTTTAAAAAGTCAAACTACACATACATGGTCTAGCAGAGAATTAGTGATGAGTAGAGTTATATGAGATGTGTTGTATTCTTGTTATGTGTTAAATTTGTTTTGTGATGCTTGATAGGTGTTAAAAAAAGTGGTGACCCTCAATTGGCGAATTATCATTTCCTAAACGACCAATGTGAGTGTTAGGGGGGTTAAATGGGTAAAGTAGGTTAAGGAATCCGGATTACATCAGTGTAAGAGGATTCGTTTGATTCAGTTGTGTATATGGTTACATGTCATGATGGCCATGTACTAGTTGTGCTGAGTTGTGTTAATTATTCTAGCCTTGTGCTAGCTCTAGTTAATATGTGAAAGTGGAGTTGAATAGGGATCCGTAAAGTAGTGCATATCTCTACATATGCAAGTCGTTAATATATTTCATACAAGTTGTTAATTGATCATGAAATGTTAGTTTTTTATGTTGTTGATTATTGCAAGATGCTAGTTGAAATCAAGTTGTTAATTGTATTTGAATTGTTAATGATTTCAAGGTGATAGTTGGTCTCAAAATTGAACATTTGGCCACTTGATATTGAAAGTGATCTTTTAGTTGTTTAAGTTGAAATGTAAGTTGTTTTATTATATGCTCATTTAATTGCCTATAAACTCACTAAGCGTTTCACTTACTTTTTTAGTTGAATTGTTTTGTAGGCACAAGCAGGTCGGTTAAGAAAGAGGATTGTGGGAAGGGAATGACATAGTGCTGATATTTTGTTGTACTTGGTGTAGGTATATACTAGGGCTAAACTTGTTTGAATCATAGTTGTGATACTTGACTCGTTACTTTGCCCATATTTTGTGTAAGTGTCAAAATGGGTCGAATGTGATTTTGGTATAAATTTTATAGTAAATATCAAAATGCTGTTTATTTTAGTGCAATGGCGGATTTAGTGGACACGGGTGAGTTGGTGCGAAGTATACACCCGACTAAGTTACTAGTTTCCGGACCCAAAATTCGTGGGAAGGGGATTTCAGGTATTGCCTGTGCTGACTAGCCTGAGCTGGTTGGCTGGTCTGTGCTGGCTGGCCTGAGCTGACTGGCCTGAACTGGCTGGTCAGAGCTAATTGCGCTTGCAAAAAACAAAAATATACTCACTGGCCTGAACTGGCTTGTTTGTGCTGGCTGGTTAGAGCTGATTGCACTTGCCAAAATTTTTTTTTTTTTTTTTTGGATGTAACAAAAATATACTCACTTCATCATCACAATTGTCAAGACACCTAATCATATCTTCATTAGTCTACTCGTCATCAACTTTATTAAGCAATTCTTTTGTACTAATAATCAGTTATCCTTTACTAAAAATCGGTTGTTATTTACTTAAAAAACCGTTTCTTCATTACTAATTACCGGTTGTACATTACTATTAACCGGTTGTTCATCACCAACGATTGTAAACATTTTCTTCAGCTCTTCTTCATTAAAATCAAAATTATGCATATTATCATTCGGATATGCTTTCTTTCACAACACCTATTATATAAAAGAATATATATTTGGCGTCAAAAACTCAATAAATTATAAGTATCTTTAATGCATAGGTGATAGATCACATACCGCAAGTATCTGCTCGATGTTACCAAACCGTCTCTTTTCCTGACTACCCTCTATATCATTGAAAAGACTTTCAAACTTGAGGAATAATGTATCAACATCTTCCTTCCGGCCCTTAAGGAACCGCATGGTATCTAGATACCAGGGCCTTTGAGTCTCAAAAGGACTCACCTTAATATATTTTCGTGTAAATTTGGCCTTAAAAGTTCAAAAAACGCAACATACGCTGGGATTAAAATAACACAAGTAAACGAGTTCAAATAATCTCTCTATTTGGTCGGTTAAAGTGTTGTCGATATATACCTCCTTTGAAATCTTATCGAACTTTAGACAAACGGATCAATCAAAATCTTTCTTTTAGGTCCAAGCAATACCTCTTGGTACGCGTAAAAGACACGGTAGCACTTCTAAAATCCATGTATATTAAATCACAATATACATAATTAATAACAACTTGTATACGGGTACTGTTAACGCTCAATAGAATAATAATGCAATTATTAAGTACCTTGAAAACAAACACGAAACCTCTAAGTGACTATTTTGGAGGCTTTTCCATATTCTCGGGACAATACATTAATCAGGTCTTAAGATCTTCACAAAGTGACTCGTACGTGGGACGCCAAACATAGGAACCCATGAAAAATTATCCCAAGCATCCAAATCTTCAACTAATCGTAGTAACTCCTTATCAACAAAAAAATACTAAGTCCTATCAACAAATCCAACATGCAACAACTCTAATAAACAAATTTGCACAGCATCCAAATCCGTATGGCTAGAAAGTAGGTTTCTTAAATAGTAACCGAGATCACGCAGACACACGTAGCTTGTTCGTTTCATAATCTTCCTGAATACTTCCTCTCTAAACCAACCCCTGCCAGTTCTAGGTATTCATGGTAAAACACCAAACTTCATCCCTGACATCAAACAAAATTGATCCGGCCCAAAATCTAGTTTTATACCAACAATATCAAAAGCAACTCCACTTTATCCTTATTTATCCCAACAAAGTTTAAAAGCATAAGATGTACCAATTCATGTTGTTGTGTACAATCTGATGTGAAAAACTAATGTCCAAAACATGTTATTCTAAATTGTCTATGACAATCCCCCATTTCTTTCAATTGCTTATCTATATCTAGGATAATATCAAAACGGGGTTTCAAATTCACATCCACATAATAATACTTTCCTTGCACAAAATCAACAACGTTAGTGACTTATATAGTATAAATGAAGAACAATTTCACAAATTTTGTATTAACAACTTACAACATTCATCATTGATGTCATCTCATACTATTTTCGTAAATGCTCTACCAAGACTTATTACACGAAACCGTTTGGAGAAGATCCCATGTAAGTTAAGCAAAATCAATTCAAAATTTAATTTGATACAAATGTCATTCTTACATTTCATGCAATCCATCACATAACTATATCCATAAAAAATATAGACTTAGATATATATGCTAATTATATAGATATATATGATAGACACAATACATACATCTTTAAAACGTACATAAACACTAAAATTAGAATTGAAGTATTTTAAAACATAAACATGTAATCTTTAATACATACATATTTATCAAATTCACCTCCGTACATTTAATTGAAAACCACTACATTCCACATCAACACGCCAGAAATCCCGTGAGCTCACTAGAAGCACGTGAACTCGACGAAATCGCGTTCAAAAATGAAAATAATATCTTTTTCCAAGTTAAAATCAATGACAATCCGACTTTAATGACAAGAAAAGTAATACCCGATGTCGAAATTAAGATTGAGTTGGCGGAAATTGTTTGTTATAACAGGAAGTTTAAAATCGGTTAAAAATGAAAATAATTACCGTTTCCCGCTTGAATCGAAACAAACAACTTTATTTCGCAATTCAAGAATACTGCGGGTATTCGTGTTACACTGCAAGTATAGAAAGTTTGATGGCATGTATTAGTATTGGCTGCGCCTAAAATGACACGTGGGATCTTGAGTTGACCCGCGGGATCTTGTTTGACTAGCTGGATCTTCATGCGACGTGACGAATTGTTATTGGGTATAGTATCTCGAGGTCCTTTGGTTCAATTTGTACATGATCCGTGACCAGTTTCTGAAACTGAAAAACCCTTTTACTGACGATTTCAAAAAATTTCTAGACATGTAATTTACTATCATTTATATTACTAGATTATAACCAGCGAATTTGCGGTAGTTTCACATAAGTGTTTTGTAATAATAGTACCTTGTATGGGGGTATTTTTCAAGTATAGAGATTTAATTGTTTTAGTATTACGGTTAATAAAAATATTAGTATCGTGCATCTTTACATATAGATTAAATATGTGAGACGGCTATCATCGATATTCATTGTTGTTATACGATGGATTAGAAAATGTTAGTGGTCATATGAATTTAGTGAAACTGAATAAAGTGATGGTTGTTATAACCCGTGAATTTGTGGTACTGTCGCATAATTAGTTTATAATGTTAGTACTCTATATGGTCTATGTGTCAATTATAGATAACTAAATATTTGGTGTTACAGTTAATTAAATGTCAGTACCCTACACGTTTACATATAGATTAACAATGTGAGATGGCTCCTATTGATGTTCATTGTTCTCCTACGATTGATTAGAAATTGTTAGTGGTCAAAATGCACCTGCAAATATTTAAGATGTCAAAAACTGTCAGTATCTCAGTAAAAGCCATGTCTCAAAATGTTTGAAATCTATCATCACGAATGAAAACAGTGAACTTAAACCATTAGTCCCTACGTAAGTGTCAAATTAGTCATCAGTACAAAAATGTCTGACAATGTTTTTACACACACACATGACCGATATAAGAAATTCATAATGATACATACTTGCAGTTTCCCCTTAAACTTGATGAGAAGCCTCCAATTTTTTTGCTTTGAACAATACACAAAAGAAACATAAAATAGGCATAATTAGCCATGTTTAGTATCAAACAATAAAGAAAATACATATATTAATGCATAACATATAAACAAACAGGCATTTTCAAAAGGGTATTTTAATCTACATGGAAAATGATTCTGTCATGAGATAGTTCTATAATCTTTGGAATTTTTTAAACATTAAAGAAAAAAAATATTCAAGAATAAAGATCATACCTTGGCACTTGTTTTACTTCTCAGTTGTGGGTGCGTTTTTTATGACCAATTTAAGGATGAGCAGAAAATGCTTCAAGACAACCATTTACTGATTTACATAAACCTGTCATCATTACTAAATCCCTCATGCAACATTATCACTTATTAAATATTGGAGGAAGAAACAGTTTATTTGATTAGCTTGATTTTCCAACAAAAATCTAACTGATACATAAAGAAAGTACTCATGTTAGAGAAGATAAATGTATTGTACCTTCATTTTGTTCCTTCTCAGACTGCTTCCTTTCTATTTCCAATTCAGTAAATCCGAGAGTTTTGAGCTGCATAGAAGTCCCTAAAGAACTACCCTTCATTTCCTACGTCATAAAAAAGTACAACAGATAAGTTATTAACATCTGATCGATTTATAGAATTATGTTTGTGTAGTTATGTTGCAAGCATACATTTTCAATGATGCATGACTACTAAGGGACTTTCACAGTGAATTCTTTGACCAAGCTATTGGATGATAAGGCTTTAGACACGTGTTGTTTGGGTCGAAAGTCATTCTGGAATAGCTGGGTCCCAAAGAAAGCCAACATTCTACTTTGGAGGGCTGCTCACAACCAGTTACCTGTTAGGTCCAAACCCGCCCATTTTGACCCATTCACCTCTAATTAGGTTGATTTGGGTTATGTTCCATCTCTAGGTATTTTTTTATTTTTTTGGGAGCACGTATAGAACTTCCTAAAATGGCTTTATTAGATAAAAAGAATTTGCAAAGACATAGCCTCTGAAATCACATGTAATACATTAACTACGCACCCATCTGTTTTCACTGGCACTTAAAACTACCCATATTGACTCGTTACCAAACCCGCCTATTTTGCAGCCTCTAGATTCATGCATATCCCAGATTATGAAACTTTACTACAAATAATTAAACTTTATTCCCCATCATATAGGTTCCCTTTCGCACGGTTATAACTTATAAGCAAAGAAAGCCTCACATAAGTCATATTGGCCCTATATAACAGGAATTAGCGTCATGCTGTCTTTCCGACATATATTTTGTACATAAGAAAACTCTTAAACTGCAGAGGCATCATTGGTATTAAAAATCAAAAATTTACCAGTAAGCCAGTGAATCAACAGTGTTTCAGTGTGTCAAATCTGGGTTATCCAAATACATTTATATATGTATATATAATCTCATTAGTGAGGTTCCAATTCTGATCCATTAATAGCTATATAGGTTGTTGGGTTAATTTTTACAACAGGTTAAATGGCCATGGGTCACCCAAAGTGCTAAAAGCCTACTAAATCATTTTATTAAGTAAATAATAATATTTTAATATTATTATTTTTGTAATGAGAGCACATATATTACCTTCCTAATACATACTACAAAGTTCCCCCTTTTGACCTATATGTGTTTAGACAATTACCTGACACACCAAATACGCATACAACATAACATACAATGAGATTAACTCGAGAAAAGTGAGTACCAGAAGCAAAGCATTTCGAGTGGCATCTTTGGTAGAAACATTACCAAATACCGTCGTGAAGCCTAAGATCTCCAAGTTTGGTGTTTCGAAAGCCATCATGATTGCCATGCTATCATCTGTAAACATTAAAATTATGATACTCATAAGTAAATTTCGAGATTTTGTTTAGCGAATGCATGAGAAATTAGACCAAAAAAGTCATACAACAACACTAAATGATAGTGGAATAAAACAGTACCTTTTAACATATACACTTGACAGTTGGCTGGAGGATAGGACTGATCACATTGCCATGAATCCAGGTTTTATAGATACTAATTCCAAACCATGCTCTTTAAAAATTTCACAGCAGCATCTAGCGAAACTTACTTCATTGTTTGTTAGATATCATATTTATCTTTCAACCTAGATATAAAAGCCAGGATCAAGAAGGGAAAAGGCTATAGTTACTGGAAGTCGAGAGAAATGGGAGAAGATACAAAAGAAAAATACCAATCTTCGCCTTTATGAGCATCGAAATAAGCCCGTTTCTGAGTTGACATATATTCTGACTTGTACTCTTGATACCTGTGGAGCAGGATTCAATTATCAATGGTAAAGCACAAGAAATTGTAAAACAAACTGTTAGTACAAGTATGAAAAATATACATGCGTTCAGCATCAGAAGGCAGAACATCATCTTCAAGCTCCTGAATGAACTGCTTATAAGACATTAACCCTTCTCTGTAATGTCAAAATGACAGGTATAAATAATACATACATATACATATATATAAACAGAAAATAATACATAATACAGTAAGTATAAATGAAAACACGTAAGCAGGTATAAATTAGTGAATTAATTAAGTGTTTACCACTTAAAAGGCTAACCCACACACCACCTGGTATTGACTGATGAATGAACTTCTCAGTGCTAACAATGTATATGAATTTCACAAATACAAATACACCAGTCACCAAGTATAATTACCATGGCTCGGTAGGATGCAGATCCACAGACTTCACTCTTTCTGATCTTTGGGAACTTTTCTTTATCAAAAATACCCATAATTAGCATTAATAACAAATATCCAACTTTACTTAACTATAATAACAATAATGAGTACATTCAATTAAGGAGGAGATCGAGACAAAAGGTAGCAGTTTCGACCCATTAGTTACATAGGTTATGTCCCTTCAAAAATACCACAGTTACTATTAAGGGGTAAACAAATTTTAATGAAAACAACCTGAAGTAGCTTAAAGCCAAGACGGATCCAATGTTGAAAAGCAGTGCAAAATCGAATAGGGCACCAAGTGAAATCCAGTAACAGTATTCTTTAAAGGCTAACCCGCGGCTTTTAAGTATTTGTATCCCTATGGTTATATTTGTATCCGTCATCTGCTTAGAAAAAGGTTATAAATATGAGTAAGATACCAGCAAGTAATATAAAATCTTAAGCCTATATTCTTTGTGATTATAACCTTCACTTTCTAGCAACCCACATCGAAATTTCTCTGATTCTCAATCATGTGCCTTCCCTACTGATCATTTTTGAACTAATCTACATCATCGATTGGAGAAAAACGGCATAGAACATTAAAATTGATTACCAGTTAAATCAATGAAAATATAGAAATACATGCAAAATCAAACAAAATGTGAACATTTTGACCATCAGGACCAATAATTTTCCAATTAGAGACACCCTTTATATTAACTTAGCAAGTAAATCAGAAACGTGAAATAGTATAACATAATGAAGAAGTTAAAACTAAGAGTTTATCATGATGAAAGATGAAGAATTTAGTTGAAAGTGCAAAACCAAAGGAGCAAAAGTTTAAACTCCATAAGCTGCAACTCTGCTTGTATCCCTTGCAGTTGCCACCCATGAGTCATCAAATCACTAAATCAGTTTTTAACACGCAAGACAACGGACCCAACATCCCATTCAAATGAAATCAAGATACATTAAAAGAGACTATAAAGGGTGTAACAATATGAGTACTAACTTTGAGTGAAATGATTTAATTTTTTTCCACTGGACTTGACAATCTTGTTCATCTACATACAATAGATTGTATGCTTCCACCTGAAAACATAGATATCACCAAATATATATTAAATTACTTGAATGATATATGTGATCATGCATCAATTTGAATTAAATTTCTGAACCATTACTAAAAAATTACCTCACCCTTCAAATAAAATAAATTTCATCCCCAAGGTCCCCTTCTTTGAATACATAATCTCCTGAATCTTTTGTTTTTCATTTTCTTTAAAGCTTCACAATTAGCTTTTCAGTACGTGCTTTTGTGTATATTGACTTTTCAAGTCAAACTATAAAATGAACTTTAATTTGGTAAAAATTCAATCAATCTACCAAAATATTTGTCATCAATTTCACAATTTTATGGAATGAAAAGTATAAAATTATTAGTACCGTAACGTTTAATTATAACATGTTGAGCCAATTTTTGTAATCAATGAAATCGGTAGTCTTTGAAGAGCATGTACGTCTCCTGATATTAAATACGTAAACTTAACGACACATAGTGTGAAACTATAAATACATATTTGTGATTAATTAGGGTTTAAAGGTTGAATTAACTGCATCGTCTTCCACAATATCGTCGTTTTTTGCAATCGCCGGCAACCCACATCGGAGTACCCTACAAAATTACATAAAATAGAACTTGAAATATTAACCTTGATTAACCGAAATTCAGAGATGAGGAAGATAAAACCGAAGCCAGAAAGATAAAAGACGATCTGATTATTAAGAGAAAATTATAAGGAGTTTGATCGCTTGAAATTGGCGTTTGTAATTTGAATGGAGAAAAAAAATAGGAAATGAGCAAAAAATATGGAAAGGTTGGAGGCATTTTTGGGCAAAATCAAACGAATTATAAAGCTGATTATATTTAATTAAATTCCTAGTTCTCAATTTTGAGATATTGAGTTTAATTTGAATTAATTGCTTGGATCCGTTTTTTGCATTTTTCTAAAAGAAAATTAATGTGAGGGTAATTAAGTCATTAGGTGAGCTTTTAGGGAAGAGAGAGACAAATATTGGCTAATCAATTTGACTTTTTTGATCCAATGGCTAAATTTCATAGATTGAGAAGCATTCAATGAACCAAATTTAATTATAAAAAGAAAAGTCAATATTTCTATCTATTTTTGGTTTTCTTTTAATAGTATAATAATAAATAATAAATAATAATAATAATAATAATAATAATAATAATAAAGAGATATAAAGAGATTGTATTATTATTACCCAATTTATCCAATATTCATTTTGGATTTTTGGGCTTGTACTTGTACTTGCAAATCGTTCCCCTGCCAAGTAAAATTATCCCAATAAAAAGCGCATCTGAAAATTGAAGGGTTATGAACAAATTTGAGTTAACCCCTTTTCGTCACTCTCTACCGTATTTTTATAACTCTCAGTCACCACTCTCATTTAGGGTTTACTAATCGCATTAATTCACCAATGAAATCAATCGAATTCATGTAGAATCTGCGATTTCGCACGTCGAACACAATTCAATCGACCTACAGGTACTTCAATTTTAATTCCAATTCCATGTATCTCCATTTCGCTAATTGATCGATTTATTTCTGAATTCAATGCTCTATTGTTTCAGTATTAGTTATTAAATTGGTTGAATGCGAGTATAATTTATTTACTCAATTAGGAATCTGAAGTCAACGCCATATTTTGCTCTAAGCTATTTTAAAATCTTCTTTCTGCTGGCTAATTGTATACATGATCCAATTATAGGATGTTGAAAGATAAATTAGGGCATATACACACATATACATGTGTGTGTGCGCTTGTGAAATTGTCAACTTTTAATGAGGATTTTGGATTTCGTTCTACATGTATAAACCCTCTCACTACATGCTGATGTTGATATTTCACTTTTCTTGATGATTAGAAGTTAATTTTTGGTTTCGTTTTGTTTTCGCGCAGCTAGTTGTGTCATAATGACAGTTGAGTTGCTATGTGTGTTGGTAAATGGAAAGTGGAAGATATGAGAATCTTGGAGGATAGGAATCATTTGTTCATGTATGGAGAATTTCACGAATATGATTGGTTCAAAAGGAATAATAAAAAGGCATGAATTTGTGAGGATTCTAATTCAGTGTCTATATTCGTTAGGTTTTGAGAAATCTGCAGCTTGTTTGGAATTAGAGTCTGGGATTTCATGCAAATCACCTGAGTTTAAGTTGCTTGAATCTTTGGTCCTTGGTGCTGATTGGGAGGGTTGTATTGATAACCTTTATGGAATCAAGGAGATGACTGATGAACAAAGGGACGCTGCTTTGTTTCTTGTTTCCCAACAGTATTTGTTGGAGTGTTTGGGTCGGGGCAATGATTCTTTAGCTTTGTCGATATTGCGTAAACAAATTTCAAAATTGCAAGTAGGCAGAGAGAAAGTGCACCAGCTTGCTTTTAGTTTGTTTTCACTTGCTGAGTTGGGGTTGAATAAAGGTCATGAAGATGGTGATGTTTTTCAAGAAGTAAGGAGAAATCTAATAAATGAATTGGAGAAATTGCTTCCACCACCAATAACTGTGCCTGCTAGAAGATTGGAATATCTAGTTGACAAGGTGGTTGGTTCCCAAATTGATTCATGCATCTATCACAATTCTTCTGATCCAGTTTCAATCTACAAAGACCATCGGTGTGGCCGTGATAAGATTCCTACAGAAACTGTTCAGGTTTGTAATTTCAAATTTGAAGCCACACATGTGCATTGATAAATTATATCATTTTCCTTTCGTATAATGAATGTTTCTTCTGTGATATATTATTATTTTAATTATCATGTAAGTTATTAATTAGTAATGAAAATCAATTTAATCATAATCACTTGTAAAGTGGTCAACTAGAATGTTCGTCAATGGTGATTTATTAATGTTCCGATGGATGGAGTGAGTAACATAGTCGAAATTTTGCAGATTTTGTCTGACCACCAGAATGAAGTTTGGTTTGTTCAGTTCTCTAATGATGGCAATTATTTAGCATCTTCATCTAGTGATTGTACAGCCATTATATGGAAGGTAACTATCATGTCCCCGAAAAAGTTGATATTCTACTTGTGGAAAATGTGGAAAACTTGTTGAATTATATGCTACTTATAGAAGCGAGGAAAAACATAGATTCTTATTTGCTACCTGTAAATTGGTTTTCTGAACGAACCGAGAACTTGTAGATAACCAAGCGTACTCTCTTGACACTTTGTGGTTATGGAGTATATCTTGTAGGGAAACTGTAGCTTGCTCAAGCGATACCTATGGGGTTATTAAGAATGACTGATTCTAAATACCTATTTGGTTACAAAATGCTTTTATGTTATGATGACATGTTGGTGAATGTGTGTTTTATTGTGGTTACATATTATCTGGATCTGGTATTCGTTGTCACTGCTCTAATTTTGTTCAATGAACTATGGGTTTCCTAACGGAATTCATGGATCAAATGCAAGTTTTCTCATGTCAATTAAGAATTATAAATCCTTTCTTTCTTTTTTTCTTTTTTTTTGTTAAATAAGCTGTAGGAAATTACGATTGTAACAAGTGTACTGATTAAGTAACATGTCCAATCTATGAAATCTTAGATTTAGTTGACGAATTCACATGAGGAAGTGATGTTATTAATCCACATCACAGTGAGTTACTTGAAGTCTTGAACAGCTTTACTTAGGTAATAGGTATAGCAATTGTATTATCAACAAATCAGGGTTGACTAAACAGGGTCAAATATGTACGTGTACCTTCTATGCAAATTAATAGTAAATATTCTGGAGAACACATAACAGTGACAAGTTGAACTTATCTTGAGAACCACTAAGTTTGAATTTTGATTACCTGTGTACATAATTATTACTTAAACTTCTTGTAGTTCGTGTGTTACGGTGCACATTGACACTGTAATCAAATGTGTAACAGTGGGATAAAATATGAATGCATAGTATATTGTTTTATTTCTGTCATGCACCAGCATTAGGAGACTGATTGTAATTCGTAACATTCACTTGTCTGCTCAATTTGTTCAGGAAAGTTTAACTCCTCTATACTATGCACAAAAGGGGAGTTGGGCACTTAATCTCATAGTGGCTTGAGTGCCTCCAACTGCCAATTCAGGTGAGACATGTGTTCAGTTTGACAGAATGACAGTTCAAACCAGTCTGACACGTTGTCGAATTATTAATTTTTTTTGCTATTATTGTAACCTCTAACAACCAATGGCCATAGACCCCTACATCATAACCTAATAAGTATATAGGATAATTCAATACCGACACTGAATCTTGGGGTCTTCTAACTTAGATTATATGACGTTTTAGGTTTGAACTTAAATTTCATGATTTTCTTGAATATCGACTATGCCAACGTTTCTTATGCATGTCATTTGTTATTTCTTAAGTTCGTATAGGTCAACTCATTTATTTTTTCTCGATTTCATGCGGCAAATCTTGTTTTCTAAATACTCTTCTTGAAAGTGTTGGTGCAGGTACTAGATGATTGCAGGTTGGTTCTAAAACATACATTAAGAAGTCACCAAAATCCCGTTTCTTTTGTAGCATGGAGCCCGGATGACACAATGCTGCTGACATGTGGCAGTTCAGAAGTCCTTAGGCTTTGGGATGTAGAAACAGGTACATGTAAGCACACATTTGGTGATAGTGGCTTCCTTGTAAGCTCGTGTGCGTGGTTCCTCGACTCAAACCGATTCGTCTGTGGCAGTTCCGACCCCAAAAAGGGGATATGCATGTGGGATTGTGAAGGAAACGAGATTAAGGCATGGAGAGGAATGAGGATGCCTAAGGTGTCAGATATTGCTGTTACCCCAAATGGAGAATATTTAATCAGTATTTTCTCAGATAGGGATATCCGGATACTAAATGTGGGCACAAATGCTGAACGCGTTATCTCTGAAGAGCACCCTATCACGTCTCTTTCTCTTTCGGGAGATAGTAAGTATTTAATTGTTAACATAAACAGCCAAGAGATCCATATGTGGGATGTTGAAGGTTCTTGGGAAAAACCATTGAGGTATATGGGCCATCAGCAGCACAAGTATGTCATTCGTTCTTGCTTTGGTGGGGTCAATGGCACGTTTATAGCCAGTGGCAGCGAGAACTCACAGGTATACAACGTCCATACTTAACTATGAATCAAGGGGGCCCAGTTGGCCTTGCGGTGTGATATGTGATTATCTGATTATTGGAATTTGAGGATGCAATAATCAGTTTCCAGTGTTCAAGTGATTCTGATTCTGATTATTCAGGTGTCAAATAATCAGTTTACCAGCCACAAGAAATCTGATTATTTAAAAAGAAATATAAAGTCACCCCCTCATTGTTAATAATTCTTTATGAAAAAAGATAATTGTTAACATTATAAATGACAATTCTGGAAGCAGATCTATTAATAATTAAGTTTTGTAATTCTTACAATACGAATTGTCATAATTTTTATTTCTTCACCAATGCATGAAAATGTTCTTTTTGGTCATTTTATCTTTTTTGACAAAAGGTGTTATGTGTCAACCCACTTGTTTCAACTCGTGCCAAAATTACCCGTTTTAACCCTACCCTACTTACCTGAAACATCCATCACCTATATGGCTCTATCCTTAATCTTTTCTCTATTGGCATAACATTGAAATATTTCGAAACATATGCATTAATCACTCTCTTTTGTCATAGCAGGTGTATATATGGAATCGTTGTAGTTCTGATCCAATCGAGGTGCTATCTGGTCATTTAATGACTGTAAACTGTGTGAGCTGGAATCCCAAGAAACACCAAATGCTAGCATCTGCCAGCGATGATCAAACCATTCGCATATGGGGGCCAAATCATTCGTCGAAGATGTGCAACCAAAAATTGTAGTTAGCTTAGACACCTTTTGTTTACCAAATGCTTTCTTTTGATACATAATATTTTGTGCATCTGTTTGACTTCCTGCATTTTGGCTCTTGTGTTCATTGTAAAGTTCCCATTTCTGCTATGGTTTCTAATTTGCTACAACTTTGTTTTGTATTAGTTATGAAATAGTTGTTATGCGATTCTGCAAGCGTGCTAATTTACCTACATTCTTGTATGAGAAGTTTATGTGAATGTAAGTATCATTGTCAACATTATATAATTCGATTAATCACGTTTCAACCTAAATCATGAAACAGTCGATGGGCATGCTTCATATTTTAAGGAATCTAAGAAGAGGGAACAATATGTGCGTACTGCGTGAATGACGATGCAGTGTTGATTAAGAAATCGTAGCACTTATTACACCACACACAATACTATATTGAAATGATGAAGCATTGAATGAAAGAAGAGGTGCGCCTTATAACTGAAGGCATCTCCAAATAAATATATGGAAGATGGAAGCTTTTTCTGTCCTTCAATGCATGGATCTTGAAGTTTGTGGAATATTATAGAGGTTAATTTTAGGGTTACGTTCAAATGAGAAACAAATAAAAGGTGAGAACCGCAAGAACTAATAAATTACACATTTTTTCACATGTGATTGACCTTATTTATGTATGAACATTCATGTACATTTGATTTATAAAGAAAAAAGACTAAAAAACTCCAAAATTATATCTCAAAATACAAAATAAGAAGTATATGTTCACAGATGAACTATAATGTGAACAAATCGGTAAAATGTGTTTTAATACATAATTTTTGAGTTTTAGTTTCTTTTTCTTTATCAATCAAATGTATATGAATGTTCACATATGAATGAAGTCAATCACATGTGAAAACATGTATAAATTAGTAATTTTCACAGTTCTCACATTTTATTTGGTTCTCATTTAAACCTGAACCGATAATTTCATATATACCCTATTTAAACCTCAAAATATCATATTTACCCACTTAAACAATCTAATATCATATATAAGATCTTAACTTTCAAATTTACTCATTTTATTACAAATATTTTATTAAAACATAATCTATATCAATAATCCAAACTTTACCTCTCATTATAAATAGATGACTTAATTTCTAACGTTTTCCGTAATAAAATGAAGGATTTAAGTCTGCTTATTTGATTCCAAGGACTAATAATTACCCTTTTGTTAAAAAAAACTACCGAAACTTTTTAGAGCAAATTCTCATTTTCTACGTCAAAGGCACATTATATATATAGGTAGGTTGTGTTTTCGTTATCATTCTTCTAGAAGGTTTGCATTTTGACAACTTAGAGCATCAAGTTTTGATTTTTATATAGCTATACATCAACGCATAAATGCATAATAAGCTTATGGTCTTCTTTTTCTATTTTCATATGTACTTTTATAGACTTCAAAGCATCAAATTATTAGATTTAATATACAATTATATTCGTTTAACTATATAATGATACTAGCTAGCGGTTTGAAATTATGGGTCGGGTTACTCGAGTCTTCAAATGCCGTTCATATATATATATTTATATTTGTGAACGACAAATTTTATGTAAATTATTAATTATAAACAATCAAGATTTTATTATTTATATATGATGTTTATTTTAAATTATTTTTTAGTTTAAAAGGTTCTATTTTTTTTTATTTCTATTTATTAATGATGGGTAAAGTGGAAATTAGCGATGAAGAATTAGATTCTAATAAAATATTTAAGTTGTGATCATTAGATTGGGTACATATAATATTATATTGTTTAGGTAAATAAATATAATATTTAATGATTTAAATAGGGTATATATGAAATTAATTCAATGAACTATCTATCGACATCACATCTATTCTTCTATATTAATCTTGGCCGTCTATTTTAGATGTGGACGTATATGTAAGGGGGATATCGCATTTGTCCCGACCATCGAACGCTTATTTGCTTTCCCGTAAACATCAATGGAGTAATTATGTGGTCATCTCAAATTAATCTTGTATGCTTATTTGTATTATTTTTCTACTTGGTTACTTTGCTTTGTTAATGAATATGATCAAGTCGGGCTGATTTTCGACATATTCGACGTCAACTTCTATATATATTCTTGTAAAGACAAGCTCGTGATAACGAAGAACTTATCATTTCTATTTTAATTTTTTTGGAAATTGATTAAAATACTAAAAACAATGTATAATTTTTTATTAAAAAAAATAAATAAACTAAAAAAGATACCATCAACCCGCAAATTTATGGGTTGCGTGTTCGAGGACATGGGCTCGTGCTGGGTACGCAGGTCACAAACAACACACACAAGCTGCATGCCAGTGGTGATTTATTTTGTATAAATTGTCTTATTTTTTATCCGTTTCTGGTAAGGTTTTTTAAGATTTTTGTGATTTTAAAACTTTTATAATGGACATTTCATGCTTAATATCGAAATACAAAAAAAAAAAAAAAAACAAACTCAAAATAAAAAATCAATGAAAGTTAAACCCCTAGACTCAACAAACGACTCTACAACTCGCAACTTGTCCATTAAGAATTCGAAATCCGACACTCACAACTTGCGACCTGGGCATCGAGTTTGCAATGACATATTATGATATATTTAATTTTGGGTTATTTTATTACAACATTTTTTTTAAACTGTTAAAAATGATTTTCCCATTTACAAAACTGTACTTCGTGTATTATTATATAGTTTTGAATTTTTAAAATGTTCCAAAAAACTTAATAATATATATCGAATGAATCATGCACAAAAGAGAGTGGATAACCTTTAAAGTAAGAGTTTTTCTCATTTCTTTAAAAAAAGTAAGTTAAAAAATCAATTTATGTCCTTTTTTTATATTAACGAAAGCTCTTCTTTTCTAAAATTAAAGCTAATTTTTATATTACATTGCACGAATATTACACTTGAAATGAAGAAAGAATAAAATCAAAGTTACCTATATGCATCTCTAATCTCTAATACATGATATTCTGTAATATACTTTTAACTTTTTATTAATCTCTTAAACTTAAAAATGGGACAAAACTTCTATGTCCTTTTTTCAATAGCTAATTTTTTACAAGAATCTTATAAAATACACTCAATGAACCAATAAATATACAT
Source organism: Logfia minima (assembly GCA_963921325.1). Lineage (NCBI taxonomy): Eukaryota > Viridiplantae > Streptophyta > Magnoliopsida > Asterales > Asteraceae > Logfia > Logfia minima. Next base: position 4,775,518 of record OY992766.1, on the reverse strand, counting down.
TTACATCACCACTGGAACTATCAAATTATATTTAAAACAGATAAAAACTTTAAAATGATCACATCTTAATCAACAACGTTATTTTTTCTATGTCACCGCATTAACAAAAGGACCATTTCTTGATTTAAAACAATCATAATAATAAATTAAATATAATTATTATTATAAATATAAATTACTAGTAGTAATTATTATTAGTAATTAGTAATGTGTATATATGAATAAAAAATTGGACTCTATAGTTGAGTGTGTGTGTATGTGAGATAGGGATTTGTCCCCTTTGTTGCACATCATTCAGACATCCTCCCTGATTTACATCGTTCGCTCGCTAGGGTTTCTCTAATCTTAATTATCCAAATTCTTAAATCTAAATCAAACAGAAAAACCTCTAGTAAGATCGATCGACTGTTTAAACTAGGGTTTTATTTATGGATATCATGAAAACAACTTCATATCTAGAGGAATACTCATCTTCTTCTTCACCTTCACCGTCAAATCAAAAGTAAGATTCAGTTAACTCTAATTTCTAGTTCTTATTCCATAAAGTTTGTTTTTTCGATGTGAATTCTAATAATTCTGATTAATTGTAGCTCAATTTTGATGTTTGATTATGAAAAGTTGATATCTCGATACAATTTAGTGGTCGGATTTGCTTTTATATGTGAAATTAGGATAGTTAGGTGATTTATGATACTTGGAGTATGTATTTTGTTGTAATTTAGCAAAATTGAGCTAGATCTTTATCATTTTTTGTACCTATATTTTGGATCACTGGTGCTATAGGTTGTTATTAGTTTGTGAAATTATGATAATTAGGTGATTTATGCTACTTGGAGTATGTATTTTGTTGTAATTCAGAAAAATTGAGCTAGATCTTTATCATTTTTTCTACCTATATTTTGGATCACCGGTGCTATAGGTTGTTATTAGTTTTAATTTTGGGATCTTTCATTTATTTTTAATCTATTTCAACTAGTGTTGTAGATTAGACTATCATATCCTTGTAAAGTTATTTTCTTGCTCGGTTTTTTGTTTCACATTCTTTTTTTGTCTTGCACATATAGTATGTCTGCTTATTTGCATAGTGTTAAATTATTTGCATCGTTAAATCAGTCAATTGGAGGCTTATTTATATAGATTTTCTGTGTTGCGGTTGTTATAAAATTTTATTACTTTTAAGGTTTGGTTAGTCTATGTTCGAACTCTGAAACAAATGAACTATTTTTATAATATTTGAAGTTGGCACAGTTATGTTAGCGGTGAAAATTGTTGGATATTAGTCGTCTAACTGGTTGTTTTTTTTTTTTTTTTCTTTTTTTTTTTTCAGTAGTAGGAATGTGTTCCACATGTTGAGCAAGAGAGAGATAGCTCCAAGAATAAAAAAATATTTTCCAAGAAAGCAAGGTGGTGGAACTTCTGATCACAATTATCGGTCATTTGTTAAGCCCAAAAGTCAAAGTGCAAGGGATTCGAGGCGTGAACTTCTTTCATGGTACTTGTGTAGACATCTGTTTTATTTATGTTCCTTACACATTTAATATCTGTTTGTAACCAAAAGGATTAAAATTGCAACTGTATTTTTGTCTTATGAACTACAGGGTGGAGGCCGAGTCATTGCGGTCTTTATCAGCCAAGTATTGTTCGTTAACGCCTTCACCGAGGTCAACTATTGCAGCAGCATTTAGTTTGGACGGGAAAATTCTTGCTTCTACTCAGTATGTTGTTGGCTGTCTTTTTTATTTGTTTAATTGCTGATAACAGTCTATTTTCTTTGTTATATTAATCAATGTCGCTCATTTTCTGGTTGACAGTGGTGATCATACGGTTAAAATAATTGACTGCCAAACTGGGACATGTCTAAAGGTTCTGAGTGGACACCGAAGAACACCTTGGGTGGTAAGATACAAATGATTAAGCCTCTTATACCATTTTCCTGCTAGCTTGTTCTTTGAGTAGTTGACATAGTTGACTATAATATTATCGTTGGGTGGTAAGATACCCAGATACAAATACATTAAGCCATTTACACCGTATTATACACATCTGAAATGGGTCCAATAAAAAAAACTAGCTATAAGGGGAACCGGCCAAATATGTCAAACAGGTTGAACTTTAGTTTTCAGTGCGTACGACCTCTTACACGTTATATTCAAACTTTATATGATTATTGTAATAGTATTGCTTTTGTAATCATTATAACTGCATTAAGCATTTATAGACAAAATTACAAAATGTACACGAAAGTGTTTGTGGGTCGGCATAACCTGCACGAACACTAAAAGATGACCGTTTTAACTCAAATTCATTTTGCATTATGCCAACGTGCCCATCTTTCCATCTATGCTTAACTTCAGTACTTCACTCCTTACTCATTTTCTAGACAACTTTGACTTTTAGTGTCTTCAATATGAAAATAACTAGTCACCTAAAGTTCTACTAAACATGCTATTTTTCTATCTTTGTTATGCTGGGTGCTTTATATAATCAGGCTTATATCCTAAGGTAGTATAAGCTTTGGACTTAGTTGTCATATGTGATTAATGTGATAATCTAGATTGCTGTTCCTACATGGTCTTCATCGACTTACTCTATGTTTCTACATCATGTTTAATGTGTTAGTGTTAATTTTACAGGTTAGATTCCACCCAGTGCGTCCAGAAATACTTGCTAGTGGGAGCTTGGACCATGAAGTTCGTTTGTGGAATGCAAATACATCAGAATGCATAGGATCCCGTGATTTTTGTAATTACTAAACATTGCCTTTTCCCTTCTTATATCAGGGATGAACTAGGGAATGATGGGATCCCTTGTTAATGGATCGGGCAAATAGAAAATGTTAAGGGTTTACTATGGAGGTGGCAAAATGGGTGGTCGAGCGGGTTGGCTTAACCGAAACGTTGGCCAAAAAGTTTGTTTTTAAAAACAAACACCAAGTGTTTCAAATATGGCTACAAAAAGTTATATTGTTTGTGACATTCTTATGCATTAGAACCATACCTTGGGCGACTTTACCCCTTTTGATATTTTAGAGATAAAACATAAACTGGTCGAAATTACCACCTTTAGGTTTCCTATTATGATATATAGATGTCTAGGTACATTCAATCCTCTCATCAAGATGAACGCTAGCACATCAAACCATGCTAGTACATATGCTTATGTATATTTTTCGTGTGTGTGCAAATTTTTGATCACCTTACTCTTATTATCTTTATCACAGATCGGCCTATTGCTTCCATTGCATTTCATTCAGAAGGAGAACTGCTTGCAGTTGCTGCAGGCCATAAGGTGTTGATACTAACTTAATTGTGGTCATGTATCTGCAACTGGTTTTCTGTTTTATTCTGTGTAGATATTTTTCTTGTAAAGTTAGAGCCATTATATTGACAGTAGTTTTTCAATTTCAGTTATATTTATGGCAGTACAACAACAGAGGAGAGACATCTTCACCTGCTATTGTACTGAGGACAAGACGTTCTCTCCGTGCTGTGCATTTCCATCCCCATTCCGCTCCGCTTCTGTTAACTGCTGAGGTATGATTCCTTTTTATGGTTTGGAATATAGGTGGCAATTTTGACCCATCTACTTACGAATGGGTTAATTCGGCTTTTATTTAATCTCTAATTGCTTGAACAGGAAAACATACTTATGAAGGAATGCGTCAAAAAGTTCCCTAAGTGTACTCTTAATGCATAAAACGTTCTAAATCATTTTCATCAAGAATTCAGTTTTTTTTTTTAAATAATCTGAATTTTATACATTCATATTTGACACACTAAATACTCATAAAAAATAATTGTTTGGACACAAGGTATTCGGGTCAACTGAAGTTGATCCGCACCAAAATTTCTCATTTGACCTGGAACCACATGGACCCGTTATCCAACCTGCCCACCCTACCTGTTTTGCCACCTCTTGCTTGGAACTGTTAGAAAATTTTACCGTGTTTTAAATGCTTGAACCTTTTTGCAGGTCAATGATCTTGACTCTTCTGATTCTACAATGGCACCTGCAACATCTTTGGGTTATCTGCAGTATCCCCCTCCTGCTGTATATATGGGCAATGTGCATCGCATTGATCGTCTAAGTCTAGCAGCAGAATTACCATTGATGCCCTTACCTCTCTTCTCGTCTCCTTCAATTGCAATACCTGGTTCAAGACTTGTGGGCTCAAATATCGGACCATTAGAATCTTCTGATCAACAATATGAGCAGTTGATGGCTTCTTCTATACCTACTTCTAACACCAATGTTACTGTAAGTGATAGTTTATCTAATCAAGTTGGGTACCATCAAAACACAGCTTCAAACATGGATATATCTGGTGTCGAAGATGCTCCTGAATCAGGGTCGGGTCAGTTGGGTCGGGATTCAGAGGAGATTAGGCAAGACCTGGTAAGAGACCATATACGTTGGGAATTACCTTTTATGCAAGGATGGCTAATGGGTCACAATCAAGCTGGTACACCAGCAGCTTTTCCTCTTAGGGGTAGTCCACATAGATATTTGGTTGGTAATGATCCGGCAAACACTACCAGGGAGTTCCCTGATGCTTCTTTGGCTATACCATATAATATGAATCGGGTGCCAACCAACGAGTCAAATGAGGGTGGTGACTCAATTCCTATGATTAGTCGAATACAGTCTCAAATATCTGCATCACTTACTGCGACTGCAGCTGCTGAGTTGCCTTGCACAGTAAAGCTAAGAATATGGTCTCATGATGCTAAAAATCCATGTGCTTTGCTCAAGGCTGAACGGTGCCGTCTAACAATACCACACGCTGTCCTTTGCAGGTATCAAATTACTGGAATGGGCAATTTTAACTCATTTACCTATGAACACTTGTCCTTCCACGTTTTGCTCTTCTACTCTTGATCCACATATTCAAGGGTATATATATTCTTGCATAGAGCCATGTGTGGGTTGCTTATTTGGGTATGTCAATATGTTGTTGCAGTGAAATGGGTGCCCATTTCTCACCTTGTGGGAGATATCTAGCGGCTTGTGTTGCATGTGTGCTTCCTCAGTTTGAAGCTGATTCGGGGATATCAACCCAACTCCATCAAGAAACCAGGGGCCCCGGAACATCTCCTACACGCCATCCTACTGCTCGTCAAGTCATCTATGAACTTAGAGTATATTCACTAGAGGAGCCAAAGTAGGATTCCATTCCCTTATCAATTCTTAATACTGTTAACAATTTTTCTTTTGTATGCCTGATTGTAATCTTACAAACTTTTTGTACTTATACAGCTTTGGTTCGGTACTTATCTCAAGGCCGATTAGAGCTGCTCACTGTTTAACTTCCATCCAGGTAAATATCTTTATGCTTCATCTGATCATTTTACAATCTTCATGCAACCCGTGTTTCATTCTGTATATTCACTATATAATGATAACAATGGAACTTATAGTTTTTGAACTGCAATAAACCCTATATGAATCATTTAAACTATTTTTGCTTGCCTTTGTTTCCAAAATCATATGGCCAGTTGAGGATCTTTGTAGGTTTTCTCTGATTATTAACATAAGTTCCATCGTAGTTGGAAACTTGTGCTATATTAGAGTCCATGAGTTGTTTGAATGCCGATGGTTAAAGTTTTAATAATATATTCTGTGGCAGTGCCCTTCATTTATGATTTCTGTCTTTGATTTTTTGTTTTGCTTTAATTGGTTATTTAACTTTTAAAAAAGGCTATAGATTGTACAGTTTTGATACTAACCTTGATTTTAATCTTGCGTTACACCCTTTTTGCATTGTGGTACTAATCACAGTAATCTGTTTTTATTTTTATTATTTTGTGCAGTTTTCGCCTAGTTCCGAGCACATACTACTTGCATATGGTCGGCGGCACAGTTCTCTTCTCAAAAGCATTGACATCAATGGGGAAGCTTCTCTATCTATTTACACAGTTTTGGAGGTAAATATCGGTTAATTTCACTCGGTTGTTTCCAATTTTCTAACTTCACACTCATTCTTTCCACAAAGATAAGAGAATCGTGTCAGTTGTCACAAGGTCTTGGCCTGATTGTAATGGACTATAAAAGTTGTTTTTTCAAGTTTATTATGATATCCACGTTAGATATCTGATTTGATATGATTGATTTTGAACATAAAAAATCAGGTATATAGAGTTTCAGATATGGAACTCCTGAGTGTGCTTCCTAGTGCAGAAGACGAGGTGAATGTAGCTTGTTTTCACCCTTTCCCTGGAGGAGGTATCGTCTACGGGACAAAGGTCTGTATTCCACTATGAAAGGCTTGGTACTTTCGAATTAAATATTCTTCTGGTTTTCATTTAGACGTCTTTACAGGAAGGAAAGCTTAGAATCCTTCAATTTAATGGTGCTCGTGGGATGAAATCTTCCAGACATGATCAGTTTCTTGAAGCACAAATGGTGGACGTAGAATAATAGTACAGGTTATTTTGGATAAATTGCACCAATAGTCAAAAATTAATTTTTAGAAATATGTGGCTTACGTCTCTTTGTTTGTTCTGCAGGGTCAGATTTACAATTTAGAATGTTAAAACACAGCGAAATACTTTATATATAGGTACATACCTGATTCGGAATAAATCTTCATCCTTTTTTAGAACGGAAACCAATATTAATATAATTGTTGGTTTTGCAAAATTTAATATAACTTTAGATTACCTTTTCCGTGTCTAGTTGTAAAAAGGTGATTACTGGCTTTTAGTTACAAAACTTTTGCCCATCATGCATAAATGCTGGAAGTAAAATGTAGAATGCGTATCATTTTTGATGGTTTAAATGCAAAATTAATCATATTAAGCAACTTGTCCCATTTAGTCATCCTTGGAAAATGTAGTATTCTTTTTCTTTTTTTTGTGTGTGTGTAAGGCAACAAAAGAATTAAATGTCCCAATAAAAATGGATTATCAAACATGAAACTTATGGAAATTTTATAGTATAGTGAACCACCAATTTTGTTTACAGGGACTTGCACCAGCTCTCCTAACTGATGATGCTAGCTGGATTTGGTTCGGTGGTCTCCTGCTTTGGTTTTTTCTTTTACTTACACTTTTGACCATTTTCTTGTATGTTTGACCATGTACGATATGTTTGTCAACAAGGCAGTTGTACACCCGATAAGTCGCCATAGCCCATGGCTACTTCTGGTTGTATGTAGGTTTTAAGGGATCCACCACGTACTGTAAATTACCAACACAGTGTGTTTCTCATTGTAGTTAACTTGCACCGTTGTAGAGATTTCCTTCACGGATTTCTTAGCGAATGATGTCTCTTTTTTTGTTGTTGTCATTTGTTTTCGCTATATATAGTTCATACTTGTACACATGATCAAGCAACATGTACTATTGTTTTTACTTTAATAGTACAAGTGAGTGGATTTTGCTGGTTTCCAGGACAGGGTGCTTCTTAACTTGGTGACCTTCTCTCCCACTTGTTCCTTATACAGTTATGTTAGGAGTGTTCACAGTCCAGTTGAAATCGAAATAGGCTGGTTACGCAGAAGTCATTTCGCTTGTTTGGACACTATTAATATCCGGGCTGTTTGACAAGTCTGAATGGCAAGGGTTGTTCAGCCGATGGTTTGTGACTCGTTGTATTTGACTGAGCGGGCTGTATATAAGGGGGGAAATGCATTTTGGGGTAATGTATTATGCGTGAATCTTCAATTTGGATAACTTTCTTTTTCCTGAATTTAGACAATATACTATCTGGATTTCTTTAATAAGGGTACAAGTTTTAGTCAAATCACAAATTCATTCGAAATTGATCAATTATGTACCTTACCTCTTCAATATCATTAGTCCGTGTGGTTGTATAGTTTATGTATAGAATGTCCATATTATCTTAATTAAGTTAACGAATGATATGGATGGGATAAATTGTATAACCGGTTAATTTTAAATGACTCTGTAGATTTGCAATAACTTTTACCCGTATTAAAGAAGTTCGATAGCATATCGTCTAAATTGATGAAACTGAAAGATGGTTTTCTAAATTCAGGATTCACATATAGTATGTTACCTTGAAATGCATTATCCCTGTATTGATGGATATCTAATTGTACTACAAGCTTATGTAGCATGACTGGTAAGATAGTTTTTTATTGGGTGACCAAGTAAATTAGATCATCCAATTTTTTCTTTTATCTAGTAGAACTTGGCTAGAATTTCATTGATAGCCTTACAAATCTGACCCACGCAACATCTTTCGTGATTGGTTGGCCTACCCAACGAATTTGACCAGTTTGGTTCATGAATCGGCCAAATGATGGTTTTCACTTTGACCAATATTTTAGGTGATGGTCATAAAGGGAAAATCATAGAAACATAAGTAAACTCTAAGTGACATCATTCGCTAAAGTGTTAATTGATGGAACAATATACAGAATTATATGTATCAGCATATATTGGGCAATTTGAAGGTGGATGAGTCTAAATCTATCTATACTATATTATAAATCTTTTCATTTATTTATTTTTCCTTCCCAAAGGTTTCAAGAACTTCAATAAGAATGCACAATATCTGCCTTCCTTGTCCCTCTTTAACGACCCCCTTGCCAGCCATCTTTCCATCTTCGGAAACTACTGAAACAAGCAAGAACCTGCTAACTTCAATTTATGTGAGTACCATGCTATTTGACATACGAGTATACTGCTACAACTTATTGTTACATGCACGATTGGAAAGTAACTAAAATGCATGTAAATACTGACAAGAATTTAAACAATCTTATAAAAAATTTGATTCATTTAAACATAAAAGGATTAATGTTTGTTAAATGTTTAATGTTTATATATGGCAACTTTGAGAGCAATGGTTATCAAAACTCACATACTAGAATGTACAAATATGGTAAACGTGCACATGGCTTTGTAGCTGCAACATACGCTCAATGCTTTCTAAAATACAAAATAAAATAAAAAAAGTAAAATAATAATAATAAAAAAAGTTAGATACTTTTTCCAGTAATAGACAATGGGACAATTTGGTGTAACAGAAGAGTGCAATCCATTGTGGATGCTCTCTATCTTTGTATTAGGAAACTACTTGTTTTCACTCTAATACGTTAACTGAATGGTCTGACCCATTTTGCCATTTCTGTCTTCTGACATTGGGACCGCCCAACACTCTCACCGTTCTTTAGATAACACACTTTTTCGACCGACACTAAAAATAGATATGAATTCAAATTGTACCGAAGACAACACTAACTAGAAATTTTATCAAAGAAACTTGGATAAAGCACTTAACGGAAACTAACTTTGGTGATATGAGATATTCTATCTATAGAATGTGGGATGGTTACAAATTGGAGACATGAATTTCACATTTGAATTGATCTAATCAATTTCCTTTAACATAAAGGTGACATAACGTAGGGTTCTCGTCATAACCAGTAACTCTTAACCACAATTTAATCGAAAATCTTGTTCAGTGGTTTCATAAACAACGTCATTGATCAAAACTACTTCCGCAGAGAAATATTACCTGAATTTGCATAAATAAATAAATACGACTGCTCTACTGGTCTTGCTTATCTAATCAATATTAATATTAATGTACACACATTACAATAAATTTTAAAATTCTGCTCTTACAAATGAAACTTGATTTATGATGGAAGGGACCAATTTCCAGATTTGAAGTCTTCATAGAAACTGGATTTCTTTGAAACAACAACGAATACTGCACCCACAAAAATAATAAAACTAAGAATATAGTTTTAAAACAGTAAGCATGAAATCATAGATGCATGAAGTTTAAATACAAAAGAACGCAAAACAAGTTTGATCTTATAAGTGACAAACCAGGGATTCCGGGGATAACCAAATTTGGTTCTTTGAGAACTGTATGAAGGGTTCTCCTTTCGTTCACTTTCACCCATTTAGAACTACCATCTCCTGAAGGGCATTACAAAAAATATATTTAAAGAAAACGAGGTAACTGTGAGCAATCAGTTCACCACTTGAATTAAGCATGAAATTGCAGAATACAAAAGAGGTGTAAATTCAATGTTTAGTGCTGAATATATGTGACTGAAAACAGCTGTGATTAGAGGTGGCCCATCGTGGGGAAGCTAACAGGTTAAAACGAGTTCGGGTGAAAAGGAAAAGTTCAACACGGGGCCAACAGGTCAGATCAGATTGGGCATACGTGTTATATTTTTTTGCCCATTTTTCACTTTATAAATATTGTGTTTAATAAGATTTAAAAAAAATATATTGTTAAAGAATGAATCCAGATTTTTAAGTAAATCAGAATTTAGGAGGTTTTACAGATCTGAAAACACTTTGGGTGTCTTTCGACCCATTTGATATGCTTCCATTTTAGTTAAGTTTTAGAGGTTACGAGTGACCCAAACTCAAAAGAGAGATTCAAGATTGCCACCTCCAGTTGCTAAATTATATATTTTTACATTCCCCATTTTAATACAGAGTAGTAACACTTGCATGCGAGTAAAAGAAAATAAACGTACCAACTGAAGGACCTCCTTTAGGGGATGATTTAACTGCATCTGTCTCGTCATCACCAAAAGTTTCAAGATGCGAAGCAACTGTACCCTGTAAGAAATTGCTCATAATTTCTTTCTTGGACAAATGAACCCCTGATCCTGCCTGAGAAGCCAAGATTAACACAAAATCATCTGAAATGAATCACATGATAAAAATCAGGCTGTACCACAATGTACACACAACAACTAACCTCATAGTACAATTCAATAGAATGACGAGTATATGCATTGTCTTTATCCCACGATAATGGTGCAGCACTATCTGAAAACATGTTTTCTAGCTAAGGATTCACATACAATTATACTGTTCTTTAACACCAAATTCTTCTTAGAGAGTATTGTGAAAGAAACTAATGTTGACGAAAACATTTTTTTCCTTTTTGCCACTCCAGTATTAACTATATAATTTGGTCATTGTACCTCATTGTTTTTTGTTATAAAGGTATCTGAACAAATAGTTTTGCCTTGTAGTAGCTTTTCTGATGTAAGGAATAGAGGTGGCAATTTCAACCCATATAATCAAGAATGTGTTGATTCCTGTCTCAAACAATGGGTAAAATACAAATAGCTTAACTTACGCAAGTGTATATTCAATAAAGCTTCCTAAATCATTTTATTAATAAAACTAGATTAGTTTTTAAATAATATAGTCTGTAATAATATTCCACCTTAAAAATGATAGACCTACTTACACAAACCTAAATCTATACCTAACAAGGAGAGCATGACAAATGTCAAATAGAATGTATAAATTAATGAGAGAGAAAAAAATCAACTAATGAGAGAATTAGGTCTAGTTTTAGGCCTATATCGCATTACTCATTTCACACACTGTTTGTTTATTTAAAATTTTGAATTTTTGAACAAAAAGAGCTAATGGTCAACCCAACTGGAGCAGTATCAACATAACCCATTTTGACCCGTACCCAAGCCACCCGATCTGCCCATATTGACCCAAGCCACCTCTAATAAGAAACGAGTGAGAAAGGATATCAAGTCAAGATGAGCTGAAAACATATCAGTTTCACAAAAGTCCTCAATGAAGTCAGAAGACATAACTTCCGCATAGAGAAGAAGAACAGGCCAGTGAAGCATACGATGCTCATCTAAAATCGGTTTCTTCAATCCAGTTAATTCTTGAAACATCGCCTTTCCGATCTTCAATCCTCTGTCTTCAATTGCTGACACCACGTCCTGCACATATTCAGATTAGAAAGACTTCAAAAACATTAAGCCGAGAGTAACTTTTCAAAACATTACGATGCAAAACCTTAGCTTCTGACAGAGCTTTGGAAACACGAGCCTCACGTTCTCGACATTCTGATATATGTGAATCAATCTGCTTTTTTAGCTTCTTTAATTCTTCATTATCCTTGTCCTGATCGAGTCCTTTTTCACAAAAAGCCTTTGCTTCAACCAACTTATTCAGCGATAACGATGCTTTGGCTGCTCTATAATAAGCCTAGAAATGTAACAAACGTCCATGCATTATTAACAATGAACTTAGAATACAAGGTTTGCAACATCGTATTAATAACAAATTAAACAAATACAGTATAAAAACCTTGACATATGTTGGGGACAACTTTATGGCTTCCTCTGAATCTGAAAGAGCACGACCGAAGTTTCCAAGGAGTACATTCACATGTGCTCTATTAGAAAAAACTATTGCGGTCTCACTGTCACTTAAGGCCTTCTGATTAATGGCCCGTGTGTAGCAGTTAATAGCCTCAGAATAATGCTTCTTCCCCATTTTGACATACTTGTTACCTTCTTCCTACATGCCCAATGCATTAGACCAATTAAACCACAAGTATGTCATTTTATCTATCCATCTCTACTTAGTTCAGTGTATATACAATAAAGCTTCCTAAATCATTTTATTAAACACAAAAAAATATTATGTGTATATACAAGTGTGTGAGAAAGGTATCCATTGTATACGTTTCTTTGATTTCCTCTTTGTTCGTTTAGTTTTGTTTGACGTTCAGAAACTTTTATAGCATAACTACCTCTTTGCTAGTATTAATTTGTGACCCCAATAAATCTCATGTTTATCTCACATATCCTCTTTGGTATTCATACGTTAGAACTTTCTCGATTTTTCTGAATATGATGAAATTTGCGTGCACATCTAGTTTCAGCTGTTTTACAAATATATAAAGAACAAACACAAAGAAAATTTTCTTTGATTAATTTAAGAAAACCAAATGTAAAATCCATTGCTACTTTTTTACTTCAAGATTGTTCAATAAAAATTATGAGAATATAGTAAGCTTAAGTGCAAGGAAAGGTAACTACATATACTCTGACCTTCATAGTATGCAACAAAATATTTGGGGTTACATTGTGTATACAAAACTTCCAACAAAGTACTCGGGGTTACTTTGTTGCATACTAATAATGTCATAGCATAAATACTTACATTTCCGTGCACTTAAAAGTATTAGAATATAGTAACAGATTTCTGGAAGAAAAAATGAAAACCTAATTTAAAACATAAGGAAAGAGATTAAACCTAATTTCAATCACAAGAGATGTTAAAGACACTATATTTTTCTCGGACAAAACTTAAAGTTCGATTAAAAAACGTACGATCAATCGATAATTAACTCTGTAACACAGGATAATAAGAAAACAATCACTGAATTACAAATACATATGTCACATTTATATAAGTAGAAACAGTATTACTTTGAGTTCAAGGGCAGCTGGCTCCAACAGTCAAATTACTACTACAATCTTTTTCTTTATTATTATTTCAAAACTATATAAATACATATTCAATCAAAGATAGTAAAAGTTAATCAATAATCAAGTCAGTTAAACAAAATAATTAAATTATTATTATTATTAATAATAAACTAAAAGTTGAATTGTAGTTACTTTCAATTCAAGAGCTGATGATTCTTTGAGAGCAGCGATAGCTTCAAAATCTGCTAATTCACTCTCCGTTTTAGGTTCTGAACCCTTTTCCATTAACAACGCCATTCTTTTTTTTCGTCCTGCAACAAAACACAATACTCACCAACGATTGTTCATTTGTTTGAAATAGAAAATAGTGTTATTTATTGGGCCGGAAGAAGAATCTGCATCATGTTATTGGGCTTATTGACCCATGAGATAAAAGAAAAAGAAATACAGTAATACAAGTGGATACTAGCCCGGTTAGTATCTGACGGGTTCTAACTTTTAGATTCGGTTCGATTTGGACCAGGATCGATCAAATACGAGATTAGAATTATCTCTTGTTCAACATTTATAAGAGATCATTGTTTCTTATAATTAAAAATAGTGGTCTCACGTATTAGAATAAAATTGAATCAGTTTATTAATTTAATACGTAGTGTCAGGAAATATAAGTATATGACATGTAATAGTGATGTTGAACATGAGAGGAATAATCTTAAACTATTAGTATCTTGAACAGCATATATATAATAGGTTATATTATTTTAGTTTAAAGATAAACATGACAAACAGAAGAATGGTCAATTTGATTCAAAGTTGATCTTTGATCGGCTAAGAGAGAATCGAAGCTTGATTTTGAAAAATTCCAGAACCGAAAAAGTGTTTTATAAAACTTTAGAACATCTAGAGCTCATCTAACTACGATAAATTTTTTATTCTCTTTGTTCTTGCCCGGACAAAAAGGTTGACAATCTTCTTCTACAAATTATGCGAGTTACCTAGTATGGGCAGACATACAAAGAAGATAAAAGAGCTCACCACCAGTCTAGAAAGGAAACTTGTGTGTGTGGGGAGGGGGGAGGAGGTTCGACTTTTCCTCCTCATTCCCTTTTACCTATTTCATAATGTTGTGCAATGTATCTCTAATTGAAATTCCTTTTTCAACTTGAATTTATTTCAAAGACGTGATTTTAGAGATCATTTACACTACTATACTATAAGTGGAGACTTTATTTTTTGATTGGGAAGTGTCTATGTCATTTTTATTGCTTTGACATATGTATCACTGGATAATAGTTTACTTAAAAAAAAAAAAAAAAAGGAGATTAGATTCAAATTTTATCCAGATTGTGACATTTCTAATGAATGTATGATGCAGATACTTTGAATCAACCTTTTACTTGAATTGTTCGGAGCCAAATATAGTAATAGGTTTGATTAACATATTTTTGTGAAGGCTAGCATACAACTTCGTCAAGATGGCCGAGTTGGTCTAAGGCGCCAGTTTCAGGTACTGGTCCGAAAGGGCGTGGGTTCAAATCCCACTCTTGACATATAATTTTTGTTGCTAATTCTTACTAACGATTAATTTCAAAAATACATAAAACGACTCTGCTGGGGATCGAACCCAGAATCTCTGGTTTCGTAGACCAGCGCCTTATCCATTGGGCCACAGAGTCACTTGTTTTAAAGTTTGTAAGAAATAAATTTTCATCTTATAGATATTTTTTTAAGACACTATAAATAGCCACTTGATAACCCTTATATTAGATAAGTGTTTCCAACTTCAAGACTGAATTTATTTTGGCTATGTTATTTTTTGTGTATGGATACACTTTTAAAGGATGTTAAAAAACGGTACATGTTTCGTTGTTTGTAGTTGAATAATCGTTTAGGTCAACTGGTAGAGCATGTATTTGATAATGAATTGCAGATTCAAAAATCATTTGATGAACATGAATCAAAGCTACTTTTTTATTTCTTTCTTGTGAGCGTTTCTTTCGCACATCGATGATGTCGACTGAGAGGTAATTGAGGGCTGGCGGGGATCTAACGAAAAATACGTTGGACCATGGACTAATTGTTGTTTAGACTTGCAAAATATCTGGCATATAACATAGAGAGATTGCGCGATTGATCAACCTACGACTTCAAACTCGAACTCGAATGGAAGTATTGAATGAAGATGGTGGTTGAAAGTTTTTAAACGGTGAGAAGTTGCCAAAGTATGATTTCCGTTGATTTACATTCTTTGACGCACCACTCTTTAAAATTAACATATTCAATATTGAGAACATATCAACTTTACTTAGAAGATTTACAATGAACACAGGCAGATACTTAAAAATTGACATATTTTACTTATAAGATTTATACAATACAGACAAACAAACAAATACTTAAAAATGGACATATTTCACTAATTAGAGAAATTGAACAAAATACCGTCCTTTAAAAAGTGTCAAAGAATTTTAAAAAAGAAAAAAATAATTGCCCTACCTGTTTGTAACCACTTGATTGCGGGTCGCGAGTCCAAGCTCGTAACCGAGGAACTGGGTCGTTGTAAGATACATAATCGTGGTCCGAGTACTGGGTCGTTGTCTAGGTAACAAGCAACTCGTAACTCACAACTAACCACTCGCAACCGGGTGATCTACAAACAGTTAGTACATCTTTTATAATTTTATTATTTTAACATTGTTCAAATAAAAATTGCAAAAGCGTGATATTCCCTTTTACTTAATTCATATTTAACTAATGACATATTAAACACTAATCGTTACATCAACTTTTCTTAAACCACCTACCAATCCAATATTTTATTATACACGTCCTTTTTATCTTTTGTTTCATGCTTATTAAAAGACCTATCAATATTCTTTATAAATACGTCATCTTATACGAATGAAATTAGTTTATAAACCTGACACTACACATACGACTATAATTGAGTTTGTAAATATAATAATAAAATTTTAAATAAATATAATGTATGAAATGTTATATTAAAAAAAAGAAAGAGAGTAATCAATGTAAATTTGCTTATGAGAATTCAAAATAATAATTACTTAGACTATTCCCATCAGTAACCCAACCTAACCTACATTTTCTATTAAAAAACTAATTTTTTTATTTTCCACTTACACAACCTAACATGATTTAAATTTTCACACACATTAGCAACCCAATTCAATCCAATATTTTATTAAATAAATATACTTTAATATTGATTTTCATTCTATTAAAATTAATAAAAAGCATTAAAAAATTACACATAGCATAAATAAATATAAAAATCAACGTGACTTTGCTTGTGATCTAGGTTGGCAGCATGGCCTAGGTTGCCACCCTTTTTATTTCTTTAATATATTTACTAACGATCTGGCTCGCCAAATAGTACTGATGGGAGTAGTCTTAGACCATAGTTGTAGATAAATAAATAAGATTTGTTGCATAACCTCCTTGTAGACTACATTTTTCGCGGAATTTGTCATGTTGCCATCAAGGCGTTCAAACCTGCTTTGTTTGTCACTTGAGTGGAAACCTAAAGTTGACTGTGAGTGGAAACCTGCTTGTATAAAAAGAGCACATCTTTTGCTAAAGACTGACCCTGAATTTTATTTATAATCATTGCAAAACACACGGATACGAGAAATTGACGTCTCTCAAATTTGAAAGGAATTCTTTTATTGGACGAGATTAACTTCACTCTAGGAATGTATGTTTTGTTCCCCAAAACTTTCCAAATATGATTCGAGCTTCAATACAATGATCGACCATGCGCATAACTTGCAACCTCGTTCCATTGCACAATCCATTCAGCTGATCGAAGTTACAGAGTAACATTATAGGTACTTCATCCTTAAGAGTTAATAAATGTTTTGGAATGCCACCATATTTTAATTCATTTAAAATTTTCTATGCATTTATAAGAGACAAAACATAGTCATTAATCAAATCAACTTCGTTATTCCTCCTTATCAATATTTGGATGCGAGTTGACCTTTGGGAGCGCAATTGGGAAAAGAAGCGAGTTTGGAGGCAAAAAATCATGGAGCTAGATCGATGACCGTTATTTTTGGCAACTTTCAAGAATCTTGTAAACCTTCTATGAAATTTTTTGAAGCATTAGACTTCTCTATATTGGAAAGGGGTCACCCTTTCGTCATCCTCCGAACTCATATCACCATCTTTGCTTGCTATCTCATTTAAGTCAAAAGAGTCATCCAAACTAGCTCTTTGATGGTCTTTTTTAATTGAACCCTTAGAGCACACGAAGTGGAGCCGTTCTCGTACGCACTTTCATTCGAGAGCGTCGACGAAGGACATTCCCGAACGGCGTCTGCTGGTAGATGATGGTTCATTCCTTTTTTTGGGTTTTCTTTCTTTCTTTTTTTTGCCTACTCTTTTTGGGTTTGAATAGTGAAGAAGAAGAAAGTGCAATAAGTGTTTGTGTGTGAAGAAGAAGAAGAAGAAGATGCAGGAAGTGGACTATTTTAATTGAGTCTAACTCATTAAAATTAAAGTGAACTAAATTAGAAGTGTTTTTTTTAGGACTTGGGGTATGTTTGGTGAACTAGCTGTAGACTGTAGCTGTAGCTTTAGGTTTGGAGCTTTTCGCGAAAAGCTACTTCTAGTAGCTTTGAGAATTTGAGCTTTTCGTTGGATTCTAAAGCTACAGCTTGTACATGACAAACAAGAATTTTATTTTCATTGGAGTTTTTTGTTCAAAAACTAAAAGTTAAAGCTCTGAAAAGCTCCTAAAAGCTCAATGCCAAACAGACCCGTAATGTGTGATTTTTTTTAATTAATTTGTTATTTTTTTTAATTTATTAAATTATCTAATATTTATAAAACACAATAGTTTTCTCTATACTCTTACAATTCTTAGACCTAGACTTGAGCTTTGGATTCCCTTTGTATCACTCTTCCTTTGGATTGCATTTTGATTTGACTTTTTATAAAAATAAGAGGCTTTCCAACAGTTTTTGCTTTTGCTTTACGATGCTCAAGAAGATTTTTAGCCTTAAGGCAAACCTAGCAGGACCATAAGTTAATTCCACTTTTACTATTAGAGCACACAGAGTGGGGAGGAATGAGTATGTTTCCCGACCTGAACGCCGTCGGGAATGCCGTTCCCCCACTCCCGGGCGGCGTTCCGGACAGTGTTCCCGTCGGTGTTGCAGACACAGCATCCCCTACGGACGTTGTGTTCCCTATTTTTCACTTTTTTATTTTATTTTTTCTCCTATTTTCTTCTTGTTTTCTTTCATTTTCTCTTGTTTTTTTGTTTGATTTGAAGAAAAAAATTGTACTTGTGTGTGTGCAGATTTTGTGTACAGGAAAAAATGAGGAGGAGGAAGAAGGTGGAAAAATGAAATAGGGACACATTTTCAAGTAGGGTATAAGGGTTTTAGATGAGTTATTTTTTGGGCTTGTTTTTTTTAGAAATGGGCTTATTTTTTGAACTTATTTTTTCTTAATGGGTTATTTTTAAAATTGACTTATAATTTTAAAATGAATTATTATTTTAAACTATTTTAATTAGGTTAAATATGTTAAAATGAAAATGGACAAAGTTAAAATGGGTTATGAATTTTTTGTACTTGTAATATTTATCTATATTTTTAATGATTTATATTTTTTTATTGAATTTTTTTTGTTATTTATTTATATTTATTAAATTATTTGCATTTTCTGAAAAATAAAAAAATCAAAAATAAATTTCTGAACACTGTTCCCATTCCCCCCATTTTCACTGTGACACAAGGGTCACCACTTCCGGTCCTCTTAAAGTTTTTATGCGTTCTAGAGGTACAACAAACCTCCTTACGAGACCTCACATTATTTCCCATCTTTGACAAAGTCCTTTCAAGACATGCTTCAACATCACCAGGCTTAGCTGAAAACTCCATCGATTGAGAAGTACCTATCAAGCTAGTAACCTTCTCCATTCCTGATCTGAACTCAAAGCTTTTGAGACCTCCTCAACCCTTGACTAATGGTTTCCTCGGATCCAAATATGCACTTTTCGTCATCTAACCGGTCACATGAACTTGAAGTTTCAATTTCTTTGACAAGAACTTGGTATGACTTATTTTTTATTTTGACATCCAGTAATTCTTCAATATTTTCTTGGGTAGAGACTGAAATCAATAAGAACGTTGTTTCGAGCTTCTGCATCATAAAAGTGATATATGGAATGCTGATTAACTTCCCCCATAACTTTGCAATGTATTTGAGTGTTGCTCTAGAGCAAGCAACATGCAACAACCCTTTAACCTCAATTCATGCATATCTCCTAAAAGGACCACCATCTTCATATAGTTGTTCATAATGAATGAACTCTAGTTTCAGCCTCTCTTTGTTCGTCTTCCTAGACTCAACTAGTTACTAGTGCTTCATTTTTTTAAAGTAGTGACAATGACATCATTTTCTTCTTCTTCTTCTTCTTCTTCTTCTTTGAAACGAACAAACCCGAAAGGTCGACCATCTTTCTTAAAGATGATTCTAACCCTTTGCACCTCCATTTCAGCAAAAGAAGGCTTAGGAAAAAACCCTGGTGGTAACTCTGGTGAAGATGACATATGTGACTTTTGACTCTCTTGATCATCATCATGCATCCTTGACACAAATGGAAGTGTTTTTGACCTTCTGGACTATCTAGAACACACTGCATATTTTCATTCATTTAGTTAAACTATTGAATACGAACATATGTCCCTTTCATTCAATAAGTTTGTGAATGTTCGCTAACCATTCATTAGGGTTCGTTAATTTTCTATTATTTTATTTTCAACATTACCTTATGTATAATAACTATCATGTAACAGGATCTAAAAAGAAGGAAATTTTGGAGGAGAAAGGGGAGAAAGAAAATTTTTATATAAAAAAACAAGTATAATTCAGCAAAAAAATTAATATGATTTCAAAAAATGTTTTATGTGATTCAATAAATACTTATCTATGATTCTAACAACATTTTCATTAATAAACACTTTTCTTAAATCAAATGGTTAATTTGATGAATCAAAGAGTTAAATTGTTTAATCAAAGGGTTAAAGGATTATTTCTCCCCTTTCTCCACCAATTTTTCTTTCTCCCTTGAACTCACTCCTAACTATCATAGTTAACTTATTGTAATCGTAAAATATTTTTAAGTTAATTTTTAATCACTCTATATAAATTGTTTAAGTTCCATATTTTTGGATAATGATATTCAAAGGAAGGATCAGAAGGAACCTTAAATTTTTTAGGGAACAAAGGAAGAAGTCAATTTTAACTTTGAAAATATTGAGGAAACATGAAAAATAGTCAATTTTAACTTAAAAATTTCATCAATAAATATATAAATAAACACTATTTTGTAAATAATATTCATTGGTGAATATTTAGTCTTTAAAATGTTACTTTTTACATTCCCTCTAAAAGATCACTCTCATCTTGATCCTTTCTCATGATATTTATATCAAGGGTGTTTTATAAGTTTGAATTTATAATTTAGTATTTTGTTTATCAACAACAATAACATTACCTAATTCCATCGAGAGTAAAGTATGAGGGAGGTATGATGTAGAAAGTCATATCTATATCCGAAGGTAGAGACACTTCTTCCAGAACAACCTCCCGATAGACCCGTGTGTATGAAAAAAATAAAAATAAAAGAAAGTATAATTAATAATAATAATAAAACTAAGAATAATACTGATAATCATGGTAACAATATTAAGAGTAGTAAAATAATAAATAGTTAAAAATATCTATATATATATGGATATGGATATGGAAATTTATAAATATGTATGCAAATATATATAATATATATTTGTGTTATAGATACCCCTATATATTGTAATAGACAGATGAATAATATAAATATTTATCTATCTACCTAAGATACTATACCTATATATCTTATATATCCGAAAGCATTCTACTAATCTGTCATAAACTTATAGGAACACCCTGAAAAGAATAAAAATATCTATCTACTTAACACCCCGTCCTCCTTTATCATGATTTAACCTAAAACAAGCCCTACTTAATTATTTTAGTTAATATATATTATATAGTATTTGGATCTAAAAAGAAGAAAATTTTAAGAGAAAAATGGGAGAAAGAAAAATTTTAAATAAAAAACAAGTATGATTCAACAAAAAAATAAATATGATTTCAAAAAAATACTTTATGTGATTCAATATATATTTATCTATGATTCTCTATGATTTAAAAAATATTTTCATTAATAAACACATTTTTTTAATCAAATGTTTAATTTGATGAATCAAAGAGTTAATTTGTTGAATCAAAGGGTTAAAGGAACTTTTCTCCTCTTTCTCCACCAATTTTTATTTCTCTCTTGAATCCACTCCTATATAGTAACATGATCTATATATGGTAGAGTTCCAATAAGAATACCTTAAAATAAGAATTGGTAAGAACGCTTCATATCCACATATGTATCATAGAAATCAGTAGATTCACATTCATACATCTCAAATATGTGGAGAAAAATAGATGCGCATTCTTATAAATGCATAAAACTCGAAAAACGATTGATGCACGATTTGAAATGAAAACTGTAGAAGTGTGCATCAATCGTTTTTCTCAAATTGTATACATTCTAGAAATGTGCATTCATTTTTCTTTACATATTTGAGATATACAAATGTGAATCCAATGATTTTGTCGAGTATAAGTGCAAATTTGAAGCGTACTTACCGTTATTATTTTTGAAGTGTTCTTATTTGATCCATACTGTATATATATATAGAGAAATGATCCATAGGGAAGCTTCAATCTTGGGGGAAGAGGGAAGTAAATCTGGGATGTCCGTTAACATTCATGAATGTTACCCGTAAATAATGTTAACGGACGGCCCAGATTTACTTTCCCCTTCCCTCAAGATTACCCCTTCCCCATTGATCAGTCCCCTATCAATATATATATAATATTGGTTTACCTAAAATACTCTACTCGACAATCCAAATTCTAACCCTTCACAAATTCCTATAAAAAGTCATGTACTTGATCGAAAGTAGCTTACTCATGTCGAACTTCTATCTCTTTAGTATTTTCTTTATACGATGATATATTGATCTATATGTTCATTTGCTTATTTCCATGTTTTATTCGTTTACATCTGTTTAGCCTCTTAATAAACAAACACAAACAAACAGTGCTCTTGTTAAATGAATATACACATCAAAATCCATTTCTCTATATGTATATGTTTGTACTTTTTCATTCGTTATATAAAACCTTAACGAATTTAACAAACATGAAAAGCACCATTACTTAGAACAATTTTTGAATCAGTTTTTGGCCCATTTCCAACTTGCAAACTGATCATTGATGTATGGATAGCAAACTCAATGTATTCTTTATATTTACTTGTAAACAAACACTGTTATAATGATTTCAGCAATTTAAAATAAACATTTACAATGATACATAAAATTTTACCTACGTACGCCCATCAATCATGTCTTTTCTCAAATTTGTGATCTTATTGATAATTGCTTGAAGCGATACATCAAACGCATCTTCTAAAGTCTCTAATTTGGAATAAGGATCAGCATATATCAATCTCGGAATCAAATTTATGACCTCCATTCTCATCATCTTGATCTTCTCAGGATTAATTTGACTAAGTCGTTGTTCTATACTTGAATTCTTACGAATATCATCCTCAGAAATAAAAATCGAATATTCTGAATAGTTTTGCTGTACATGCCAAGTGTATTGTGAGTAAAAAGAATCGGGGTGAAAGAACACGGGAATACAACCAGCCAAAATCGAATCAAAGGCCGATCTTCTTGTATATGAATCACCTGATGGTTGTAAGCAAAAAACCGAACTTTGAAACATTTTCATTATATTACTCGGTGAATGACACTTTTTCTCATCAACACCACATTCTAGAAGCTTCCCAACACTCGAATTTTTGCATTGATCGATTAGAAGACTCCTAATTGAGCTGTGATCATTTGGGCGTGGAGCACCCGCAAAACAAAACAACCATTTTCGCTCCAATTTCATCATTCTATCTTGCCAATTGAAAACTTCTGAGTCTTTGGACGGATGAAAATAAGTCGGATATGGGATAGCGAAATCATTTGAACTCGATGATTTCGACTCTATAAAAAGCATAGACATATTTTTTGAAGCTGGTAATAACAAAAGCCGATTACCCATTTTGGTTTCAGTCGATCGACAAAAATCCCAAGTGGGTCTACCTCCAACAAGAAAATGATCTTTACCATTCATTATCTTCCATTCTTCTCCTTTTTGTAACCAATCAACAAGATCAAGAGAAGTAGCATCTCTTACAGATGTATTATACCCAAAAAGATATCTTGAAGCATCAAATCCTGCGTAAAACGGGACATAAATAGCAGCCGCCATTGACGAATCATTTGTCAAACATTCGTATTGTTTCATTCGAGTATGGAAAATGACATCAAGCGTAAACTGATTTGTGGCATACCATCCATTATCTGAAAACACACCTTCACTATTATTCAATTGAGGACCAAACCCGCCGTTTGTGTTGAACTTACACATGTCGAAAAACTTGTTAATGTGTCCACAATCTTTCATCATATCTTCGTTGAATCGTGAAGGAAGTTCACGAACATAAACATACCTTCCACCACATGGATCAGTCTTGTTGTCTATAGTTTTCATAGCCTCCATAAAAGGAAAAACCTTAAGTTGGTTTTCATTTGGATTAATTTGCAAAGTATTGCTCCAAAAAGCTCTACCTTGAAAAACTCCAAAATGGAAGGACAATAAGCAAAACCAAAACAAAACACAGAGTGATCCTAATACTAAAACACGATGTTGTTGTAATATGTAATTTCCCTTCTCCATTAGTGCACCTTTTGTCCTAATTAACAATTTACTTTAAATATTCAATAAATAAATTGAGACATACCTTGCAATAGATCTGAACGAAATATAGCAAACGAACATAAATAGATCTGAAGAAATAAAAGTCAGAAAAGAAAGTATGAGAGAGTGAGTGATGAAGTAATATTCAATTAATTTTAGTTAACGTGATAGTTAATGTATGCATATGACTCTTTCTCATAGTTGAGTCAGTTGTCTTTAACTTTAATTAAGCCACGTGTGAAAAGATTGCGTGATTCTCTGCGAAAATTATTCCGACTTGTCTTCCGGTCAAATACTGCGTCCTACTTTCCAAGTATTCCGTTCTAAATTATACGAGTATAAAAACTTGTATATTTGGGAAAATAAAATAGTTTAAGGGGGACTGATTATGTGTAAATATAACAATTAAAGATTAAAAATGTAAAATATGAAAACATATAACGCGTATTAAGTGATGATTAATCAACGCATCAAAGGATTGTACCGTTGACAACATGAATGTCATTCCCTTTCAGACGAGGTATATCGTAGTTGTTACTATCATAAATAAGCCGATCTCTTTTTGATCTTATATTATCAGTTGCTCCGTAATAATTTTTTTTCATAAACGTTGTATCATAGTTAATTAAACTTTATTCTAAAAAATTTAACTACTGAACTTAAATAAATTTGTATACTCTAGATTTATAATTTGACATGATAGATCTTGATGCAGGATTTAGGGCTCAAATCTCAATATCACCACGCCATTTGAGGATCCCATTTTTAATACTTCTATAACAAATAAATAAATGAGAAATTATCTATTTTTGTTTTTGTATTAGTTGCATTTCATGATTTTTACTATTTTTTTAGATTTAGTCGTAATTCTTGTCCACATAATTTTTGATTTTGTCAATTTTATCAATTTTACTAACTCTTCATTTTGTCAATTTTCGCGTCCCTCATTATCACTGCCACCCTGATAATAATGAAACCGAGATGAGTTCGTGGTGGTGGTACAAAATCTGAAAGAAGACTAAGGTGATGTTTATTTTTTCAGATGTTGTATGTCTGATGTCTGTAGCCATGTCTGCAAAAGAAGATGTGGTCCTGAAGTCTGCAAAGTAAACATAGAAGACTGTTTGTTTTTTTTTTGTCTGCAAAAGTCAATCTAGTTATGAATTAATGTAATTTTAAATTTTTTTGTCAGCAAAAAAGCTCGTCACTAAACCCTCTCTTCTTATAAAATTATGAAGCGCAAAGCATGTAATAGTAACCTTTTGTTTGGTAACCAATGTTGGATTATATGCATAGTACAACGTTTGTAACTATACTACTAATTATGTATGAATCTATGAAGACACATACAAAGAATATTGAGACACCAACTAATAATATATATAGTATATATTATGCAAGTAATAAAATATATAAAGAATGTTACTTTTCTATTTGGACTACATGAGTTCAAATAAAGAGAATAAAAGAAAAGTTTACAAACTAATAGTAATTGATTAACTTAATTATTGATTAAGATTTTAAAAAATAGATTAGTATAATTAAATATAATAGATAATTAATTATAAGTGTTAGTTAATGTAATGAACAAAGAAAACACTTTTAGTATAATTAAATATAATAAATAATCTCATTTTCCTCTTCCTCTATATAATAAACACTTTTAGCTGACCACCAATGTTGTCGCAATTTTCGGATATCTCTCTATATGTTGAATCATCCGATCTTGAACATCTGGTGGTTCGTTTACACATAAAGATCGTTCAAACCCGTAGATCTAGACTAGTGATAGCAACCGACAATAACGAATTGGGTTTTCAGATCACGCTGCACACTTCTTTTTTGCCCAATTTCCGAAAACCCTAACCCTAACCCTAACTTAAGGAACAAATCAATTTCAGATTCGTGTTGACACATCGATTTTCAGATATGTGTTAACACATCGTTTTTCAAATCCAGCTTTTCGCAGATATGGTGGATTTTTTCGTTTTTCGCGACATTGGCCGCCAGTGGTTGCTCATCATGGTGGTTTAGCATGGTAATTGATGATTGTGATTGATATATGTTTACTGTCGTTTGGATTTTTTAAAAATTGTTATATCTGGTTTGTAAATTTTTTAGTTTTAATTGATGGTGGTGCTAACTAATGGTGGTAGTGTTGGTTGGTGGGTATTATTCAAGTGGTTGCTTTGGATGTAGTGGTGGTAGTGATGACTCGTAAATGATAATGAAATTCAAGAATCAGGGGTGTGTGTTTGGATTTTGAAAATAGAGAAGAAGAAAGAAAAGAGTAAGGAGAAGGGTATGTAGGTCATTTTACTTAGAGTTAATAGAAAACTTAACAAAAGTGAGTGAAAATGATAAAATTGGTAAAATTAAAAATTACGGGACAAAAAGTGCAACCAAATCTGAAAAAGGATAAAAACCATAAAGCGCAACTACCACATAGATAAAAATGAAATTTTTTCCCTAAATAAATATATTGATATTGATGAGCTGCTCCAACTTCAAAGCAAACATTGTGTGTGGCAGTCTAAACTTTATTACACTATATAATATACATAGAAAAATCATCAACATGGAAATATACAAACAATCAATTGAATTAACAAACATAGGCAATTCAAGCAAATAGTTGATAAGAGAGTCATTAACAGAGTAATCAAGAGATTGATGGAATAAACACCTTATGCAATACAATGAAAGGACAAATCAACCAATTATACAAAAGCTTCTCAATTTCTTGCAAAATTGACCGTATATATTTTGACTTAATAGGATTCCACTACCGTAGGTAAAGATTTTGTTTTTATTTTAGGTCCTAAAACCACTCAATAATTAAGGTGGCGTTTGATTTGTATATGAATTTGACAATGAATTGTGATTGAAAGAAAAGAAGCGAATTTTAAAAAACAAATATAAAACTTATTTTATAATGTGATTTGAATTTAAAATTAATATTTTAAAATAAATATAGAATAAATTATAATAAAGTAATGATATAAGTGTATGAGAGAGAAGAAAATAAATAATTTAAATTTATAATGTATAATAGGGAATGAAATAACTTTCTCAAACCCTCCATTTTAGTGAGATTTCCTCAAATCTACATTTGAAGATTTAACTAATCTCATTACCCTAATACAAACATCAACAATCGCTATTAAATTCATACCCTCAATTCAAAACCTTCAAACCAAACAACTCATAAAATTACAACGTGATCTTCAAATTTAACACTAATACAAGTTGTCTATCAAAACAAAATAACATACAAAAGTAAATGTAACAAACAATTACACATATGACAACTTGACATTTCATAAACAAACTTTCTTTAAAAAGGAAATCAAATACATTCAAATTTTAAACAAAATAATAAAAAGATCAAAACTATTTCTATTGAATATTAAGTTAATGGTGTAAGAATTAATGTAGCTATAATGGAACCAAAATTCAAACAACACATTACTGTATCGATAATCATTTACACATTGACTTTAAAAATTTAAAGTTTCATAAGTTTCTACTACTTCGCACGAATGTCTAGTAGAGATGTAAATACATCGTATTTCATCTTTAAGGATAATGATTCCAATATAAACATGGACACACTCTTCAATTTTGGGTCAATCAGATTCAAAAGATAAAGAAAATATTAAGATAATTTCTTATACGTTGAGTAATTTACACCGACTACAGCACATTGACTTCCTCGATTACAAGGAATGATAGTGCGGAATAAATGAAGGAAGAACATCGTGATTGGGCTTCAGTCCCACTGAGTATCACGTCTTAAACTTACACGTGGCAAATAGTTACAGGCTACCGGCAGAGAGAAAAAGTCATAGAACACACTTTTCATTTCTTATAATAATGCGCCTCTTATGCTAACCATAACTTGATTATGATTTTTTTCTTTAATTCCTCGGACTACACTGCTACCTTTGATAACAATATATTTTGCATTTTTACTACTGAATCACCTAAAATGATCTCCATTTGTTTTCGATGAAATCTGAAACATAATCATTCCATTTTGCATTGTTGGTTGTTTGTTTGATGTGATTCAAATTCATAATGGGGTTTGCATCACTTATTAGTTCATTTGTTACGGAGTCTGACACTGAAAATCGATAGTTTTACACGTGTATTGTTAGGAATTTATGAGCCTAACAAGAACGTACAATCACTAGATTATACCCCACAAATAATATATAAACCCAACACAAGCAAACATGCAATTAAGATTGTACGAAAATGTAAACGACACAAGGGAATTTAACGTGGTTATATCCAATCTACTCGACTGGCTTAATCCACGACCTACTAAAGAAAAATCTTTATTAAATTTGTAGGTTAGGGTTTACAAGAACAAGAGTTACATTATATAAGATATATCAAATTTGTAAAACAAGAAATTATGGCGTCATAGTACACGTCAGGTACAAGATATTACCCGCTAGGTACAATATACTATTCGTCGGGTATAATATACTATCCGCTGGGTACTAGGTGATCCAGCAGGGATCACTGAAACTCACAACCACTTTGTCCACTAACACCAATTCTTCAGTTTTTGTTTTATCTTCACGCCCAACAATCTCCCACATGAAGATTCAACTAAACCCAAACTCTTAACCCTTCATCTCCCCTTCAATAGCATCCGTTCTAACCTATCCATACTGTCGGAAACCTATCCAGGACACGCTACTCGACCTCGCAGGATCGAAAGACTTTTGATATAAAGTTAATTGAACTCTGCTACTAAACTAGGACCAAGATCTCTCTCTCTAGTTTGACGCCCTTTGATTAGTTCATGAGAAGACATGTTGAAGCCCGACCCGACTTCAACACCCTCGTTGCACGAACAACTCATCCATATAGCTTTCTATCTAAACGATCTTTCTTTCCAATAAAGAGAAGAACACATGGTAGACCATGTGAATAATACCATCAATGCAGCCGTGTGAGAACGTCATCACACCCTTGATCATCCACTTAATCACTCTTGCTTTCACCGTTGGATCACCGACCATAAACATGCGCATGATTTCAGACAAACACAACTTTTCCCAACTAGACAACTCTCACTATACAGATATAATACCAAATGTGGCTCTTGGAAAAGTATCTTGCTCATCCCACTCAGTCGGTCGCAACCTAGTTGCCATTAGAGATGATTTAACCAAAGACTTGAAGAAAATAGTGGCACCGAGATGACAAATTAAATCCTTAGGAACCTCAAAGCTCCTACTTAACGCCAAACTCCTATTAGTTTCAACTCTTCGGGAACTCCCACTCATTCCAGATCCCTCAACAATCTCAGAAAGCTCAAGTTCACAAGGACTTCCCGAAACTACACTCTCGCCTAGCAATTCCTTATTTGAAATCTCGACCATATACAAGGTCCCCCGTTTATACCCGCAAGTAATCACCAAACTACCCTTGATAACCTATCATTTTTTGTTGCCAAACCTATATGTGGTACCGCTCATCATCTAACTGCCCAATCGAGATCAACCACCTCTTAAGCTTGGGAATAAGTCTCATCATCCTCTCGAACTTCCAGTTTATGATAACCATAGTGTAGATTGATCTTTGAATAAAAGCTAGAACCTTGTAGTTGGTCGAATAGATCGTCAATATGTGGTAATGGATACCGGTTTTTGATGGTTAACTTATTAAGTTCCCGATAGTCTATAAACATTCGTAGGGATCCATCCTTTTTTCTCACAAACAAAATTGGAATTCCCAAGGGTGAAAGGCTCTGTTGGATGAGTACTAGATCTAGGAATTCTTGTAGTTGTGTAGACAATTCCTGCATCTTTGATGGAACTAGGCGGTATGGTGAGCGCGCGATCGGTGTGACTCCTGGTACCAGATAGATGCGGAACTTGACTTGTCTCGGGGGTGGTAGTCCCAAAAATCTTCAGGAAACACTCCCGGATGGTCTCGCACAATTCGTATGTCTCCTATTCGTCGCTTCTCCGGTTTCTTCTCCATAACGGGAGCCAAGAATGCTTGCTATCCTTTTCTTAAGTACTTGCGAGCTTTCATGAAAGTAACCATCTTTAGAGCACTCTTCCTATTTTCTCCTTGTATCACCAAGATTTCTCTAGACGACAATGAGATTCCTACCAATTTTTTGAAACATAATATTTCGGCTCGATTTTTAAACAACCAGTCCATACCAATTACGATGTCGGAGCTTCCTAATTCTACAAGCAATAAGTTATGCCAAAGGAGTGACCCTTAAGGGCTAGGGTACATGCTTGAATAACTTCTCCAGATTCGATCAATTTACCATTTACTAGTTCTATGTATATTTGTTGTCTAACTTAAGGGATTCTATTCCCATCAATGGTCTAATGAAAATAAGAGAACTACATCCCAATAGTAGTCACCAATCTAGTCATCAACAAGCTAACTCCTGCCACTATCTCTTCCACACGTGCACGCTCCTCAAGTGCCTCCGCACGTACTCAGGTAACGTGTGCTATTTCTCTGTCGATGACTACGTGACCCTTCATGGTATCATGGTGTTCATATGTAGAAATCATGTCCCCATCTAGACGGGACATATCACTCAACAGCTCCATGACATAAGCTTGCAGCTCGGTAAGGCTCATACTATGGGTGTTGGCCATGGCGACCAAAGTAGGGACTGTCAGCTCGACGAGCTCGCTAGTATGAGAGAGAGACGGTGGTAGTTGGGAGGACTCACCGATCTCATAGGTTGAAGGGATACCCTCAACTGCTCTCCAGTGCCTTAACAAGTTAATCATCCATGATAAGTGCGCGGTCCTAAACCTCTTCAATGGCGGCTCTCCAAGTAGCTCCTCTGGTCTAGTCGATGCTTCGTCTCGTGGTGCTAAGGGTCCAGTGGGTAGCTCTCCTTAAAGGTTTCCTCCCCTTGTTCGGGTAAACAGGTAGTTCAGAGGGTTCACCCACTTCAGGTGTGCGTGTGATCTCAGCGAATAGGTTCCACGTCTCATTGACTCCAAGAGTCGTATCGGGCATCGTCGTGGGTAGTGTCGGTGATAACGGTGGTGTAACTAACATATCCTCTTCATCATCCGAGGTCACCTTAAAGTCGGACGACAGATTTTCGTACTCAGATGGGTCATTACTATTATAGTCGTGTTCGGGTGGGTCATCATCGGTATCAATCAGGTGGATAGGATATTCCTTAGACATGCTGTGACAATAGTTTTTGTACGATTATGCATTACAAAATCTGCTGTCCGACATGAATTTTTGTGTATAAAGTACTTTGGGATCACTTAAAACAGTTAAGATAGAGTATGCATTACCAAATGTAGATATATTTACAAAAGGGTTGGGTTCATTTCAACATGAATTTTTGTGTGTAAAGTTTGGGTTGGTTGATTTGTTCAAACATCATATTGAGAGGGAATGTTAAAGGTGTTGATTCATTATGATGTTTGAATAATGATGAACTGGGTTCTCGTTGGTTTAAGAATTTTTGCAGGTCTTGTGATGTTATAATTTTGGTGATAGTGGAGCTAAAATGTGAACTTAAAAACTTGTGTGGTCAACAGGTAAACAGGTAAGTTGTCATTTATAATGTTTGTGTTAGTTATTGTATTGAAGGGATTTGAGGGGGTAAAGTGTAATTTCTAAAGATATGTTGTATATGCAGTTTGTAATTAGGGTAAATAGATTGAGATCGTATTTTGAGTTCTAGATATTATTACTCTCAACCCCTAGTTTATGGGCATATTCGTGTCTGTGTAAATCTGTGTACATGTTCATCTAAATTGATGAAAGGTTTGTTGTTCTTGAGTGATTAGGTTTACCCTGAGTATTTTGTTTGTAAGTATTTTGTTTGTAAGTGTGGTTTTGTTTTTGGGATTTTGTTCCGGTTTGGTTTAATGAGTAACAAGTTTTGTGATATCATCTTGTTCAATCTTGTTTTGCATTTCTTTACCGAAAGCTACTAAGTACCCAAGACGATCAGGTGGAGATACAACACTTTAAGTTTAATATCGAGTATTCACAAAATATGTCGTCACTAGTTGATGGTTGATGTCACTACTAAAAAGTTATATATTCATGTCAATGTATATGTCCTTATTTTTGTTAAAAAATTACTCGCGATGGTTCCACTTTAATTATCCTTTAACAAAAAAAGTTTAATTTGTGATATATTGATCAGTTTGAACTTGGAACTCTTGAGTCTTCCCACCACACGTGGCAAGTAATGTCATATAATATTAGTGTCTCTCGGTATTTCACATTTTTCTGTGAATATTTCTTATTAATTGCAAATTACCTTTATCTAACTTTCAGAGCTCTACTGTTGTAAGTTTGGTAGTTGATTATGTCAATATATGCTTACATCTACGTAGATGTAGTTGATTAGGTCAATATATGATTATACTTGGAAATGTTAAGGCTTTGTAAAATGCAAAGCCCACTTAAGTTGATATTATGTTGTCTACATCTTTGATACAACTAAGAGATATCACTACGTATATATTCATTGATTGTGATTATATTTTGTTTTGCTTTGATTATAGTTTGATTATAGACATATAGTAGTATATGTATGTATGACATAAACCTTTCAATAACATGATAATGTACATCAAATAATATATATTGAATTTTGATATAGAACAAATAAAAATGATTAGAGTAAATAATTTATAAAAACCAAGATTTACATATATAATGACTTTATAACTTATTCGATCATTCAACCATTGACCATAACACATTTAATATTAAAATAGTAGCATAATTTTTACAAATCTAATTATAGGACTTATCATAAAAATATGATAATTGATTTGGCAAAACACAAGTATACTTCTTATAGTATAATTAAGACACGATTAAATGTAATGTTAAAATATAAAATATATTGAGATGATAGAATGATTAAGAAATAGAGTTAGAGAGTGTTTAATGGAATTTATCTTTAAAGTACATTCATGTTATTTCTAAGGTCTTATTGTCCTCTTATTGCATATGAATTAACATAATGATTATGATTAAGATATAAAAATACAAATATAAAAAGATTAAAAATAAAAACTTTAAGATCTTATGTCAAATACTAACATAATAATGTGTCACAATTAGAAGTGGTGATATTTACTTTTTATATATAGGGAAAAAGAATAATGATATAAAAATTAAATGCATAAATAAAAGATTAAGAAAACAATATATATAAGAAAAGAACTCATAATTAGTAAAAGAAAAAAGGTTGATAATTGAAATTTGAAAATGGGTTTTGTAAACTGGGCCGAGAAACAAAAAAGCAGACCAAGGCTGCTGTTACGATGGGCTTCCGTGTAAACTGTTACGATGTGCTTCTATTACAAGCTTACACGTGTCGTCCGCTAAAAATGCTACATTAAAAACCAGTCATAAAAAGGTGGATATAAAACACATCAATAGACCTTCCCCTGTTTGTGCTCTTATCTATTATTATCTTTGTATAATTTTTATTATTAAATTATTAAATATGCTTGAAGGTATATTTTATCACAGAGAGCTGTTAATTTACTATATTTGTATACCCAAGGTTCCTTAGGTTCCAATATATATGATATCTTTAATATCTGTTGATGGTTTTCTAAATTTTAATAATGAATGAAGTGAGTGCTATTGCTTAACTAATTGGAGACAATATTTTTGCTTCTTTTGTTTTATTGTTCTCATTCTTTAATAATTTGCAACTCTCTTTTGTGTTATTTACCAATTTGTGTATTGCTATAAAAAATTATTTGATTTGATATTGCTTGTATCATGAAAAATACTTAATATAATAATGTTGACTAAATCCATAAGACGACTCGAAAACAAAGCAAGTCACAGGCCAAACTAAGTGTTTACGACGGTTAACACTTTAAGCATCTTTAATGGGAAGACTTTTTGAGAATTTTTTTTAACAAAAGAAGCTTTTAAAAAGCTTATTTCCGTTGGAGATAAAAGCTTTTTTTTACAAAATTTTTGTCAAAGTAGGGCTTTTGCCAATACGTTATTTTGCTAGTTAACTTCTTAAAAAGATTTTGTAAATTTAATAGAAAAAAGCTTCCAAAAAGATTTTTACATTTGAGTATAAAGTTCAATACTTCATCAAAATAAATGCAAGTTGATATGATATAAAATATGTCTTTAAACCACTCTAACTATTGCGGATGCTCTAAGAAGATGTGATTAACATGGTTCACTTTTATCAAATGATAAGTAGAATGATGGTGCAGATTGTGCCGTTAAATACAAATATGAAATAAAAAAAACAAGCACCTTAATGTAACCACAAGAAGCATGCATATAGACCATAAATCCTACATTACTAAACAGCATAAACAAAAGGATAATTTCATTTTCCTATTTTTTCAATTATTCCATTCATATAGAGGAATGGTTGCCTACAATAGTACAATACTAATTAACTAATTAACTTTAACTATCATATGGTATATGATTAGATTGTTTAGTGATGAACAAAAGTTATCAGATTAAGCCACCACCATTGCTGTGACAACTGACAAGGATAAACTATATACGAAACAAAAGGTTCAATAGCAGATTCTTGTTTATACAAGGGTCATACATCGTGAAATAGAAAGTTTCGATGGGAAACAGTATTTAGAACTAAAACATAAGAGAACATAATTAAATATCAATATATGGTTCTTGTATATATAAAACGGATTTATGAAATGCAAATACGTATATTAACTATATTAAGAAGTCATGAAAACATAAAGACCGTTGAATATTTCAAATATTTGATTTGTTTAATAATATGTTGATGTCGTAGTTAGTTTAATCATAAGTCATAAAAGTTTATAATATTGAATTTATTAGTTGATATTGTAATTTCGATTAGTTGATTAAATTATTTTAAGTTATTTTAAAGTGGGGAAAAATCACCGACTAGGATGTGATGTAGACGTAAACTTATTCTTAGGGCGGGCGGAGATGAGAATTTGATTCTCGCTATTCCCCGCCCTAGACCATCAATATACCCTACTATTGAATATTTCACCATTCCAAAGCATAAGGAAAAAAGAACTTAATAGAAAACTACAAAAGGTTGTAAATAACAAACAAGTATAAATATCTATTTTTCAGACACCATGAAGAAGAAAAACTGAACTTTATTGAACATTCTGGATCTGTACTTATAACCTTATAATGCAACAGCAATCATACATTCAAGAGTAT
This sequence comes from Logfia minima, assembly GCA_963921325.1. Classification (NCBI taxonomy): domain Eukaryota; kingdom Viridiplantae; phylum Streptophyta; class Magnoliopsida; order Asterales; family Asteraceae; genus Logfia; species Logfia minima. The sequence continues at coordinate 4,740,207 of OY992766.1, read as the reverse complement.
GTTATAAAAATGACACAATATTATACAATATATCCTTGAAGGATGATTACTATAGTTCCTGGGTTTTATTCGTAAGCAGCAACTGGTGGGATACGTAGTGGTTCATTAATAACTTCGTTTGCAACATCAAGGATCCCATGTCCTGTGAACCCATCGTCGTTTGTATAAAAAGTATTCGCGATATTACACATCTTCCAGAATGGATCTTTGCAAGCTCTTGGAACAATGCTTCCCTTTTCTTCTAAAACTAATTTCAATAATTTTCTCTCCTGATCCGTGCTCCACATTCTAATCTCATCTATAACCTCCGCGTCCTCAATCGCACTCTTTCCATAATTCTTGTGCAAAGTCACAGCGTTCCATTGGCCTTTCGAAATTTCTTTCTGCATTAATTAACATCCGTTAGTATAGTAGTAGCAAATTTTTTATCATATATCTTTAGAAATCAACAAGTAAACATTTACATAGACGGTTTGTGTATCATTCATTAGGCGGCCCTGAGTGCTTATTAGCTCAAATAAGTTGATATATTCAGAGCTTCGAACAATCTCCTCTGACAATTTTGGCCCGACACAGTACAGAGATTGTGTAAAAATTGGACCCAATGCGTATGACATTAAAGCCACTTCCATATATTCCTCTATCGTTGGCACCACACCATCTCTCGCCCATATAGCTTCTTTTAACATTGACTTCAACATATCCACCCACTGACCCAAAAAAAAAAAAACAAAAATTAAATTATAAGAAAAGAGTGAGTTCATGAATTTTCGTAATGGTAATAGCTAGGATCAAGGATTTCATCATACGGTTTCAATAAGATGACTTGTTATGTCTCGTTCTTGCCATTTAAAACCTTTGTCTCCAACCCACCACACTAGATCCTTTATTGCTAAAAATAAAATGCGAACTTCCTGTGAACAGCAATCGGTGTCAACATTCACATTCCATCTGCAGTTAATAACAAAAAAAACGCTTAGCACTCTTTAACAACTTCAGAGAAAAATATCAGTTTGGTTAATTGCAGATATTTATATTAAAGGCTCCATCGAAGGTACAAATGATATACTTTTCAACACACTGAACGAGGTTCTTCAGTTCCTCTGGAGAGCCTCCGATATCAAAAAAGTCATCAATAACGGTAGTAAGGACACAACTTTTGGCCCATGTAATACGAGCATCCGATAGTTCAGGAGAGGAAAATGTTGAAGAAGCAGTTAAAAAAGCATAGATTTGCTTCTGCCTAGCAAACTTGAGCTTGTCAAATTTCTGCTCTACCACCCACCTGCCGACACAAATAGAGATATATCATGACTTTTCATTATCAAAACATGAATCTATGAAGTTGAGTTATGTATACAAGCATATTGACAGTTGCAGAGTTGGAGACATAGAATTGATCACTAGAGATACACACCTTTCAAGATATTTTAACTCTCTGCGAAAAATAGATTGTCTTTCTCTAAAATCTTCCACTGCCAACATGAGATAATCATTGTTGCTAATGTTCGGTGAGCTGTCATTATAGTAAAGTATTCAGAACTATGCGGCATTATCAAATATAGCCTACCGATTAAGTAAGAGGTTGCAAGTTCAATTAAGTGCCACTCAGAACAAAATTGTGCAAACAAAACCTCACCAATATGTTGTTTTCAAGATTCTTGTATAATCTGCGTTGTAGCTCTCTATGTTTCTTTTGAGAAACAGTCCTTCAAAACGTGCATTGAAGGGGAACGTAAGAGCGTTGTTGACCTGATTCAATAATTAATTCAGTTCCATTGGTTAATTACACCATACCTTAAAAGATGTACCGACTAAAATATTAGACATAAAAATTATGCGAGATATATCAATAGAAGTGATCGAACACCTCTTTTTGGATAAATGTAGAGAGCCTGTTGTTTGAAGCAGTGGATAGTTTCGATTTGAAATCGGCCAATTTCAACTTTTGTTCATTGAAAGATAACTCCTCTTGATATTTTATCTGTGATGCTTGATACATTGCAAGCGATTCATATACATCTTTAAAACTCTCTTGATCATGTGAGTTCTTATAAGCCTCTTCTTTGGTAACTTCAGCTAATGAATATACAGATAAAAAAAATAACAAGCTTTAGGGGAATAAGACTTACATTACTTTAAAGGGGTTTGTTAGCGACAGCCCCTTAGAGCTGTCATCAATAAGTTTGGACCTGCATAAATTATTGTATTTTAGAGCTGTCGTTATCATAAGGACAAATATACCTGAGGAGACTTCATAACCATGGGTCCTTAATAATCGAAAGGCTAGAGCACAAGTGACAACATCCATAAATATTTGCTCATCCTTCTCCAACCAGTATCTAATATTGAGCAAATCAATTGCATTGAATGCTTTTAGATTAACTGTTTTGATTTAGTAAAAATGTAATGGTTTGATTAAACCAGAATGTACGTTATAGCTACCTGTATGTTTCGTCTAACACATTTTTTATTTCCTCCTGGAAATGTCGTGTGATATCCAATCTTTCAAGCGTGTCAACCATTGAAAGCCGGACATATAAATCAAGAGGGTAAACTGTTGGGACTGATCGAAATTCACCACATACAAGTACAAACCACTAAACATTATTAATTCTAACATATATAAATGTAGGACTCATGCATTAAATACGAATGAATGTGGAATTTGTACCTGCATTTCCAAACTTGTTCAAGAGTGAATGTAGATAATTAAGACAAGCTGTGTTTTGATGATGAATAACAGCAGCCGCTGTTGCTGAGGGCGAGTTGAAAAGTGAACCATTATTCATCTGATACTTCTTCACCATGTTCCAGTCATAAAAATCACCAAGTCCTTCTGAAATGTATGCCATGTATGCTTCCCTCTCCTTCAAATCACTTCTAAGTAATAATAACAAATAAAGATTTGACAAGTAAGAACCATTTTGGTTTATTACATATCTTTTTTTATCGATATCTCATATGTAGTACAATATCATTTAGTTGAAATTCCAAAAAATACCTATTCAAAATTAATTGTCTCTCATGTAGCATGACACTCAAATCACTTTGTTTCAAAGGGAGATTTATGTTCATGTCTAGTGCATGCTGAAGCATATGAGGAAATATAATGTCAAAACCAGATGGAGATGGCTGATTTTTGTCTGTAGCTGAAGAAAAATTTGACTCGATAAATGATAGACCTGCAACAAGAGTTGATCATTTATCTCGTGATCGAACATAAACATGTATCGATCAAAGAGGACAAGAGCTAACAATGACGTACATACCCTTGTTAATTTGGTCTTCCCCAACATTCCATCGTTTTAACGCAACAATACATGCTAATGTTGAAGATAAAGTATCTTTAATCGGTGGAGGATTGTTATGAAGAAGACCCCAAGAACCATTATTAATCTGATTATCCATTAACCAGTTAACGCACTCTGGGAAACAAGGGGACTTGGGTGAGTTTGGAGAAGGAACCATGGCTACCCAAGCTGTATCATACGAAGATACTGAAAGCTCAACATTGTTGAACATTTTCCGAATTCGTTCTTTGGTCATATCAAGGGCCTACATAAAATTCAAATATAATTATGTTAATTTAATTTTTTGTTTATCAACGAATTAAACAAGAAGAACTGAATGCCGGCGAACTTACCAGACTAGTGGGATTAAATTGTCCAGAATGCAAAGAAGCTGCTAAAAATAAATATGGAGAATTAAGCCATGAAATAAGAAGTGATAAAAGATTTATATAGAAACTCTTAATTCTCCTAAAGTGATCTAGCTACATTCTTATTTCAAACCTTCAGGTTTGGTAATCAGCTTTAATAGTTAACTATTGATAAAACTCAACGATATATAGCTAAAAACGACAGGAGGGTCGACCCAACAAAACTGGCATGTTTAACTGTTTTGACACATTACCCTACCCATCCCACCGTTAAAAGCTAGCATATAATATGGGCGGAAAATCTGAACCAAATTTCTTATCTATCTTTACTCTGTTTACACTTTTTATAAAGAAAAGCAGAGTATACTCTGTTTACTTAATTACCCGTGTCAAGAGCCAACGGGTTATACTGTTCCATGTAACAACCAACAACCCCCGATCGGTGTGTCCTGTTTGATGAAGGGACCCTCATGACCAGTGACGTGTTCTGTGCGATCTTCATCGATGTATCTATTACTGCTCCAATGCAATTAGCTGCTTGCACTACAAGAAATTATTAGTCCCTTCTACTGTCTCTTCATATATATAGCCACGCAGCCGAAAGTGTACGTGTAGAAATATAATAAAAAAGTCATGAGTGTATTATATAAAATAAAACCTGTATAATTTAATAGAACTCAACTTATCAGCCATTCGACATTCCATTGTAGCTAATTTATTTTGATTCATCTATTATTCTATTTGACTTTAAAACTAAGTCGGGTTATCACTTATAAACGGATCAAATTTACCACTTCTAATACTTACAACACCTTAAAATATCTTTAAAAGGCAACTACCATAAACAAAACTTCAAGTTGGTAAGAAATGACAAACAAAAAACTAGTTGTGTCAATTAGGATGCTTTTTAGGTAGCTAAAATCCCTCACTAATTAATGTAAGCCAAAAAATGAAAAATAAAATTTTTATATTTGTAAGCCAAAACTAGTAGTGTCAATTAGGATGCTTTTATAGTCTCTTATGGGAATTCCAAAATATTTGTATCTAGTTCCAAATTCGATATCCAAATACCTGAAATATCATCAAAATTATCTGAAAGTTCGGGTACCCGAATCCGAAATCCGGTATCCGAACTTTCGGGTTCGGGTATTGAATAATAATTTTAAAAATTTCGGCTAATTCGAGTATCCTAATACCCGAGAATAGGTTTTTGATCTATAAATTTTGAGATTTTATATTACTTATTATATTACATTTTAATAATATAATCCTTATCTTATAATTAGTTAATTTATTAAGAAATAATTAAATGAGTTTTGTTTGTATATTTTGAAACAAATCTATTGCGCATTTAGAAAATGTTTTAGTATTATTGATCAATCAAATCGAGCTTTGTTTGCCTATACGTATATTTTGTACATATATTATGTGAATTTATTATTTAAATAATAGTTATAAATTTTATATTTTTGATTTTAAATTAAAAAATATATGTTCTAGTTTTTATTCGAATAACCCTATGTCCGTATTCAAAATTTTGAGACACGGCTCTCGGGTAGCGATTTTACTGTCCAAAATTTTGGATCGAGTATTCGAAATTTCGGTATCCAAAATTTTACATACAAGTTTTGACTAGCAAAATCTACAATCCACAATTTTGGATATACGAAATTGGGTTAATTGAAAATGAACACCCTAATTTATAGTAAAATCAACTAGTTCACAAGATATTATAGCGAGCATATATATTTTTTGAAGGGTGATTATTAGTGTTGTTTGTTGATTGACGGGTGAGAATGTGAGATACCAGTTCATAAATAATTTTTTTTACAATAAAAAATATAATCATTTTTAAACATTGAAATTTTCATATTAATCGTGAATCTATAATCTACTAATGGAATGTGAATTGTGTTTTACAAAGCGAAGCTCCAAGTTTATTGATATTGTTACTCATTTCACATTTGTTATATGATACATTGCAATATGGATGTTTATGAAAATACGCTCCAATATATTATTTATAAACATATATAGTAACCGTAACCATAAAAATATACTAATGTATTTTCAAGAGGTTAATGGCTACGTACATTTGACGACTGAATGTTAACGAATATATTATGTTGACTCCATTCCACATGATCATATCGCAGTTAACAGGTTTTTTTTCAGGAATTGGGTGTTGTTATTATGAAATGATATATAGTTGCTAATACAGTTGCTTCTATAAATGGAGTATATATATATATATATATAAATAGCTAATTAAAAAGGCCGTAACTTACTAGTTACCTGAGAGACACGTACCATATATATGCACCCCGGAGAAGAACGAACGTGAATGAGAACTCGATCAGATAAATGGCTTATTTGGTATTTGTCATTTAGATGATATTTGGTTGACGAACAAGTGAGATACTTGAGGATATTTATAGCAAGGTGGCTTCTGAAATATAATTGTCTTAATATTTCTTTTAGAAAGTTGAAATTGCTTATTACAGTATTCTTCGTCACTTAGATGTGGTAAGAAACTATTAGTTTATTACTTAGAAACGTACTACTTGCATTTATTATCTATTATTACCTTTATATAACTTGTATTATTAAATTATTAAATATGTTTGAAGGTATATTTTATTAAAGAGAGCAGTTTATATTTGCCTAAACTAATAAACTAAATTGACCGTAAAAGGAATCCAACAACTTGATCCATTCATGCAAGACAAAAGATTATTTATGGCATATTCTACTATCTGCACAAAATGGAATCTGTTGGAGCCTTGAAATGCCTTAACCAAAGGATAACCAAAGGATAACGAGGTTAAACTTGAGCGGATGGAAGCAAGAGGGAAGAATATCTTTATTTTTCTTGGTGTTTAATACAAATTTTTAGTGTGTTTAGTTGACAAAAAATATCTTTATTTTCCGTTTTTATTTTTTTAGAGATTGTGAAGTGTTTTGTGACCCACGTCATTAGATTAATAGGTAAACACGGTATAACATCAAATTTGGTTTGTTGGATAATACGAAATTAGAAGCGAATAAGTGATGCCCTATTCATTACGCTTTAATTTTAAACTTTTATAAAATATTTAGTTATATAAGACTTAATGTTTAAAAATTGAAAGATGAAAAATTACATTTATATTCTTTTTCAATAATATATAAATATAGAACTAAAAATCTAATCAACTTAAATGCTTCTTTTAATTTATACATATCATAATTATCTTTTTTTGAAATATAAAATAATTAACAATTATTGTCATAACATAAAGTATAAATTAAATTAAATTTTTTTTTCCAATCATTATCATTAAAACGACTATAATTATTGACCATTATCATAATTTCTACTTATAAACGCGCGTTACGCAGAATCTTGAATAGGATTTTTAAATGCAAACCTTCAAGTTGGTCTAAAATGATAAATAACCAATAGAAACTTATATGTTTTTTAGGTAGCTAAAATCTCTCTCTAACATGTGTAAGATTAAAAGATAAAAAATAAAAAATTAATACATAAATCCATTAACTCAAATCTTCACTATTCTATTTTTCCTAGTATTCTCACTGAGAAATGACGAAAAAGTCACAAATTTATATAGGTGGCAATGGCATATAACTAGCATCTTCGATAAAATTAAGACATTAATAAATTTTTTAACAAGATAAGTGAAAAACAAATACGTAGATTTGACAAATATGTTGCTAATACTAATGAAGTAGAAACACATGATTATAAAGATTTAAGTGTTATAAAATGTGATTATAGATGTTTTGACATTTATAATATGCAACATTCTATACGGATTCATATCGTGAATCTATAATCTACTAATGGAATGTGAATTGTGTTTTACAATACGAAGCTCCAAGATTATTGATATTGTTACTCATTTCACATTTGTTAATTGTTATATGATACATTGCAATATGGATGTTTATGAAAATACGCTCCAATATATTATTTATAAATATATATAGTAACCGTAACCATACAAATATACTAATGTATTTTCAAGAGGTCGTTGGCTACGTACATTTGACGACTGAATGCTAACGAATATATTATGTTGACTCCATTTCACATGATCATATCGCAGTTAACAGGTTTTTTTTTAGAAATTGAGTGTTGTTGTTGTTATGAAATGATATATGGTTGCTAATACAGTTGCTGCTACAAATGGAGTATATACATATATAGGGAAATGATTCATAGAGAAGCTTCAAATTATAGAGAAGCTTCAAATTTTAGGGAAGAAGAGAAACAAATTTTAGCCCTTAATTTTTTCATAAATAAATGTTTTTAACATTCATTTGTGATGAATGTTAAATTTTAAAATTATTTGTAATTTTTAAAATTCATTTATGATGAAATTAAGAATTGAGATTTGTTTCCATTTGATAACTAGAGAAATACTCTCTCTTTGTGATAACCGACAAATAACAAATTTTATTTTATTTTTTATTATAAAAAAAAAGTGAAAAAAAAAAGTTTATCAAACTAATTTTCAAAATTTAATTAAACTAGATAACATAAACTCACCTTTTCAGGTGACTTTAACTTCTATTTGATATCTTAATCTAATTTTCAAATTATTAATAGGTGTATGTGTTATTATTTTAACAAATTATTATACAAATATGTGAAAAGTATGTTATATATCAATGAATTTTATCTGTTATTTCATTGAATAATGTAGTAGAATAATTACTTGCATGAAATAAATAAGCAAAAAGGAGTTGTTACCTGGCTAATTCAAAAGTTTAACTAGCATGTAAATTGTACGAGTAGTATGTATGTAATCTCATGAGCAACCATATCCTAATCCATTGTGATAATAAATCAGCTATACTGTCAATCATGTTTTTCATGAAAGAATCAAACATTATGAAATTGACATTCATCTAGTAAGAGAGAAATTGGAATCTCTTAAAACAGTTAAGATAGAGTTTGCATTACAAAATGCAGATATATTTATAAAAGGGTTAGGTTCATTTCAACATGAATTTTTGTGTATAAAGTTTGAGTTGGTTGATTTGTTCAAACATCAGATTGAGAGGGAATGTTGAAGGTGTTGATTCATTTTGATTTTTGAATAATGATGAATTGGGTTCTTGTTGGTTTAAGAATTTTTGCAGGTCTTGTGATGTTATAGTTATGGTGATAGTGGGACTAAAGTGTGAACTTCAAAACTTGTGTGGTCAACGATAAATGGGTAAGTTGTCATTTTTAATTTTTTTTTTTAATTATTATATTGTAGGGACTTGAGGGGTAAAGTGTAATTTCTGAAGATCTGTGTATATGTGGTTGTAATTAGGGTAAATAGAATTAGATCGTATTTTTGAGTTCCAGATATTATTTCTCTCAACCCTTAGTTTCTGGGCATATTCGTGTCTATGTAAATCTGCGTACATGTTCATCTAAATTGATGAAGGTTTGTTGTTCTTGAGTGATTAGGTTTACCCTGAGTGTTTTTTTAGTAAGTGAGGTTTTATTTTTAGTGTCTCTCGGTATTTCACATTTTTCTGTGAATATTTCTTATTAATTGCAAATTACCTTTTTCTAACTTTCGGAGCTCTACTGTTGTAAGTTTGGTAGTTGATTATGTCAATATATGCTTACATATACGTAGAGGTAGTGATTAGGTCAATATATATATATATATGATTATATATAAAATACAACAACAGATCTTCCCCTGTTTGTGCTCTTATCTATTATTATCTTTTTATATCTATTATTATCTGTGTATAACTTGTATTATTAAATTATTAAATATGTTTGAAGGTATATTTTATCAAAGGGAGCAGTTAATTTTACTTTACATATATACCAGTTTCTTAGGCTCCAATATTATAGCATTCACCTTTCATTGTTCCCATTATTATTTAAGTAAAGAATGACTTACGGCACAATAAATATAACAACGTTAAAGATATACATGGTGCTTGATGAGCAAATAAAGTAGGTTTAATCAATGTTACAAGAGCAATGGAATCCGGTCTTCTTTAAATAATAATAACAAAACTTCAAATGTCTGTGAGTAACACGACATATTTTTATTCTACTGATTACTAAATGGGTTTGGTCAATAATTGGCTAAACTAAATTGGACGTAAAAGGAATTCAACAACTTGATCCATGCATGTAAGACAAGAGATCATTCATGGAATATCTACTATCTACACAAAATGGATATCTATTGGAGCCTTGAAGAAACTTAACCAAAGGACAACAAGGTTAAACTTGAGCGGATGGAAGCAAGAGGGAAGAAATATCTCTATTTTTCTTGGTGTTTAATACAAGCTTTTAGTGTGTTTAGTTAATGAAAAATATCTTTATTTTCCGTTTTTATTTTTTAGAGATTGTGAAGTGTTTTGTGTCCCTCGTCATTTGATCAATAAGTAAACACGGTATAACATCAAATTTGGTTTGTTGGATTATATGAAACCAGAAACAAATAAGTGATATATGCCCTATCCATCACGCCTTAATCTTAAACCCTTATAAAACATTTATCCATCACGCCTTAATCTTAAACCCTTATAAAACATTTATCCATCACGCCTTAATCTTAAACCCTTATAAAACATTTAGTTATAAGATTTAATATTTAAAAATTGACAGATTGAAATTACATTTATGCCATTTTTAATAATACATAAATATAGAAACTAAAAATCAAATCAACTTAAATGCTTCTTTTAAGTTATGCACCTCATAATTATCTTTTTTGAAATATAAAAGAAATAACAATTATTATGACAACATAAAGTATAAATGAATAAAAAAGATTACCAATCAAATCATTAAAACGACTATTATTATCGACCATTTTTATATTTTCTATTTATAACTGTGCATTATGCGGGATCTCGACTAGAATTTTAAAAAGCAAACCTGCAAGTTGGTCTAAAATGACAAATAACCAATAGAAACTTAAATGTTTTTTAGGTAGCTAAAATCTCTCTCTAACATGTGTAGGTTAAAAGATAAAAAAACAAAAATTAATTAAGTCCATTAACTTAAATCTTCACTACTCTGTTTTTCCTAGTATTCTCATTGAGAAATGCCGAAAAAGTCACAAATTTATAACGGTGGCAATGGCATATAACTAGCATCTTAGATAAAATTAAGTTCATAAAAAAGATGAAACCACATTAACAAATTCCTCAACAAGATAAGTGAAAAGCAAATAGGTAAATTTTACAAAAATGTCTCTAATATTAACGAAGTAGAAATACATGATTATAAAGATTTAAGTGTTACAAAATGTAATTATAGATGTTTTGACATTCGTAATATGCAATAACCTATACGAATTTTAATTGTGTGTGTAACGATCTCCCTATTTTCGATAAAAAGTGCTTGACCTAGATAACAAGTTGCACTTCGTGATTTACTAATTTCCACTAAATGAGATGTGTTAATGTAGCTGCATTTAGTGATGCCAAGTCTTGTCCACTTCATCAAATTGGTGACACGAGTTGGTTGCCGCATCATTTTCCATCAATAACTTCATCTTCTCATGAGAAAAAAATTAGGCAACATTTTTCGAAAATATTTATTATGATCGGAAAAACTACAGAATTTAAGACGATATTTATTCGGGGAAGAGATTAAAGATTATTTGGCAATAACAAACACAACCAATTATATATAAATTTTACTTCGTAATAATAACATCAATGAATTCTAACATCAATCTTATTTACCACATCTCTATCTCTATCTCTCTCCCCCCCCCTTCACATGTAATACCGGAGACCCCAGTAATTTCGGCCAACGTTATAAACTTTTATCCACCAGATTCGGTAACAATGTGGCATGATGTTTTGTTCGAAGTTGCGGGTCGGAGGTGGGATTCAATGGTCAAATCTAGTTAGTGCGATATGGCTTCGATGTTTTGTTCAACGGCTGGAGAAGTCGTCGTCTGTTGACGTTAAAAAGTCGAGTTAAAAATTATTCTTGATAGAAAATTGCAAGAAAGGGTTTTTGAGGAGTGAAAATAGGGGGAGATTGTTAGGGTGATATTGTTCGATTTATATAGATTCATCTAGTGCAATATCCCTCATTTTATACGTAATTCTCGTGCGTTTTATGAACTTTTGATACTTATATTGTTAGAAATATTATTTTTAGGAGTTCCGAGTTAAATGTGCAGGAAATTAGACGAATGGACGAAAAAAGGTTGAAAATTTGAAAATCTGAGCAAGTACCCGCCGGGTAGAAGGAGTTCCCGCCGGGTACTAATCATCCCGGTTCAAGTTGACAATGTTCATCCGGGTAAAAGGGATTAGAGATTGGGAGAGCACATTTTTACCCGTCGGGTAACCATTGTTCTTGCCGGGTACTCAGATCCAATTTGACATAGACTTGTTCAATCGGGTACAAACTGACAGGGTTTTTGTAAGATCTTTTTACCCGTGGGGTATTTGTGGTTCCCGCCGGGTACTCACCTAGTCCGGGTTATCCTTCCATCCGGGTACCACTGTTCATCCGGGTGGGAATTGTGAATTACCTGCCAGGTACTCTAACTTCCCGTCAGGTACTATGTCAGTTACGCGAATTCCAGCTTATTTTCTGAAAGGAAGCCTTAATTTTAGATATCTTTCACTTAACTTGTACTCTAGTCGACTTTGGGCGATTTATTGTGAAAATTGAGTGATTCTTATTATTATTCAACCATTCTTGCTACAAGATTAAAGATTCAACTTTGTATGACATTGGTACAATTCGGTTTACATCTTTTCCATTAAATTTAATGTTAACTTGCGATTTGTTCATGTTTATTGTTGTTCCTAGTCTAGCTATGAGCTAAGTTATTTTACATTCATTTAGGTGATGAGAACTCTTGATTAGCGATGTTAAATGTTGATGTTTATTATTGTTTAGTTAACGTTTAATCGAAGATCCAATCATGACTAAGTTTTGGCTATTTAATTTATCTATTGATTAATCATTGAATGTTCTAGTGAACACTATTGCATGATTGTGATTCGTTATAATCATTTGTCTTTGAATGATTATTGAATTGATGCGAACGCAATATTTAAATAGGTAAATTGATTAAACTTAATTGTGATTGCATTGAATTTAAGTAGAGAACTCAACTTAGGTTTAGTATTCCTGCGACCGTAGGTTTACAAGATTAAATCGTTAGTTATTAGATTAAATTGAGATTAGTTTAATTAGAAACCGGTAGTTGAACACGAAAGGTTAATTCTACTTAATCTATTGGAAGGAGTGAACATGAATTCCATACTCGATTTAGTTTAATGAACAATAGCATATAAACTGGTTTTAACAAACACCCCGAAATCATTAGTGAACTAGTCTCGATGAATGTTTCTCTTAATACCTGATACTTGAGTATCTACTTGCCATTTCTTTACTTTTATTCTATTTAGAATAATTACAAAGCAAAAATTCGGTTGCAAAACCCTCCCTTTAATTTACCTGTTAGATTAATTTCATTCGCTAAACAATCTTGGTTGCACGGTCCTCTTGGTTCGACACGGACTTACCAAAGCTATACTGTTACGCGACAAGGTTCACTGTCCGGTTGTGTAATAGTTAATTGCGGTAATTCTTAGTAGAAATTTAGAACTAGATTTTACACATCATAGGGTTAGGTTTTGATGTTTTTGTTATATGTTGTTGATGATAGTAACCATGATGCTGTTGTAGCTGTTGAACATGACAAAAATAATGGTGTTGTTGACTTGTTGTTGATGATGATGATACCACGAGGTTTTTGTTTGACTTTATTATTTTTTAATGGAAATTAGAAAATAAGAGAAAATTAATTAAAAGAATTCTATAACCGATAAACATGGGCACGTCTAACTGCTATAGCTCATCTTTTACACTATTCGTTTAAAATAATGAGATTGTTACACGTAGGCAGTTTTGTTATCTTACACAAGAAAAGAGTTGATTTGATGATTGTACCATTTAACTTTTTATCTCACTCCTTAATACTACCAAGAGCATGATCAATAAAAACGCTTTATTAAAGTTTTAATCATATTCCCTTCAACTTTTTACCTCACTCTTTAATAGTAATTATAACATAATCAATAAAAACTTTTCATAAAAGTTGTTATAAGAGCACAGGGAGTGGACGGGAACGTGCAAGTTCCTGGGCTAGAACGCCGTTCCGCCACTCCCGGGCAGCGTTCCCGGCACAGCGTCCCCCCCCCCCCCCCCGGACGTTGTGTTCCGGCCAAAATTAGGTTTTTTTTTTTCTTTTTTTTTTTTTTAATAAAACAGTAACTTTTTAAAAATTAACTTTTTTTTGTTTTTTAACTATCCTATTTTCTATATATAAATACAACATTTCTAACACAATTTTAAACACACCAAACATTCTTTCTCATCTACAATACACTCAAATACTCAAAAACTCAATAATTCACAATTATGTCTTCCGATTCTTCTTCCGACGACGAAACAACGTTACGACTCCTAATCGAAGCTCATAATTATCGTAATGAAGTGATAATTCCTCAAGAAGAAGCCGAAAGTTCCAACCAAAGACGTACACGTCGGTATATATATAGAGATCGGGTTGGTGCACACCAAAGGTTAATGTTCGATTACTTTGGTGAAAACTCGAAATACCCCAAGGAGTATTTCAATCGCCATTTCCGGGTGCGAGAACGACTTTTCCTCCGAATTGTTGAAGGTATCACTTCTTATTCTATGGAACCTATACCCGATTATTTTATGTATTTTCGACAACGACCCGATGCACGTGGTGTTTCGGGTTTTAGCACTATTTAAAAAGTGACATCCTCCCTACGCCAATTGGCCTACGGCACCATACCGGATGTATTTGACAAATATTTGCAAATGTCGGAACGAACTTCCCGTGAAACATTACAAAATTTTACAAGGTGCATGATAGACTTATATGCAAATGTTTACATGAAAGAACCAACCGAGGAAGATATATGTCGGTTGTATGCGAAACATGAAGAGATTCATGGTTTTCCGGGGATGCTTGGAAGCATAGATTGTATGCATTGGGCTTGGAGCCAATGCCCAAATGCATGGAAAAGGCAATACACACGAGGCGATCACGGTTATCCGACAATAATGCTTGAAGCCGTTGCCTCATATGACATGTGGATTTGGCATGCATACTTTGAAATTGCGGGTTCGAACAACGACTTAAATGTCCTTAATTCGTCTCCATTGTTCAACAACCTGCTAAATGACTCCGCTCCCGAAATCCCGTATCAAGTGTCTGATGTGGATTACGAACGAGGATACTATCTTACTAACGGGATATACCCATCATGGGCAGCGTTCGTTAAGGGGTTCTCAAGTGTTGTTGATGCACGGAGGATGAGGTTTAATAGAGCACAAGTGGCTGCCCGAAAGGACGTTGAGCGGACATTTGGTGTCCTCCAAGGCCGATGGCATATACTACAACAACCGGCAAGAGCTTATAGCGTAAACGCTATAAAACGAGTCATGTATACTTTCATCATATTGCATAACATGATTACCGAAGATAACGGTTTTAACATTGCCGAATCAGAAGAGTATTATGTGCCTGTTGGGAATATGCAAACTACTTAGCATGAGAGATGTGACACATATGCAAGGAAAACTAGAGAATTACATGATCGAGAAATGCACGAGGGCCTTCGATCCGATCTTGTTGAGCATCTTTGGAGGAATCGTACGTGAAACATAATTTGTAATCTTTAATTGGTAATTTTAGGACTTGTAATCTTTATTTTATAATTTTAGGACTTGTAATCGTTATTTTTATTTTTAGGATTTGTAATCGTTATTTTTATTTTTAATGAACTTTTAATTTTTAAAACTTGTAATTTTTATTTTTAATGAAGTTATTTATTTTATTTAAATTAATTTGTTATTTATATGTATTTATTACATTATTTGATTTTTCTGACAAATAAAAATACCAAAAAGAAATTCCTGAACACTGTACTGAACACTGTGACACAAGGGTCACGACTTCTTGTGCTCTAAGATTCTATAACAGCTTTTGTGAAAAGACCTTTAAGAAGGCTTTAGCTTCAATGAAGAAATTTTTTTAATCATCTTAAAACCTATAAAAAAAACTCGTATTTTAAAAAGAGGGAATTATCTAGATCATCCACATGCTTTTTACTTTGTTCCACCGACTACCGAGGAACAAAAATTTCACAAATTGAGCAATTCAAATACTTTATGAAAGCCAGAAACGATAAGTGAAACAACGTGAAAATCACGTAGATAATTTAAATAATCTACATTTTATAAAAAAAATTATAGCTTTAATAACTAGAGAAATGCTTTTTCTTTGTGATAATTGACAAGTAACAAATTTTATTTTATCTTTTACTATGAAAAAAAAAAAAACAGTTTGTCAAAGTAATTTTGAAAATTTAATTAAATTAGATAACATTAACTCACCTTTTCAAGTGACTTTAACTTCTATTTGATATCTTAATCTCATTTTCAAATTACTATAGATGTATGTGCTATCATTTTACCAGTTTATTATACAAATATGTGAAATGTATGTTATATATCTGTGAATTTTATGTGTTGTTTCATAGAAAAATGGAGTAGAATAATTACTTGCATGAAATAAATAAGCAAAAAGGAGTGGTTAACTGTATATGTCTAATTCAAAAGTTTAACTAGCATGTAAATTGTACGAGTAGTATGTATGTAATCTCATTAGCAACCATATCCTAATCCACTGTGATAATAAATCAGCTATACAAATAGTTTTCAATCCTGTCTTTCATGAAAGAACCAAACATTATGAAATTGACATTCATCTAGTAAGAGAGAAAATTAGTTTGGGATTGTTTAAAACAGTTAAGATAGAGTCTGCATTTCAAAATGCAGATATATTTACAAAAGGCTTAGGTTCATTTCAACATGAATTTTTGTGTATAAAGTTTGGGTTGGTTGATTTGTTCAAACATCAAATTGAGAGGAAATGTTGAAGGTGCTGATTCATTTTGATGTTTGAATAATGATGAACTGGGTTCTTGTTGGTTTAGAATTTTTACAGGTCCTGTGATGTTATATTTCTAGAGATAGTGGGGCTAAATATTGCAAAAGTATAAAAAATGCATTCTAAAATTAGCACTAAACATTGCACTATTTTAGTTCATAGGCAAATGGTATTTATATGATGTATTGATTATAAATAATAATATATATAATTATTAAAATGTATTAATATGATGTATTGATTACAAATTTGAAGTTAGTATTTTTGAAATTGCTAAATATAACGCTTACTATCATATTTATTAAAGAAACTCAATAACTTATATAAAATTTACATTTATATTTTTGAAATTATTAAATATAATAATTATCATTACCTGTATTACAAAAATTTAATAATTATTTAAAAATTATAATATTATATTGTTGAATTGTGTATTTCAAATCAATTAAAAAATTAGTGTTATAATTTAGTGCAACAGATTGGAACAACTTTTTTTAATACAAGCATATTTTTAAAAGAATCTCCTTTTCACAAATAATGCAATTTAATGCACTGAAATAATACACACAAAATGATCTACTAATATATTTGAATAATAAAAAGTATACTTAAACTTCTCAGAAACCATAACCTTACAGTTTCCTCCTTCAACTTACATAGAAGAAAATTAATGTTGTATGCTTCTCTACTCCCATCTTCCATGATTCATAAATAAAAAAAGCTTACAAGATCAAAGTCGGTCACCTTTTCATCATTTGAGTGGTGTTCTCCGCAGTATCATCTTCGTCAGAATATAGTAATGGCAAAACTAAAAGCAAATAAAATGCACCAAAGAGATTGACATTTTTGAAGTAGCTGGTAAGTTCATATATCGCTAACCTTGTGCAAAAATTACAATCAAGAACGGACTATTATTCATATAGAATTCCAGAACACCATTGTTGTGTTGGAATAAAACTTAATGTCGTAAATTTGTCAAATTCATTTGAACATACTTCAAATTTTAACCTTTTAAAAAGTACGTCGTATCCATCTATTAATACAAGTTCCCTAAACAGTTAAACTTAGAAAACAAATAGCATTTCCATAAAGCAAATAAACTCGTAAGAAATAACATGAATCTTTATTATCAACAATCGACGCAAAAAAAAAAAAGTATATTCAGAACCCTTAAAATCAAAATTATTTAAGTCTGAGTATAGAGATGTGACATTATACACATATTTGTATCTATATCTATTCGTACAAACCAAGATTCCGAAAAAGAAATCAATACACATACAAGTAAAAACTCATAATGAAATCTAGTTTAGATTCATGTACACACAGGACGCGCAAGTACTATGTTTTTAATGTACATGTGTACTTAATAGTTAATAAATGTATTAGTAAGGTTGATTTTAGATAGTTATTTGCTTTATTATTTTTAAGAAGATTTCCATCACATAAACTCTATAAACTTAAAGATTCGTGGCCTCTTTTCTTTTCAAAATTAATCAATGATGGCTCACGACAGTTAGCTTTACTATGTCCTGGTAAGTCTTGCTTTAATGCAGTATTTTTCTTTACGTTAAGCATAACTTATTATACCTAATTAGGATAACATGTAATATGCGGTCACCTCCACAATTAAAACCTTTAATGGTTGGTGCTCGATCGCATCCTCCATCACAAATCCTATTTTGTAGTGTGTTATGTTTGGTAGTTTACCATTAAACCGACACTTGTCTACTGTTTGAGTCGAATATATACTATTAAAACACTAAAAACGGATTATTATTTTGATTTAAGTACAACAAAAGCGTAATATACTCCCGAGTAAGAAATTTTGACAATTATATTTGTTAGAAAAATTGGGGTAAAAGTGTAACTTTCTCAAACATTTAACCTAACTATCTAAAGGGATAAATGTGTGGGAATACATTTAACTTTAGTTCAAAATCTATTGTGTGTACTCAATTTCATTTTACTCAATTGCGTGTATCAAAAATTAAATTTTGGTATATTATATGTATCTGATGATGTGTCAATTGTATAAGTCGTCACAACATCTAACACTAGATTGACACGCCATCAAAAGTGGGTGACACGACATCTGTTACAAGCAATAACAGGTCGAATACATACAAGAGACCAAAACTGAAAGTTGGATACACACAATAGCAAATATGAAGTTGGCTAAACAATATAGAGATTTGGCTAAAATTAAATGCATTCCTATGCACTAATCCCTTATCTACATGTAATATTATATGTCCAAAGTTGATGAGAGTTGGATGAGATATCGAAGCTCAAGATAGGGTGTATGTAACGAGAAATTGATGGGTTTTGGGTTGTCGCACATTGAAATTGTAAACAAAATTACGAGTGTTTGTAAGTGTAACTATTGAAGGATGTTCAATATATTTATCACCATTACACCCTCTAACTTCTACGTGGAGGATGGTGCAGGGCTTCTGATGCGTGTTGCATTCAACATCCCTAATCCATATTGTTGTTGCGCAACCTGCGAACTGTGACCGATCATTACAGTTGCACTTCATAATCAAAATGATTTTGGTTGCCTTAATTATGATTTTTATTTTTTGAAATTCGATATATAACTTTTTTTGGCAAGCGAAACAAAATTATATAGAAGAGAACAAAAGTAAAAGTACATAACCTATAAAGCTCCAAGAATGAGCATAAAACTAGGCCAATGCCAAACCAACTAAAATAACTCAAAGACAATAACACCAAAATCGGGCATCAACTATCGATACAAGCTTCAAGGTTTAGGATCCATCTATCCCGATCCTTTTTCATACGCGGGCATCTGTTTCCAATCCAAAGAAATGAGAGCCTTTGGATATGCATAAATATGTAATCATGAATTGCCGAATTAGCCATCTCCGTTGTCGCGTGCAAAATTCGATTTCTCCAATTCCAAATTGACCCGAGAGTGATGTAGTAGATTCTTTTAAAAACTTTTAGATTGCATTTGTTCTCGAGATTTCCAATGTTCCCCAAGATAACTTCATCTAAGCTTGGACTAGATTGAGACGTCACATTCCACCAGCTCCAAACTTTTCTCCATATAAGAATCGATTTAGAACATGATAAAAGGAAATGGTCTATAGATTCTTCCTTGTCGTCCAAATCACATAGAATACAACGTGTTGTATCAACATGAATACCCCGATGTTGAAGATTAACATGTGTCGGTAATCGATTAAAAAACGCACGCCAAATGCAAATATTGATCTTACGCGGGATCCATGAATTCCATACGAACCTTTTACCATCATCAATAACATCACAAAGCATTTTTTCTTCGAGAAGAGAAGTTAACAATTTAACTGAATTTCCCATGATTATTAAAGGACCAATAATCCTCGCCACTTGTTAACACGGTGTTAGCAACTAAGTTATTCAGGTTGCGGAAATCTGTGGTAGCCCTACCTCTAGGATTCATCTTCCAGTACCACTTGCCAGCCCATGAACCATTTTCAAAACACCATCTATCATGAACGTTACACACTTTATGGTTTTCTAGAGTAGACAACCGAGGAAATAGATCCATTAGTTTGTATTCCCCTTCACACCCTATGTCCTCTCAAAAACAGATGTTTTTTCCACTCAAAACCTTTTTCAAGATTGACTTCTCAAAAGGAATACCCATGGTCTCAATTTCCTTACATGTGTTCAAGATATCGCCCCACAAGCCGATTTTTAAACTTGAATTTCCCGCCGGATCAAAACTACCTCCAACCCATAAAAAATTTTAGTTATGTAATTGATTATGATTTAATGGCAATAATACGGTTTCCTAATGACAATGATTTACTTAGCCCTAGGGTGTTGTGATTCTCATTTAAAATACACTAGTTTAAGTTTCGATTTAATTAAAATGTGTTACTATTTCAGTTTCGCTTGTGCTACTTGTTTTTACAATATTATCTTGTTTAAAAAAAGAAAGTTATGTTCTTTCTTTATCAAGTAAAAGTGAAAGTCTATGTAATTGTTTTTATAAGATATATTATATCACGTTAGCTAATATATTAACCCAGCACATTCATTTGCACATCAGTTTTCATCACATATCACATATATTATATGATATACTCCCGTCGCCAAGAATTTACCTTTTCTTTTTAGTTTGTCCTAAAATAAATGTTCACTTCCAAAAGTAGTAAATTAACTTTACCATTTTATCCTTTCTCAAAACTGATACACGGAGTCTATGCAAAAAACAAGGGTAAAAAGTCATCTTCCTACCAGACAAAACAATTTCTTAAACTGTGTGCAAACTGATATTGGACACTTAATTTGGAACGAAGGTAGTATTACGTTAGCTTTATACAATGCGATGTTTGTTAATTACTTTAAGCATAATTAACCTGTTAATTTAGTGCAACGTGTAATGTGCGATCACGTCCGCAATTAAAACCTTTTAATCCGTACGTGGTAGGTTAAGCCATTGGAAGCATTTTTATGGGTACATGAAAAAACCAAAACTAGCTTGCCTATTGCCTGAATTGAATATATACTCTAATACATGTATGTTTATATATATGTTTTCGACAACTACTAATAAGCTGATACATATTAAAGGGTAAAGTGTTTCAGCATCTATCGAACTTTACTCAAGAATCTATTATGTATCAGACTTCAACAATTTCTATCGTATATATTAAATTTTCAATTATTCGGAATTCAATCCAACGAGTTGTACTAAATTAAGAATGGGCCATGCTCTCGTTTCTTCTTCCTTATATACATTAGTATTAACATAACAATGTATTGCTTTAAAATCAGCCGCTCATCCTTTGTGATCTCCATTCATGATGAAACCGAATATCATGTTTCAAGGGCTTCATATTTGTGCAATGGGGTTACTAATTTGGGCCTTCCTTTCGTTTTACATGGTGTTCCGTCATTTGAATGTTCCCAAATCCGTACTTGTTGTTAATCATGAAATAGTGAACTCAGAAACAACTATCTCTCAAACAGAAAACCCAAAACCTGATAGTTTAGAGGTTTTCCCCTTCATCAAGGCAATGACAGGTTCAGAAAAAAGGAGTGATCCATGTGGTGGAAAATATGTTTATGTTCATGATCTTCCTTCACGATTTAATAAAGATATAGTGAAAGAATGTGAACGGTTTAACGAACCCTGCATGTTTGCAAATGATGGGTTTGGACGTGCATTGAAGAATACTGACAGTGTGTTAACAGATCATGGATGGTATGCAACAGATCACTTTAATCTTGATTTCGTTTTTCACAATCGAATGGAAAAGTATGAATGTTTGACTAATGATTCGTCAATGGCTGCTGCTATTTTTGTCCCTTTTTATGCGGGGCTTGATGCTTCAAGATACCTTTCTGGGTATAATATTTCTGTCAGAGATGCTGCTTCTCTTGATCTTGTCGATTGGTTACAAAAAAGAGACGAATGGAAGGTAATGAATGGTAAAGATCATTTTCTTGTTGGAGGTAGACCTAGTTGGGATTACAGTAGATGGCACGATAAAGATAGCGATTGGGGGAACCAGTTTTTGTTTTTACCAGCTGCAAGAAACATGTCGATGCTATCTGTAGAATCAAGTACAACCAACTCCTTCGCCATTCCATATCCAAGTTATTTTCATCCATCTAAAGATTCCGAAGTTTTTAATTGGCAAGATACGATGATGAAATTCGAGCGCAAATGGTTGTTTCGTTTTGCAGGTGTTCCACGCCCGAATGACCCGAAATCAATTAGGAGTCTTTTAATAGATCAGTGCAACAACTCGAGTGGCGGGAAGTATTTGAAATTTCTTTCACCGAGTAGTATAATGAATATGTTTAAAAGGTCGAATTTTTGTTTACAACCGATAGGTGATTCATTTACACGACGGTCAGCTTTTGATTCAATATTGGCCGGTTGTATTCCGGTTTTCTTTCATCCGAATTCTTTTTACACACAATACACTTGGCACGTAAAGAAAAACTACACAAAATATTCGGTTTTTATCTCTGAGGATGATATTCGTAAGAATATAAGTATAGAACAACGCCTTAATCAAATTGATCCCATGAAGATCAAGATGATGAGGAAAGAGGTCATCAATTTGATCCCGAAATTCATATATGCTCGACACAAATTGTACACATTAAAAGATGCGTTTGATGTATCCGTGGAAGCAATTATTAATAAGGTGACACAATTGCGACAAAATTAATATGATGTATCGATTTTATTGAAGAAATTAACTTAGTTGAAAGGATACAAATGATAGATTACTATTGATTTTGTGTACTGATTTTAAATTCTATGAATTTTACATAGACTAAAACGTTCTTGTATGGCTTTGATCACATCGTTTAATATAGTAGGTATGTTTTCATTCATGTAATCATAGGTTATGTAAATCATGTGGTACGTGTGCTGAATATAAAAATATAACAATTCAACTATTTGGAACTTGGATGGAATTGAACTGAAAACTGAGGAAGCTAAACGATCGCTATCCACTTTTTTGACGGCTTGCAGACGGTGTTGGCCGTCCGAATAGCCACCGGTGGCAGCAAGTGGTGAGTGGTCATAATGGGATACGGAGGAAGCAAGTGAAGAAGGACAAAAAGGGTTTTTATGAGTGGGGTGTATGACGAGGGGTTGTGATCGAGGCAAGTCGTGCTCAAATTTGACTTGATTCATTTAGGGGAGTTCGATCTTGACTTGATAGCTTGACGATCTTTCACAATGCATACTTGAGCTTGATTTGAACCCAACTCGAAAAGCTCAAGATTTTATATAAAAATAATTCTTAATACTTAAACTTATTTTATATTTATTCAAAAATAAAAATCAATATAAAAAACATTCCAAATATACTAAAAATAAATAATTAAACAAGTAAAAAAATTTCTAAAATAGCCTAAAATTATAAAAATATAACAGAAATAATGTTTTACAATCCAAAAGTACATATATATTAATTAAAACAATAAAAGTTCAATAACAGCTGAAGTTGAGCTTTAAAAAGTTCAAGCTCAAGTTCGAACTTGATAAAAATTTGACTTAATCAGTTCAAGCTCGAGTTGAATTCAAGTTGCTCAATAAAACCTTGATTGAAATTTACTTTAAAACAATTTTTACCGGCTAATGAATTTATTCGGTAAATTAGTAATAATATAATATGATTAAATAATGATAATTATTTAATAATACGATAATAATTATTTTAATGAATATAATGATCAAAGGATGAAAAGATATACTTCTGCTTCTCGAACATAACAAATATAACACTAATAATTATACTAATAGTCATGTAACGATACTATAGCTATTAGATTGTATATTAAATTATTATTATTATTTTATTAATTAAATTAATTAGTATACAGACATAAAGAAGTTTCTTTACTAGATTTTTTAAAGAAATTAATAGATTTAATTAGTTAATTAAAAATTTAATGATATCAAAATTGTTCTTTTATTAATATTGAAATTTTAACATCATCTCTAACTAAACCAATTACATATAACAAACATACAAATAAACTGCACACTAATAATCATTGCAATGAGTTGATCTGACATAATTAAAATATCATAAACAAACATTTTAATTTTAATTCTAACAGATAATAGTAAAGAATGTCCACGTCATTTGTGCACCTTTTATGATTAAAAAAATCATACTTAGAAATTGAATTTTTTGACCTCACAACATAGTTGGTAAATAAAACATCGATTATAGAATAACAATTCAACTATTAAATCTCAACATAAACGAATGTATTCATCTGCAACATCGTGTAAGTCTCTATCAGTGTTATTCGAAATTAATTAGTTTGGTAGGGAAATGATTTCTCGCCAACTTAGCAACAAAAATGAAAATAAAAATTAAATACTACCTTTTATATTATATATTAAATAAATAATAATGCTAGTAGATTACCTATATAATGTGACAATTTTTTTTTTAAGTTGATCAAAAATGAAATGTTTAGGCGTTGCAAGGTTGATACGAATAATATTTATAGATAAATGACATGATAAAGGTTGATAATTATGTCATATTAATATGATTGTGTAAATATATTTATTGTGTAAGGTTTGACTTTTCATAATAACATGTCATATTATTTGAGTAGATGAAAGGGTAAAATAGATAATTTACATCTTTCTTAAATTTTAAGAAAAAGAATGTTAAATGATTTATAAGTAATATAAATTATATAATATAATGTTTCATAAAAATGTTTGTAGTCGTTAGTTAGGATTATCAAAGTAACTAATATGCTCTATGTGATCGATATCTACGTTACCATCATGATTGTCTTTATTAGTTATGTACTTGTGTTACCAATTCATAAAATCGATATCTTGTAAATTTAATGATGATAATTAATTTTATTACATTTTTAACTTATTTGCTTATTTATTAAGTAATAACTTAATTGATCCCCATTATTAAGTCACTGACGAAAACTTTATCATCCAACATGATATGTCTCACATCAAAGTAAACATGTACGATTGAACTTCAACCATGATCTAACGCACTTATTAATCTGGTTAGTCATGTACGTTGATTGGTTTACGATCTCAATTCTCAATTAGAACTAAAAGAAATACACAACTATTAAAAATTTTGAGACACCCAATAACGTGTATAATCAAAATGCACATTCACACTGATAAATGGATCAAACAAAACAATCAAATATTTATTCGCAATTAAATTAACGAGAAAGTGAATGATACAACAAATTAAGCTAGTTATATTCAATTGACTCGATTGATTTAGTCTACGATCATTTCAGGTATAATTTTTCATAAGTGTTAGAAGGTATATTTAAATAGGAAAGAAAACTTGTATAATAACATTTGATGGCCGACCTGAGATCGTGTCGTGATTTCCTTCGGAACTTCAGATCGTGCTGCGAAGATACCATTAATGAATACATTTCGGTTTTCAATGTATTTGATAAACTCTCCTTTAAAATATTCTAAACACACTTTGAAAAATTAAAAGAAATTAAATATTGTTGGGATGGAACCAAAATTATCGGTTCAAATGAAGAGAGAAAGAGAAAGAGTTGAGTACAAATATCTAAATATGTATTCATTAAGGACATATTTAAGTCTATTTTCTTAAATCTATATATTCATTAAGAACATATTTAATTATATTTTCTTAAATCTATACAAACAATACTCATTCAAATGTATCGTAAACATAGTTCCATACAACATAACAAGTTAACAATTAGAGCTGCACAACCAAACCGATTTACGAACCAAAACATATATGTAAACTGGAAACTGGTTTGATTTAAAACAGTTCGATTGATTTGAAGCGGTTTAGATTTTCATCCGTTAAGACTGGTTTAATACATTTTTCGGATCAAACCATTTGAAACCGGTTCGGGAGAGTACCCTTAGAGAACATAGCCCTACCCGTTGGGTACTCCTATTTTTTAAATTAGTAGTTTAAAAATAGCTAAATAGCTATTTTTTTGATTTTTGGACCTTTTTGGTATTTCTTGGGAGCCTTTTGTCCATTTTATAGTATATATATGTATTAGATGTTGAGGTTTAGTTACAATACTCAAAAGTTTAGTTAAAAGTAGAAAAACACTCTCAAAACACAATATATACTCTCAACTCTTAAACTCAATGGCATCATCATGTGCGCAATCACAATCTTTTGTCGGTGTTGGATAATCGTTTGGTAATGCTACGTTTGTTTCCGTCATAGCGACGAAAAGAAACCCGAAATTTTGGTGCAATTACGATTTGTGTGAAATGTTGAACAGTCCTAGAAAAGCTTAATGCAAGAAATGTGAGGCATTTTTAAGGAAACCGGAAGTATTACTTTGAAAAATCATTCAAACCTCTATTCGAAGCGGTGAAATTTGGGTCGGGGCAAGATCAAACGACAATGGCGAATTATGCTACATTTTGGCAATACGAACCAAGCTTGGTGCGGGATAGGATGGTGAAGTTCGTGATTTAAGAAGGCTTTCCTTTTGACCACTTCGACAATCAGTGGTTGACGAAACTCATCCAAGAAACGCTCGAACCTCGTTATACACATGTAAGTCGTTCAACTCTTAGACGAGATGTTATTAAAATATGGAAAATCGCTAGAAATGAAATGATTTTAGGTTTTCAAAGTACACAAACTAGTATAAATTTAACTTGTGATGTTTGGACGGTTTCACATGGTTCACCAGATTCGTACATTTGTGTTACCGCTCATTGGGTTAATCCTAATACCTGGCAAATGATTAAGCGTATGATTGCGTTCGACTTATTTGGATATCCGCATACCAGCAAAAATTAATAAAAAATTTTAGATTACGTGATAAAAAGTTTTAATCTAGAAGGAAAAGTATTTTCTATATCTTTTGATAATGCATCCAATAACACCCCACCGTCGGACAATTAATACTAAAATATAAACCGATTTTCTTTTTCATACTCGATGAACTTAGTTGTATTGGAGACATAAAAGAAAGTTTTAAAAAATGTTACGTGATACTTTAGTTCAAATAACGCTTCTAGCTGATGTAGCAATTATAGAATCATCAAAGGTTGTAAAGTTAAATGGATTCGAAGCCCTTGGTGATGGAACTTCTTTGGATAATCGTCGGGATATTTCGAGCAGTCTTTCTTAAGCAATATGTTAAAGAATATGAACAGAGTATTGACAGAATTATGCAAAGCGGTAAAGGTATAATTTAAAAATGGAATATTGGAACTTTTTAATTTATTGCATTTCATGGCTAGCTCACATATATGTGCTAACATTGCATAGTATGAGATACCGTTTGATTACACGAAAGTGTTTTAGTTATACATAATGTGATGTGTGTTTATTGTTTATGTTTACAGTTGGCGTGCAGGGTTGTTCAAAATTATCCGGTTCAATACGAAAAGGAAAAGAAAAGGGTATCCAAATCTGTAACTCGAAAATTCGTATACTCAAATTTCGAATATCCATTTCTTCGGATTCAGATATCGTTTTTCAGAAAATTTCGGTAATCCAGATATCCAAAAATAAATTTTTTACTTTCTATTATTTCTAATATAATTAAAGTACAAAAGATAAAATAGATATGGTTATTGAAATATTGAATATTGATTAATAATAATAATGATATTATATGGTTTAGTCTTGTCTATTTTCAATATAGAAACTCATAACTTAAGTTTTGGTTACATAATGTGACATTTTGATAAATCTGAGAATGATTTTTTTAATTTTCGGATTTTTCTAGATATTCAGGATAGCAAAATTCAGTATTCGAATTTTCGGATATCCGACTTTGAAAACCCCTAGTACTGCATAGTCAAACTTTAGTCCTATAAAGTGGCATATGTGTTTTAAAGAAATTTTTCTAAATTATGTGCAATGCAGTCAAAAAAAATTTAGATCTTGTGTTATGTTTTTATCAAGCAGTCACAAAATTCGACTTTGAAAGCTTGCATAAAGCACTTGGGCAATTATCGGCTGTGGAGAAGGCGGGAAATTTAAAAATGGGTAGTTGGGTGTTTCGAAAGGATTGCAAATGGATGGCATAAAGTGGGCTGAGCACCTTGTTTTCCAAGATGGTTGTTTAAAATTCTGTGAAGAGATTGAAAAGAGCAAAGGTGTTGCAATAGATGCTCATATACTTTCCTACTGTTGGTCTGGCGATCTCATTCGCTCTGCCTTCCACTCACATATGTTTATGGTCAAGTATTTGATTTTTTTCATCTTGATAAGATGTATACGTCTTTTTTGGTCCTCATTTGAGGTGGAAGTTCGACCCATTTACCTGAAAATGGGCCCATTTGGGTTAACTTTTATCTCAAATGGATCAAATGGTTAAGTTAGCTAATAATGGAATCCCACCCGAAGTGTATTCGGATGCTGACCTTCTTCTAAATCACTAAAGTACATTGTTATTTTTTCTAGTTTAGTTTTTGTGATCATAATATAGTATGTTCTTGAACTCAAAAAAACGATAAAAGGTGTTAGTAGGCCAACTTGATCAGATACCCGACCCGCCCATTTCGGCCCCTCTAGTGATATTAGTAGACGCTGCTTGAGTATTTATGCTAGAGGTGGCAAATTGGGTGGTTTGAAACTTTGGATTGGTTGGGTAACTAGTCAAACTGGATCATTTTTCTGCTCATCAGACCAGGCTGGGCCTACCTGCAAAAATACACTCACCATCTTTTTTTTTTTGTAGTTTTTGATAATAGAAAAATAATTGTTGCGTTAAACATGGTCTTGAAACTACATTATCACAATATTAATCTTAACTTATTTGGAGGTTTTATGCATTTTAATGAACGGAAGTGTTTTTCAACCTATTTGACGTGTATCCTTTTCTTAGTTAAATCTTTTAGCTAATCGATTGGCGATAAAACATAACCCAAGTTAACCCATTTATAGGTAAACTGGTTGAAAGTTTCACCTTTAATGTGTATGCACAATCCTAGATGATTTATGTGTTATGTTAGACATAACATCTGCAACACTTGTTCGAATAATTAATTAGATCCATTTTGATTTTTTATAAACAGGAGATTCAAAATTTCCAAATTTCCATACAAATGAGTTACTCCTCATTGATTCTATATCAACCGGAGAAATCTTGACAAAAGTGCAATGTCTGATTGAAAAGCTACAAACTTTCAACGACATCTGCAAGAACTCCAATAATAACGAAGGCAGGAACTTGTCGGTTTACATAGGAGGTTCTGTAGAAGACTTGCTATCCCTGCTAATCGCAGATATAGGAGACGTAATTTCACCAAGTGCAAATTTATTGAAACTTGGAGGTTTATTCGGGTTTTCATTTGTCCCATTGTTTTCTGGTTTGGTAAAGAAACAAAGAGAGTTAATTGAAGGCGGTTGTCCTTGTTGGGAGGGTCTTTCTGGTACTCATTACACGGTTTCTAGTTGGGTGAGATTCACGCTTTCATCTTGGGCGTATAATTGAGACTCAATCCCCACCCAGATACACAGACAAATAAAGTACATATTAACTGATTGAGAATGACAGTGAGTGGTAATTTATAGCCAGATTTTTAGTAATGGCTAGGGTTGAGCCTTGGCCCTTGAGTATTTTGAAAGGGCTGGCACCCGTCTATTATTCTTTGATTAATTCATGGTTTTGGTTGTGGGATTGTAGATTTGTATGTAATTGTAAGTTTGTATTATTGGTTGGATGAATTCTTGGATTGTAATTTGCAAACAGTTTCTTGAATCGTTCAAATATTGCTGTATAAAATGATCATTGGATCAGTGTTTATTTTCTGCAAATCTTTACTCAAGCTCAACTCGTTAAAAGCTCGATTCGAGCCAAGCTTAAACAAGCTCGAGTCCGAGCTTGAACATAGTTTGAAGCTCCTTTAATAAACGAGCTCGAATTCGTGTTTCTTATATCGAGCTCGAACAAGGCCGCGAGCCTAAACAAGCTTTTCATTTTATATACATTAATATAATATAAAATTACATAATAATTATTATATATATATTACTTAATACAATAATAGTAAATCGTATTATATATGGTTAAAAAATTACACAAAAAATAAATAAATATCATAGATTAACAATTAATAAAATAATAATAAAATAAATATAATTTTGGAATAAACGAGTTGAGTCGAGCTTGTATAATACCAAAAGAGCTAGGCTCGAGCTTTAGATGTTAGGCTCAAAATAAGTCGAGCTTAGTGAATTTTAAACGAGCTAAGCTCTAATGGAGTTCGGCTCGGCCCCTACTTAAGGATGAACCAACAAACAATCTCATTCAGCAAAAAGTGTGAGTATCTGAAATGCTAAATCTGATAAAGATTGGTATCTTTTTTCTCCCTTTACCCTGTATATAGTTGTAGACCTACCAGGAGTGTTGCATAATAAAAAGTAACAGTAACACAAATATTGAAGAGACTATACAGAACTTGTATTTTGAACCAGCTGATGATGGAAGAATCCATCCAAGATTTACACATATAAACTGATAACCCCTAATTCATTCATTCATAGTAAATTCTATAATTACAATATCATAGAATTCAAACTATCAGTGACTTGTGCATTGTGTATGCTTACTAATATACTAGAACCAAGAACTAGATGCTTTAAACCGGATCTCACCCGAGACGCCCAAAAACAAAACCAAACGCATCAACCAAACCATTACTCTCTTTTTACCATTTAACCAACACGAACTTGGCTCGAGTTCATCGAACCAAAAAAACAAGGCTTATATGTATATCGTTACACAGAATCAGTTCTGTTACTCGTGTTGTTTTGTGGAAAATTCAGAGCCAAGCTCATTAGACTCTGAGTTTTTCATGATACGCAGCCTCTTAACCGAGCTAAGAAACATCCTGAAATCAGATTTGTGAAGGGGATGTCAGACTTTGTCCAAACAAATTAGAATGAATGGGTCTGGCAGGTTTTGAAATGGGTCAAAATGGGTAATTTTGATCCAGGTCAGATTGGTTGGCTTGACCCAAACTGGTTTCCTCCACAAGTATTGATCTTTACTTTATAGAAAATTAGTGAGTCCAATATGATTACCAAATTTATATTATTTCGATAGTATAAGATGATCTAAGAGGTTTATGCATCAGATATAAGTTTTGAGTGACTTTAAACCCATTTGACCCATTTCCTTAACCTATTTTTATTTTTTATTTTACTGGTTTGCCCTGTAAAGATGAAATATAACCCTTCAAATTGTGCATTCTTTATGTAAATGACTCCTAATTGCCAACTCTAAAGTAAACTAGGTTGCTGTTCAGAATTTTAAAAAGTGAAAGTTAAGAAATCATACTGCCAAGGAACATCTCCAACAAGCATACAATCTCCATCTTTGTCTTCGTAAGTGAGGACAAATTCAGATGTTCCATTCAACAATCTTGAAGGTCTTGCTGCATCTGTGCTTGACCCTAAACATATAAACAATTATCTAAGCAAATGAAAGTTTAAAAGATCAAATTATGTTATTGAGTCAACACAAGATTCAAGATCAAGCAAAACCTAAATTGAGTTAAAGAGATCAAGAAACAAACTTTTATTGTTCCGAAGTGCAACATCTAGTTTTGACCACAAAAAAGGCCCCAAGTACCAACTCTCATTTGGAGTTCAAGCAAGGGTTAATTGCATGGTGTAACAACCAACTACCGATTTGTTGCTAATTTAGGTAACCAACTAAAGTATGTTCATTAGGAAAGTCCTCAAGTATCGTGGCTTTTTGTTGTGTATGGCTAACCAACTATCTTTACTATGCAAATCCTTGAAGTATCATTTTTTGCAATGTAGTCACTAAAGTGTCATTCCATGTTAGCCGGCGACGTGGAACTTGGTTAACAACAAAATGGTAGCCGAGGGACCCACATAGCAAAAAGAATACAGAGTTGGTTACCCGTTTTAGAAACATGTGGGTTACTATACCATGTAACTAACCCTTAAAAAAATGCCAAATTACACAGTTTTGGAACTTAATCAAAATCAAAAAGCGGGGCAACTGAAACTTTTATTTTTTTTGTTTTTCTTTTAACCACAAAATATAATATATATGAACTTGTGAAGTGAAAAACTTGAATGAAATGGCCTACTTACTTCTTCCCAAGAACATTTCTTCTAATGTCAGAGCCAACATCTCATAGGAGGTGTGAGCATTGAGATCAACTTTCCTTCCGATCAGACTTCCATCCATGTTGACTTTTACTGACCGATACTTCGTGTTGGAGATCACTTTTCTCTCATTAGAATAATCTTTCATTCCAATCGTTCGGTTCTTTCTTGTGTTTTGTTCGGTTGTTGTCATGAGGTTTTCAGTTGGTGACTTGATCAGGTTAGCCAAACTAGGAATCCTGGCTTTACTTACAGGAGGCCATCCAACGACACTTCATTTACACAAATTCATAACACAAATTAACCTCATTATATATGACATAAAATGCAAAATCAATTTATTAATAAAAGATAATGAAGAATTATTATCTTTCAAGATTCACACACATACACTAAGAAAATGTTTTGATGTGAGATTTCAAAATGCTTTTTGTGGCTCAAAGGATTTTTATCAGATAAGTAGATAAATAATATGAACATGTGCTTAAACTTAGATAGTAATTTTACATTTATGTCAATAATCAGTTTTCTTACTATAAAGATTTAGACACACATCATACACCCCCCTAAAGAAAAGTGTGATTGATGAAACTTTTCCAAGATTCACACACATAAACTAATGTATAGACTATAGGGTTCCAATAGGTTCAAAAAAATAAACATGGATTTCTTCTTCTCAAAGGGGGATAAAAATTGAAGATAAGAACCATAATTTAAGGTAAATAACTAGACTTCTCGCACAAATCTATAGGTAGTCTACATAATAAATGCATAACACAAGCATCCAATATTCACAAACTAATGAATTACAATTAACTCTTTAAACTTTTATAAACAAATCAAAACACAAGTATTCAACAAACTAAAAACAGAATTTTCATGGGTTTTCTCTAAAAACTACAAACAATAAAAATAACTAACTAGGTAAATAAATTCATACCTAGTACCATTAGGAGGAGAAACAGAATCAGTTGCAGTTCTTTTAGTACCAGAGGTAGATGAATTTGGGATATTAACAGAAGATGATGAAGAACTAGAATTAGGTTTAGAAATTTGGAAATCTTTTGCAGTCAAGATTCTTGCATATTGACCCCAACCACCATTTGCCACCATCACCCCTTTTGACTTCAACCCACTACAACCACCAATACTTAACCCAAGTCCCAATTCAAGACCATCTAAATTCTCATCAGGGTATGATGAATTAACCTCAGTAGTAGACATAACCGTAGTATTATCTTCTTTTGACCCAGTCAAGATTGACCTAGCTGTGGTTGACCCACCAGAAGGCACCCCATCACCACCACCGTCACCACTACCACCACCACCATCACCAGTATGACCTAATAAACCAAGGGTAGCTTCCATTTTTCAGAAAAGAATAAAACTTGATAAAACAAAGATAGAATTTTTACAAAGAAAGATTGAAGCTTTGATGAAAGAAAGAAAGAGGGTGTAGTAAACAGGGGATTATGATGAATTTGGTACAAAAAAATAAAAACATTTGGGGGTGGGGATGGTGGATTGTGGGACCCATGTGTCGGCTTTGTGCGTCTCACAATTCATCATCGATTTCTCCTAACTTTGTCCCCACACAAACATACATTTCTCTGTTTTTCATTTTGTATTAAACACTCTGTCCCCACCAATATAAATAAAATAAAGACTTACGGATTACCCATAATTTGTATAAAAAAATAAGATTTACAGTATTATTTTCACATCATAATACATGATAAAAAAGTAAAAATTAGATAAAGAAATTATGTCAAAAACATGTTCAAAATAATTAATGATTAATGACATAATTTAATCACATATATCGTTACTCTTAT
This sequence comes from Logfia minima, assembly GCA_963921325.1. Classification (NCBI taxonomy): domain Eukaryota; kingdom Viridiplantae; phylum Streptophyta; class Magnoliopsida; order Asterales; family Asteraceae; genus Logfia; species Logfia minima. The sequence continues at coordinate 4,706,078 of OY992766.1, read as the reverse complement.
TAAAAAGATAGTGACATAATTTAACCACATAATTTAATCGCAGTTTGTTGCTTGTTTACCTTCAATCTTTATGTAATATTATAATTTACTAAACATAATAGATAATCACATCTTTTAATATATAAAAAATTTTCGATTTGAATTAAAAAAAAAAAACAGTAAAAATTAGCTTTCAAAAATTAATACATGGTTATATTTAGTATAAAGTTTTTCACAATTTAAAATTTTATTTTTAAATTGATGAGCTCCTCGTCTATAAAAGTTTCAATTGGAAAGAAGAGTTTTGAGTTTTTATTTTTTTTTAAAAGCTTCAAAAATTTTATAAATGAAAAGCTAATCCTAGAAGCTTTTAGAATTGAAAAGAGCTTTTGGTGAATAAAATTACATGATTACCCTTGCAAATTTTACAATTTGACAACGATTGATTTATTGGTACTGGTTATTCAAATTATATATTAAAATTGTCCTTTCATTTTTAATAAATTAATAATATTAACGTTCCTCAAAATATTAAAAATAATTTAAAAAACAGTGAATAAATTCATGTTACGAACAGTATAATGAAATTTTTTATATGTATAACTACTAAGTGGAATATATTATGTCCTAAAACATCAACTCAAAGTCATTTTTGTATCAAATATTTAATACATGTAATTATGATATTAAGATGTCATATTTGAATTATGATTCTTTTTACACTAAAAAATTATTTGTTAAATTTATTTTTAGTTATCTTTATTATTTATTTTTATATAAATATCATTTTATGTCATTTTATACTTTAAGGTTACAGCTACAACTAATTCACCAAATAATATATAATAAATAAATTAAAATTTACAGCTTGCAACTATAGTCTACAATTATCTTACCAAAACAAAACATCTTATCCACACATAATAAAGATAACCGTGACTTTAAATTCGTGGACTTTCTGATGAATGGTACAAGTGTTTCTACATAATAGATACGAAAGAGTACAACACAATACAGCTGACTTTTTCTTCTTTGTATTTCTTTCTGTGAAAGTTGCTTTCTTAAAAGCAAAAGTTCATCTGTTTTTTCTTTTCATGTTAGTGGTCTTTTATTAAATTATTTTGGTTTAAAGGATAGAATCCTATGCACCCACAAAGAAAGAATCTAAAAACACACTTTTTAGGTCAATTCCAAGCTAAAGGGATTTTGAAAATTTTATTTTATTTACTTTTTGAGTAAATTACTAAACTCATACGTTTCTCATTGCAAGTAATGTATAACAAATCAACTAAAAATGAAACAACATAATAATGGATACAAAGTGATATATATTCTGTCTATAGAAACATGTAATTGCTTGGTTTTATATTGCCTATGGAAATGCATATTCATGATTCGATTTTCAATTCTCATTTTAAAAGCTCATAATCTTGTAAATTTAGTCATGGTCTTCCTTTTTTTAAGGTTGACTAACAACAATTTCATCTCAAAACTATAATATTGTGTATTTGATAGTATACAATAAGATATTTGGTATGTTTGGCTAACATCATCGTGTTTGCATATGAGCAAATACGAATACGTCATCAGAATATTGACCTTTGTCTATTCTTTTGACAGGATTCAAATCTAATGAAAAGTCAAATATTTATGATAAGTTATGAAAAGTTATTGATTCAATAAATTTGTAACTTCCATTCTTAATTTGTGTCTATTCATATTTATTAAATTGTGAATCGCAGCTACACTTTGTATATAAGTTTTATTACACTCCTCGCGATAAAATAATTATTCGCATTCACTTACACGTCTTTCTTCATGTATATTCACCATGTCCGATCAACAAATTCTCTAAATCTTTATATAAGAACTAAATCAATTTGGCCAAACTTTGTATACATTGTATACTTTTTATAATATTGACATTATACGTTTGAATTATATCATTAAAAATTGAATATCAACGCCATATAATAATTCTTACATTATTTAGTAAACAATATTTATTAATATGCTTTCTTTCAAATCCATCAAGTTGATAGATATGAATCATGAATTTGTACTTTGATGTGAAATTCACATAATAACTTCTCCAATTACAAGTTATGATATATATTTTATTTTTATTCTTCAAGCAAAGATCATGAAATTTAATTTTTTATGAAGTGCAATGAAAGAAAGAAATGGGAAAGATAAAATTGAGCGATTGTGACATTGCTTGAAGGTAAAGGGGGGAAAAGTGAAAAAAGAAGCAATAAAGTTTGGTAAATAAAAATATCGTGGGGAGAAGATAAAATGAGGACACGACAATGACAAAGAATCCAAACGACAAGCCGACAAGATGTGGGGTCCAATAAAGTCTCCTCTCAGGGCTCTATGTCTACGACTTCTTTGAAACTCAACCTGACACGTGTAATTTTGCTATTCGTCCTTCTTAATTCCTCTCACAATATATAAAAGAATTTCAGAAAGAAGATTAACAAGCAAAAAATGTATAGTATCTTAGTCCAGAATCGATCGTTCATATGTATATTTTTAGGTAAATCGGGGTCTCTGCTCAGTCTCTGCTCTTGTGGTCCTTTAAATTCACACACCGCATCTCTCAAAGTCTTTTTTTGCAATCCCTACTTTCGAAGTTGACGTTTTTGTAACAAATCAACCCATCCATCCTAAAATATAACAAAATGACTGTTAAGTCATGAAAAATGACTAAAGTACCCTCATTCTAATTTTTTATTCCTATTTTTAGTTACCTATCATCAAACTCAAACACAACCTGATAGATCCAAGAGTTTACAAACAAATCAACATCAACAATCAGACTCATATTTTTACCAAAAAAGCTTATATATTCTACGAAGTAAATACTAAGAATATCACTCGAATTCTTAAAAGGAAAAACATTAAAACATTAGATTATTATTGGGAAAACTAGATACACTAAAGTTATGATAAAATGATGTACATGATTCTGATTCGATTAGACTCCATATGATATTTCTCCAAATAATACCATCAATCCAACCCTAAAACACAAACAAACCCTAATAGATATCCAAACTTCAAAACCACACCAAAAATTACAAAAATCTAATGATGTAACTGATGATTTGGAATATGCGGCGGCAATCTAACCGTACCAGAAGACGCCGGTGCCGGTGAAGAAGGACAACATGGTGAAAAACCAGGGGACAGGGAAGATGCTGACATCATCCCCACCAAACAACCTTCACTCCACGATCACCTAATCGGATACGAAACTTTAGGAAGTGACGAAGCGTGAGAGCAACGGTTTTGACCAAATTTATGAAGAGCGCAGTTGCAGTTACGGTGGTATAGCCGTCGCTGGAAATGGTTGTGCCGAATACGTTTTCGAATACTGTAATTTACCCTATATTTTTTTTCCGAAATAGTTATTCACTTATAACTCCTGTAAATCATAAATTGTTTTACATGCAACAAACTTTCATGAGGAACATAAAATTTTAAATCACCCGTAATGGGTCGTCCTCTGGTATCTATGCTCACAAGACGGATCACTACACATGGAGTGGTAGCTGTGACGGTCGTCTTCAAAAACACTACAGAAACAGCACGAAGAATAGTGTACGCCACTAGTTATTTATTTTCTTTTGTCGTTTCTTTAATAATTTAAAAAAAAAAAATTGTAAACTAACGACCATGGTTGTAAAAGTCGACCAACTAGGCCGACTAGTCCCTAACTAGTCGCTTTTTTGGAGAATGCTGACCCGACTAGGATTAAGTCGGTCAATGCCGGTCAACGGTCAAAACCGACGAGTTCAGAAATTATGAGAAGGTGTATAAGTTACTTTAGTGATAATTAGTTAAAAAATATGGAAAAAAGTAGATGAAATGTAGAAGATGAAGTAAAGATGAAATGGAAGAAAGAATGTGAAGATGAAATGATATGAAGAAGATGAAGTCTGATTCAAATATGGAAAAGGAGGAATAAGTTGTAGTTTTTCAAGAAAAAGTACTAAATTTTACATTTTAGTCCCCTATATTTATACTATAATACCTATTTATTGTTTTCTTTTTTTTTTTAAATTACTTTGAAGTCCCTTATATATTAAAAGATTACAAAATTTTATATATTATATAAATATTATATGTAAAAAAGTCAAATCCGACTAATCCCAACTAGTCCTTTTAAGGTCCCGACCGACTAGTCTCGACTAGTGACTTTTTCAACCTTGCTAACGACTATATGCATTTAAAACAAAACATATATCCGTTTGGGCTTTAACAGTTAAAAAAAAGTTAATATTTTTTAAACCTCTTTTCCTTTGCTCCTAAATAATACAAAACAACTATAAAATTTTATAACACAACAATAAATTCATATAATTCATACCAAATATATACTATACAAACACAATCAATAAATACTTTCATCAAAATAGAAAAAAATTAATCGTCTTAATTGTATTTTTGATGATTCCTTATAATACGGCAAACTTGTAGCAATTTTGCAATAATGCGTCGAAAAAGAAAAAGAACGTACTGAGGCTGAATTTAGGGAAAGCATCGTAACACGTGAAGCAAAAACAAAAGAAATATGCGATAAAGTGGGGCACGAAAAACTACGAAGCGATCTCACCGAACATAGTTGGACGCTTCCCTACAACTTTCGAAGGGTGTAGACTTTTAGTTATTATTGCATTATTTATTTTTTTGTTTATTGTAACACTTCCGTAATTTTTAGTATTGTAACATTTTTATCTTTATTAATTAATGTAATTTTTTTAGTATTGTAACGTTTTTATTTTTAATTAATGTATCTTTTTCTAGTATTGTAACGTTCTTGTTTTTATTTTTATTAATTAGCTACTTTTTAAATTAAGTATAATGTTTTATTTAATTAACTGTAATTATAAACTTATTAAATGAAAAACAAATAAAATAGTGGATTTCAGTTGTCCGTCATGATCCGTCATGAAAATATCACTTTTGTTAGTCGTGAGATGACTATCCATACCTCTTAGAGCATTTATAAGTGTATAACTCATATGTTGAGCAAATTTTTGTTTTTATGAGTTGTGGTCTATAGATAAGACTGGGTTTTATGTGGACCGTACTTGTCATGTTTCACTTGTAAATGAAAGTTCAAATTTGGTATGATTGTACAAAGTATGGTTGTACAATCATACACCCAAAATTATTTTATGTTGTTTTGTAAAAACAAGCAAAACTAAAAGTATCTTATTCTATGATGTATAAGAATATATAAAAACCCTAATCTTTAAGTCTCAATTTAATCAATTTGTATAGTGAATTATCAATAAATAGTGTGCTGAGAAATTAAAAAGACAAAAAGGCTTCTAAATATTAAGCTAGAACGTTGATCCATAATTTCAAGGCATGGTGTTCCCGTGGATTACCCGTTAAAAGTGGTGTTGAAATAACGGCTAAAATAATTTTGTTTTAAAGCAGAATTCAATAATACAAATGTTTTAAAAATACGCAGATATTAGTCTAAAACTATGTCAAGTTACATTTTTGGTGAAAACTTTAGCAAGCAAAATTGGAAACATATATATACGACACATAGTATGAAATAAAACTAATCAGTGCCAAATCACATGCAATTGTTTCATCATTCTGAAGTATGAAATTTGGTGCCAAAAACTTGAATACATAACCATATTCATTTTTTTGAACAAACTATGAACTATGTAGTGTATGTCTTTGACAAAGACCCGTAACCATATACTAACCAAAATCAACCAAAATCAAGTAACCCATCGAAGGCTAATAGACCTAAATTAGACAACAACCAAACTTAGGCTCGACCAAAATAAGTAAAACACTATACATGGTAGTCACAAATCATAACTCTTTTCAAACACTAGATTACAATAGTAAAGCTACTAACTTCATTTTTATACTAATCGGAACAAAATCGTGAGTAAACTTAACTCTGGATAGGGATATTTACAAACGTCTTTTAAACTCTTCAATATGCATCCATGCTTTTTTTTGGTTAGGTTTTTATCAAATTTTCGTCTAATATCCATCGCCTATATATTGTTATATTATATATGGCAAATTTTATTAATATACGTTTGCAGTATCTTATGTTGAATATTACTAAATATATTAGTTTAATAAAAAGAATATCACCTTAAAAATTGTAATATTACATTAGAAACTTATCATATGAGTGGTTGACTAGTAAATTTAATAAAAAGATTAGTACATTCGCCCTATAATAATTGGAAGAAAAGAAAAAGAAAAAAAAAAAGAGAAGTTAAACTTTGATTTTAACCGGATAAAATCAATAGAAGACATGATACATAGAGTTAGGTGAAACATATATGAAGGGGTCAATTACATGGAAACAGTGGGGTGTGATACTGACGGCGTAAGTTGGCTGTCTGGTTCTTTTTGTAAAGGGAAAGTGTACCTAAAGCTGCGTTACTTGTACTTCTCGTTTTCTTTTTCTTTCTATTTCTAGTATACACATATATTGACCCAACTGTTTTTCTAGTGGTCAGCTTAATAAATTGATAAATTGTCGTTTAATGTTAACGTTTAGAGAAGTGGTGTTTATACCATTTTTCAAATCCATACATTAAACACATACATTATACATCATTGTTATAAGTGCATTAGCCGAATAAAGTATATGCATAAAAAGAGATGTTGTAAATATCATTTAAATAAAAAATAATAATAATAATAATAAAAAAAGTAGCCCTAGACTTTGGCGAATTAAAAGGCTACATTTTCGCTCTGTATATAATATTAGGTTATTCTCATTCGTGATTGAAACTGACTGGTCAATTTTTGTCAACTCAACGTCATATCAGATTTTTTCAAAACTGACTAAAATCAACTAACAACTGACTGATCACTGTCATCAGTCATCAGTCAGTTTTTGTTTATGGGCCCCACATTTATCAATATACTTCTATTATTTAATACCAAAAAAAAGAGAGAAGGACGACAGAATATCGATTAACCGACGCAAAATCAAGAAAAGAAAACCATGTAACCATTGGGAGCCCCCTTATACTCCGTATATGATACAAGCGAGATATGTTTTAATAAAATAAAGGTTAATTAGCCATTAATACTTATTGAATATAAATAACCGATTTTTCATTTATACCATTTAAATGATTTCGATTTACCACGTTATACGTTACCTATTTTTATTCTAGATTATCAAAATTCATGTAACGACCATTTTGTTGTTTCAAGAATAATAAATGAAGGTAAAAGTGAGTCGAAATACTTTTAGGGTATATCACTTTCATGATTCAAACAAAACGTTTTTCATTAAACAAACCGAAAGGGCTAACGTCGTTCAGATAATGACAACGAAATGGGAGTGTTCCTTAAACCCGTGGATTAACGAGACCACAAGAGTCGATATCGGGCTTCGAAAAATCTATTCAAGGAAAACTTGCTCGTGAATTATTGTCGATTTCATGGACAGTTATTCAGTTGGGTCAGAGCTGCAGTTTCCAAAATGGGGCCTACCAAACAGACAAATACCCATAAAATCTTACTCGATTATTAGAACCAGATATTAGTCTAGTCTAAAATCCCTTTTTTTGTCTATCATTATATATTTCCACGCTCCCCACTTGAGCACTCACACTCATCTTGGGACCTCTTTTATGTCTAATTGTCAAGCCCATGGTTTTGATTTTAGTACTTTTATTTCAAGTTTTTATTATTTTCACTATTTTACCACAATCTGTACAGCTCATTATACGTACACGTTTGCCTAACAGGATGTCCAAGTCTTTTAAGAAGTCGTTATGAAAAGGCACGGATGCTTCTATACCAAACAAAGGGAGTAACGTCAACTATTCTTAAACAAAAAAGGTCACAAGACTTTTGCATCCGAAAAGAAGAATAAAGTTATAAACATTGTGCTCCACGCGGTACAAGTTGTATTTCGGGACATGTATAAAGTCATATTCTTGAACCGTCACCAAGTCGTATTTCAGTACAAGAATAAAGTCGTCTCTTGAATGGTCACCAAAGAGTATTTCAGTACAAGAATAAAGTCGTATTCTTGAATGATCACCAAAGAGTATTTCAGTACAAGAATAAAGTCATAGTCTTGAATTGTTACAAAGAAGGAAACTTAAGCAATTGGACTTCCTATTTGCATTAGGTTATCATCAAACCAAGAAATGTTACGATAACAGAAAAAGGTTACAGAATTACAAATGGGATACCTAAGAAAAATGTTTACTCCTACCACGAGAAAAAAATGATCACAAAACAAATATAAAGAAACTTCATCTAATCTACACCTCGTAGATGCCAACATATATTTCTTTCACATATCAAAAAATTTCTCTTGCACTACCAGAATATTGTATAGAGCATATATAGTTCTTGAAGACATTGAACAAATAAATGATAAACAATTCAAAGAACATCATCAGTTGTATGAAATGTGTATACTTAAGAAGCAAAATCTTTATTGAGAATAGCACCTGAACGAATAATACTTAGTTTTTTTGAGTTATGTGTAGAACTTGTAAATACCTAAGTGGCTTGAGGATGTTTGTTTTGAGGAAGATCTGGTTCTTGAGTTCTAGTGCAAGCAGTAACGCATGGCTGGCAAGCTGGCGGTGATATGTCATCTGATAGGCTAATTCTGAACGTTCTATTCTTTTCTTCATTTTCGGGAACGTGTAGGAGAGCTTCCATTATTAAGATTTCCCAATCACGTGATCGGAAAAATGATAGCCCCTTCTCTTCTGTTTACAAAATAAATCATCATCGTGACATGTAAGGTCAATGGGAAGAACTAAAAGACCTGGTTGAAATTGGCTATTTTGGATTATTAATAAAGATAAACATAATTTTGGAGCACCTGCATGCTTGTTTAAGCTACTTTAACCCAACATCTCAACCTACTTTAACCTAGTCCATTGCAACTTGTTTGAGTTGAGTTGACATGCAAGAAATTCAAATTCGAATTCGGGTAAAAACGGTTTTGCCTGACTTTTAATTTGGACTATTTAAGGTTACTGCCCAACCCAACCTGATAGACTCTAGGTTTGTTAAAAAAGTGGATCGAGTGGGCAATATGTTATCTAGACATGGGTATAACTAGAACCATTAAAAACAGAAGGAAAAAGATCTTATACTAGAAAGGGTCAAAAAAAGAAAAAAAAAATAGCAGGGACTAAATTACCAAAGGCATAAATTTTCAAGAATGACTCTTTCCAATTTTTAAATATTGCTCTTCTTTGGTGGTTTTGGAGAAGCAAATATGGTTCATTCATCAATACAGCAGTTCTAAATGTGGAACTATAAGATTAAAGCTCATTTGAATGCACGATTATACCCATGATTTAAGATGGCATGATAACTAACGTAACAAATTTTAGCAATTCACCACTATTTCATGCTTTAGGGTGTCATACATGTGGTGGTGTAAAGCATAGATTAGTGATGTATGACTAAAACGGATGGTGTACGAATCATAAGCCTTATAAATATGGTTCTGACCTTCATTGCGAACAGCCCTTAGTTGAAAGATTCCAGTGCCTTGGGGGCCAGAAACCGGGAAAGTGCAAGAAACTGAGTGTCTTTTGTGAGTCACTGCAAGTGATGCATTATACCAAGGGCCTCTAGCAATCGGCACCCCAATTGCATCTACTACAGCCTGGTTATTGCTCGCTTTCTCTAAGGCTTTGCTGAAGAAATTAAAAAGGTCATTCTTTAAATGAAAGTGGATTTACAATCTCTAATACAAAACACATGATCCTGAAATAGTAAACTTTTAAAAGGGAAAATCAACTAGTTCTGATGCAAAGCATGCATCACACTGTCACAGTAGCTAACTATGCATTGCCCTCAACAGATTGAATGTATAGAAAACTAGAACGTGTCTTAAATGAGTTGTATCTAATCTCTGTAAGATGGAAATAATCTAATTTGTGGTTATTTTGTTCCTGATTTGTGGTTCTGACCTTCATTGCGAACAGTATGCACTGCCCTCAACAGATTCAATGTACAGAAAAGTAGAACGTGTCTTAAATGAGTTGTATCTAATCTCTGTAAGATGGAAATAATCTAATTTGTGGTTATTTTGTTCCTGATTTGTGGTTCTGACCTTCATTGCGAACAGTATGCACGGCCCTCAACAGATTGAATGTATAGAAAAGTAGAACGTGTCTTAAATGAGTTGTATCTAATCTCTGTAAGATGGAAATAATCTAATTTGTGGTTATTTTGTTCCTAATACTAGGTAGAGAGTAACAAGGGTTAAGTGTTCCCTTCATCTTTCTTGGACAAACATTTTAGCCAAGTCTTCCATTTCAAAAGTTAAAGAACGTGAGTATTGAATAATTACCATATTACAGACCTGGATTTGAATCATGGAAACAATTAATGATATTCTTCATACAATTGGGCACTTATTAAAATGTACGAATGCGGCAATGTCAAGTGTCAGAAAAAACCACATTACCATTTTCATAAACATTTATAATAATCATACAAATAATGTTTAATACTCCCACTAGGCCGCCCATAATATTGTCCGCTTTACCCCACTGGGGCACAAGTCACGACTATGTTCTTGGCAACTAAGTAAAGACTTCCCTGAAGGTCACATATCCTGGTACTACTCTTACAGTCTTACTTAAGCGTGCCTAATTACGGAGTTCTAATGGGATCTATTGTGCTTTGGCACAAAAACGTATCAATTCATACCTAGTAGATCATTGCAAGTGCACTCTTTTAATAAAGCATCTTTCCTGTTCACATCCGATGTGGGATTCGCCTAAGGTATTACTGAATGAATCATATTCTTTAAACCTACAGACACTTATTAGAATGTGGGAAAGCAACAATAAAATTGATTATCATTATCACTATCAATAATCTAGTAACTAATCCCAATAAGAATGATCTATTTCAAAAATCTAGATGCGATAAATTGTAATAAAACAACACAAACAGCTCAATAAAAAAAAATCACAAAGAATAACACCATTATTTATATCTATTTAAGTACCTGGTACAACCGTGATAAATAATAAGGTCATCAAGAGCACTTAAAGCAACACCTCCGGTGACACAAATCAACCCGCCAGAAACAATTCTCCGGCCCCAAGTTTTGGATTTTGCTTCTTCCACCACCACTGTGGTTGAACTGCTGTAACTCACACAATTACAAATGACTTTTCTTAAGAGGATTTTTACGAAACGTACATAAAGATTACAAATTTTTAAATTTGGTACCTGGAAGAAGATGAGTTGCGTCTGAAAAACGAAATAAACCGTCTTCCGATCATCGTTTTTTCGTTAGTGCAAAACCCTAGTAACGCCAAAAGGTCGATTTCAAGTTTTTTGGGTCGGGAAATATTTGGGGCTTTTTGGAAGCAAAAAATAGATTATAACTTAAAATAATAGTATAACGAAAGAAATTATTTGGATCTATTTAATAAAGGTTCATCTGTCAGTTTCACAATTACTATTGATACTAGTCTTTAGTTTTTTTCTTTTAACCTTTTTAAAAATGCATTGAATTCACGTACCTCATCACATATTATACACTTTTTCATAAATATAGATACAAATATATATATATACATAAGTATGTTTAAAGGAGAAGAAAAAATTAATAAATAAGAGAGTGAAGAGTTTTTAAACTCTTTGATTCAACAAATTAACGTTTGATTCAGCAGAATAATCATTTTGTTTTTTATTGAATCATATTTTTTTTACTGAGTTAAAGTTTTAAAAATATATTTCTCTCTCGACTCTCTCAAACATATTTTCTTTTTAGATCCTGGTATTATATATATATGTTCACCTTTGAGACACCGATAGAGCAAAGATCATTTAATAATATTAATATTAATAAAAATTTAATTACGAACGTGAAAAGGAAATTCGTTTAAATAGTCTGTATCTAAATTTAAAAAAACCTTTTACGCTTACTAAGAGCAAAAAAAAAGTATACATGACAAAAATTAAAACTCGAATTTCAGTGTACTTACCAAGGATGAATGATATATCTATGACATTGAGTATACACAACTTTAACACTAAATATTAAGACTTACGCATATGTAATAACCATAACCATAACCATAAAATAGTGAATGACGATAAATTGTAACATACTCCCTCCATCTCGTCTTTATTGTCCCTTGCAAAATTTCATTGAACTTTTAAATAATGTCAATCTTGTTCTATAACCAAGGCAATTTTCACTTAAAATTTATACGAAATAAATGACCGAAAATAATAAATAAGAACAAATTAAGAGTTTTATGTGGACAATAAAATGAGACGAAAAGAGTAAAATATTTTTGTTTATCAATTGTGTTTTAGATAAGTCGAGAAGCCCGACCCTAAAACAACTCAATTACTAAATTGCAATACCTTGTTGTGACCCAAACCGAAAATAATTCCTTTTGGTATCGAGTTCATATGAGAATTGACACTTATATTAATAGCTAGTCTAGAAATCATAGATTATATAGAGAAAAACAATTTTAAATATGAGAAAAGGCCAATTGATGTCATAATGTCATGTAAATAAGTTGATTTGATAGACATATTCACCTTAATTAAAATGTTATAACTCTTATAAAACCAGGTATTTTGAATAAAGTCAAACCACGTCTTTAGAGAACTGATTGTCTATACACACTTGAAAAGAACAGGTCTTTTGAATAAACTCAAATAACCTTACCTGTTTGTAGAGGTATTTGGCTCATTGTCTGCAATCAATTTTAGTAACTTCTTATCGGAGCTTTATAAGATCTTGGTCTTCGAAAATCACAGGTTTTGGTGTTTTTCGATAATATGATTGCTTATTTGAGACCCTATGTTATTAGAGGTTATCCAGAAAAAAACAATTGAAAGAAATATAAATTCATACCACAAGCTATTTAAGGGCAGAAATTCTCAATATGCATCAAGATACGAACAATATTCGCAAAGTTAAAAACAAAATCAGAAGTCAAAGATGCTTTTGGAACCAAAATTATGATCCAACAACCAGAAACTGGTCATGTTCATACTAGTAATTACGGTAGCCATTGCCCCTTCCATTAGAAACGCCACCATAACGTCCTCTCGATGAATCGTAACTTCCTCTGCCTCTTCCCATTCCTCTTCCTCCTCCTGCTCAAACCAACCATATTTCAAAACACGTCACTCGACTTTTAAAACATCATAACATGTAACTTCAGGTTGCAATATTGGCGCACTAAACACACTGGGTCAGATTAGGTTAACCCAAAACACTATCATTTATATTGGTTACTAGTGCCAAAACACGTGCGATGCACAATAGTGTAATTTTTATTTATTGGGTAAAATGTAACAGTTTTTAAAGTTTATGCGTTAATCAAGTTACAATTTGATCATGCAGTTAACTAATTAACAAGTATCACATATGAAAAAATAGATCAAGTAGTTAACTAATATATCAAAGGTATTAATATAAATGATTCAAAAAGAATTAAAAAAAATAACAATTAATGATGGTCATTAATTTATTTAATCATGACCATTAATTTATTTTATTAATGTTAAGAATAAAAAACAATAGCAATTAATGATGGTCGTCATTAATTTATTTAACTTATTTTATTAAATTTGAAATTAATTTTTTTTTCACATAAGGTTTGATAGCCAACCATTTATATGCAAATAAATGATGCAGTCAACACTTGCAATTAATCCGGTTTTTATGATATGCAAAGACACATCAGTACTGTATACGTGGAACAAAAAACCCAGAAAAATCGTATGCTTGACACCTCAGATTTTAGCATACGTAGCAGTTGGAGCCACATAAGCAAACTGATAAACTAAAGGGTCAACTATGATTACAAATACTCCATCCATCCCTAGATTATTGCCCACAAAATAAAAACTCACATTTTAAGATATGCTCAATCAATGCAGTGCTTGAATTATAAAAACCATTGATACCACTCTTACTTCGCATTTTAGAAGACTTTAACATGTATCGTTTACCAATAAGGGTAATTCAGTAAAACTAGTAACTTCGGGAAAAGTACACAATCATACTTGACTCGTTTCCTTTTTGGTTACTAACATTATTCTTCTATGATAATTGCCACCTCTACCAAAAAGATTCATCCGGTAAAGTTCTTTCTTGGAAAAAAAAATTGGTGTTGATATTTTTTTTAAAAGATCGCAGGTTTAAAAAGATTAAAAAACCATTTAAAGAAAGATGTATGACATAATAAGTACTAGGGTACGTACTTCCTCCACGAGAACTGCTGCTACTGCTGTTTGTTCTTCTTTCTTCAACATACACTTGCCTTCCTGCTAGCTGTATTGGAGAAGCCTGAAAATACAGAAAATCAATACAAAACTTAGTTCGATTTATAATTTCCAACAAAAAAAGAATAGAAGATCATCTCAATCACATTTTAATACTCCAAATAAGTTCAAAACCATAGTTAACATTTGAAGAAGACAAGACTAAATACTGGTTCCTTATCCAAAAGTAATTTGGCACTCAGATCAGTGAAAGTGAGGAAAAACGTTGAGCTCAAACCTCAATAGCTTTCTGAACACCACTGACATCCTCAAACTCTACAAAGGCAAAGCAAACACCAACGTCCTGTACAGCTTACACGTTAGATTCTACACTAATTCACACTACTAAGTTAATGTAGATGTTAGAATGTTGAAGAAAAAACCTTGCGATTCTTTAAAAACACTCCATCCTCTTTGATTCTCCCAAAGTTCTTGAACTCTTCAAGAATATCCAGACTAGTAACAGTAGTGGGCAAGTTCCTCACATAAACAGACTTTGATTCACCTAGAAATATAAATAGTAGACGAACATTAATAGGCAATCATCACCGTTCTTGATGGTTGTGCAACATATATTCGAATCACACGAGAAAACAAAATACACGCAACCCTCCTTAATCAAACAATTTAGCTATAAAAGAAATGGGTTAACAGTTGTCTGGAGTGGGTTTCTTTTAAGAATATAGCCGCCTTAGTCCTTATATTCAAAATAAAAGATTATTGTAAAACTTGAGTACATTTTTGACGTATTTCGTAAACTAAATAGTATCAAAGATTATAAAAAAAAATATAGACTAGTGTTCTGGGTCAAGCTAAACAGCAGGTTTCGACCTAAATCTATTTGACCCATTACCAGACACGCCCATTATACCATCAATAACCAAAAGAAAGCCAAAAAGAAAAATTAGAATGGCCACCTTCTTCATTAACTAAAGCTTCCTCCGTAACTTGATAAGTGGTTTCAGGCACATATGAAGACACTGGTTCTGGTGGCTGATCCCACTCTGTGGTAGTAGGCGGGACACTCTTAATGACTGGTGCTTGAACAGGAACTGACGGTACAGATTTTCCCTTGGCTTGCAACTATTCAACATTTTCATGCCAACACCATGAAAAAATGTTAGGCACATATGCCATATTAGAGGTGGCAGATTGGGTAAGTTGAGAAATTGTAAAAAAAAAACATTTGATTCGGGCCAAGAGAAGTTGGTTGACCCAATGCCTATTCTCCAAGGTTCTCTAGCTTTTATAGAAGAGAGATTAAAATCTAGTTACAAACATTGTATTTAAGTTTTTTCCATAATAAACTACATATCTTAAATTATTATGCATTGAAGAAACCGACACAATTAAGATAGTTCCCTTTTTAGCTTAAATTTTCTTTACCTGACTGACAGTCTATAATATAAATAGTCAACCAAATTCTAAGTAAACGGTTCAAAGTCACCACTTCTACATTGATTCAATGCCTTACTTGAAATAAAATTTACTTACTATCGAAGCGTAAGTGAATTTCATGGGTTCTGGAGCAGGCACTTGCACAGATTGACTTGGCCCTTGAACATATTCCACTGTGTTGTAATGCAATGGCTGCTCTTGAGCGTAGTCTACTGCGTTTTGATGTAAAGGCTCTTGAACATAGTCCACATGGTTATAAGAAGGCTCGTCCACTGGTAGTTCTTCCTCGTAATCTTCACTATCATCATCTTCTTGCTGCTGATGTTGGTGTTGTTCAGAAGTGTAGCAGTCACCTTCATTTTCTCCTTCTAAATCTAAAGACTTGAGATTCTCTCTTACTTGAATCTCCAATGCATCTTCCCCAACTGCATTTATAATCCACCATCACTTTTTAGTGAAGCAATATTAAAAAGGTTTTCATTCTTAAGGCCTAATTCATTTTTAACCACATGATGACTGATATAAAACATGCAGAGTCCCGGTAGAGTTCTGACCACAGGCCACAATTCTGACCCAATTACCTTCAGAGAGATTGATTAACAAATCAAGTGAGTAAATTCAAAACAGTTTGATATAGAGGAGTCAAAACAGGTTGAAAGTCCTCCAGGGTTATTAAATGCATACCACCCTCCAAAATGATTATGAAGTAATGATTGAACTAATGGTAAAATAATATAATTTTTTTTTATCATACCGACACTATTTTAAAATGAATGAAAATCGAGCAGAACATCTTTCAGGTCAACCGAAACCAAAAAACAACCTGCCAACATATCCATTTTGCCACCTCTACTTAAAGCAATCACAATCAAATATATATAAACCTTTAAAACATATGCAACTATAAATATGTACCAAATAGAACAAAAGTTGATCCAGTTAGAAAATGGTATATAAAAATATTCGAAGCATGGCCTTTGAGAAAATTATCTCAAACCTCATTAACCACATATTAATAAGCTTCAATATAGGTAAAAGTGTTCGGACTTTGGATGTACGTTTAAAGCAATAATTGCAACTTAAAGTCACAATAATCAGTTTCTAATGTTTGGAGTAACCCGTCCACGATCATGACATTCCAAATATTTACGGTACATATAACCAGACTTAAACAAAGGAAGAATGAGAGACATTGCAAGAGAAGTGATTGACATATGTGCAAAATCACCGAACAACCACTAACTAATGAAGATGCAATACCTAATAACTCTGGAGAAGTAGAGTTTATTGGTTGAAAATCATTTTTATGTCCAGCAGCCACGGGTGCGGGAGGATGGTTGATAACCTCATAACTGACAAAGTGAAAGATGTCATTCATAACAAAGTATCCCTTCTCCTGAGGAGCAAGAAAAAATGTCTGAACAAACTTCCGCCGACCACTGAAGCACTTAGACTTGACCGAACCAGAAAGCACCACCACTATTCCTTCACCCCATGATTCAAGAGAATTTAAGGTCTTAATCTCAATCCCGGTAAACTGTAATGATTGAATAAGTGTATGGATTTGCTGCAATAAAGCAATAACATATTCCATTGTTAACTTAATAAAGATCAAAAAACAACAGAAATGAGAAGAGAAAAAACAAACTTAAAAGAGAAATGTATTGCAGTATATTAGGTAAACAGGTCAGAAAATGGGTAAAAATGGGTTAAGTCAAAACAGGTCAAGTTTAGTACTGATCATATTGGATTGACCTACAAACTACCAACACACTTTGCCCATTAAAAAAATAAAATTACAAGATCTAACATGTTGGTTATGAATATAAAAACCACGTAGTTATAATTGAACTCCGTTCTTTAGTAGTTATAATTTAATGTTTTCAACAGTTTGACCCACTTCTAATTAACTAAGATTTTTAATAACACGTTTACAAATAAAAGTTTTAACCTGTATGTAAAATTATGGTCAAGTTTTAACCTGTTTGATTGGCTTCTTATTAGCTAAGATTTGTAATAACACACTTCAAAAATAGACTTATGGTCAAGTTTTAACCTATTTGACCCGCTTCTTAATAGCTAAGATCATTAAATAACACGTTTCAAATAAATCGTATCCTAAATCTTCCCTCAACAGGTCGCGATTACCTCTTCTACAATGCAGAAAATCTAAGAAAATGGAGGAAGGGAAGAAAGATCTTAAAATTAAACCCCTTATTCTTGTCGAACCAAAAAGAATAAAACCGTAAAGGGACATAAAAGTTAGCACAATTCCAGATTTAAAAAAAAAAAAACCTTGATGACTTAACGGACGTGCATGAACGATAGAAAACAATGAACTGGCTACCTCGTACTTTTTTACTGTAGCTTACAAATAATGGTTCAACTTAGGAAACGTGTGAGTACTTACGTCCCTACAAGTAATCCAAATATAAAGTAAACCACTATGTTCATAACACTTAACCCAAGTGGTGTGACAATGTAGGACACAATGCTGATAGTACTCTTACAGGTTCTACTCATCACACAACATTCACCTAAAAGCAATAAAAACAAATTGCACAAGTATAACTATACAATCAACATCATACAAGATTAACCGGGTGTGTTTAGGAATGTCAAAACCGACCATTGCAGCTCAAAGAATCAAAATCATACAAATCTTATTTTAAATATGCAAGTAATTGTACAATTATTGTCTAGTAACAAACATCGTAAAGTAAAAAATAATTTACATCTAAATATACCCGACCGCGCACAAAACACAAAATTTATGCAACTAACATAACCAAACGAGTCAATTTCACAAATTTAAAAATCTAATTATATTATATATTATAAAAGTAAAATACACTCACAAATACAGCAGATGCTTTCTCTGTTGATTCACCATCAACGCGAACCATAGTACTAGAATCAGTATAGAACTGATGAGCAAATTCAGGTTGTTGTTGAAGAACCTGATAATACTGCTGAACAAAGTATGACCCAACCTACCGAAAATCAACAAATAAACAAACAATTTAATCGTTGAATAATGTCATTACAGCATTATAATCATATAAGACACAAAACAAATACATATATACACACACACAAACACATATACAAACACATATAAAACCGTTATCTAATCATATTAGTTTGATGCAAACACAAAAAATATACAGACACACATATAACTAGACATACATATATATATATATATATATATGTACATCTATATACCTGTGAGGCAGTAACGGAAGATGAGTATGGACTGGCCATTATAAAATTTATTGAGTAAAAACCCTAATTTGCTAAAACCCTACGAAGTGAGTGATAACAGGTAATATTTAGGGTTTCAGTGACTAAAAACCCTAATTTAGTAAATGAAGAATGTATGTATGATCAAGATCGGTGGAGGAACAGTGGAGGATTTTGAAAACTTATGTTTGGGAATTTGGAAGGGTTTTATTTTATGATTATAACCGTTGGATTGGGATATGTAATGATTCTGCTGGACGGTGGAGATGGAGCTAATGATAATGGTGGTGAGGGAATATTTCTAGTTGGACCATAAACTTTGAAGTACTCTCAAATTTGGCTTATATAAAACTAGTTTGTATCCGTGTAAAGTAGTGATATTGAATAATTTGGTTCAGTATCATATTTATTATTGTACGATGTGTGTATTTTTTAAGGTGTTTATTAGATATTTTTATGTTCAGATGTTAGGTATATAAGAAAGATAAATAAAACTATTATGTGAAATTTTTGGTTAAAAGTGTTTGTTTATTTGTTATGTGTGTTATTATATATGTAGGTTAAATGAAATGAAAGGATAAGATTAAAAGTTATACAGATTCAATTATAAAGATTTACTTTATTTAGTTTTAAAAAGTGATGAAATAGAAAGAGGTAAATGTTTTATATATTAAAGGAAATGATCCATGTGGAAGCTTTAAATTTTGGGGAAGGAGAGAAACAAATTTTAGCCCTTGATTTTTTTATAAATAAATTTTTTTAATATTCATTTGTGATGAATGTTAAATTTTAAAATTATTTGTGATTTTTAAAATTTATTTATGATGAAATCAAGGGTTGAGATTTATTTCCCTCATTTTTTAATTTTTTTGTTTCCCTCTTAATTCTCACCATATATTAATATAGATTATATTTGTAAGTTTCGACTAGTTAGAGAAAATTGTTAAAATTGATTAAAATATAATTTTTCTATAATAGTCTTAAAAGTTATGATTAATACGAAAATGAAGTGTTATACATTAGAAATAATTGCCTCTTAAAAGTAATAATCAACTAAAGATTTATTTATGTAGTAATGAAATGATTCGTTTTCTTCTTTTTGATGTAATTATCTATTTGAAAGAATAATTTTTATTTAATAATGTTTGAGATGTGAGATGTACCATAAGTTTATGAGATGTCGATTTCAATTTTCATGTTCTTTTAATAGTTTTCGTTTTCGTTATTATAAGCATTGAACTTTCTGTGATATGAAATATAATTTCATTATTTAAAGTGACTAGATTATTAGTGGGTAGAATTAGCATATCACATATATAAACTTTTCATTTTAATTGAAGGTTTAAAGTAGAGGTGGTGAAATGGGTGGTGAGTTGGTTTGGACAATCGAATTAAAACGAGTTTGGATTATAACGAGTGCGAAATATAATGAATGTGTGTCAAAACAAGTTTACATACATAAAAATTTGTGTGACTTAATTTTTAGTTTCGATTTGAATTTATTAGGTTATATATCTCAATTAACTCCAAAGAAAATTACAAAGTAATATGATTACTACGTATAAATAATAATGAAATTTAGAAAAGAGTATGTAAAGTTTATAAGGAATCAGTATTATTTTTAATTATTTGTATGCGTTATTGTTTAAATATATTATAATTATTATTAAAATACTATGATAGTAGTGTATTGTATGGTTTACTGTATGAAAATAATGAAATTTTAGTCTTATCTATCTATTCACCTATTGTACACGAAGTGGGAAAGTTAGACATCTAATATGTCCCATTCAAAAACAAAAAGTCCAACACAGCTCAATATTCACACAAGATAGTCCATTAAAACCCATTATTAAAAGTTTGACTAAATTACCCACTTTAATTCAAAATAATGTTAAAAATATTTTATATGAGTTTAAGATAAAAAATAAATTTGATACATGAATAAGATGTTTGTTTGTTCAAGATTGATCTATTTGCAATTATTTAATTTATAATTCTTATTTATATGTATAAATTGGTACACCTTAATATTTAATATCAAAACGATATTAATATCCTGTATTGATTAAACAATTTATAAAAATAAGCTTTTCATAAATATAAACACAATTTGTGAAATTGCATTTTATCATTTGAATTTTTCCAATGTATCACAATTTTGTTTTATTTTTTCAAGTTTGTTTTATAGTTAAATAGATAGATGTTTATATTTTGAATCATGCGTCCATCTGTATCATCCAATTTATTATACCTTAAAAATTTACTTACTCATAATCCATATACCATTGAATTCGGTGATACTTAATTAGGCATATATGTCTAAAAATATGATTGGTATATAAGAAAAATGATTGGATGAGATTAGGAGAAAAAATAAATGAAGTACATGTGTCAAAAACTGTATAATTAGATAAAATTAATCATATACTTAATTAGATAGGTATAACGTTACTCTAAATTGTTTTAAGCCATTAAACTTGGTGATACCTTAAGTCATTTTAAACTATTTGTCAAACATACCATGCATCCACTTTACTTAAAGAAATTAAATACGTCATTTAATCAATCAAACATCACCAATCTGACAATTTAGTTATTCAACTAATTCTGGTTGGTATGAAGTGTTGCTCATTCCCAACTAATTACAGACCAAATTATCACTAAGATTTGGGACATAAAGCAAGCACAAATTTTTTTCTTTTATAAAACAGTAATATTATTTCCACAACTAACATACTTCAAATAATATACACATATCATATACATATATATGTTTTATACGAGGTTTGAACTCATAATATCTTGGTTGATGAGCTTCATACATGATATACAATTTCTTTTGTTATTATTATATGTGAACAAATAAAAACAAGATCACAGCCCGTGTAAATGGACATGCACATGTTTATAGACTAAAGGAACTTAATAACACTAGCCTTCTACCTATGCAAAGCGGCGGCGACAAATATTTTGTAACCGATTTATAATTTTGGGGAAGCTTTTCATTGTTTTAAACATTTTCTGGAAGTTTAGAGCATTCGCAAATGTTTATTCATCAATTATATAATGTTGTTTTTAACTGACCAAGTTTTAAAGCATCTTTATTATATCTTTCGTTTTTACTTAGAACAATATAAAGTTTTTTAGACATATTCGTTTTTGTACGTGCCAGCGGTCAATTAAGCCAAATTAATATAAAATTAGTTAGAAAATTATTAGTTTTTTAGAGTGTTATCATTCATTTTTAATCGGTACAACTACCTTTGTAAATAAGTGACCAGAATTTGCTATTAGGCGGTGCACCTCGACAGATTCATTTTTTAAGTGACCAGAATTTGCTATTAGTCTTGTAACCCATGTATAATTTGAATAAATTTACAACCCCAACATACCACATACCATAAAGGGCAAGTTAAGCTCTTGCAACTCGGTCAATCGCACACTAATTCTTTTACATGACAACTACCAAAGCATATTAGCCGGATATGTTTTAAAATATAAAGGCAGGAACTTCTATTTCACTTAAAAATCCTTGCAACATTTGGAGAATTAATTACTAAAATATCCAACTAACAAAAGATAAAAAGAGTACTTTTTAATTTATCTTGTGTTTTTAACTTACAAATTTAAACAATTTTAATGAGAAACATCTATTTTTAAACTTCGAAAGTCGGACAAAATATAAAAAAGAATAAAACGTCGTATAGTCCTACCAAGTCATTTTTTATTTATAATCTTTCAGTATGTGAACCCGGTCACCTTGCAAATCTACGGTTGAAATCACCTTCATAAAAGGCAAAAATCGGTACATATGACATAAACAGACTGAAACACTTAACACCAAATTAAACACCAAGGCTAAACGTAGCAAAATAAATGCCAAAAAATCTCTCAAATTATATTCCGTGTATTGTGCTGGATATTTTAGGGGTTCAACCTTTTTGATAATTTCATAAAACAAAAAAATAAAATACACAAACCCAATTGTGGACCAACCTGGTACCCACAAAATTAACACCAAAAATTTAAAATCAGGACTTGATTTAGTCACTGATTTCTACGCAAACCACTAAGGGTCTGTTTGGCACGGAGCTTTTCGGAGCTTTAGCTTTTAGTTTTTGAATAAAAAGCTCCTATGAAAATAAAAGTCTTGTTTGTCATGTACAAGTTGCAGCTTTAGAATCCAACGAAAAGCTCAAATTCTCAAAGCTACTAGAAGTAGCTTTTCGTGAAAAGCTCCAAACCTAAAGCTACAGCTACAACTTACAGCCTACAGCTACAACTTACAGCCTACAGCTACAAGCTACAGCTACAGCTACAACCTACAACTAGTTTACCAAACATACCCTTAAATAACATAAAAACTCACGGATTTCAAAAAATCTAGACAGATCTAAACATAAACCGATATAAATGGCCTTAAAATGATGGATCTCGCTAGATCTCGTCGGATCTCAACACCAAACGGCGGAAACCCATGGATCTAAACTACGGACAAAAATCGGCTTAAAATGATGACTATCGCAAACACTCGTTGGGTCTCAACAACGAAAGGTGGAAACACATATTCTTGGTCGATCAAGTCGAACTTAAAGAAGACCGAAAGTTATGGTGTGGTGGTAGGGATTTCTGACGAAAAGAGATGGCGTTGATGATTGAAATGTTAGGTTGCGGGCGGTTTGGAGCTGGTGTTTTGTTGGGAGAGAATATAGAATGAGAGGGAGAGGTGCAGAAGTGTGTGTTTTGTAGTGTTAGTTTGTGTTATGAGTGTTTATATATGTCTTTTTTTGTTGATTTAAATAGAGGGGCGAGATTACTTTGACTCAAACGAATGGCTATGATTAACTATTGACTCAGTCTTAAACTCTAAAAGAAAAGGGGTATATCCATTATAAAGTAATAAAGATATTACATTTTACATACAGATTAGAGAACCAAACCCAACATATAGAATGGGTAGCCCAAATATAGAACCAACCCATATTTTTGCTTTTTTCTTGTTAATAATATAATTAATTACGTCTGTTCATTTTTGTTTTCATGAAAACTTGGTTATCACCGTATAAGTTTTGCATAACATTATGCATAACATTAACATTTATCATTTAAAATAGTCTTTTGATGGCTAGAAGATCTGACTAGAATGTCACCGAAAACTTAATCGAAGACCAGCGTTTATTGAAGAAGCTGCGAAAGGCTAGTTGATCGATTCTTTGTAGATTTCCATTGGAACACTTTAAAAAACACATGTAAATGCATTTATGAATCATATGTTTTTCCCATATATATCGACACATACAAATGTAACTTTATAAGACCCTCTCCAACCATCTCTATTTCTTCATCTCCAAATATCCAAAAAAAATAGAGATGTCTTTTCGGAATATTAATCCTTTCAGATAAGCTTTTAGTCATACGTGAACATAATGTGTCTCCTATTTTTGTTTGGTGATACATGGTTTTTCCTTTAAAATGGAGCATCTAGAGTAGTATTCTCTTATTTTCGGACAATTTTGCTTGTCAAATGCTTTACTGATATCACGAACCCTTATGCATGCATGATCTACATCAACCCGACCCAAACTAACTCTCCCCGAAGTCTCCATTTTTGGAGTAGAACCACGTTTCAATGCCGCCTTGTTCATCTTTCCAATCAGATCATCATTATCTGCAAGGATAGAAATCATCCTAAATACCTAAAAAAAATGCATCGTTTTGAGCAACTCTAACAAAGTAGCAACTTATCTGTAGTCACAAAAAGTATCGGGTCAGACACGTATTAGCACTATGCAAATGCCATATGCTTCACTAAGACCAAGCATAATCACGACTCGTTCATGCTTTTTACCATTTAGCAACACTACTTGTATTACAAGAAGAAGGTCAACATGTAGTGATAGTTATACCTAATACAGAAACAACCTTTTACCACAAAATTAAATACTTTTTTGTCGTACAAAACCGATGCTTTGTATAGAAGAGTGCAATGGTCTTACCAGGATTAGATAGTACTGCACGTGGACGTTGAATTTTGCAGTCAATGTCCTTAATGTGATGATTCTTCATCTGTCCAGACCCTAAGTTAACAGAACATAGTTCTTTTTAATAATAATGATAAATTGAAAGATGACGTAATTGTATTGGCATCATTCATAAACCATTGGGAATTTGTAACCTTTTGGCCCAGGAGTAATTGGCATCACCTTCTTTGACACACAAATCCGTCTCACCTTTGTATTTGAGTCATCAGGGGCTACTTTGTCTGCTCCAGACTGAATAAGATAACGGAGACCTGGTGATATGATATATGAATTGTATATTTTAAAAGATAAATATATGGAAAATAGAACAGTAAAATGAGACAAGATAGACAGTTACATGAATGTAAACTTACCAAGAGAATCAGATGGTGAAAATAAATGTCCATCACGATCTTGGATTCGTGCTTTGACAATCATCCTGGAATACACTTATCAATGTTGACGAACAAAAAATAAACACAATTTTCAAATGAAATTTTCTTGACTTTCTAACGAATTAAAACAATTTATATAAAATATATGTTAGGAACTTACTTGATTGATGAGCTTCTTGTTTCCTTCAAGTTTCAATAAATTGGGAGATGAAAGAAGGTATTGGGAGACAATATATAGAGGAGCGTGAAGACAGAGGAAATCAATAGGTTATAATTTGAGGTTTATGTTCATTGCTTGACTTAAAAGCCAAGAGGAATTGATTCTCCATGCAGGCATGTGCTTATATGACAAGCAGTTAGTTATTTGACTTGAATTCAAAGACTTAATTTCATTAGAATTGAGAAATATGGTTAAAGATAAGTAACAAACTGAATCACTTGCTATACTTTTGGATGTTCGATGATTAAATCCCTAGAACTTAATGAATTTTTTATATTCCTGATGAACACTCCTACGAGTAAATGGATACTGCAAGGAATTCATTGACATATTAACGCATGCAAATATATGAGAAGATTCATACTAGAATTCCATAAATCATTGAAAAAAAGTCATTTGGGATTTAGATCAAGCCCAGAGATAATACTCTATCACACTTGACTCCAGTCACTAAGCTATAAAGAAAGTATCATCTAGACAGTTATATTGCACAAGACAACAACATACACACATGAAAATCAGAAACATGGAAGACAGATTTTTGTGTAAGGGTGGCAAAATGAGCGGGTCGGGTAGCGTAACGGGTCAAAAGAAATTTGTACCTCATCCATGCCTCAGATAATTCTGTCCAAACACTACCACAAGACAGCCGTGATACCTGTCTCAAAAAACTGTCGAAAATAGTTCCAAATGAAAATAAAGTGCACCTGTCTAATGATCACGTGAATATGAATAAGGGAGCCTTTTAAAACGATCACATTAAGTCAGTCAGACATTTTGAAAGAGAAAACTTGGATCGGTGTTTTAAGGACATAACAGTCATTTAGATTCTATATAAAAAAACCGAATTACCAAAACATATGGGACTATTACCATTTTACCTACACAAGTAGTTTTTTACCACTAAATGCAATAGTGAACTTTTTTATTTAGTAGATGTAAATTATTGAAAATAATTTGTTTTCTCTTTCTACCAACCTTACATTTCTTTTTCTCATTCTCTTCTCAATGATTAAGATCAGAGTGTAACTCAGTAATTTGAAATTTGAATCACTAATTCACTATACAATAGTAATATACTCGTATAGACTAAAAAAAGAGGGGCAAGAAAAAGATAAACTCGTTGTATATATATAGAACAAAAATTATACAAAATAGTAAAATGAAAATAACATAAACAAAAAAGGAAAAGTAAGTGTCGTTGTCTTTGTCTTTACATCCTCCACTTAGAAAGCTCCAAAAATAATAATTCACCATTATCTTCTCCTTTATCAATAACCTACAGTATTAAACAAACCACACTCTTTTAGACAATACTTAATTGTATACAGAAGACTATATTTTTCCTCTAAAACTTTGCTAAATATGCAGACTTTTTTTTTACTATTATATTTATTAATATAAAATATAAAATTAATAGATTCACCCTCTAGCGACCATTATAATATGTTGAGAGGAGTATAAGTTTAGATTATAAAAGTCATGACAGAAATTATGTCACAAAAACTGAGACAACTTTAGATAACTGATAATTTCACTCTTAATTACCAATTATCATAAACACAAATAAGTTCTCGAATACTACAAATAGACCATTTTTGTTACAGCAATACCAGTTTCTAAAGGCATAAACAAAACATCCCATAATCTCACAACTATGTTGTAGTAAGAACTCATAATCAAACATGTTATACTGCGGATCTAGACGTTATTGGAAAAAATATTATAATTAGTTTGAATTAATCTCTATTTCAAAAAAATGGTAGTGTTATTAAGATACATCCATATAATGATGCAAAAGAATACTTTAGTGGCAAAACTTTAAGCCACCATGAATGTGTGTAAAGAAGAAAAAAGGAAGTTGACCAACCTGAATAGTGTTTCTCTTTTTTCTTCATGAAAGCCGACTTTAAAACTAACAAAAAAGCGATTCCTAGAAACAATCCTGCTAATCCACCGATAATAATCGCCACAGTCTTTTGTGTGTTATGCCCTCCACCACCACCACCACCCGCTTCAGTCGCCCCTGTTTGTATCCCACCTCCACCAGCAGTCCCTATCAACAAACCAAACCCACATCCACTTGTTACTTTTAAGCAAAAGTTTCAAGAATAAAACAAAAGTCCAGACCATGAATCATATATCATAGATCCTACTTTTGGATCCTTATGTGTCAGGTGCTTATTGATACAATCGTTTTCACTTTTACAATCATTTTGTTTCCGTGACAAAATAAAACACGCACTTTTTTCAAAAGCAAAAAGTTTGTCATCTATGAATATACATCTATTTTGGTGGTATACAGAACACACCATCTTTTTTTACTTGTACAACACGAATATTTTCACTACAACTTCACCCTCAAACTACAAATGATTTATGGGTGAGCTTGTCCCTAGAAAAACTCCTAACTTGTACAAATTAATTAGTGTGAAAAAACACTTTACATATTATCTAACTATTAGTAATTAGTAATAACAACAAAATGAATTAAGTAGTCACTGAAAAAAAAATATTGAATTTTTCGATAGCAATGTTGTTTCAGTTATATAACTTGACCAACAATTAAAATGCTATACCATGCGTCAGTTAACAGTAACTTATGTGCCACAATAGCTAAAAAATTTAAAGTGGAAATCACATATTTAAACTCTAAAACTTTTCTAAATATAGATAATCACCCTCTCATTTGTTCCTTGCTACATTTAATCATCCGTTCAGTTTGTTGTACGCATCATTTCTCCTTGGGAAGTTTTAGGAAAATGGCATTCAATAATTGCAGAAGTTTGTGTAAATTTAAAGGTATAGAAGGGATAATAATGCATAAGTGAGTATAAATGTAAAAAAAAATTAAGCTTTTTATTTATACCATACCTAACTTATGCAATATAACTAATTCCCCCCAACATTTTATTTACCCTATTAACCCTTCTAAATTTGGTCCTGAAGAGAGTCTTCTGGTGAGAGCTCCGGTGAGATTAAATACCTGATACGTAACTCCGTTTGGGCAATACATTCAATAATTTTCTTACAAATAATAGAAACATTTGTAGCTAAACAATTAACCTCTTTCGAAATCAATATCCAATCAAACAGATATAGAGTTCTAATAATAGCTCAAACAAAATTAATTACCTGATCCAGGAACTCCATTCGGGTAATACGTATAACTAATGTAACACTTCTGCAAATAAATCTGACCCGAAAGCGAACTCCCACACGCACTTTGTGCATTCTGTTCAGCAGATTTCACACAATTCACACAATCGGAACTTCCCAAATCACCTTCACACTGTCCCAAAACATAAACTGATTCATACGCACCCGCATAATACCCTTTATTATTTCCAACCCCTTTTTCAATTTGTCCAAAAGCTGATTCCAGTCTTGAATCAAACCCGGACCCACTCGCCCGATTCGACCCACACTGTTTATACAACAATTCAGTAGTTGAAGCGGGCGGGAACCCAACAACTTCATATTTTAAGTAACAACCATCCAATTGTACACGGGCGGCGATTGTATCGCCCCCGCATACTTTCTGGATGGTGTCAGGTATCTTTTTTAAACATGTAGTGCAATCTTGACCAGTTAAATCACCTCGGCACTGGTACAGCCCAGTGACCGAAGTGGGTAACTGTTGATTTCCAACAGTTAAATTATAAAAATTTGAACTTGATGATTGGGTTATTAGATTTGTGTATAAAGATTGGAGGTTTTGTGATGAGATGCCAGATGGGTCTTGAAATTTTTGATTAGCACAGCCTTTGTAAATTAATGATGTGAGGTCTGCTGAGGATATAAAGATTGATGAAGTGATTGTGAGGAATATGAGGATGATGTGTGAATTTGATGGGGCCATGTGAGAGGGTTTGATTCTGTAAAAAGAATTGGGAATTTGGGGAAGAATGAATGAAGATGAGACAAATTGGAGAGTGGGGGAGAGGTATGAAAAAAGGGTGTTTTTTTAATGGATTATTATTATGCTGATTCATAAATTTACTCGAATTCATGTTCCCATTTGAATTGTTTCCTGTGTTGGGCGTTGAGGTTTAATTACAGATTGTATTTGGTTGCGCAAATCAATTTCGAAAGGAAGTGTGAACCCAATAACCTATTTTAGATTAGGGATGAGTTTGAAACGGGAGACGAATTTTAATGAAAATTGTTTGTGAAGATTTTTAGTTTTAGAAAAGAATCATTTTATCGATAAAAAAAAAAAAAGTTTTGATGAAAAGGTTAAATTTTTTCAAGCTTTTTATAAAAAACATTTTTGTTATATAATTTTTATATCAACCTCTAGTTTGGTTTGAAAAAGTTGTAAACCAGTTTTTTTATATTTGAGTGAAAACTCTTTAAAAAAAAAATTATTAAAAAAATGAGGTGACATGTAACAAGGCTTTCCATTGTGAGTGCTCAAACTCAATCTCATTTTGTTGAGTTTCTGTTTTATCAAATACCATCAAATTTCGGGTATCTCCAAATATTTTCAAATGGTTATAATAATGTAAATAAAAAATTTAATAATTGCAAATCGAACAATTAACTACGATATACATCAAGTTATAATAAATTAGTTTAGTGACTCGTGTTTATTCAAGTTTTTTAAGAAACGTTTATCTAAAATTTTATCTTCATAATAAGTAGACAGATGATTTTATGTATTAAATTTTTTTCATTATGTTTTCTATACTACTCCGTAATTAGTATTCCAATACGATTAATATCTTCTCGAGAAAGCAAACCCGCGTACAATAAGTTATGATTATTCCAATGCAACTTTATTTAAAATTCAAATTTCAACATAGTTAATATTCAAATTTAATTAATTAAAAAACAATAGAAAAAAGCTTAAACCTGATTAAGCCACATCAACATTATTAATTACTTTAGAAAATGAAACATTAGCCAATTAATTCCAAATCATAATGATATACGGAGTAAAATCCACACTATAACATATAAAATCCAAAATACTTCTCGATTATCAAATTCAAAATATTACATACGAACTGTAACGAAATATACAGTTGGTGGTTTAATTAAATTATTGGTAAATGTGTGTATTATCTAATTATGTATCAAACAATAATTTATCGTATTATATCGGGTTTAAATTGGATATTATCTAGTTATATCTTCATTCAAAACCGCAAAAGAAAATTAATTTATCTTATATTCAATCCCATCTGAAAAACCCGAGTTTAGTCTTGTCCGCCTATTTAGTTTGATTTTTGAAATTTTTCATCAATTTTTAACTTTTTTTCATCGCTAAGTTTGTTTTAAATAGTAGTGTCACTTGAAAGATTAAAATATCTAAAACTTGATTTGGGATAATAACAGTAAAGATTTAATCTAGTAAACATTAATTCTTTTTCCATTCCCTTTTTTTCTACATTTCAAACTTGAGACAAAGTCATTTAAGGTTTACTACTATTTGTAGTTTGACACTAAACTGATGTTAAACCAAAAACTATATAAACTGGGCGCAATTTTCTTTTACTAATATAGAAAATTTTATTTCAAGGTTTGTCATATAAAACCTTCTTTAGTTCTTTGAAAAAATGAATGATGAACTTATTAAGGAGTTAATGTAAACGTTTCTTCATACACACATTACATTCATCCAAATCTCTTATTAAAAGTCAAAACATGACATTAACAAACGGAATAAACAATACTAGGTTGACTAGCTGATCCCAACCCTAATTCATGATCATTATTTTATAATTTTATTAATTCATCAAGACAATTTAAAATTGAGAAAATAGTTGGCGTAGTCTACTACATAATGTTGCGCATGCGATAGTTGAAATGCATTTAACATCCATTTCACGTGTAATCACACATTTACATTAGAGGTTTACTTTTAAGTATTGATTCGTAGCTTTTTTAAAATAACTTGTTATGGTTTTCAATATTAGCATTATTATCACTCTTTTAGTTTTTAATTTAACGTATCCAATGATTTTTACTACTTGGTTCTTACTTTAAGACTTTAAGTCATTGCTCATCACAACTTTTTTTGTTAAAAATTGTGATGTTAGGAATATGTAATTAAGATCGTGTGTGGCTACACAAACCGCCTAAGATTTTAAAAACTATATATACTTAAGATAAAAAAATTGTGTGTACATTAAGTTTTAGAGAGGAGTTTAAATGAGTACGAGGTTTTTTGTGAAAATGAGATAATCAATAGAAGTGTTTCATTTGACAAAATTTTATTTTTCTTATGTTTTCTAAAATTAAATATCTCAAAAATGCAAGTCAAAAAATTATAAAAATTACACCATAAAAACCAGCATTTTTTCTCTTCGATTAGACATATCTTAAGGTGTACTTTCGACGAACTTATTTTTTTCATTTTCTGATGGATTTTGAAAACTGGTAACACATGTGTTACCTGCGACTAACACATATGTTACAAGCGATAGTCCTTGTAACACATGTGGTAGTCGCCAGTAACACATAGTCCTTGTAACACATGTGGTAGTCGCCAGTAACACATGTGTTAGTCGCTGGTAACACATGTGTTACCAGTTTTCAAAATCCATCAGAAAATGGAAAAAATAAGTTCGTCGAAAGTACACCTTAAGATATGTCTAATCGAAGAGGAAAAAATGTTGATTTTTATAGTGCAATTTTTATAATTTTTAAATAGCCGTTTTTGAGATATTCAATTTTTAAAATTGTAGGGTTTTGTTATTTTGATAAAAATGGATGGTTAAGATTTGTACTTCCATACTTTAAAAAAATGCATACTCAAATGAACTTTTATTTTAATTTTTAATGTGCATGTAACAACACATATTTTACTTATCGGTAAATGTACGGATAATATCCCCTTTATTAATAGCCACATGATCTAGTATTTTACCTTGGAAAATAACATGAGTTAGTCATAAGTATAACTAAAGGCAAAATTACTATTGTGGTAGGATAACATGTCTTATTGGTTAAAATATTTTATACCCGTGTAACAGTTATAAATTTTTGTTATTTTAGTAGAAGTGCAACTAGTTAATTTTTTAAGTGTAACTAGCGAAATTTGTTAATTGCAGCTAGTCCTTTAAAAAGTTAGTAACTAAACTATACCAGTTTTTACTATAAATTAGATTCCTAATATAATGAGTTAAAAGTCCTTTAATGATCTTATTTAGTTAAAAAAACACTTTTTGATATCATATATTTGTTAAAATGGTCGTTTATGATTGATGGGGATTGGGTCTCGGATCCTCCAGAGGTAAAAGATCAATTCTTAAAATTTTACAGTGAGAAATTCAAAAGATTCACGGGTGTCTCAATTACTCATCCGAATGGGAGGTATAAGAAGCTTGCCCGATGTAACAGTGAAAAGCTGGTCTCGATCATTACTATGGAAGAAATCAAAGATGCAGTTTGGTCGTGTGGTGGAGATAGAGCCCCAGGTCCCGATGGGTTTTCTCTCAAATTTGTGGAAACGTTTTGGGACATTATGAAACAAGACATATTTGACTTTGTCCAAGAATTCTTTCACTCTAGTGCAATACCTCGTGGATGTAATTCATCATTTATCACGCTTATTCCCAAGGTTCGAACCCTATGTTCATTAAAGATTATCGACCTATTAGCTTAATAAGGTTGCTATACAAAATAATTGCAAAGCTATTAGCTAATTGGCTATTGGCTGTCATTGAATGGGTAGTGAGTTCGGAACAATCAACGTTTATAAAAGATAGGCAAATCCTCGACGGTCCATTGGTGGTGAATGAAGTCATAACTTGGTATAAAAAAAAAAGAAGAAAAAAGCTATGATTTTTAAGGTTGATTTTAATAAGGCCTTTGATTCAGTAAGCTGGGATTATGGATTATTTATTGCCCATCATGTCGCTTATGGGTTTCCCTACAAAATGGATAGGATCGATAAATGCTTGTCTTAATTCTGCTAGATCCTCTATGCTTCTCATTATCATAGCAATGGAGGGCCTCCATGTTGCGAAGGAAGATGCGGTGGCTTACGGGTTATTTCGAGGTGCAACAGTTGGACATAATGAATATCCATTGTCTCATTTACTATACGCCGACGATGCTTTATTCATTGGTGAATGGGAAGAGCTTAATATAAAAAAAAATTGATCACGATTCTTAACTGCTTTTATTTGGTATAAGGATTACGGCTTAATCTAGCTAAAACCAATATTTTCGGTGTGGGAGTTGAAAGGCAAGACGTAGATCAT
Organism: Logfia minima; assembly: GCA_963921325.1. NCBI lineage: Eukaryota > Viridiplantae > Streptophyta > Magnoliopsida > Asterales > Asteraceae > Logfia > Logfia minima. The sequence continues at coordinate 4,672,285 of OY992766.1, read as the reverse complement.
CTGGCCATTATTACAGGTTATGCTGCTGAAAATTTCCCATTTCGTTACCTTAGATCATTGGTTGGCAGCAATATGGGTCGTATCACTCACTAGTCATACATCATTCAAAGATTCAAAAACATATTTTCAACTTGGAAGGCTAAAATGTTATTAATTGGAGGCAGATTTTCTTTAATCCCATCTGTATTAGGGAGTTTGATCATCTACTACATGTCATTATTCAAATGCCATAATCGGTTATTAAGTGCTTAGAAAAATATCGCGCTTAATTCTTTTGGGGTGGAAATGAACTTGAGAAAAAGATTTCATGGGTTAAATGAAATGTCATTCTAAACACACAAAAAAAGGGAGCATTGGGCATTGGTAGTTTAAAAGCTCTCAATATTGCTCTTCTATATAAATGGAGGTGGCGTTTCTTAAACAACTCTAAAGCTATATGGTTTAAGGTGATTCGAAGCATATATGGGATTGAGGGTGGTATCGGGTCAGTGGATCGAAAGCCAAAAGGATCAGGGACATGGACGTCTATTGTTAAACTTATAGACAACATTGCGTAGGCAAAATATTATTCCTCTTGATTTAATGCACAAAAAGATTGGTAATGGTCGTTTGATTTATTTTTGGGACGACATATGGTTGGACGATCAAAGTTTGAAGTGTATATTCCCTCGTTTGTATGATTTAGAAACTCAGAAAACTTGTTCTCTTGCTAATAGACATATCAATGGGCTGCGGAATTGGGCTTGGAGTAGACCGTTAAGAGATGGAGGTAGAACTAGTCAACAATCATATGATTTAATGGGTATGTTATCAGATGTTCATCTGTCAACGCAAGATGACCAGTGAGAATGGAAGCTTCATCCGGATGGTATCTTTTTGGTGAGTAGTACTCGAAAGAAAGTGGATAGATCCCTGCTCCAAGAAGGCAACATGGAGACGAGGTGGTGTTCTGGAGTGCCTATAAAACTTAATATTATGTGGTGGAGAATAAGTATAAACAGATTGCCTACTAGAGTTAATATCAATGAAAAGGATATTGATATCCCTTCGTCATTATGTCCTATGTGCATGTGAATTCTGAAGACGTGAATCATTTGTTTTTTAAATGTGGCACAACTTCGTAGATTTGGACGAATGTGGCAAATTGGTTAGACATTCGGTTTCCTGTGGTGAACGATGTCATGGCGATCTTAGACTAGATGGACTCAAGTTCATTAGCATCTGCAAGTAAGAATTATAGAGGTGGTTGTTTATACAACTAACTGGATGATATGGCGTCTTCATAATAGCATTGTTTTCTAGTCACCGAGTATGAAGAAAGGTCATGCATTTGATCTTATTGTTATTCATTCTTTTAATTGGTATTTTCATAGATGTGTTAAACGAAACACTTTATGGACATTGTGAATTCAAAATCCAATGTTATATATATATATATATATAGGGTGGGGATCAAGATATAAGCAAAAAAATTTAGGGAATGGGGGAGGCAAAAATCAACCTTTGATTTCATCATAAATGAATTTTAAAAATCACAAATAATTTTCAATTTTAACATTCATCACAAATGAATGTTAAAAATATTTATTTATGAAAAAATCAAAAGCTAAGATTTGATTCCCTCATTCCCCAAGATTTGAAGCTTCCCTGTAGATCCTTCCCCTATATATATATATATATATTTTTTTTTTATGATTTTGCTAGTTTCTTTTAAACTTTTTTATATATTCATATAATTGTTTAAAAAAAAAATCTATGAAATTTCATTCTAACTTCACCACCATGTACAACTCATCGAATATTCATTTAAGGTGGTCAAATGTTGTCTAGTATGTTTGACATGACTTATAACACGTAACAAAAGTTTATTATAAGACTACATTATTTTACTGTTTTTATATTAAAATAAAAATAATAATAACAAGGGACCCAATAAGACATAAGACATGTGATAGAAAACCTTTTGGGTGTGTATACGAGAAGGATCCTAACGAGAAGGATCCTAATGGGAAAAGAGAGCGAAGGAGTTGGAATGTCGGTGGATGGACTTTTTTAGAAGTATGTCGTTTTTGAGCTTACCTCCTTACGCGTTAACCATTTTCCTATTGCAGTAATGCGTGTAGCCGCAATTTAAAACAATGGGGCAATTTCGAAATTTAAATCATCTAAGACTTCGTTTTGATGGTGATAAATACACCATGAGTAATAGAGTAATGATAATGAATATCATTGTTCAAAATTAGAGTTTAGTATAAACTAAACCGTTGTCTTTTTTAAGAATATTTACCTTATAAATTGTAATCACTAAGTATAAATCTATAACCAATGCAAATCAAATGATAGAAATATATAACCGATTACATCTTAAAGTATTATAAGTTTCCAGTAAAGAGTTTAACTCATAGTAAAAATGAAATCTTTAACTTTTCATTTCTTTTACGATAGTGTAAATATCCGATGTGTAATTAAATAGTAAATGTAGAGATAATATAATTTTCATTAATAGTTTTTTTCGTTGGAGATTTTTAAATTTATTTTGACAATTTAACTAACTTTAAGTATATTTTTACTATTCAAATCTAAGTATTCATTAAATACAACACGCTACACATTTATAAAGCACACACAATTATTCTCATTCTATCTTACACATATCACCGCCACCATCGTGGTCATCAGGGGCGGAGCTAGCCCATTAGAATGGGGTTCACGGGCCCCCATGACCTCGGCTCAATAATAAGAAATATATCTCTTTTCTAAATGGACTTTTAATACATGTAGTAATTGAGCCCGTAATCCTATGTGAATTACTCTAAAGAAGCTTGAACTCAATTTTTAAATAGCTTATTTTGATACATGTATTATTTTATTTGTTATAATTACAAAATTTATACACATTCACTTTAAGTTTTGAAACTTGAACTTAAAGGTTTTAATGATTATTTTTTGTTAAAAATTGAGATTGTTATCGATTTATTGTTCTAGTTCGTATAGAATTTTTGGTGCTATTTATTTGCTAATTTGATCTTTATTGCTGTTGGTTATTGTTGATAAACTATTTTGAAGCACTTTTTTTATTTAATGATGATATATTGTGACATTCAATGTTGTTTAATTACTATTAAGATGTTTAATTTAGGTTGTTTTGTCGCTAGTTGCAAGGTTTTAGGTTATTTTGATGCGGTTTTGATGTATTTTATGTAGTTTTTGGGATCTTCGACTTTCAAGGTAACTAATTTATGCCCCCCACAACACAATTTTCTGGATCCGCCACTGGTGGTCATTATGCACGTAAATGAGTCAAGCTTACTTGCAAATTACTAAAGCTTGACTCGTTAAAAGCTCGATTTCAGACAAGTTTAAACGAACTCGAACTTGAGCTTGAACGTAATTTTGAGCACATTTAATAAACGAGCTTGAATTCGGATAAACTCATGAGCCTATCGTTATATATATATATATATTAGTTATTATATATATACTACTTAACATAATAATAGTCATTTCTCATTATCATCCCGTGACAATGTGCACGTATAAAACGAGTTTGGATATATACACATAAATCTCATAGAATTAAAGTATACAATACAATTTTTAAAATGCATAATTTTTTTTATCTTTAATTATATTATTTATATATAAATAAAAACGATATATTTATCACATCCCATTCTTTTAGCAAGCTTTGAATTCAAGAAAAAAAAAACCTCCAGTTCTTTTAACCAAACTTGTCAAAGTATTCAAAAGTGGTTTCTTCTGTTAACATATATATTCATTATGGTTTAGCTAGATAACATGTGATCAATTATAATAATAGACCTCTTTAAATTCTTTTAGAATAGCAAAACAAAGGAATCATCTATATTGTGGGAAAATGTGATATATTTTGTACATCTGCAGAGATAATTAAGATGCAAACAGGCGAATGTTCAAAAACTAACCAACTAAGCCGTACTCGAACTCCCCCGGTATCCTGCTACTGCTACTACTACTACAATTTAATAGCATAAAGATCATCCCCTAAATAACATATTAATATTACATAAAAACAAAAGCAATGTTACATTGACATAAATTTTACAAAAGAAAACACACAAAATGATATGGTAATTGATTTGAACCAATCATGTTAAAATTCTTTTTCTCTCTCATACTTCTCTTACTTCATCTCTGTCACACCCCCAAATTTAACACAAATACGAATTAGCATGCGGAAGCTTATCGGGGCGTGACGAGTAATCGGATACACAATCAGGAGCATATGATTATCGCAGAACAATATATATTAAGATGCCATAAATGTTTTACATATTTCTCGGCTTATCAGGCCGTTAAAGTACCGATGTAAATCAAATACATCGTTGTAATTTCCAAAAGATAAGTTTCAAAGTTTCATAAACCATTACGATAAAATAAATCTACGAGATCGAATCTCATAGTTTTAGCAAAAGTGGCATCCTAATTCTTCGTGGTGAGTATGTGGTCCCATCATTCATGCAACTTACGGCTTAGTTAATTCCCTGAAAAACATATTATAAAAAGTCAACATAAAGTTGAGTGAATTCACAGGTTTAGAGACTCATTCATAAAACCATTATTTGGAAATCATTTCATCGGAAATTCAAAGGTTGGCATCAAAGGCCTAAGTACGATTATTATAATGAAAACCACTGACTATAATCCCCCATTAGGTTTGCAAGTCCTATGAGTTAATATGCCGAAACTAAGCCTATAACCAAACCACAACAATGGATGAATTGTTTGCCTGGACCGGTTAAGTATACATGTCCCCCAAAGTGCGAAACCACGTCGCGAGTTAGCACGACTAACTAAAATAAACGTAGGATGGGCTTGTAAGGCCCAATAGTACTACCAGTATACTCAGTGGTTAGAGTCATCTAACTAATGGTTATAGTATTGTATGCTAGGACTTCGGCACTACAACTTATCCAACTCAGTCCCTCATAAGGATACAATGTCAGGTTTTAATAATCGCATATAATCATTGATATGTTTTTCATCCCAAGCTTAAAAGCAGTAAAACAGTAAAATGGGGCTGTGAACTCACCTGGAGTCCGAGCGTGCTAGCAAAACAGTTTAATAATAATTCCCACGTAAGTCTCTTAACGTCCTAAACGTAAGAGCTTAAATCAATATCGGCAGACGACACAATGGTCAGTCTATGCCAGTTGTTCACTCAACAAGATTTGTAAAATTTGCCACCAACGGGCTTTCGAAAACATCCAACTTATATTTAAAAGAACGACACGTTGTGATCCCACTTTGTTTTCAAAATCATTAAAATGTATCTAAGTCCACATTAAAATACCTTATTCAACGTATTATATTATTAATGTATAACTTTCATTTAATCAATACATATACTTTCACATAGTTATATATATATTTATATATCTCGTTTACGTTCTATTTAGGGTTTCGTGATATATATTAACGTTGGTAGTCTTTCGTCATTATTATTGTCATCACGTTATCTATTTCAATATACACATATTTATATATATAAATATACTCAAGTAAGCATCAATATGTATATATTCATTTCATCATATTTATCCCATTTTAAACATTAACATATATATATATATATATTCTCATAAGCATTTATACGTTTTATTTGTCGTTATGATACATTTGACCAACAATATATATATATGTTCACACGTACATTCATATACTCTTATTAATATAGTTATACGCGTTTATAATTTATATTCACGTTTTTACGCTACGATATTATATAATTCAATTTATATTCCACATATAACCTAACTTTAGGTTTTAACAATTTAATTCTCGTTCTAAATATTCTAAGGCATGTCTAATATTTCAATAATCTTCTAATTCATTTATTTACCAATTAAAAATCCAATTTAAACGATTTCTATACGTTTATCATTTAATCAAATAACGTCGCATTTTTAAATCGCGGTTTCGTTTTTTTTTTTTTTTTTTTTTTTTTAAATACTCGTTTAATATCTAAGTCTTGTTTTTTTTTTTTAATGTTTAAAGTTTATTACTTTATTTAAAATACCTAAAACTTACTGATTTTGCATAAAAGTCCCTAATTCCTATGTGTTTGCAAATTAGTCACTAAAGTCTTATTTATTACATTTTAACACTTAACTTTTGTAACTTAAAGTTTAATAACCTACATTTTGTCCTAAATTATCTTAATACTTGTTTTATACCAAATTACATGAAATACACCTATTTTTACATTAAAAGTCACTAATATATGATTTTAATCATTTTTAACCTTTTTAACTTAGTTAACTCATTTTTAACAGATTCTGTCACATTTTTAGGTCAACTTTTCCTATGGTTTTGACTAGTCAAAAATGTTCCAAAAATTATGAAAATTTTTATACAAGTTCCTCTATGTCTTAGCTTTCCAGAAACGTAAGATATAAAATTTTTGGTTGAGTTTAAGGGGTCCAAATGTATTTTACGTCACGCAAAGGTCCATCAGTTCTTATTTTGGACAGTTAGTCATAGATCCGTATTTATCTTGAGTTCTACTTAACTTCACGAAATTAGATCATACTACTTTCAAAGCTAACACAATTTGTGACTTTCAGGAAAAAGAATCAACATGTTTAGATCTACGGTTTGAAAGTTATGATACTTTAAAGTCAGGTCATTTTCTGTCACAACAGTACAGCCTGTATACATACACTTAGAAATTTATTTTAAAATAGTAATACTCGTCCAAAAATTATGAATCTAGTGGATTTAGAAAGATAACTTCTTGAAATTAACTTTAGAACCAAGAAACACGTAATTTCATCAAGATTTGACCAAGTTATGAAGCTTTCAAAGTTAGACAAATTTTCTGACGTTTTTCATAATGCATAATAGTGGACTGTTTTGACATATCTTTGTACAAATCACTTATTAACCATGTAAAAACGATTTTTCATGTTAGATCTTGTCAAGAGTGAACATCTAACATAATGGAACCATAATATAAGCATTTTATCATAAAGATTACAACATTATGGAAGAAAAAGTCCTTACAATGCTCTAGGAAGCAAATGGAAGTGAAATGAAGGTGTTTGTGGTTTTGCAAGAGCTCCTAGCTTCCAATCTTTGGTGTTATGATGTTTTGAACTTGGATTTAGTATGAGGAGGGTATTATGAACGTTTTTGATGGATTAGATGTGTAGAAATGATGATTAAATGAAGGTGGTTCATGGTGGTGCAATGGAGGTTCAAGGGTGGTGAAGGGTGGTGCAATGGTGGTTCTATGGTGGATTATGGTGGTTGTTTGAGAGAAAAGGTGGAGGAGGGAGGGCTGTGAACTAGAGAGAGAGAGTGAGGGAGAGAATGTTGCAAGTGTGTGTGTGTGTGAGGTGAGGGAATGGTGAAGTCAAGGGTGTAAGGGAGGTGGTGGCATGGTGAGCCATTCCCTTGAAATGTGGATCAAAGAGGAGAGGCCAAAGGGGTCCCTAGGGCCCCTTGGTGGCAGATTTTTGGAGAGGGGAAAGGGGAAGGGCCCCCCCCCCTTTTGAGGCTAATCACAATTAATCCTTAGATATTTTGGTCGTTAGTCGCTAATCTCGGTTAATTATTCGTTAGTCGCATGATTAGGGTAGATTAGGGTTTCATTAGGTTTAATTAATGTTAATTAGGGTTGATTAAGATTATTAAGTAGTCATTAGTTGTTTGGTTCATCATTCAATTTATTACCGATGTTTCGTTTGTCGTTTACCGAGATTTTCTAGGGTTTTCGTGCTAATCGATTCGGATTAATTGTTTGTTCATTTTCTCGACAATTTAAACACTTTATTAGATTATAATTAATACTTTTCATCATATTAGTTGATATAAATATAAATCTAAGGTCGGTTGATAGTCTAACCGATTTAATTCACGTTTTATCACATTAATTGCACGTTTTCTAATTCGCGTGAATTTTTATCGGATTCAAATATGTTATGCATTTCAATTAGCATAAATATCAATATAATAATAATAACAACTATAATATCTTATAGACTTACGTTATTTTCACAAAAGGATCACAAACGTTCGTGTAATTCAATTTCTACTGATTACCTCGGTTATTTCTCAAAATTCAAGAATGCTTCTCGCATTAAAATAAATTGCATCTCAAATGCAATTATAGATTTTTGTGCTAGACTTGGTTTAGTAAAACGAATTCACATAGTTTAAACGGGAATTAACCTAAATGCTCGTAATTAAAAAGTTTGAAAAATACCTAATTTTTCGGGTTGTCACAATCTCATTAGTCCATCTCATTGTATGGTTATATTTATGTAATTTTTTTTGTGGTTCTATCATTTATCTAAAAACAACTATTGCACTTCTTCAAATAAATGAATCGTCTACTTAAGTTAACTGTTTGTAGGTCATAAAAGACTATTTATGTATGAGAATGGTAGAAATGTGACGAAAACGTGAGAAGGTAAAGTGTGGGCTACTAAAGTGGTATAACCAAGTCAAGTTAAAAGATGTGTTAGATTCACAAAATTCGTGAAAAATTTAAAGGAATTGCAATTAAAATTCTATTCTTTATCTTGTTTGGTCAAATAACTGATGTAAGTGGTATCTATCGAATTCCTTTAACTAAAGAAATTCAACATTTCTTCACTTAACGAATGGAAAACATGATAATCCGATAACATGTAGACAATTCAACAAAAAAACCTTCATATATATAAAAACTATAATCCTTAACAAACAAACTTTTCATCTGTTTTGCGTATTTCTTTAACTCGGTCACCTTCTCCCCATGTAATATCGTCGTTGCCGATGACCACCAGCTCCTCCCACACTTGTCCACCCTATTTCGTACAGTTCATCATGTGGTACTGCCACCATAGCAATATTGTTAGTATGTTCTATATCCTTAAACCCTAGAAGAGAGACCGTTAACCATTACAGTAATCATCGACCACACTACATTTACCATCACATTATCTTCATGGTGGTAGTGGTTGATGGTTAAAAGTCTTTAATGCGGTTGCAGGTTATGATTCTGCATTATATTCAAAAAATTTAAAAACGAACTATATAATTACTTAAATATAAATACCGTTCTATCCAGGACTAAAAAGAAACAACATTAGTAGTACAAAACCTTTTCTTAAATAAACAGGTTTATACAAACATACACTATATCTGAACAACACTTAATAAAAAATAATTATAAAAAAAAGGAAGTAGCCCGAAGTAATGGATATTAAGGTAGATTTCATAAAATAGGAACATAAAATATCAAAAAGCTCGATAAATAAAACATTAAATGATTTTGCCTATTATTAAATGTATTATAGCATTAAAAATGCAATATACGTGTTTAATTTGCACAATAATAAGATTTTTAACAAATCATAATGTACCGAATAAAAGAACATATAATTCCACTGTTGTACAAAATTAAACTCATGTAATGAAGACTTATCATTTCGCGTTTCAAAAACATTTCATGAATTAAAAGTGCAAAAGCAAAACATGTAAAAAATACATAACTGACATTATTTTAATGTCTTACAATTTCATTTTTGGTTTCTTGTTAGCTATCAGTAAAATAGTCTTTGGGAGATTCACTATGTCAAATCAGTCGAACAAAATGATAATCAATAATGTTTTTAAAATGAAAAGATTCTAAAGTTGAGGGGCCAGTCTTGCCAAAGTGACAAAACTTCTTAATAGAATGGAGAAAGTAGAATCCTTCACGTTGTGTAATTCCTAAATTCTTTTTTCTTATAAATTAATTTTCTAAAACCATAAAAAAAGAAAAAGATCATAATATTCGAAACAGTTAAGGAGAGAATCATCTGCTATAAAAATCGATTCAATTAGTTTCGTGTTTGTTTTTATTCTTCAAACCCTAAAATTGCTACACGTTTAGTTTTTATAGATATATGGATCCAGTTCTTAAAAAGCAACACAATATTTGTAACACACACATCCCTGATGACTGTTTGTATTCGATCTTTGATAAATTACACAAGAAGAATGATTAAGATTCTTTTGGTGTAACTTGTCACCAGTTTCTTCATATTCAAAATTCGAGCTGTAAATCGTTACGAGTCGGACCCTTACCTTTGTTAAGTTACTCGGACGAAGATTCTGTTATCCTCGAGAAACTGCGTAAGCGTTTTACAAAACTAGAGTCACTGTCCATAAGCGGTTCTATTGATCTGTCAGATTCATGTTTTGAAAAACTGAAAAAATATAGCTCTATTTTGCACTCTCTTTTTTGCTCTGATAATGTTCCCTCCAGTTTTTCTTATCTACCCGGACTTTCTTCCGTTGCTTCTGCTTGTCTGTCATTGTCCGTTATCACTCTATACGAATGTAATCTTGATAATAACAGATTGAGAATCTTAACAAATTCATGTAAATCTTTGAAAAAAGTGGATCTTGGTTGGTGCTCCAACGTAACTGATGAAGGAATTAGGTATCTCAACCAAAATTGTCGTCAACTTAGAGCCCTCCGAATATCTGGTTGTATTAAAATTAAAGGTGATGGTTTCATCGAGATTTCGACAACATTGGCTTGTTTAGAAGCTAAACATTGTGTGTTTAATCCATCGTTTGTTTATGCAATTGTAAGTGTAGTTGGCCTTGAGTATCTAAATATTTCGTCTCCTATTGATTACTATAAGGGACGTGAGCCTCCGATGGGATATGCTACAAATCTTAAAATCCTTGACATGAAGATGTGCACCTATGTTGAGGATGGTCATATAAGGACAATTTCTAGACAGTGTCCGTTGTTGTGAGATTGGAACTTATCATATTGTCACAATATTACAATTTCTGGTTGGGAGTCTATCGGATTGTATTGTCAAAATTTAGAGACACTTCATGTGAACCGATGTAAGAACTTTAGTGATAAAGGATTACTAGCTTTGGGTAATGGCTGCAGACGCTTATCACTGCTTTACATGACAATAGGCATTTTTCAAATGATTACACCATTCAGAAGCCGCCCTATTACAATATTGCATTACAATCGAGTCACACCATTTGGGATTCGCTCTTTTAGAAGATAGAGAAAGGATGTTGAGATCAAAAAGGAAGAAGTAAGGCGCGCCATTACCCCCACGTGGGACTTTCCAATATGACTCAAAGAGGAGTGAGAGCCAAAAAGATATAGTCATCCCTATATGTTTATCAGTTTATGCTTTGATTTTAGTTTCTAGCTGGAATGTGTTCCTGTATGGGTTTAAGTTGATTCATGAACTGTGGTGTGAATGCAGGGCCAGATAATAAAACGATGATTTTGTGATGGTTATTCTGATATGGATTCAGTTTTTTTATTTTTGTTTATGCATTCTAGCTCTTTAAAGTTTAAAGACTGTTCCTCTTTATTTGAGTTTATGTCTATATATATATTTTTTAATCATTAGGCTTTTGTGCAAGCTTAATTGCACAGTTCTTCTCAGGTGTGATGTAAGAGTGAATTATTGCTTCGTTAGTCTTTTCACTATCGTGTCCATTTGGACTAAAAAGTTGAGAAAAGTAGGTGTTCTTAGTATTTAATCTTCAATTACTAGTAGTTATTCAAATATGTACAAGATGTAATTTGTTCGAACTTGAATGAATCATATTCGATCAAACTAAATATGGTCCAGTTAAACCATATTTTATATGTAAAGCAGGAAGTTGTCAGAAAACAAGACGGGACCAAAATAGATTGAAACCAAAGATAGGAGGAACACAACTATGGACAAATGGTCGATCTCAAAGCGGATTTTGTGCCTGACTGTAAAACCAAATTGCTAAAGGATATTTGCAATTAATTAAATTCGTGTGTGAGCTTTTTGTCCAGTGTGCAGCCTCTAATAGTCCAAATGCATAAGAAGTTATGACCTTTTACAGTTTGATTGTCTTCTCTCGTGTTTGCTATTTTTCCACCAACTTTAAACTTATTAGATTAAGTTATTTGTCTTTCGACCGATATGCTATTCATCAAAAAGAATAAGGGGTTGTTTGGTACTTGGGCCAGTAATGGAAGGGAATGGAGTTTTTTTCTTTCACTTTTTTGTTTGATACAGAGTGTGTATATCACATTATCACACACCAAGTACAACCAGATGGGCCTTGTCCCGGGATTTGCATTAACAGAGGATATATACATATACATACATAATACAAGATGGGCCTTAACCAATCTAAACTAATGGGCTTACATAAACTCGTACAATAATAATAATAACTAGTTTATAAACCCGCGATAATGCGGGTCGAATTTAATTTTTATCTGATCAATTTTTTTCATATAATCTATAGACTCACGATAATGCTTGACGAATTTAATTTTATAAATGAATAAAATATTTGGTCGATTTTTTTAAACAACTTAGAGACCTACGATAACACTGGACGAATTTAATTTTTATAAATGAATAAAATATTGTGACCGATTTTTTATATAGTTTATAGACCCGTGATGACGCATGTTAAAATTAATTTTTATTTGGTCAATTTTTTTATATAGTTTATAAACCTGCTATAATGCATGACAAATTTAATTTTAATAAAATGAATAAAATATTGTGACCGATTTTCTTATATAATTTATAGACTTTTTAATTTTTGTAAATGAATAAAATATTTGGTTTAATTTTTTTAATTTAAATATTTAAGGGGTCAAAATTGTAATTATACGAAAAATATAAAAATTGTTTGATTGTAAAGGATAAAAATAATGAATGACTCAAATTTCTCCATTATATTTTCTTTTAATTATATATAAAGATAATGTATTAGTAAAAATCGCATTCAAACACAGAAAAGAATGAAGTACGATTAATTAGTCAATGACAAAAAATTTAAGAACATATTTGGTTATGTCAGATAACATTGTCTGATAGGTCATGGTATAAATATATACACTACAAACAATGCAAAATCACCAAATTAAATATAGTGATACCAAGTCTAAAAGCTCATGAGTCATCATAAAGCATTATGATGATGGAATGGTATGGTTGTTGAAGCGTATGTATGTTCATCTGATAATATACAAGAACTCAAGTTTAAATTCTAAAAATCTACTTTACTCAACTTTTTAATGATCAGAACAGAATAGTAGACCCAAACAAGCACAATGAATGTAAGATCATAGAAAGTCATAGTGAAAAACTAAAGATGCATTTCACTTTTAAAACATCACACCCAAAAGCAGAAAATGGATATCTGTTTTCCACTTAACAACTGTGCAAGTATACATCATGTCTGTTGAAGCGTATGATGTGCTTAACTTGTTCCTTTTTTATTTCCACATCATGTCTCTGTTTTGCAAAGGAGCCTATTCCAGATGGAGTGATTTTACGCCACTCTGTTATGTATATTACTGATAAGCGATAAGCGTCCGCAACCATTACCCAAAGCTAGTAATCCTTTATCACATAGATTTTTACATCCATTCACATGAAGTATCTCCAAATTTTTACAATTCAATCCGATCGACTCCCAACCAGAAACAGTAATCCTATCACAATATGATTAGTCCTACTCTTGCAACAACCGACACCATTTTGAGATTTTCCTTATGTCATCATCCTCAAGAAGGGTGCATATTTTCAAGTCGAGGATTTTAAGATTATCTGCAAATGATATACCAGTCGCTACCACTTTATGATATCCCCACGGGTAGTGTTAGTAGGAGACGAAATATTTAGATATTCAAGACCACCTCCGCTTACAATTTCCGAAACAAAGACTGCGTCAAAAGCACAATGTTCAGCTTCTAAACAAGCCAAAGTTTTCGAAATCCCAAAGAAACCTACACCTCCGATTTGACGTCAACCAGATATTCCGAGTGCTGCAAGCTGACGACAATTTTCATTGAGATAGCTAATTCCTCCATCAGTTACGTCAGAGCACCAACCAAGATCCACTTTTTTCAAATATTTACATAAACTTGTTAAACTTCTCAATCCGTCATCATTAACAGAACATTTGTAAAGAATGATAGCTGACAACAACGCACAAGTAGAAGCAATTGACGATAGTACTATTTCAGTTATATAAGACAAACTGGAGAACTTATAAGAATAAAAAAGAGACTGCAACCTAGAGCCATATATTTTTAATTTTTCATAACAATATAAATTGAGAATTCTATTGAACTAGTCATGGACAAAGACTCTAATTTTGTAAACGCTTATGTATTTTTTCAAGGATAACTAAATCTTCGTCGGAGTAACTTAACAAAGTTTTGTCACATTGTTCAAGGTTACTGTGTAATGTACAAAGTTTTGTCATATTGTTCAAAATTTTAAAATTCAGAAATTACAAATAATAATTAGGCGTACTTGTCTACAAAGACATGAAACTCAGAAACCATCGATCTCACGTGATTTACTTATTAAATGACAAACCAAAGATTAAAGGAAAACGGATATGGTCGATTTCAAAGCCCCGACTGACTGTCAGACCATATTTTTTGGCATAAAGTTGAATTCTTATCGAGCTTTTTGTCGGTGTATGGCGGGCTACGTTAGTCCAAATGGATAATAAGCTACGGCCATTTACAGTTAACAAACTAAAGATGCATTTCACATTTACAACATCAAAGCCAAAAACAGAACATGTAGATGAACATAACCGAAAAGTGTAAATGAATAGTAATTGTGTCGGAATTAGTAGTTCTAAAATGGATCGATCAACATCCTTTTTGGTTAGTAACTGTGGAAGGCCCAGTTTTTGAAACTTAATTGTACATTAAACTGTCATAATAGAGATGTATTAAGAAAAGAAGTATCAACTCAATTTGAATTTGAGAAATGCTCGAGAGAAAATAAGTCATCTGATGAATCAAAAAATAGGATATCATTCTACAACAAATTGATGATTGAACAAAAAGAAATTTCAATAACGATGAATGTTTTCGTGAAATAGAGTAACTAATTTGTGTATTGATGTGGCATTCATTCAATTATGTGGCATGACGTGGACGAGTGAGGTGGACAAACCGGTGATGTGAATATGATTAGAAACTTAAGTAACATTGTACATAACAATTTACTTATTTAGATGTACGGTGATTCAATTGAACAAAATGAAAGCTCAGTGATAAAATTAAACTTTTCGTAAAGCACAGTAACTAATTTGTCTATTAACCCTTTCACTTTTAGAACATCACACCCAAAAACAGAAAATCGATATTCTGTTTTCCACTTTGATGTTGTTCAAATAAACGTAATTTCTTATACTTCGAATGATCAGGGGCAGCCCAGGTATTTTGTTTTCCAGTTAAGCCAAGGCTTAGAAACAGGAAGCTGTCAACTGTCGGGAATTTGTTATCTGTATCACCATCACGAGAAACATATGGCGTGCTATCTTGCGTATAAACTGTATATGAGTTGGGTTTTTTTATTTATTTAAAACTGATGTAGACACGGGGAAAATCTTCACAGGGGGCAATTTAGACCCATTTAGTTATGGGTCAATTCATGTAATTTTTTATCTCTAACTAGTCAAACATGTATAATATCAAAGAAACAAATCAAATGGGTCAAAAGTAACCCAAAGTGTACTTCTAATACTTAAAACATCCTAACTCATGATGTTATTCAAAAAATTAACTTAGTAATGAAAAGAAATAATATATATTTTGTAATTAAATTTGACACACTAATTATTATGTATATATGAAAATATAACTGTTTCTAAAAATGAAGCCCGTTTTGACCCGTACCAACCTACCCATTTTTCCACCTCTGGGTAGAATAATCAAGTACCACATGATGAACCGGAACAAAGAGTTCCAATTCTCCCTCATAGGTACCCTCATCATTCAGGCCTGTCTAGTTGTCGTTAATGAAGTCCCAGGTAACCGAGTGATTGTGTCGATCATCGTTAAAGCCATTGTCATCATAAGCTTCACAATCTAGTACTACAGACCTTAGAGAATATGAAAAGTATCTGCTGATTTTCTATTATCTTCATCAAACAGATTGACTATATGCTTGAGAGTTGGTGTACGTGATTTCCAGTTTCTTTAATAAGTTTGATACCATTTGTTTAAATCCACTCTTGATGACTCCTGATTTGCTAATTATATATCTTTGAGGTTAACAACTTATTTGGGGTTTCACTAGTCAAAACATATAATTATATATCTAGTTAATCTATATGGTCCCCATGTCAACTTGTATTAAGGAACAGTATGCTCTGTCTTTTTTTGTAGTAAAACAGTGCTGAAGAGATCACATAATAAGTTTGAGAGTTGGTGTATGTGATTTCCAGTTTCTTTAATAAGTTTGATACCATTTGTTTAAATCCACTCTTGATGACTCCTGATTTGCTAATTATATATCTTTGAGGATAACAACTTATTTGGGGTTTCACTAGTCAAAACATAATTATATATCTAGTTAATCTATATAGACCCCATATCAACTTATATTAAGGAAGAGTATGCTCTGTCTTTTTTTGTAGTAAAACAGTGCTGAAGAGATCACATAGCCTTCCAAAAACCAACAAAAAATAACATAAACAAATTATGTGTACTGAACCCACCCTTTATGGAGACCATTATCAGGTTCTCACCATTTAACCTGTTATGCTGACAAAGTACTAAGCGACCTTCAGACTTATTATGAAGAACTGAAGACAATTATATAAGTTATTCTGAACAAATAGGCCCTTTATATAAGTTATTATGAAGAAAATCGGTTTCTCGGCATTCGACTCACTATGCCTACCATTATATGAGTCCATATAAACAAAGCATTTGACCCATTATATATAAAGAAACCAGTTTGATACATTATGCACCAATTAGACTAAACAACTTTGATCTGATCACTCAACGAACGAACTACTGTAAACAAACACACTACCATTGAAAAAATAAAATTAATCCATTGAATTAATTTACTGACCCATTATGTAAACCTACTGATCCAATAATCCATATTCTACAATTAAAAAAATATTAGAGTATTACATTACAGTATTATGAAGTAGAACAGAATCAAATAGAAATGTGATAATCTTATTCAATATCTTTGAAGTGTATTATATACAAAATTTTGAAAATAAACACTTACAAAGAAAAATTAGAAATACTTGTCTATAATGACATGAAAATCGGAAACCATAAATTTGAAATTAACGTGATTCATCTTGAGCTATTTTTGTCAGTGTATGGTGGGATCTGTTAGTCCAAATGGTGGGCTAGATTCAATTAGTTTCGTGTGTTTTTTATTCTTCAAACACTTTAATTCCTACAAGTTTAGTTTTATAGATAAATGGATCTAGTTCTTAAAAAGCAACACATACATCCCTGATTACAATCTGTATTTGATCTTTAAAAGGTTAGATAAAAAGAATGATCGAGACTCTTCTGGTCCAACATGTCACCAGTTTCTTCATATCCAAAATTTCAGCTGTAAATTGCTACAAGTCGGGTCATTGCCTTTGTCAAGTAAATCGGACCAAGATTCTGTTATCCTGGAAAAAATGCGTAAGCATTTTACAAAATTAAAGTATTTGTCCATAATCGGTTCTCTTGAACTCTCAAATTTATATTGTTATCGAAAATTGGAAAAATATGGACAAATACTCTCTTTTTTGCTCTGAGAATTTTGCCTCCAGTTTTTCTTTTCTACCCAGATTTCTTTCGTTGCTTCTGCATGTCCGTTGTTGTCTGCTATCAGTCTTTGCAAATGTAATGTTGATGATAACGGATTGAGAATCTTAACAAATTCATGTAAGTCTTTGAAAAAAGTGGATCTTAGTTGGTGCTCTAACGTAACCGACGATGGAATTAGGTATCTCAACCAAAATTGTCGTCAGCTTAGAGCACTCAGAATATCTGGTTGTGTTCAAATACGAGGTGAGATAAAAAGGGAAGAAGTAAAGGCCATTACCCCCACTTGGGACTTTAGAATATGATTCAAAGAGGAGTGAAAGCCAAAAAGATATAGTGCTAATTTTGGTTTGTAAAATGTTTTCCAATATGGGTTTAAGTTGACTTGTTGACTACGTTGTGAATGCAGGGTAGGTAACACTCTTAGCTTGTTCTCGTTATGGGTGGGACCAGATAATAAACGATGATTTTGTTATGGTTATATATATGGATGGATTCAGTATTTATATTTTGTGAAATTACTTTAAATCCTTATGGTTGAGGTGTCAAATCTGCTAATTCAGCTAAAATGTATTGATGAACATCTTTATTGATTTATATACCTGTTAGTATTTTCTCGTTGGTCTAACCCGTACTAGTGTCTGGCAATACGGAAGGCCCTGCTTTTGAAACTCAATTATGTATAAAACCGTCACAAAAGAGATGGGTGATATTAGACTTATTACTAATCATATGATCAATATCCAACTTAATATAATAACTATGAACTCCCATGACTTCTGTCTTCTGACTATGGCATTGTATTATGTACATTCCAAATTTAATTGACTATGTGTAAACAAAAATACACACTTTTGAAATTTGACTAACCATTGGACCCATTTTGCAGACAAAATCAGTGAACAAGATCAGACCATTATATGAGTGCATGTAAACGAAGGTAGGTTCTCTCCATATAACCATTATGTTGATGAAGTAAGTGATAGAAACCGATCCGAGATGGTTAATCTCCTAAGAATGAAAGACACTACATAATTAAAAGATCTTTAGGTATAAACGTAAGCTATCGTAACATACTTTGTAGGTACAAGATAAATATTTACACATTGATGTAAGATGTGTAAATATTATTAATCATAAAATAGTTGAGAATCATAAGAGGCGCAAAGACTTTTATTATTGACCACCTTTATGAATGTATTAAAAGGGTCATTAATTATTGATCTAATTATTATTTATCATTAAATATGAAATGTGGCACCTTATTAATTATCTCTTAGTCCATCAAAATATTTAACTATTGAGTAATAATTATAAACATATCATCATATTTAAGTGTAAACCTTATGACCCTTGTTATCATTTATGAATATACTATGTAAACTTTACTTGCATTTTTAAACGGGTTAATGATTTCAAAACATGTTGGAAAGCTCTCAAGTAGGAGTTCTAGTGAGTCAAACAATTAATGAAATATTTAAATTTGAGTTCGAGATTGATAATATTCGAGCTTGAACATGAAGTACTACTTGACTGATTTCATGAGCCAAGTTTAGAAAATAAAATATCAGACTCGATTCGTTAGAAAGTTAATCTAATTTCGAGTCAGACGAGCTAATTTAACTTAATGAATTGAACATGCATAATATAAGTATATTTTATATTTAAAACTTTAAATAAATGTAAATAATACATTTGAACCTAAAACCTTAACCATAAATGAGCTCATGCAAGCTCTGAGTTATTAATCTATTATGCTCGAGTTTGTAAACAAGTATCTTCTTGAAATATTTGTTCATTAAAAAGTATCTTAATAATAAACGAACATAGAATTCTAGCTCTAGAAATTAAAAAGTATGAGAATTAGAGCTCGAACATAATTTTTAAAACTTAATCGAGTTCAAGTCGAGTACTAGTAAATTAATTAGTAAACGAGTTGAACCCGAGGATACGATAGAGGAATCTGAGCCCTTCATTATTTTCACCTTTTATAATCTAACGATCTTAATTTCTTTCGTATAATTACACTTTTAGCCCCTTAAATATTAGATGTATTTATTTAAATTAGAAAATTAGATCAAATATTTTATTCATTTATAAAAATTAAAGAGTCTATAAAGTATATAGGAAAATCGACCACAATATCTTATTCATTTTTATTAAAATTAAACTTGTTATGCATTATAGTGGGTATATATACTATATAAAAAATTGACCAAATAAAAATTAAGTTCGACCAGCGTCATAGCGGGTCGATAAACTATATAAAAATCGGTCACAATATTCTATTCAATTAGAAAAATTAAATTCGTCCGGCGTTATCGCAAGTCTTTAGGTTGGTAAAAAAAATCGACCAAATATTTTATTCAGTTATAAATTAAATTCGTCCAACGTTATTGCTAGTTTAAATTAAAAGAGTCGGTCACAAGACAAAAAAATAGACTAAATATTTTATTCATTTATGAAAGTTATATTCGTCGTGCCATTCATTTTAATAAAATTAAATTTGTCCTGCATTATAGTGGGTCTATAAACTATATAAAATAAATTGACCAAATAAAAATTAAATTCGACCCCCGTCATAGCGGGTCTATAAACTATATTAAAATCGGTCACAATATTCTATTCATCTATAAAAATTAAATTTGTCTGGCGTTATCGCAGGTCACTAGGTCGTTTAAAAAAATCGACCAAATATTTAATTCATTTATAAACATTAAATTCGTCCAGCGTTATTGCGAGTCTAAATTAAAAAAGTCGGTCACAGTACAAAAAATAGGATAAATATTTTATTCATATATGAAAGTTAAATTCGTCGCGCCTTATTGCGGGTCTATGGACTATATAAAAAATTGACAAAATAAAATTAAATTCAACCAGCATTATCTCAAATTTACCGGTTTATAATCTAATTTTCTTAATACTCGAATCGGTAGGTGACAACAATAAACTCAACCCTAACACAACCTAAACGTTAAACAAGGTGATCATGTTAACCCATTTACGAATCTAATCCATTTATTATTGTATCTAGTTCGTATTACGTTAGAAATTAACCTTGTCTGAACGTAAACAATATGCAATCCAACCCCAAAATTCAATTGGGGGGTCAAAGTATAAACATCAAATCTTCGGTGCAAGTACAACTTCGGGGGTTTCTTTTTCATCGTACTCAATGACATGCCTACCAAACTTCCATTTCTTCATCGGTGCGGTGCCCTAGTCCCTAGTGTACTACAACAACACTCATTCCCCTTCGAATTTCGAGCTTGCTACTGGTAAGCAAATTAATATGAAATTGGAAATTCAAATTGATATATTAATTCTAATAATGCATCTTCATTGCGTTTTCAACCGATCGCTCGATGTTTTTAGTTTGCCTAATTTTCTGTTTGATTATTTGTTGGGAATTTGTTTGATGTTTAATCATTT
This sequence comes from Logfia minima, assembly GCA_963921325.1. Taxonomy (NCBI): domain Eukaryota; kingdom Viridiplantae; phylum Streptophyta; class Magnoliopsida; order Asterales; family Asteraceae; genus Logfia; species Logfia minima. The sequence continues at coordinate 4,651,245 of OY992766.1, read as the reverse complement.
TTAAATATTTTAGGGTTTACATTGTTTAACTGCAGTTCCTTTTTTTTTTTCTTTTCCTAATCGGAGCTACTGTTTGTTTTTCTGTTTTAAGGGTTTTGGTTTTTAAATTAGGGCTTAATGTTTTTATAATAACCAATTAGTATTATTCGTTTTTTTTGGGTAAATGGGATAATGAAAGCCGTTTAATTGTTTTTTTGGATGCTTATTATTTTTTGTTATTGTGATGATTCAGTAGTTAAAAAAGTTGTTTTTTGATGGTTAGAAATAGAAAAATGCAGTTCCACAACCGGTTTAAAAACATGTTTATTGCTTCAATGGTTAAAAAAACAAACAAATTTCCCATTTAAGATGGTAGAAAAAGTTGAGTACCTGCAATGACAAGTTCAGTACCTATTTGTGCCATTTACTCTATATTTATCTTTTTAATTTTTTTCTGTTAATGAAAGTTTTTACTTTTGAGTAATGTGCATCAATTTAGACATGTTCTGTAATTTGCATGCTTGTTAATTTTTTTTGTCAAATTTAGCTGATATTCACATTTCTAACTTCTTATTTTTGTTCCTTTATTTCAGGTTTATGGGTCTAATTTAATCTACAAGGGAATTACTTTCTACTACTTAATTTCTTACCGAGGGATTGTAGAATAAAGGTAAACCTTACTGAGGGATTGTAGAATAAAGGTAAACTCCATGTTCTATTAATGATTTCTAACAATAAGATAGCATTATAATGTTGGTTTGTTTAATGTTTACTAGCTTATTACCTGTGCAATGCACGATTATGCTAGTTTATACATATTGTTAAACTTATGATAATTATCCATGCAACTCTAACTAAAGTACATCTTAACATAAGAAATGCTATTAAGATGATCCATAAAATCACCATAGGTTTATATTGTCGTTGATAGCCTCTAATCAGAACAACCGAGTATGACTTTGATAGTCATATGAAGGATATGAATAGTTACTAAAAGTATTGATTTCAGTTCCAATTCTAGAATTCATTTAACCTATTAAGCATAAAACACAAAGAACGGAACCAATTTACATGTTAATCAAATATACAAATACAAAGTACCAAACACAAACGGGTAGCTTTCAATTAAAAGTTCACCCTGACACATGAGTATGAAGCACAAACAGATAGTTTTCCATTAAAAGTTCATCCTAACACATGAGTATCAATGTGGTAATAGTTTTTTAGAAAGAAATATAACTAACATGTGGTTCGTTTGAAGTGTTGGGAATCCCTACTTTCTGATACGAACCAAGATAGATTCATATTTAATTAAAACGAAACACAAACAAAACACCAAGATAGTTCCTACAATTCGAGAAGTAGGGATCTCCCAACAGTCTTAAGAGTCAAACCAAATCATTCATAATATTCAACATAGAAGAATTACAATCATAAGGCCCTATATACATAATACCTAACTTGCTCGCTAAGACTATCCTTAATTAACTAAGATTCTAATAATATTTTCCTAGTAATAATAAAGCTTATTTAATAAAATATCCATCATAAAAATACTAAATAATAAACCAAATATAATCTCCTAATAATAATCTGGGTCGAATCATTACTCCGGCCCCCTAAAACACCTTCTCTTTAACGTGTTGCTTTAAAATGTTGTATCTAGTAATTCCGGGATCCCAAATCTCGACTTGTAATTCCATAATTTGTTGATCATAATGAAGTAGCAAAATAAACCCAATCATAGATTTGTGTTTCAACCATATCCTAAGCCCATGTTAAACACTCCTAAACAAGTGTTTTGCAACCTGCTCATTAGATGTACTATGCCACCACTTCAACTTCATGTTATGGTTTTGCCCTACAACTCGATAATTTTCCAATGTACTTCCGCTTTTTGTCCAATAGCAGGTTCATTAGGGAACCCTTTTTCGTTCGAAGCCCCCTCTCTTCCTAGCACCAAATCAGTCTCACCTAAGTTTTTAATGAGTTTATGCCCTAAATCTTCTGACACCACCGTGATTGGTGCGGTAAGAGCCGCCTCCTCATCACGTGGTGCAACCATAAACTCGCCCATATTACTACCATCTTCATCACTTTTTTCCACTGTCATAGGTTTGGTAGGAACCTCAAGAAACCGAGTTTCCTCGAGAATATTTTCTTGGTCACTCTAATTCTCCGACCTCGCCTTCATCTGTTCCCACCTTTCAGCAACTTGTTACTTATCTCCCATATATCCATCTAGATACTCTGTTGAGCTATTGCCATTTTTAGTTCAGATCTCGCCATCTCCCTTTGGATCTTGTCGTAAGTCTAATTACTGGCTTGATGTTCTTCCATTATGTTGGACCTTATGTACGCCATCGATTCAAGTAATAAAAATAAAAATTTTTCCAAACGAACAGTAACTTGTGTGAATAGTAACCCGATGTGAACAGTGTTTTCTGGCTATGAACAGTACTCGTGAATAGTTTTTATTTTTTATTTTTTTAACAATCTCAGAATTGAACTGCTCTGATACCAATTGATACGAACCAAGATAGATTCGTATTTCATAAAACGGAACACAAACAAAATACCAGAAGTAGGGATCTCCCAAAATTCTAAGACTCAAACCGATTCTTTCATAATATTCAGCATAGAAGAATTTCAATAATAAGGCCCTATATATAGATAATATCTAACGTGCTCCTTAAGACTATCCTTAATTGATTAAGATTCTAATAATATTTTCGTAATAATAATAAAGCTTATTTAATAAAATATCCATAATTAAAATACTAAATAATAAACCAAATATAATCTCCTAATAATAATCTGGATCGTATCACCTTCATCATCATTATGCAATCACATACAATTATATAAAAGTTACCAATAAATAAAAAGGTGAAGTTTAAACATTACTATAATCAGAAGAGGCTTTATTTAAACTACCTGCTTAAAGATATAAAGATTATGATTTATAGCAATAATTAAATAAACATAGGGATGAAGAAGATGATAAGATCATCACTAATCACATGGTGATGTTTAATTATGATAAACAATCGAAGGGATTTACACCAGTGAGAAATAAAAAACAAGGAGACATACAATATGTCACATAAAAAAGGAAGAATCAATCTAAAGATGTTTGAAAGTAAATCCAAAAAGCTTAAAATCAGAATTGTCAATTGGAAATATTTGCTTCTTTAATATCGATTCTTTAAGGTTTGCATAATCGAAATCATTTTTAAAGAGTTCTGAATTTTCAACCCAATCGTTGTGAATATGTACTAATGATCAATTCATTGATAACCCAACAAATATAACCGTTTTTGGGACTTAAAGAGATGGGAAGAGAATGATCAAAGTTTATTTTGTTGCCGATGATTATGAGAGAGGAATTGACAATTGAAAGAAGTGTTAATGGAAGATAAAACCTAAAAACTGGACAAAGTTATTTTATTCCTAATTATTAGTTATTAATTACTCCGTTGTAATTATCTCTAATATCTTTTGCCATACTAAGAGAAGATTGGCGAGAAAGTTAACTGTCGATGATGACGTTGTCTGCCTAAGTTTTTGCCAAGTGTTATCTCAATATCCTCTTGTAAAATTTGGGATAGATGGCATGGAAGTACGTTGTTTTGTTTATTGTATTATGAAACTATGAAGACAGTTTGAGTGTGAATTTTGATGATAGTTTATATAATATCAACAAATTGTTAGAAAAACACTTAACTAGTCTAATTGATGTTGTATTAGTTGTATAATGGGACGGTTTATACTTCTATAGTTTTCTAGTATATACATACGATCAAGCAGTGTTGTAAAAGTCAGGACTAGTCGGCGACTAGTTGGGAATTAGGAGGTGGCCGACCCAACTCTACCTAGTCGGTCTAAAAAAGTCGGTCCACGAAAGTCAATGCGGTCAAAGTCGGGACTAGTCGGGAAAGTCGGTCAAAGTCAAAGTTGGTCAAGATTTTATTGAATTAAAATTAGGGTTCTGTAACACATTTGGGCCGATATTTGTTGGGTTTCTTTATGAGGAAATAATACACGCACAGGCTATCTGAAATTCTCAAAATCACGCAAGCACAAAATCACGCTTTCTTGGGTTTCTCAAAATCGTGCTCAATCACACATATCTGGGTTTTGTTCAAGGTTTGATTTCGTTTATAATTTCAATGTTTGATTATGTTTGCTTGTTCATTTGATTATCGCGCTCAAAATCGCTTGCTCTTGTTCTTGACTTCTTCTGGTCTTGTTCTTGTTAGTTGTTGATCTTGCTGTTAGTTTGCTTGTTCCTATTAGTTTTTGATGTTCATGTTAGTTGTTGGTGCTGCTGTTAGTTTTCTTGCTCCTGTTAATTGTTATTGCTCCTGTTAGTTGTTGATGTTCCTGTTAGTTGTTAATTGTTATTGTTTCTGTTAGTTGTTAATTGTTGATGTTCCGGTTAGTTGTTAATTGTTACATTTTGTGCATATTCTAGTTACTGACTTCCTGTTATTGCTTCTGTTGACGTTCACTAACAGTGTTATTGTTTCTGACTTTCTGTTAGTTCTTCTAATTCATGTAATATTGAATTAATTTTGATTTCTTATTCATCTTTATTTATGTTTATAATTCTCTTCTATATTTACACATATAATTTTGAAATTTATTATTTATATACAAAAAAGTCAACAAAAGTCAAAATCCGACTAATCCCGACTAGTCCTTCCAAGGTCCCGACCGACTAGCGACTTTTTCAACCTTGAGATCAAGTTGTATTACGGTTGGCATTATTTCATTCCCTCACACGGCTATACATTTTCTGCAGGTTCTTTGGATAGTTTAAATTTGTTGTAGTTATGGCTCCGAATCCACAAGTTGTGAAAGCCTTTCGCGCTATGAGAGAGCTGGGTATTCCTGAAGAGAAAACAAAACCAGTTTTAAAGAATCTTTTGAGAATCTATGAAAAGAATTGGGTACTTATTGAAGAAGAAAATTACAGAGCTCTTGCAGATGCTATCTTTGACAGCGAGGAGGCAGAGGCATGTTTTTTAGTTACCTGATTATCTCACCAAATGTTATTATTATTTTTAGTGTATATATATATATAATATAAAATAACTGTCTTTATTATGCATCTCTATTATCTTCAAATCCCTGACTGTTTTTATGTTTCAGGCAGCAGAACAGAAGAAACGGCATGATAATGAAGAAAGTGAAGTAAGTAGATATCATGAGTAGAGGTGGCAGTTTTGGTTCATTAATTTAATCAACGGGCTTTTTTTGGTTATTTTTTTATTTCCAACAGACCGAAGTGAAAATATTACTTAAAAAAGAAACAGGGGAAATTATTTATTTAATATGTACAACCTTTTTGATGATTTTTATTCAAATTTATTAGATTATTATCTAATTAATTAAAATTTTCTCTTGCAATTATGTATAAACTACCTAATCAACTTGCAAGGTTCAATTGGCCACCTTTAAGCATGAGTATCTAACATTGCTTCCCCTTTCGTTCGTTCTGATTGGTGTGATATTTCAGGCAGTAGAACTGAAAAAGAAACTCGAGCAAGCTGAAGTATGTAGTTTCTTTGATTCACGAGTGTATGCATTGTTTTTAATACACGTCTATAAAATGACTTTTTCTATTTTTGATTTTATTTTGTTTCACCACTTTTTATCACCAGCTATTGAAAGTTATTGAAGAAGAAACACAAATTCCCGAAGAACCAGAACGACCCTTAAAGCGGCTGCGGTTAAGGCACCAAGATGGATCCTCTTGCACCCCCAATTCAAATGGAACACCACTTAAGAAGCCCAAATTGGAGATTGATAACCTCCCTTATGCTATACCCAAGTCTCAAGCACGGGCTAAAACTTCAACCATGGAGCCGATTTCGCCCCAACAACCAAGTATAAACAAGGGCAAGCAACCTGTTTTATACAGCACTTCGGTGGGAGATGTTGAGAAAAGTCAACCAGATGTTGCAAATGAATCCGAATCTGATCCGGGTCTCCGGCCAAGGCATTCGAAGGACAAAGGGAAAGAACCGATTTCTCCTCAAACGGGTCCTCGAGAGATGAGGTCAGTTGCTGATAGGCCGTCACATGGAGTGCGGTTTAAAGAGACAAAGCCCAAACAAACCATTCTTCCTTTAATTAAGCCCAAAGATGAGCCAGTTACAGATGATACATCATCGTTTAAGGTGCCTCCTCCAGTGGTTAGGCCAGGTACTTCATTTATTTATATATTAAATTTTTATTTTTCTTGTAAGATGTTAGTGTGAGGTTAGAGGTTGCAAAATAGGCAGGTTGGGTAATTGTTTGAGATGGGTTCGGGTCAAAGTGGCTAGTTTCTTGTAGTTGTTTACCGTAAACAATGTTGTCCAAATTTAAATGAAGTTTTATATTAACAGTTGGTGTGTAAGATATAATTACAAAACTCTTGTTTATTTCAATTTTTTTAACAGACTTTATTGATTAATAACATTAGGAGATTGTATCCATAGAAAAATCTTTGGCTTTCTTTCTAATTTTTTCCCACTTGACCTATCTGAGTTGTTCCTCTTTAAGGTATTTTTTATTTGACCCTTTAGAGAAAAAACATAGCTGCAGTTAACCCATTCATAAGTACATGTTGAAATTTCCAGCTATAATATTGTGTTAATGTGAGGTATTACTGTGTAACATCTTTCAACTAATATGTCTGATTTTGTTATATCGTAAACTTATTGGTACGCGTTTTCTTAAAACTTAACAGAATCATTGACCAATGGAGCTTCTTCAACTGAAGCCGACTTGGACGGAGAAGCTAATGGACCACACCTCTTAACATCTCAGTCTGCTGACAATAAGGCATCATCAGACGTAACAAATGGTCATGAGCTTGAAATGATCCCATATGAATCAACAGAAAGATTAGATATCGCTTCCTCTTCATCTGGGGAAATCAAGATTTCTTTAAGCTGCAACTCTATAGCGAAACCTTATTTACATGTAGATGCTTTATTAAATAAAATGGAAGTTAAATGCCGTAATTCATACAAATTCCTGGAACCAAACTTTTCCGTGAAGAAACTGATGGAAGATATGTGCGAGTGCCTTTTGGAAGTTGAAACCAACTCCGTTGTTGACTCCAATGGCTCAATCAGTAAAAAAGGCGATTGTGATGACCAACAGATAGAGCATAATGGCTTTGAACATACTGAGTCACACAGTAATGATATAAGGTCTGTTGATGATGTTATTGACATAGCTAGAGGACAAGAATCAGTGATGATATCATTGGTCAATGAAGTCAACACAGAGTGTCCTCCTGCTTTCAATTACATTCGCCAAAATGCAGTTTTTCAGAGCGCTTATGTTAACTTTTCACTAGCTCGTATTGGGGATGACAATTGTTGTTCAACTTGTTTTGGTGATTGTCTGACATCATCAACCCCCTGTGCTTGTGCACTGCAATCGGGGGGTGAATTTGCTTATACAAAAGAGGGTCTTGTTAAAGAGGAGCTTTTAGATGAGTGTATTAAAATGAATCGTGACCCACAAAAACACTGTCTGTTTTACTGCAAGGAATGTCCTTTAGAAAGATCCAAAAATGAGGAGATTGTAGAGGCATGTAAAGGTCATTCGGTCAGAAGTTTTATCAAGGAGTGCTGGTTGAAGTGCGGTTGTAATCAACAGTGTGGCAATCGAGTTGTACAACGTGGTATTAAATCTAAATTGCAGGTAAAATTCCTGTTTTAAAAGCTGTATTGTACTCAATGTTTTGCTTTAATCATTTGGTGGCTAGATGAGTATGATAATGGGTTGGGTCGGCCCAATTAGAAATAGTTAGTGTGTAAAGTACTCAAATATGTTTAAAAAAATTTCTTTTTAAAATAAATGGTATTTTTTGAAAGCGGCCAATTTATAAGTTAACAGTTGAAATTACCACCTCCAGTTCTTGTCTCTTAGGGTGTGTTAGGGTAACTTAAATATTTGTATAAATGATTAGCATGCCAAATATGACTACAAAAGTTATGTTATTTCAATGACAATCTAGTTTTTTAAATAAAACGATTTAGGAGGTAGAATTCTTTAAAAGAATGAAATATTGGTTCACCTTCAACCCGTTTGTCCAATTTGACCCGATTCTTGTAAGCTCTTCTTTTTCTTCTGTGTTACATGGTAGAGATAAAACATAATCTGAATCTGGCCATTTACAAATAAATCGGTTGAAATTGCTACCTCAACTTGAATGACATCACGTCTATGTTTTATAGCATAGTATCATTTAAGAATCTTTTGGTGTCTCATCCTTAACTAGGTGTTCATGACACCTGGAGGAAAAGGATGGGGTCTGAGGACCCTTGAGGACCTGCCTAAAGGTGCATTTGTTTGTGAATATGTGGGAGAAGTATTGACGAATGCAGAACTTTATGAACGAGTTTCAAAAAGTTCAAACAAAGATGAACATGCTTATCCTGTACTACTTGATGCTGATTGGGGTGCTGAGAGTGAATTAAAGGATGAAGAAGCTCTTTGTTTGGACGCTACTTATTATGGAAATGTCGCTAGATTCATCAATCATAGGTAAGTTAGTACATTTAAAATGATTAGTTAGTTCCATAATTTTAACCCCATTTTCTTCGTTGATTATTTTCCTTTGTTGATTATTTTCCTTCTTAGGTGTTTTGACTCGAATTTGGTGGAGATTCCAGTGGAAGTGGAGAATCCTGATCATCACTATTATCACGTATGTAGCTTAGTTCATTTGTAAATGCTTATTACTTAAATATATTCTCTGGATGTTAAAGTCTTATCATTACAACTCGTAAGTAAATTTTAATTCTTTTCCTTATGTGCAGCTTGCTTTTTTCACTACAAGAAAGGTGAAAGCCCTTGAAGAGTTAACATGGGTGAGTTGGATAGGATCAGCTTTTATGTTCTATCATTTTCTGAACGTAGTTGAACCAAAAAAAAATGATTGCTTATTTTATTTTATCTGAGTTCTGGTTGCTGTGCTTGTGGTTTATGGAGAGTTGGCAATATTGATCCATCTAGTTATGATCTCGTCGGTTTGGTTATGTTTTGTTTCTAATGGGTCAAATGGGTTAGAAACTAAGCTTAAAGGGAAACTGGTCAAATGGGGCGAAAGTCGCCCAAAGTGTATCTGCAAATGCCTATATATTCAAAAATTCGGATTATATTTGAAATAGTATAATTGTGGTAACCATGTATCACTATCACACACTAGTCAATCATCAATCATAAAGTCTTAAAACAATTAAAAAGATCTGGACAAAATGATTTTCGGGTAAATTTGAACTGTTTCAACGTGTACTGAGGGTTTCATTTTATCCCAATACCTGCTCCGCCCTTTTGCCACTTCTAGATTTATGTTTGCACTTTCTTCTAGTGCAGGTGTATATATCTATTGTATTGGTTTGGTACTATGTGTGTATGCATATGAATGACCGTTCTTAAGCAATCATATATGTTCATATCTAACATTCCTGCAGGATTATGGTATTGACTTTGATGATGAAGAACATCCTGTGAAGGCATTTCGGTGCAAATGTGGTAGCAGGTTTTGCCGAAATATCAAACGTCCCAACAGTAAGTATTCTCTTCTCATCTCCCCCGTTTTTGTTGCACCTAAGCATAAAAAGGTATGGGATTTATTCTTTTTAAACAGAGCAACGACCCATTTCAACCTGCCCATCTTGCCAAATCTACCATTTAATGTTCACGAAGAGTGAATCTGTCGACAAGCATGAAACCATATCACGTATTTTCTTCATGTACCTGGAAATGAAGATCTTTTGTTGGTGTTTCTAAATTGTAGTTAACAGCTTTTTATTTGTATCGTTTCAGGGTCCAGAAAAAGAAGATACAATTAATATTTAAAAATCTCTTTAGAAGGTTATAACCACTATGGGACTACTTTGGTTTTGGGACTGTTTCAACCAGTGTGGTGTTCCGTTTGCATCTGCTGTAAGTAGTATGATGACAAGTTAGACACGGGTGGTTAAGATTGTGTTTGTACCCCCGTCATGTTTTTGATGTTTTCTTGTATCAAGATCCATAAGCTGTAGAAGTCTAGCATCGTTAGCGTTTTCATGAATTTGGATGTTGTCTTCAGCCCTTGTAGCTGGTTTCATGTGATACATTAAATATGTGCATGTGTAGGATTTAAAAAAGTTTAATGCAGCAGTGAGCATGATGTTGGCCATAAGTTTTTTGGCTTTAGAAAAACTTGTAATTTCAATAGAATACAAAATATATGTATAACATACAAACATATATATTTTATATTCAATGAAAGGAAAAAAGTTCATTTGAGTACGCAATTGGCCAAGGTTTTAGGTCACAACTCACAACAACTCCTTTATCACATAAAAAAATCTGTATTTTTTTTCCTTCTTCTGCCTTGTTCATTCTTATCGCGTAGGAATTAAGAACTCCATTATATAATATGAATCCAATATATATGCGTTGTGAAGCAAACATGGAAAGAACATTAAATTTATTTATTCATTATAATAATGTCACCCTAAATTTTTCTCTAGGTTGGAGATTAATGTTAGTGCTTAATAACGTTTTTCTATTAATAAATTACTAGATCTTAAAGGTCATGCAATGCACAACTCCCATTAAGAAAGATTAATATTGATTTTATATGACTTCACATATATATATTATATTTTAAGGTTTATATGCTCAACCAAATAAAAAACAAATTATTATAATGGTGATAATGTGTAACTAATTAAAAAGTTGACCAAATTTTTAGTTGAAAAATGTCTAGAAATCTAAATAGATAAAAGATATTATACATTTCTAGATAACTTTGTCACCCCCTTATCACTTAAAAGAGCATGTCCTCCTCACTGACCTCAAAGAAGGTGGCTCTGCCACTAAGCAGGTCGGCAGAGAGGGCACCAAATGCCTAAACAAGACGAGAACCAACTCTATGCTTAACACAAACTGGTCCCGGCCTTTCCTTCTCCGTGCCCCCTCACGCTTCGCTGACCTATCGCGTGGTAAAGATAAGAAGCAATGCCCAAAGAGTCCCATGCCTTTCTTGGTCGTACCAAGCCAACTGGCGATTTCCGACAAGTCTTTCCTAATTTTCAGATCATATCACATTAAATTAATATAGTTTTTGGTGAACTTATAAAAACCTGTTTTTGTTTTCAGAAAATTACGTGCTAACTTTTAATGAGCTAACGTGTTCTGAAAAAAATAATTTAATGGTGCATTTGAACGATTCTTAATTTTTGACAACTTAAAAGGAAATATAGATTGAGAAAGTGAAAGCGTTTGCTACATGCTTTTTATTATTATTATTATTATCATTATTATTACTACATATATTCGGTCATGAGTTAAAGGGAAGCTCCAATTTGAAGGAAGTAAGATTTGGCTGTCCATTTCATCTCTTTGTAGTCTAACCACCATAGTTCATTTACTGCAAATTTGGGGACGAGAAATTACAAGGGATTCACAATTGTACATATTCATAATCGTTAAACATTCAATTTCACTTTCAATTACGTTTAGATTCATAATCATACGTATTCTAGATCGAGTATATATCATATTCGTCTTCAACAATTGTAATCAAAATTTTAATTTTTTGGCAATTTTTTTATATTTAATTTTTCAAAAAATTTCATATTTTGCAGAATCAAACGAAATTAGAACAAACAAAACTTATAAACTAATGGCTACTCGAACTATACTCGTCATTCATCACTAAGTTTCACAAAATTAAAATGACTAAAACATTAACATTCACTATGATGAATTTTAATCAATATTATAACACAATATTCTTCAATGATTAATAATCAGTGTTATAAGTGATATGTATTCATTAATTAACACTTCCCACTCAATGATTGATATTAAGTTATATATAGTCTTTAACATTCATTCGATGCATTTTAACATATATATAGTCTTTGACATTCATTTGATGAATATTAACTTATAACACAAATAATTTTATTTTGATTAATATTCACTATGATGAATAATTATACTTAGTTATAACATTAGTTATAACAATATTTAATTGAACCTAATTACTAAGTGATGAATATTAACTAATGAATATACATCAGTTATAACCCGTGACGGAGCTAGAAATAAATATCAGGGGTTGCATAAAATTTTAAGTATATAAACTATAACTAACACAAATTAAAATTGTGTAATTCCATTGAATAAGTTAGACTATGGACTTGTAAAAAGTTAGATTGGGCTTTTATTAAGCAATGGTCCAATAAACTTATATTAAAACAATGATGGGCTTTAATTATGTGTAGCAATCGAGTTATATTAAAACTGTAAAAAAAAAAATTAACAGAATATATAAAAGTCGTATGTTGCACCTGCTACCCTTTGCAATTGAACACCTTCGCCTCTGGTTATAACAATGATCATAAATCAGTGAAGAATATTAAGCTATAATTTTGATTAATATTCGTAATAATGAATATTAACATTATGAAATTTTTTGTTTTGTGAAATTCGATGATGAATAACCACCATAATTCGATTACTTGTATATATATATTTTGTATATTGGAATTAGTTTAATTTTACGGTTTTCATTTACAAATTAAATTAAAGTCAAAAAGGGTCTTATAAGATCGAAAAGGTCCGTTGAGCGCCTCATTGCTATGCCATAATAGATCCGAACATTTGCCCCGATCGACGATCATAATTACTCTAATGAATATCTAAAGAAAATAGTTAGATGGGAGATAGAAAATTAGAAGAGAAAGAAACTAATTATATATATATATATAGAAATATCTCTCTGAGATTCACTAATTATTTGACTATTGGCGGGTCTCTTTGTACGTGTTGTCCGGAAAGAGGAGGACTCCATGATTATTCGTTCGCCGGTACCAGAAGTAAAAGTTTTGGTAGATAGGGATCACATAAAAACTTCATTCAAGGCATGAGCTAAACCGGGACATTTCTCAAGAACACTAGCTAAAGGATCGACTCTATTACGTAAGTGGATTCCTAACGTTTGTCTCACATCATGACATAAGTAAGCAGTTATTCTTGTATCGGCTCAAAAGCTCACTAATTGATCTTTACGGTGCTTACTCTATCAATTAGATCCTTTACCAATAGAATAAAACATATAGGCATATCTATTTCTTCATTTTCAACTTCTATGAAGTTTTTCTTTTCTACAGCACATAAAAATCGTTGTTTTAGACGATGCATACGTAGAAAGCCCTTATTAGGTTGGATACGTCGGGACTGACGGGGCTCGAACCCGCAACGTCCGCCTTGATAGGGCGGTGCTCTAGCCTATTGAACTACAATCCCAAGGAAATAAGAAGAGATCTTGTAGAAAAGCCCGAAAGAAAACATTGCTCTGGGGGATGATACCCGTTGGTAGCAGCTTCAAAACACCTTCAAGCGAACCTAACAACCTTCCTAACAACATCGCTTTTGAACTAAAACAAAAAAAGAATCTATTAGAGGGGGAAATGAAGATATTTTTTTCTACTAAAGAAAATTATTGGATTCTTGCCTTTCAAAGAATTTCCATGATAGACAAGAACAATCATTTTTTAGGATTTATTGATCCCTAAGAGCAGATTCACCCCGGTCCTTTGCTACTCGGAACTAAAAATCCCGAAATGAAAAATACCAACATAGGAATAAGACTTGATATTATCATAAATGCCCAAAAAATATCATATTCGTAAAGCAGAAACATAGATGCACTCTTATGAACGTAGAAAATATACCGCATTAGTCCATTCGACTTAAAATTGTAGAAGCATGTGTACAAGCTCATAATGATGGACGCGATCTTGCTACTGAGGGTAAAGAAATTATTCGTGAGCCTACCAAATGGAGTCCTGAACTAGTTGCTAAAATTTTTCCTTTTAATGTATTTACCCTGCGGAACCTGGGGTATTTGATGCATACAAGTATTTTTGTTGGAACGTTGATACATAACTAATGGAATCCTTGAGTATCCCCTATTTTTACCTATGGTCTCAACCATGAAGGATTAATATAAACGAATTATACAATCATTCCATTGACTTTCTGGGTTATCGTTCAAGTGTGCGGCTAAAGCCTTCAATCATACGCAGTCAAATGCTAGAAAATGCATTTTTAATCGATAATCCTATTAAAAAGTTTGATCTTTTGTTCCAATTATATCTTTTATTAGATCATTGGCTAAATCAAAATTTGGTAACGCATTGGGGTATCCGATTCTTGAATAATCCACATCACTTCTGCTTCTATTGTAACAAAAGATTCCCCTTTTATGTGGAAAAGTTTCGTATCAATAATTATGATTTTACGTATGGTCAATTCCTCAATATCTTGTTTATTCGCAACAAAATATTTTCTTTGTGAAAATACCCAAAAATTGCAATGAAAGGTGTCCATTGTCTAATGGATAGGACAGAGGTCTTCTAAACCTTTAGTATAGGTTCAAATCCTATTGGATGCAATTTTTTTCCTGATATTTTTTTAGATTTCGATATCAAAAAAGGGATCCGTAGTCGCTGAGAAAATTACCCATTTGATTGAATACGCTACTAAAGAATTTCTGCCTCTTATTATAGTGTGTGCTTCCAGAGGGGCACGCATGCAAGAACGAAGTTTGAGCTTGATGCAAATGGCTAAAATATCTTCTGCTTTATATGATTATCAATCACAAACCTCCCTTATTCTTTTCTATTGCAATTTTTGGATTATTATATGATGATTTTGAAACACCGATTCTCTCACTGAGACAGAACTTTATCTGGATAGATTTCTCGATATATTTTCTTACGAAGTTTTGTTATAGCGTCTATAATTGCTTCTGGTTTAGGTGGACAACCCGACAAATACAAATCCACCGGAACTTTCTTTGTGGGTCAGTAAATAAAAACATGGTTTTTGGGGGAGAGATACTATTTCAGCAATCGAGTCACAGGTATCTAACATATTCATACCTAAGGCTTTTCCACAAAGTGGTGACAAAACGTATAACTTGTACAAATCTTTCCATTTTCCAAGTCGATCCAATCCATTCGTTCGTAGAGCTATCTATTCGATCACGTACATGGGATATTCACCTCATACGGCTCCTCATTCAATTCGTTCGAAGTTGTTGGATCCTTTTCCTAGTTCGATAATCCCCTCCCTTCTTCCACTCCGCCCCGAAGAGTAACTAGGACCAATTTAGTACATTGGTTGTCCACAAATTCCATTATCAAGAAGTGCGTCCACGGCTTCTTGCAACAATTTTTCCTGAGATATTATTAGTTCTTCTGGCGTAGCTATAAATGTTGTTAATAAATCTGTAAGAGTATTATTCCGATATATAATTCTTCAATAGATTTCATTAATATCCGAGGTCACTAGTTTATCCTCATCTATATGATTAAATTTTTTGCTAAAACATGAATATTACTAAAAAGATTCATGTTGTGGTGTTAATTTTTGTTCAAATCAAATGTTGTTATGATTATGTTATATAATTTTGTTTTCGTAATTTTTTTTTTGTATTGTTGATTTTCAATTCATACAATTTCAAACAATTAATTTCATTCGGTGGGTAGTTTTTCAATTTTGTGGGTTTTCTATGCCTTTTATCAGATTGTCATCGACTTTGTGTGTATATATAAGTGTGTGTGTTTGTGTTCATTATAAATAAAAAAGATTTTAGTTGAAGTAACATTATTTCCTTTTATACAACTTTGGATGAAATTAGTCTTTAAGTATTAGTTTAAAATGATATGTTATGTTATTTCTAATTAAGACTCATGGCAATAATTAAGATGCCTATGTGCCTTAATTGTAAGAGAGGTGATGCTCTGTATAATAGTTACAAATTCGTGGTGTGTATGATAATTATATTTAGTTTTTATGTTGTTGGTGATTTTCATACTTATATAATTTACTAGTTTTTACATTCGTGTATATATACGGGTAAGATTTTCTTAAATTAAAATAAGTACTTAAATACATTAATTAAAATAAGTACTTAGAATACATTAATTAAAACCTACGGTAAAGCTAAGATTAATTTATATAAAGTTAGTAGTATTTTTTACTAATTATATTGTTTACTATGATTATCTTTAAAAGGGTTATTTGAATTATTTTTTTAAACTATAATTTATGATGTTATCATCTCCTTAATCTTAATCAATTTAACAATATTGAACAATCCTATTGTCCACATGGAGTCGTGTGGGTAACTCTAATATAATCATAAAAATAAAATAAAAAAAGTTAGAAGTTTTAATGCTAAGTCCTACTATTTACCTCAATTAGTGAACGCATTATTTTATACTTTCTTAAGGTCCCCAAGAAGTTTATTCGACACATTTGTTATTCATTCCTTACTAAGAGTGACAAAAGTCTTAAAACTTTTTGAGTAAGTTAAAAGTCTTGTGAGAAACATCGTGTACATACATGTGGTATAAATTAATATGTACTTATTTTTCATTTTATAATAATTATATAAATTTCTATATTTGTATATCGAGTCATGTATATTTTAAATCACAACAACTATGTTCATTTAATTATATAAAATTTGGTAAATTAACTCTAAAAAGTATAAAAAGATAAACTCTTAGAAAAAATCGGTTATATGTTCTGTTTACAAAACATACATATAAATAATAGATAGATGGTCACAAGATAATATAATGATTAAAATAAATATTAAACAAAAGTATGTAATATAATTCTTAAATACATAAGGATTAAAATAAAAATTTTATTTAAATTATAATAAAAATTGAAGATTTTGATTGTTAGACTCCGTATGTTATAACTAATCGTATACTACTTAATTATCCATTATCTTTTAATAGTTTAAAGTATGAGGTTTTATTTTTAAAATGAAGTGAAACAAAAAGACCTAATCGATCAATTAAACTTTAATTTTAAAAGATGATGTCATTATGTGTTAAATTTTAGCCAATTTGATAAAATTATAGAATTTTATTAGCATATTAAATATTTAATGATATTATCATCCGATTCCTATATTATATTTAAGATAATTGTAGATTCTAATAGATTTAGGTAGTTGAATATTATTTTTCAATTAGTGTTTGAGTATGATTTATAATTCTAATAGATTTAGGTTTAATATTATTTTCTAATTAGTGTTTGAGTATGATTAATCTGTACATTTTTATCATATATAAAATAGATTAATTATTAGTCAAATCTAATTTTAGTTATTTAAATAAAAAATTTAAGAGCTTGTCATATGATATTTTTACTTAAGTAACATATTATTAAGCAATCTTGCAATACATTCATACTCATTCATAAAACCATAACCAAACTTCTCTTGTCGCTTAACAAAAACACTGGAAGCAATTTAAAATCACTTGAAGTAAAAAATATAATTATTAAACACATCACAATCAATAAACATCAAAAAGATATTAATACAACTATATTGGGTAAATAAAAGAATTAATACCTTAAAGGAAAATTGTCCGTTTTTATCCCTGTGGTAATCATATTTTGACAATTTTATATTTTTTCGAGTTTGATTAACTTTTTTATCCTCCAAATTGATATTTTTGTCAGATATGTTCATTTTACCGACTTTTATTAAGTTACTTCGTTAAATTATATTAAATGATCAAAATACCCCTCTTTTCATTTTCCCCTTTATTCCAAACCCTAACCCCAATTATTCCAAAACCCTTTTGTTCCTTTCTAAGATAAACCACCACCAAACATTTCATGAAATCAAAACCACAGAGCATCATATCAAGATCTAAAATTGAAGTTCAAGAATCTGGATTCAAAGAAAATCCAAGTTTCTCAATCGCTTCACAACATCCATACCTTCAATCACTCACTTTCCCGAACACAACATGCTTTCCATCAAGCCACTCAGGTCAGATCTGCTCGCTATTGCCACCGTCTTCGACATGGAGGTCGGAACATCGCTGCGGAGTCACGAGTTCGAACAGATCCGTGGCGGATCTGCCTGCCGCCGTCACTATCTCCGAAATGGTGTGTGTGTGTGTGTCTTATTCATTTGCAGGTCGTTTCAAATGGCAGTTGGTAAGCATTTACTGTGTGTTTGTGTATATGTATAACACACACACTCTCTCTCTCTCCCTCTTACTGCTTTCTCTCTCTCCATCTCTCTTGTGCTCTGTTTATTTCAACAAATCAAGAATCTTGATTGATTAACAATTTCCTCTTCAAACCCACAATTACCTCTCAATTTTCTTACATTTTGCTTCAAGAAAACAAAATGCCAGAATAAAAGTTACAATTTTTAACTCAAATTTGACCTCAAAATTGAGTTTTATTAATTATCCCTTCAAACCCCCTTGTTTCATATGTTTCACACTCTTCATTTCTTGCTTATTTTGGATCGTTGCGAAGTTACGATCGGTGGTCAGGCGAAATTAACGAAGGTATAATTTTGGATTGGAGTTACGCTAAGGACGAGGTATAATTTTTGTTTACTATCTATGTGTTAGTGATTTTATAATGATATAATTTTGTGATTGAATGGATAATCTGGGTTCTGACTTTGAATGTGACAATAAATCTTCGATTGTTTACATTTTGCTTCAAGAAATAAACTCCCTGATAAACTTTGTTTACAATGTTTACTATCTATGTGTTAGTGATTTTGTGATGATATAATCTTCGATTTGTTTTTTTTGTTTAGGTTCTGATTTTTGTTTCAATTTTGATTTGTGTTGCAGGCGGTTGAAATCTGGGTTAGGATTTGGAAGTAAAGGGAAAAAGATAAAAACAAGGGTATTTTGATCATTTATAAAAAGTTAACAAAAAACTTAATAAAAATTAGTAAAATGGACAAATTTAGTGAAAATATCAACTCGGAAGATAAAAAGATTGACCAAACTTGAAAAATGATAAAACTGTTAAAATGCGACTACCACAAAGACAAAAACGGACAATTTTCCTACCTTAAAACTGACATATTCAATGAAGAAAATTTAAGTCTACAATAAGAAAAAGGCAAACATGCATCAGTGAAGAATAAACCTATTTGATATTACATTCATGATAGAAAATCAAAAAACAATTTGACAATCAGCTACAAAATTCAATATTCAACATGAATTAACAATGTTTTAGCACCCGCTTCCACTTTATGGTAGAGCACGATGAGGATAAATTATATAAGTTATAGAAGGCTATTTTCAATAAATAAAACCTAAATAGATATCTCAATTTGTATACAAACCCATGTTAAGTATATGACCATGAACTATTTATTGTTTTTCACCTGTAAAAATGTTTTTGTAGTGCTAAAGAATAGTCGGTGATAATGATGAGAATGGAATGAATTCTTAAATATCTTTTAGGTATTTAGCTTGATCGGAATATCAAACTAATTTATTTCAAATAATTATTTAATTGTAACTTTTAAAGAAGATAATAACTTACTATACAATTGTGAAAAGATTTTGTTTATATAATTATTTTAATTATGTTACTTAATTAATTTATTATTTTAAAATTATAAGAGTTTGTCACGTGACATCTTTATCTACGTGGTAATTCTAGAGTTATTAATTATACTCCTATAATATATATATATATATATGTACGGGGTGGGGATCAATAGGGAAGCAAAAAAATTAGGGAAGGAAGAAAGCAAATCTCAACTATTGATTTCATCATAAATGAATTATAAAAAAATTCAAAATTTAATATTCATCACCAATGAATGTTAAAAACATTTTTTAATAAAAAAATCAAGGGCTAAAATTTACTCCCTCCTTCTTCAAATTTTGAAACTTCACTATGGATCCTTTCCCTAAATATATATATATATATATATATACACGGAGCATTTGAAGACTGCATACAATCTAAAAAATGATCATTAAATTTATAACGAATGTTTAGTACAAAATATGATGTTTCATTTGTATGTCTGTTAATTTAATGGACTATCATATTAATTACAACAACAAGAAGAAGACCCTCTAATGTTTATGATTTAGGTGATAACTTCTAACTCTGCATTGACTTATCCAAGGAGTCCAACCCGAAACATAAATTGGTAATTAATGTCAGCTGAAACCAATTAACCAAATAAACTACTTCTATTTGGGTCGGGTGGCTTATACGGTCAACCCTTTTGTAATTTTTAAGATTGTCGTGTTATGTTAATGCATTTTATCTTTTTGTTCCAATTTGGTCCTCCAGAGAGTATTTTCGCTTTCATTAATTATAATTAAAGTATGTGTTCTGATTTACACTCCATGTTATATTTAAAGATAGATCGGGGAGTCTTGTTTACCTCTTAATAGCATGAGAAAGAAGACATTTTTATTGTTAACTTAACAATACACAGTATGTTACACGTGTCTTCTATGTGTACATATAGTATTGAGATTTTACAAATAAATAATAAATAATAAATAAATTAAAATATATAAGTTCAAGGTCAAGAATTTATAGTAGGTGAGACTCAAGATTGTCGTGTCTTTGTCATGTCAATGACCCATTCCTCCCATACACAAACTCTTTGATCCATGCCCCTAGTCTTCAGAGTTGGTGTACGTGATTTTCAGTTTCTTTAATAAGTTTGATACCATTTGTTTAAATCCACTCTTAATGGCTCCTGATTTGCTAATTATATATCTTTGAGGATAACAACTTATTTGGGGTTTCACTAATCAAAACATGTAATTATATATCTAGTTAATCTATATAGACCCCATGTCAACTTATATTAAGGAAGAGTATGCTTTTTCTTTTCTTTTTTTTATTTATTTATTATTTTTTTTTTTGTAGCAAAACAGTGCTGAAGAGATCACATAGCCTTCCAAAAACCAACTAACAATAACATAAACAAATTATGTGTACTGAACCCACCCTTTATGCAGACCATTATCAGGTTCTCACCATTTAACCTGTTATGCTGAGAAAGTACTAAGTGACCTTCAGACTTATTATGAAGAATTGAAGACAATTATATAAGTTATTGTGAACAAATAGGCCCTTTATATAAGTTATTATGAAGAAAATCGGTTTCTCGGCATTCAACTCACCATGCCTACCATTATATTAGTCCATGTAAACAAAGCATTTGAACCAGTATATATGAAGAAACCAGTTTGATACATTATGCACCAATTAGACTAAATAACTTTGATCTGATCAAAAGGGAAGAAGTAAAGGCCATTACCCCCACTTGGGACTTTACAATATGATTCAAAGATGAGTGAAAGCCAAAAAGACAAAGTGCTAATTTTGGTTTGTAAAATGTGTTCCAATATGGGTTTAAGTTGACTTGTGGACTGCGTTGTGAATGCAGGGTAGGTAGCACTCTTAGCTTGTACTGGTTATGGGTTGGGACCAGATAATAAATGATGATTTTGTTATGGTTATATATATGGATATGGATGGATTCGGTGTTTATATTTTGTAAAATTACTTTAAATCCTTATGGTTGAGGTGTCAAATCTGCTAGTTCGGCTAAAATGTATTGATCAACATCTTTATTGATTTATATACCTGTTAGTATTTTCTCGTCGGTCTAACCCGTACTAGTGTTTGGCAATACGGAAGGCCCTGCTTTTGAAACTCAATTATGTATAAAACCGTCACAAAAGAGATGGGTGATATTAGACTTATTATGATCAACATCCAACTTAATATGATAACTATGAATTCCCATGACTTCTGTCTACTGACTATGGCATTGTATTCTGTACATTCCAAATTTAATTGACTATGCGAAAACAAAAATACACACTTTTGAAATTTGGCTAACCATCGGACCCATTTTGCAGACAAAATCAGTGAACAAGATCAGACCATGATATGAGTGCATGTAAACGAAGGTAGGTTCTCTCCATATAACCATTATGTTGACGAACTAAGTGATTGAAACCGATCCGAGATGGCTAATCTCCTAAGAATGAAAGACACAACAGAATTAAAAGATCTTTAGGTATAAACATAAGCTATCGTAGCATACTTTGTAGGTACATGACATTCCTACGATTGCGTGTCCTTCTTGTAATGGTAATGTGGAATCATCTAACCGCATCTTCTTCGGTTGTGGTAATGCTAAAGATATTTGGAATATTGTCCGTAATTGGTGTGATGTCCAGTTTCTTGCTTATTCTTCGTTTGAGCATTGGAAGACCTGGTTCAATTCTTGGCAAGCGACTAAAGAGAAGAAATGGCGTTTATCCGTTATTTTTACCGCTACCTTGTGGTGGATTTGGAGATTTCGTAATATCATCATTTTTTGTCAACATCCGATTAAGAGAAGCGGCATCTTTGATAATATCCGGTCTTCTACATTCTCTTGGCTTCATCATAGAGGTCGTATGCCTTGTAGTTGGATCGATTGGCTCAAATCCCCGTTACTGGTTTCGAGTAGTGGTATGAACCGATGTTTCTTGATTCTTTCTCTTGGATGCTTAGTGCTTTTCATGGTGTTTGGCCCATTAGAATGTATTTTCTTTTGTATTTATTTCGTTTCCCCGAGGCTTTTCTGGGTTTGCATCAAAAACACCCCGGAGTGAAAACCGGTGGCTCGACCTCAATGGGGGGGGATTTTTCTCTCGCTGTAATTGGCAAGAGGATTTTTTTCATCAATTTTGCAGGCCTCGCAATTAAAGCTTTTGGGAGGAATCTAGAATGTGTAAATTTGTGTATTTCTAGATTTGTTTTTTAATATATTATCAGCCGTTCAAAAAAAAAAAAAACAAGAGGTGCAAAGACTTTTATTATTGACAATCTTTATGAATGTATTAAAAGGGTCATACTTAAATTTGATATTAAATATCAAATGTCGCACCTTATTTATTAACTATTTGTCCATCAAAATATTAACTATCGAGTAATAATTCTAAACATATCATCATATTTTTAAAGATAAACCTTATGACCCTTGTTATCATTTCTGAATATACTATGTAAACTTTACTTGTATTTTTAAACGGGTTAATGATTTCAAAACACGTTGAAAAGCTCTCAAGTAGGAGTTTTAGTGAGTTGAACAATTAATGAAATATTTAAATTTGAGTTCGTTTAACTTGAGTTCGAGATTTATAATATTCGAGCTTGAACATAAAGTACTGCTTGACTGATATCATGATCCAAGTTTAGAAATTAATATCCGACTCGATTCGTTAGAAAGTAAGTTTAATTTCGAGTCAGACGAGCTAATTTAGCTTAATGAATTGAACACACATAATATAAATATATTGTATATTTAAAACTTTAAATAAATGTAAATAATACATTTGAACCTAAAACCTTAACCATAATGAGCTCATGCAAACTCTGAGTTATTAATCTATTATGTTCGAGTTTATAAATTTCTTCTTAAAATATTTGTTCATTAAAAAGTATCTTAATAATAAACGAAGATAGAATTTTAGCTCTAGAAATAAAAAGGTATGAGAATTAAAGCGCAAATATAATTTTTAAAACTTAATCAAATTCAAGTAAAATAGTAATAAATAAATTAATTAATAAATGAGTCGAACCCAATTTTCTTAATACTTGAATCGGTAGGTGACGACAATAAACCCAATTTTCTGAAAACATTAACATTCTCATTTACATCCAATCCAAGCAATTTTTTAAGGCTAACTTTTCTTTAGTATCATATCAAATCATTTCCTACTGCATAATGGAAACAATTTCAATATTGAAACTATAACCCCATACATTCCACTCTTTACGGTAAAAATTTAACCTCTAAATCCCAACATTTGATATATTAATTCTAAGAATGTATCTTCAGTGCAAGTAAGGTTTCTTTTTCATCATACTCGATGACATGCCTACCAAACTTCCATTTCTTTATCGATGCGGTGCCCTAGTCCCTAGTGTACTACAACAACACTCATTCCCCTTCTAATTTCGAGCTTGCTACTGGTAAGCAAATTAATATGAAATTGGAAATTCAAATTGATATATTAATTCTAATAATGCATCTTCATTGCTCTTTCAACCGATCGCTCGATGTTTTTAGTTTGCCTAATTTTCTGTTTGTTTATTTGTTGTGAATTTGTTTGATGTTTAATCATTTTTAAATATTTTACGGTTTACATTGTTTAATTGCAGTTCCTTTTTTTTCTTTTCCTAGTCGGAGCTACTGTTTGTTTTTCTGTTTTAAGGGTTTTGGTTTTCAAATTAGGGTTTAATGTTTTTATATTAACCAATTAGTATTATTCATTTTTTTTGGGTAAATGGGATAATGAAAGCCGTTTAATTGTTTTTTTGGATGCTTATTATTCTTTGTTATTGTGATGATTTAAGTAGTTACAAAAGTTGCTTTTTGATGGTTAGAAATAGAAAAATGCAGTTCCACAACCGGTTTAAAAACATATTTATTGCTTCAATGGTTAAAAAAAAAAGAAACAAATTTCCCATTTAAGATGATAGAAAAAGTTGAGTACCTGCAATGACAAGTTCAGTACCTATTTGTGCCATTTACTCTTTATTTATATTTTTTAATTTTTTTCTGTCGATGAAAGTTTTACTTTTGAGTAATGTGCATCAATTTAGACATGTTTTGTAATTTGCATGCTTGTTAAATTATTTTGTCAAACTTAGCTGATATTCACATTTTTAACTATTTTTTTTGTTCCTTTATTTCAGGTTTATGGGTCTAAATTAATCTACAAGGGGGTTACTTTCTTCTTCTTAATTTCTTACTGAAGGATAGTAGAATAAAGGTAAACTCCATGTTCCATTAATGATTTCTAACGATAAGATAGCATTATAATGTTGGTTTGTTTAATGTTTACTAGCTTATTACCTGGCAATGCACGATTATGCTAGTTTATACATATTATTAAATTTATGATAATTATACATGCAACTCTAACTAAAGTACATCTAAACATAAGAAATGCTATTAAGATGATGCATAAAATCACCATAGGTTTATATCGTCGTTGATAGCCTCTAAACGGAACAACCGAGTATGACTTTGATAGTAATTTCAAGGATATGAATAGTTACTAAAAGTATTGATTTCAGTTCCAATTCTTGAATTCACTTAACCTATTAAGCATAAAAAACAAAGAATGGAACCAATTTACATGTAAATCAAATATACGAATATAAAGTACCAAGCACAAACAGGTAGCTTTCAATTAAGTTCACCCTGACACATGAGTATCAAGCACAAACAGATAGTTTTCCATTAAAAGTTCATCCTAACACATGAGTATCAATTGTGGTAATAGTTTTGTAGAAAGAAATATAACTAACATTTGGCTCATTTCATGTGTAGGGAAGCCCTACTTTCTGATACGAACCAAGATAGATTTGTATTTAATTAAAATGAAACACAAACAAAACACCAAGATAGTTCCTACAATTCGGGAAGTAGGGATCTCCCAATAGTCTAAGACTCAAACCAATTCATTCATAATATTCAACATAGAAGAATTACAATCATAAGGCACTATATATAGATAATACCTAACTTGCTCCCTAAGACTATCCTTAATTAACTATCTAATAATATTTTCCTAATAATAATAAAGCTTATTTAATAAAATATCCATAATAAAAATACTAAATAATAAACCAAATATAATCTCCTAATAATAATCTGGTCGTATCATTACTCCGGCCCCCCGAAAACACCTTGTCTTCAACGTGTTGCTTTAAAATGTTGTATCGAGTAATTCCGGGATCCCAAATCTTGACTTGTAATTCCATAACTTGCTGATGATAGTGAAATTGCAAAATAAACCCAATCATAGATTTGTGTTTCAACCATATCCTAACCCCATGTTCAACACTCCTAAACAAGTGTTTGCAAACTGCTCATGAGATGTACTACGCCACCACTTTAACTTCATGTTATGGTTTTGCCCTACAACTCGATAATTTTCCAGTGTACTTCCGCTAAAGATGTTCTCTTTCTGAGCATAATTTTGTCCAATAGCAGGTTCGTTAGGGAACTGTTTTTCGTTCGAACCCACCTCTCTTCCTAGCACTAAATCAGTCTCACGTAAGTTTTCAATGAGTTTATGCCCTAAATCTTCTGACACCACCATGATTGGTGCCGTAAGAGCCGCCTCCTCGATACGTGGCGCAACCATAAACTCGCCCATATTACTTCCATCTTCGTCACTTTTTTCCACTGGGAAGAGAATGATGAAATTTTGTTTTGTTGCCGATGATTATAAGAGAGGAATTGACAATTGAAAGAAGTGTTTTTGAAAAGAGGAATAGGTTAATGGAAGATAAAAACTAAAAACTGGACAAATTTATTTTATTCCTAATTATTAGTTATTAATTACTCCGTTGTAATTATCTCTAATATCTTTTGCCATACTAAGAGAAGATTGGCGGGAAAGTTAACTGTCAATGATGACGTGGATTGCCTAAGTTTTTGCCAAGTGTTATCTCAATATCCTCTTTTAAAATTTGGGATAGATAGATAGCATGGAAGTACGTTGTTTTGTTTATTTTATTATGAAACTACGAAGACATGCTAGCTTGGTTTGAGTGTAAGAAATTTTGATGATAGTTTATTTAATATCAACAATTTGTTAGAAAAACGCTTAACGAGTCTACTTGATGTTGTATTAGTTGCTTAATGGGATGGTTTATACTTCTATAGTTTTCTGGTATACATACGATCAAGTTGTATTACGGTTGGCATTATTTCATTCCCTCACACGGCTATATATTTTCTGCAGGTTCTTTGGATAGTTTAAATTTGTGTAGTTATGGCTCCGAATCCACAAGTTGTGAAAGCCTTTCGAGCTATGAGAGAGCTGGGTATTCCTGAAGAGAAAACAAAACCAGTTTTAAAGAATCTTTTGAGAATCTATGAAAAGAATTGGGTACTTATTGAAGAAGAAAATTACAGAGCTCTTGCAGATGCTATCTTTGACAGCGAGGAGGCAGAGGCATGTTTTTGTGTTGCTTGATTATCTCACCAAATGTTATTATTATTTTTAGGATATATTATATAAAATAACCCTCTTTATTATGCATCTCTATTATCTTCAAATCCCTGACTGTTTTTATGTTTCAGGCAGCAGAACAGAAGAAACGGCATGATAATGAAGAAAGTGAAGTAAGTAGATATCATGAGTAGAGGTGGCAGTTTTGGCTCATTAATTTAATCAACGGGCTTTTTTTGGTTATTTTTTTCTTTCCAACAGACCGAAGTAAAAATATTACTTAAAAAAGAAACAGGGGAAATTATTTCTTGAATGCGTACAACCTTTTTGATGAATTTATTCAAATTTATTAAATTATTATCTAATTAATAAAACATTTCTCTTGTAATTATGTATAAACTACCTAATCAACTTGTTCGGCTCATTTGGCCACCTTTAAGCATGAGTATCTAACATTGCTTCCCCTTTCGTTCGTTCTGATTGGTGTGATATTTCAGGCAGCAGAACTGAAAAAGAAACTCGAGCAAGCTGAAGTATGTAGTTTCTTTGATTCACGAGTGTATGCATTGTTTTTAATACACGTCTATAAAACCACCTTTTCTATTTTTGATTTTATTTTGTTTCACCACTTTTCATCACCAGCTATTGAAAGTTATTGAAGAAGAAACACAAATTCCCGAAGAACCAGAACGACCCTTAAAGCGGCTGCGGTTAAGGCACCAAGATGGATCCTCTTGCACCCCCAATTCAAATGGAACACCACTTAAGAAGCCCAAATTGGAGATTGATAACCTCCCTTATGCTATACCCAAGTCTCAAGCACGGGCTAAAACTTCAACCATGGAGCCGATTTCGCCCCAACAACCAAGTATAAACAAGGGCAAGCAACCTGTTTTATACAGCACTTCGGTGGGAGATGTTGAGAAAAGTCAACCGGATGTTGCAAATGAATCCGAATCTGATCCGGGTCTTCGGCCAAGGCATTCGAAGGACAAAGGGAAAGAACCGATTTCTCCTCAAACGGGTCCTCGAGAGATGAGGTCAGTTGCTGATAGGCCGTCACATGGAGTGCGGTTTAAAGAGACAAAGCCCAAACAAACCATTCTTCCTTTAATTAAGCTCAAAGATGAGCCAGTTACAGATGATACATCATCGTTTAAGGTGCCTCCTTCGGTGGTTAGGCCAGGTACTTCATTTATTTATTTATTAATTTTTATTTTATTTTTTGTAAGATGTTAGTGTGAGGTTAGAGGTTGTGAATTAAGCAGGTTGGGTAATGGTTCGAGATGGGTTCGGGTCAAAGAGGCTAGTTTCTTGTACTTGTTTACCCTAAACAATTTTGTCCAAATTTAAATGAAGTTTTATATAAACAGTTGGTGTGTAAGATATGATTACAAAAATTAATTTTATGTCAATTCTTTTAACAGACTTTATTGATTAATAACATTAGGAGATTGTATCCATAGAAAAACCTTTGGGTTTCGTTTTAGTTTTTACCCACTTGACCTATCTGAGTTGTTCCTCCATAAGGTATTTTTTATTTGACCCTTTATAGAAAAAAACATAGCTGCAGTTGACCCATTCTTAAGTATAGGTTTAAATTTCCACTTATAATATTGTGTTTATGTGAGGTATTACTGTGATAACATTCTTCAACTATAGGTCTGATTTTGTTATATCGTAAACTTATTGGTACGTGTTTTCTTAAAACTTAACAGAATCATTGACCAATGGAGCATCTTCAACTGAAGCCGACTTGCACGGAGAAGCTAATCGACCTCACCTCTTAACATCTCAGTCTGCTGACAATAAGGCATCATCAGATATAACAAATGGTCATGAGCTTGAAATGATCCCACATGAATCAACCGAAAGATTAGATATCGCTTCCTCTTCATCTGGGGAAATCAAGATTTCTTTAAGCTGCAACTCTATAGCGAAACCTAATTTACATGTAGATGCTTTATTAAATAAAATGGAAGTAAAATGCCGTAATTCATACAAATTCCTGGAACCAAACTTTTCCGTGAAGAAACTGATGGAAGATATGTGCGAGTGCCTTTTGGAAGTTGAAACCAACTCTATTGTTGATGCCAATGCTGACACCAATGGCTCAATCAGTAAAAAAGGCGATTGTGAAAATGACCAACACATAGAGCAGAATGGCTTTGAACATACTGATTCACACATTAATGATATAAGGTCTGTTGATGATGTCATTGACATGGCTAGAGGACAAGAATCAGTGATGATATCATTGGTCAATGAAGTCAACACAGAGTGTCCTCCAGCTTTCAATTACATCCGCCAAAATGCAGTTTTTCAGAGCGCTTATGTTAACTTTTCACTAGCTCGTATTGGGGATGACAATTGTTGTTCCACTTGTTTTGGTGATTGTCTGACATCATCAACCCCCTGTGCTTGTGCGCTCCAATCGGGGGGTGAATTTGCTTATACAAAAGAGGGTCTTGTTAAAGAGGAGCTTTTAGACGAGTGTATTAAAATGAATCGTGACCCACAAAAACACTGTCTGTTTTACTGCAAGGAATGTCCTCTAGAAAGATCCAAAAATGAGGAGATTTTAGAGGCATGTAAAGGTCATTCAGTCAGAAGTTTTATCAAGGAGTGCTGGTTGAAGTGCGGTTGTAATCAACAGTGTGGCAATCGAGTTGTACAACGTGGTATCAAATCTAAATTGCAGGTAAAATTCCTGTTTTAAAAGTTATATTGTACTCAATGTTGTTTTGCTTTAATCATTCGGTGGCTAGATGAGTATGGTAATGGGTTGGGTTGGCCAAATTATAAATAGTTAGTGTGTCAAATACTCAAATATGATTAAAAAAATTTCTTTTTACAATAATTGGTATACTCGTTCCATACTAGAAATAATTGCAGGAAATCCTTTAGTCTCGTGAATCATGATCATCCAATAAGAAGGGTTTCAATTTTTTCAAATGAACGATTTGAAGGCCTATTGATTCTAAAAACTGTGGATCATTCGGATCTTTCAATTCATAGATGTAGATCTCGGACCTATGAATGGGGATATTCCCAAAACTGACAAACGAAAAAGGAAGTGAGTTAAGCAAAAAAAGAAGCAACGTGGACAATAAGAAACGATGTGGCTTAGACAAATCTTTTTTGTCGATAACCTCAGATCAATCAATCAAATATGGATTAATACGTAATCGATCGAACACTACTTGAAAACGGCTCTTCTGCTCAGAAACGCAATGTTCCTAGAAATTATTGCTCCCAGTGGACCATTTGTATCTATATGCATCAGGATCCCGATTCGTGGATCTCTTGGTTCGAGAAAAAAAAAAAGAGGATCAAACCATCTCTTCTGACTCATTTTCAAATTCGATAAATGTTGGTTGATCGTATATTTCGTTAGAGTGCTATGATTCAAAGTATCCTTTTGAAAGTGGCCAATTTATAAGTTAACAGTCGAAATTACCACCTCCAGTTCTTGTCTCTTAGGGTGTGTTAGGGTAACTTAAATATTTGTACAAATATGACTACAAAAGTTATGTTATTTCAATAACAATCTAGTTTTTTAAATAAAACGATCTAGGAGGTAGAATTCTTTAAAAGAATGAAATATTGGTTCACCTTTAACCCGTTTGACCAATTTGACCCGATTCTTGTAAGCTCTTCTTTTTCGTCTGTGTTACATGGTAGAGATAAAGCATAATCCATATCTAGCCATTTTTCGGTTCGGATAAGTCAAGTCCCTTTGGTCAGTTCGCTCAAGTGATCCTCCCTTATCTTCCCTAACGTTCAGAGTTGTTCTGGTTTGAGAAAGGAGCACCGGCCGCTACCGACCGTTCCGACACGCCCTTGACCTACTTAGTCTCATCCGAGAGTCTAATCTCCTTGTACTGCTTTTTTTCTTTGAAAAAGAAAAAAGGTCGATTTAGGCTCCTTCCCTTCCACCGCATAGCTGCGGTAGCAGGTACTACGAGCCCTCTGTCCCACGCATTTAACCGGCTCGCGTCTACTCTACCTCAATTCACCATTTCGAACCTTATACAGAAGGTTTTTCCGTACCAGCTCCTTCTACCTATACCGCAGTTGAAGCACCTAAACAAATAAGTTCGTTGAAATTGCTACCTCTACTTGAATGATATCACGTCTATTTTTTATAGCATAGTATCATTTAAGAATCTTTTGGTGTCTCATCCTTTACTAGGTGTTCATGACACCTGGAGGAAAAGGATGGGGTCTGAGGACCCTTGAGGACCTGCCTAAAGGTGCATTTGTTTGTGAATATGTGGGAGA
Source organism: Logfia minima (assembly GCA_963921325.1). Classification (NCBI taxonomy): domain Eukaryota; kingdom Viridiplantae; phylum Streptophyta; class Magnoliopsida; order Asterales; family Asteraceae; genus Logfia; species Logfia minima. The sequence goes on along the minus strand of OY992766.1, from coordinate 4,620,091 downwards.
AGTATTGACGAATGCAGAACTTTATGAACGAGTTTCAAAAAGTTCAAACAAAGATGAACATGCTTATCCTGTACTACTTGATGCTGATTGGGGTGCTGAGAGTGAATTAAAGGATGAAGAAGCGCTTTGTTTGGATGCTACTTACTATGGAAATGTCGCTAGATTCATCAATCATAGGTAAGTTAGTTCATTTGAAACGTTTAGTTAGTTCCATAATTATAACCCCATTTTCTTCGTTGATTATTTTCTTCCTCAGGTGTTTTGACTCGAATTTGGTGGAGATTCCAGTGGAAGTGGAGAATCCTGATCATCACTATTATCACGTATGTAGCTTAGTTCATTTGTAAATGCTTATTACTTAAGTATAATTTCTGGATGTTAAAGTCTTATCATTACAACTCGTAAGTGAATCTTAATTCTTTTCCTTTTGTGCAGCTTGCTTTTTTCACTACAAGAAAGGTGAAAGCCCTCGAAGAGTTAACATGGGTGAGTTGGATAAGATCGGGCTTTTATGTTTTATCATTTTCTGAACATAGTTGAACCAAAAGGATATGATTGCTTATTTTATTCTATCTAAGTTCTGGTTGCTGTGCTTGTGGTTTATGGAGAGGTTGCAATATTGATCCATCTAGTTATGATCTCGCCGGTTTGGTTATGTTTTATTTCTAATGGGTCAAATGGGTTAAAAACTAGCTTAAAGGGAAACTGGTCAAATGGGGCAAAATTCACCCAAAGTGTATCTGCAAATGCCTATATATTCAAAAATTCGGATTATATTTGAAATAATATAATTTTGGCAATCATGCATCACTATCACACACTAAGCAATGATAAAGTCATAAAACAATTAAAAAGACCTGGACAATGATTTTCGGGTAAATTTGAACTGTTTCAACATGTACTGAAAGTCTCGTTTTATCCCGATACCTGATCCTCCTCCCTTTTGCCACTTCTAGATTTATGTTTGCACTTTTGCTATTGCAAGTGCTATATATTTATTGTATTGGTATGGTACCATGTGTGTATATATCCATATGAATCACCGTTCTTAAGCAATCATATATATTCATATCTAACATTCCTGCAGGATTATGGTATTGACTTTGATGATGAAGAACATCCTGTGAAGGCATTTCGGTGCAAATGTGGTAGCAGGTTTTGCCGAAACATCAAACGTCCCAATAGTAAGTATTTATCTTCTCATCTCCCCCATTTTCGTTGCACCTAAGCATGAAAAGGTGTGTGATTTATTCATCGTAAACAGAGCAATGACCCATATCAACCTGAACCCAACCCGCCCATCTTGCCAAATCTTCCATTTAATGTTCACGAAGAGTGAATCTGTCAACAAGCATGAAACAATATCGCGTATTTTCTTCATTTACCCGGAAATGAAGATCTTTTGTTTGTGTTTCTAAATTGTAGTCAACATCTTTTTATTTGTATCGTTTCAGGGTCCAGAAAAAGAAGATACAATTAGTAATTCAAAAGTCTCTTTAGAAGGTTATAACCACTATGGGACTACTTTGGTTTTGGGACTGTTTCAACCAGTGTGGTGTTTCGTTTGCATCTGCTGTAAGTAGTATGATGACAAGTTAGACACGGGTGGTTAAGATTGTGTTTGTACCCCCGTTATGTTTTTGATGTTTTCTTGTATCAAGATCCATAAGCTGTAGAAGTCTAGCATCGTTAGCGTTTTCATGAATCTGGATGTTGTCTTCAGCCCTTGTAGCTGGTTTCATTTGATACATTAAGTATGTGCATGTGTAGGATTTAAAAAAGTGAATGCAGCAGCGAACAGGATGTGGGCCATGGGTTTTCTGGCTTTAGAAAAACTAGTAATTTTCATTGAATATAAAAGATATGTATAACATGCAAACATATATATTTTGTATTCAATAAAAGGATAAAAGTTCATACGAGAATGCAGATTTAAAAAAGTTAATGCAGCAGCGAACAGGATGTGGGCCATGGGTTTTCTGGCTTTAGAAAAACTAGTAATTTTCATTGAATATAAAATATATGTATCACATGCAAACATATATATTTTGTATTCAATAAAAGGATAAAAGTTCATACGAGAATGCAATTTTTCTAAAGTATGTAAGAATGAATCCAAACCATAGAATAAAAGAAATAAACGGACCAGATTAAAAGTGACATTTTGATTAATGTCCAGCTTGATGTATATAATTAGAATAGCCCGGGGTAAGTCCGTCAAGCGCATTTATATATGTTGATTCAAAACTGACGCATGGCACGTAACTTTCTCATCTCGTTGCAATCACTTTATTTTATCTCAGATCTTTTCAAATAAACACGCCAATTTCATCATCTAAGTGTTCTTAATCTTCATTATTTGTGTTCATTGTTACAATTTTGAGTACAATTCTGTTAATCTTTTACCATCGAAATAGTTCTAATCTAAATCTTCATCTTCGTCCGAAAGAACAGATCTTAACAATCGAACAATTTAGTTCAAACTGTGATTCAATGAAACATTGACGGAATTTTGTCTCGTGTTCATTGTTACAATTTTGTTTATGATTCCGTTAATTTTACTATCAAAATAGCTCGAATCATTGACATAGTTAGAAATCTAAACTAGGGTATATGCAATATGTGAAAGAAAAAAAAAAATTCCCCTCATGTCAGATCAAAAATTTCATATTTTCTTTTATAGATGAGGCTTTTTCTAGTTTGAAATATTATTTGATGTTTTAGTTTCCTAACAACTCGGTAGCATACTCCTACTACTACTACTAGCATAAAGTTTTGTAATGATCAGGTTGTCAACACTATTTTGACAAGCTGTAGATATCAAGCGACACGTTTTTACTTATTTTTTATATTTTATTTTTTGGTTCTGTAATATGATGTTTTTGGATTGATGTATTGATTTTTGTGTTTGTGTTTGAGGATAAATGTTACTGCATTACGATGTCTAAGGGGATTGATGGTTGTACATAATATCAAATCTTTTATATACTAGTCAGTCAGATTCTTATGTTGCATATGTATTGTATAAATTTTTTGAAATCTGATGTTTAGCATAAATAGTTAACAGTAACTTATTAATTGGTTGGGTTGGGTCGGGTCGTACCAGCTTGATGTTTACTGATAGCTTGTGTTACAATTTTCAGTTCAATATTATGTACACCCTCTACTAAGTTTCATCTGGTTTAATAACAATACATTTACAATCGATGTACAATAAAATTCAAAAACACTTTCAACATAACTCAAGATTATTAATCAAACACAAAACCAAAAAGGAACTTTTGACTAATCCTTTAATTATCTCAATCTAATCGCAAATAACTACGGTTAGAATTACTAGCTAAAGCTTTAAGAGTCTCGATTAAAGGTTGTATTACATTTGACAACTTAGACAAAAAAAGGAATTTTATCATTTTTAAAACTATTTGGCATTGATATTTTAGCATTGTTGATAAGTATTTTTAATATGATATTAAAAATTATAATATGTAAAGATACATTAATGACATTAATCTTTAAGACTCAACATTTAATTGTAGGGACTCAATCTTTATATAGAAATAGATAGATATAGATACATTATAGAAGATAGATTATATATATATATTTATTATGTACCAATATTTAAGACATTAATATATATGTACTAACATTTATCAGTTGAAATTCAACTTTTATATAGATACTATACTATACTATATATAGATTTATAATTATACTATTAATTGCAAACATTAATGACTTGAAATTCAACTTTTATTGATTTGTATTATTATTTATTTATATATATTTATTATTATTATACATCAACATTTATGATATTTATATTTGTATACTAACATTTATAATTTGAAACTCAATTTATTTATATTTATATATATTATTATACATTAACATTTATGATATTTATGTTAGTATACTAACATTTATAACTTGAAACTCAACTTTTATATATTATAGATGTATATGTTTATGTTTATTTGAAAAACCGAATTATCATCAATTATCAGCACATAATCAAGTACTCGACAAACTCAATGTAAAGTTAACATTAAATTTTTTATTTTTTATTTTTTTTAACGGCGATTTAGTATACGACTATAGTTAGTGATTCGATTCCACAGTATTTACCTAGAAGGTAGTCCCTGTCAGCCTTGAATCGACGCATCTATAGGGCAGAACCCCACAAATTCCCACCAAGAAGGAAAACCCCCATGGAGAGACTCGAACCTGAGACCTCTCGTATGAGAAAACAACCTCTCCAAGGATACCCTTGGTGGCCAACTGAGCTCAGTTAGTTAAAATTAACATTAAATATCAAATATTGAAAAAAATTGGAAAAAAAAAAATCAAACTTTATATGCATGGCTCGTAAGAATAAGAGTCACGTAATCCTGACTGGATTTTGAAGTTTTGTCAAATCTAATGTCTGGGGAGAAGATTTAGATTGTAGGAAACAATCATAAGTTAGTTCAAGACACACTTTAATACACAAGTCCACCACTGGCTCGAATCCAAATCTTTATCTTCATCAGGAAAAAACGGATCTTAATTATCGAACAATTTAGTTCAAACTGTGATTCAAAGAAACGTTCACGGAACCTTGACATGTGGTTCTCTCCCTTGCTACTCTTGCGGTCGCCTCACCACAATCGCCAATGGTGTTCTTTAATAACGAACTTCATTAATTTATGTTTGATTCTGCTTTTAATGATTCGCGTGTAGTTATAGATGTTTAGAACTTTAGATTGTCAGATCTCCTTCATTTGTTAATTTTGGGTATTTTTAATTCGTTTGGTTAGTCTGGATTTGAGTAGGTTTAAGTTTGGATCAATTAAACAGGGATCTTCTACCCTCACCCTCAAAATTCTTGTCTCGTACCCCTATATAAACAATTTCGTCATTTTGCTATTTTGTCATTTTTTTTTCTTTTTAGTATTATTTTAATAAGTACAAAAATATAAATATTCTACTAAATGAAGTCGAGAGCTCGATATTAAATAAATAATATTGTATAATCAATTAAATTGTTACAATTAGCGATATTTTATGAAATATACATTTTTAAAACTATATATTTTATGAAAACTAAGTTTTTCTAAAAAAAAAAATTTTTTTTTAAAAATAGTTACAAAAGTATTTATTTTTATAAAAATAGATTCTCTATTTTTATAAAAATGTAAATTAAATATAGGAGGGGTGGAAGGTGGAAAGTAAATACATGATTGGATGTGTAGTAGGGGGGTAAGAAATACAAAGTGTAAAGTAGATAGAAAATGTGATTGATTTGATGGAAAGTAAATTTAAAAGTAATTGATTTGATGAGTGATAGGGGGTGAGAGTTAAAAAAGAGGGTAGGAATAATAGCACCTATTAAATATAGGTTTGTGTTTCATCTTTATTAGTGTTTGTTTTACTTAGAGCAAAGAGAGTGCTAATTTTATAATCACTCAAAAATGTTGCTACCTCAGCGCCACATTATTTTCACACTAAAATTACACTAACACTCATTTTTATATGTATTCATCACATTATTTTCACACTAAAATTGGACCTACATCTAAACACTTTTTACTTTTATAAATAAAGCATACACACACAACATAAATAAAATAATAATAAAAGTGACTATCACTCAAAGTGATTGTCACCCTTTTGAAAGCTATCAAGTTGTAATCAAGTTGAAGGAGGAGTGATCACATCAAAGTGATTCTTGATTACTTTGTGCCACTTTCTCCCACCTTTTACTCTTAAGGGTTTATATTACGAATGATCAACGTGTCAGGAGTGGAACCAGCTTTTTAGGTTAGAGAGGGCCAAGGTTTTACGTCACAACTCACAACAACTCCTTTGTCACATAAAAAAATCTGTATTTTCTCCTTCTTCTGCCTTGTTTAATCTTATAGAGTAGGAATTAAGAACTCCATCATATAATATAAATCCAATATGTATGTGTTGTGAAGCAAACTTGGAAAGAACATTAAATCTATTTAATCATTAGATTAACTTCACCATAAATTTCTCTCTAGGTTGGAGATTAATGATAGTGTTTACTAACGTTTTTCTATCAACAAATTAGTAAATCTTAAAAGGTCATGAAATGCACCGACTCCCACTCAAAAAATTTATATGAATTTTATACGACGTTACATGTATATTATCTTTTAAAGTTTATATGCTCGATCAAATAAAAAACAAATTATTATAATAATGATAACGTGTAACTAATTTTCAGTGTTACTTATAAAAAAAATTTGTTGTGTTCAGAAAATTACGTGTTAACTTTCAATGAGCTACCGTGTTTAGAAAGAATAATTTAATTGTACATCTAAATGATTTTTAATTTTTAACAATTTAAAAGAAAATATAAATTGAGAAAGTGAAAACGTTTACTAAAAAGTGTAGAAAAGATAAAAATTATATGCTAATTTTCAATGTACAAACGTGTTCAGAAAAATGAATTCAATCGTGCATCTAAACGATTATTATTTTTTGATAACTTGAAGGAAATATAGAGTGAGAAAGTGAAAATGTTTGCTAAAAATGTACAAAAGATATAAATGTGACGAAAGTGTTCGTAATTCAAATGCACATCTTAAAAAATCTAATTTTCCTTATAATTCAAAAGAAAAAAAGATAGATCTAAAAGTGAGGTGGTACATTGAAAAAGTAATATAGTTTATTAAGCATGACAATTTTTTAATAAGTTTTGAACAATTATGCTAAAAATGAAAAGAAAAAAGGTAGACAAACGGTAAAGTAAAAATGAATTTTGCTAAGAAAAAGAATTATGTTTTGTAATACTAAAGATTTAGTAATTTTGTTAGTTAGGTTGAGGTGGTATCATTTTAGAAGCTCAGGTGTCTAACACTTTGGTAAAAGTGGTTATTTTTATATGATAATGAAATCACTAGTCACTAGTATATCTTAGGCCGTGCGACGTACGGTCTATGTTAAAAAAATTTGACGTTAAACTTTGCGATATCATATGTACATTATATTTAAGGATGATTATTGATTGCGAATGAAAATAAAAGTTTATTTTATTTTTAACTATCGTCAAACATTATCAATGCGATTAGTGCATCGTCTGGTACACCTTGAATCATAAATTATGTGGAAAGAAAATTAGTGTAAGATCCACTGAAAATTTTAGAACATATAATAATCAAATGATAACAATAAGATCTTATGTTCTTAACAATTTAGCAGTTCAGATGATCAATTTAACGATTAGTTATGTTTTAATAATAGTTGTTCTATTCATTGGCCATGAAACTACCACAATTAATGAATATAATTTTTTTCTTAATTGACCTACATGATCGGATATGTACGTCAAACCCCTTTCAAACATGTAATATGAAAATGAGAGCATATGGAAGAAGGAAGCTTACAATATACGAGTAATATGAATTTTGTTTTTTTTACCACAATCATGTGTTGACTAGACGATAGAAAAAGTAACTTAAGAAATCTTTACTTGTTGAAATCGAAAATATCTAAACAAACACAAATATATGTATTAGTTACTAAAAACAAAATTTTACAAAAAACAAAATTTTAACAGCACAAAATCTGTTCTCAAAACACAATTTAGTGGCCCAACTATCCACCAGACAATAGCCCAAACATACCCAACACACGAAACCCTAAAATATTCACATCATATAAAACCCTAATTTTCCGAGTCTCCGTCACTCTGTTAGCCGATCAATCATCATGTCGAAGAGAGGTAGTTTCACATTCCATCATTTTAAACTGAACAATTTCGTTTCAATTTCTTTTGAATTGATTTCAAAGATCAATGATTTGTTGCAGGTCGCGGTGGTTCCGCGGGGAACAAGTTCCGGATGTCTCTAGGTCTTCCGGTGGCTGCGACAGTGAACTGTGCTGATAATACTGGTGCTAAGAATCTGTACATCATTTCAGTGAAAGGAATTAAGGGACGATTGAATCGTCTTCCTTCAGCTTGTGTTGGTGATATGGTTATGGCGACTGTGAAGAAAGGGAAGCCGGATCTTAGGAAGAAGGTTATGCCTGCTGTGATCGTTCGTCAGCGTAAACCTTGGCGCCGAAAGGACGGTGTCTTCATGTACTTTGAAGGTATAAATATAAATACTATACGTATATGTATATTAGTAGGTATTGTATGATCTGATTTATCAGAGTATGTTTAATTGTTTTTGGTTTATATATTATGTTGTGAATGGAATCGTATTAGTTGTTTGTTGCATTATAAGTTTGGAAATGAGATTGTTGTACTGCTCATTTTATGCTTAGGTATTGATATCTATAGTATATACTTGTGAACTTACTTTTAGAATAAACTAATATAAATAACTATGTGGTTACAATGTTGCATTTTTGTTAGGTGCTGGTTTTTTATGGTGATAAGTGTAGACTGGAAATTAGTAATCAGTATGAATAGCATTATTTGTTTTGTGAATTCGAGTTTGATTATGACCCTAAAGAGTGGAATGACTTAGGTGTCATTATTAAGAAGGAAGTGCATTGATATTATACTGGCGGTTTCACTTTTTATTTAGTAGTTTTGGTTTAATAATTCATGAATGTTAGATTTGGAAGTTTAGTTAGTTTGAAAAGCTAAAAATATAGGGGTTTAGAGGATAAATTTTTACCGCAAAAAGTGGAATATATGGGTTATAGTTTCGAAATTGAAATTGTTCCATTATGCAGTAGGAAACGATTTGATATGATACTAAAGAAAAGTTAGCCTTAGAAAGTTGCTTGGATTCAATGTAAATGAGAATGTTGATGCTTTCAGAATTCTAGGTTTGGAATCATGAAGTTCAATTTTCTAGTGGCTTTTTAACCTTCATGGTCTTATTGGATGTAGTCTAGAATATAGATAGTCATCAGATTCCTCAACCATGAAAGCCATTATTTGCTTATGTTGGCTTTAATTTTTAACACTCTTGTAGTATTTTCATCATTACTTCTTTACCTTAGACTTTCTGGCAAAGATAGCAATATTTGGTGCTTTTATGTGTCTGCTTAGATGCATTTTAACATTGCAAGACACGTGATCTATGACATCCGCTATTATGTCTTTGTTTAGATGTGTTTAAACATTGCAAGTCATGTCAACTGTAGAGAAGTTGCATTCTACCAGCTCAGCGGGGCCACATGTATTTGATTAAAGGCTTCTTTTGTTGCTAAAGGAGTGTATCACATATTCTGTTGTATTTAGTTTTAAATAGATGACAACCAGATAAATGTTTTTGTGGCACTTTTGCAGATAATGCTGGAGTCATTGTCAATCCCAAGGGTGAAATGAAAGGTAATTATAGATAAACTGCTACCTTTGCATGTAGGATTATGTGTTCCCTAATTCTAATAACTGTGATTGTTATCCATTGGAGTCAGACAGCTATATTTCGTGAAAGATGATGTGCATTTGATCTGACCAGGGATGGCAGTTTTAAGGCATTTGCTTTAACATTGGTCAATTTGGTTTCTTAGTGTGTTCCCTACTTATTAAATGGTTGGATAGTTAATTTTAGTCAAATGGAAATGGGTTGAGAGTCTCCCATCGTTTGGGTTTTAAATTTATTTATCAACAATAGCTAAAATTTAGTTATTAACAATAGTACTGTGTTGGCAATCATATTTGTCGTATCAACTTATTATAACAATGGGCAAAATAAGTTTGCAGACTAACCAACCCGACCTTTTGCCATTTTATTAAGAATACCTTTTGTTTCGACCCATTAATAGAAGTGTAGAACTGCGTTCACTTTTTATTTTCCATCTTTAAGTTTTGTTGTTATGTATGTGTATAGCATAGACCTAAGCACTTATTTTCCATCTTTAAGGTTTCTTGTGATGTATGTGTATGCATTGACCTAAACGCTGACCTCATGTATAATATTGTCTTTAGTTTATGTGGGTATGATTTGCTATAACCATTGTTTGGTGATATGTTTATATGTATAGGATCTGCAATTACTGGACCCATTGGAAAAGAGTGTGCTGACTTGTGGCCCAGGATTGCCAGTGCTGCTAATGCCATTGTGTAGGAGCAGGTGAAGGTTTATGTTTTTGTTACCTAGTGTAGCTTTTTTTTGTTTTTTTTTGTTTTTTTTTGTTTTGACTTCATGTTAATGTGGTGGTGGTATGAATTTTGCTAGAAATCAAGACTTGCTGTGGTCAGGTCATGTTATTTGTTTTTGGTGCAGTGAAGTTATTTTGGCAATCAGCATCCCTGTACATTCTTTTCCTAAAGAAGCAGGAAAAACACCATTATTCTATTATAAAAAGTTAGCATAATTTATTATAAAGAAAAAAAGATTCACATGGTGAAGAATATTGAAGCTCTGAAGGTGCTGTCATGCAATTTAAGACGCATTGAGAAACTATCATTAGTTACGTATAAAAGTATATGAAACGTGTACAGCAGTACGCATTAATAAGTCAAAAATGAAGGATAAAAATGCATATTCAAATCATTACAGTCTATACTAATACTCTGGAATGAATATATCCCTTATCAGTTACAATAATTTGTTTATGAAAGATTTATCATTAATAATAATCAAGATACATAAGTACAAGAATCTAATCTTTGTGTGAAAGTTATCTGTTCATCGCAATTCTAAAATGTTCCGGTCTATGAAGTTTCTTATGTAGAAGGATTGTTTTACTATTATTTTCAATACCCATGTTACATATTACTCGTTCCGTCTTAGATTATACAAAGTTTAAAAAAATAATAATCAGTAAATTATATGTGAAAAAAATGGTAGTCTTATTCCTTATTGTTTAGTAATTTTTTTATGAATTAGTTTTGTTTCGTAAATGATACCTCTACTACTTGAAATGACTAAAATACCCTTAACCTCTTCATTAATGACAAAAAATTAGTTAAGGATATCTTAGTAATTTCAGGTGATAGAAGGGCCATTTAAGAGTTAAAAGTGGACTTTTTGAATTGATAGGCGAGAGAAAAAATTGAGAGACGATTTTCGTAAAACATATGTAAATTGCATGGACTATTCATGAAATTTGTCCTTTTGTATATATGAATATGGATTATTTATACGGTGACGAGTTATAAACTAATAAAGTTTAGTAATAAGATATAATAGTATGCCAACAAAAACTAAACAACCTTGGTATTGTCATTTTTAATTATGTATGACATAAGTATTTATAAACTTCATTATACTATTCGAATGCTCTAACAATAAACTCTAATATCATAAGTTTATGTTGGACTCATAGAAAGCAATTCACTTTTGTTCAATTCTAAATTGGTCACTGACAAGTTTGAAATCATCAACAAAACAGTGGTTAATTAAAAACCAATTGAAGATATAGTCATTGATCTTGGTTGCAATTATTTTGTTAGATTTGAGTTTTTGCAATAAGTATAATAATAATAATTAATAATTAATAATTGATCGTGGAGAAATAATTAGTCATTGATGTTGGTTGCATCTAGAATATCTGAACTTGATGCAAATGATCGAATAGGTTAGAATTATATTCGATTTTATTTATTTTTGCAATAATTCCGAAGTCACAATACATATATTTTTTTAAAATGTATCGCTTCCCAAGTTGCACAATAATTGGTTATGTACAACTTGTGGTGCCATGAGTACAAATTTGTAGGTCATATGTTTTTGATTGGTGGGCCATTATTCATAATAAGTCTTGATTACATTCTCACTCACTTTTTAATCAATTTATACAAATGATGTTCAAACAGAAAAAGACGAAGGGCCGTAATTTTACCAATATGACAATTTTATCATACGTCACTAAATATATTTTAAAATTTGTACATTATAAAATCACTTTGAATGGTGACTAACTAAGACTGTAAGATTGCCCTCCATGTCAGCGCCACGTCAGCATCAAGGGTCTCTTCCCGTTCTCGCGTCCTGTGTTCGTGCTGCACAAGACGAATGACCATAGGACGGTCACCAAGACGGAACCGTGCCTATAGTGACGATGCTAAGACGGAGCAAGGTGGCAACCACATAGGACTAAGACGAGGAAGAAGAGTGGCATAGGCACTGGTCTAACGGAGTTATGCATAAGTAAGATTATAATTTGATGATGTACAAATCAATAACCAAAAAATAAGGGGTTTGTGGATTTATACCCTATCAACTTAGGATTTATACCCGTTAATCATTACATTCACACACACAAGCGTCACGTTCATATCACTTCAATCATTACATTCATCCACACACAATAGTCACGTCAAAGGTGTACAAACCCCATGACCCATAAACAAGTTGCCAAAAGAAGACAAACAAGGTTCACCCTTTTGTTTTTAACTATAAAAATCATGTTAGTGACACAATCGTATAATAAGATTTGATGGCTTGTACTATACTGTAACATTTGTTCGGATGACGTTAACTTAAAATATTTATTGATCGATGATGACAGTGTTAATTGTACTAAACTGTATCGTTAAGAAGTGTATTAGTCAACAAGCAACTGGAGGCCATAATAATCAGTTTGTAACCATTTCATAAATTAGCTTTAATTTGATTTTGATAAATAAAAATAATATGTAACTATTAAATGTTTGATATATGTATATGTATTACCACATACTTAATATATATATATATATAATATAACATAAAAGTACAATCTGAATAACTTGGAAAATAGAAGATGGGTGTCAATCGATCCGACTCATTTTATGTGTTTTTACTTTTTATCGAAGTTATTAAGATTACTTTTATACATGTTTAATCATATATTGACACTTTTAAAGCATGCAATATACGGAAGTCGTCACCCTGAAAACAAAACGAATAGGATTCCGCATCTACAAGATTATTAAATGTACATGAAAGCAAACTAGACCCCATATGGTACGAGTAAATTAATGATAAACCACTTTCTTGTTATACTATATCAACCACTTCATGGAACATGATATGGAGTATTATAGTATAAAGGGAAAGTTACTTATATACCCTTTTCTAAAATAAAGTTTGAAAAACCTTTGTTTCTATACATGAATCCCTTATTGATTGCGGTTGCGGAATTGATGGGCCAGTTGCGAGGCCGAGTGACCGATTATCGTGGTAGGGTTCCGAAGTTGCAACCAATGGTTGCATACTCGGATAATTTGGAAATCATCTAAAGAAACATGATGATCATGCTATGCTATCTATAAGAAATTCTATATATAGAAAATTTAAAAATTATAAAAATCTAGTAACTGATGATACATAAAGGGTATCATGTGATCGTTTTCAATCATTTTCATAACCATCTCAAGATAAAATGGTTATAGTTAAACAATGATTACCTACTTAATATAAAGTAGGAAAATTAAATTTATTCACAAATATATGAATCATCAATGCGTATCATTTATAAAACTGAGTATATTCAATTTTTTATTTTCTATTTAAATGATAATAAAAATATATGCATAGTATTTTCAAAGTGTACATAAAAAATTAAAGCTGATATTAAAAACTACATAGCATTGTTGTCAAAATAAACTTAGTACATAGATACACAAAACTATTATTCATTCTATTTAAAAGGAAGTAATATTTAATATATTTTATTTGAAAGATACCGAGTAAACTAATGACACAGCCGGACGATGATTGGATAAAATTAAGCAAGTGGCTATGTTTCTATAATAATTGTCATAACACTATGTTAATTCAATGATAAAGAATCTCCACTTTGCACACAAACAAAACCCTAAAAGTGTGGGACAAGGGAGAAGTGGTCAAATAGACCGGACTACATAGATACTTGTTTTATTTAATCATCTCTTGCACCACATTATAACCTTTATCTTGAATTGATAAACATAATTTTTACACCTATAAGTTGTAAAGCTAAGCGCAGACACAAATCGTTGTAAGAAAATAAAACGGTAATCGACCTTTTGACGACGTATCAACTAATTTTACAATCAATGTAAGAGAGGTAAATCGTGTAATCTTCGATTAAAGATATCAAGATGTATAAGTGGTTACTATGCACCAAATCATAGTTTTTACCATTATCTCGTTTAACATACTTAATCACAACAATATTTATACATCAGAGTATTTTGTATTTAAAGAAAATAGAAAAAATTATTGATACAATTAACATTTTCTAACTTAGGTGTTGTTAGACTATAATAAGGACCGAAAATGTACATATAATAAAGATAGAGAGTATAAATTACAACATACTATTCATATAATTGGATAACATCGTATATGATATCCTCTAAAAATATACAAAACATGTTACTTTCAAAATAATATCAAAGTGTTACACGATTCAGCCAAAGATAATCCTTGGTAAAATGAATCAATATTTGACTTCAACATCATAATCGAAATGATAGATATAAGTAGAAAGTATTCACACATATACTTCGTAATTAAATGTAACCTTTTGATTAGTACTAATAATTAATTTAATGTGTTGTAAAAGCGAAAAACACATTGATAATGTAAAGAAAGAAAAAAGATACGATGAGAAGATTAAGGAAAACATCTAGACATTATCTTATCGATTAATAACATTTTTTAACTACTAACCTAAGTCATACGTAACTAATTTAGGTAACAATGTCCAAATTTTCTTGTTCATTTTTGGGAAAATAAATAAATCCAAATAATATATCTCCCACGCGCTTCAACTAATTCCACTAACCAATCAACAGCTACTTTCACTTCCTCACCCAGTGGGCCCACCAATATCCTACGCCACATATTAACCTCATTATCTCCACGCGCCACTGCGTGCAAGTAACCATTTCAAATTTCTAACACTGGTATCTGCGTACACAAATCAAAGGCCAAATAAGCATCCAATCATCACCGTTCAACTCCGTATCTCGTATATACACAGAGTTAAATATCACTTACATCAACTCAATCAATCTATTTAGAAATCATTCAATTTGTCACTGGACTTGAAGCTTTTTTGTTAAAGTTTCAGTTTTGTGGTAATGCTCTAATAAGGTAAGTAAACTTTAATAAATTAAAGTAGTTTAAAATTAATCAAGAAGCGCGTAAATAAGCAAACTGATTAACTACTTTTGTAACCTAGATTCACTATGAAGTTGTAAAATGTGAATTTATGTCTTAAGTTACATAAAAGTAGTGAATCAGTTTGATTCTGAGGCACTTCTTGGATTCTTATTTGATACTGATTACGGAGTATTTAGTTGCATTCGTGTTCGGAATGCGATTTATATAACTTTATATTGTAAAGAGTTACTAAATTTGCTATAAATTAGGATTAGATCAAGTGAACTCTGTTTTTGAAATTAAAATGATTCAAGTAATTTTGTTTTTTTATTTAATTTTTTTTGAAGTAGTAGTAGTAGTGAATAGATTTTGCTTTTTAAGGTAATATGTAAAGTTGTGAAATGGAGTATGAATCTATGTTAAGCTATAAAAGTATTGAATCTGCTTCTCGCGTGTATTTTGCTTCTTATTTAATCATGATTCTTCAATTGCATTCGATATTGGAATGCGATTTATATTATTTGAGTGTAAATTCTTACAATTTGTTTGGGATCTTATGATTTGCTATAAATTAGGATTAACTTCTGTGTGTGTATGTGTTTGTTTATTTTATTTTTTATTTTTTATTTATTTTTTTGGTTGCTTTATTTAGCTTCATTAGACTTAGCATTTCAAGGAGTAGCCTCAAAAGCCTAGTTTTTCAGAGAGATTGTGTTAGTAATTTCAGTGTGCTCAAATTAAGTTGCTTTAAATTGTGTTGTTGACATTAGTACATTACTAGTTTACATAGTTTGACTTTTTTTTTTTGGGTAGAGTAGATGAATTATTTAGTGATCCTGCTAATTATGATTGATCGTTTTTCACGAAACAGATTTACTTAGATATCGAATTCTCATATTAAAGATGTCATCAACGAACGGAACTGTTGGTCATATAATTTCTTCATCTTCTGGGATGTCTACAAATCTTCACTTCTCTTGCGTTTCACCAGACAAAACTAGTTCACAAAAGGCCCCTTTTATTTCCCAATCTTCAGGAGTTCTTCGTGCTACAGCTTTCCGTGATTATATGAAAGAAAATAATACTAGATCTTGGAGTAACGATTCACTGTCTGATTTTCTTGATTACACTGAAAACAGTCATATTGAGTCTAGTGAGTTACAACACAATGATAGTGTTGCTTGTATCATGCCACCACCCGAGGATATTGGAAAGCCAAATGATTGGCAAGATTGGGCTGATCAGCTGATTACTGAAGATGATGCTGTTATGCCTAATTGGAACGAGATTTTAGTTGATTCAGAGCCCAAGGTATAACTGCGTTTTTACTTTACTTGTTTATTTTGATACAAGTCGAAAGGTTAAGTGTCTGAAAATGTATTAAACTTTATCAAAATTCTATTATATATATATATCTACTTTTACAAGTCTCTGTTGTATGTATCGAACTATGCTACTGTATGTATTTGATGACTTGTAAACTGGTGAAGTGACACGGTTTTGATGATGTGGCAACTTATATCGCTATATGTAAGCAAAATCGATGTAGAAGTTGTTGGATAGATACAATAGCAAGAAGTGAAAACTTGATACTTACAGTAGAAACTTTTGAAGTATGATACATACAACAGAATTTTGGTTAAAGAGAATTTGGGCCAGTTTTGTGATATTTTTTTCTTAAAGGTGACTGCAGACATTCACCGTTACTTCCAAAGATCTTAAAATCTTGATTATTTTAGTTTTTCTATTTTGGAAATTATGTCAATATGTCAACTGTTTTTCGTAGATGGAATTTTACGCTGGGAGATCATCCAAAACATCACTGTCAGTGCAAGTAAAAGAGCTTGTTCCTGCATCACCTGGAGATGCTTGCACCCCAATGACACCATCGTCATGTGGGAGTAGGTCCCAAAGCAAATCGCGAATGCGTTGGACACCAGAACTTCATGAAGCTTTTGTGGAGGCAGTCAACAAACTTGGTGGAAGTGAAAGTAATATTTTTTTTTTCTTATTACTGTGATTTTTTTCCTCCTTACAAGTTATTTTGTAACTAACTCATTTTTAACCACAGGAGCTACCCCTAAGGGAGTATTGAAGCTAATGAAAGTTGAGGACTTAACCATCTATCATGTCAAAAGTCATTTACAGGTGCATTTCTGGTATTTATGATGATTCAAGCTACATACTTGAAAGCAGTGTGCTTCGTGTTATGCTTAAAATGTTTGGTTTGTCTGCAGAAATATCGGACAGCTAGATACAAACCTGAACCTTCAACAGAAGGTTAATAAAATACCTTCTTCCATATTTTTTGTTCTTTTTAGTCTATTGTCCATGCATATGGTATTGTTATTTTCGGCCTTTGTCTGTGATTTATGTGCCATTTAGTTATTTGGAAATATTATAAAGAATAGAGAAAGATAGTAGCCACATATTGCTTGCGAAACTTGATACATTGAAATTGCTGTCTTTATTTCAGATCTTACAGATTGTAAAGAGTAACAACCTGATTTGATTAATGGAAAAAGATAGATTTTGTTTAAATATTCTATCAAGTAAATGAGATTCTTTGATTCTTTTTAACTTTTGTTGCTTCTCTTATTTCACACTCACAAATTGGGAAATGAAAAGATGCATGTGTCCTGGCCTTATAGGTGGAGGTGGCAATTTCAACCCATTTACTGAAAAAAATAGAAATGGGTCAATTTGGGTTATATATATATTTTTTTGGTAAAAGCAAAATTGCATAAACCACCAAAGCGGATCAACACAAAAACATAATATTGGTCTCAAAGAAGGAGAACCCACAGAAAAAAATAAAAGAAACAGCAGTGACAGACACATACAGCCTACAAAAATAAACACCAAAGCCTGGAACCCAAAAATGCCTACTAAAAAATAAATTCAATTGATACCCGTAGGATTTGAGATCCATGAACCCCATGAAAAACCAAGCTTGCTGCAATGATGAGAAATGCAAAACTTAGCAAGGGATTGAGCTTTAACAATAATATCCTCTTGAATAATCTGCTGCCTTTTTTCCATCTTCCCATGAATGAACAGATTCTCCCATTTGCAAACAGCCCATAAAGTCACAAAACAAACACCACTAAAAACCTTGGGAATGTATGCTAAGATGAAGGGGTAAAACTTAAAAACTTAGCTAAAGTTGAAACAGGTCAAATGGGTTGAAATTTGTTTGAGATGTGTTTTGTTTACAACCTCTTAAATTGATTATTCTCTCTAGACCATAACATGATAAAGAAATAGTTACTAATGATATGCAGTGATTCGATTGATCCTTTCAGGACCTGCAGAGAAAAAGTCTACTCCATTGCAAGATTCATTAACATTTGATTTGAAAACGTAAGTTAGCTCTTTGCTTGACCTTTTAGCATGGCTAAAACTGTGTCAACTATGTGAGGATACACATGTTTGGTTCATTCCATTCATAAAGCGAATGATCTTTACTAGTGTACCACATTCTGAAGACAATCAAATCTTTCAATATGCCAAAAAATAAAATATGGTGCTAGAGTTTGAACTATTGAAGAACCAATTCGACACCAAAAAAGTGAATTGCGGATACTTTTCATGTAAATTGGAGAAGTGACAGCATCTTAGGGTCATTTTTGAATGCATTCTTTTTATAAAGCTACACATTCAAAAGGAATATGAATCGTTGATTCTATGAATGAATCCTTGCATTTCCAGTTTACTCCAATCTTTCCAACTGAAAGGAGCATAATGTTAAATGCAAACAATACAAACTCTCTCTTTTAGGTGTTAGCTTCAGTGATTTAATCATTGTATAAATTTCATAATCTCATCATTCTTGCCTTCACAACAGGAGTTCTGAGATCACTGAAGCACTACGATTACAGGTTGAAGTTCAAAAAAGATTACACGAACAACTTGAGGTATGATTATTAATGATTTATATAAATTTTATCAAATAGTTACGGAGTATAAGAAGTTTTTGCAGGTACCCATACCAAAAAAGTTACCCATTTTGACACATAACCCAACATTTCTGTCCCGCCTATTTTGCCACTTTAATGAAAACATTTACAAGCAAAAAGAATAATGATATCTGTAATATTTTTTGCAGATTCAAAAAAACCTACAGTTGAGAATAGAAGAACAAGGCAAATACCTCCAGATGATTTTCGAGAAACAATGCAAGTTTGGAATCGACCATATCCGAGCCTCATCATCCACCCACGAGAAATCAGATGCGGAAGTGACCAATGAAATTTCAAGCTCCCCACCGAAAACCAAAACAGAACCTGATGGATCACAATCTGCAGAAGCTTTAGAAGTTGACCCCTCGGAATCACAGCCCTTGAAGCGTGCTAAATTCAACGAGTCATCAGCTGAGTCATCTTAAGAAATGTAACATGCCGTAAATATATGCAGCATCATCATGCATCACTTGCTTTTCAGTTATAAAATGTTTGTTAGTTAAGAACGCTAAATTAGCGATTTTTATGATGCAGTTTTGTTGTATTCTAGAAACAAAAGTTGCTAGGTAGAAGTATTAAGCTTTGTTTTTTGCCAAAGCGGCACCTCGACTTTGCTTGGTTTTAGTGTAAATATGCACCGGGTTTGTGTTCTTTGAAGAAATGGAAAAATGGGTCGGTCAGGTAACGGGTCAAAGTGTGACGGTTCAAAATGGCGAGACATCTGGGCTTTGGGTAATATATTCTTCATTGGTTGTCCATGATTGAACCTTTGTTATGGAGCCACTCTAATATCCTGTAGTTATGGAGCCACTCTATTTGTATTTTGTATAATTATAAAAGTTAAACGTAAAATATGTAAAATATAATACTTTATTTATGTTATGATCGGTAGTAGGTTGTTATCCCCAAGTATTAATTTATCCATGATGTATGTGAAAAATAAAAATTAACCGGAAATGAATCGCAAAACAAAACTTTGGTGTTCCATTCCCAATCTCATTGCAACGTTACCAAATGTTTCTTAAAAGTTTCGCCATTTTGGGGCTCATTTCGATATTAAGATACATCACAAAGGTTGTAAGGTCGCTATCAGATTCTTGGTAAAGGTACTTGTTGTTTGATCTTAATTTTCAGATGGCAAGGCATTTTCAATTTCTAACCATTTTTGGTGGGATTTGACAGTTGGTATATTGCCTTTGAACCCAAAAGGTTTTAAAATGAGAAATCAGATGAATAAATAAACTTTTTTTAGCGTTAAACATGACGTATATGAGATTTTTTGGTTTTCTATGCTTGGAAAGTGTTTGATAAAATGTCACAATGAAGTCGAGAAGTGTTTAATAACTGGAATATAGTTTACACTAGCTATGGCTTGACACTCCGTTCAATTTGATTAAATGTGCCAACTTTCATGATCTATAGTTAAATTTTGTTTGTATATAGTTGGGAATCAGTATTCATGACTTAAAAATTATATAACTTTGTTCACAGAGATTTATCTGATGTTTCTCCGATGTTATAACCACGCACATACTGAAATAATCCAATTTTAATTAAAACTCGGTTCATTTATTGCCATTACCAATAAAATACGAGTTTCAGTAAGAACAGTTTTAACAGTTGTCTTTTAAAACCATTTTAAACGGTGATATATTAACCACAACAAATTTAAATTTATAACGATAAGGTACTACAACTTAAGCATAAAAAACCTCATTAAAATAACCCTTATCGATGTGGCTATCAAAACCCATAATCTTTCTATATATTGTTTAAAAGGTATATAAATTTGTAACATTATAGCATGCTTTAGTGTTTAATGTTGGATTGGTGTTTAAAATATAAACTAGAGGTATGTTGTGGGGGAAAAATATATGAAATCTTGATTAGTGAAAACCAGGTAATTCTGAAATAAAATTATAAAAAAATTAAAACAGTTTCTTGCATCATTTATTAAAATTGTTTAGTAAACAATAGGTATCAAGGCTATTGACACTTTGAATGTAAGATACCTTCAAATAAGATATGTAACTTGTCTTCTAATCAAACCTTAGACCTCCCAACCATCAGTTGGTAGCCTTCCACCATACAACACACCATTCCCTTCAAAACCTCTCAATCTTCACACATCTCATTCACACATCTTTCTTTATTTGCTTTTTTTCATGGCTGCCATCTTTGCAGGCTCCCATGACCGGCCCGAATACGATACACAGTCCACTATATGTAAAGTTTGTGGTGACGAGATTGCTCGAAAGGAAAATGGCGACCTTTTTGTTGCTTGTCATGAGTGCAAGTTCCCGGTTTGTCGGCCTTGTTACATTTATGAGCGAAGTGAAGGGAACCAATGTTGTCCTCAATGCAATGTTCGTTATAAACGTCATAAAGGTTGTCCACGAGTTGTTGGAGATGGTGAAGAAAGTGTCGATGGAGATGATTTTGAGGACGAGTTTCAGATAAAGAATCATCAAGAAACCCAAGATCATAATCGTGTGGATAACCTATCGGTAATTCAATATATCTGATAATGAAATGAATCATCCTAAATTTTTTTATTTAAAGAACATGAAAAGACACATATGTTGTTAACTGGACCTAAAGTAACTCAAAGGCAAAATATATGTAAAATTTTACATCTTTAACCCTGTAACTTTTTTACATACACATTATTAGTCCATTAGTTCTTGCTGCACATAAGCTGCAGTCTGCTGCATACATGATCTTTCTAATTTGAAATCATAGAACATTAGTTTTTGTGCTCATATTTCATATACTCGTTATTCATGATTTTACTTTTATTTAGAAAAGATTAAAGTTGTATAGAGGGATCTAAAGAAAAATCTAATATTAACTTTTGGTGATTGATTTTGACAGGAAAATGGCGACTCTCACTCTGTTGCTCCAAAACAGAACAATACCAATGGCTTTGCTTTCTCCTATGCTGGAAGTGGTAAAAAAAAATATTTGCATTTTGGCATCATCTAAGTAAAGCCTTAAAACAATGATTGTTGATATGTAAGTTCATGATTATGTTATGTATGTAGTTGCTGGAAAGGATCTTGAAGGTGACCGAGAAGACGAATGGAAAGATCGAGTCGAGAAATGGAAAACCAGGCAAGAAAAAAGAGGCCTTGTCACAAAAACCGATGATGGTAGAACCGATCATGGTGAAGAAGACGATTATCTGTAAGTATCTCCTACTGTTTTCAGTAAATTCAAACTTTATTAAGATCAGATTCTGTAATTGTTTGAATAAACTTGATGACTTGAATGTCAATGCAGCATGGCAGAAGCTAGACAACCCTTATGGCGAAAAGTCCCAATTTCATCGAGCTTAATCAACCCGTACCGCATAGTCATTGTCCTACGTCTCGTAATCCTCATATTCTTTTTCCGTTTTCGCATCATGACTCCAGCTAACGACGCTTACCCATTATGGTTAATCTCCGTTATATGCGAAATCTGGTTTGCGTTATCATGGATCCTGGATCAGTTTCCAAAATGGTTCCCGATTAACCGAGAAACTTACCTGGACCGCCTTTCATTGCGATTCGAGCGTGAGGGTGAGCCCAATGGGCTCTTACCGGTTGATTTCTTTGTTAGTTCGGTTGATCCTCTAAAGGAACCACCGATCATTACTGCGAACACGGTTTTATCGATATTGTCTGTCGACTATCCTGTTGAAAAAGTGAGTTGTTATGTTTCGGATGATGGTGCGTCTATGTTGCTATTTGATACACTATCAGAAACTGCAGAGTTTGCTAGACGATGGGTTCCGTTTGCTAAGAAATATAGTATCGAGCCAAGGACACCAGAGTTTTATTTCTCAGAGAAAATCGATTACTTGAAGGATAAAGTGCAGCCTACATTCGTTAAGGATCGTAGAGCCATGAAAGTAAGCAATTCAAAGTTGTTTATTCTTGCAGACTGTAGTGTTGTTTCTTCATGTTTTTTAAGATTTTTTTTTTCTTGTAGAGAGAATACGAGGAGTTTAAGGTGCGAATCAATGCATTGGTGGCAAAAGCTTTGAAAAAACCCGAAGAAGGTTGGGTGATGCAAGATGGGACACCTTGGCCTGGGAATGATAGTCGTGATCATCCCGGCATGATTCAGGTATCATTTTCAACTTTGGACATCTTGTAACGTTACTTTTCAAAAATTTAACATGGGTACAGCCCAATTTTGAGGTTAAACCAGATCCATGGACCCTAAACTCAACTTGAGAATTAACCCATACTCTTGATGAACAGGTTTATCTAGGAACCGGAGGTGCCCTTGATGTTGAAGGCAAGGAGTTGCCTAAATTGGTGTATGTTTCGCGTGAAAAACGCCCTGGTTATAACCATCACAAGAAGGCTGGAGCCATGAATGCCCTTGTAAGTATCGATTCTCGTCACAGCATCAAGTGTGATTTTGTTTATTTGACTAATTTCTTTGTATGCTTTATCAGATTCGAGTTTCTGCAGTGCTTACAAATGCACCATTTATGCTCAATCTGGATTGTGATCATTACATCAATAACAGCAAAGCTGTAAGGGAAGCAATGTGCTTCTTAATGGATCCACAGCTCGGTAAGAAGCTCTGCTACGTCCAATTCCCGCAACGATTCGATGGTATTGATACTAACGATCGGTACGCCAATCGCAACGTCGTGTTCTTCGATGTAAGTTTCAATAACCACCAGCTTAGAGATGGTCATTTCGACCCATTTTTGTACGAGAGGGTTAATTCGGGTTATGTTTTGCGGGTCAAATGGGTAAAAAAAGTTCTCTTAAAAAGAAAATGGCTTGAACGGGTCGAAATTTGTATCTTCTACGCATAAACCTTTTAATAACTTTTTTTTCAAAAATTTATATTGTTGTTGAATTAATATAAAGTATGTAATCATATTTGACACAATAATTATTTATTAAACAAAAAGAAAAAGTTATTTAACAAATTGTTGTCGACAAACCCCAAGCTGTACAGTTTTTACACATTTTGACCCTTTACCCAACCCGCACATTTTACCACTTGTAATGGTGTTTGAGATCTACAGATCAACATGAGAGGACTTGATGGGATACAAGGTCCGGTATATGTCGGCACAGGATGTGTCTTTAACCGACAAGCATTATACGGATACGACCCCCCAGTGTCAGAAAAGAGACCAAAGATGACTTGTGATTGCTTTCCTTCATGGTGTTGCTGCTTTGGTGGTTCAAGGAAAAAGTCAAAGGATAAGTCAAAGACAAAAAAGAAAGGGTTGAAAGCTTTATTTGGGTTGGGAAAACTTCGTGGCAGAAAGAAGTACTCGAAAAAGTCATTGGGACCTGCTTATGATCTTGAGGGGATCGAAGAAGGACTCGAGGGGTATGACGAGTTGGAGAAATCGTCACTGATGTCTCAAAAGAATTTTGAGAAACGATTTGGGCAATCACCGGTTTTCATAACTACAACTCTAATGGAAACTGGTGGAATTCCTGAAGGAACTAACAGTAATTCTTTGATCAAAGAAGCTATTCATGTTATTAGCTGCGGATATGAAGACAAAACCGAATGGGGCAAAGAGGTGATTGACGTTTTTATCATTTTGTCGTTAAAAGAATCGTAATGTATTATTCTACTTAATTCAACTTTGTAAAACTCTTTCAACAGATTGGATGGATTTATGGGTCGGTCACAGAAGATATCTTAACGGGATTCAAGATGCATTGCAGGGGATGGAAGTCGGTTTACTGTATGCCAAAGAGACCGGCATTTAAAGGGTCTGCACCTATCAATTTGTCTGATCGGTTGCACCAAGTTCTTCGATGGGCTCTTGGCTCAGTTGAGATCTTCATGAGCCGGCATTGTCCTCTCTGGTACGCGTGGGCTGGGAAGCTGAAAACACTTGAGAGGCTTGCTTACATCAATACCATTGTTTACCCTTTCACTTCAATCCCATTGCTTGCATATTGTACACTTCCTGCCATCTGTCTTCTCACTGGAAAATTCATCATCCCCACGGTAATCAAAAGCAGTTTGCTTTGAAAAACTAAACTATTAACAGTAGTGTTTAACGGATTTAGAGGTTTTCTTGAATTGATCTTGAACAAAATAACTACTTCTCCACAAGTATTTTATAAAAACATCTCTCATACAGAAATTTACTACTTTTAACCGTCTTAAGAAGTTCATAACCGAGGGTGCTTTTTGCTTTAACTAACATTACAGTGTTTTTGAATCAATTTGCAGCTCAACAGTCTTGCAAGTATGTGGTTTCTTGGTCTTTTCATTTCGATCATAGTGACTGGTGTACTCGAACTCAGGTGGAGTCAAGTTAGCATCCAGGATTGGTGGAGGAATGAACAGTTTTGGGTTATTGGTGGTGTCTCGGCCCATCTTTTTGCAGTCTTCCAAGGCCTTCTAAAGGTTCTTGGTGGTGTCGACACCAATTTCACTGTCACATCAAAAGCAGCCGATGATGCTGAGTTTGGAGAGTTGTACTTGTTCAAATGGACTACTCTTTTGATCCCACCAACGACTTTAATCATCATGAACATGGTTGGAGTTGTGGCTGGAGTATCTGATGCAATCAACAACGGATATGGGTCATGGGGCCCGTTATTTGGAAAATTGTTCTTTGCATTTTGGGTCATTGTTCATTTATATCCTTTCCTTAAGGGTTTGATGGGAAGGCAAAACCGGACTCCAACTATTGTCGTTTTGTGGTCCATTCTTCTGGCTTCAATCTTCTCGTTGGTCTGGGTTAGGATTGACCCATTCTTGCCAAAGCAATCTGGCCCCATTCTTAAACAATGTGGGGTGGAATGCTAAATGATCAATCGCTACAAGTTTGAATGAGTGATTTGATGACCCAATATTCATGAATTTTGTAAAGATTTGGCTACAAGAACATAGTGTTTGTTTGACTTTGAGTAGAATTTACATTGAAATTATTAAAGATCTTACAGTTTTTGGTAACTCGATAGCTTGTTATTAATAACTCAAGGGTCTCATTGCATATCCATTTTAATATTATACTTTTACCAAAACTACGTCGTTTAACTAAATCTAAAAGCAAAAAAACTGATTTTAACCAAGACCGTACCGCTAGACATGTAATTACCCTTATGGTACCAAAATCGCCTTTTCGCTATAATTGGTACCATATATGTATACTGGTACCGGTATGGTACAATGTCGGTTTTTTTGCACACTACTCATTTAATATTTCTTAAAACAATTTATGATCTATCTTCCTAAATACGTTACCCAAGCTCATAATCACATGAAACGCGGATCACTCAGGTACAAAAGCACAAAATTTTGGGATGATATTTGGTTAGGAGATGTAAAATTAAAATTTTTGTTTCCAAAATTGTATGCTTTGGAGGATTCCAAAAATACTACGGTTGCAGACAAGCTTCGTGCACAGTCGATTGACTATTTGTATAGAAGGCAAGTGAGGGACGGTATGGAACAACAACAACATCAACATGTTGAGCTGCTAGCGATGGTTAATAGTTGCTCATTAGCTTCGAGTTGGATCGATGGGTTTGGGATCTAAAGAGTGATGGGGTGTTTAGAGTTCGAGATGCTAGAAATATAATTGATGATACGTTGTTGCCCAAATAAAGTAATCCGACGAGATGGGTGAAATACATTTCGAATAAGGTTAATATTTTTGCTTGGAAGGTGTGGATGGATCGTATTCCGACTAAGCATAATCTTAGTTGTCGGGGTGTAAATCTGGAGTCTATCTATTGTTCTATTTTCCATCTTCATATTGAAGATACAAACCACATTTTATTTCGATCCGAGATTGCAAGTTTCATGTTTTGGAAGGTATGTCAATGGTGGAATTTGAATTGGGTTCAAGTTGACTCATATGAAGATTGGTTTATATGGTTTTCTGGCATTCGGATTACATCAAGCTTGAAGGAGTTGATAGAGGGTGTTTTTTATTGCATGTGGTGGCACATTTTCAGGAATCAAATTATTTTTGGTTCTTGTAATCCTAAGCGTTCAGTTGTATTTGATGATTTTGTTTCTCGTTCTTTTTTGTTGTGTGCCAGTAGATGTGAAAATACGGTGTCCTAGGGAGTTTGAATTCAAAATCCGTTTGTAATTTCGTTGTAATTTGCTCTAACTTTTTGTTAGAGTTTGTTTTGTAATATATATTTATCTGCCGTAAAAAAAAAATCACAGTTCGGATCGCGGTTCAAAATCATTTATACTGTGGCACAATATGCCATATAACGTGGTACCACTTTAATTACAACTTAACTCAATTCTTCTTGAAGTGTGTACCTCTATGAAAATTTTGCGTCAACGAATATACTACTTTACGATGACCCAAGTTGCTCTCCAAAGAGATTTCAAATAATAAGATCAATTGAAAACAATCACGTAATCATATCCAACGTAGACAAATTAAAAATAACGATATGAAATAATAGATGCATGAATTTGTTAATTAACCGTGGTTAATTCAGATAGGTGAATGAGAAACATGTGAGATGGTAGTTAGAGGAAGAGATGAGAGATACTCCTAAAGAAAATGTCATATACATAATTCAAAAAGGTGAACAAAAATTTAATATTATTATATTCAATAATTGTTTATTGGTTTATTAAGGAATATATTATATACTTTTCAAGATAGCTAAATCAAAGAAATGGTTTCAAAATATTTTAGTTAATAGAAGAGTTTCCATGTTATTGAGGACATTATAGTAAGTTTACATTTTAAAATGTTTAAATGTTTAAAATGTTTTTCTGTTAACTTTTTTTCTCGGAAGATCGAGATCATTGGTGGTAGAGCCTTGATCCTCAAGGGATGTTCTCGGTTAAATCAACTAGATGTTGGATCTATAAAGTTGTGCTTCCATTATCTCTGGCTCCAACTCGCTGGAATAATCTTGTCCCAAGGAAAGTAAATATTTTGGTATGGTGCGTTTTGTTAAACTTAATGAATCGAGGTATGGACATCCCATATACCTTGTGCCCGATCTGCTCGTTGGAAACAGAAAGTATAAACCATTTATTCTTCTCTTGTGAAGTAGCGGCCCGAACATGGAATGTGATTGAAGTTTGGCTCGAGATTCCACATCTTGGTATGCAATCCATTACCGACATTTTTGCTTGGCTTGACTCATCTAACATGATAGTAAAACGGAACAAACTTATTGAAGCAATGTTCCTTAACACAATTTTGGTTTTATGGCGATTCATAAATGCAACGGTTTTTGGTACAAATAAGTTTAGAAATGGTAGGATTGTCGACTCTATTAAGGGTTGATTGGCTTAAAACCCCAATTAATATCTTGTAATTATTTTCTAGCCTCTAACTAGCTTTTTTATATATTTAAGCTGTTTTTAAAAAAATAAAAATAAACCATTTATAGAAGGTACGAAAAGATAAAGATACGTGTGAAAAAGGACCAATTGCACTCAATGTTGTGAACACACGACACAGAGGTCACTCAATTGAATTGAAATTTTCAATATTCCATGCTAAAGACTCGTTCATTATTGTTAACATTTAACTAGGCCACGTCTAGCTAAAAGTTAAAGCCCATTTTCCTAATATGTACCAAAGGATAAGCTATGAAGTTGAAAACTCAAACATACCCCCCAAAACATCCAAGTGTATCATAAATTCATAATTAAATAAGTCTAAGTCTCACATCTACCATTTGACAATTCGCTTCAGCCTAGAAATATGGCGTGTGAGCAAATTCTTTGATCAAATGATGTATGATTACCAGCTGATTGTCATATTAGAAAGTCTGTAGGCCCGACCAGGGGCGGAGCCAAAATTTTAGCTCGAGATGTGAAGGTTGTGATCAGGTAATAGGTCATAGAGTTACAAATATATCTCTTTTTTTTCTTCCTATTAACTTGATTAAGTGGTTTCCACCTCATCCTCATTCTAATATTAATAAAAGAAAACTTGATTATATTAGTTATTGATAATTTGAATTCTAATTTTGTACCTGTAGTAAAGTAAATATTGACAGGAAGTTCAAAATATAAAGTATTATTTCATTGTTATATCGATTTCATTGTTAAACACAATTACATATTAAAGATTAACATTATTTTACATGCTCATTATTATTATTTTATTATTAACTAATCAAACAAAGTGTATATTAATCAGAAAAAACTTACTTGTATAGCTTAAAATATTAAGTTTCATTATGGCTTTTATCTAGTAGCAAATATAGAGATGGGGCTTCCAAGTGCCATTTTTCAATTGCCACGTGGGGTCGGGCATGATGATACATCCTGCAATAGTAAATTGACTATTTAATCTAAATATCTCAAATTCAAAATCTCTAAGTAACTTCTCCCTCAAAAGAAGACTAGTAAAAGTAAAACGAAAGGAAAATATATCCAACATGGGATTTAATCAAAACACAGATAAAAACCTCGCATAGCGTCAATCAATTGTTGCATAATTGCAATCAATTATACGCTCACCTGAGAAGAAGAACAAAGACGATAGCTTCCAGCATTGGCGAAAAGTGTAATAGAAGATAACGTATGATTGGTGAGTCATAAGTCGTATACGATGTAGTCATACACTCATTATATCGTTTCCGCTAATATTATATGATAAGATTGGCGGTGGCCCGATTATAAAATTTTTTAAAGGTGTTGGCTTGGACTGAAAGTTGCAGTGTAATAAGTTGGAGTACCCGGTTGGGGGAGGCGAAGCACCGGCCAGGCCCCTTCCGGCTGCGCCTCTGGGCCAACCTTTTTTTGGGTTGCAAGTAAACAACAATTCCATGAAATTTCATTTTGATCAAGAAGTAGACTTATACAAGAAATTATTGGACCTGAGGTTAAACTGCTTCCACAGGCTCATTCCTACATCTCGTGATAACCAATTTAGTGGCCCAGTTGTACAATGCTTAGGTAATTCCAGCCATGAGCTCAAATTATTGGACCTGAGGTTAAACTGCTTCCATGGGCTCATTCCTTCAACATTCATGAATCAGAAACTTAAAGAGTCTCAATTTGAATGGGAATCGACTTCATGGCGCAGTTCCCAGGAGTCTGATCCATTGTACGAATCTTGAAATTCTTGATTTGGGAAACAACATGCTAACCGGTGCATTCCCCAACTAGATTGACACACTTCCCAAGCTGTAAGTTCTTCTCTTGCGAGGTAATAAACTCAACGGCACATTACACCCAACCAACACAAAAAGCACGTTTCCAAAGTTGCGAATTCTTGACCTCTCTAGCAATGTGTTCACGGGCCTTTTGCCTTCAAACTTGATGTAGACTAAAAACGAGATAACACAATTGAACCTGTTGATTCACGCGAATACCAGGAACAACTCTTCGAATTATTGTTGATTCAAAGAATACCAATAACTAGGGTAATTTCAACTGAATTGCAAAACACAAATTTGAGAGAAAATTGAAATTTCAATAAAATCAAAACCAACTGTTCCAGGTTCTCAATGAACCCTAAAATACACCCTAAAATTCGAATGGGCCAAAAAAGATAAACGGGCTGGAGTCTAGCCCAAAAACAAAGTCCAATAAACGAGAAAGAAACATAAAATGGGCCATAAC
This sequence comes from Logfia minima, assembly GCA_963921325.1. Classification (NCBI taxonomy): domain Eukaryota; kingdom Viridiplantae; phylum Streptophyta; class Magnoliopsida; order Asterales; family Asteraceae; genus Logfia; species Logfia minima. The sequence continues at coordinate 4,589,574 of OY992766.1, read as the reverse complement.
TCCCAAAATAACGGGTTTTTTGGGCCCTAAAGTAGGGTAAACCGCCATAGCATGCTCCTCGGCCCAAGCTTTGATTAGCTGGGTCATGGGCCTAAAACGGAGCAACACAGCCCAAGTTATGGCCTTTTTCGTGAGGCCCCTTTAGTCACGCGATCTTGAGCCTCAATAAACAGTAAGGCCGTTCTTCCACACTTGGGCCTGCATCAAAACTACTGTAAGAATTTCAAAGCAATGATGGGTATAGATAGAAGAGCATCAGAATAGCTTTACATGGGTGGAAATTTGTCAATGTATACATACACAGTAAGGCTAATGGTGAAAGGACTGAGCATGGAACTCGAAAGAATACTTACCATCTATACCACTATTGATCTGTCGTTTAAAAATTTTGAAGGGGAAATTCCTAACTCCGTAGGACAGCTAAGTTCGCTTCGGTTCCTAAATCTATCCCATAACAGTCTCACAGGAGAAATCCCAATCCACCTGCGAAATCTTGAACTGCTCGAGTCTTTAGATCTTTCTTCTAACAAGATGGTAGGTGAAATTCCTACACAATTAGCAAGTCTTACATTTCTTTCAGTTGTAAATTTTTCCCAAAATCAGCTTCAAGGTGCCATACCTCATGGTGGACAGTTTAATACATTGGGAAATAATTCACATCAAGAGAACAACGCGTTATGTGGATTCCCATTGATGAAAAGCTGTAGAGATGATGAGGTGCAATTCTCTCCGACACTGCAAGATGACGATGAATTTAGTTTATTTACAGGATTTAGTTGGGAATCAGTTGTTATGGGATATGGATTTGGGACGTTTTTTGGATTGGGCATTGGATGCCTTACTTTTTATTGTGGAAGGCCTAGATGGGTTATTAGGATCACTGAAAGAGAACAACTGAGATACATAAGTAAATCAAGAAAGGGAGCTTGCAAGCGGAGTTAGTTTTCTCAAGTTTCTGATGTAAATTTTGATGCCTTATTGTTTTGAACATCATATTCGTTTGAAATCCAATGCGAAAGATATGTTGTAGCGTTCGATTATAATGAGTGATCAAATTAACCTTTATCATCACAATCACAGGCTTGTTCTGTTCCAGTCTGCTAATTTCCATCTATCTTAAGGTGATATTCGAGTAAAGGGTTAGATGTTTTCATGCATGGAACTTTACTTAATATTCTACCGTATGCATCTAAAACTTAATTTCTACTATATATATCAAACTTTTCAAATATCACTATTGTATATATATGATAACTTATTCATCAATTGACTATATTTTTTGCAGACGTGACACATTGCCACGTCATAAGAAACCGGTGTTAATTATGTCACCAGTTTATTTACAAAAAATTATATATAAGACGTTACAATAACAATAATTAATGGTTTGATAGATAAAACAAACTGTTGAAATTGAATACGTTAAATAGAATATTGAGTAATATTCTAGACATTTTGAAGGGGTTACCCTCAATAAATGGAAAAAGAAAGGATTAGATTCAAGATGTTAATTATAGCTTAAAGATACAAGATTTTTCTTCCATAATTAAGAAACTTCTGAAGGGGTGTTTTTCGCTTGTAATTAAGATGTCCTTAATTAAGAGGACTTCTATGCCATTCAAGATGCCTTTAAAATGACTTTATGGTTATTTAAGATGCAGATGATCCAAATGTCTAACACTAACACTTAATGGTCTTCGATAAAAATAAAAATAAATAAATAAATAAATAAAAACTTGGCACAGAACGTTATTTGATGAAAGAATATTTCATCGAAAACTAAAGAATTCAACTCGTTAAAACATATTTAAAATACTGCCAACTTGTTGTAGTTGATATTTTATAAAGCATACAGAATTATCAAAAGTATTTGAATCAAACTATTTTCACGTTTCAAGATCTGAATTCAATATATAGTTTCTCAGAACCTTTACTTGAAATCCGACTCTTTTTTTTTTCTTTTCGGAAACAGGAAATCCTGACTGTTGATTGAACCGTCAAACCATAGTCATATATAATGTGAAAATTTGGTGCGTGGTGTCGATAGAGACCTCTAGATGGTACGAAGATGATCTCCCGTTGAGTATATGTGTAATTGTTGACTCATGACGTGACTGTTGCTTCGAGATCATAAAAAAATCATGAAGAAATTGAGTGTGTAGAATTTATTTACATAATTATAAGTACGTATAAAATATAATATATACATAAGTTTTACAAATTTTTAGGAGCCAAAATTGTGTTTCGCAATTATAAATGTAAAAGTTATGTACACAATTATATAGTGTTTACAAAAGGACAAGTTACACACTTTCAAAAAAATGCTTGAAAAGAAATTGTTGAAATGAGATATATCTTCTAGTGATTCATTATTTCTTACTCCTATGAATCACGAGTGCGTCATAAATGACTAATGAGAGTGCGTCATTTAAGTTCGGATCTCATTTTTAGGGTATTTAACTCGAGTCTTAAGAGTTTACAAACTATGGTATTAGGTGAAAGTTATCTTCTTTCATGATTTTCCGAATGAACAATTTGAATGTATATGTTACTTGAGTCTTGCTAAAAGGCTACAACCTAATACTAAAAATAGTAGGCACCTTCGTTTAATTTGCATTATTGCGTAAGCCTATAAAAGAAGGTTCATAGTCATGCTGATATGAACATTTGTATGTTGATTACTTGATTGAGTATTATTTGCAAAAGTCAGCCTTGAACATAAAGTGGTACACGATGGAACAGTGTGATAATAAAGGAGGTCAGTCTATGCATATTAATGTGCGGTTACACTTTATTAGGGAGATCACATAGTCACGTGAAAATGTGAAATAGCGCGGAGGAGATTGATAAGGTCCACACATTGTTTGGATAAAATCACAGCTAATGCCATTGGGCTGGAACAAAGTGAGCCCATTCAAGAAACTGATGATGGGTTTGCCTTAGGAATTCATTTAAGCCCACCTCACCTGGATAGCATCAAAGATTTTGATCCAATTTCTTAAAAATCTTGAAGCATAGGTTGGTAAAATTGTATAAAGTACTAGATCGAACAAGAAAAAAGATGAGAAGAATGAATCTTTTTAAACTAGTTCAAATTAAAATTAGTGAAAAATTGAAAAGGTAGATGATAAAATGATAAAAGACTATTTTTGAACTAAGGTAATCTAAGGCTTTTAAGTTAGAGGTGTTCAAAATAACTGGTTTTGAAACTGCAATCGATTTTCAAACCGGTTTCGGTGTGACCAGCTTCAACCGGTTTGGCGAGCTATCCGGTTGTCTGGTTGATATTAGCCGTTGCAAAATGGCTATATAGCCGTTGTAATCGGTTTTTAACCATTTTTTTAGTGTTTTATGGGAGTCTTTTGTCCATTTTGATAGTATATATATGTAGTAGATGTTGAGGTCTAGTTACAACACTCAAATTCTCAAAATTTTTGATAAAATTCTAAAAACACTCTCAAACTGCAAAAAGCGCAACATATGCTCTCAACTCTCAAACGCAATGGCATCATCATGTGGACAATCACAATCTTCCGTTGGTATTGGGAAATCATCTAGTAATGCTACGGTTGTTTCCTTCATATCAACGAAAAGAAACTCAAATATTTAGTACAATTACGACTTGTGTGAAATGTCAAACGGTCCTAGAAAAGCTCGATGTATAGTGACTCACACATCAAAGTCATCATCACATGTCACTGAACACACTACTTATGCAACCTTTCGTTCTTAACCTATCACTAAAGCATCAAACACCCATATATCCAATTATGTCACTACTGAACCTCAGTGTATGAGAAAAAGGAGTAAGGCACATGATAATAATCTTATCATTGGTAATCCCAACTACATAGTCAAAACAAGATCTGCTACTGCTAATTTTTGTTTATTTGTAAGCTTTGTGTCACTGATGGAGCCAAAGAAGGTTGATGAAGCCTTCACTTATCATAATTGGATATTTGTAATGCAACAGGAGTTGACACAATTTAAGAGAAATAAAGTTTGGAAATTGGTGTCTCAACCACATGGAAAATCAATGATAGGGACCAAATGGGTCTTCGGGAACAAAATGGATGATGATGGAGTTGTTGTCAGGAACAAAGCAAGACTTGTCGCTCAACGTTATTGTCAACAGATTGCAATGACTATGATGAAACTTTTGCACCAGTGGCAAGACTTGAGGCAATCAAAATCTTTCTTGCTGAAGTTCAAGGTTTCCCAAATGGATGTAAAATGTGCATTCTTAAATGGGAAGTTGCAGGAAGAAGTTTATGTTAAGCAACCATCTAGATTCATTGATCCAGAGCATCCTGGCTATATCTACAAGTTAGACAAAGCTTTGTATGGTTTGAAACAAGCTCCTAGAGCTTGGTATGATAATCTTTCTAACTATCTTGTTAATTGTGGCTATGTGAGAGGTAAAATTGATAGCACACTATTCATCAAGAGAGATAAGAAAGATGTCATATTGGTTCAAATATATGTTGATGACATTATTTTTTGTTCTACAAATGAAGCTATGTGTAAAGAGTTTTTTGATCTCATGACTAAAGGTTATGAGATGAGAATGATGGGTAGATTGACATTTTTTGGGATTACAAATAAAATAATCCAAAACTAGAATTTTCATAAACCAAGGATAATATGTCAAAGATTTATTAAAGAAATTTGAATTTACATCATGCTCCTCACTCTCTACACCTGTTCACCTGCAATTAAGTTGCATGCTGACCTTGATAGTAAATTTTTAAACATCACTGCTTACAAAGCTATGATTGGGTTGTTGTTATACCTAAATGAAAGTGGACCGGATATTATGTATGCTACTTGTCTCTGTGCTAGTTATCAAGTTGATCCAAAGGAATCTCATTTACTTGCGGTTAAGAGAATCTTCAAATATCTTAAAGGAACACCATGATTGGGTCTCTAGTATCCAGCTAGTTTAGATTTCTTACTCAAAGGATATTATGACTCTGATCATGCTGGATGTAAATCAATATGAAACAGTACCTCTGATAGCTATCAATTTATGGGTGAAAAGCTTGTAAACTGGTCAAACAAGAAACAAAATTGTGTTTCTACTTCCACTGTTGAAGTTAAGTATGTCGCCAACATTGGATGCGCTGCTCAAATTCTGGATGAGAAATTAATTAGTTGACTATGGTCTCAAATTTAATGTTGTTCCAATTTATTGTGATAACACAAGTGTCATAGTTATCTTTAATAATCCAGTAATGCACTCCAGGACAAAGCACATTGATGTTCGCTACCACTTCATCAGGGATCACATATGAGAGGTGACATTGAACTTCACTTTGTCCCTATTGACTACCAACTTACTAATCTATTTACTAAGCCCTTAGATGAGAAAAGGTTTAATTTCCTCATTGGTGAGTTGGTGAGTTGGGCTTGTTGAATTTAAATGAATAATTAGTGGTCACTGATGGTAATCTCCATTTGATGGATCAATGAGACTATTTATCGGTGAGCATAATTATTTTATTTTTATTTGTCATGGTTTGAATATGATTGCATATAAATACTTAGTTACAACTCACTGGTTATGCTCTTCAACTGATTGATCAGCGAGTTAATCTATTAGCGAGTGGTTGTTCTTTATTTATATTTCTCATATAAGTTTATAGAATATATCCATAGGTAAATATGTTCATTACGTATAGTTTCCAACTGATTGATCATCGAGATTATGCGTAAGTGAGTTATAGTATCTATTCTTATATCTTGTAAAGTTAGTGTCTCAGGGATCTATCCTTTCGCATATCAGCGTTGAGTGTATTTTGCAGTGATATCTTCTTTTTTTACAAAAAGCCTAAAACAACAAAAATGCAATTAAACTCCAAAAACATGTATTGTACCTACCAAAATGTTCAAGAACATTCTATGTAACATCTTTAATGTGTTACAATAATTTTCATTTAATAAAAATGAGAAATAAATGTTTTGATTACGGGTGCCAAAAAGAAATTATATCATCAGATTTCAAACACTTTTTGGCACTTTTTCTGACATTCTCTCTCCTACGTGACCGTTTTTCCGGCCCACCACTTTCCATCATCATTAATGTCATGACCTCAACACCGCATTCACCATCATCACCACCATTTGTCCACTGCTAATAATCATTTGCATTTATTAATAAATGATAATCATGAAAGATATAAAACCCAATTTTATTATATTTTTTTATCGTTTTCATTTTCATCCTCAAACGCTTTCAAATTTCTCAAAATTTTCAAAACCTTACTACTAGTTTGTTTTTTAGAATCTTTCAAAAATGGGTAAAGTTACTTTTTCATATACTTACTCATTTTTTATTATTAAATAATACCGAAATTAAATTATAAAACAAATAAATTTAATAAAAGTTCATATCCTTCTCTCTCCTACTTTTGTTTCAAACCCTTACATATTCCTACTTTGAGGTTCAAACCAAACGGCACTTAACGAAGAGGGATTCAGGCTCACACTTCCTAGAGCTATCCTATTAGTTTGTGTGCCTGTGGCTCGACTTGACCCAATACCATTCTCAAACATACTAGCATATCATGTATGGTGGTTTTCACTTGATTGCTTTTCGTATTCTATCCACAGTGCCAACCCATTACAAGCGATATCTGTTTTCAGTTCTGCTGTTTTTAACTTTTTGGTTCTAGCTTGGTCCAATTCAGGCCTAAACACACAGGTGGGTTGCATTGAGAATGCAAACAATCATCCTTTGGCAAGATAAAAACATGTGAAATACATGAACAAAATAACCCAATCTTTATATATATAGATAACCACCACAAACCAATAAAGAATTACAGCAAAGAACTGTGCAAAAACTAGAGAGACACACATTAAGATAATTAGCCAATCCAAACGGAATCTCATGAAACATACAAAACATGGATATGCAGATACAGGTATTAAGCTTCAGCAGCACCTCTATTCAAAGCTCTCTCCAATCTTGTTTCAAACGGGGTATTCTGCCAGTTCACCTTCTTATCCTGTACAACAAATATCACTAAATTATTACCCAAAACACAGAACCATGTAGCTCGTTGCAGACCCATTTAATTTTGTTTTTTATAGTTTACAAAGTAAAAATATGAGATAATATAAATTTGTTATTGCAGTGCATACTTTATAAGAATTTGTTATGATGCTATACGCCCTACTTGGGAATCACAGATTCACCTATTGGGACTACACTACAAACCATAGGTGGAAATTTGGGCGGGTTGGGTAACGAGTCATGTCAGGTTAACCCGGGATACATTTTCTCCAAAAGTATTGATTTTTACAGAAATTTAGAGGGTAAAATATGATTACAGAACTTTAATATTTGCAATAATATTCTAACTTTTGAATGAAGTAATTCAGAAGGTTTTATGCTTAAAAATCTGGCAACTCCTAACCCATTTTTTACCTGATCCTGTTATTGCTTTTTTTTCTTATCAGTTTGACCCGTTAGATAATAACACATAACCTGAATTGACCCGTGCATAAGTAAATGGGGCGAAATTGCCATCTCTACTAAAACACCGAACGAGGGCCACTCAAACAAAGACAATCAATTCGTAAATATTAGTAGTATATTACCTCTCTGTACTTGCTGGTGGTATTTGGTATGCCTTTATACGATGAAGTTGAGCTCAAAGATTTGGCAGAACTAGTGTTACTCCAATAGCTTCCAACACTGCCAATTATAGGCATATCATCAGGGCTTCGACCCGGTGACTTCCTCGGAGTACAAGACAACCCTGAAAACTGGTTCAACTCATCTACGGTCAATGCCCCCAATATTGGTCTATCTTCGATACTCTTTACAGAAGTCGTCGTTGATTCTTGAGATAAGCATTTTTCAGAAGAAATGGCTTCAACCCTCTTGTTATTTGGTGTATTTGAACCCAACCAATTTGAAAGGCTTGCATCAACTGCTAGTTCTTGGTTCTGATTCTTGGGTGCGGATGGAATGGAATTCAAGAAAGAATTCTCCTTTTGTTGGTTGAAATTTGATGGCTTCGATTTTAGAGCTTTCCATTGTGAAATATTCTCAACGGGATTCAACACTGGATCAATATATCTGCTTCTATCGCGTGCATTACTGCTATTCAACCCGACCTTTTCAACTGAAGTTGATCCCATTCTTGATTCTGTTGATGGAATGGGAATCGACTCGCACCACACCTCTTGACATATGATTCTGTCTTCTTCATCATCATAATCTTCTTCATCATCTAAACAGTCATCAATTTCATCCTCATAGTTTAAATCTTCAACTTCATCGTCACTTTCAAGGCAATTCCCATACCGATAATTTGGTGGATAGGATCCAACACTCATGACATCTGAATCATCCTGAGAACCAGAATCAGAATGGGTTTGAGCTGATTTGGGAAATGTTTCGCCTTTTTCGTTCTTTTCTAATAAAGATTCAGTACTGTCATACACTTGAATATGCTCATAGGTTGTCACATTTGTATTAAATGTCACTTTTTTCCTGGTACTCACACTTAATGGCTCCTCATTCTTGGCTCTACAACACAAAAGTATTTAAAATTTATAAAGGGTTTAAGCAGAAATGCAAACTTCGAAACGAACAAAACAGCAAAGTATCAAACACCCCCATGTGTTACCTTGATTCTGAAATTGAATTGGAGAGCTCTTTGATGTTTTGTACCACCAAAGGTAGATCAGCTTGCACAACGTTTGGACTTTTAGGAATCTGAAAAATTCAAATTAATGAATTAACACAAAATCAAGATCCTCAGTGAGGGGTGCAATAATACATCAGCTCCTGCTACCTTAAACTGTATAATCACTTTTGATTACATCAACATTTTAGCCGAATTCTGATAATTAAAAAATGCAATAGATCATATAAGACTGGAATAAGGTGTATTACTAACTTAACATTTGATTATCAATTTGTTGTCTCTTGAGTCAAGCGGATTTTTCTTAACCATACTAATTAGTTATTACAAACTGAATGGAACCCATGAAAGGGCTTGTGTCCATAATAAAACTTGATTACCAAAAATCGATTCTTGAATTCAAAATTTTCATTATGAAAACACACATCTCCAAACTTCTTCTCATATTCGGTTTCATTGTCTTTATATAAGTATAAAGCTCCAATTTTTATACAAATTTTTCCTCTTTCTCATCTAAATTTTTTTTTTTATTAATTCATAAACCAAAACCCAGAATAGCATATATAAAATTACAAGAAAGTAAATACTGTATGGTAGCTAATAAATTCATGAATTAAACATTAAAAATTAAAAAACAAGAAAAATTGTAACTCAAAATCAAAAAACTTACTTGATGATTTCTTGGGATGACTTTGTATTTCTGTTGTTTAATCCTTCGATGATTTTTTCGATCTTTTGAAGAACCAAAACAACCAAGAAAACAACCCATTTTTTGATTAAAAAATTAAATTCAGTGTTCTTAATTGATTATTCCTCTAAGGAATTTGAATTTGCTACACCATCTTCATTATTATCAGGAAACGATAGAGGGAGCGAAGAAAACGGTCGAATGTTTGTAATAAAAAGTGAAGAGATATGATTAATAATTGTAATGAGGGTTTATGTCAATTTCAAAAGGAAGATAAAAGGGGGGAAGTGACCGTTGGGGTTTGGGGTGAGTCATGAGTGGGTTAGTGATGGTGTGGTTTGTGTGGGGTCTGTTATTACCAGGCTGTAGTTTTAAAGTTGCCTGCTTCTTTTTATTTTTTAATTTTATTTTATATATGAAATTTTTTAAAAAAACAAAAAAACAACCAAAACATTATATTATTAGAATAAAACAATAATATAATATATATAATCATAAACAAAAAGGAGGTTAAAATAAGCATATTACCAAATTAGTTTCATCCATTTAACCACTCGAACCGATCACAATACCTTTCATCCTTATTAACTACAAATTTGGTTACTAATAATTTTTTTTCTTCTAATTTCTTTCTCCTTTTTAGTCCATTCACTTCTAAACTTCAGTAATTCATCTAATCTAATAAACTCTAATAAATGTTCCCCAAAAACAATCCAAAACAAGCCAACTATTAATACATTATTGTCAATCACTTGCAATGTGCAGCTTATGGTGCGTTTAATTATGAAAAAAGAAATTCAATTTTCTTTTTCTATTTTTCTAAAAAATGGGAAGTAATTTACTTCCCTACAAAAACAATGAAAATTTGAAAAACGCGTTCATGTGTGAGGGATGGAGTTTTCCTTTTTCAAAAAAGAGAATTAGAAAATTGTAGAAAACCTTGAAAATGAGTTTCCTAATTTGTAGTTATGGAAAAGAAAACAAAATTTTTATTTTCTTAGAAAACTTTTTAAAAAATTCGAATTTGAACATGTTTCCTAATTTTTTAGTTTTTTTTGAAAAATTTTCTAGAAAACAAGAGAAGTTTCCTGTAACTAAACACACTCTTAATTTTCTTGACGTATCTCTTCTTAAAAACATAACAAATCCAATAGAGTGTCGCATAATTTAGGATAATCGGATAGGTGAAACTAAGTTTTTCTGTTGATTAAACAAAATTTAAGTTGTTGCTTTGATAATCATTATCAATACACTTTTTTTGCAATCATCATCGTCAATATAATGAATAGTGATATAGCTTTGAAGAGATATATGTAAGTATATATAAATGAATATCTTATATCGTCTTAAAATTGAATTAAGTAATGATATATAAATGTCTAACTTTTTCTTGCAAGGTGGTTAATTGTCTAAATGCATTATGCTACTTATAAAAAGTACACTAATTGATATATGTAATCGTCAATAGTATTTATCAATTATATAGATATGTTTGAGTGTGGGATGTGATTTACCAACTCGTTACACTCCGATTTACATTATTAACCCATATATTTTAGTTGAAGGAAATGTTCGGGGAACGAATTGATATTTTTATAAAAGTAGGTGTTATATGTTCTGTAGATAATTTTGCTTATCGAAGACTTAACCATAAAGTTTGTACTTAAACCACTGCAATATTGGTACGTGGATCAATGAGATCTTAGAGTTAGTGATCTTGCCCGACCATGCGATATAGGGACACATGTAATAGTAATGACCTTGGTAGTTGTATTATAGCACTATTTTGTCAAGTTTTGTCGGGCATATTATCGTTCAGAGTATGGTTTCTATGACCCTCGGACAATATTGCGAGCTCATTGTAACCTCTGGGCAGAGGTGAGTGTAACAATGACAAACATGTGGATGGGTCTGCTCATTGGTACACTATTAAGTCCTCCTAGTTCAATCGTGCGCCCAACTTTGGGTGGTAAGCTAAATTTCAATCAAATATCTATGATCTATAGTTTTGATTTTTTGACGTAATCAGAACGACAACGAAATTAATTGTGACAGTTCGCATTAAATGCGAGTAAGCTTTTGCACTAAATGCATGTCACGTACACACGCCTGTTGTGTCATTCGGTTTTTCGAGAAGCGTGTGGCAGTTGAAAATACGCTTTTCTTGACATGCAAGGAGAAGTGAGTTGGTGGGACGTACAGGCGAGTGGTTTTTGTGGGGAAGCATTATGACCTTACACGTGTTTGCTCCTCTGGTCCACTAATCTTGTGTGTCTTGTGTGTGTATCTGTATGTGCAAAATTCTAAGGTTTTACACGCTCATTATTCTTGGCAAAAAAAGGTTTCAAAAAGTTATCTTTCAACCTTCAAACTGTTCTTCATCTTCTTGGTTCTAAACCTTCGATCTTTAAGCGGCGTTATCAATCTTTTACAGGTTAGTTAACCTAATCTTTAAACCTTTGTTATTTATTACTCCTTTATTCATTCTATGAAATGGAAACTACGACAAGTAATGCTCCTTTTTCTCCTACTACATTAGATTCAAATGTCCGAGGCGTATTAGTTATTGATGAAGTTAGTAAGGTGACAAAACACCATATTATATATTTAAATACCAAGTATCCCCTCCCGGTGAAGTTCAATGTTGTTGCCCCCACCTCTACCCAACGAGCATATACACCTCTAGAATGGAAAGTTGGCGTATATACCAAATGGTTTGATTTAAGTAACTTTTGACTACCGCCAACATTGTTTTTGATAGAGGTGTTAGAACATTGTGAGGTTGCTTTTTCGTAGATGCATCACTTTGCTCTGAAGAAAATAATGGTATTTGATATACTTTGGCTATCACTTAAAAGTGTCAATCCTGCCAGATACACGCTCCAGTACCAAGATCACCTATACATGACGTAATCACAGTCAACTATGCAAATGGGCAATTGACACAGTTGGCCCTGTCCCTCCAGACCACAGCAACACAAAGTTCTTAGCCGCCCCATGGATAGTGCTATTTGATTAAGTATAAAGATATGCTTGAGTGCGGGATGTGATTTACCAACTTATTACACTCTGATTTACGTGATTAACTCAAAACATTTCGATTGAACGACACGTTGGGTGGAACAAAATTGATATTTTTGTAAATGTAGATGTTGTACTGTTCTCTACATAATTTTACATCTTGAAGACTTAACCATAAATACAAGGTAAAACCTTCGTATTTATAGTGGTTGTAATTGTTCTAGAAGGTTTGTACTTGAACCACTGCGATGTTGACAAGTGGATCAACGAGATCTTAGAGTTTGTGACCTTGTTCGACCTATTAGATATAGGAGACACATGTAATGGTAATGGGTCCTACTAACCCTACCCCCTTTCTAACTCTTACCCCTACTAACAATCAAATCGGTCACTTTTTGTCTCTACTTTTTACTCTCTACCTCCCACACCCCCTCCAACATATCTAATCAGTTTTCACTTTCTACCTCCCACCCCCACCCACCTTTATCTTTTAATTTTATTAAAATAAAGAGAGAATATATTTTTATAAAAATAAATATTTTTATAAAATAAACTTGTTAATTTTTTAACTACGTTTTAATGAAAAAAAGATTTTTTTTTAAAAAAAACTTAGTTTTTATAAAATTACAAGTTTTAAAAAGGTATATTTTATAAAATAAAAAAAATAAAAATTTAAAAATTTCGTTTAAACGGTTAATTTTTATAAATGCGTCTTTATAAAATAATACGACGCGACTAAAACAAAAGTATAAATAATGCGACGTGACTAAAGCAAAAGTATTAATAATGTGACGTGACTAAATCAGGGGTATTATTTAAAAATATAATCTCGTAAGTTTTCTTATATAAACACGATAAAAATTAATGTTTTCATAAAACACACATCCATACTCTTTCTTTCACTAGATCATACAAATGTTTTCTGCTTGAATCAACTAAATGTCGAGTTCTAATGGGAATGACGCATCTGCTTTTTCTACTGATCAAGTATAAGAGTTAATCTTATTTATATAGTTCATATATTAGATGTTTTAAAATTCTACTCATTAATGTTGTTGTTTTCAAATTTGAATTATAGGTTTTTAAATCTCGTGAAGATTTAATAAACTGGGTTCAAAGCATTGCACATCGAGATGGTTATGTTATAGTTACTAAAAGATAAAAAAACAAAGCCAAGTGGTTATGTGTATAAAGTTGTACTTATGTGTGATCGTGGTGGTGTATACAAAAGTACACAAACGGAAACGTCTACTAAAACAGTTAGTTCGAAAAAAAAACTAACTGCGCATTTGAATTAGCAGGACTTTATTCAAAAACTAATGATTTTTAGATGTTAAGGGTGTTACGTGATGAGCATTATCACGAACCTGCTCTTTATATGGAGGGTCACTCATACGCAAAGCGACTAACAGATGATGAACTTCATTTGGTGGCATATTTGATGAGTAAAAACGTCAAACCACGTGAAATGTTAGCAAGATTACACGAGAACAACAAAAATAACGCAGCCACAATTAAAACTGTATACAGTGCGATGCAAAAAATTCGAATGAACATGGCTGCTGGTAGAACCCCAATGCAGGTTCTTTTCTCAAATTTGCAGGATAAAGGCTATACATTTGAGTTCCGCAAAAATGAAGATTCGCATGAGTTGGAAGAATTGTTTTTCATTTATCCAGTCTCATTGGAGATATGACGTGCTTTCCCACATGAATTGTTCATGGATGCAACGTACCAAACAAACAAGTATAATCTGCCTTTTCTGCAGATTATCGGGGTAACTTCTACTTGTCTATCATTTTGTATTGCATATGTCTTTATTCACAATGAAAAAGAATGCAGTTATAATTGGGCGTTAGAATGTTTAAGATCGAATATGGACGAAAGTGTTTACCTTCGCGTTATTCTAACGGATAGAGAGCTGGCCTTGATGAATGCATGTCAAAGGGTATTTCCAGAGGCTAAACAATTGCTTTGTAGATGGCACATATCGCAAGCAATAACAAGGAAATGTAGACTAAGTTTTTACTCGCAGAAGGAGTGGGATTATTTCAACGCAAAATGGAAGTCATTAACTGAATCTCCAACTTTGATGACATACTTAAGTCGTTATGCAACACTTAAATCTATATTAATCGAACGTCAAGGTATCACGTTTTCTCCATTTTTTTTTCTATAAATACTCAGTCTTATAAAAACATGTTATTTTTTGAAAACAAGTTTTTAAAAAAATTGTTATTTTACTTTTCAGGTGTTTTGGAATATTTGAATGAAGTGTGGTTAAATAAATATAAAGAACTGTTTGTGTCTTTATAGACATACAAAGTTTTTAATTTTGGAAACCATACAACCAACAGAGTTGAAAGTCAACATGCACCTAGGATCATCACACTCTAATTTGGATAGATTTGTATATTATATTGATCAAGTCATACATAATCAATATAACATGATTAAGGAAAGCTTGGAAAGAAGCAGAATATTTGTTAACCCTAAACACAACACCTATATGTTTCATAACTTATTGTGTGTTGTTTTGAAAAACGCAATAGATTTAATCTTTGAAGAACTTAAATGTTCAAATGGTCTTGAGCTAAATGCTGAAAATTGTGGTTGTATATTGCGTACAAGTTGTAGGCTACCATGTGCATGCGAACTTGCGACACATTTCTCTTGTTTGTATATTTTTTATAGTCTATTATTATTACTTTTAATTTAATATATAATAATTGAAGTGACTGATGTTATATTTCCATGCAGGTAAATATATACCAATTGAATCTGTTGACGTATTTTGGAGGAAACTTGACTTGTCGTCTACATCTATGCAAGATGATGATCTTACTTGTGATGATGAACTAGAGAAGCTAAAACAAAGTTTTAAAAAACAGTCAAAGTTCGAAAAAACTAGTATTTTAAGAAAATTAAAAGGAATATTTGATGCAACAACTAATTTTGTTGTTGAACCGGCGGTTCAGAAAAATACCCGTGGACAACCAAATTCGAAGGATAAACAGAAAAAAACCCAAGAACCCCCAAGGCATAGTTCTTACGTGGATCCGGATCCACCAAGGTATAATTCGTATGTGGATCATGAACCAGCAAGACATAGTTCGTATACGGATCGACAACCAAAACGATATAATTTCTATATGGATCCGGAACCACCAAGGTATCTAGATCCACTTATTAAAGCAATTCCGGATATCTTTCAACCTTACGTCAAACACATACATAATGTTCTGGGTGATGGAAACTGTGGATTCCGAGTAGTAGCTGCTTGGCTTGATCTTGACGAAAATGCATTGCCACAGGTTCGTACTGATTAGTTAAATGAAATTATTATGCATGAGGAGGATTATGCCAGTTTGTTTGGATCTCAAGTGCTTAATAATATTCACTACTCCATCAATCACTTTGAGTCAGGTTTTGCACCTGATCACCATTGGATGCATATGCCCGACACAGGTGCCATGATTGCGTCATGCTATAATGTAATTGTTCATTTTCTTTCCCTTGGAGGAAGTTCGACGTGGCTACCGCTTTGGTCTAGTCCACCCAAGAATCCACAAAATGTCACGTGGGTAATTGGACACGTAAACGGTAACCACTATGTTAAAGTAGATCTGCAAGGAGATTACCCGTTACCTATAATTTATCAAAGTTGGTCTAGATACAAGTGAGATTGTGCAGCTGGATGGAAAACTTTGTATTCGGCGAGAATCTAATTTTAATGTATGTGATCGTTAATTGTAATAATTTGATTGATTGTACAATATTGTTTATTAAATATCGAGTTCTTAAATAATTTGATTGATTGTACAATATTGTTTATTAAATATCGAGTTCTTAAATTTTTTCAATAAAATATTTATATTTTTATATCTATTAAAAACAATACTTAAAAAAAAAAAACGCAAAATGACAAAATTACTAAATGACAAAATAGATGACATGGGGGGGGGTAGGAGACAAGAAAAAAAAGGGTAGGAATAGGGTTTCCCAATGGTAATGACCTTATTTGGTAATTGTACTATTGTACTACTATAACAACAACAGACTTGTAGGATGGTTTTGCCCAGCACCATTATATATAAAGCATTTGAATATAAAGGAAAATAAAATTTTCACTGATAATATATAAATAGAGAATTAAAATTGAATATATATTAACTATTATTAAACACAAATTTAAATATTCAACTATGTCAATCTATCAATTTTAGATAATAGAAAAATGTACATACAACACAAACTAAGCAATCCGTGAAAGAGTTTACCCAAATCGAAATCGAAATCGAAGATCATGTGACGTTTAAACTGTGGACATCTAAGAAAATGAGCGGTGTATGTGCTTTTGTTGGTTTATGCTTAAAATCATGGTTTTCTAAGAAACAAAAATCGGTTGCTTTTATCAAAAACCGAAGCTGAATATGTTGTCGTCGGCACGCATGTGCACAATCACTTTGGATGAACAAACCTTTGTAGATTATAATATAATCCAAAGTGAAATTCCTATTTTGTGTGAGAATAAAAGTGATATATAATAATTAAATGTGATATTTTTCATAATTTCGTATGAAGGCACTTATTTCCCATCTTACAAAAGTTCAAGTATTTTTATAATAAATGAATAATTAATCATAACGTCTTAAAGTTCATAATTCACATATAAATTAGTTTTGTCTACGGTATTTTTTGTATGTAAGAAATGTTTTGAATTTTACCTTTCATATAATAAATATGAGTTTGGAGCTCTTTTGCTTAAGACGATATATGAACAAAATGATAATTTTTAAATTTTCTATCAGTGTTTGAATATCAAATTTTATGTAAGAGCAATATTACATATTTTTAATATTAACATGGAAAATAATAATGAGATGTGTTTCTATCATAATACTTGTTTTAACTCCATATCTATCTATTATATATACTAAAGGGCAATGCCCAAGAACTCTATGCCTGATTAGGCATCTTCTAAAGTAATTTATAATGCTGATGTGGCTTAACCACGTTTAAGTTTTTTTCTATTGTTTTTGAATTAATTAAATTCGAATATAAACTATGCTTAAACTTGAATTTGAATTTTAAATAAAGTTGTATTGGAATAATAATAACTTATTGTACACGAGTTTGCTTTCTCGAGAAGACATCAACTATATTGAAATACTTATAATTACTGAGTAGTATAGAAAACATAATGAAAGAAAATGCAATACATAAAACCATCTGTCTACTTATTATAAAGATAAAAATTTAGATAAGTGTTTCTTAAAAAACCCCGTATAAACACGGATCACTAAACTAATTCGAAATAAACGACATGAGAATAACAATTACTATGTATTTTTTTAGTTTATTTTTCTGTGCAGCTCGAGTACCATGTTATCTTTTCTACATATATTTATTTTAATTTATTTAATATTTAACAGAATGCGAGGAAAAATGAAAGTAAATATGTAATAAAATGAAACGTTGTCGTAGTAGCAGCCGAAAGCATGACGTAGGCCTAATTTCATTTTCGATCCGATCCCAGATTCCCAAAACGGATACTTCAAGTCCGTGCAAACCCTAAATTCATATTTCACACACACACTTTTAAACTCAAAAACTGAAGCTGCGTTTTTGTGTGTGAAAGTAAAAACAAAAAATCAAATGGATTCGGATGAAGGGAAACTGTTCTTAGGAGGAATAGCATGGGAAACAACTGAAGAAAGATTAAATGATTATTTTGGTAAATACGGCGACGTTTCACAAACTGTAATCATGCGTGATAAAATCACCGGTCGTCCACGTGGATTCGGTTTTGTAGTTTTCTCAGATCCGTCTGTTCTTGATTCTGTTCTTCAAGATAGACATAACATTGATGGCCGCAATGTAAGTTATTCAATTATTATTCAATTCAAGTTATTACCTTTTACTTTTTAAATATAAAGGATAATTAGTGCTTTTTAGTATTGTATTTGTTTGATAGGTAGGTTTTAGGTTATAGCATTTCCTTTGATTTGATTCAATTTGTTTTCTTGTTTAAAAGAGGGCAAACTTTATCAGTAATTAAAAACTTATATGATTTGCGAAAGATAAGAGGGACTTCTTGGATTAGTTTATTTTATGGGTTTATTGAAATTTAAAAAAGTTATATTCAACAGCTTGGGAGCATAAGTTCATATATTAAACTATGCTGAACACACTTTATATATCGAGGTATGACTTGAGAATCTTAATCTAGACAATAGACGCTGTATTATATAAAGTTGATCGATTTTGAAACATCTACAAAAACCGATTACACTACTAGACTCAAGGGACGGAGTCATAGAGCTAGGAAATCTTCGAAAGATTTCAAAATTATAATTAGTAACATATGTATATATAAAATTGTAAGGTTCATATTTCACAGTTTATTAAACTTGCATCACATTTCTAGGAATATATTTTTTTAGAGGGGTGGCATACCACTCTCAGCACTATGTAGCTCTGGCCTTGCCACTAATGAGACTAATTTGACCACATTGAGTCACACACTCAATTCTTCGTATTCTCGTTTGTTTCTATACGTTCCTGGATTGTTTCAAGTTGAGACTTGGCAGTTGCAGACACACCAGCTTATAAATAGTTTGAAAGAGTTGATCAGGTGTCTTTAAATCCTCTGGATGCACTGTGTCCTGCAAACATGATAAAACAGTGGCTGATAAGTCCAATCGACGAATAACACTGAAAACCTAGTTACCTTGTGACTGAGGTTGTAGATGTTGAATATTATCACCCCGAACCTCAGTCACATCCATTGACTTTTAGTGCATAGAATTGTATCATTTACAATGTATTTCTTATATTTAGGTTTTTATTGGGTTTTAATTTTGTAAGAAATAACTTTATGCATATAAGGGAACCCATCATTAGCATGTGTTTTGCTGTTTCCCTTAGAGATTGTGGTTTGTATTCTTGTATGTTGGGCTTTTATGCTTTCACTGGATCCCTTTGTTACTTGTTAGTGTCCGTTCTAAATAGTTATGCATAGGCTTTATGTTGGTTCTACTGCATCTAGTATCATCTCAGGTCTCGCTTTTGAGGGTTCTTAAATTTTAACAATTTACTAGTGAATTCTGTTCTTGTGGGTAAGTATATATGCTTAAGTAATTTTCCCCAAACATGTTTATTTACAATTAGTACGTGAATGCGTCATAAGCCATACCCTTTAACAGAGAAAAAATGTTTTTTTGCTTTGTAGGTGGAAGCAAAGAGAGCTTTATCCAGAGAAGAACAGCAAGCCTCTAGGCCTGCAAATAACGCTATCCGAAGCTCTGGAGGATCAGGAAATTACAGAACCAAAAAGATATTTGTTGGTGGATTACCTTCCACCTTAACAGAGGAACAATTCCGTCAGTATTTCGAAACTTACGGAGATGTAACCGATGTAGTTATTATGTTTGACCAAAATACCAACAGGCCTCGTGGATTTGGTTTCATCTCCTTTGACACAGAAGATGCTGTTGATAGAGTCATTCAGAAGACCTTCCATGAGCTTAACAATAAGCTTGTGGAAGTAAAACGTGCACTCCCGAAGGACGCGAACCCTGGCGGTGGAGGTGGTGGCGGCGGCGGTGGCTTTAGCCGAGGTTATCAAGGGAACAATGCTGGCTCGTATGATAGTCAAATGGATAGTAATAGATATATGCAGCAACAAAACTCTGGTGGCGGATACCCTGCGTATTCTGGTTATGGTCAACCAAGTTATGGTTTTGGAGCGCCGAATGGTGGCGGTGGTTACGGTGGGTATGGAAGTTATGGTGTTGGTGGTTATGGTGGTGGACCTGCTGGAGCATATGGGAACCCAAATGTAGGTAGTACTCCTGCTGCCTTGAAAAGCTCATGGGGTGGTCAGACTCCTGGCTATGGTGGGGCAGGGTATGGTGCAAATGCGGGATATGCTGGTGCAGGGTATGGTGCACCGGTGGGTCAATCTCCAAGCGGTGGTTCTAGTTATGGGAACCAAGGTTATGGTTATGGAAATTATGGTACTAATGACGGCTACAATACAAATGCTGGCGGATATGGAGCCACAGCTGGTGGCCGGTCTGGGCCAGGCGGTGCTGCAAATAGTATGGCTGGAAGTGGCGGAGATCAACAAGTGGCAGGTGGCGGGGCCTATATGGGTGGTCCCTATAACGGGCAGCCTGGTTACTCTAACGCTGGTTGGAGATCAGATGCTTAAAAAGGTCATGGTTTTCTTCATGACAACAGACTCAAAACCGGTTGGATTGCTTAAATCTTGGTAGTATGTTCTGGTAGCTATTTTAGCGGTGTCATTATTATTACTAGTGTTTACGTCTCGTAGTTGTATTTGCATTGTAAGCTTGTTTGCTTAAGTTGTAGTGTCTAACTCAGATATGTGTTAGTTGATTTGTTGGTTTTTCCATTCGTTAATTGCTTTGATCTCTTTGCTATTATGTTAGAATAGCATGTGCCTGATAACCGTGATATGGTTCTTTATTCTTATCATTTCTTTTCATTAGGTGAATACGTGTTAAGATCTTTAGCTAGTGGTATTTCAGCTATGTTTAGAAGCACGGGCAAATATTGGTAGCAAGTAGCTTTGTTTCTAGTGCTGGTGGTAACAAGTAAATACTGGTAGCAAGTAGCTATGGTTCTAGTGATGGTGGTTACCGTTGGAGGCATAACTATTCCCCTGTTATGTTCTCTTTGTTTTACAGGAAATAACATAGTGATGGAGATCAGAATCATGAACCTGATCACCAACAGCTGTTGAATTCTTGGGTGGTTGAACTTTGATGCCTTGTTCACGGGATCCAGGATGTAAATCTTGAACATTTGTTGCAAGATGTGGAGTTTGAGCTAATGGGTACGTCATCTTGTTGCTTAAACTTTTGAATCTTTGATTAGCTTTCCTCTAGTTTCCTACTTCCAATCTTGTTCCGAAACTAGATTATTATGAATGTAGTATTAATTTTGTAATCATATCTGGCATATAAAAAGGGTGGTGATTTGTACACCACCCTTTTTTTTATCCATCCATCACTAAGTTAGTGGTTTTTGACCATTTTACCCCTATCATTTATATTGTTCATGTTTCCAGTGAAGGGGCAAATGGTCAAAAACCACTTGGTGGTGGATGGATAAAAAAGGGTAGTGTACTAGTCACCACCACCCATACAAAAAATTGGGCAAAAAAGGTTTCTGGGCAAAAAATGTTTCAGGTCAACGAGAGTTGTTTTCACTGGTACAAAAAAGTGTACCCGTTTTGACCTATTACCAAATAGCTCCTTATACCACCTCTAAAGGTACCTGGTTTCACCTGTTACCAAACGTGCCCATTTTGCTACCTCTATTGATTTTTATTTCATTTAACAGTATATGTTGTGATTGATCATCTTTTTGCATGACAAGGGATTCATCTCTCTCATAAGAACCGTCGTGAACCACTGCCACTGGGTCGTCTTCATTTCGTCCAGCATGATATAATAACAATTGATGGTTCTATTGTGAGACATTTTGAAATACCAGAGCTGTTTATAATTTCAAAATGTCTCAATAAATTGTTGCCTGGTAGCAACAGTTTTGATCTTATCTACGAGTCTGGTGTTTGATAATATGAATGTTTATCTAAATTTATATGTACTTGTATTTTTATACTAGTATGTTATTATCTACACTTTCGTTGATTACCAAAAGACCGTATTTTGTGCCAGTAATTGAGTATCCACTTTTAGTGTAATATCATTTAAAGGCATTTTTTTTCATCAGAAAACGAGCTGAGGTTTCTCTACCTGTAATTGAATATTTTTCTATAATAAGGAGTATATCGAGTTGTAGTCTAGAGGCATTCTTTTTATCATTAGACGACTTTCTTCCTACTGGTAACCGAATATTTTAATTAGCATATCAAGGTACAAGGTATAATCTCACGTGAAAGCAACCACGATACAAAGAAAAATGGTTTTGGCCGGACATAATTTATTGAAGATTTTTAGTTATTTGTTATTAATTTTGCATATATAGTATTATTGTTTGGATAGTAATATAAGTATTTTTTTTTTCTTTTCTTGCTATGTTAAAATTAATTAATCTTTTTTATATTTTACTTATTGGGCTTAACCCAAATTTTATAAAATAACCAAAATCTACATTTCTTTAAACATAATATATTTAATTTATATTTATATTTACGGTTTCTTCCCCCTTATTCTTTTCATCTGCTCCACACTTCTTCATCTCCATCTTCATTGTATGATTGCAACAAAAATAGAAAAGAAAAATGAAAGCAACAAACCATTAAATAAAAGGAAAAAGGAAAAAAAGAAAATCGTTCATTTTATTCTCGTCCATTGTGCAGTGACGACGTACCACCACGACAAGGCTTAGAATCATATGAATTGTCGTAGGTCTAGAACACAACCAAGACCCATCATGAATTAGCTTGGGATGGCTGGTGGTTTCGGGATCACATGAAAAATGCTTCTTTTATGCCTCAGGTATTAGCTACAGCTCGTATGGCCCATTGCAAATGTTTTAAGTATTTGAATGATGTTCAAATATCTAAATTTTATAAGGAATCAAAGTACATGATAAATCATAATCAAGCTACCAACTTTGTGATGACTAATAACAAATGTGCAAAGAAGTAATTCCGGGTTCAAATATTTCATATTCTGATATAAAATTTTCCTTACGAGTGTAATGAGTGAATTTATTTATTTCTAAAACTCAATGCACTATCGATTATAACACCATATATAAGTTATAAATAAATAAATAAATAGTATATATGTATAGTAAGTTTCTAATAATTCTAAATGTCCAAGATGCATAGTGATCCATATACGATATCTACCTACCTACTACCTCCCTCTATATATCAAAGATTTTAACTATAATTAACCCAAGTGACCCACTTGCCTATATCTCTATCCTTAATAGTATGAGAAACCAAGACTAGTTTTAATGATTTGTATTGTTCACGTTATTAACACCTTTAAATGAGGAGTGAACCATTAATTGTCACCTCGTTTTTACGATTACATTGCAAATATAGAGGTGGTGTTAAAGACGCATTTGTCAAGTTGGGTTGGGCTACTAAATTTTGAATTTTATAAAATTGCATATAGCTTTTATAAATTCTAAATTTTCAAGTGGAACTATTTAAAAATACAAATGAAGTTAATAACGTATTTTTTGTTTTGTTTTACAAATTATTAATATTAATATAAATATACTATTTTGTTAACTACCGTATAAACTAAGGACTATTTGTAAACTAATTTAAGTTCAATCATAATATGTGGACTATTTTTTGTTTTTGTTTTTTAATACTAACTTTTATGATATAAGTGATAGGGGTGTTTATTTATGGAAATAAAAACATATTAAATATAGGGATCTATTTTTAAAATAATAATAAACTTTTTTTATATACAATAATTTGAAAGTGGTAAGAGCATGAGAAGTGGTTTAGTGTTAAACATTTAAAGCTTTTCTCGATCAACTCGTTGTTTTGGTAACCTAACTTATTAACGGAATTAGATCATCAATGCCGGTTTAGTGTAAAATTATATAGTAATTAGTATAATATAATCAGTCGTATGAGTTGTGATGGAGTACTATAAAAGGAAATTAAGGTAGATAATAGAAAAAAGACCAAACGTATTGTTGAATCCATCTAGTTTGAAAACTAGGATTATATTACGATATTTTGTGAAACATTTCTTTGGAATATAATTTGGCTATATAAGTTCCATGGAGATAGACCCTTACAAGGAGAAAAGCATACATTATTAACATACTCAATTTCTATGTCTTTTTCACATTTTGTTGTGACGATATTTATTTAACAGGAAATGATATATATATATATATATAGATAGAGGAGGGTTGAAATAAAAAACATATATTGTGAAAATGTAGTAATAACTTTGAAATCACCTTTTAAATATTTAAAATATATTTTTAATTTTTTTTAATGATTATTATTAAAATAACTTTTGCAAGATATGATAAAAAAATTAATAAAAAAAATTAATTTTTTTTTTCAAACTTTTTTTTATTCATTACTATTGTGATTGTTCAAGATAATCACAAAATTTAACATGATAATTACATGTGATTATTCTCTAATATAATGCGATTATTATGTGTTCGAGATAATCACAAAATAGGATTTTGATAATCACATATTATTCATGTGATTATCTAGTTATAAAATGTGATTATTATTAATAAAAATATTAATAAAAAATAATTAAAAAATAAAAAAAGTCGAAATTTTTTTTATTTGAAAAATAGTTTCTAAAAGTTATTTGAATAAGGAGCTACAGAGAAAATTTTGTAAAATAACGCGTTTTGGATATTTAAAAATGAGTTTGATGTCATTTCTCACATTCCTACGATATTTAGAATTTTTATTTGACCTAGATCTATATAGATAGATATATGTATATATATATATATATATATAAAACCTAGCAAGATGTTAGGAAAAAATTACAATTGTTTGCTCAACCGATCGAGCCAACATAAATTTTTTGAACTTTAACAATTACGCCAAGATATGAAAATTACTAATGTTATCGAACAAATCACATTTCCTCAAGTGTTGACAGCTAAATGTGACGTCATTACGAAATTTTCAAATGAACCACCAAGTAGTAGTGACTATCACGAACATTCTCTCCTTATGCGGCTTTGACATCCGCATGTTATCGATCAAAGTTAGCCATTCGTTGCTCGATTGCATCACCGGAATATCAATACCGCACCATATATGAACCAATATCCAAAGGTTGAAGGCGACCTCACAAAAGTAGAATAGATGATCAGTTGATTCCACGACACTTGAACACACAGGGCACATGATCGAATTAATCTCCATGCCTCTTCTACAAAAATTTAGTTTGTGCAGGAGTCTGTAAAGCCTTAATCTCCAAAGGAAAATATTTACCTTTCGTGGGAGGGTTTTGCACCACCTTGTGTTCATGTCCAAAAATGGAAGCATAAAGTCGTCTATATGTTGTCTCGTTTCTCCAACTGTGAATATACCTTGACTGCCGATTTTCCACATTCAAACATCATTCCCTTCAAGCCTTGAAACCTAATGAAGTTCACCCATCAAAGCTAGAAGAAGAGTACCATTTCAGCCTAAGGTGACTGAACGACACAAATTCATGATCCATACACCGTCTATGAATCAATCACTAACCAAGCAATCTGGATGCAACTCTAATCTGAAAAGTCTATCATAATGAAGGCACAATGGTCCGTTTCCAAGCCATGTATCTTTCCAAAGCCAAATATTTGAACCATCTCCCAACTTGTACCTCAATGTTTCTTTAAGAATCAAACCACGGTCATGTAACTGATTTACAGAACCAACTATTTTTGACCATACGCCATTAGTGTTACATCCTTTAAAATCAAGACCCGCTTCAACCCCATGAATAGCATTAATAACTTTACCCATAATAAATTCGGATTGGAAACCAATCTCCATCGACATTTCTGTAGGAGTGCGAGGTTAAAAGCTTTCAAGCTACCAATGGCTAAACCTCCTTTCAAACGATGCCAATATGTTATCCCATTTAATCCATGCCATCTTGTGAGTTTCTTGATTTCCACCCCAAAAAAACTTGGAACACATCATTTCTAAGCTATAAAGGATTGTTTATGGAGTCTTAAAGATTGACATGTAGTAAATGCCAACACTTCCTAAAACCGACTTAAGCAAAGTCAATCTGCCACCTGAGGAGAGCAAATAAACCTACCATTTGAATAGTCTCGGGCTGAATTTTTCGATCATAACTTTCCAATGATTCGTTGAACTCATGCTAGATCGGATAGGTAAACTGAGATATTTAAAAGGAAGGGATCGCGATGAACAACCAGTTAAACGGGCCATCTCATCTATCTATTCAGGAGATACACCAATACCATACACATTTGACTTATGAATATTAATTTTTTAACCCGAGGCTAAGTAGAAGATGTTCAAAACCCGAAGAATATTATCCATTCTTGTCCAATTCCAATTTGGGATCATAATCACATCATCCGCGTAAAACAAATGGGATAGATTTAATCCTAGATTATCAACGTGTACACCTTTGATTATAGATGCACAGACCGCATCCATAATAACAATGTGCAACCCTTCCATGATAAGAATAAATAAAAAGGGTGATAATGGGTCACCTTTACTGAACCTGATCATTTTGTTGCTCTATTGATCTTTTATTCTACATCAATATCATAATCATGTTTGTTGTTTGGTACGATTTGCCATTTGTTTGCATGAAACAAGATTCATCTTCCACATCAGAACCGCCATGAAATACTGCCACTAGATCGTCTTGCTTTCATGTGTCATGACATAACGATGGATGTTGCCTAGCCAGTATTTATTTCAATCCAAAACATGTTATCAAGTCTGAGTTTTAGTCTCTTTAAGTGTTATTTGTTTCATTGCTTATCAATCCAAAACCCATGAACAATTTTGATCTTAATCTATAGCGCATATATACTATACTACAATGTACGAATTAAGATGTCCTTTAAGTAATACAAAGTATAGTACGTATGGTACCACTTTTTGAAACAATGGTTTAATATCATTTTGTAACCGTCATGTCTTTAATTATGTCATTTAATAACTAAATGAATCATTTGTGACTAATGGCTTTTTTAACCTTGACTTATTACAATTACTTCAATGATTAAATGAATTATTATTATAACTAGTAATTTTGGCTCATGTGATGCACGTGTAATCTTAATTTACATTATTTATTATCTATTAATATTAATATAAGTTAGATAATTATGAAACAATAAACATATGTAAAAAGCAATTTAAGTTTCTTTAAATTTTGATTTAAGCTAGTGAATTGGTTTACTAAACTCTTACGATATGCAAGTGTTGACAACTTTTATGAATTTGGGTCTTTGAATGTATTATTTAATTAGGGATTGCACTTAAATGTAGTCAGTAAATAGTAATGCATATGTAACAAACCAAAATAAAATTATAAACTCAAGTACTTATAAGTAGCTACATATTAAACACCTAAAAATAATATATGTTGTGTTTACACTCAAACATTCACTTATTTCTTAATTAGATGGTAACAAACACTTACGATATAAAAATTGTCACATCACAAGATCGACAGCTCAACCCTAGCTTTTTGGTAAAGTTTAGTTACAAACACATCACTTTCGCCCAAACATCATTGATCAGTTGCTATATTTTGATGGATAAACTCGTTGTTTTTCTATGTCAAATTTTATTTATTTAGTACATAGCTCATAACATACATTAGAAGCAATACACAAACTTTTACTATTACATTACAAAGAAAAAAAAAAGAAAAAAAAAACAATTAAATGTGCACTGTTGCCCATTTTTGACATCACAGTACGTTGACTTTGACTTGATCACCTCATCAACGGCTTAAATCCAACATCAAATTTTAAAACAATATAGATCACGTACTATTCATTTAGACTCACCAAAACAGTTGCAATCATCCATGTCAACAACAAATTCGCCCACCATTCCTCCTAAAAGATAACATATCTCGAAGTTATACCTTGTCCCTCATGGAATATACGAATCCTTCTTGTAATTTATCAACGAAATAATGCTATGTAATGCATAATCTTTTCCTGCAAAAAAATCACATGTAAATATTATATTGCATTTATATATTCAAAATGGTAAAAGTTGTTATTACACCCTATCATCATAAACAACAAAGTACTTATGTATTTTTATGATGATTGTTGATATCCACTTGCAACATATTGTAACTACGGTACAATGGGACCATTAACGTCTTTCTCTAGATGATAAAGAAGAAAATAAAGGTTCGATGTTTTGTTGGTTGTTAGAGGATTTGTACCCATTTATATTGAAGATTGTTTGAATGATATTGAAGGTGAATAATATGTATATATAGTTTGTAAAGAACATTGGGGATAATCCGTTATCCTATTAACTATAATTATTAATTATTAATTATTATTACATCGGAGAGTCATAACAGATTCAATTTAATTAATCTAGGAAAATGAAGGGATGACAAATCTAGTACTACTATTTTATAACTTTTGATTAAATGTCTCTGATGAAGACATAAACTTTTAATTTTATAACTGCAACAAAATGGTGAGATCCTAAATTTTATAAAGTATCATTTTATGAGTTACAAATGTGCCGATTGTTTTATTACATAATAGTATAATTTAATATTATAAATAGAAATAAATGAAAGGATGTTAAACCATGTCTCTATCAAATTAATTTAAACTTGTAAATGCAAGAAATCAATAGGTGGTAATTAAACAACGACATAGTGCGTCTTAAAAATGTAAAAGCCATTCTTAACATTTATGTCATTAATCATATTTATTAGTAGCTAGAATTCAAAAATTATAGTATGGTAAATTTATGAAAGTAATAAAAGGAAATAGACTCTACAAAGAAGGCGTAGGAGAAAACTTGGACTAAATTCACAATGACATCAATTGTTCTTGAAACTAACCTGTTAAATAACAACTACTATTATAATTGAAAGTTAAGAAATTGAGAACATTTAAAAATGACGAAGTAGAATCCTTGGTTGGCATCATCAAATATCATATCGAGAAGAAGATGCCCATAAGTAGTTCTTTTAAAGCCAGATTGTCGCTTACGATCATTGGGGATCCCTCATTTTATTTCCCAAAATCAAGTTAATTGGCTTTCATACTGATTTGGACTGCTTAACATGAACATATTCTGTGTATATCTCATATTTAAATGATGTTTCAAGAGAAAAATTTGAGAAAGACCGCAAATATAATCCACTTAATTTGTAACCAACTAATTGCATTTACTTCAAATGAAGTTGAATAGTTAGATCGATCAATAGCAATTATGCTTGTTCGATGTGCTTTTCGTCTTACTCAAGTCTTATACCAACTTCCAAACCAAATATTAGATAATAAATTGCATTGATTGACTAATTTATGATCAATAAGTCATATTACATGGATTCATTAGATACGGATACCCTTGATCAAACATGGCTGAAGACGAACTTGTGATACCATCTATCATCTACAACCTTTATTGGTGGAAGCCATTGCTATTATTATGTCTAATAAAAATTCTAACATTTATTGTCACTATTATTCATCTTTTATTAAAAACATAGTTACAAATTACAGTAATCCATAATATTACAACTATAATTGTTTATAAGATATTTATTACTATTAATTATGACCAAGAACTCAATCTTTATAGTATTGTAGATTGTAGATATAGATTATAATGTATATAAATAGAAAATTATATTATTTGATAACACGTAACTAACCAACATATTAGTGAATGTACGAAGTTTATCACTGTCGTATTGTGTTCGTAATTTGTTAGTCTTAAATAGACCTTTATCGATAGTTAAGCATGTTCATTAACCTAAACCTAATAAAAGTTGTAACATCGTAGGATTTATAATTAACTAATATCTTAATACTAGCCGGCCTTTTGAATAATTCTTTTTGATACGTTACCCTACAACTACAATTCTGACCAGTTTGTTTTTGTCATCTAAATAACTTTTGACCTAGAGAACGATCCAAAATTGTACAAGGGTCTTTTATGTAAAAATGTTATTTTAGCAGGTAAGTTTGTTTTTATATACTATCTGTATTTATCGCAAATTGTCGAGTTCGACTGTTTATCTCTGTAGACTCAAGTTCAAAGAATAAGAGCAAATTTTATGGGACTTAACTTTTAAAAATGTTTTCTAAGTATAATTTTTCAAATGGCTTAGGAATTCTTATTTTCATTGTTTATTATTATTTTTGTTAAAAATCATTACATTTTATAACTTGACAATCACATAAATTGCATGTCTATTATCAGATATAATCACTCACAACGGTAAAAAAGAACTCGAGAAAATATCAGAAGATTTTACTTATATTTGAATAAAAACTTTCTATTTTCTTACTAAAAAATAACATCATTTGAAAATTTTAAAAGCGTTTTTAGAGTTGTTATTGTTTTCTCACGAGTTGTCATTCTCATTTAAACGTTACCTGATCTCAATAATCTTGTTATTGTGTACGCATTCTTTCATTATCAAACGGTGATTTTTTGTACTGGTAATCGGGTATGTTTGCTTACCTATTTATATATTAGTCTATCGTCATTCTTTCATTATTAGACGATGTCTTACTGAAACCGGTAATGAGATAGTTTTGTATGAAAGAGCATTCGCTAATACAAAGAAAATGATTTTGTCAAGAAATTATTAATTTAAGACTTTGTCAACATATATCTATCTACACCATTTATACTTATATTTATGTTGTCGTCGATAGGACGTAGTCCTTTTTATAATAAAGTCGGAAAAAAGGGGCAACGATTAACAAGGTACATATAAGTTGACGTGACTTATAGGATCTATTATTCCAACCATTTATCCAAGAGTATAAATAAGTTTCTTTTTAAGATACTCGTTACGATATATTGCAACATTTTGGTCTTATGCGAGTTTATACCGAATGTTTTTGTTTAATTATATTTGCTATATCTCCAATTCATTGTTCACATATTTTTTCATTTTGAAATGTCTCGAATTAATTGTTATTTTTAGATTTAATCGATTAAAAAGTTTTTATAAGACTGTTTATTAGTCAAACAATATAATAATAGCAGTTTTCTTAATATGTATATCATAACATGTATATTTAAATAATAAATATCGGAGACAGTTAGGGTATGTTTGGTGAAATAGCTGTAGGCTGTAGCTGTAGTTGTAGACTGTAGCTGTAAACTGTAGGCTGTAGCTGTAACTTTACGTTTGGAGCTTTTCATGAAAAGCTACTTCTAGTAGCTTTGGAATTTTGAGCTTTTCATTTGATTCTAAAGCTAAAGCTTGTACATGCCAAACAAGACTTTTATTTTCTCGGGAGTTTTTTGTTCAAAAACTAAAAGCTAAAGCTCCTAAAAGCTTCATGCCAAACAGGACCTTAGTATCTGCAGATACAGTTCACACTGAACTATGAAAAGTATTGGTGTGACAAGAACAAGGTATGTCTCATGCAATTATTTATTTAGATCATATGTTAAGTATATATATAGTGAGATTTAATAAGAAGAAATTATTATGGAAGAAAGAAGAGAATGATTTTGTAGAATGTTAAGATAGTAAATTATATTTTAATAAGTATTATAAATATTATTAAATTTAATTGGTTTATTAATTACAGTTATTTGATGCAGCAATATGCTTGATTTTTAGGAGAATAAGTCATCCACAGTTAATGTGATTTAATATTGTATGAATAAAGGGGACGTTGAAGATAAGTCTTCTAAATGAATGGGATTTGATATGGCATGAATGAAAGTTTTTGCAGATTAAGTCTTCTACAATTATGAGATTTTTTTTTATTGTTTTATTTTTTAGATAAATGGACGTTGAATACTGCGTTCCTTAATTTTTGTTATTTAATCAAGTTTCCTTTTTACTGCAATTTACAATTCGGCATTTCAATCGATTCACTAATTTTTTTTTAGTCAATTTCACAAACAATTTCAATTTAATCCATATATTACAAGAAACTCTGCTTCAATATATCTAATGATCAATATGATATGGGAATTATAGTTAAATTTCTATAGAGTAATTTGATGGTATGAATGATACAACCGAATCACGTAAGTTTTCGAATATACAATTTGATTCATACCAAAATAAGACTTTGATTCAAAAGACTTTCACTTTGATCAGAAAATATACATGTTGATTCATAAGATTTATACTTTGATTTAGAGAATATACACTTTGATTCACATAATTAACACTTTGATTTTGAAGCTTTATACATTGATTCAGACACTTTACTCTTTGATTAATAGAATTTGCTATTTGATTAAAAAAATATACTCTTTGATTAAGAAGATCTATACTTTGATTAAGAGAATTTATACTTTGAATTAGAGAATTTAAGCTTTGATTTAGAAGATTTATACATTAAATCAGAGAATTTACACTTTGATTCAACAGATTTGCACTTTGATAGAGAGATTTGCACTATGAATAATAAACAAGAGATAATACATGAGTTGTACTACTTGATTCAGATAATTGATACTTTGATTCAACGGAATTTACACTTTGATCAAACATATTTGCACTTTGGTCAAAGAGTAATTAAGTGAGTAGTTCCTCACTGTCCGGGAATCTAAACAACCCTCTTTTTAACCAATCTTCCAACTCAGACTTAATGGTTACAACATTCATACTTATATTTATGTCGTCGTCGATAGTACGTAGTTTTTTTATAATAAAGTTGGAAAAAAGGGGCAACGATTAACAAGGTACATATAAGTTGATGTGACCTATAGGATCTATTATTCCAACCATATATCCAAGAGTATACATAAGTTTCTCTTTAAAATACTCGTTACTATATATTGCAACATTTTAGTCTTATGCGAGTTTATACCGAATGTTTTTGTTTAATTATATTTGCTATATCTCGAATTCATTGTTCACATTTTCATTTTGAAATGTTTCAAATTAATCGGTATTTTTAAATTTAATCGATAAAAAGCTTTTATAAGACTGATGACTAGTCAAACAATATAATAATAGCAGTTTTCTTAACATGTATATCATATTTTCTATCTTTAAACAATAAATATCGGAGAGAGTTGGTATATCTAGATACTGTTCAATGTGAACTGTGAAGAGTATTGGTGTGATAAGAACAAGGTATGTCTCATGCAATTATTTATTCAGATTATGTTAAATATTATATATATTATATAATATATATATACACACAAAGGTTGGGATTAAGAGGAAAGCAAAAGAATTAGAGAAGGAGGAAAGCAAATCTCAATTTCATCAAAAATGAATTTTAAAAATTACAAATAAATTTAAAAATTAACATTCATCATAAATGAATGTTCAAAACATTTATTTATAAAAAAATCAAAGGCTAAGATTTGCTTGAGAAGGTGAAGGTAAATCTAGACTGCCCGTTAACATTTATCACGAGTGAGTTAACATTCATGAATGGTAACCGCCAATAATAAATGTTAACTTGTCAATGATAAATGTTAACGAGCGGTCCAAATTTACTTTTTTTATCATTCAAAATTATTTTTTCCCTGTAAATCAGTCCTACGTACATACTTAAATAATGTTCTTATTGTCTTGGGTCGTAATCCAATCAAAATATAATATACTGAGTTGCCGGAAAGAAGAGGTTATTTTCAACAAGTTTGAAATATCTTGTATGCAAAATGACAAAATTAAGATTCTTTAATTCAAATATCAACAGTAACTGTGTTTACTACACAGTATCTCTGTTATTTTAATAGGAACAATCAAATATGTGCTTTGTATGCGGACATAGAATCGTGTAGGCTATATTATTTACAACCAGTCAAACAAGTAAAGTGCAAAAGATTGCACAGTAATTTATTTGAAATGTTTAAAACCAAATAATATATAATATTCTGAAAATAAGTTATCTTTAAAAATGTAAACATTTTATCATGCTTAATACCGCATTCGTTATAAAGTTGTAAATATATTGACATATCATATACCAACCCAACTCGATTCATTGTAAATGATTTTGGTAGCAATCCCAACAAGTATATAATTATGTTTAGTTGTACCTGAAAACGATAATTAAATGTGTAGAGGTGTGAGCGATGTTTCATTTAAACCCTAGAGTTCGTCAAATCATATCCCTAAAAGTTAAGGTAAAAAAAATAAAATCAACTTTCGTTATAACTATCAACTAACTAAAAGTAAAAGTTTATTGTTTCGTGATGCGTTTAACTTTAATTTTTTTATATTGTATAGAGTTAATTTTGAAATTTTCTATTGTATAAGATAAACCTTATAAACTTCTGTACTGTATTAATATTTCCTTTTTTGACCACTCAAAAAAATAAAAAATAAAAAAAAATTATTTTTTTGTTAAGGTCAAAAAAGTCAAGTCAACATACAATAAAGAATTTTTAAACGTATACTTCATACAATATAAATTTTTAAAATTAACCATGTACAATATAAAATAGGTAAATTCAAATACATCACGAAATAATAAACTCTAAAAATAATTATAATTGAATAATGAACATCAACTACCTAATTGGTTTTCTAACCGCTATAAACCAATTACCACCCGTTAAAATTGGTTGCTAACCGTATATAGTCTTTAGGTCTATATTTAGCAAATCTCATTCTCAACATGATAAGTTGTCTTGTTTGGTATATGTTTAGGTCATCATGATTCTCAGCCCCAATCTTGATCGTAACATTGAAACTAGACAGAGTTTCATCCCAGTTACATCTGAATTAATTTGAACTTAAATACCATCATGTTTAGGAGCGTCCACAAAAACAATATTCAAACGGTGTGATTAGTCGGGGTTCCTGTTAACAGGAAACCCGACTCAAAAACCAACTTACAATATTTTAAAAGTTAAATAAAAAAAATAATTTTATGATCAAAATATCTAACTATTCAATATTTTCAACAAAAATTTAATTTCCAATTGTCATAATGACTTGTTCACCTCTATCCCTATTTTTAAACATAAACGATCGCTCAAGTGACCCACTTACTTCGACTTCTATCTTTTTATGTATGTGAAAGAAAGACTACTCATAATTAATAAAGTGTATCATTGTAATTAACATCTTACAATGAGAGTACATGAACCGGTAATGATTCGTTATTGTCATCGTTTCTTATTCTGATGGTATCCCTATATATTATAGACTCGTCTGTACCATGTTGAGTTGATTTATCAAGATTCTGTTATCGATTTTTAGTTTTTTTAAGAAAATACTGTTAATTTTAAATTATCAAATAGAACTATATAGAAATACAAATACAAATGAAATTGATTATTTGTTTATTACTTATTTATATAACAGATAACACTCTTTATACAAAATTATTAATCTACTTATGTTATAAGAAATAAGCATTTAAAAATAAGTAAGTTGATATATATTTATCTTTTAAAGCTTAAAATTAAGCAATCCTAAACACCCCTTAGAGGGATGTAAGCATTTCAAGTGATGGTTTTCAACTCGTTTCACCTTTTCCGGCCAGATAGCGAGGCATCACTTAACAATGAACGTCAACTGAAAGTGGCCGATAATGAGTACCAACACATCCCACTTTTAGCTACTTTTTTAAAATTTTACATTTGGACTTAAACATAACCAAACCAACACAATTATAATCAAATTGACGAATCAATATAAATCACGTATACATATATTGTAGCTCTTTATATCTTATTAAGTTTTTTCGATGTCTTTTCTGTAACGAATGGTATCATATGCCGGTTTGCTGTAAAATAAGCGAGTTTTGGCCCATGGCATTATGCAGCATGTCTCCCTCATTGAATCCGCATGCTAACATAATTCAAAACTAAGACGTAGGCATCAAGGATGAGTTAGTAAAACTCCAACTAAAAGAAACCAATGAAAATGATATAATAATAAATTAATAACAATAAACAATAATTAGTATCATTATAACAGGAAGGTTAGATAATAGAAAAGGACTAATTAAATTTATTGTTAAGTCCATGTAGTTGAAAACTAAGAATTCTAATATAATGTGGCACATGTCCAAGGACATAGGCCTTTATAAGGAGCCAAAAACATGCATTAACATACATATTTTCTCTACCTATTTCGCATTTTTGTGTGACGAAATTGATGGGATATGAGAAGGGAGTTGGAGAAAATTTTACGGAAGACGGAACTACTGATCTTAAAGGCAGACCTGCCTTAAGATCAAAGACCGGGGGATGGAGAGCGTGTTATTTCATGCTGGGTGAGTGTTGTAACATCTTTACATTTGGTTATGCTAGTTTAGTATAGCGCCACATAGTTGTACATATGAGTCAAATGTATGATTTTTTCTTGCTACCTTGATTTACTATTTTCCGGTGTGATATACACAAAGGAAAACCTGTGTTACCATTTAAACTCTATCATCCCCATATATATATATATATGCATGTAAACTCTATCATCCATATATATATATATATATATATTAGTCGGGGTCCCGCGCAATGCGACGGTTATGAACATAAAATATGAAAGGTCGTTAATGATAGTCGTCTTAATGATAATGAACGTAAGCTCTTGTTTCAATTTCATTTATACTTTATGTTATCACAATAATTGTATTTTAATTATTATTTATTTTATATCTCAAATTAAAAATAATTATGAGATGTATAAACTAAAAGAACCAATTAAGTATATATTGATTTGATTTTTAGTTTCTATGTTTATATATTATTGAAAATGGCATAAATGTAATTTTTAATCTTCCAATTTTGAAATAAAACCTTATAACTGAATTTTTTATAAGGGTTTAAGATTAATATATATATACATATAACTGTTTAGTTGTTTATACAAATACATACCAATAATCTTGTTACAATTCAAGTGTAAAATTGAGTAGATCTATTTGGTATTGGTCTTTAATGATAAAATTTGGTTGATATTGTTGATGTTTCTGTAGACAGCTATATTTTCTTTGCTGTCTATCTTTATTTCAAAATTTTGATTACCAGTTATACAATTTTGTTAATCTAGAGTTATTAAGCCAAAATAGTATAAAAATATTATTTATTTTGGTTTTTGGAACTTAATATGTAGGCTATGAAGTGTGTGAAAGAATGGCATACTATGGAATTGCAACAAATTTGGTCCTGTACTTAACAAGGGAATTGCACGAAGGCACTGTGAAATCGTCGAATAATGTCACAAATTGGGCGGGAACTGTGTGGTTGACTCCTCTTTTGGGTGCATATATCGCGGACACATACTTAGGAAGATACTGGACTTTTATGATTGCTTCTGTTATTTATCTTGCGGTAAAAATTCTTTACCATACTCAAACATTTTGCAGGTGTTACGCTGAAACTCTAGATTTCGTTACTAATTTAAATCTTTTTCCCCAACTAGAATTGGACATCTTTCATAAACATTTTGGTCATTTCTGTAATAGTATTATTACGATGAATATGCCACTTTAACCCTATCTTTACATGGTTTGTGTTTCAGTCTTCTATAGTCATCATCTTCTACTAAAATATATCATTCTACACTTATATGACTGTTGTTTATGTTATCAGCTTATGGCTCAAATCTTGTTGCTATTTTAGGCATCAGGAAAAGTTAGAAAAAAATTCGCCAAATTTGAACTGAATATTTGGTTTACATACCAATACCATCATTTGGTTAGGTGGGCTGGTGGGGAGTATTTTGGGTGACCTCAAATTCTGTTTCTAGTTTGGGCCGAAGACCCAATTAGAACCATGGCCGTAAAAATAAACTATTGTTATTTATTCTTGATGAAAATGTACATTTTAATCTATATAATTTTGTTTTACCATCCTACTTGTATACTTATCAATCTTT
This sequence comes from Logfia minima, assembly GCA_963921325.1. NCBI lineage: Eukaryota > Viridiplantae > Streptophyta > Magnoliopsida > Asterales > Asteraceae > Logfia > Logfia minima. Next base: position 4,551,706 of record OY992766.1, on the reverse strand, counting down.
GTGTCATGGTTAACCCAAATCTTGTTAATATTTTTAGCCTAGGACCTATTTAAAATGGATACGGGTCTTCTTAATTACAACATTTTTTCCTTATTTAACAGGGTATGGGCTTGTTGACCCTTGTGGTTTCAATACCCTCCCTAAGACCACCATCATGTGGCAAAGGTGTGAGTTACCTAGATTGTGATAAAAGGGCCTCACCTTTCCAAGTTGGTATCTTCTATTGTGCACTCTACATTATCGCAATAGGGACTGGCGGAACCAAGCCCAACATCTCAACTATGGGTGCGGACCAGTTTGACGATTTTGAGCCCAAAGAAAGGGCCCATAAGCTCACTTTCTTCAATTGGTGGATGTTTACCATCTTTTTTGGCACGCTTTTCTCAAATACATTTCTAGTGTATATTCAAGATAATGTGGGTTGGGGCTTAGGGTACGGTGTCCCGACACTGGCCCTATTTGTGGCCATAGTAGCTTTCATCTTTGGAACACCAACTTATAGGCATAAGCCGAAAGGAGAAAGCCCGTTTACTAGAATGGCCAAAGTACTAGTGGCAAGTGTAAGAAATTGGAAAGCATCACTGCCCGTTGACCCTAAAGAGCTTTATGAGTTGACTTTGGATGAGTATGCTAGCCCCGGGAAGTATAGAATTGATCATTCATCTTCACTAAGGTAAGTTACTTATATATTTTATTTTCACTATATAGTTTTAACATGACTACCAAGGCTAAACACCAAATCTATTGAAACATCATTATATATAGGTTTCTTGACAAAGCTGCAGTGAAGATCGAAGAACCGAGTTCTCAGTGGAAGTTATGTCCAGTAACACAAGTAGAGCAAACAAAACAAATGGTTAAAATGATCCCAATCTTGTGTGCAACTTTCATTCCTAGCACGTTGTTTGCCCAAACTCAAACGCTTTTCATCAAACAAGGTACCACTTTAGATCGATCAATGGGATCACATTTTGAGATACCACCGGCTTCTCTAGGTGTATTTCTCACAATCTCCATGCTCATTAGTATTGCAGTTTATGATCGTTTTTTTGTTCCCTTCATTCGAAAGTACACAAAAAACCCAAGAGGTATCACAATGTTACAAAGAATGATAATTGGATTAATCCTCCATATCATTACCATGGTTGTCGCTAGTCTTGTAGAAAGGCGACGATTAAGTGTTGCTAAAGATCATGGCATAGTTGGAAAAGGTCAAATTGTGCCTCTAACCATATTCACCCTCCTTCCTCAATTCGCATTGATGGGCATTGCGGACTGTTTTTTGGAAGTAGCAAAGCTTGAGTTTTTCTATGATCAAGCGCCTGAAGGAATGAAAAGTCTTGGGACTGCTTATTTTACGACAAGTCTTGGTGTTGGGTATTTTCTTAGTAGTTTCATTTTATCGACTGTGGCTAATTTTACTAAGAAGAATGAACACACTGGTTGGATCCTAAACAACCTTAATGTGTCTCACCTAGATTATTACTATGCATTTTATGCAGTTTTGAGCTTTGTGAACTTCATCTTCTTCCTCGCTGTCGCACAAAACTTCGACTACAATGCGGAAGTTAGTGAAAGTGAAAAAGAGTTGAATGAAGATGTTAGTAAGTTCACAGAACAAGGCTACGTTGCCGGATCATGATTAAATTGTACTATAATTTTCTACTTTGTCCAACGGTTGTTTTGTATGATTAAGTTGTACAATAATTTTCTTCTCCCTGTGTTTACAAATTACAAAATTTAGTGTAACAACGGGTTGTACATAGCATGATCAAGTATCCTATTTCAATTTATCTAAGACTGTAGGTTTGCTCTTAATAATCATTATTGCTTTGTTTTACAATGTTGAAATCCAAACATAATTTGTTTCCCTTATTTTATGTTAAAGAGTATTTCAAACAGTTAACTTTGAAAACACATTCAATTTGTGATATATACAAATATTACCGTTGTTCACCAATTAAATATCACTTTCACTACTTACAAATTTTTTTGATAGGTTGGTATAAAAAATTGACATTTATTTTGAGACATTTACAATAGAAATGTGAACACTCTAAATGCAACAGAGAGAGTACTAAATTAATAAACATGAGACTTCTTTTAGAAAGGGGTGAAAAATAATTTGTATTGAGTAGTTATCATGCATCGGGTAACATGAGTACCAAAGTAGGGTGATGTATTTGTAGGAGAGGTGAACACTTCTAAATCAGAACTGCAATCGAGACCACGAAAGAAACACTACGCTAAGTGAAGCACGGGGGAAGCACGAGGAACAGTCTCGTCGTGATTCACCTCCGACTTGAGAATAAGATATCGTAATTGAAGATTCCATAGTTTCTCTCTATAAGTAAATAGTTGAAGGTTGAAATAAACTTACTCGGTATGAAGAGTGATATTGCTCGATTTATATAGATTCATCTAATGCAATATCCCTCATTTTATTTGTAATTCTCGTGCGTTTTATGAACCTTCGATACTTATATTGTTAGAAATACTATTTTCAGGAATTCCAAGTAAATAGGTAGGAGATTAGACGATTAGACAAAAAAAGGTTGACGAATCTTGAAAACTGACCAAGTACCCGCCGGGTAGAAGGAGTCCCCGCCGGGTATTGCCTTTCCCGGTTCAAGCTTGCTGTGTTCATCCGGGTAGTTTGCAACAGAGATTTTGAAGTTAACGAATACCCGCCGGGTAGTGTATGTTCCCGCCGGGAACTCATCTAGTCCCGGTTTACATTCATCCGGGTACCAAGTGTTCATCCGGGTGGGTGAGTGAAAGTACCCGCCGGGTACTCTTCCTCCCCGTCGGGTAATCAATATGCATAGCAAATTTCAGCTTCTTTTCTTGAAGGAAACCCTAATTAATGTCATATCCAACATTAACTTCACTCTAGCCGACTTTTGGGCGATTTTTGAAGAACATTGAATGATTCTAATCATTGGTCATCTATTTTTGCTACAAGATTAAAGATTCAACTTTGTAAGACATTGGTACAATTTGGTTTACATTTATTCCATTAAATTGAATGTTTACTTGCAATTTCACCATGTTCATTGTTGTTCTTAGTCTAGCTATGAGCTAAGTTATTTAACATTCATTTAGATTATGCAAACTCTTGGTTAGGGGTGTTAACTCTTTGGTGTTTATTATTGTTTAACTAATGTTTAATTGAAAGTCCAATTGTGATTAAGTTTCATTTAGCTTAGTTTATCTATTAATGAAGCTTTGAATGTTCTAGTGAACAATATTGCATTATTTCGATTTGTTGTAATTATTTGTCCATGAATGATTACCGAATCTACGCGAACGCAAGATTTGAATAGATTAATTGATTTAACTTGATTGTGGTTGTATTAGATTTAAGAAGAGAACTCGCCTTAGGTTTAATATGCTTGCGAATGTAGGTTTACAAGATTAAATCGTTAGTTATTGAATTGAATTGAGGCTAGTTTAGTTAGAAAACCATAGTGAACACGAAAGGGTAATTCTATTTAATCTTTTGGAAGGAGTGAACGCGAATTCCTTACTCGATTGAGTTTGATGAAAAAATAACATATAAACCGGTTTTAACAAACACCCCGAAACCATTAGTGAGCTAGTCTAGATGAATGTTCCTCTTTATACCTGATACTTCAGTATCCACTTGCCTTGTATTTACTTTATTTATATTTAGCGATAATTTCAAAGCAACAATTCGGTTGCAAAACCCCCATGTTTACTTACTTGTTTTAGATTAACTTGATTCGCTAAAAACTCTTAATTGCACGGTCCTCTTGGTTCGACTCGGACTTACCCAACCTATACTACTACGCGACAGGGTTCACTGCTCGGTTATGTAATAGTTAATTTGCGGTATTTCTTAGTATAAATTTATAACTAGATTTTACACATCAAAGAGTTTCTCATCTATTTGTAGGGATCGATGTTCTTCTCGATAACAATGACGTTAGGAGTTTTCTGGAGTCGGGAGACCGACAACATCGTGTTGTAGCTAATAAGGTGTACGTCGCTAATGGGTTGCATTGTGGGGAAGACTAACACTGAGCGATGTGTTGTACCCCAACTCATTTTTCTCAGCACATGCATGTCGCCCATGATCTTTATCGTTATATCCGTACTTTCTTGTCTTAAATAAGAGTGTGCATCATGAAATGTTTGAAGAGTGAGCCTCCCGCTATGTTAAGCGGGAGGGTACATTGTCAGTTTGAAAAGTGAGTTTTTCACTATGTTAAGCGGTAGAGCACACTACAGTTGTTCGTTATCTTTAACCTAAGGAATCACGTAATGTGTTACCTCATCCTTCGAAAATATAACCCAGTATATATTAATATAATATAAATAATTATTGTACAAAAGAAGTATCATCTTCTTTGTTATCCAATATTTGTTCAAATCAAATTACTTTGCATAGTAAAAAAAAACAACAATAATCAATGAAAAGTTATTTAACTTTTAAAATTTTTTAGCTTTTGTTTCTATTTAAGTTCCTTATGAAAATTTGATGATTATTTTAGGGGAAATCCCTAGTTAAAAGTATATAATATGGATAAAAATAGAGTTGTTATGTTTAAGTGAAAAACCTAAGGGACTAAATTATAATATATCTTTTGCAATTAGCATTTGCCTATAGGGCACCTAACATGGATGTTGGTAACAATCTACCTTTCTTTAATCAAAATTGAATTTGTATTAACAAGCATTACGTTATTTACCAAATTGAAACCATGTAATACCACCTTTAACTAACAAAAGTGATGGATTCAGAAGTTAAAGTAATTTATTGTATAATTTTTTTATAATGTTAAATAAAAAAGAAATTATGAACATGTATAGTTTTATAAAAAAAATTATATCTAATTAGTAGTTTTTTAACTCATAACATACAAAACGGGCTAATTATTTTGTTTAACCGGTAGCACAATTTGTTTTGACCCTGTCATTATAATAAAATCAATTATTTTCGAAAAAATTTACACTTCGACATGCAAAATGGACCCTTAGTACTGTTTGGACTTATCATAAGTATAAGCAGTAATCATGCTAGATTTCATTGAGTTTTGATGTTTACTCATTAATCAAAAGAAACAATTAAAGGTTACCATATTTTATATGTGATCTATGATTAATGACAATCAAGTAAAGACCAACAAAAATGACGAAAAAGGATAGCCAAGAGAAGTCAAAGTAGGATTTTTGATTTTTGATGTTTTGCTTATTTACTCATGTGGTTTCACTACCATCTCTAAAGCCACCAACATGTGGAAAACATGTGACTTACCTAGATTGTGGCAAATGAGCTCCATCGTTTGAAGTTGATATCTTTTACTGTGCACTCTACATCATTGCAATTGGGGCAGGTGGAACAAAACCCAATATCTCGACAATGGGTGCATACCGGTTCGACGATTATGAGCCCAAAAAAAAGGATCATAAGCTCACTTTCTTCAATTGGTGGATGTTTAGCATCTTTTTTGGAACTCTGTTTGCACATACTTTCCTAGTGTACATTCAAGATGATGTAGGTTGGGGCTTAGGATATGGTGTGCCTATGTTTGCTCTATTTGTGACCATAAGAATCTCTATAATCGGGACACCAAATTATAGGCACAAAACAAGAGTGAAAAGCCCGTTTACTAGAATGGCCAAGGTGCTAGTTGCAGTGTAAGAAAAAGGAATGTAGTTGTACCTATTGATCCTAAAGAACTTTATGAGTTGACTTTGGATGACTATTCAGGTCATGGAAAGTAAAGAATCGACCATTCATCTTCGTTAAGGTTAGTTTTCGTTATAAATGAGAAAAGCTATCTATTATTGAATTTGTCGAAATGCTTCATTTAATTCTAACATTATTTTTATGATTTAAAATTAGGATTTTTGCATAACTACTAATGTACAGCCCATTGAACATGTTTTGCAAATAGGTTCCTTGATAAAGTTGCGGTAAAGGTCAAAGATTCGTCTACCGAATGGGAGCTATACTCGGTGACACAAGTTGAACAAACAAAGCAAATGGTCAAAATGGTCCCAAATTTTTTTGCAATGTTCATTCCTAGCACATTGGTGGCCCAAACTCAAAAACTTTTCATCAAACAAGGGCCCACTTTGGTTCGATCAATGGGAACACATTTTGAGATACCACCCGCTTGTTGATAAGTGTTCATTACATTCTCCATGTTTATCTACATCGTAGTCTATGACCGCTTCTTTGTTCCTTTTGTTCGAAAATGCACAAAAAACCTAAGAGGCATCACTTTATTGCAACTAATGAAAATTGGGTTAGTGCTTCCTGTTATTGTCATGACAATTGCCAGTCTCATAGAAGTATCGATTAAATGTTGCTAAATATCATGGTATATTTGGAAAAGGGCAAATCGTCCTCATTGTCTAGGATACGCAGATGACACTCGTTCTCCATACCCAAGATAGTGGGATTGTGATCATGTAAGTAACAAATAACCTGTGTTACCTAAAAATAAATTTATATATGTTCTATGATTTAAATTTTAAATGACATTCGTAGATACTGGTCCCAGTACTTCTACACCGTATTAATCATTGGATCTTGTTTGAGTTTGATCTTCTCGAGCTCAATGTCAGGATATACGATAGTGCGAAATGTATCAGTAAAAGGGAAGATCGACTTAAAGGAGAGTGGGTTAACGAAGGACCTCACTTAGGCTTATAGATTGAGGAAGCTCGATACATTCTTCAGAGCACGCTATGCTCACATTCCTGCAGAGCCACCGCAACCACCACCAGAAATCACCTGATATTAGTATGTTTAGAGTTATGGGTATGCATGTTATTGTATTTGTATTAGGACTATAGTTGGTTTTGGTTGTATATATGTTTATGTATCTTTCCTTATTGTTCACATTGTTTTGTTTGACAAAGACTAAAACATTTCGTTATATAGGGTTTTAAAACATTACAAAAACAACAAAATACACTACACTAAGTGATTATTAAGTAATCGAACAATCGTCTTGCACTTGAAGAGCCGGTCATAATCTTAGAAATGGGTAAAGACATCATTGTTTTATAATTTGACGGATGTGTCAAATCATTGCGAGTAACGTAGACCTCGATTTCTCTATATATTTTCCCATAGGTAGTAATCTGCTTCAATTGCTCGACATAATCCGTTATCAACTTTAACCCAGTATCTAGATTTTTATCATACTCTTTAAAGTAGCAGTATCACCCCTAGTTGGAGCTCAATAACCCAGCTCTTTCAAAACATAATCTAAAATTTTTGTTGAAAATTCATCAACATCTGCACAGTCAATAAACCTTGAAAATACATTCTTTTTACGCCTTGAAATTCTCTACCGGGACGAAGCGCGATGCTAAACAACTTATGAACTGTTACGTATAATTTGAAGATCGTAACTGTAAGAAATAATCAGTGTAAACTATTTAAAAAAGTGTTTTCTTGACTTTTTTAAGCAACAAAAAGTAAGAATAATTTTATTGAAAAATGTAAAACAAGATGATGAACAAAAGGTAAGAATAATTTTATTGAAAAATGTAAAACAAGATGATGAACGTCTTATTTTAGAGTTCGGACTATTAGTACTAAGTTTTAAGAAATAACCGATGCAAAACCCTGATAACCCATACCCCCTGCTTCAAACCCTAAAAACCGTCATTTCCCGCTACGGCGGCCACCACCATCACCGTCGCGGCCATGATCGCCTGTAGATTCTCAGCGTGCCGGCCTTCTTCACCAGCTAGAGAGGTATATTCCTGTTTTTTTTCTTGTTCAAAGTGTATTAAATTACCATTTTGTTAAAAATTGAAGATTCTAAATTTACATAATAATTGTTTGTGTTGAGATCTATATATACAATACTTGTTTTGATTCTATCAGGTATACACTTTAGTGACTGTTCTTGACTTTCAGTGTTAGTGAAAGTACCAAGTCATTCGAGCTGAAACATTTATGTTACTTTAAACTTGTATTTTGTACTAACAGTTGATGCTGATTAAGCTTCATAATTAAACAGTATTGAATTACACAATTGGTCAAATAGAACCTTTTAGTCCATCTTGGCAAAGCAGTTGAGCCATTTGGCGATGAACGGCTTTGAATGCTAATGGACTTACATCAAACTCAGTCTTTTAACTGTTCTGGAGTTTCAGTTTCATGGGATTACCAGTTCATTCGGGCTGAAACACTCACATCGTTCTTAACTTGAATTGTGTTCTCTTATTCAGATATTAGATTACTCTAGTTGATTTCTGCTCGGTAACTGTAGGTTTGATGTTTTCTTGTAACTCAATGTGAATGGAAAAGTTTTGAAGAGGTTACATTGAACTAGAAAATTGCTCATTGATACACTACTCCTGTAAGCCACATTTAACTAGCGCTTACCGAGCAACTCCTGATGAACCCCACCCTTTTTATTGTGGCCACAGTTGCTCACTGCTATATTAGAGCTGTGGGTGTACCCCACGGTAAAATTTGGCAAATAGAATCCTCAGTCCATCTTGGCAAAGCCTTTGAGCCATTAGGCGATGAACAGCTTTGAATGCTAATGGACTTACATCAAACTCAGTCTTTAACTGTTCTGGAGTTCCAGTTTTATGGGATTACCAGTTCATTCGGGCTGAAACATTCATTTCACACTTAACTTTAACCATTTCCTTTTAAGTTGGACATTTGGACATACACTAGTTAAATTTTGCTCATTATTTTGCACATGTGAATTTTGCTAATTCTTCTCATTATTTTTCTCTGGACCATCTGCAAAATTTATATTGTTTGTCTTCTGGTTATATTTTAGTGTATGATGTTTTGTTATCTGAATGTGCTAATTGTTTGCACTTATAGGTTACATTTTGTCCCACATAACTGGAGGTTTGATGTTTTTAAATGGAAAGCTTGCTGAGAGGTCACCAGAAAGACAGGAGAATGGTTTGTGTCCACAGTTGATGCAGCACGAATCAAATACAATGACATGACTTGCTACAGGTGTGAGAGCATCCCCAATGGGGTCTTTTTTATAGTTCTTTTTGCGTCTTTTCTGTAAGAGGTTTTAGTTATTGAGCTTCACAAAAACCTTTAACTTCAATTGTCAAGAGCTTTTCTGTAGTTAAAATAGATTAAAGTAATAAGAGAAAGAGTACGGAATTGATTGATAGGTTTGGAAGAATAGAGCTTCTCTCTCTTTAGATATTTTTATGATTTTAAATGGCAATTTAGTTATAAAAAAGCCTTTTGAGCATTCGAGTGAAGGGTTTTTGTAAAGCTCAATAACTAAAAATCCAACGAACAAAGTAAATAGAATTAATATAATTATTGGAAATAACATAGTATTATCCGATTCATAGGGATACAAAGAACTCTTGGTATTGCCAAAATTGGGAATATAAAGAAAGGGTTGGACCGGATTTCTTACATACAGTTGAAAAGCTTTTGTAAACCTCTTGGGGCATCCATAATGGGTAAACCATTGAAAAGCTTTTTTTATGACAATCCATCATTTCATAAACTTGTTTTTGTAAAAAACCTTTACACTTCAATGGCAAAAGCTTTTTTCATTAAAACTAATACACAATATTTTTTAATTGAAAACCTACCACACACAATTGTAATTGAGTCATTGAACAAAAACTCAATTTTGGCAAACCTTTGCCAAAAGCTTAAGCTTTTGACTCCAATGGTATAAACCTTTTCGAAGACTTTTTCAAAAAAACCTCCCATTGGAGATGCTATTACACAAAAGATGCAACAAAAACTATAAAAACCCCCCCATTGAGCTGCGAGTTGTTTTATTTCTGAGTTAAATTGTGCATCGTCATTGGTTGTAATAACTTTTGTGTTTGTACTTAATGTTATTTTTTTCTTTCGGTAGGACAAGTACTTCTTGTATATATGGTATAGCAACTTCATTGAACTTTAATTGTATATTTATTCATTCAACTTTTGGAATTTGATTGACTGAATCTGTGAATCTTTTTTGGTTCATTTTTCTTATATACTTCAGTCACTTCACTTCTGCTTGTTTGCGTAGTTTTTTCAACAGTTAACACCACCCAATAGCCAAGTGTTGTTATATGCACTGCAATCGCTTTTGCTAAGCACACAACAATAAAATGTGACAGACATTTAAATGAGTTGCATGTGGATACTAACAACCAATTCTCTCATACTTTGAACCATAAACAATATACTTTATGATAAGACTTCATATTTTATTGCTTTCTAATTTGACAGTAGGATAAATTATACCTTGAAGACAACAAAAGGAAATTTGTTCTTTGTGGAACAAATTTGATTATTTTGCTAATGGTAACATCTTTATCTCGTCTTCCCAAACGTATTCCCGACATCTAAATGGCTCAATCGGTTCAGCTTGCTTGAGTACACATGAAGCCTCAAAATATTGGACCCTCTTCTTTGTAAAACTGGCCATAATTGTACTAAGCCCACGAATTTATTTGCTCTAGATGCAATGCTTCAGTCAAAAAGCTTCTGATCACTGGTCCAGGCTTGCAACCAAGCCGTTTTAGAACCATGGCAATGGAAACGAGGCTTTGCACATGACCAGGGTCAACATCAAGAGCAGAGTCATAAGCTTTTAGATATTTGTCGAGACCCTTTGCTTCATACAGCTATCCTATAACAACAATGAAAAAAATACTGCATTTAGATGGAATGCACCTCAACAAGCAAATTTGAATAGTGAAGCTAAGGGTGCGTTTACAAAAAAGTGAATGTTTTCCAAATCTATTTGCAGTTCAAAACACAGATTACAATTCTCAAAAATTTGCAAGTAAAGAATACATACAGCCATAGAGGTAGTAAAGCATAAAGTGTTCCATTTTTATTGCAAACATCAGAATCTCCAAAGCACTGCCTTTGTTCTTTGCAGACAACTGATCATGGAACCCTGTTTTAAGAGCCTCATGAACATGTAATAGCTCTAGTTTTTCTCGGTTATTTTTATAGCAAAATTCATCTCAGTAGCAAATAAACAATCAACATATGTAGAAAGCTTGCCCACTCTAGAGATGACTCACCAGCAAGCATTTCCTCCGTCCACCCCTTCTCTTGTCATCATTTATCCCATCGCCTGCATTGGCAAGAGAGAGCTTAGTGACATCAGCAATGAATTCCTCAATAGCTTGATTTAAATTCTTAAAATTCTCCGTTGACTTTGATATTTTTCAGAATTCAACCTAATGTGGCCATTGCATCAAAAAGACGAGACTGTAAACAAATATGTACATAAAACTGAGAAAACTTACCAAAGATCATAGCTGTTATTACGATTTTCTCTCATAACAAAAATAGAGTTCTCTGGTACTCGCTGAAATATAGAATATATAAAGCAAATTCAGCCACGGTTTTTGAGACATAGGTTTCGTCGAGGATGAAAATTTCGATTAGATCATAAAATATTGAACATACAACCGGTGTCATTATATATTTTGGTGCTTCAAAAGTGAAGTCTTTATTTCAGCAAACCCCGTTTACTATTAGCTTCAATTCCCATGATGTACCTACGGATGAAAAGTTCCAAACAGTTCAATACACACCTTTCCTATTGATCAAATGTCTAAGTTACCCCTTAAGCCTTAACAAGAACAAAGTAATGAAAACTCATGGACAAAACCCAATACCGTATAGGTGGCCAAATAAGCGAGTTGGATAATGAGTCAAAAAGTGTAATTTTTTGGTACGGTTCAGGCTAGGTTGTTGTTGCCGCTTTATCACTAACGAGCGTCAAACAAGTAAAAGAAAAAAAAATCTAAAAAAATAGGGGGGTCAAATCAATCGAACAAATTGTATATTGTAGTTTACATAAAATTAATTATCTTTGTAGAAAAATATTGTGTCATCCATCTGACCCTACCATTTTGCCACCTCTAGTAAAGACCAAGAACCTCGGTGATTCACATTTTATACATGATAACAACTATTTTAACAGCAACATTGTTCTATATACAAGCATATGTATAGTTTAGAAGAAAAGCTGGTCGGGTGTTTTTCGCATTATTTTTCTCTGGACCATCTTCTGGTTATTTTTATTGAATGTTTTGTTACCACTTATCTAAATTTTGATGTTTTCAGTGAACGGAAAGGTTGCTAAGAGGTTAACTTAAGTACAGGATAAAGGTTTTCTAAGAGGTTAACTTAAGTACAGGATAAAGGTTTGTTTGAGGTTTGAACTTGAAACTTGTGAAAATATCATGACGTCAATCACTAGGTCACCTTAGTGATGGTTATGAAATGGACTTGTATGGACAGTAACTTAAATGTCTTTCTAATCTTCTAATTTTTGGAATTTGATTGACTAATATTCTGTGATTTTTGCTGTGGTCCAAAAGTAAGGAATTTTTTGGTTCATTTTTTTTTCTTTTCTTATCCTCTATAAATTTTACTTCTGATCTACCTTCTTCAAACCGGTTACTTTCTGTTTGCAATGGTTTTTTAGCAGATCAACTGAAATCGCCTTTGCTTGTCACAACAATAAGATTAAACGTATGTTACAAACAACATTCTAAATGAGTTATTGGATGCAAGTACTAACATCCAATTCTCCAGTACTTCAAAGCGTAACAAAATACTTTTTAATCACACTTTGTGATTCGTTGCCTCGTATTTTGAGGTTTAAGCTAAATAAAACTGAAGAATAATTTCTTAAATCAAGTTATCGGTTGACACAAGAATTGCTCTACGTTACACTTGGTTTGGATGAATGTATGAAGAGTGATCAATATACGTAATTGGTTGGCATGGAATGAAACGAACTTGCAGATCGATCCTTCCCTTCGCAGATATGTATCGCGTGATGGAATATAAAACTGGTGATTGCCCTACTAACAAATGTATTTAAATTTCAATAGCAAAATAAGAACTAGCAACACACCTACGGCCTAGCAGTATCAAGGTGGTCTAAACTATATATTCTCTGATAAGAACCGTCGGAAACACAGGTGAATAATAAGTTGTGGGTTGAAATCCCATTAGAAACACAGCTTAATTAAAGGTGGGGGTGTGTAGATAAAGGCAGTAAAGCACGTGATACCGTAAAATAACAAAAGGGAAATTGAACTGTGTATGTTTTTTGTATATAAATATCAATTGCGTATTGATTTCTCAAAAGCTAAAAGGTCGAAAGCAGATCACATCCTATTCTCTTGTAGACATATATTTGTGGAACAAATTCAATTATTTCACTAAAGGTTACATCTTTATATATACTGTCATCAACAAACGTGTTCCCGTCATCTAAATGGCTCAATTGGTTCAGTTTCCTTAAGTATACCTGCAGCCTCAAAACAGTCCACAGCTTCCGTTATGAACATTGGACCCTCGTCTTTGTAAAACTGGCCAAGATTATACCAAGCCCACGAATTCATTCTGTCTAGCCGCAATGCTTCGGTCAAAAAGCTTCTGATCACTGGTCCAGACTTGCCACCAAGCCGTTTCAGGACAGTGGCGACGGAAACAAGGCTTTGCACATGACCAGGGTCAACGTCAAGAGCAATTTCGTAAGCTTTTAGAGCTTCTTTGTCGAGACCCTTTGCTTCGTACAGCAAGCCTACAACAACAGTGAAACAAATATTGTATTTAGATGGAAAATGTAGAATTGAATTGTGAAGCTTAGGGTGTTTTTAATTATTAAAAAAAGTAAGTGTTTTCTAGGATATTTTGCATAAATCACTTTTCTAATTTATAGTAACACTTTTGAAACTCTATTTTAGTCGTATTTTCCTAACTATAAATAAAAACATTTTCTTCAAACTGAATAATAGAAATACTACACATTTTAAAGAATTTCACTAATTCTCTCGAGATAAAAGAGCACCTCACTTTCGAATTTCTAGTAAAAGTTGAAATGAAAAATTAAGAATAATTCCTGCAACTAAACACACCTTAAGGAGCTACAAAAAGATGTCTGATATGTTTTGCATACTCTGATCATGATTCACCAATTGTTTAGGACCAAAATAGTAATTTGGAACCATGCAATAAAATTACTGAAGTACCCTAGCTTTAATCAATTTATTGTTGCTAATCAATCTAAGTTAACAAGATTGAACAGGGATATCAATGCAAAGACGTACCAGTTATATGCCAACGAGAGGAAGAATAGTAACTGATAGCCTCACATTTCGAGAGACATACCTCAGCATCACGCCATTGAGATAAACTTATATAAACCATAGCCAAATCATGCCATGTTTCTAATTCTAAATCTTTATTATCTTTTCCACCAACCTATCACATGTAAAACACGAAAAAGCAAACATGAATACTTTTTGCATCATGAAATGACTTTCTCACAACGGCGCAAGATAATTGTCATAACAACTGTTACTGTAATGACTAAGCCACATCAGCATTTCACAGGTCTCAATCAATACTACCCAAGTTAATAGTTTTGAATAGTGCATTAACGTTAGTACTTCTAATGCAATTAACCATATAGTAAGGAGTGAAAGTACACTTCTATTTATTGCAATTGGCCTGTACACCAAAGTGAAAATAATTGACTTTCAACAGAAAGTGTTTTAGGTAAACCCAGCCCAACCAGTTTTGATCCATACTATGATTACCCGAATCAAAAAGTTACCCATACAACCTTACCACCTCTAAACAAATAGTTAAAAGAAGTACCTCAAGAATCTTTGTTTGTCCCGGAAAGCTTTTATTCTGAACTTGAAGAACAGCAAGCAGCTGAGTATATGTCTTGAAGGCATTATTTACTTGATCCTGTGCAATTTGTAGCTTAGCTTTCGTTCTCAGCAATTCTCCCTGATCCCATTTCCCAGTTTGTTCTAAAGCCGCATTAATAATTGTTTCACCATCCAAAAACCGTTTCTGGCCAGACAATATTCTAGCCAGTAACAACCAACTTCGGATTTGGGACCCACCTTCCAATTTTATCAAATGTTTAGCCTGTGCAAGTGCAACATCCAATTTCCGCTGCTCAGCATTTTCCAAACAAAGATCATAAACAATTCTCAAGTCATTCATTCGGGTCAACCGACCCGCAGTTTCTAAAGACTGAATCACCTCCAACTGTCGTTTGAACCTTTCGGAATCGGTCAAAGCTGAATCAGTTTGACTCGAAAGTGATATACCCAACAAAGAATTAGCAACTCCAACCATCTCATCACATCTATTTTCCAAGAGTCCTATGGTTCTTTTCGCAAGATTTATACCTTCTTCCATATAATTGGGATTTTCCGCACAAATTTTCGACGCTATTAGTAAAGCCGGAACACAATTTGGATCGTCATGTTTATATATTTTTTTTAGCAAATTTAACGCTGATAAACCGTCCCCTTCTCCATAATGACAAAGAGATAAAAGAAAGTACCTTTCTTTCCTATCGATAACCGCAGGAATCAATTCTTCCAATTGCTTATAGAGAGCCTCGAGTCCACTTGAAATCGATAACGCATAAGTAAGATGGTCAAGTACAGATTGGTCCCACTCAATTTTCTTCAAGTTTGCTTTTTTAAGTAATATCATTAAAAGTAGAATAGCTTCTTCCATGTTATTTCGTGGTACAAATGAACTACCCATTTGGGATCGTAGATTAGGAGGAGTAGCCTCTTTGCATCCACTATAAAGAAGAAACACCGCAAATTCTTTTTCTATTTTTGTTGTTGTCTCTTCATTGAGGTTCCAGTTATGTAGTAGAGCCCTTCTGAATGACAAAATTGCTTCGTCGGGAGACTCAGCGAGCTGCCATAACACAGGAAGTAACTCGACTGAGTTATTTAGAGTTTCCTGCAATTTACCATCGGCACCAAAGTTTTCAGGCAAGCCGTTGGGTAAAGATGATTCAACAATGTCAAGAATAACTTTGCATGATTGAGCAGCTTCTGCAAAACAGTATGGAAAAGTAAAGAAATAATGTCAAGTAACATGCATATTTAGTACAGATGGAAATGGTTCAGGTTAGGTTGGGTTGACCTGAAACCCTTATTTGTCGATTTTTCAAAGTTTTAGTAGATAATTGATGCATTAATATAATTAAATAAACCAATTTTGGAGGTTGTATGTTTTAAGAATATACATTGGGCACATTTTGCAACCTTTGACCCATTTGACTTCTTTTAGCTAGACGCATTTCTTATTCTACCCATCCAACCAGTTAGGAATCAATCACAGCCCAGATCGACCCATGACCACTTCTAGTTAATATTTATTTTACCGATTTGACCTTTAGGTATAAAAACAACCCAAATCGACCCATTTATAAGAAAATTACAATAACTTGAAGGCACTTTCAGTTCATTCTAACTTAGTCATTCGCATAAAAATGTGGTTACAGAAAACAGCCAACTTCTAATAACCCTTATAAATAAGCAGGCACATTGGCATTTTACAGTTATTGCCTTTATAATCAGTAGTTTTTGATTTTAACATAATTAGTTATGTATTGAAAGCTTGTTGTTTTACAACACAATTCTGTTATAATAACTTTAAGTTGTGATGCCCTGAATCTGTAACAAAAACAAATATAGAATTTAAACTTCTTAGGTAGAGAGGCAAGGTTAAGTAAGACGATGATTATAAGAAAAAAGAAAAGAAAAAATTCAAAAACACAAACTTAATTGTTACTTCATCTCAATATTCCAAGACTACCTTTCTTTAAGAAAAGAACCACCGACCTGCAATTGTATACAAATACAAAGGTTTACAAGAAACTTAGTATGGAATAAAATGAATACCTTTATACCTCCCAAGAATTTGCAACGATTTTGATTTCAAGTATATTGCTTCAAGAAGTAAACTGAGAGCATGAGCCGATAGTGGTGGAGCTGAGTAATTATGAGAACGTCTTTTACGAGGCTCCCCTCTTTTAGCAAGACTAATTTTAATCTTTGGAGTAATGGTAGCTATATCTATTCCTTCAAAGACATGAAGAGCAGCTTCTATGTTTCCCTTTTGATACTCATATCTTCCTAACAATGCTCTTGCTTCCTGTATAACAATCACATGCAACTAAGACTTCATATCAAATAACTTGATCCCATTACATATTTACCATAAATATAACATAAGGGGATGGAAAAAAGACCTCGTAGTTAATAGAACCACTTTCTCGAAGCGATAATTCTGCTTCTTCAATACTACCCGTATCCCGTTTCTGACCGTTTTCACCAACTACTTGAGAAGAATAATCATTTATTGCTAACGACTCTGATGAAGGGATCATCTCATTTGTGCTTCTTAACTGTTCACCAGGGCACAGACACTGCACGATTTTTTCAAACCGGTTTAATCTACTAATGTTTTGCTTTCCTGTTTGATTCCGATTCCTATTCCTCATACTGTCTTTCGACCCTCAAGAAATCTTCACCATATATGTAAAAATTCAGTCTTATAATCATAATTCTGGTGATCTTATAACTAGTTGAACATGAACTAACAGAAAGCTATATAAATTCAATAGTTGAATTTCCCTAATAATGATAAAGATCTTAATAAAATCATATACCCAATTATAAATTCCTATCTTTTTCATCATAAATACAAACTTTGCAAAATTCAAAACCTAAAAACCCTAATTAACACAACCCACAAAACCCATAAAATTCTTCATATTGAACATTTAAGAACAACCCAATGTTAATTCAATCATCACGCATAAAACCCATAAAATAAAATTATATATTAATTTAAGATATAAAGTAAGTACCTTTCTTTATGGCAACTGAAAAATTGAGGAAATATATCACATATAATTCAGAACCCATCTTCAGTTTCAATCAGAACACCGTTGAAACCACTTTTGATCAACAAAGAATCAAATAAAGTTTTAATCTTTATTCACTTTTTTTCTTTTCTTTATTGAGAAACTAATCAGTAATTTCTTTATCAAATATTGAAATTATTTTCTTAGCTTTACTTGGTGAATTTTTACGTTTAAAGCTGAAAACAAAGGGGATATTGAAGAATCTTGAACCGTAAGATTGAAGCTTATGTTTGCATTTATACTTTAATTATTTATGCATTTATTTATTTATTTAGTGTGGGAAATAAATGCAGTTGGAAATAAATATTTAATAATGGCATTTGGGTATTGAGAATTTTATTTAATTCAAAGAATAAAATAAAAAAAAAAAGGCCCATGGAGTTGAAGGGGTTAACTGTCATGGTCTCATGCGGGCTCATATGTTGCCAAGTGGATTTAAATACACTCTCACCCATATTTGTATAACAGATAATGATGAATGATGAGGAGGAGGAGGTGGAGGAGGAGGAGGAGGATTTTAATTTAAAGATAATACTTTTTATTTGATATGTATTAATCCTGTTATAATTATTAAGATAAGATTGTTATAATATTAAAGGTATGACCTTTTGAAGATTGTATTAGTTACCACTTCTAAGCCTAAGTCAAAAGGTTTTACTTCGAAATCTAGTAGTTTATGAAACTATACTTCTGGATTGACTGATAATCTGTTAAATAGTATGTTATATAACGTTTTATTATTGGGGTAATTATGTATTTTATCCTCCTAAAACTCTTAAACATCATATTTTCCTAAATATATATTATGATAGAAAACTTTGTATTTCGAAGAAATATAATATTTAAGTGGTTCATGAATGAATATGTAATTATCCCTTTTATTATTAAAAAAAAAAAGTCATATGTTCATTATTTTACTGCCAAGATTCATGGTTTATAAATTTTAATTTCGTATATATTCATATTTCAAAATAGTATTTTTCTAATGTAATTGCACTATTTACAATTCATGTTGTTTAAAATGAGCAAAATCTAAAACCATTAATAATGTACCTAATATGTAATCTTTTAGGAGCAATTATTAGTATTATTATTATATATCTAAAATAGGAGGTGAATATTATTCTGTTTTACTAATGTGCTATAACTAACTAATTAGAAAATAGGTCATTTGGTGAAAAAGTGAATACTACACCCACGACATTAAAATGATGGTGGTAGTGTGGTACTTCCTTTTTTGAAAGTTCTGAGTTAACCATTAACCGCAATCATAACTACATGTCCCCCTTTTTGCCTAAACCCCAACCCATATCATCATTTGATTGCTTCCTAAAATGGTTAATGTTTTATTGCGGCTCATATCAATTAATCTCTTATTATATTTTTATCATAGTTAGGTAAACCATATATTAGAAAATTTGGCCTTTGAACTTATTGGAGGATTCAAATAATTAAAGGTGGTGTATGAAGTAATTTACTCTTTTAGCCATCGCATATAATGTCGTTATATATTCATTTTTAATTATTCTTTTTAAAACACTATAGGCCTCAAATAGTTAGGTGGTGTCTGAAATAACTTACTATTTTAGCCATTGTATAGTATCGTTATATGTCCGTCTTTAACTAGTCTTTCTAGAACACTATAAGCACAGTTAAGTCTTTGACAAATCTTTCTAAGTCTAAGTCGTTTAGATGACAGTAAAAACTAAGAAAGAGGTAAGTCAACCTTCTTTTTACTTTTTCTTTTGTTTTGAATATATAATAAGGGCAAATCATTTGTGTTGTTATTTGCACTAAACTATTATGCTATTGACCATTAGAAAATGAAGAACTTGTTTATATTTTACATATTAAACTCTCAATTTTTATAATTATACATAATTAGTCCCCGTGTTAAAGCTGACATCACGTAAGAGTCCGTACAGTTTGCCGCACGAAATATTTTCTGATATAATAAATGTATTATTGGTAGATGTAGGGCTCAGAAGTGCAATTTTTGATGTAATCATATATATTATTCAATATTTAGTCTTTCTAAGAATTAGTTAACGTATCGTTGAGCTGTTAGTTCAGTTATTTAGTCCTTTATGTTATTATAGGGAGAGGTGTTATACGAAGTGATATCATGTATTATATATTTAGATTATATAATATAGTTGACAGTTTTAAAGTTAAGTTACAAATATATGATTTAACTATAATTTGAGATAATTAAATAAATAATAGTTATAAAGTATAATAAAATATTATTTGAAATAGTTGTAATAATGCATTACTTGAAGTACTTTAAGTGTTTATATATTGAATAATATACTTAGAATTGTAGGGAATAATTTAAGTATCTCTTCTGCAAAATTTCAAAATTTTGAGTCAAACTCTCTTTTTCTCTCTCTCTCTCTCTCTCTCTCTCTTATATATATGTATGAAAATAACTTTAATTTGCAAATAATTTTAAAATTTTATGGATATTTATTGTAAAATAATTGTAACTAACATTTCAATATTCATTAATATGTTACGCTGTTAGTTATAAAAAAATTTCGGGGTTAAATATATATAACTTAAAAGTAAATTATGATACATTAACTTTTATAATTAATTGTATTAATTTTAAATGTTTAAAGGCTCATTAAAAGTACTTAAAGGGATAAAATAGTTATTTGTAGTTTGATTGACAATCCTATTTTATAGAGTTATTTGTTGTATCCAATATACATCCGTATTGTAGGGAGTATAATATTAATGCTTGAAAGTTATATTCATTTTTTTTATTCCTATCATTATGAACATTATGAAACGTCCGAAAGTTTTAATGATATCATTTATTTAATCAAAGATATTTTTATACATTATACATATATATTAAAGAACTTGAGGGTATAATAGTAATTAACTACTTCTTCCATTTAAATATTTTTAAAACTTTTGCTCAAATCCATTATACACTACACTACTAGAGATAAGTTAAACATCCATTCATTCAATTTCAAGTTTCATTATGTATGTGTATGCGAAATCAAATTGATCATAGTGTGTACTAGAAAACTTTAGTGTAAACCGTACTATATACTATCACGAACTGTTTCGAATAACTTAACTTCAAAATAAATAGAAAAAAAAAAAAATTCAAATTCTTTTGAATAAGAACAACATTACCAAATACAAATCATGTTGATCTATGACGTTTACCATCTTAACAAACTGAATTCAATGCAAACAAAAACTCTATGGGCTTGGGATCTACCTTATAAAGGAAGTGGGCTTATTAGGTTGTCTCGAAATATTAATAAATGGCCCACTAATTGGTCCATTGACTGTAATACCTTGATGGCTTGATGTTCCAAAACAAATATATATATTTAAAGTTGAAAACCAAATTAAATCGATTCAGTTTGGTTTGTACGTTCAGTCTTTGGATCAAACAAAAGTACAAAACCAAATTGAATTAAACAACTAATGAGATGTAAGTTATGGAAATGATCAAATCATTTTTCGGGTTTTTTCGTTGTCGAGAATTCAAGACGACCTAGTGACAAACTATAATCATGCGGTCATGAACGATAAAATAAAATCTTAAAAGGGTTGTATGGTGTAGCATAATTTTACTTTTAAGATGTCAAACATGAAATATATATTTGAAATTTAGATACTTATAACACACATTTCTTCATTTCTTTAATAGGGTTGTGGCTAATTTTGGTTTATTAATTTATCAACTGGTCAACTTCGATCATCTTTCTTTTTAACTAGATTGACACCTCGTGTAATACATCAATGAGTTCTTTAACGAAAACCTTTTTATTTAGTAATGAAGTAACATTACAAAATATAGTTTATATGTATTATCAATAAATTCACTTTACATGATTATATGTTCACAAATAGTTAAAAATCGAATTGAAAAGGACGCTTTCAAACAAAACATATCTGTTTAAGTCATATGGAGTGTTCAAACCTTAATAGCACATATACAATGATGTGTTTGGTAGACGGAATTGTTAGGGATTTTTGGAGCTTATATAGGTTTGACATGCAGAGTAATATGCACACACACACAAATATTGACGTTGATGGTGTGTTTGGTGTGGTATTTTTTTGGTTGTGGTCAACTTTTTTGAGTTTTCTCGTGTACAAGTGAAACTGAATGGGTAAACCTCTTATTTTTTTCACATTGAACATTTGAACATAAGACTACTACCTTTTATTATTATATTTAATACTAGTTAAAACTTGATGCTAGAAGCTTGCTCGTGTAATGTAGCGGTTGTTTGATAAGTGTTCGTTAATTCAACACTTAAGTTTCGTTGCAAATTTGATATTACTTTGTACTTTTTTACGTATAAAATGGTCAAACTTTGTGTTTTATTATGAAATTGTTAGAACAAAAAGTACTAAGTATACACTTATTTCACCTTTCGTAGCTTTAACTCTTTAGAAAATAAGTGATAATAAGTACATTGCTACTTTTTATCCATACATTATGTTTAATACTTTATGATGTTAACAATACAATATCATAAAACATATCTAGTGATGTGTGAATAAAAAATTATAAGGTAGAAATTATCACCCTTAAAAATAGCAAGAATCATGTATGTAACTGAAAAGCTATATATTGAGTACAAATTACAATAGTATTTATTGAATCATCAATTCAGTTATTATCATAAATAAGAATATGGTAAAGTAGAATCAACTCTTACAATGCTCATAAAACTTTCATTTCTTTTTATTCATTTTCATATTCATGTTCATAATTGAATATATGATCGATAAAAGAACTTTCGTCTTTCATAAAGTATATATATCAGTTTCTCATTCAAATGAAATAATGGGTTAAAAACTTTATTTTGATATTTGTATATAAAATCATCTTATATCTTGACACAATATGACTCATGTAAGAAATGATCCGAATGCAAAGAAAATACGAAATGGTCTAGATGGATCAAGTTGTCGTGTCACCAACCAAAATTATACGATCTCTCTTTTTATTATTTTGTGATCATCAATGTAGAAATTACTCATTGTCAATATGTATATATATATATGTTTAATTTTTTAAAAATATGACATTAATAGATTATACTTTTTGACACAATGCGATAAATGTATCGTGTATAAATTTTAATTTTGTTATTATTGCATTAATTTTTTATTAGTAAAGTTTAGAACTGTAATTTGAATTGAGCGGAATAAAATGATTTAATTGACAAAAATTTTAAATTAAATGATGACGTCATCAAATCCCTAATTTCACTCAATTTAACGAAATTAAAGAATTTTATTGACTAATTGAATATTTAATGATGTTATCATCCGCTTTTTTTTATTATATTTAAGATTAAAAATTAAGGTATCTAGCTAATAATAAGTTATTAGGGAAATTATCGATGCAGCAAACTGGACGGATTTTGTGTGCAATAAAAATTAAAAAATGAATCAATCTCTAGAGTATTAGTATATTTTAATGACTGAAACAACAAGAAAAAGTTTGCATTTAACCGATATTGTCCCTAGGTTATATAAAAAAAATAATAATAATAAAAATAATTAATTTCGATACATGAAGTAACTGTCTAGTATTAACAATATCTTTATAGGATTTACTATTAGTATAGTAATCATGGTTATGAGTTGTCAGTTATGTTTTTGCACGCCCAATTTTTTTCCTAGTAATACATATAATTATAATAATGCTATTCATATAAGCATAATAGTCATATTTATATTCTCTTTAAAAATAACTTTAGCATAGCAATCAACGAAACATGAAAGCTTTATTTCCAATTGATATATGTTCTTAATTTCTTGTGTAGAAGAGTCACATTGTACGATTCTAATTATGGTTCGCTAAAAATGAGTTCAAAGGTGTTAAAAGATAAATCAATTACAACTTATATTAAATTAGTGTAATATCTAGCGGGTGTCCCAGAAACACCTTTTATAAAAGTGTTATTTTTGCTAGTAATGAATATATAATAATTGAATGTTATAAAAACAAAATGAAACTAAATCATCTAAATAAGTTTATTGAGATTAATTATGAGAACAAAAATTTACATTCAATGACGTATAATACGTAAACTATCATTGGATGTACTTGTAAAGATTACAATAGTTGACATATTCAAAAATATACATATAGTGTGTTTGTAATGCTTAAACCTCTCGAGTGATGCTATCAAAGATGTGGAATATCATATTATCATCTATACAAATATATACATATATATATATATATATAACTCATTTAACCCATAATCAATACAATACAAAAGATTAAATCACCAATAATAATCAACATGAAAACGATATATATCTTGAATATGAACTGAATATTTTTTGGGGTCACAATCCAAGTATTCATCGTATAAAAAAATGACATGTTTCAACCTTGACCCATTTGACCCATCACCAAACCAACAATCAACTACAAATAATAGTCACATCTACACATATTAATCTTCTAAAGATTACCTCGTCGTCACTATTGTGTTTCCTACAAATTAATGGCAGGGTGAGTTTAGACTGTATGCAATTAGACAGAGTGCCCCGAACTTCTTTATTTAATAAAAACTGATGAAGATATCTTGATTTAGCTGGAAAATTTGGATCAAGATCTCATATAATGTAAAAAATTAAAACTTCAATCAAACTGATTCATGGCTAACTTTGATGCTGGTGATTGTTCACGGAAGAAATTGAAAAAAGCAAATAGCTTTAGTATACCTGAAATAGGAAGAACCTCTTCAACAACAAACGTACAGGCATGAGACAAGCACCTGTGAAAATACAGACCTATTCCTTACACACACACAGATCTATGTATATTGTATTATACATTTATAATTAACTACGAATATGACAATTATAAAGCAGTAAGCATGCCACGAAATTAGCTACGTTAATTCAATTAAGCATATGTTTTATGGAAATTTAGTATTTCATGACCGGAAGTGGCATTTGCTAAAGAAAGGGTTTTCCGTAGTCACATAGTCCATTAGTAGGCAATTTAACTCTTGTACATGCATCAATAATTGCAAATATATGGTTAATCTACTATCTACATAACACCAAAAGTGAATTCATTCACAAAACCGACGATTTGCAACTATGTTTACATTTTTATACTTAAGCTGCTACTCCTTCCAACTACAACCCACCGTTGTAATTGGTCTTTTTTACATTACAGATAATGGGTAGTAACAATCATGAAGACATTAAAACATTTACATCAACAAAGAGGTTAGAAAGTAGCAATACTTGTCTATCTCCATTTATTTTCCTTCCACAACGTGCTCTAAGGGTTTCAAGACGGATTGATCAGTTCCCGGGTTCTTCTCTCCCTGAAAGACAGAACAACAGAGTTACAAAAGTTACAAATAAATATACTTTGTAACATAAATTGTTGAAGTGTCCAACTTACTACATTTTGGAACTGGTAACCTCAAGTTAAACAAATACCAAATCACACTTACTATTACTTTAGAGGTAGCCAATTCGACCCGTTGATTGATTTGAGTTACAAGTTGTCATTAATAGATCAAATGAGTAAATGGTTTTATGTCGAAAATTAAACATTATGAGTATTAAAAATGACAAAAACTTAGATATCATTATAGATAAAAGTAAACAATGAAACTCAGAACAAACGTTAAAATTCATAGCTAATAATATCTCTCATGTTTGTTGAATTATAAAACCAACCAACGTATGTGACATGTCATAATTCACATATAATAGTGATGTCTATGAAATGCAACCAAGCAAATTTCTATAATATATCTATTTAAAGGATTAAAAAAAGAAAAGAAAAGAAAAATAGACCTTGAAGTAGAACTTCCTGACTGCCTACCTAAGTATTTCCAAAGTCACAAATAAAAAGCCTTTTAAGATGTATTCGAGACATGAGCAAAGAATATAAATGCATGTCAAAGGATTAATAAAACTTAAAAAATTAATTACAATGATAGAATTAAAAGTTAAAAGTTATATACTGGGATTTGTACATCGGTTAGGAATAAAAGATGGATTCTAAAAATCGTGAAAATATACTACCGCTACTCACAATGCATAACTTTATGTCTTCTTGATGATTGACCATAGTTCATCCAATTTGCACAACTTAATAATTGACAATTTAGTTGATAATGGCTGGTGGAAAAAAATGACTCCAATAGCAAAACACTACAAGACAAGCATATATTGGCATAAAAATGAAATGGTGGTATGATTTTAAAACTATCTAAATGTCGAATGCCGTAAACAATGTACAATTATCTAGAAACATGTTCAACGGCCACGAACGTATGAAATAATCATCTTAACTCAATAAGACCTCAGCTTACAACAAGCTAATATTTTCAGCTACCACGAACTTCAAAGCCATAACATAATTAGTGAAACGACAGTTTAGGTTGAATACTTTTGGAAGACAAAAGTTGACTTACATTGCTACTACACCTAATATCAACAAATATTAACAAAATTGTCCAAACCTCCTGCACCCTAAACTAATTACAAGGACAGACACAAAGACGACAACCATGAAGTGTCCGATGTGTGTTTTGTCTATGGTGTTCATTATGTGTTTTTATGTTCAGATGACAGATATGTAAGGAGAACAAATAAAGTTATTGTGTGAGATTTTTGGTCAGAGTGTTTGTTTATCTGTTCGGTGTGTTATTATATAGGTAGGTTAAAGTGAAATGAAATAATAAGATTAAAAATGATATAGATTTAATGGTGAAGAGATGTGTTATTATATAGTTAAGTTAAAGTGTAATGAAATAATAAGATTAAAAATGATATAAATTTAATGATAAAGATTTACTTTATTTAGTTTTAAAAGGGATATGTTGAATCTACCAAAGAAAACAATAATCTAACATATTATCACGTTTTTCGATATTTAACTTTATCTTTTTCAACTTTATTTAACTTTTTTTTCTAAAAGTAAGAGATGATTATCCGGAAAAGATAATTATTGAAAATGGTAGTCAACACCTAAATTAATTAAGTCAAGAAAATGGGTAGTCAAATATAAAGCCTATGACCTGATGTAATTTAAAGGGTCAACATAGTAGTAAGATTACATCCCACTACATAGTTGTACATCCCATCAAAACGGAAGCAGTACATCACATCAAAATAAAAGCAAGTATTGATAATTTGTTATTTTATTTTTTTACTTTTAATATAGGTATAACGTATTAATATATTCCATTTGTAGTTAATTGGTTTTTTTTTACAAATAACTGTTTATCATATTAATAAAATTTATTATTTTTATATGTAATTATAGTAAAATATAAAAAGTTCTAGTTTAAATGTTATCAGTTTATAACAAATAACTGTAAAGATGTTTCAACTTTGTATTTACCCTTGTATATTACGGAGTATTCTTATTAAATAAAATATATTACAAGTTCTACAAGTCTAAATTGTATTTAACCTAAAGGCGAAAATGATTTTATGCTAACTTATTTAAAATAGAAATTGAATTATGGTGGAAGAAGTTCTAAACACACTTCCCCGTTAATCCTGGTCAATGGTCAAAATCAGAAGTGTTTGTAAATGAGGCTCGAAATTAGGATATTAAGACAAAAATGGGCAATGGCAATTTCTATAAAAGAAATATTGAGCAACATGTTGATTCATCAAATAAATTATTGTTTATCATATTAATAAAATTTATTAATGTTATATGTATTTATAGTAAAATTAAAAAACATATCTAATTTAATACTAACAATCTTTAAAACTATTGAAAATTGTCATTTTCATACAAAAGAGATGTTCGATTATTACAAAAACAACTCAAATGAAGGAGCAGAAATTTCCATTAGGACACCAAATTTTGCAACTGATCAGGTATAAAATCTATCATTATATTTATATTTTTTATCTTTCAAAATCCTCCAATAAATGTTGACAAAATTATATTACTTTTTAGGCGTTCACGTCTTGTGAAGAATTGATGCATTGGGTACAAAACACGGGACACTCAATCTTCTGGTGCTGTCACCGTCACAAAAAGATCAAATAAACACTCAAGTGTTATCGTGTATAAAGTCGTACTCATGTGTGATCGTGGCGGTAAATATAAAGTTAAAGATTCTAGTAAAGTTTCTGGTACCAAAAAAGTAATTGTCTATTCGAATAAGAAGGAAAATATTCAAAAGAATATGATTGCTGGACGTTAACGGTGATATGTGATGAACATAATCATCACATTATACAGTATATGGATGAAATTAGTTTGGTGGCAAATTTAACAAGGAAAAATTTTAACGCCACGATTTTGTCAGTACTGAAGGACCGGAATCCGAATAATGTGTGCGCACTCAAAGCAATTTATAATATACGACAAAAAATTCGTTTAGCCGATCAAGTAGGCAAATCTCCTATACAAGTTCTTATGTCAATTTTGCATTTGAATGGTTACATCTACGAGTTTACTACGAACGATTCAAACGAGTTAGAAGCCAACTATACATGAGTGTTAAATTGTCTAAGCTTACCACTAGATGCGTGCATGCACCCACATGTTATAATCACTGACAAAGAGTTGGCTTTGATGAATGCATGCCATCAAGTGTTTCCGGATGCTACTCGATTGCTTTGTAGATGCACATTAGCCAAAAACATTATGAATAACTGTAGGCAAACGATCATATCACAACATGACTAGGACTCATTCCTTTCACTGTGGAAGTTGCTAGAAGATTCTCCAACGTGAATATCATACATGAATAATTACGATCAACGTAAATCAATGTTGATAAAATATCCACGTATGTTTCTGTATTTCACATTAACTATTTATTTTTATTTATTTGTAGTAGTTTTCTATATTTAACATATGACTTACTTTTTCAGGTGTTTTCAAGTATATAAATAACAATTGGTTGAACAAATATAAAGAAATGTTTGTGTCTGCCTAGATTGATCAACATCTTAACTTTGGAAACCGTATAACCAACCGAGTTGAGAGTCAACATGCAAAGCTAAAAAAATATTTGAAATCTTCAAAATCTAGTATCAATAAATTTGTTAAATGTATTGATGAAGTCGTGAAGGCACAACATACATCAATTACAGAAAGCTTAGAGAAAAGCATAATTGTACGGATTCATCAACACAACTTACATTGTTTATTGCCATTACGCAGTTTTGTTTCAAATGCGGCTCTCAATATAATATTTAAAGAACTTAAACGGTTGAAGGGTTCCCAGATAGACTCCTCAAATTGTGGTTGTCAACTACTCAATACTTGTGGGTTACCATGTGCTTGCGAATTTGCAGTCATTTTAATTTCAGGTTAATATA
The DNA here is from genome assembly GCA_963921325.1 of Logfia minima. Classification (NCBI taxonomy): domain Eukaryota; kingdom Viridiplantae; phylum Streptophyta; class Magnoliopsida; order Asterales; family Asteraceae; genus Logfia; species Logfia minima. Next base: position 4,522,637 of record OY992766.1, on the reverse strand, counting down.
TAAATATTAAATCTAAAGGGTATATTGGATTTTTTTAATCTTGAACTTTTTTAAAATTTTCAAAATTAAATACTTATTTATATCTAAATGCAGGTCAATGTATTCCCTTAGATTCGATAGATATCTTTTGGAGGAAGTTAGATATTTCACCTTCAACATCTGTGCGAAATGACTATATTAGTTGTGATGATGAAGTAGAAGCTTTTAAAGAAAACTTTAATAAGGAGTCTACATTTGTGAAAAAAAGTTTGCTACGAAAGTTAAGGGATATAATTGGTCGAAGTACAACGTTCATTCGAGAACCTCGAGTTCAAAAAAACACTCGTGGAGGACCAAGCTTGAAGAAACAACAACAAAAAAGGCGTGTCGATCCCAACAGTCGAGATCCTCACAAAAATAGTTATTCCACCATGCCAAATGTTTTTGGGTCAGATTCGATCAAAGAGCCAGCAAGAAATAGTTCATACGTGATGGAGTTGAACAAGGAACCAATGGGAGAAAGTTCACACGTTTTTGACTTGAACGAGATACCGACGTGGGATGATTCATATGATGCATGTTATTCACACCCGTTAATAGCCAAAATTCCAGATATATTTCATCATTATGTCACACATATACAAAATGTGACGGGCGATGGTAATTGTGGATTTCGATCAATTGCTGTTTGTCTCGGATATGGTGAAGATAGGTGGCTCGACATTCGACATCAGTTGCTAGACGATTTATAAAGTGGATATTATTATCATCACGTTTTTAACGCAAGTTTTGATGAATTGTATCATTCGTTGTGTTTCTTAGAATCGCCTGCACCGTCACAACACTGGATGATTATGCCAATGATAACAATTCTGATTGCCAACATGTTTGGTGTGATCGTCCATTGTCTGAGCATTCGAGGCTCTATGACTTGTTTTTCTCTTTGGAGAGGCCAATAAGAGTTTCAACACCACAAAACTTTTACAATTGCACATATAAATGATAATCACTATGTGATGGTATAGTTACAAGGATAATATCCAGTGCAGCTGTATGGGAAACCATTTATGCACCACGTCTACAATTATATACTCAACTCAAATCTTGTAATTCTCAAAAGGACTTTATATGTTTGGAGAATTAATTGCTAATGAAAATTATTTTTTATCTTTTATAATTTTTGTCTTTTCTCATTAGTTTATGTTTCGTATTTTTCTATATACTTGTATATATATAATAATAATAATAATGTTATAATAATAATACTATTAATAATAATAACACAAAAGATGTTGTAAGTATAATTATTTAAAAAACTTGTTACAAACTAATAATAATGATGATAAATAAAATGTAAAAAAAAAAATGAAGTACAATAATTGTAATATAACTAAAAATTTAATAAGTTTTTTAGGTTAAATTACGAAAATATAATAATTATTTAATGATTAGTTTTAACTTTAGTATATTAAGAATTTTAATTGATATATAAAATTTACGCCAATGAGAAAATGGGAAGCGGTAAATGCATTATGAACTAGTAACGTTAACGGAAAAAACTGAGAGGGCCCACGTTGCCTTCGACGCGAATAACATAAAAGGTTATTAAACGCAAAAAGCCTTGTTTGCTTCCCTAATTCCGGTGTACGTACAGGTCAGTCATCTTTCAAAATTAGGGTTTCTGATTTACATATTATTGTTCGTAAACTATCGATTTCGATCTATATACTAATATATAGCTGTATCTATAACTGTTGATTTTATATACCAGATCTCGGTCAATAATATCTTCAATACAATAATGGTCAGAGGATTGTTTAACAAGTTCGCATCTAAATCGCTCAACGTTGCCGGAAAATGGCAACAACAGCAGCTCCGTCGTCTCAACATCCATGAATATCAGGTCCTGTTCATCTTTAATTTCAATATATAATATATATATATATTGAATTAGTTATTGTTTGTGGAAATGGTATGTAGCTATACATATGCTTTAGCTGTGTTGTTACGTCATATGTTAGAAAACAAAGAGATATATACGATTTTTATGATGTGTTGAAATTAATTGTTGTTTCTAGAAACTAGGTATGTATGTTTATTGTAGATCAGTAGATGTAGATATTACAGAAATGAGGATGTTAATATTAGTATTGAGAGTTTGTATAACTTTATCGAGTTTTTGAATTTTGAGACATTATGCAAATGCAATAACTATAGTTTGTGCTATTACAATCCATCACTAGGTAATAGAATGTTTTATGAATATAATTAATAGTTTGTGACGTTCATATACTTATTTTGTATATTTTACCAGCTTATTTGAATCTTTTATTAATTTTTTGTTTCACATTCAATTAAAATCGGTTGAAAGTTGGACAGTTTTGAGTCATGAATGATTGTAACGTCACTTTTCACTTTTCTGTGTAACCAACTTACTGGTATTCTAGAATCGTATGTTTGCGTTTTTTCTGTCTCGTTAGATAGTAAACCTAAGGTGATTGGTGCACATGTGCCAATTGGCACCTTTTTTGAATATTTGAGTTACATGCTATGGTTCATATCCAATTGCTTACTGAGACAAGAAGTTGTGAAGCCAGGGGGCTGAACTGATGAGCAAGTTTGGTATTAATGTTCCAAAAGGTGTTGCTGTTTCTTCTGTGGAGGAAGTCAGACAGGCTATACAAACAACATTTCCAAATGATAAGGAGGTACTTTGGCATACTTTGTTTTTCTGCTTTATTCTCTAATTAGAATTAGATGCTCAAAGAACATTTATTAGAAGTAAAACCAAGACTGAGACTTCTTGTTTCTTAATATCAAGAAGTGAAGCAATCCACTTTATGGTTGAGATTTGGTTATGGCCCATGGGTTATTAGTTTTCTACTTGTCAGAATGTCGAAGTTTAGAAGTTGTGATATTTATCTCCTCACAAAGACTTTTCCTTTAAATAACGTGATATAGTTGACATGTTAAGTAAGTGGCACTGATTTTGTTGGTCCAGTTGGTAGTCAAGAGCCAAATCCTTGCCGGTGGAAGGGGCCTAGGGAAGTTCACAAGTGGTCTTCAGGGTGGAGTTCACATTGTCAAAGCTGAACAGGCTGAAGAGATAGCTGGTATGATACCTTTTTTTTCTTGTCACCTTCACCTATTGTAATAGCTAACTGAAGATGGAATATATTATAGTTTGGATTTGATTTCACAGTTTAGAATACATAACAGCCTGGACTTGTTTTTGATATCCTCTCATTAGTACACTAAAGAACTGATTCTGTATTGATGGTCGAAAATTGAAATTAGACAGCTCATTATCTATTTTAATTTTTATTCTTAATAAGTTCAATCAATTCAAGCGTTAGTTGAGTTTTACTAGTAAAGCTATCCATAAGTCCACATGTTTATCTGTTTGAGGATTGATGGATTTCTAAGTCGTTTGATTTTATGTGATGTTCTCGTAGGGAAGATGCTTGGACAGACTCTTGTCACTAAACAAACTGGGCCACAGGGAAAAGTTGTGAGCAAGGTTGAATTAATTGCATTCTCGTTTATATTCCGTTACAACTTACTTCCAGTTTCCTGTTTTTGTAAATATTCTGCCTGGACTTGCTTGCACGGATTGCATGATATAAGCATCGAGCTTATAGTTAGAATGCCACAAACCTAAACTTTATATATCTGTAATGGTTAATTCAGGCTGTTTAGCTTGTTAAGAAATATATGGTAGCAATTGTCATTTTTTGGTATGATTAGCACTTTGATTAAATTGATGATTGGATAATAAAGCATCTCATTTTCCCATTTATAATCAAAGTTGTCAATAATAGAGCTCAACTGTAAGCATCTAGCTATAATTAGAATGCTGCAAATCAAAACTTTTATATCTGTGATGGTTTAGGCTGTTTAGATTGTTAAGACATATCTGGTAGCTAGTGTCATCCTTTGATATGATTAGCACTTTAATTAAATTGCTGATTGGATAATAAAGCATCTCCATTTCCCATTTATAACTAAACTCGGAGTATTAGAGCTCAACTGTAATCTTCTTGGTTGTTGCATTACAAAAGAATTTCACCTCCTAATTGAAATGTTGTCCATGATTGCTATATGCTGTTCTGGTAACTAGTCCTCCACGATATACAGATTCTCCTATAGTTTATTGTTATTTAATCAATTGCTATAGAAGAGTTGCAACCAAGACATAGGATTTAAACCCTGTCTTGATTTATGCAGGTTTACTTGTGTGAAAAGGTTTCACTTGTAAATGAGATGTACTTCGCAATCACTCTTGATCGTACAACTGCTGGTCCTGTAAGCTTCTTTTTTTTACTGATAACAACATCTATCTGCATACATTCATGTCACTGTTTAAGTGTCCAGTGGTGACTAAATGTAGTTGTCCTGTACCTTAATATCAACCAAATATATTACAGATATTAATACTATAGTCTCCTTCTCTTTAGCTTATAATCGCCTGCCGAGAGGGGGGAACCAGCATTGAAGACCTTGCAGAGAAATTCCCTGACATGATTGTAAAGGTATACCTTTGTTTTAAATTTTAGTATTTCTTATAGCTAGATTCGGAAATATTTACCCAGCTATTCAGTAATGAGTTGCTACAAGCTATGCTTTAGATCTTAATATCTCTTATATAATTCAATCTTTCATGTCGTATATGTACCCATCAAACTTTCATATATACAGGTGCCTATTGATGTTTTCAAAGGAATTACAGATGAAGATGCTGCTAAGGTTGTAGATGGTCTTGCTCCTAAAGTAGCTGACAGAAATGCTTCGATAGAACAAGTAAAGAAGTTATATAACCTTTTCCGTGAATCTGATTGCACGCAATTGGAGGTGGGCATTAATAATTTACAGAAGTTGTTGGTTCTTTTATTAATTTTTCATTCCCATACCTTGATGTTAATTTCAATTGTCCTCCAGATCAATCCCATTGCAGAGACTTCTGATAACACGCTGGTTGCTGCTGATGCTAAGCTAAACTTTGATGATAATGCCGCTTATCGTCAAAAAGAGACCTTTGCTCTCCGTGATCCGACGCAGGAGGATCCTCGTGAGGTATAACTTGTCAATTGTGTTTAATATATGTAATAAACACTTTATATTTTCTCATCCTATGACATAATTTTCTGAAATGACATTATACACATGAACTTGTTGGCATAAAACTGTTGGACACACTTCATTTGTTGTCTTTATTGATGGGTGGGTAGTTGAAATATAGTAAGGACCATGACATATGGGTTGAAGGGATGAGGAAAGTGGATCAGAAAGTAGAGATGGCCAAATAGGTGGTATGTGTCGAAACGAGTTGGGATGACCCAAAACAATTTTTGCCCTGAATTTTCAGACTTTCACCAGCAACTTGTGCGCAAAGTATAACCATAGAATTTATGTTATCTGTACTTTTTATAATAGAGTAATGTAGAAGTCTAAAAAATTAAGTTTTACTATTTTAGTACAAAAATAACTTGATCTTACAGTTTTTCATACAAATAAAACAATCACATCATCACCATTCAAGATGTAAATGAAATCTAGGGTTAATTCTATAACTGACGCAAGTTGATTACTCAAATTTTGTAATTTAGTACACATCTATATAGCATGCTACAACAATCGCAAATTGAACCAACGCAAATTGAACCAACAATCGCAACCTTTAGTCTGTCAGAGGTTTATCTCACATAATTGTTTCTGACAGGTTGCAGCTGCAAAAGCAGATTTGAATTACATTGGTTTGGATGGGGAAATCGGGTGCATGGTGAATGGTGCTGGATTGGCAATGGCCACCATGGATATCATTAAGTTACATGGAGGAACTCCAGCTAATTTTCTGGATGTTGGTGGGAATGCTTCTGAAGGACAAGTTAGTATCTAGCTTAGAAGTTTAACTTTTATAGTTACTCGGAACAAATATCGGTAAGATGTAAGTACTAACAACAAATCCATCAGGTTGTGGAGGCTTTCAAAATCTTGACTTCAGATGACAAAGTCAAAGCAATTTTGGTCAATATTTTTGGAGGCATAATGAAATGTGACGTCATAGCTAGTGGGATTGTTAACGCTGCTAAACATGTGAGTTCATAGCATCATCCACTTTCAATTTGATAAGTACTTCATTTGAATGATTTTCTAGTCGTATTGAAATTAATGGACAGTTTTCTCGCAAGTGTTAGCATTGTTTGAGCAAGCTATCCCAATTCTGATCAAATTTTGTTCCCAGGTTGCATTAAAAGTGCCTGTTGTTGTTCGTCTTGAAGGTACAAATGTTGACCAAGGAAAGAGGATTCTCAAGGTAAAATCATTTTCATCTCAATTTAACTACTTTATATAACTATTAGAGGTGGCAACATAGGTAACTTTAGTAACAAGTCAAAACTGGTAATGATTAGGTGCAGGTCAAATGGGTGACCCATAAAGTTTATATAGTCAAAATAATAATTTGATTATTTTTAATCAAAAGACAAATCCATTTAGATGGTATAAGCATTTTAGGTCATTTTGACTCGGTCCAGCCATGTCCTTAATAGGTAGAATTTTCTTCTGTGTTACTCGTTTGACCGGTTATCAAATAAAGCGTTGCAATTGCCACCTCTAGTAACCATACTACTTACATAGAGGGCAAAAATATTAACAATAGAAAGCCGTTGATGACACAGGAGAGTGGGATGACATTGATTACGGCAGAAGATCTTGATGATGCAGCTGAGAAAGCAGTTAAAGCACTCAAATCAACATAAACTGTTTTTTCTACAATCTGATTCTTTTTTCATAGATCGAAACATAGCTTTCAATCATATTTCTTCTTTTTGGAAATAAATACTTCGAAAGGAATAGTTGTCGGAAATTGCTTTATATAGGCAACTACATTCATTATTTCATGCTCAATGGTTATGTCATATGTGGGTTCAACACGATATTAAATTACTATTCTAGAGGGCCCAATACTATCATTCTCATTTATTTAATCAATTAGTTAATTTGGATTCAGATTTGCTTTGTAATAATATATGGTCCTAATCAAGTTACTAATCTTATATAAGGATTTAGTTATACATAAAAAACTTAACAAATCAATATAAGAAAGTTGGTTATCTAGATAACTTTTTTAGTATCTAAACAGTAAGCATAAATAAAAACCAACATAGGGTATCTAGACAAAAGGGTTGATGCTTATTTATACCAAGTGTTGTTTCAAAATGGCTAGATTTTTACAATTTGTAGAAAAGTTCAATTGATATGGATGCACACCAAGTTGTTAAACTAGAACTAATAAGGTAAATTGTCCATACAATCAGTGAACTATAGCTGAATTGATTACCATATTACCATATATTAGCCTAATACACGCGCAACGCGGCGGCAACGATAATATTATGTATGTTCATATATTATGTGAGTATCTTATTTTTGCCTTTTGGGTGTGCTTTTGTGGTCATTCGGTTGAGAGAGATAGGGGAGAAGTGTGTGTAATTTTGAGTGTTTAGTGTGTGTATGTGTTGGTTGGAAGTTTTTATAGATGGGGTAAAAAGAAAAAAATAGATGGCTAAGATCAATTGTAGTTTAAATGAATGATGGTGAATCCATTAATCTTGTTCTTAAATTCTAGGGATTTGAAAAAAAAGATATATGCATTATAAAGTAGTATAGATATACTATCAGTGGTAGGCTTGGATGTCGTATTAATGCTTTAAGTGTCGTTTAACACTATTTATTAGGGGGCGTTTCCGTTATTGTCATCGAGTTCATTCCCAGTATATGCTTCTTTTTCATTACACAGAGAAGTATGTCTTTTGCTAATATGTATTCTCAATCTACGCATTTCATTTTAATAAATAAAAGTAAACTTCTCTCTCTTCATGGTACTCTTCTCTATCCTTATCGGGCCCTTTTTTTTTTTTTTTTTTTTTTCTTTTTCTATTTATGCTGGAAATTAACTCAATTATCATCAGGTCAAATTGTGGCTGATTGTTTTGTTTAGGGGCTCTTTTGTAATTATTCATGTAGGAGTGTACAAATGGATTGATCAGTTCAAACTCGATCCATATAGGTAAATCAGATTGAATTTTGATAAACTAAACAACGGTATATTGCTCTCACCAATTGAATGCTTTATTCATGAGGCCAAAGTGACTTTAAATACAATGGGAAAATAACAAATTGACAGAAAAATAGGAACTGATAAAGCAAAACTAAAAATAACTATAGACTAAGTAAACCCACGTGACTAGCCTTTTTACTTGGTCAGCTTTATTCTTGAATTACTGCAAATAAACTCCAACAAACCTTCCCCAAACTAGACATTGATGTCTTGTTTGTCTTCCAACGAACATACTCCAAGCTTTTCCCTCAATTTCAAAAATACATCTCTGTGCAGCGGTTTAGTGAGAATGTCTGCGATTTGCTCCTTAGTTCCAACATGCATCAACTCAACTGTTCCTTTTCCAACCAAATCACGAAGAAAATGAAACTTTACCCCAATGTGCTTGCATCTGCCATGGAAGACTGGATTTTTTGAGAGCTTAATTGTTGAGGTGTTATCACATTTGATCACTGTGCCATCTCCTTGTTTCATTCCAAGTTCTTCAAGAATGCCTTGAACCCATATGACTTGACACGCACAAGTTGCTGCTGCCACATATTCGGCTTCTGTGGAAGACAGAGCAACTATGCTTTGTTTCTTTGATGACCAGGTGACTGCAGCTCCATCCCACAACACCAAATACCCCGATGCACTTTTTTGGTCATTCCAATCTCCTGCGAAATCACTGTCTGTAAACACCTCCAATCTGCCACTTCCTCCTCTTTAATACCAGATGCCATAATCTAAAGTTCCTTGAAGATACCTCAAAACCCTCTTTGCAGCTGCAAAATGATTCTCAGTTGGTTTAGACATGAACCGACTAATGTAACTTACCACGAACTGGATATCCGTTCGTGTGGTAGTGATATACATCAAACTTCCCACCAAACTTTTGAACAAAGTTTCATCCACAGACTTGCCTTCTTCCAAACTTAGTTTGCAACCAGGAACAATTGGATTTAGTACAACATTGCAATCCAACATGTTGAAACGAGTGAGAATTTCAATTGCATACTTCTGCTGTGATATATGAATTCCAGCTGGAGTTTGAAACACCTCTATTCCCAAGAAAAATCTCATCTTTCCCAAATCCGTCATCTCAAATTCGCCCTTCATGGAGCACTTGAATTCTTCCAGCATTTTCTCATCGTTACCTGTATAGAGCAGGTCATCAACATATATGTTAACAAACAAAAACTTTCCATCTGATGTTGTTTTGATGAACAAGGTATGTTCTGATCTGCTTCTTGTAAAGCCTGCCTTGACAAAATATGCCTCAATACAGCTAAACCAAGCCCTGGGAGCTTGTTTAAGCCCGTATAAGGCATTTTGGAGTTTGTACACCTTGTGCTCGTTACCATTAATTATGTAACCTTGCGGCTGCTGCACGTAAACATCCTCTTACAAGGTTCCATAAAGAAAAACGGATTTTACATCCATTTGATAGATGTTCCAACCCTTTTGTGCTGCTAGAGCTATCATCAATCGAATTGTGTCCATCCGAGCAACTGGAGCATATATTTCGACATGATCGACTCCGAATTCTTGACCATACCCCCTTGCAACCAGCCTCGCCTTGTGTTTCTCAACCTCTCCTTTTTCATTGAGTTTTGTCTTAAAAACCCACTTAACACCGATACATTTCAAGATTGCAGGTCTACCAATTTCCAGGTCTGGTTTTTCTCGATTGCTTGAATTTCAAGATCCATAGCCTTCTTCCACTTTTCATCCTTGACTGCATCTTCATAGTACACGGGATCTTGATAGATAAGATCAGTGATGTTCACCTCGTCGTCGTGTGAATCTAACTCTTGATCATCACCTACAAAATAATCACTTAGATAAGTAGGTCGTCTTCTTAACCTTTGTTGTCTTCCTTCCCCAATTCCTGGACTGCTAGGATCGGAATCAACAATAACAGGGCTGGAATCTTCAATGTGTTCATCTTGCTCGGCTTCGTCATCTTGATCAAGGCGATGCTCATTCACAAACTCATAATCATCAGCAATAAAATCATAATCGCCCCATATGATTTCTTTTTCATCATCAGCTTCTTTTGTTTGACTCCAGATCCAGGACTTATGCTCTTCAAAAATAACATCCTTGCTCACAAAAACTTTCAGTGTGTGTGGATCAATCAACTGATACGCCTTTGATTCTTCACTTATCCCTGTTAAAATACAGACAAAACTTTTATCATCAAGTTTAGTTCTTTTTTGTTTTGGTATGTGGACATGAGCTAGGCACCCCCAAACACGAAAGTGTTGAACTGTTGGTTTGATCCCATTCCAAGCTTCTTGAGGAGTCATGTTCGTAAGGGCTTTAGTTGAACATCTGTTCAACACGTAAAAACTCCACATCGTTGCCTCCCCCCATAACTTCTTTGGTATGTTTTTGGGTATTAACATCGACACAACCATGTTGATGACTGTCCGGTTCTTTCGCTCAGCAACCCCGTTTTGCTGAGGTGAGAAACTAGTTGTGAGTTGTCTCTTGACCCCATGTTCCAAGCAAAAAGCTTTAAAAGCATCAGATAGGTATTCTCCACCTCTATCTGTTCAAAGAGCTTTAACAACCTTCCATGTTTCAGTTTCAACCTTCTTTTTGAATTGCTTGAAGCTTTCGAGAGCTTGAGACTTCTCTGCCAAAAAATACACCCAACCCTTACGACTGTAATCATCAATGAAGCTTATAAAGTACATATTGCCAGTATAAGATGCAGGGGTTATTGGCCCACAAATGTCTGAGTGTACTAGCTCCAAAATATCTCCTGCTCTCCAATTGCTTGTCTTTGGAATCGCCTTTTTGGTTTGTTTTCCTTTCATACAATCTTCACATACAGTTTTATTGATAAAAAAACGAGGTAGATCACGAACCATACCCTTTCCTTGAAGTGTCTCCATACTTGTGTTGCTAAGATGTCCCATCCGTTCATGCCATAACTTAGCATTATCTTCATCACTGGTATACATACACCCATCTGTTTTCCGCTCAGGAACAACATTGACCTCCTTACTAATTGGGAACATTCTATTTGTGCTCATGTAACTTTGAAAGATCAAGCCTTTTTCTTGATGAAACACCTTGCAAACATCCAACTGACAGAGAAAAGACAATCCCTTTTGTTGGAGTTGCCCTATGCTGAGAAGATTGTTTTTCAGGTCTGGTACATAGTAAACATCATTGATCACGTATGTTTCTCCATTTAGAAATAGTTTCACATTTCCTTTTCCAGCCACCATCATACGAGAATTATTTCCCAATTTAACAGAATTCGAAAATCCTGAGTCAAGATCAACGAACCTGTCTTTGTTTCCGAACATGTGGTTGGAACAACCCGAATCCAAAAACCACAACATATTTTTGTTTTCACCTCTTGTATCTGCCATGAGTGCAGTCTCCTCCATATTTATCTCAGCCATGAGCATAACTTCCTCATTCTCATCAAAACCAGCGAAATTTGCCTCTCTAGAATCAGGACATTCATAGGAATAATGTCCCAACTTATGGCAATTGTAGCATTCTATCGTTTCTTTATTGAATGACAATCGTCCTCGACCTCGTCCTCTTCCTCTACTGTTGAATTGGCCTCTCCCTCGTCCATGACCATTCAGACTAAAACCAGTCTCTACCTTCAACGCTTGATCATCTTCCTTTTCAACTCTCTTGAATTTTTGTTCGTGAACCACCAAGGTGCTTTGCAGCTCTTCAATGGACATCTTTTCAACATTTTTTGATTCTTCAATCGAGACCACCACATACATGTATTTGTCGGTTAGGGTTCTGAGTATCTTTTCGACAATTTTGACATCAACTATCAATTCCCCATTGCTCCTTATTTGATTTGAAATTGTCAAAACCCTACCAAAATACTCAGAGATAGTTTTGTTGTTCTTCATCTCCAGGACTTCGAAATCCCTTCGTAGCTTCTGCAACATAGACCGCTTCACTCGCTCATTCCCTGTGAATCTTTGCTTCATGGAGTCCCACACAGCCTTGGAAGTCCTTCTATCCATGATTTGCTCGAAGGTGACTCGATCGATTGCTTGATAAAGGTAGTGCTTGACTTGTAAATCTTTTATGCGCAACTCCTCCAATTTCTTCTTCTCTGCTTCGCTTTGAGCAATTCCAACCGCCGGCTCTCTAATTCCCGGATCGATCAGGTTCCACACCTGTTTTGCACGCAGCAAATTCTCCATCATCTCACTCCAGTGCTCATAGTGGCCATCGAAGACCGGTACCTTCATTTTTTTGTCATTCATCATCGCTACTCTCTCTTTACTGATTGAAATTTGCTCTGATACCAATTGATAAACTAAACAACGGTATATTGCTCTCACCAATTGAATGCTTTATTTATGAGGCCAAAGTGGCTTTAAATACAATGTAAAAATAACAAATTGACAGAAAAATAGGAACTGATAAAGCAGAACTAAAAATAGCTAAAGACTAGGAAAGTAGCTATAGACTAAGTAAACCCACGTGACTAGTCTTTTTACTTGGTCAACTTTATTCTTGAATTACTGTAAATAAACTCCAACAAATTTTGGTTCTGAAAATATGAATTTTATCCGTTCAAACTAATTTAAAAATTTGAACCGATCCGTCCAGATGAACTAAATTATGTAAAAAAAATTTAGAATGTAAGAGATCTTAAATTAGCATTAACATTAACATTAGTAGTTAACTATAAAAGAATAAAATACTCTTTAATTTTAAGTTATGCATAAAATATATTCTCAACTTTTTAATGTAAATCTTTAAGTATTAGTAACAATCAATGAAACTATTGTTTGTATCTACGCCGAACAATTTATTTAGCAAAGTGTAATATACGTTTTAAAAGAATTAGTTACTTTATAAATGTAAACCATCTCAAATTCTCAACATTTAAATGGTTCCTAATTTTTTTTTGACAATATTTTAATAAACTTTATAGAATTATTATGAAAATCGTTTTTTCATATATAACATTGATTGTTATAACACTATAACTAAAATACATATTTACAAATATATATTTGAAAATGTATATATTTTTTCGTTGGAATGCACGATAATAACTCTATTGTCATTGTAAACCGGATGGATGGTCCACCTCACTAAGAATGTATTCTTGATTTTTTAATGAATCTTAAATATTACGATTCTCCATTTCATAATGGAGATGTATGCGTATAAGAAGTCGTTAATTATTTTATAATTAGTTTAAAAGATTAGTTTAAAAGATAATTACGATTCTCCATTCCATAATATTAAAAATAATTTATTAATTAGTTTAAAAGATTTTATATTACTTTTAAAACTAAAATACTTCACAAACTTATATGATTTTTAGAATATGTATTGAAAATCGTGGCTAAAAAATCAAAAAATGTAATCAACTTCTAAACTATTGACTTTTTTTATATAATTTATAGAAACTTTTTATATAAGACTGATATAGATAGATATTCTATAAAAGTTATTTTGCATGCATTAACTATAGATAATATATTTAAAATAAAATCAACAGACCCTTCTGGTCTAGCGGTATGGAGGTTTTACCCTCCTAGACAAGGTTTCAAGTTCGAGTCTTGTCTAGGGCGTTAGGTGTTTCCTCCCGCGTGTGTAAAGGGAAGAGTGTCATTGCCTTCTAGGCTGGACCTAACCTGGTTGTGTGAGCTTGCTACGCCTTCTGGACTAAGGATCATGTAGCTACAATTACCGTTCAAAAAAAAAATATATTTAAAATAATTATTATTGTCGTGATTCATCAAATATAATTTGAATATGATATGTGACATACACTCGCATAAACTTAGCAACATAAGACAGCAGCGAATCGCGGCGACCATAACCCTCATTTTCTTACAAATTTGATTCAATAAATATAAAAGTCTATTCAATATAGCTATAGTTATAGTTATATATAATAAGGGAAAATATTATTTGGTGCTATGTGAAAGATATGAATCAACTATGATATGAATCAAGCATAGTATAAGTATTCAACTAAAAATGATGGGCTAAAATGTAAAATAGGTGAGACTGACCTCATGCATTTCGTAGGCAGTGGCAGATTTTAATCGGATGGTTATGGCCCCGTCAAAAATTTAAACAAATAATAATTTATAATAAAAAATAATATGTGTTATATAATTTTTAACTAATTTTAAGAAGAAAATAAAAAAGTTTTGATCTTTAATGGATTAATATTAATCTAAGAAAAGTGACTCAAATATCAATGTACAATTTTTATTTTCACTAAAATTTTCTCTTATGTAAAAGTCATAGTTAGCCCTTACTATTATTATTCATTGTACAAGACAAATAAAATGGTATCTTTCACATTTAACTTGTTTATGAAAGAGAAAAATAAAATTCATAAAAGATTAAGTTTTTACATATACTCAAAAATTATATTTCATTACATAAAATATCATCTTATACTTTTAATATAAAATAAACATTTATTTTATATTTATATTTCAAGATAATACTTTATGCTTTTTATTTCAAAAGTAATTAATTTTAACTTTTACATTTTTTATTCATAACATCTCGAAAATTAAATTGCTTTTACTCTATTTATGAATATGAATATGACGTAATCAAAAAAGTTAACATATCTTTTGGTTAGATGAATTTATCATGTTTTAGGTCTATTTATTTGCTATAACGCATGAACATTTATATCACGAGACATCTATGTATTCAAATAAATTTTACGCATCAAATAATTTTTGACCCCCAAAAAAATATGTTTAAGATCCGCCACTGCTGTTCGTACCTATTCAACAGTCGTCAACCCTATGTTTGTGTGTTTATCAACTTCGTAAGACTTTTCCAAAACCGATTAAAGCAATTGTAAATAAGAAATTGACGCTTTGATCTTTTTGTTATCTGAAAGTGTTACTTAGCTCGGTTTCCTTGGAAAAACCGGCTGAATATAAGCCTATTGAACCGATCGATCATAAAGTATATATTTATATTATCTTTCTTGTGTTTATCACACACCTTATGAAATATGTTACTAGTTACATTTGGATCGAAATTTGACCGTGAAAATATACAATTGGGTTCATTGATACTATGGGGTTTGATTTTCAATTGATCTAAAATCGACACAAAAACGAATTCGTGTTGCCCCTAATATACAAAACACCTTCCTGGCTTGCTACCCCTTCAAGTCATGAAAGAAAACCGATTTATATAGTACACACGCGTTTATATTAATGTCATTTTTAATGTCTAATGATCCACATAAGTTCATAACATTGTACCTTTATATCAATCGACAAACTTTTTCTTCATATTTTCATGATATTTTAAAGGGTATTTTTGTAAAAATATTCAAATTTCACAATATATCGACCTAAATATATTTTGGGTGTCTCATGAGACATTAAGATAATAAGTGGGTGTCACGTTTATCAAAATGATTACTTAATTGCTTAGTATTATTATTATTTAATTTTTATCTTTATATATATATTTTTTTAATTTATCACTTTTAAGACATTTCTTATTACAGTTAAAAATATAAATCTCTACTTTTTGCTCCCAACTTACCATCACCTACATTCAATTATTCAAATTCGACGACAAATACGTGGTATGAAATAACTTAACCTAGCTAAAAGGGAATAGTAGTAACACAACTGGAATGATAATATATAATTATAACTTAAAATGCTAATTTAATCCAAATTAAGCCAATCTCATTTGTAACTGAATCTAACTGATCAGTTATTACCAGCTTAACTTCACGTCAGTTTTTTTAAAAACTAACTTACTTACTGACAATTGTCATCGACCACTTGTCAATTTTTATTCCCTAGGCCTCACACATTATTTAATTTACATATATAAAACACAATAATTAAAATAAAACATATTTCATTAAAAAAAAGAACTACATTTTCTAAAATAAACATTACAATAATAAAAAATACACTAAATAATTAAAAAGTAGTCTAATCGAAACTCAATCCTTAGTACCGAAAAAAAAGGGCAATGAAGCAATTTTGATGATAAAAAGCTCCATTCCATTCTAAACGTTGCGTCAAATTAGCGTTTAAAATTCAAGCTTATTGATCAATTTAAAAGCTTCAAGCTATTTTAACCAAACAAGGCTTTTTAATTTCTTGGAGCTTTTTCTTCACAAAAAAAAGCGTGAAGCTCAAACTTCAAAAAAGCTCCTTACCGATTAGACCAATATAACACCTATTGTTAAAAGGAAACTGTAAACCACAGACTGAACAGTCAAAATGAAAAGCACAAAAATGAAATAACATCTCATTAATCTCATTGTAAAAAGAAGACACATCATAGGATGATAAGAAAGAATTAATTCTTCATTTAAATAAACTACATTCAAAATCTTTGATATTCAAACCAAATCATGCGGCAGTCTCCTTCTTAAGCTTGGCAAGTTCTTGCCTTACAACTCCAGCCTTCTGCAATACCACAAATTACACCACACAATGTGAACAAACAATACAACAGGCACAGCATGTAAGTGACAAAAATAAAGTAAAGAATGTAATATGAACAGTTGGTTTTAATTGTGATAATCAGTTTAAGATCGATTATATAAAACACAAAAAGCTAGTTCATTTTGATGGTAAGTGTACATGTTCTTCTCAGAGCAAAAATGTAAACAGTGTTGTCTAATACTTTAAATTTTCAGATGACATAATCAGAGGATCGGGCAGGTCATGTAGGATTGGTAGCTTATCAAAACAAGTAACTTTTGAGCTGGTCAAACAAGTTTAGGTTGACCTAAACAATTCTGGTCCAAGTTATTATGAACATATTGTTAATTAATTGTAATTAACAGAAGTTGAATGCATTGACAATATACTTTTGGTGTGACCTTGGTTTAAAAAGGCAAAAAGCAATTCGAGGCGCTAAGGGCCCGAAGGCTGAGGCGCTAAGGCGAAAGCCTCACGTAAATAAAACTCCTATAATACATAAAATACTTTTAAATTGCTTCTTGATAACATTATCTACGGATCTACCTAATAATGTTTACAAATCTCAAATTGTTGACTAGAAGTTTAATTAGCACATAATCCAGCTTCAATTTGGCTCCAATTTATTGTTTCTTGCTTCAATTTGGTTTTTGAATTTTGGAGCGCAAAGCAGTTGTACGGGGTTTAACAATTTAGAGCCGTTATTTAAATTTAGTTGTGTTAGAAAGTTAGGATAGCCTAGCAAAGTTTAGTAAAAAGGGCTCACCAATATTTGTGAAAATTATACTACAAACAAAAGGCGCCCAAGGTACAAGCCTCAAATCGCCTAATGTTGAAGCACCGCCTAGAGGCACTCCAAGGCGCTCTGCCTAGTGCAGATGCCTAAGCGCACTTTTTTAAACCAACGGTGACTTTAATCAATTTGACACATTTTATTTTCAACTAAAATTTGTAATTTGACTTGTGAAAAAAAAAAACTAGGCAAAATAGACACGTTCAAAAGTGAGTACAAATGCCACCTATCTATACAGCCCTGGTTTAAAAAAGCATGCCTAGACGTTAGGCGCCTTGAGGCTCGAGCAGTGGAACTTAAATTTAGGCTAGGCGATAGTTCAACATAAGGCGCCCTCAAGGCAGCGCCTCAGGTTTTTTTTGAAAAATTGAAGCAAGAAACAACAAATTGGAGCCAATTGAAGCCGGAATATGAGTTATTAGAATTCCTAGCCGACATATTCTTCAGTTTGGATCTTCTAGTCGACTTTTTGGACCTGCAGTTGACTTTTGTTGACTTTCTGAAATTAGGTATTTACGTAAGGCTCTAGCCTTAGCGCCTCGGATCACCTAGCACCTTTTTAAACCAAGTATACAGCCAAAAACTACGCACACACAATGTCCAGAGTGGTACTGACCTTTATCTTGGCCAACATAACCTTGAATCTATCAAAATCATTAAGAGATGCCCTCTTCTTCTGCACGATAAGTTTTCTTCCCCATGAGCTGCTCTCCCACTTATTTTTGACATCTGTGCATATAATGACCATTATGTTATTACAAATTCACAAACATACGATAAAATTCACTTACAACTTGATACTTACCAGCAGCCTCCAAAGCAGCAACAAGGGTTTTCTTCTTAGGAACTCTGTTAATATCAATCTTGATATCGGTAAGTGTCAATCTCTTGAAGTTGATTTGGCTCCTTACCATATCAGGGGAATCAACAAGTGCCTATCAACCAAAATAACTGTAATTAATAAAAACATAGTTTCTACCGTAGTACTTTCATCTAAGAAGCTAAGAATACAATACACATCTCCATAATCATATACCCCAAATGATGAATTCAAATCAGCCATCATAATTCTTATACTTGAACACTTAGTAATCAAACATAAGGAGAGGGAGGGGGGGCTCATGTAGCTATTTCATACCACAGTATAACAGATAAAAAAACTTTGTTCTTAAGAGCAAAAGTTCAAATGTATGAACAAAAAAATAGCAAAGATAATATATTAATTTCTAAAGTAAACAACTACTCTTTCTAATTTCACAAAGTAAAAATGTGTCTCATTTCTTGTCTCCTCTTACAAATAATGAATAATGATGCAATGCATTCAATATTTCAATCTGTAAAGTCTACAAATCAACATTCACATTTATGACCTAATGTGCTAACATAACCTCCACATTTTCATATTTAGTAATATTCACTACTCCAATAAAACATCTATAATAATGCATAAGAATCTAAACAGCCAAGAAAACATAAATATATGATGAAATTACAATTCAGTTGAGATAGTATAATTATCAATTGAGTAAAATGTATATACCCTGTTCTGATCAATAACATCAACAATAACCACAAGCTTTCCGTAATCTTTCCCGTAGTTAACCAGAGCAATTCTTCCGATCTCAACGTATCTTTTGAACGGCTACAAAAATCAAATCAAACATTTATAAAATAAAAACACACGTAGCAAAAACACACACACGTACGTATAGAATGAGTGAAATTAGGGTTAGGTTTTACCATTTCGAAAGAACTAGTTGCGGATCGCCGATGAAAAATGTGGCGGTAGTGATGGATTCAAAGAAGATAATGAAACCTAGGGTTTACAATTGGGGAAGGTTTATATAATAAGGACTATAGGCCCAAAATGTTTAGTTTTAGTTTAGCATATTTGGCCCAGTACAAATTAATAATTTCTTTTCGTTGGATAATTATTTTTTGTAATTTAGTTTGCGGTGTTTGTTCGACTTATATTATTTATTTCTTTTCTTCCGGAAATTCATCAAAATACATAATAAAAAATCAAATATTAAATTATACTAAAAAAATAAAATTTCAAAAAACTACTCTGCCTATGCAAATCGCAAAAAGGCACACATAATACACAAATTGTGTATTGCATATTGCGTATGCCTGATTCAGTAACCTATTCGTCGGCGAATAGGGTGTTGCTGTTTAGCCATGTTTTGTTCATTGTAAGTAGTACAAAACATAAGTGTTTTCATACATTCAATGGTGATTTAAATGTACACTTGAAAAAACATCGGGTCGATTGAGACGCTTCTGATTCGACGTTCACCTTTGATTTTCTAGAGGTATTCTGCAAATGACATTCAAATATGATGTTAGAGATACGAGTATTTTAGTTTATTGATGTGTAAAAGTTAGCAACTTACTGATATGAATCTCGATTTTGATGTTGAGGTGGATCTTGATGGGCTATACTCATCCGTTCTATCCTCAGTGGCCATAAAAATTGTTCGACTGTATCCATATTTCTTACACCGACTATATTATTATTTTTTTTTCTTTCTTCCCTCATTTTGAAGGAATACGATCATATCCATGTGAGACACCATCTAATTAAAAGACTATAGCATGATTCAATTTAATTAAGAGACTATAAAATGTTTCTTGTTTTTTCATTTTGTAAACATCTTTCTTATGATTCCATTTAATTAAAAGACTATAGGATGATTAGGTAAAAGCTATATCATACCTCTTCTAAAATATGTACACACAATGGGCGTATACAAATAATGTGGCCCTTTTAAAAATGTAGAGATTTTCATAAAACTGTATGAATTATTCTACAATTTATGATGTGTAACAACATTTTTTTGCATAGCAACCAAATGAACTCCGACTTGATAAAAATAAGGTATTAGCAAGCGAAAATTGAAAATCTTTGTAGCATAATATAAAAAACCTAAATTTTGTTGGTAGAGTAGGGTGATAGAGCGGACATGGGAGATAACAGCGAGGCGCAGGGGTTGATATACGATGATGAAAAGTGTACGATCGATAAGGCTCCTTGGCTTGAGAGACGTTGGCGGATAACGTGACTAAATTTGAATTTTATGCATTTCCTTTTTAGGTGAAACATATATCGTTAATATTCATATCAATCGGCCTAAAAAGGAATCATAAAGAGTTCCTTTATATACATATTTGGTTGTCGCAATACTAGAAACAATTAAATATAAGTTTTTTCAGTTATTAATGTTTTTCAAGAATACCAAAAGTAATAAAAATGTGTTAGTTTTGAAAGACATTGGTGGATATCGAGACTAAAGTTTATAATTATGTGTAAAATCTTGCATTTATAAGTAAATTGTCAATAAAGTATCTTAGTTTGAAAGACGTTGGGTGAATATTGTCACTAAATTTTATTATTTACGAGTAACGTTTTGCATTTGTGTAGTGTATAGATATCGTCAAACTAATTGAAGTTAGCTTAAAGAGAGAGTTATAATGAATTGTCTTTATATATGTTTTAGATGTCTATATATAGGAAATGTATTTGTTTGGCTTAACTTTAATTCGTATGTCCTAATCAAAGAGCTTATCATATAGCAGTATGCGAGGAAATCATCAATCTAGAGACCTAATGAATAGCCACAAAGGTCAAAAGCAAGGTCAAAGCCCACCCTAAAAAGAAAAAATAATTATAGTACTAATTATATGATGTTTAATGATCTTTTCCCTAATAGTACATTCTTGACCCACCTTAAATATTAAACTTACAAATATTGATGGTCCACCATCATTTAAAAATTAGAAAAAGATTGGCTCATTAGTTCAATTTTTATTCTATACTAACTACTTTTATTGATAAATAAAAGTACTTGACTATTTTTAACTTTATACACATGCTCAATAAAAAAATAAAAAATAAATAAAAATCCCTACAATTTGTGAACCTTCAACGAATTGAATCAATGACAAAACCATGAAGAATTGACGGCTCACAAGTTTGACGACCAACCAATTTATTATTCCTATTTACAATTCATCCAATATACTTGTTGATTTAGTACTTTAGCTTTTATTTGTTAACACATTAAGTAACAAATTTATTGGTTGATTCTCATGGCTCCACTAGTCGGGTATTATTGCTTTTTCCTACTTTTACATTGAGTTTGCTCGTTATATTTGTATCAGTTTTAAGTGTTAGATCATGTACTTTTAAATAACTGCATCACACGGGTCATAAATGATTGATTATTACTTTTTTGTTTTCTTATATTGATTGGTTTCTTAGCAAAGAATAACAACGTTCAGGTTAGTTTCATCACTTTTGATTTTATTTGATCGATTGATTGTTTAATAAATCTTCCTCAATTTATGATCATGTGTTTATTCTTTTTTATTTGGTACGAAGTTTGTGTTTTACATTTACTTTTCTTAAGCAATTTATTGCTCAAGATCTAATGGACGCAAAACTAACAATTTTGTTTGTCATTGAACAAAAGTTTTGTGTGCCTAATCAAAGGCAATCAAAGTGGTTTTCAGTTTGAAACTGAAAGAACAAATTATGATTTCATTATTTTTAACCAATTATGTAAACGCTTTGACACATATGGCAGGGAATATGCATCAAAATTAGAGTTGGAATATAGGCGGGTCAAGTAGGTTGGAATTCAATTAGCTTTTACTCAACGGGTAAAATGATTTTCTTCCTATTCAGATTACCCGGGGAGTACGAGTCTTTCCATTGCTCAACCCATATATTTTTCAAATGTATTATATTTTATGATAAAATTATAACTTTTTCATAATACTTTACATTTGTAGAGTTTTTATTATCTTTTAGTTTCTTCTAAAATTAACAAATTATAGAATAGTTAACACGTTGATTAACTATTTTAATCAACATTGGGCTATATTAAACACTAAATACTCTTGATTATGCAAGTTGGTTGTATTGTCTTTGTTTTTTTGGACACATTTCTTTCTTCCTTAACAATTTCATATTTAATCAAGATTGTGCTATATTTGAACACTCAATCTCATTTTATTTATATTGCTTACGACATATTTTTAACACTTTAATTGTGCTTCTATTCATGGGCTCTTCCCTATTGAAGTACAAATGTTATTTGCTAGATGAAGAGCAATGCGGGTATCTTGGGACCAAACATATCCTATTTTTCATCTATAAAGTTGAGAATGATTTTGTTTCTAAGATATTGTCTTATGAGATAATCTAATGGGCTACCTAGTACTAACAATTTCACAAAATTTACTACGTAGAGACAATTTGTTTATTACAAAACGAAGCATCCACGAATTTCATAATAAATGATTGGCTATTTGGTTAACACCTTTAATCATTTTGAACAATTTCAAGATTCTATTTTTAAATTATGTTAAATAGTGAAGGTCTTATGTTTCTTTATATTTTTACAGAATTTTTAGAACAATTTATGATCAGGAAAACCTTTATTCATTTTGAACAATTACAAGTTCTATTTCAGGTTTATGTTAAACAGTGAAGATCTTATGTTTCTTTATATTTTTAGAGAATTTTTGGAACAAATTATGATCAGGAAAACCTTTATTCATTTTGAACAACTTCACGATTCTATTTCAAATTTACGTTAAACAGTGAAGATCTTATGTTTTTTTATATTTTTAGAGAATTTTTGGAACAAATTATGATCAAGAATACCTTTATTCATTTTGGACAATTTCATGATTCTATTTCAAGTTTACGTTAAACAGTGAAGATCTTATGTTTCTTTATATTTTTAGAGAATGTTTGGAACAAATTATGATCACGAACACTTCATCGAGATTTTAAGAATATAGTTACTTTCGTTTAGTGACTACTTCATAATTATGTAGTTTGACATTTGATATCGCTTTATATGTGGTTTACATATAGAGTTTCTTTTTTATGGTAATTGCAGTGGATGTATTTGTTGTAATAGTAATGGATGTATGCGAATATAATGATTTTGTATGAGAAAATTAAAGGTTTGTTGTTCATTTACGTTTGCACTTAAGTGAACTTAATTCATTTTTTTTCAACCTGATTCATGGATTAGTTTACATGAAATCTAATGTTCCCTTAAATTCTTTTTTTAAATACAATATCTTTTCATATCTTTAATATAAAATGCAATATCAATATAAAATTATCTTTAAAACAACTATATCTGCTTTTTTATTGTGAGAATGATTAGCTATTTTAGTCTTTATTTATTGTCATACACATATTTCATTGGGCATGTGTTGAACATGATGTTACACCCATAAAATTTAAAAATAAAATAAAATATCAACTTATAATACTTATACTTTTAAAAAGAATTAAAGAAGAAATTTTTTTTTTTTTCTGGGGTGAATAGTGCTATCCGCCGGATGAATAGTGCTATCCGCCGAATAGCCCTGTTCTGTCCGAATTCTGCCCATTTTCCAGGTTTCAACACCAAATACATTCAAAATGAAATCCTTTGCTTCTGCTGACCATTTACAAACTATTAACCATCATAATTACATACATTCATCATTCATGACCAAATTCATACCAAAATATATTTGACCCATTTTGACACCATTACAAAAACAGGGTTCAAAACAACAAGTTGAGCAATCGAGATCATGATTCAAAAGATTTAACACTTGCAAACATATACCAAGTGTTCGGCAATCTTTAACCTACAAAACGGTTACAACTCAAAGAGTAAGCTAACGCTTAGTGAATTCATATAGATTTAAACAAGTAATTAACTTAACAGCTTTTGACTCTAATCAATCAACTCTTGCATTAACTTTAACATCACTCTATTCAATTGATATAACATGGCAACATTTGATCAATGACTAGTTCAACATAATTCAACCACTTGAATGTAAATAGCAATCGAAATCTATTACACATTCAATGTCATCTACAACTACATCAATTTTCATTTACACATCCAATTTATGTCAACAAGTAAGTCAACTAGTTCATCAATAATAAAGTCAACAATAAATGAATTCAAGTAACAACTGAGTCAACATAAGTTGACTAACAACTAGCATATATGAATATGCACAACTACACGGATCCGAAATCTGTACCACTTTCTCATCTCAACTAAATTAGCACAAGGCTAATAATCTTTACAAAGTAGAGAATCTATCATGTGATTTATTACAATATAAAACCACCTAATCATCTATCAATTGGATCCTCTTACACGGGTGTAATCCGGATCCATCTAAACATCTCAACCATGTAGCCCATGTACAACAAGGAACCACCCATTCTATCATCATAAGGGTTCTCTTACACGGATGTAATCCAAACCCAACTAATCAACATAACAAGTTTAACTATAATACGAACTCACCTTGGTTATTTAAGGAAGCTAACTTGCTATTCGGGTTCTCCATTTGTTCAACACCCATCTAAATCACATAACCAATTTAACAAGATAATAAACATGTATTAGCATTCATATGACTCTTTTCACTATCAATTAACAACTAACTCAATTATGCACAGTTTGACTTTTAAAGTCAAACTTGCATAACTTCACCAAATTAGCTTCTAGCTTAATCTTTTGATCAATTATCTTCAACACCACTTTTACTACAACTAATAACATCACAATAACTCTTTTAAGCTAAGTATTTAGCATGTTTAATTGTCAAACCCGAATTCAATCTTCCTCCTACTTGGGTTCATAACCTATTAACTCAATTTCACCATTTAATTGTTCTCAATCAACAAGTATCAATCATAAACAACTACTAGCATCAATTAAATATGATTCATGGCTTATTTCATCTATTTCTATCAATTCAATCTCTAATTCTCAATTACCCAAATTTTTAGGTCAAGGAAAGAAGAATACTTACTTGCTTTGGGTTATAGATGAGATATGAAACTTCAATTTAATCCTTTCAATTTCAACTTGGTGATCTAAGCTTGCTTTCTCCTTCCTTCTTCTCAATCGTTCTAGAGCTCAAGGGTGTGTGTAGGTGTGTATGTACGTATGTGATATGTGTGTGTGGTAGATTCTAGTGATATTTAATAGAAAATGATTTAAATTAAGTAGTTACATTTCCAACCTTCTAGTCTCAATTATCCCACATTGCACCCTCACAACTTATGTTTAGGTAACTTAATTATTTTACCAATAACAATAATAATACATGTCTTATATAATTTATAAAATAAACACATATATCAAAATATTAAATTACCATAAATTTTGAGATGTTACACATGATGATATGAAGATTATGAATGAGAGTACTAAAGAGTCGAGATAATTTTGACAAGTGTGAGAAATCTTGAGAAGATGTGACAATGACACATTGAATTTTACTTATTTGTCAAATAGAGAAGGCCGTCACATATGACTAGGACATTGCTCGAGATATGCAACGGAAACTCATCCATCAATTAAAGTTACAGACGATAGTATGTTTGTTGAATGAGATGTCATCCTTAAGTAGTACTTCGTAAAACTTTTTTCTAATGTTAAACTAATAAGTCATTTTCAATTTTCTATTTACACGGTAACTTTAAATGATTAGTGCTCAATTAAAGTTTAAGAGAAATAAGAAATATATGGTAGACTAATTTTAGAGTTATCAACCTCATTACGACAATATCAAATATATAAAGAAGTAATTTTGAAATAATAACTTTCCTATTTCAAGTAAATTTCATATATAATGTAAAGGGTAAATAATTCGTTTTGAGAGTTTAAAATTCAATATGCAAAATGCATTATTCATTGTATTAGATATTATATATTAAATACTAATAATTATATATTATATATTAAATATTAGATATAGGCTATCGTTCTTTAGTTACATAGATAAATAGATACAGTCACAGGTACAAAATCATTTTCTTATAAAAAATAACCCACAAAATTGATGATATTTGTCACTTTGTAGCTTAAAGGTTGATAACTTTTATTTCTGTCTGTCATATTTTTATTGTGTAAAATGAGATCACTCACAAAAAATATAGCAAAAAAAGAAAAGTGTAATAATATATCTCACAATTTCTTTATACTAATAAGATTATGATATATGGCAAAACAAAAATGAGATGAGGAAAAAACTAAAAAGAATTAGTAGATTTCATGTTCATTTGGTATTAGAAGATCGAGTTAGTAGAAGAAAAATGATTAAAAAAGTTAACGATATCTGTTAAAAAATCCAAGTCTTGCTAACAAAATTTGTCCACATGTTATCCATCTAGATTTTGACACAAGACTACAACTGGAATTGTTTACAAACACGTTAAGTAAATTCTTGAGTAAATTTGCATCTTTTTTTTTTTTCAATTAAGTAAATTGTTAAAAAATGAGATGAGGTAAAAAATCAATTTTAATCCGATTAAATGTGTGTGATTGCTGTTTAAATAATACAGTAGCTAAATTAACATTTTTCCTAGGTCACATTTAGATTATGTAAGAAGACACACAAAATATAGGATGAAAGGTGAGAACGTTAATATGAACTGATAGAAACATTAAGTTTCAAAGGAGATGTCGCATTTAACCCTCTAGATAGACTCATCATGAGATACTATTATGACAGGAAATTAAGATCTCATTAATAGACCATCTATTTTATACAAGACACCATAAGAAAACGAAGATGATTTTATGATCGAAAAACAAGATGATTAACTAGAATGCGGACTCAAACTGAGATTTGTTAAAGCTTCAATTTCTTGTTGATTGTCATTTGGATTGGGATGCTCCATGATGACAACCGTAGCTTGGTTGGTCTCTAGAGCTGGTGGTGGTGGTAGTCCTGGTGGAGCAAGCGTGAGCTCGAGTGTATCATGGAATAGTTTTTGTGTACGAGGTTGTGAAGCCTCTTGCTCTTTGGCTTGATTCCTCATAGCTGTTGCGTGCAAATCAAAATGGTACTTAAACATTTCATAGTTTTTGCATATTTTCTTGCAAATGAAGCATGCTACTTCTCGGCTAGGGTCCATGGCTAAATGAGTTGTAGATAGAGATAGTTTTTGATGTGAACCTTTGTCTAAGTGGTTTTCTTTATGTAGACGAAAAATTGATGGCTGGGTAATGTGACTCGGAAATAAGAGGGGATGAAATGACATGCTTTTTTGGTTAAGCGGCATGTTAGTAGCTTAACGAACAAGAGATTGTGGGTCCAAATATCATCAGCTAAGAAGAACAGGGTGTATCGAATGTGAGAAATGTGACGGCCTTCTCTATGATGGTTTAACTTTATGATGGTTAAGCTAGTGTGTGTATGTGAAACTAAAAAATGTGACGATTTTTATGTTTTGTACTGATTTTAGCTAAAAAGAAAACTTAGAATACAATGCATCACACAAATAATGTGATAGTATGTGACTAGTGTCAACTTGTATGTGACTATTACTAAAACCATATGATTTTTGAAAGTTAAGCAATGGAGAGAACAACATCAAGATTGTGTTGTGAAATAATCAGAATTTGTAATCATTAAGTTCAATCTTGATGTTAAACAAGTCATGGAATGGAAAAATTGTAAATGACCGATGAAAATTTATAATTATTAGCTATTGTTTAAACAATTGGATAATTTTGTTACATCATATATAAAACTAGTTGTTCTATCCACGAGAATCATAGGCATAATCACTTGAAGCGACAAAAGCTTTTTGTCATACCCCAAACTCGCATTATTCAGATAATCATTTCTAAAACGTACCATAACAACCTCTAATAATATTCGTTTTACGGGACTGTCAACCCGCCTTCAAAAGGCCAACGACTGGACCATGTACATCATGCCGTCACATGACAGATTGACAACGTATAACGACATAACATTAACAGTAACGCAAGCCCTAAATAGATGGATACGCCGTTTTTATTACAAAATACCCTATCAATAAAAAGTGATATCATTAACTATGATCGTTAGCAAAGTATGAACACAACTTCTCGTTACAGATAAAAAATGTGTAAAAATACCTTAAACAGATCAAAAACCGACGTTATTACTAATTTTCTTTGTCATTACTACAAACACAACATGAAACGCACCAAAAATCTTTAAAGATTCGATCTAGATCTTGCCTTAAAATGTGCAAAATCAATATTGCAATTTACAGTGATACATAAAGAAAGTGTATCTTTAAAGATACACCGTTTTGAGGTTTCACTTACTGAAGATGTTGCCCCTATGTCATCATTCTTCAAGGTGAGTTTAAAATGCATAAAGAAAGCGAGATCATCCATTTTCGCAAGAGCTAAAATTACTTGAATAAAAATGGCGACTCTTTCACTTCCTGATCGAGAGAAACTCAAAGTTGCGAAGAGGATCTTCATGGCCACCCTTTGCAGTACGGAGAAATCCCGATGGTTTGGTGTCAAAGCTTGGTTGGACTCGTGTAGTCGACGAGCGAGCCCCACTCGTTGAGACAAGCCGAGTCAACCGGCCTTCCGTTGCTTCCACTGAGGAGCTCGGTTTGCCGCCAGGGGTGGTGGCACGTTTTGACGAGTCTCCATTTCGAGAAGACCGGAGTCTTTCAGCATCAGGTTGCTGTGGATTGAGAAATTTTAAGTCATAGCCAACTTTTGAGTTTTAAAAAGTCAAACCTTAAAAGGATCATTGCATTGAAGAATGAATGCATATATGCTTACCACATCCTTTGATGAAGGTAAGTCATCAGATATCCTTTGGCGGCCACCACCTAATGACGTTCTTCTAGAAAACGCTTCTACTGCACCCGAGAATCTATTACGTATATCTTGACCAGCTGCATGAATTTAGCAAAATATATAGTCATTAGCGTTTGTGGAATACAACACTAAGGAAAGACATAGATTACTCCAGAAAGGTCTAGATCATTCCACTATTCCAGATCCTTCTTTAAAGAATACAGTAGCTCCCCAGCCTCCAAAGTAGAAGACTGACACAATAACCTAAAATCAACGTAAAACCATTTATAAGCCATACCTGATGTTCTTCCTGGCTTTTCGGCTGATGTTCCAACATTCATACTTGTATTCCCACCTTGAAGCTGCAAAAAAGAAACAGAATGAGCATGCAGTATTAAAACATGTAAAGGTGGCAACTCCTGTCCACTTATTAAGGAATGTGTCGATATGACTTATGCTTTATCTCTAACTGGTCAAACAGGTATAATACAGATATATTAACTAAAAGGGAAACAGGTTGAGTGGTTCAAAATTTGACAACGTGTTTACATGTATTTCTAGTGCATAAGGCCTCACAAAAGATACTAAAAGAATTAGATTATCACTGAGGTAATATATATATATATATATATTTTGTAATCCATATTTGATACGCCAACTATTTATATGTAGAATATAAGTTATGGACAACACCATATATCATAGCATACACATTTTGACCCATTACCCAATCCAGAACCAAGCAACACACCCACCCACTAGCTAGTTCCAACGCCAAAAATATAGAGAAGAGGATTAGCAGATTTGCACTCACTCGTGTTCTGGAGTTGGCACCAATTTGAGGGTACTTCAACATCGTCCAATCGAAGACGTAGTCGAATTGATAGCCTGTGATTATAATATTCTATGAGATAAAAAAAATATGGAAAGCTACCTATACATTTAAGTTAAATAAAAGTGCAGAAACAAGTTCAGTATGGAAGATTTCTAAATTTGTATTGTGAAATTTGACCTTCACGAATAAATAGGTCTCTAAAAAGCCTCTTTAAATACGAATAGTCTGGTTTGTCCTCAAATCTCAAAGACCGACAGTAATGGAAATATGATATAAACTCCGATGGGTAGGATTTACATAGCACCTGTAGGAATAAAAAATAATGTGACCTTCATAGTTCAGATTTCTATTAATCAGGGAACTTAGGTTTTTCGATACATACATTCATACATGTGTATATGTGTATAGTATGTATGTATTTACATAACACTATTAGTAGTACCTCGATTGGAGTCAACATCTTTTTTTCGCTTATTTTGTCATATTTCTGTTTCTTGTTTCCTGCTCTCAGTCCCTGCCACGGAAGGCTAAAACATACATGTACAGCTCGAGTTAGAGCACAAGAGATTACAAAACTTGGGGTTGGAAAATAAGAAGAAATATTTAGAAAAGGCGGAAACTATATGCATTTACCTTCCTCTTAGGAAATACATAAGAACATAACCAAGAGATTCAAGATCGTCCCGTCTACTTTGTTCTGCATGGTTAAT
This sequence comes from Logfia minima, assembly GCA_963921325.1. Classification (NCBI taxonomy): domain Eukaryota; kingdom Viridiplantae; phylum Streptophyta; class Magnoliopsida; order Asterales; family Asteraceae; genus Logfia; species Logfia minima. Next base: position 4,492,109 of record OY992766.1, on the reverse strand, counting down.
AGATATTAGTATTTGATTGCATCAACATTTTCAACATATCTTTTTGCCAAAATTTTATGTGATAAACTCATTAACAGCATACCAACACCAAGGTGTGTGTTGACACTTGCATAGCGAGCAGTGCCTGTGAGGTTCTTGTTTTCCCTGAAGAAAAAATAATGAATGTCAATTGAAAAGCCCTATGATTGAGTGAGAAGAGGTGTCTATTTCGACCCATTACCTAAAAATGGGTCAATTTCAGTTGTATTTTATCTCCAAGGGGTTAACTGAGTAAATTTATGAGACTTAGCCAAAAAAGAAATGAGTCAGAAGTCGTCTAAAGTGTTTCCAGATACTTAAACCCTACTAAATCGCTTTAGTTAGCAAAATTATATTATCATTTAAACAAATTAATAGAAGACAAAAAAGGTTTTGAACCCTAGCCGTATCAAAGTTACATGTATCCTGACACGAACCAGTTTTGATAGATTACCCAACCCAGCAATTTATCCACCTACACTCCGATGCTTCTTTACCTCACGGGAGATAAGTTACTGGCAACTAGGTAATTCTAAGATATAATAAGAAAAACAGTTAATATATTTCAGAAAATCTGATTTACCTGTAAGGTATGTGTTTATGCGTTTGAAGATCTCTATACTTTTTCGCAAGGCCAAAATCAATGACGTACACCTGGCAAGATAAGGGTAATCAGACACTACCAAGCTGTGAAATGTTTAACTTCCATTTTCAAGATTAATTTGTTCCAACACAATCTATGATGCACCAATAACTCTATATATAGAAGTCTAATTAAAAAGGTTAAGGACTAGAGAAAACTTTGTAAACTACCAACACAAAATTTCATCAACAGCCACTCAAAATGAAGCATACACTTTTGATTTCACATTTCAGAGTTATAGGTAGCAAGATGATAACACAGTAACACATTATAACTCAATCAGAGTTCATATATCAAATACAAAAACTGTCTTCTAAATAAAAATCGGATTTTTGACATTTTCCCTTATCAGTTAAGTTTATAGATTTTACCGTTTTGACCTGTTATCAACAAAGTATAACCCAAATTACCTGATTAGCTTTTCGGCCCAAGCCCATTAGAAAATTATCAGGCTTTATGTCACGGTGAAGAAAACCCCTCGCATGCATGTACTCAACTCTGTTTATCTGCAAAAGTTGATACAGGTGAAAAACATTTCTAAATTCAAACTATAATCTTCAATAATGTTAAATGTACATGAGCCCTTACTAGTTGATCTGCAAGCATTAAAACTGTCTTCAAGCTGAACTTTCTATTGCAGTAATTGAAAAGGTCTTCGAGGCTCGGTCCAAGAAGGTCAATAACCATGATATTATACTCGTCCTCGACTCCGAACCACTTCAGGTTCGGTATTCCAGCTTTATTAACAAATAGATAAATAAAACGGTTTGGTTATCAGATAATATGTAAGAATTTTCAGAAGCTGGTACCATCGTTCATCAACTTTTTGAATAATTATACTGGAATTTTTGTTTCAAACTAACTAGAGGTAAGGCATAACACGACTCGGCCCACTTATAGGTAATGGGTCGAATTTGCCACCTTTAAAACTAAAGATCGCTCTTGTGAAAACTAAAAAAAACACTTCATTTTGCAAAAAAGAGTGATCAGATGAAAAGAAGTATTCGTGTTTTTGGTCGATAACTCTTCGCTCACGCAAGATGTCCTTTTTGCAGGATTAATAATTTGTTTCGAACAAAAAGCATTTAAAAAAGTACATCATTCAATAAAAATTCCCAAAACATAGAGAGGGAAAAACTCACTTCCTCCTTGCAGAATCATATATATTTTTGATTCATAATGAAGTTGAGGATGCTTCGTTTTGACAGATTCCTGAAGTATATAACACAGAGAATTATTTAAATTTCAACGTCCAACAAGCACAGCTTAATTATACAACATGCTCATCAAGAAATAGTTCCTACATGATAATTGGTAATAGCCTTGCTTTGTCTTTAAGTTGTTAGAAAATGAAAAAAAAAAGATTTGCTATAATTTTCTCTCTCGAATGTACTTACAATTTTTAATAAGGGAAACTAGTTACTTTTATCAGGAAATATAAAGTTGCCAACAGGAAGCATAGGACTATGATTGTAACAAACTTTAAGTAGAACTATAAACAATTTTTATAAATAATATTCACCCTCATAGGATCCACAACCAGCAAAATACCATCTTAACTGCACAAGAGTCATTGTGCATACATCTTCATATATTGTATCAATATCTAATAAATGCATATTTCGCAAAACCATAACAAGAAAACAGAGTGATTAGCTATTCAAACCAAAGTATTTAGCTTTCCAACCAAAAAAAGATAGTGGACATAAATCGCCTGTTATCAGGGTGTATTATGAACATAGATATTGACATTAACTGCTGGTTTTTTGGCTTTTCCAGAAAAAAACAACGATATATCGATGAGTCAGAAAAATCCAAGTACAATGGTCTGAAAGTTAATCCCCTAATCAGACAATGAAAAAATTAGTCAAACCATTATGAACTTCAAAATCATTATCAAGAAAGGTTGACTATACCAGCTTAATAGCAACTTCTTCTCCACTTTGGAGATTAACCCCTGCATATCATCAAACAAATATAGCTTTTAAGTAACCACTAAAAAATCAAAATAAGCAAAAAACAAAACAATAATCAAGAAATACCTAAATAAAGTTCACCAAAGGATCCACTTCCAATTTTCCTTCCAAGTTTAAACTTTCCTCCAAGAATATGATCCATGATTCTTTCTTATAATTAACTGTATATCCCAATTCAGATCCACATAAACCTAATCCAAACCTCAAATTAGGGCTTCAAAAATAAAACGAAAACCTCAGCTGATCATTACAAAACTAACCCCAAAACTTGCAACAAAATCAGCAACCTATTATTAAACTATACAAAATTAAGAAACAAACAATCAAGAATCTTTTTCTAAGATATAATAACCCAGGTTATATTTTGGATAAAATATCAAAATCAGCAACCTTTTACACTATACAGAATCAAGAAACACAAAAGCAAGAAGCTTTTCATAAACTACAAAAACCCCAGATTTTATTTTGTATAAAAGATCAAATCAACAACCTTTTAGACTATACAAAATCAAGAAACACTCCAAGAAAGAATCTTTTTGATAAAATAAACCAAACCCAGATGTTAACTTTGTAAGAAAAACACTTTTCAACAACTATGTAACTAATAAAAATACAAAATTGAGAACACCCTTAATGCTAATTGATAAAAGAGTGAGATATATGTATGTGGGTTCAAGTTTATTTAACTTGTGGGGGACAAACAAGCGTAGATTGAGGAAGTAGATGAGAAGTAAAGAAAGATAAAGATGAGATTTTTATTTGTAATTTTATGCTTTGGAGAGTGAAATACGATGATAAATGATTTGAAGGATAAAAATATGTAATGATTGTATATAAAATAAAGAAAAATAAAATAAAAAGAAGGAAGGATCGTGAGGAGGAGGTTGAAGAAAGAGGAAAGCAAGTGATCATATAATTTTGTTGGTTGATTAATAAAATAATGAGTTATTAATTAAATTAGTTATTAAAAAATGATTAATTTAATTGGAATGATTAAGGGGGTAAAGGTAAATCCATAGCTTCTTTAGTCGACCGCCTAACACGTTTTGGTCGTATCAATAAATCACCTTTATCTTCAAGCCCAAACGTGATACCATCACACTCCACCTATGATCTCCCCTATCTGCAAATCTTTGTAAAAATTTATTATCAATTAAGGATTAAAGATTCGAATTTACATTTGTATATTGCTGCTGATTATAGTTCGCCAATAAAGTGATGACTTGGTCTGAGTATTTGTATGTATATCGCGTTTGAATAACTTTTTTGAAAAATAATAATTCGAGTACATGTAATAAATGTAGCCAGTAGCGAATCTATGATTTGAATTTATCGAGTTCAATTTTGTAATAGTAAAAGATAAATTGAAAAGGTATTTTTTTATATAGATCAGATTGTTAAAAACACCAGTTAAATATATTATTAATAATACACAATAATAACTAATTGTTGGGTCAGAGACCCCATTAAATGTAATTTATAGATGACAAATTCACTTGTGTTATAGTTCACTGCATCAGTTAGCAGTGAACAAGTTATAGTAGAAAAGAGAAACTGTCGCTGATCAAACCTGATCAGCGAACAGAAACACTTAGAATATGTTTCTTATTCTTCTCTAATCACTGCATATGTTAGCAGTGTGTCTCTTGTAACTTGAAGCATTCTCAAAGCATCATCATTCGCTGATGATCATTTAACCTTCATGTTACTAAGGCTGTCGCTGAAAAGATCAAGTTCCATCTGCTGAAGTCAAAGACTGAAGACAGAGACAGAGAGCAGTTCAATGATGTGGAAATCATCACTGCTCTACTGACCAGCGGTTCATGCCTTTACCTGAAAGTACATTGGGTCTGACAAATACCCAACGTACAATAAAAGGTCAACTTATGCAGCATACAAGAAAGCGTGCATATCTTTTCTAAGATATGTACGATCACTTATTGTACATTTGCATTTAATTTCTTGTACCTTCTTCTGTAACCTAGGAATAAAGTAATGTATAAACTTTAATCCTAGGATGTATTGTCACTTTCAAATGTTGAAAGTTACTTTACTGTCCCAACTAATATGGTGTTAACACGTGTTGTACTTATATCTCATTGTGTGAGAGTATAAATACCACACTCAATAACCATATTGAATGTCCAGAATTTTGTATTCGAGATCAACTAGTGATAAAGCACGTTCCTACTCTCTAGTGAACCAAGTGCCCTCACTTATCTGTTAAGTGTTGATCACTAAGCCTTATCAGCGAGCTATTCGCTGATAAGCTGTTGAGACCAAATTTGTCACAAGTTAGTTTACTTAGACTTGTCTGTCTTGTCTATTTCCGCAAGTAAACTCTGTAAAGTATTCATTTGATTCATATCAATAAAAGAAAACTTTAAACTTGAATTTGTTTGTCTATTTACATCTGTTGTTAGTAGTTAAAACTTTTTAGTTGACAAACCGAGACCAACACTAATGTATCATTTAAAGAGCCTTAACATTGTACCACAATCATATGTTTGAAGATTTTAATATAACAAAATAAATCAAAATAACAACTAATATGAATTAATAAGGTAAATAATTGGATGATATATATAATTTTTTAATTTTTAAATGAGGTCACAATAAAATTTTAACCATTTTTATATAAATATCTCCAAGTACGATTATCACAAACTTGTGTTTGTATAAATAAAGAGAAATCATTTTTTGTGATAGTCGCGAATATGAAAATCAAATGTTAAGAGTGTGTTTTTTAATCTCTTTTTTATGTGTACATGAAATTAGTGATTTTTAAAAAACTGTAAAAACTATAGTGTAATTAACTGAAAGTTATTAGTGGTTACCACTATGGATGTGTTTGGCGACACATAACAGTAGCAGTAAGCAATAGCAGTAGCAATAAACGGTAGCAGTTAGCAATAGCAGTTAGCAGTAGCTGTTTATTTAAAAAAAGTGTTCGTTAACTTAGCAGTAGCAGTAATTATAAAGTATAAAATTACGAAAAATGGCATATACACATTAAAATAAAAAACTAATTAAATAAATAATAAAGTTATTTGAGAGTATATAAGTAATGATCTAGGTTCAAATAAAAAATATAAATATCGTAGAAACATATGAAATGACTTCAAACTCATTTTTAAATATTCAAAACACGTTATTTTACAAAATTTTCTTTGTAGCTCTTTATTCAAATAACTGTTAGAAACTATTTTTCAAATTAAAAAAATTTCAACCTTTTTTAAATTTTTTATTATTTTTTTATTCATAATAATCACATTTTATAACTACATAATCACATGAATAATATGTGATTATCATAATCCTATTTTGTGATTATCTCAAACACATAATAATCACATTATATTAGAGAATAATCACATGTGATTATCATGTTATATTTTGTTATTATCTTGAATAATTACAACAGTGATGACTGTAAAAAAAGTTCGTAAAATAAAGTTAATATTTTTTATTAAATTTTTTATCATAACTTGCAAAAGTTATTTTAATAATAATCTTTAAATAAGTTTTAAATAAAAATGTGTTTTAAGTATTTAAAAAGTGATTTTAAAGTCATTCATACGTTCTCACGATATTTATGTTTATTATTTGAACCCTTCCCTATAAGTAATTTCATAAACAAAACTCTAGTTGCTAATTGAAATGCTTGTTCATCAAACATTTAGAATGGAAGTAGTTAGACAATATACAAACTATAGTTATTTTGTTGCTAAACAAAATTTTCAATCAAACCGCTAACTATTAATCATTTGTCACTTCAAAATACTTTCAAATGTTTACTACCAAACACACCCTACGTGGGTCATCGGGTAGCTTTGACACTAATCAGTACTGTTGGTGTCCAACCGACTAGCAGAATCAATCTTTACCACAAGGGGCATTGTTATGTTGCTATAGTCAGTGCACCTTATCTCACTAGGGACGCAACGGTATTGAATCCATAATTTTTGTGGGTCAATATTTCGGTAATTTAAATGGATATCCATTGCGCATCGACCGATTCATTTTAAAGTTAATCCTAAAATCCTCTACTATACTGTAGTTACTTAACATTGTCTATGCATTTGTGATTAACTATAAACTCTGTATTATAATGAACCAACGATAAAGTCTTCATTTAATTTTACGAAATACATCATTTACTGCATGTGGTACAAGCTTTTATTGCAATGGTTTATCATCCTTTCAATTTCTTTAATTACTTCATTTAAGAGCTTAATGAATTATCTGCAACTTATATTAATTTCTTTGAATATTTACAATAACCTGAAATATGGTGCAGATTAAAACACAATTATTTTATTTACAATAATATGTTACTAAACCGCATCTTACTAAATATGAATAAACATATTATTTGTCACCTTACGCGGGTACTATGCTAGTAGTTAAGAATATGTAAATTTTTTGTACTATGCTAGTAGTTAAGAATATGTAAATTTTTTGCCATACAGATTAAAATTGAAGAAGGAAGTTGGTTGGTTTGATTTGAGAGTTAATTTTAAGCCATTTGTTTAGTTTGATTTGATGCGTTTCGTAATCATTTGTACTTAGAAATTAACTTTAACATTGCATTTTTATACCAAGTATATCTTAGAATAGATCTTAAGTAATGTCAAATCAGTTTAACATAACTATATCAACCTGATAACATTAAAAAAGAGTTAACAGCTATTCCTTTGTGTTATTTTATTTGTGTCCTGTTTAAAGATATGCAACTTCAATTGGCACTACTATAAGTCTATGCCCACACCAATAGAAAAATATAATATTATAACTTTACTTTGATTAATATACGTATGAAAAATGTGACTAATAATCATAATAAATACAGGTGGCGTATGGTTGTACTCCAAGTTTCTTTGACTTACTCGTGTAGGCCAAATCAACATATTCGTCAATATATATATTGTTATTTCGAAAATTGGTAATGGTATCCAACTTTCTAAGATTTTTATTTTCAACAAGCGTAGCGTACATTTTTTTTTTTTCTTTTTTTTTTCTTTTTCGATCACAAAATATGTGCATTTATCGTAAGACAGAGATTAATCAGAAATATTTTGACGATTTTAGTACTCATAGAAAAAAAAGTTTCAAAATAATTTGAGTTATATACATCCAATCCAATCCTATACTATATAAAAATATTAGCGTTTAAATTCGTGTATATACATAGATCGCTTAAGCTACTAAAATAAACATTAAATAAATATAATTATAAATGACACAGTTAAATTGTTTTGTCCATGCAATTGTCTCAATTCTCAAATCGACACTTATTGAGTAGGGATTTTGGTAATCATATTAGAATATTGATTAATTAAGAATTTAAGATGATAAATGTAATCACATTGAAATTGACAGTTTTTATTAAGAATTCTCCTTTTAGATGATAGAGCAATAACTATATTTATCCTTATTACTAATTTAATATTTAAGATTATATGTTCGTTGAAACGTTGGAGATTTTTTGACACCTCAAATCTTATCCTAAACCTATAACTTGTAAATTGAAAAGGTTGAATAAACTTACTTGTGGGATTTGAGATGTACGTGGAAGTATTTGAAGTAATTTTATTTATCTAAATGTATTTAAAATAATAAATTAATATAATAAAAGTATATTATATTATTTAACTGAATTGAATGAATGGAGATATATTTTCCCTTAATCACTTGATAAATACTTGGGGGCCTTGAGTAGTAGAAGGATTTTTGTTGACATATATATTAATTTAATAAAAGTTAATTTAAATAAAAGAAAAGTTACGTGAATTTCTATGTACATAAAAAAAATAGATGTAAACACACCAAAAATTTATAAACATAAACCAAACACAAAGAGATAATATACATATAAATAAAAATATATTTGTTGGTGATTTGAATAAAGTTACGTAAAAGTTAGAGAGAACTGTTCGAAATAAGGGTAGATTTACATTGATGGTCTAAGAAATAACAATAAATAATTAAATAGATAAAAATATATAATAAATATAATTATAATAAAATGTAGATTACTTTTTTATTGAAATTGAGTTGAAATTACATTTTTAAATTGAATATGCATGATGTCATAAACGTGATTTGTACATAATTTCTTTACGCATAAAAAACTTAACATAACATTTATTAATATAAGTACTCATTTATGTTTGTGAACATATACAAATATATAAAATAGATTTTATGAATTTTGATAACGATATGATATTTCCGTTAAGAGTTATATAATTTAAAAAGTTTGGGACTCTAATTTTGTATCGAGCGAAATTAAAGGACTTAATTGACAAAAATTTAAATTAAATTATGATGTTATCAAATCCCTAATTTTACTCAATTTAACAAAATTAAATAATTTTATTGACCAATTAAATATTTAATAATGTCATCTTTCACTATTTATATTATATTTATATATTTAAGATACCGGTGAAAATGTATTCATGTGCTTTATCGATCACATATATGATATTTTACATATTTCATCATTCGACTTTATGATAAATACACATTCAGTTTCTTCCTTTAAGTTTGAAGTATCTAAGTATGATGTTGTTAACTATACCAATCATTTTCTTATAAAAAACATGATGATTTCTAAAACTCCGTTATAAAAAGAGTCTTAAATTTAGTGGGAATCCATAAGTTAATTTATTTAGAAATATTGAATTATCAATATTGCGATTAATATTTGTGAATGAATCCATACGTAATTTCATCTTATTATATAGATCAACCTACAAATCTTATTTTGCAGTTTATGCTAATCAGTTTGTCGATTTGTTCTTATGACATCATTGGTGCAAAAAAGTAGTTCCTAATGTGTCCCTTAGACAAACTAACATTAAGCAAAGTCACTAGCATAGCAAAGGTGTTTTGTAATTGAATCTTTGTTGAGTTTCATACTCATCATTATGATAATATTAATCATCTTTATCTTTATATTTATTATTACAAAGTAAAACTCATCTTAATTATTGTCATTTTCATCTCCATCTCCTCTGTTCAATCATTTTTGTTGTCATTAATAAATTCTTTCCTTCACCTTCATCTATAATCATCATCATCTTGAAATTGAAACCCAGATCAATAAATAAAAATTAGAAACAAAACAAACCTTAGAAAACCCATAATCAAAAGTCTAGATTTGCTTATATGGATTTTATAAGTTAATGCACTTAACAGCTAACACCTTATGTTTTAATACATAATATATATATATATATATATATTTATGTATCATGAATTCATGACCACTTGCAATAACATATGGTAACCAGCTACTTGACCATCCTTAACAATAAATATGTCCATCTTACAAAGAAATTTGTGAAACATATGAAGTAAATATAGTAAAGACTATGACAGCAACTTATAGTGAAGAAAAAAACCACTAGTTTTGATGCTGGTTTGATCATATTACTATAAGTTGAGATTAGTGGGCAAATTCTGCTGCTTTTCAGAAACTTCTACTTTTGGTGGCAACCTGTTCGAAATTGATCCATTAGCAGGTGTCTCTGATATCTCAGTGTCTGATTCCGGCCCTTCCTCTGCAAAATAAAGTACATCAATGATAACTCTTTATTTTGCATTTTGAAAAACAGCCGTCTGTGTGTATAATGTAAACTTCTGATTAAGAAAAGACTCAAAAGAGTAATCTTGATAGTTATTTAGAGGCTCGCGTAGGAAGAAAAGAAAGAAAGGAAAAAGTATACCGAATAATGACTTGATTGTTGGTCTCTTTGGTTTGGTGCTTTTCTTTTTAAGTTCAGCTGCAACAATATACATGAATCCAGATTATATTATAAAAACTTACAAGTAGGCAAAAAGAAGGCAAAAAATTATGTTTAATATAGACGGATTAGGATCCTCTCATGTTATTTAACATGATGGGTCATCTTATGTTTTGTGAGAGAGGGAAATAAATTAAATAAAAATAAAAGGCCCACACTAAAGCATTTATCTCATCCTCCCCTCACAAAATGAATCACATCATAGTCATGTTAGTTTACAACTTGAGAGGATCTCAATCCAATATAGACAACCCCCCTAAACCAGCGGGAAGGGGGGGGGGGGGTTCTTCTTTGTTATCATATTTGTATTACACAAATCTTTCAAAATGAATAAGGAGTGTTCCTGACCCGGCCGTATCCATTTTTAGTTGTGCTAAATGATTACCCATTTCCAACCTACCCATATTGCCATCTCTACTTATTAAAGGAAATGTTTCATGATAGACTGAAGAAAGATACCCATTCCGGGGACTTGATAATCATTAACAATCTCAAAGTTCTTGTATGTGTAGCCGACAAAGTTGAGGTCTTTTGAAGAAAGCATCTGTAAATGATTTAAGCAAATCAGCATAGTGATGAAGAAAACAAGAGAATTTCTGATATGCCTATATATGTGTTATTGTATTATTAGCAAGGAACGTATGAGATTGTTAATGTTCATTATGAAATCAGGAGAGTAAGTTTACCCTTCTCCACGGTCCGGATCTTGCTGAACTGTTAATTTGGTGTTCAGCCTGAAACATGAACGATAAAACAAAGCATATCAGATAAACCTCATGTATATACCCTGCATATAAAGAGGTTGATTTGGGTGGTGACTTGTGTCAAATAGGTCGACTCCAATAATTTAGCTTAAAAAGGAATTGGTCAAACGATCAAAGTGGTTGAAAATCGTTTAAAGTTAACTCTAAATGCATACAACCTCATAAAAGATATTTGGGTTTTTACTGTAATAGTAATACTATTTTATTTTTTTGGAAAGGCAAACCTACAACCAATAGTACTATTTTCTAATCATAGATAATGCGTCAAATGGGCAAAAATGGTGCATGAGTCAATCAAGCCGAGCCCAACTATTGCAACCAGTAATGAGAATGGTCCGTTTCAACTCGAACCTGTTTTGACCCGTTACCCAACCTGCCCTTACAACCTCAAATATACATACCTCTTCAAACTTTTCGAAGTTTTGAGTATCCAACTCATCATTAACTTCAGGAATGAATGCAGCTTCCATTTGATAAATTCTTTCCCAATCAATACCTCTAAACCAAGGATGAGCCTAAAATAACAACACATCAAAGTGAGTCACTTTGTTAATAAAAATTTGGTACTTGAACAATTCGAAGAAGCTAGAATAGGACACACCATACAACACCTTTATTTCATCTGCACCTTTCGAACCTAGCCTGTGGTTGACATTACAAAGAAGTTTGCTAATTAGATCTTTTGCTTCTAATGATAGCCTTGCTTCTTCAGGAAACTTCAAATGCATTTTCCAGTTTACTATCTGCAAGTGTTACAATGTTAGCACCCATAATATGTATAGCAATATCATCAGTTGTCTACATTAATTTTAAATGCTTTAGATGATAGAAACTACACAATAGCAAAACTATCAAAAGAAAGGTGATCAAGCATTGAATCTTCTGAAAATTAAACTGAATCCCTTTTAGAATGCGTATTGATTATCAAACTACCTTGAATAAGGATGTTTACATGTGGAATGGTTCAATCATTTAAATTGTGAGTGAAAGAAAATTACAGAAAACCTATAAGGTACTTGGAAAGTAATAAACAAGAGTATTCACCACTAACGATCAAATTCAGAGATTGGTTTATAATACGCTACCTTCCTACACGTTGACATTGGATCATCAGAGTAGAAAGGTGGATACCCCACAAGCATTTCAAACATGATAGCACCAAGAGACCACCTAACAAAATTACAAAAAGGCACATCATGATATAAGTATAGAAAAAAAAATGGAATCAGGTTTAGTACGAGGCATAAAACAAAAGTGTTTCTACAATGATGCTGATAGGCTACTTACCAATCACATTCCAATGCGTATCCCTTCTTCAGTAGAACCTCTGGAGCTATATAATCAGGAGTTCCAACAGTAGAATAAGCCTGTTATTGATTGAGTAAATAAATGTAAAAGAATGATTGAATCCAATGTCAGACTTGTAGAAAACAAGTGTATAACAGCAATGTACTTACAAGTGTCCTCCTATTTTTCTGCCAATGCTGCAGTTGTTCTTGTTGTGTACGTCTTGGCGCTGTTGAACGTTCATCAGCTGTTGAACTTCCACTGGCATTGTCCCCAGTCGAAAAGTCTGTGTCTTCCAGTGTACTAATTTCTAAAGGCTTACACAATCCAAAATCTGATAATCTCAAGTGACCAAATTTATCAAGTAGCAAATTATCTGGCTTAATGTCTCTGTTCCAAAAATACAATAAATAATAAATAAATTATTTAAGAATTTAGTTTGTAGGCTAAAAAACATAGAAGCTAGTTATAGGCATACCTATGTACATAATTATGTTTGTGGATGGATTCAATAGCTAAAACTGTTTCAGCAACATAAAATCTGGCTTCATCTTCATTTAAAGTATCTTTTCTCATAAGCAGGGTCATCATGTCTCCACCAGGTAAATATTCCATAATGAGATATAAGAATTCAGCATCTTGAAAAGAGCAATACAGTTTGACTATACAATTGCTGTCCACTTCTGCAAGCAGATTCCTTTCAGCTCTCACATGTTCAACCTAAACGGGATTTATAAACTTAGTACTACCATATTATATGGCAAACGAAACAAAATCATCATGTAGAAGCTACAAAATTACATACTTGGCCTCTGCGAAGCATTTCTGATTTCTTAAGTTTTTTCATGGCATATACACTGCCTGTCGTCTTCTCCCTACATATTCTCACCTACACCACATGATGATCTTTAGTAAAATACTGAACATATAAAAGGAAAAGAAATTATACTAGACAAATATTATTCGGTAACACCCTTAAAATTTTGATAATAGACTTATGAGAGTGTAAAAATCCTCCAGCAATTAGTATTACCTAGATGGTTTCCATAACGTTCTGAAACATATTTGGTAACAAAACTTAATACAAAATACTAACTGTGAAATATATAAAACTGGGAGAAAATTCAGAGCAACCATACCTCACCAAAAGCACCCTTGCCTATCATGGTAAGTAACTCAAAATCATCAACTCCCATTTTGTGCCTTTGAAGGCGCATGTATTCAGTTTCCTTCTTCTCTAAAAACTTTAGCAAGTTGTTTTGATCTTCCTCTGAAACTTCAGCATCAGCCAGTTTCTGTTCGAGTAATATTCGCCTATTCAGAAATATCAAGTGTTAATCTACTTTCCTGATTCTCTTCTTATTATGCAAAGGCCAAAAACTAAACATACAATATTTGGCTGAACAAGTCATCAGTACTTATATAATAATACTTTTCAAATGTTAAGTACTTTTTGTCTATAATTCTTAGAAAGCAATGTAGGTGAAGTAAAGAATAAAACATATGATAAAGGGAGTAGATAACACTATGCGAGTTAGGTAATAAATGCATAAGTTTCTGCTAATTTGAATGATGAATACACTGTTACAAGCCATACAGATGCAAAGACAGATAACCCATTTACAAAAATTCGAGTGCAAGATAAACATTTACGCCTAATAAAATTTCTCCAAATTTTGTTAAGTGACTTCAAGACGCATGTCACGCATAAGATCGTATGCAGATATATAAAACTATATAATTCCAGAAATACTACCTTTCTCTCCTCTCCTGCAAATTCTTCATTTGCTCTTTGTAATGATTCTCAATATACTTTTTAGCTGCAGCAACTTTCTGTTTTGTTATATTTGATGCCTCTTCGCCCGAAATCTGATCATCTTCACCATCGCCCATTGAATCCCTCCTCTTAGTATTCGACCTTAATCGATCTCTCGGTTGAAATTTATGTAACCAGCTTCTTGCTGAATCCATCAATTCCTCATCACCACAAAATCAACACCTCTCACAAATACACACACATTTCTTTCTGCATTCACATTTTATTCAAATTCAATCAAAACAATTATACACAACATAATCTATGTATAATCACAACTATTACAGATCACAAGTTTAACACCGTTTTTCGAGATCCAATAGCTTTATATAAACACACACAAACACATGTACATTTATATATATATTTATACAAAGCTCAATATGCAATACAGGCTCAGGAATCAAAGTACTTTATTAAAGAATGTGCATCAGATTTTAAAAATCAACTTACCTTAATCAATTATTTGAATTGAAGGATCAAATGTTGAAAAACTCGAATTGAATTGATGAAAAATGATTATATCTAAATGATTTATTGAGAAAGTTTTATAAATGAACGTAAAATAATAGTAACAGATATAGATATAGGTATATACATACAGATACAGATAGAGAATTGTTCCGTCATTTTCGTGCTAGGTTTGTCTCTCTCTTTCTTGAAGCTCTTCGGTTCGCATCTTTGTTGCTGTGCACACCTATGCATATATATACATAAATTATATATATTTATATATACTTTCTGTCAAAGTTTTCTGTTAACTCCTCTTTGTTTTTTTCTGCTCCTTTTGTTGGCTTTTAGATTAAAATATTACAAATGTTTTTCATTTTCAATAAATATTTTGTATTGTTTTAAATAATAAACATTTTATTTTAATTTGGTTTAATTCGAGTTACTCCTAACTACTAAGTGTTATTTCATTTCATACCCTGTTGTATTAGAATAGAACCTGAGGTTTGGCTCATTTAGGATACATTCGAGAAACGAGTTGATCGAGTTCGAGCTTTCAGAATCAATCACGAGCAAAGCTCGAGTTAAGCTTTGAGTTTTCATTTTAATGACTCGAGTTTGACTAATATTCTAGGTCAACTCGATTGCATTATTACATAATTTATGTTAATCTTATAATATTCAAACATAAAAAAAGTGTCAATCTGTTGTTTTTCATCAGTGAGATATTATAATTGTAAATTCACATAATTAAAATAATGAAGACATGCTATTAAATAAATATACATAAGTAAGCATTTATAGTGTTCTCCTATTTTTAGGTCCAAGTATAAATATTGTTAAAATCAAAATAGATGAAACCCAATAATTCACTTCTTGAGACAGCTCATTCAAAATGGTTATTGGATTAATGAACATCAAAGTATAATTTGTCTGTTGAAAGTTAAAGATAAATGGATCATTTGTTGCTTCATGCAAGGTGATATTTACAGTCTGGATTTTACATATAAAAATAAAATAAAATAATTACTCTGAGTTAAGATTCCCATATAAAAATCAATTATTTTATCTTCATAAATATTATTTCACCTTAAAAATAATTATTATTTGTAATTTAAAATCTACAATAATAATAATAATAATAAATGTGGTAAAAATTAAGTGACAATAAAATTGCATGGTATGGTCCAAGTTGACTTGACCATGAGCGGCGTGCCTCCACATGGACGTGCATGTTCTTTTGTTTTTGTGTCACATGCCGTTGCTTTTCAATACAAAGTTTTTCGATCAATCCTCTTTCATTCTATTTTTTTATTATTTAATTGGCTAAATCAATTTAATTAATAGTAGATTAATAACTAAATTAAGTTACTAGTTAATCCATCACTAATTCAATCATCATTATTTAAGTAATTATTAATCAACGATTTAGAGAATTTTATTTTCTTGTCGGGTTATTCCTTAAGATTCGCCGCAAGTGTAGTAGCAAATAATATCAATACCAATTCCCAACAACGTGGGGTGCTATTTGCCAACAAGTGCCCACTCCAATTTGTTCCTATAAATTCAGCAAGCTCTTTTGCAATTAATTACTATGTTTCATTTCATTTCAATTTACTTAAATTTGAATTGGAGTTAACTTGGTCACTATTTAATCTCTAACATTGATAGTTATTTAGTGAACTTTTAATTAGATTTGAATTATAATTGATGAACACATATATAAATGCAATTCGACACGCTTTAGTAGTATATAAATCAATCCAAGTGAAATACTATCAAGATATACCAAACCGCCCTCAGCATGGTAGTCAATGATAGTCTAGTGTTGGAGACTTGAGATCTCTAAGATCTCTCTCTATAGACGTCTTACCTCACGTCTTTAAAAGAAAAGACGAAGGAATGTCGTAGGCAGCAGCCTGGAGTCCTCTGTCCTTTTGATGCATGGGTCCTGCGAGAGAATGAGATGAACAGAATAAATAGTGGGTCAACTTAAATTTTTTTTTTTTAGATATATAATAAATGTATTATTAGAAAGTGTGTGATCAAAAAAGTTCAGTTCTTCGGTTCTCATAAACAAAGTTTAGTTCTTGGTCAATTATTTTGTGGGTTATGCTAACATGGCAATAACCTGACATTTCAATTCTTCGAGTCATGATAGTGGGTGGTCTAGAGGATGTTTAAGTTTAATTCTTAGTAGTTGTAACATCGAAGTTAGCTCTTGTCGCTTAGTAATTACGGATGGGTGGACACTGCACTAAAATAGTAATGTTTCCCAATATGAGCGGACACTCTCCTTAGTGGGCGGGTTGATTAGTCTAAAAGAATCAATAGTTCAGTTCCAAATAAGAGGATTTTGTAATAAAAATGGTCATGTAAGTTTCTCAATATGAAGAGACTCTCTCCTTAGCACGTTGACTGGTCAGTCTGAAGCATTAGTAGTCATGGATGGGAGGACTTTGCAATAAGATAGTCAAGTTTTTCAATATGAGTAGACACTGCTTAGTTGCTCGATTGATAAGTCTGAAGCTTTAGTTGTTACGAATGGGATGACTTTGCAATAAATTAGTCACATTTCTCAATATGACACACTAGCCAGCCATCTGATTGGTCAGTCTGAAACATATATTCAAGAGTAAATTACATTCCCTGTCCCTAAAGTATGTCATTTGTTTCACTCCCTGTCTGCGAGTTGGGTTTTTTTACGAGTGCAGGTATAAGAGCAGCAAAGAGCAGGCGGTGAGCAGAACACAATAAGCATTTGGATCTGATGCGTCAGTTAGCAGGTGGTGGTGGTGGTGGTTTTCAGTAGGTGGTGGTGATCAGTAAGGAGCGGTGGTTGAGGTGTAATTGATGGTGAAAGTGATGTGAAATTGACGTTGAAAGTAAAGGAATAATTTGAGTTAAAGTTTGATTGATAAATTTTTGGTAGAAAAAAAGAGAATTTTTCGAGGTTGATTATGATCATTTGATGATATGGATAAAATTGGGTTTAGCTGCTTATGTTGGAGATAATGATAAAAAAATTGCAATCCACTCATTTGTATTTTCTATTTATTATATTCAGAAGAAAACTTGAAAAGGATAAAAATAAGAAAAAAATTGTTTCACCCTTTTCTTAATTTGAAGAGGGACGGAAAGTGAAATAAAAACTTATGTCAAGAGACTGAACTCGCAAAATACCCGACCGGAGACGGGGAGTGTAACAAATGACATAATTCAAGGACGGGAATATAAATGTCTTCCATATATTGCACTCAGTGACATAGCGTTCGAATCAAACAGGTGTATTTGCTTGAATTGCTCATTTGCTTGTAAGGCTTGGAAAAATTGAGTAACCACTGGCCAGAGAAAGTGAGTAGAATTTGACACTCAACTATTGTTGCCATATATTCTTGTCAAGAGTAATTAAGGTTCATAAAAGTGCACCAACCGGTCAGTCAATGCAAGAGTCTACACCTTTCAATACATAAAGATACAAGTATCACTACATTGGAAACAAATGAAGGTGACCACTAACCACAACTAAAAATATTCAGGTATAGCTTTTGTTGCATAAGATACAAGTATATGCAGCCCATAATAT
This sequence comes from Logfia minima, assembly GCA_963921325.1. NCBI lineage: Eukaryota > Viridiplantae > Streptophyta > Magnoliopsida > Asterales > Asteraceae > Logfia > Logfia minima. The sequence goes on along the minus strand of OY992766.1, from coordinate 4,473,755 downwards.
GAATGGAAGTAGGGGAAACACAACAATCAAGAAACTACATTGTTCCCGTTTGCGCAAGGAAATGGGACACTTGATTTTCCTTAATTATTCACCACCTAACAGCATTCTTCTTTAATATGATCATGTTTTTAAATCAAACATAAAGTTGTGAAAATGCATACAGTAGCAACTCGTACAAAAATGAACTTTCGAGCCGAAAGCTTAGCAAAAAGGGATCGACGTGTACATGTGATGTTGTGGAATTAAATGAGATTCAACATTCAACTCTCATCAAGTGTTTGATGAAAAATTTGGCCAGTTGACCTAATTAACTTTGTAAGTTGTATGGATTACAAAAGTTATGTAACATTTCATCAAACTTTTTAAAGTTCGGTATATAACGGATGACAGCCGATAAGAAATACCAATGCCAAAGAGTTAACTATGATTTTAGCAAATAAGGCACTAGAAAGTTTTAATCTAATCTAATAAAAGAAAATTAGAGGATTACCCATTCAACTACCTACCAATTAAATCCCTAATCCAATCCCCTCCTCTTGGATCGACATTTTGTTCCCTAATCCCTTTTCTCGGTTGTTTACACTTTCCTCTGGTAAGTGATATTATTGTTTAAAATCTTACTATGTTACAATCTCCTTTGTATCACTACCCTTTTTAGAAAAATATAGATTGGGTTCATTTGTTATTAGATGGCAAGATGGCAATTGCAGAAGTGGTAAATTTATTGCTTGAAGTCTCATCTATTAATAACTAAAAGAGGATATCAGTTTGTTCATGTGATTCCAACCATAGACCGCCACATTAGGAAAAATATGAGGCGTTAAGCACACAATTTTTTTGAGTTTTTTTTCATATATACACTACTGATATGTCTTTACATATAATTGATCGACTAAAAAAGCTTATGTGATTTTTTTTTTTAATTTCAACATAATTAAAATAAATTAATAATCATCATTAATTGCTATTGTGTTTTCATTCTTAAAATTAATTAAAAAAATTAATGACCATGATTAAATAAATTAATGATCATAATTAATGTTATTGTTTTTTTCATTCCTTGAATTAATTGTATTAGTGGCTTTTAGTATATCAGTTAACTGCCCATTTTTTCATATGTTACACTTACTACATAATTGACTGTTAATTAGTTAACTGCATGATCAAATTGTAACTTGATTAACGCATAAACTTTAATAACTGTATACATTTTGCCTAATAAATAAATAATGTCACACTGTCGTGCATCGCACGGGTTTTAACACTAATTTAACATAAAACATGGACGAACATGCATATTCTAGTGAATAATAAGTGATTTAGGATGTGTGAGTGTTTATCGTCAAAACTTTGTTTTTCAGTAATATTGGGATATGATTCAATTTTCTAATATTGCAAGATTTGAAAATAAGTTATTTTGGGTAACAAAATGCTTGAGGAACAAGTTATTGTGTCTGCCAATATAAATATAGGAGTCTTGTTAAAGTTTTAGGTGAGGAGGTTGAGAGAGCAGAGAGGTTCGATGAGAGTTAATTTATGAGTCTCCCTCCGTTTCGTGTGGTGAGTCTATCTAGTAATTCAATAAGACCGATTGCTCTGTTATTAAAATCTACAGTTAGAGTGGTGTGAGGATATTCAAGGGTGTTGAGAGTTGAACGTCTCCAACTTATAATATCTTTAACGTATAATGGATGTTAACTGACCTACATATCACGTGGTTATTACTCTCCCTTGAGAGGTTCTTCATATAAAATATTGTGTGTCATGTTTTTTCTGTTTTGTGCGTGTTAATATTGGCTTATATATAGTTGTGTAATTTCTTGTTGTGGCGATTGATCTCAAAAAGTGATACCAGAGCAAGGTTCGTGGAGAAAAATCAGATAACGGGGAGGAAGTCAACACGAGAGAAAAAAGAGTGTGGTTCGTCATATCCTGTGCAGTGTCGGGTTAATTGACGGTATGAGTTCGCTAACCGTCACATCTTATAGAAATTTAGATTGTAGGTTCACAAGAGGCCTTCCTACAATCTCGCCATTGAGATTGTTGATTGGAAATACCGATAAAGAGATATGTGTCGCCGAAATTTAAAGCAGAAAATTCCCCAGTTTGACGCAGTTGTGGGAAAATGAACATTGTGGGTTCGTTAACCGTTGGATCATCAAGAATTTTGGAGAGAGGGTTCAAGATAAATAGGTCTACGTTGTCACCAAATTTCGTAGATATCGGAGCGTCCAATAGAGAGATATAGTTGTTCGAATATTCTGTGAGAACCTGATGTAGTTTTTGAGCTGAGTTTGGTGCAAACTTTAGTTTTAGAGGAGAACTATAAGGTTTGATGGAGTTGAAATAGTGATGTGGATTATGTGCGTTTCAACAATGATAAGACTCACCGGAGTAAGTTGATCATGGGAGTTTCTTGTGTCAAAAGTCTTGCTAATAATGAGATGGTTAAGCCGCGTGTCTCGATAGAGAAAAAGTCCGCGGTTACAAGATGATAAATCTTGCCCATTATCGTTGAAAAGGATATTCTTATCATGGTGGAAATTTTGGGGAATTTGAATCTAAAAAGAATTTTGTTGGTATATGGTTCAATTTTTTTAATATAGTAAGATTGGGAAATCAAGTTATCTTGGATAACGAGATACTTAATGAACAAGTAATTGTGTTTCCCTATATAAATTTATGAGTTGTGTTAAATTTTTTGGTGAGGAGGTTGAGTGAGAACTGAGAAGAGAGGTTTGATGAGAGTCAATTTGTGAGTCTTCCTCCATCTCGTGTGGTGAGTGTCTAGTGATACAATAAGGTCGAATATTCTATTATTGAAATCTACTGTGAGAGTGGTGTGAGGATATTCAAGAGTGTTAAAGTTGAGCGTCTCTAACTTGTAATAACTTTAACGTATAGTGGATGTTAACAGACCTAAGGGTCACGTGGTTCTTACTCTCCCTTGAAAGGTTTTTCATGTAAAATATCGTATCGTGTTTTTTCTGTTTTGTGCGTCTTTAATATTGACTAATACATGGTTGTGTGATTTCTTATTGTGGCGATCAATCCCAACAAATAATTCATTTATGTGCTTAAGGTTCTCATTCTCATATCTTTTAACTTGTGGTGAAATAATTACTTGGTAGAAATGTAACGTCTTAAAACCTTTGAAATATAATAAAAATATAAAAAAAAATTAGATGCTTTGAAACCATTTTTTAAGAACGACAAACATACAATATAACTTACATAATATATAAAAAGCGTACACACACACCCACACACACACACATATATATATATATATATATAATAATTGTCTCCCACGAAATTCAAACTCACAACCTCCCGGTTGATTGACTTTTCACATGATACCACAAAGCCAAGGACACTTTAAACAAATTAATTATGTTGATTATAAGTTATAATTCATTGTTCTTACATATCTTGTTGCTACATGGGCGCAAGTAATTGTATTGTGTGCGAGTAATCGTACCGTTAAGAAATAGACTGCCGCTTCCGAGTTTTTGATGGGAAGAAAATTAAAGAAGAGGAAATAAAATGGTAGAACATAATAGAAGAGGAGATATACTTTGTATAAATTTTATATTCCCGAGTTTAAAAGAAAAGAAAAGAAAATTACTTATTTTGTGTCCCAATTTAGAGAGAAATGGAAGGAAGTGACAATTTTACAATTAATTTAGTCTTTCTTCCTTTCACTTCTTCAAAATTTTAGAGAGAAGATTAGCCGAGAAGGAATTTGATAACTCTCCTTCCGCTTCTTTTATTTTCTCTCCATAAAAAATACTGAACTATTTTGTTTTCTTTCTAGTTCTCTTCTTTCTCTCGAAAACAGACTCGGAAGCGGGCTTATAATAATTCACTACGACAAATTGATTAAGTCTATACACTTATTAATGCACATTTAGACGTTTTAGAGCGTGTAGAAATGTAAAGTTCACGCATGAGGCGAGCGTGAAGAAATCGGGCGTAACAAAATTAACAATGATATTGTCGCATTTAAGTGTGAGGTTCCTAAATTAATTCTTCATGCTTTCAAGTGTGAAGATTCTACATAGCTCTCCACGCGCCACAAAATGTGAGCATTTCATCAAATTTATCTTTACATATAATGATGGATTGATGGATACGTAGGGATATAACGCTTGTGGTTCCCTACAACTATGTGTTTCAAATAACTTCAATTAATTAACCAAAATCACATATTACTAAAAACATAGTTAGACAAGAAAAAAAGATGTTGCCTTTTAAAGATCTCATTTAGGTTATGATAAAAGTCTAGAGTGGGATCTACTTTCCTTCTAAAGACCTGAAATATCAAATGCATAAGTTTCAAAATTTGTGTTACAACTATCAGTTAAAAAGAAAAACAGATGGTTCACACATTAGGATAATGAACAAATCAAGCTCACATGGGTCCGGCGTGTATAGCCCAAACGTCACACTATACACGTAGATTTTGCGTTGAGCCCAGTTCATAGCCATGTTGCCAAACCTGAAAACATATGCACAACATGCTTACAATCTGCTACATCTGCACCAACATTCAAATATTCAGTAATAACTACGTATATTCTAAGGCCTGAAACATCCTATGGGGGCATTTATAGCTGCTAACTCATCCAATGCAAAAGGAAAGATATAGAGGAGACCATGTACAAAAAGCAGATTTGGTGGTCATAATGTGTCACTGTTAATTTCATATAAGTTTGATAATGAAAAAATTATGTGGGTAAATACGAAATTTGGGACTTTAGGAATCTGCTCTAATAGCATATAGTTACAAAAATTGAATTGATTTATCTCTAAAATTAGACCGTTCTCAAAAGATTGGCAATCAACACAGCGGCAATAACACATTAGGTGGCTTATTACCTTTCCAAAAAATAACAATACTAATTTCAAATGGGTCAAATGTAAAAGACGTACTTTTAGAACTCGGTTGGTCAATCTTTTCATTGCACTCTTGAGCTTGCACACCTAATATTCACTTGATTCACTTTGATAGACACATCAAACAACCCCAAAATGGACATATCTAAACTGCAAGAAAAATCGGACAAATTATTGTTTAATTCCTTGAATAATCAGAATTCCTAATTGATGAAAACTACCATTTTTTACATTTATTTCAATAATCACTTATCTTACAACCTATTTTTTCTAAATCTGATCGTTTGACCTTAAATATTTAGAACAGCTTATTCACAGTCATTTTTACCAAAACTACAAAAGTAATCAAGCCGCAGTGATTAACTTAAATGCCAATCCAAATAGTCCCTTAAATGTATATATATTATGGGGAAGGATCCATAGGGAAGCTTCAAATTTTGGGGAAGGAGGGAAGCAAATCTTAGCCCTTGATTTTTTCATAAAAAAAACGTTTTTAACATTCATTTGTGATGAATGTTAAATTTTGATTAACATTCATCACAAATGAATGTTAACAATATTCATTTATGATGAAATCAAGAGTTGAGATTTGCTTCCCTCCTTCCCTAATTTTTTTGCTCCCTCTTGATCCCTCCCCTATATATTATATATTATTTAAGAGAATACAATTACTTGGGATAGATTAACAACTCACCACGAGGTTAGCTCATTTAAAGCAGGGTATCAGTTTCTAGTTCTCTTGGGCGTGCATCAAGAAAACTACATATACCATCTGTACTTTGTCCATTATAAACAACTGAAACCCAACTTCTTGAAACTGCAGTTTTCTTGGTCAACGAAGCTGGTTGAGAAAGTGGATCCAACTGCACAACATACCCATCTCCAGCCATTTATTTTACATTTGACACATTCGATCCATTTTTAGTTGGCAGATGAACATCCATTAGTATAACTTTTTATAATTTTTACCCATTTGACCCATTATATACATCATATGCTAAGTCAAGCCATCGGCCCAACCAGAAACTGACATACGACATCGACCCATTTATAAGCTAAAACACTCATAATTGCTACATCTGTTACAAAACATAATTACCATCTAACAATGGCCTTTAGCATTCCCCCACCGCTTCTTGATGAAGCACCAGGATAACCTATTATAAACAATACAAAATGGATGTTCATTTGCCAAGGAATTCATCCAGTAAGCCACCAAGTGTTAGAGCCACCAGTTAGGAGTTCACGCCACAGTGAACAAAAGAATAAAGTCGAAGATCAAATGAATTTAAGGTTGGGGCTTTTGAAACCAAGCAGACACTTGGTCTCCGTGCATCTATAAACCATACCTCACCAATGACATCACGGCCAACTATTTTGGACACTTAGTCTCCGATCACCCTATCCATCTATCTGCACAATTGTATCGAAAAAGTGAATATGGATTTAAACAATTAATCCTTTCAAATTAAAGCCATATTGAAACCAAGCTAACTTGACGCACATTTAAGAAACCCCTAAGCGAGAATCAAGTTGTCCAAATTGGACCAAAATAATTGGTTCAAATTCAATCTAATTTGAAGGCTCTACTCGATCTCACCAAAAAAAAAGTGCATAAAGGCATGACAAGATATTTAAAGAAAACAATTTTAGATATCAAAAACTAAACTAAATATACTTACAGAGGTGTCAGTCATAAGGTTCCACAAACTACAATTTATTCGGGCATTTCATTGAACACTTCAAGTGCACCTTATCATCTTGTGTCCAGAATTAAGTATCTGGATGTTAAATCCGTATGAACACAGATAATTAAACAGAAAAGGGTAAAATCAACCACATTATTCCAATTCAGAAATAAAATACTATGATAAATGAGACGGTTGACCTGATTATGCAGCCGATCGGTTCCCCAATCGAATAGGCAGCTTCATAGAAAAACAGAAAACATAACAAAAGTAAAAGAAAAAAAGAGATTTTCATATTCGAACTAAAAAATAAAAATCATTCAAGATACTATACATTACCTGTGCTTGTTCAAACGTCGACGTGTTTGCTTACTTTGAACTCTTGAACCTTAATCCAGTATGCTAGCTTTTCAATCTACAAAACTATATGTAACTGTAGACTTACAAATCAAAACACGTAGCTTTTAAATCTAGGTATGTAAACATTCAAAAAGAAATATATGCACAAAAAACTAAATTATGTTAAATCAACAAACCCAAAAATACAAATCGTATCAAAATTACAAATTGTTAAAATCATCTACCTCCATCAATCACAAAACCAAAGAACTTGAAAATAAAATCACCATATAGTGAGAAAAAAAATACCTCATCAATCTTCTATCTTTATTGGATGTTCTAGGTATATAAGAAGAAGAAGGTCGATGAAAATAATTCGAAATCTAGGATTTTTAAAATCGTCAGGTATGTATTAGATTTGAAAAATCGATTTAGCGAAAGGATTTTGATTTAGGAGAATGGAATGGAATACAACACAAATTTATATATTTGAAATTGTGAATGGATGGAAGATTAAGATATTGAAATTCGAAACATTTTCAAAACTAGGATTGAATAATTTGAAGAAATCATACATGTGTCAATGATTTCTTTACTAAAATATAGGCTAAGAATATGGATGATATGCTACTTCTACAATTATAACGCCTTTTGTTGTTATGTAATTATTATGGGATGGGATTCAAATTTTTTGAAAATAATTATAGTTATGGGTTAATTTGGAGAATTAGATGTAGGCATTTTAGTAATTGATGCGTATAATTTATACTATAAAAAGATAATAAATAGTAATAATGTCTATCAATTATCTTAGTCATCCAATTACATCAAATAGTCAGGCATAACTTATCAATTATCGTTAGCCGTCGTTAACAAGTTAATAATCCACATCTAAGAACGAGTAACTAGACTACAATGGATTAAGGTTCTTCAAAGTAATTACAATAGCTAAATTCAAAAGATTAACAATTTATAACTAGGGTTTGCATCATCCAAGCAAATACTAAGCATATTAGTCCATTGTGTGGCAATCAATAGTCAAAAACATAATTAAATAAATGAAAGACATAATTATATTCAAAAGCATGATCAAACCAATTGTTCTAATGATTGATAATGTTGTAATCTTCAATCCTTGTGTTAAAAAGGTGAAAAACGACGATTTTTACTTTTGAATTTGCCCCTCATTTGTCCTAGCATAAGTGGAAGTAGTTTCCTAATTTATCATTAAAAGGAAAAGTCAAATTGGTCAAATGCGCATCCGTCATCACAGTTGTGATGAAATCCGTCACGAGTGTGATGATCATCTGTCAACAATTTGGTCAACTCATGTGTTACAACTGTGATGGAAAGTGCACGACCCTTAATTCCTTGGACTTCGAACAATTTTCTTACTTTAGGTTTGGTTTTGTCCTCTTTTCCTTGCAACTCCACCGTAACACATGAAATGAATTCAAAGCAAAATAAGTACCAAAACTTCATGAATTCATCGATAAAATAAGATATAATAGAGGGATATTGCCGAAGTAGAACATATATAAAACGAACAATATCATCAATTAACGAATCTCGGTCCTTACTTATTAGTTATTCAAAAATTAAAAAACACATCAACTGTCAAAATCATAAAAGCTAAATGAAATAAAGGGACCGAATTATCTTATTGGATTTCAAATATGAAAGATCAACATTGCTGTGATACCATTGATGTGGGTCGATCGTGATGACAATGGCTAAGAAAATGAGAAAGAAACAAGATAGAATTGAAAGATGTTTTTGGAGCCATTTTCTTTATTTTAAAAGAGAACAAATACATAAATCACTACTTCCTGGAAATGGTGGAAACATGGAAATGTGGGCATCCCGTCAATCTCCTTTATTATAGCACAACCCTAATTGACAAAAAGGAAAACAAAAGCAACAATTAAAATAGACCAATTAAATAATTAACCCAACATGTACGGGGACTTCTTCTACTGCATGAGATTTGGTATGGGCTTGGAATGTTGCATGGGCTTGGGATCTTGCGTGGCCACGTAACAATCCACCCCACTTACACTCGACTTGTCCTCAAGGCGAAAGTTAGGGTAAGAACGAATAAACCTCCATTTTGTTTCCCATGTTGTGTCTTCATGAGGGCGACCCACCTACTAGACCAAAATTTGCAATTTTGGGTTGATACTTTCCCTTTTGAACCACCCGCTCATTCAAGATGATTTCCGATTGTAAAGGAGCTAAAGGTAGAACCGAGCCATCTATGGTCGATGGGCTTAGGTCGGTAGCTGATCCAACACCTGTCTTAGCAAACTGACATGGAACACATCGTGTATGAGTGTCCTAGGCGGTAACTTGACATGATACGCCACCTGTCCCAGCTTGTCGAGAATTCGATAAGGCCCAAAGAATCGGGGGCTGAGTTTATTGGACACCCGTGTCACCACAGACGTTTGCCGGTAAGGTTGTAACTTCAGGAAGACCAAATCACCCTTCTCAAATTCTAATGCCCTCCTATGATGATCTGCTTGAATTTTCATGCGATGTTGGGTTGCCAATAAATTAGCACGCAACTGTCGCAATAACTTATCCGGTCACGAAGATACTCATCAACGGCTTGTACATTCGTTGTGCCTGGAAAATAAGGTAGCAGTTTTGGAGGAGGTCATCCATACACAACCTGAAAAGGCATCATTTTAGTGGAGGTGTGCACCGAGGTATTGTAATCGTACTCCGCCCAAGGCAGCCACTCGACCCACTTCTTCGGCTTATCACCAACAAAAAACCTTAAGTACTGTTCCATCGTACGATTGGCAACCTCAGTTTACCCGTTCGATTGAGGGTGGTAACTCGAACTCATACATAAACCCGTACCTTGCAATTTTAATAGAGCTTGCCAAAAGAACTAAAAAAAACTTTGTCTCGGTTACTTACTACCGAGCGACTCTCGAGTTATTTATTGGAAGGAAAGTAAAGGAATGAAAAGGATTTAAAAAAACAAAATGTTGTTCTTGAGTTTTTTTTGGAAGGAAGGGAAGAGAAGGGGGTGGAAGAGGAGGGAATGTTATAATGTATTTTTTCCTTCATCCTTTCCTCCCATATTTGGGATGATTGGGAAGAAATCACTTACTTTCCTTTCTTTTCCTTCCGTCTCAAGAACACAACTTTACAAGTTTCCTTATTTTCATTTATTTTCTTCTCTTATTCCTTCTTCTCTTCCCTTCTTTCCACTTAGTTTCTAACTCGAGAACATAGTGTAAGTAAAAATGTAGTATATCGTATGTCCATATAAAGTACATATTCATACAAGAAAATTTATCACTCAAACTTACTCTAACTTCCAATTCCGCTACTGATGTTGACTGAGTACTACCTATCTTAATGACAGAGTTACTGTTGACTTCTAATCTATATGTGTGCCAATATTGTTGTGGAGTATTGAACTCACTGGTAAGGCCAAGATGTTGAAAACGATCGATAAGTTATCAAACTAATTAGTAAGGTCAAGCTGTCCAATACTATTGGTTACGTTATCAAACTCATCATCATCATAGTTCCTTAAATCTCCCATTTTTGTAATTTTCTTATAATGTATGAGTCTCACGTGTTTGCTTATCTATAATGGAGTGGTAGGGGGAATATGCATAGTATATTATGATGCATAAGTATCTCATGTTGGCATAAATTCCTTATGATGCATGAGTCTCTCATGTCGGATGAAAAAATGCAGAGTATATTCAATCTTTATCGGATTGAAAAGTGTGAGGTGTATTATAATATTCTAAACATTTTTTTCTACAATAATAAAATGTGCTTCAAAATGAAAAAGTTACGTACATTTCTTAGTAATGTATTAATTAATTACGTTTAGAATCTTTTTTAGAATCTTTTTAAATAATGCATTTATACTAAAATATATGCATAATAAAATGTTATTTGATCCATGAAAGTGTCTTTAGTTTATAGATACGTGAATAATTCATCGATTAAAAACTTGTAAGTTTGACTCTCATTAAAGATGGTGTATATATAATATATGTGATTTTATAAATTACCGTAAAAAATGTTAACAGATTTGCCATCGGAAGCAAGTGGAGGGTAATTTAAGTTTTGAATTCTCATACATATATTTAATGTTTATAAATCATGAAACAACAATTAAATTTAATATAAGAATAATTTAAAAATATATATACATATTTGCCATATGTTTTCACTTATTAAATACATTGAAATGATTAAAATTCAATTGATTTAATGATAATTAAAAGTGAACTATTTTTAAAAGAAAATCACCACTCTACAAATAAAGGCACTCATCTAATAACATGACTTACAAATTCTTGACCGTGATAACAACACACAAAAAAGAAAAACAACATCCAACTCACGTGAATAAGTTGTTGATTTTCATGTTTCGAGTGCACATAATTTTTTCTAGCCTCTTACACTTTAGATTCTATAACTATGTTGAATTATAATTTGTTACTTCTTCGCTTTTTATTATCGTCTTTTATTTAAGTGTATATATATATATAGTCTTTAATTCTATTTTAACTCTTCTGCACATTTTGGCTTCATTGTTATTATTATTATTATTATTATTATTATTATTATTATTGGTGTTGTTATTATTAATATTATAATTATAATTACTAGCTTTTTTAACATGTGTATATATATAGTCCGTAAGAGTACCGTAAAACAAACACTTACAAATATTTTTATTGGGTTTGGTTCGGGAAGGCATCCCCTCTTAAGAGAGAAGAGTGGGAAGCCTCTCCACCAACTAAAATGTGACACATATCACTAAATATAATTTCCTTTTAACCCCTCTTATTTTTCATACATTATGCATTTTACCTCAAACTTGATATTCAGTTACACACTCACCTCCACCTCAACCACTTCCCCCCACCACCTGCTGCCAGCAGCCACCATTCGCCGGAATTTTTTTTTTTTAAAATTTTTTTTTTTTCAAAAAGATCTTCCTTTTTTTCAATTTTTATTTACCCTTTTTCACGTTTTTTCGTTTTTGTACATTTTCATTCGTTTTTTCGTTTTCTTTTCACTTTTTTTACGTTTTCATTCGTTTTTTCATTTTCTGTTCGTTTTTTTACGTTTTCATCCGTTTTTTCTTTCTCTTTTCGTTTTTTTACGTTGTCTTCCATTTTTTCATTTTCTTTTCGTTTTTTTACGTTTTCATCCGTTTTTTCATTTTCTTTTCGTTTTTTACGTTTTCTTCTGTTTTTTCATTTCTTTTTGTTTTTTTCCCTTTTTTTTTACGTTTTGTTTCGTTTTTTCATTTTCTTTTTGTTTTTTTACGTTTTCTTTCGTTTTTCATTTTCTTTTTGTTTTTTTACGTTTTCATACGTTTTTTTCATCTTCGTTTCGTTTTTTTTACCTTTTTTACGTTTCATTTGTTTTTTCATTTTCTTTCCCTTTTTTACGTTTTCATTTTCTTTTCATTTTTTGTATGTTTTCGTTCGTTTTTTCATTTTGCTTTTCATTTTTTACATTTTTTAGACGTTTTCATTCGTTTTTTAATTTTTTTCGTTTGTTTTTACGTTTTTTCATTTTCTTTTTGTTTTTTTACGTCTTTTGATGTTTTTTACATAATGCATGTTATTTTAATGTTTATTGTTGCATTTTATACATAATGCATGTCATTTTAATATTTGTTGCTGCATTTTGTACATATTTCATGTTATTTTGATGCTTGTTGCTGCATGTTATATATACTACGTGTCATTTTAATGTTTCTTACTGCATTTTATACACCTTCATGTTACTTTGATGTTTGTTACTGCATTTTATACATAATGCATGTTATTTTGATGGTTGTTGCTGCATTTTATACATACTACATGTCATTTTAATGTTTGTTATTGCCCTTCTCTTTTATCAAAAAAAATGAATGGCTAGGATGATTAGCTCACTCTTCTCTCCCTAACTCCCATTCTCTTTTGATCTCATTTCTTTTTATTTGTAAAAATCATTTATGGACATTATTAGATTGTGTCACTTTTTAAATCTCGAAAAGAGTTAATTTGATATAATTATAAGAATGGCTACTTATGGTGGGTATATCTTATAGATAAAATCAATTGATATTGAAAGTATTGTAAAAGTGATCAGCATACACACACCATACACAAATATAATATGAAACTACTTACTTATATGGTGAGAACGTTTAAAAAGTCATTAACTAATTAGTATATAATTTAAAATTATTATCTAATACAACAATCAGATGATAAACTCATCAAATATTTAATTAGTTTAAAATTCTTTAATTTTGTTAAATTAGCTAAAACTTAGCATATAATGACAATAACTTAGCTAAAATTATTATTCATAATTCTTTTATGTTGTATTCTCGAATTTTTTCTTAGTGAAAAAGAATGGGATGGAAAAAAAAAAGAAGAAAAGAGAATAAAGAAATGTAACATAAGATAGTTCACGTGTATTCTCGAATCGGAAGGGAAGGAAAATAGTTAGATTGATTCTTTCTTTCACAATCACCTCAAAATTGGAAGGAAAATATATATAGCAAACAATCATCCCTTTCCATTCATTTCCTTTCTATAAAAAAAACTTAAGAATGACTTTTTATTATTTTTTCCTTTGATTTCCTTTCCTTTCCGTTGTAAAAAAACTCGAGAATGCAGCATTAGAGAGTAGCACGTTACCTAGATTTAGATATAAACTTAAAAAAAAAACCCATATCTTAACAATCACGGGTACCGAAAAGAAAGTATCAACAATGTACATAAGACAAAATTGAGTAATTTATGGACATGTATGTTTACCTGTTTGCAAGACTCTTTCAGTGAGAAATTGATACAACAATCTGCAATATGTGATAACCTTAAGTGAGAATGAAACAAGAAAGCCAAATATTGTCATAACTATAGAAAAAAGATAACATAGTTGTGAGTCCTTACATTCTCAGGCTGCAACCAACAATTAGTAATTTCATACGATATTATTCCTTCACATCTTCTTAGAAATAAGTTTCAAAGTCTCTCATGGTTCGTGTAGGTCATAAAGCACTACAGAATGATAGTTTAAAAAGTTAGCTATTATGATATTTTAAAAGGTTAGTTATTGTAAATGCACACTATTGACAATATGAATTAAGAAATGATATAAATTGAGATAAATGCATTAGCAACACTTATATCATGAGAGGCAAATCAAACTTAGTCCACATCCCTTAGCTAATAAGGACCTTATGTGCAGGAAAATGACAAGAGGCAAGGTCCATAGAATCCTTGATTATATCAATGGTTATCATCATAAACTAAAACAGTTAAGAAAGATTTCACACCAAATGCCCAAACTTAAATACTCAAATATAAATACATTTTAAAATTGTGAATTTACTGAAGAACAAAAGATAGGGTTTAACATCAACATACCTTCTAGGGTTTGAATTGAGAGTAAATGATAGGTTCATAACAGCGCACTTCCAAATTCTCAGAGATGCACTTCAAGTTAGAGTTCTCTGAAACTGCGTATGCTATAATAGAATGATTAAAAAATGTATATGAATCCCTATAAACACATATACAAACAAACATATCCACACAAGTGCATGAAATATGTTCAGTTGTAATCGTGAATATCATCTAATTTAACTATTTCTTCTTCATCACCATCACATTGTTCACTCAACAAGCATAACTTTCTGCTAAATTTCTTTCAATTATTACATCTAAACAACATTGAAGATCCAAATTCAAAGAAAATTGAACAAAACGAGATTAAATTGAATGATTCAAAACAAATAATGAACAATTGGAGCTTGAATTCATTAGACCATCATATCATCATTATCAGGTAATCATTAATCTCTCATTTTATTTTATTCTATTCAAAAAGTATAACACTAAAGCTTTTTTATATTCAAAAGTTTATATGAGTTTACGGACTTAAAATGCATCACTGTTAATCTTGAATTAACTAGTTAGTGGATAATCTGAAACCCATTCAAATACAATAATATACTGTAATAAACTAGATAGAGGTACGTAACTCTTAAAACATTGCATGTCTCTATGCACTCAAATGACTACGAAGAATCCTTATCCTTATAAATAACTTAAAGATAAGTTAGAATTGGTAGGGGTGTAATTTAATAGTCAATCTAGAATTTACAGTAGGAAAATACATTTTTTTTGTGTTGTATATTAGAGTTGCAGGGTCCACAGGTTGAAGGTTGAACAATGGTGTGCACAGAACAGACATGCACGTTTGAATAGCTGGCAGTTCTACAATGGGATCACACTTTCGCCACCTCAACATCTGTTTATATTGCACCCGTCAACCTCACCTAATGTCACTGTGGATACTCTAAGTGAGCTTAAACGCATGGTCGATGAAGGATTAAGAGCACATAGAATGTATTGAGCGTTTAAACATTTAATGTATTGGCATATTAGCATCTCAACTTTTTATAAATATACTTATAATCTACGGAGTGACAAAGCTTTTTAATGTGAATATATCTTTTACATCAGGAACACTACTTTCAGGTGTTCAATATTGAATTTCAGTGTTAAATTCTAAACGTCGAGTGAAAGGGGGATGTGAGTCCCGCGGACCTTTTTAAACCTTTTTGAATCTCATTAGTCAAAATTAATCTGGGGTTCTCTTTTCACAATGTGTGCCGCACTAAACTAATTGCGTTAAAACCTTGTTCTTATTGTTAAACTTAACATTGAAGTCCATCTCGAATTCTACATTTAACTATTCTTCATGCTCTAACGCTGCATTCTCGAATTTTTTAAGTGGAAAGGAAAGGAAATCAATAGAAAAAATAAGAGTTATTGGCATACATTTTCTTTAAAAAACACTACATAAACGAACAATAGCTCAACGTCAAATCGCACACATAACTAAATTAAAAGATGTTTAAAATAAATATTAAAGCAATACACTATATTAGATATATTAAACGAATACCAGCTAGCGATTCATGAACATCAATAACTTATATATTTAGGTAATCGAAAAGTTCGTGAAAAAGTAATGCCAAAAATCTATAGAAAAGGTATTTATTTAGTACTATTTATTTATTTATTTATACTAATTTTTTTTTTTTATTAATTTAATAAAAGGCGCGAATTGTAACACGAAAGTAGTTGTTGGCTGTTGGTGTGTCAAACAAGTAAAGCGACTCAAGTGGTTCACCACTCCAAAAACGACGCCGTTTTCAGTTCCATACCTCTTTTTCTCCAATTAAGAGTTAGGTTTAGGTTTTGAAATCACCCATCTTAAAGAGCGATTTCATAAACCACAATCGAGATAATAATTCGCTTTCTCCATCAATCTAGGGTTTAACTGATCATATCACCAACCTGTAATTGCTCTTTCAACTCTCGTAATTTATTGAATCGATCGAACATTGAAGACCTCGTTAGGGTTGACTGTGCGATTTCGATTTTGAACTTGCGTATTTTGTAATTGAACAATTTAGAACTGATTATTATTGTTGAAATTGATACAGAAACAAATTGCGATGCTGAAACAAATTGCATTTGTGATTGAAGCTAGGGTTTATATTTTATGTCATTGTTTTGCGTAATTTTGTGATTTATTGAAGTGATTGATGATTATGAAATTTATTGAATTACTGCCAAAAAGGTTACATTGTGAAATTGCATGAAAGTTAATGTTATGGCATTTTGCAAGTACATTAATTTGTTCTGGTACTGGAATTTTGTTTTGTTATATAATGTTGAATATAAGAATCAGGTGAATTTTTTGTTTTCTTCTATCAATGATGACAAATAATGAGTTTGTGTGATTGTGGCAGTGGCTTATGAAATAGTTGGTGTGTGTAGAAAATGAAAGAAGAGGAGGAAGATAGAGCTCTGTTAAGTAGTTTGGGTGTGACGTCAGCGAATCCAGACGAGATTGAACATGATATATTAGAACAGGTGTTTAATTTCGACTTTTCTGTTCGTGTTAGTTTCTTGTAGTTCTAAGTGTGTTTGGAGTGATTATTTGTTGCTTGCAATGATATAAACTAAGGAGATTATGATTTAAAGCTATTGTATTAGCTTGGTACTTAGAGCATCCACAATGGCTTCAACTCTATAGAGTTCAAAGTGATGCCATGTCACCATCCAACTTTTTTCAAAACCCATTTATTTAATATTAATATTAATATTATTAATATACCAAGTTTAAAACAAAGACTTTTTTATAATTGTATAATGATAATTTATATATTTAAATGCGAAAAGTAACATGGGATAAAGGGAAATAGTATAAAATACTAGTTGGACACACAAAGTGAGTTTATTTCTCACTCAACCTCTGTCAAATGCAATATGGAGGCAGAAATGTACGCTGCTATCTTTCTAGCCACCTCATAGTTCAAAGCTACTTTGCACTTTGCCAAATAAGCCCATTGTGGATGCTCTTAGGATAAGATGTTGACATGGTAATACTTCTACACCAATGGCGTGTGAAGTTGATCTTGTTTGCTATAGTAAAGTGACATGCAGATGATCTATTTCATCTGCAGGCTATTCTCAGTCAGATTATTAGTGATTGCGTATTTCATTGCCTTTGACTTTGATTAATCTAAGCTTGTAGTATGTTGTTATAGTAGAATGCAACTTTTTTGAGATGACCTGAATTCCCATCACCAGCACAATGAAGGAAACATGTTCGTCAAATGTGAATTATACGTTTATAGGGAATAGGTGGACGTGCTACTGTTGTGAACTATTTAAAAATTGAACTTTAGGATACCTCATGTAACTAAGGAAGAGAAAGAAATCTTTGCCTTTTTCTGACCTTCTAATGCTTCTGAAGAAGTCAATGACCTTCCCTCTACCAGCATAGCAAGAGCTGTTAAATCAATGTCAGAGGCTGCTCAAGCTCGTCCAACACTGAAGCTGTTAGATCCAGATTCCCTGCCAAGACTTGATGCCCCAACCTACCCATTTCAAAGACTTAGAACGCCGTTGAAAATTCCTCAGTCCCTGGACAGTGAGAGAGGAAAGTCTAAAGATTCAAATAAGAAAAAGAGGAGACCTTTGCCTGGCAAGAAATGGAGAAAGGTTGCATCTCGCGAGGAGAATTCTGTGGGAGAAGTTGGTATGACACAATATCTATTGCTTCTCATCACACTAATGCAACGAGGATAAATCAGTTACTAATGAATAGGTCTGTTTGGGCTATATTTCATCTCTAACGGGCCAAACCTGTATGAATAAAAGGAAATCGGTCAAACAGGTCAAAAGTAACCAAAAAAATATTTATAATGCTCAAACTCTGTATCTTATATTATTCAGAAGATCAGATATTTATTCAAGTTATATAATTTTTGTAAACATATTAGCAATTTGGACTAATCAGATATCAAATCAAATTTAATAATTTTGTTGAACATATCTGACACGCTAATTATATGTAGAAATATTAGAAGTTTGGACTAAAGGTGTTACCGGTCAACCCAACCCGTACCAGAAGTCACCCATTTTGACCCGTGTTGGTCCTATCCTTTGAAGCAATTTTGATATAATCTATCTTGATTTCAGAGGATGCAAGGGGCTCTGTGGTTGAAGAAGATGATCGAGAAGGTGTTTTAGAAGATAATCAAGGCGTTGAAGATGAGGAAGGTGATGAAGCTTCTTTTGTGACACTAGAAGGTGGATAAAAAATTCCATCATCTATTTTCAGTCAACTTTTTGACTATCAAAAGGTGGGTGTACAGTGGTTATGGGAGCTTCACTGCCAAAGAGCAGGTGGAATTATAGGAGATGAAATGGGTCTTGGAAAAACCATTCAGGTCTTATCTTTTCTTGGAGCTCTACATTTCAGTAATATGTATAAGCCCAGTATAGTTATATGCCCTGTCACGCTTTTGCGCCAATGGAGGAGAGAAGCAAAAAAATGGTATCCCAGCTTTCATGTGGAAATCTTACATGAATCTGCTCAAGATTCTTCCTATAAAAAGAAGCAAGTTAAATCGGATGAGAGTGATTATGAAACTACTGAGAGTGATGAAGAAGAGAGTTTAATGCCAAAATCCAACAAGAAGTGGGATTCGTTGATAAACCGGGTTATGAGAAATGAATCTGGTTTGTTGATTACTACTTATGAGCAGCTACGTATTCTTGGAGAAAAACTGCTTGACATGGAATGGGGATATGCAGTATTGGATGAAGGACATAGAATACGAAATCCTAATGCAGAAGTTACTTTAGTCTGCAAACAGTTACAGACTGTTCATCGTATTATAATGACTGGTGCGCCTATTCAGAACAGGTTAAGTGAACTTTGGTCATTGTTTGATTTTGTCTTTCCTGGAAAGTTGGGTGTTCTTCCAGTGTTTGAAGCAGAATTTGCAGTTCCAATTTCTGTTGGTGGCTATGCTAATGCATCACCTTTGCAAGTATCCACTGCCTACAGGTATGTATGACTTTTTCTTGTAAATAATGATTGATCATATATTATTAAAACACATGTGCACTTTTAAGGATGGGGGTAATGAATAAGAAAGGTGATGAAATGGGTCATTACATCACATTACATTCCATTACTATGTTTGGTTAGCCTATACGCTTTTTGGCTTTTCATATGATCTTTTCATAGTAAGTATAAATTGCCATATAGGGACGATGTATAACTCATCATTACTTTATAGTTTATACATTATTTAATAGAAGTTGTTGAATTTTATATGTGCAAAATACTAAAAGTTGAACATAATAAAAGCTCATTAAAAGCCTGTAATATAGTTAAAGTTTCAATTTTGTAATATAAATGTAATTAAAGATTACATTAATAAAACTGAGCCAGGTGGTTTTACATTTTGTTCCATGATGGGATGGGAAAAAAACTTTCTGCCCATGGAATGAAAATCAACAAAATGGAAGGACTCACATTCCTTCAGGAATGGTCCATTCAGATCAGTCAGACAGACAGACTTTTCTTTTCAATTCAATGTGGGAATATTTGCTGTTCTAGAAAAAAATATTAGTGGACCATTCCGTTTCTTTGCTGCTAGGGTTATGTATCTGATTGAGTTCAACAACACGCAGATGTGCAGTTGTTCTACGTGACTTAATCATGCCTTATCTTCTTAGAAGAATGAAGGCAGATGTGAACGCTCATCTTCCAACAAAAACCGAACACGTCCTCTTTTGCAGTCTTACATCAGATCAACAAACTTCATATCAAGCATTTCTTGCCAGCTCAGAGGTGGAACAAATTTTTAATGGAGACAGAAACTCACTTTATGGAATTGACGTGATGCGTAAAATCTGCAATCACCCCGATTTACTTGAGAGAGAACACGCTGCCCAAAATCCTGACTATGGAAATCCAGAAAGAAGTGGAAAGATGAAAGTTGTTGCACAGGTGCTCAAGGTATGGAAAGAACAAGGCCATCGGGTTCTTCTTTTTGCACAGACTCAACAAATGCTCGATATCCTTGAGAACTTTTTGATTGCTGATAGCTATACGTACCGAAGAATGGATGGGCTAACCCCAGTTAAACAGAGGATGACTTTAATGGATGAATTCAACAATTCTCCTGATATATTCATCTTTATTTTGACAACCAAAGTTGGTGGCTTGGGGACAAATCTAACCGGTGCCAATAGAGTGATTATATTTGATCCTGATTGGAACCCTTCGACTGACATGCAGGTTTGCCTTCTTTTACTTACTTTTACAGCGATGTTCACTTGTTGGCTTGCCTTGAAAGGAGTCAGATAATGTCTAATTCTGGAGGTGGGTCAGTCAGGTTAGGTAATAGTTCAAATTGTCAAAAAGGGTACTTTTAATTCTACCCAATTGACTCGTAAGAGAAAGCTTAACCAAATCAACCCATTAAGTGAATGGGTCAAAATGACATCTCTATCTAGTTCTATAATTATTTTATATATCTAAAGTTGTTTCAATTTAGTATTGCCTACATATTGCACAGAAGTCATACTCATTATTTTGTATTGTTAAGCACAGGCGAGGGAGCGTGCTTGGCGTATTGGACAGACAAAAGATGTAACGGTTTATCGATTAATAACCCGTGGAACGATAGAAGAGAAAGATGTATCATCGCCAGATATACAAGCATCTTTTGACCAACAAAATCTTGAAAAATCCACAGCAAAGAAGATTCTTTAAGGCCCGAGACATGAAAGATCTCTTCATGTTGAATGATGATAGAGACAATGGCAGTACTGAGACATCTAACCTTTTCAGTCAGTTATCTGAAGATGTGAATATTGTTGCACCTCATGTAAATAACCAAAATTTACAAGGGTTAATCGGAGGAGCTATTGTCAAAGATGATAATCCAGCAACGCGCACCAGAAAATCATCTAAAAAGAAAGAGAAGGAAAAGATCGATGATAGCAATGGGGGGGAAGGCGAGGAAACAAATATTTTGAAAAGTCTGTTTGATGCTCAGGGGATTCATGTAAGCTCTCATCACCTTCTGTGCCATTCTACCAAACATAAATGATGTTTTTATTCATTTTAAAACTGATTATTGTGATTTGTTTTTACGACAGTCAGTTTTTAATGTTCAAGTAGACAGTTTCTAATGTTCAAGTAGACAGATTTTCCTTCAGATTTTCAAACGTTAAAAGCTTATCCAAACCCGATCTCCCACATTCTGTTCTATTCCAGTCGAATATCTTATTCTGATTATTTGAAATCACATAAAGATCTACTATATGGTAAAGCCATGTCTGATGAAACCTTTATGTTTTTTTTGACGATTTTCAGAGTGCAGTGAACCATGATTTAATAATGATGCTCAAGATGAAGCTCGACGAGCAAGCTTCCCAAGTTGCACGCAGAGCAGCTGAAGCGTTACGCCAATCACGAATGATCCGGAGCCGAGAAAGTATTTCTGTTCCTACATGGACCGGAAGATCTGGAACTGCCGGTGCACCCGGATCATCTTCAGCTCGAAAGTTCGGGTCAACCGTGAACTCCAAATTGGTTACAAAATCCCGAACCGAAGAAGGATCGTCTAACAGTGAGCGGTTAGTTGCTGGAGCATCAAGTGGTAAAGCACTATCTTCTGCGGAATTACTTGCTAAGATTAGAGGAACCCAACAGCAAGCAGTTGGTGATGCAATGGAACACCAATGGGATATGGGTTCAAGTTCCAGTGGTAGAACCCAATCATCTCGTAACTTGGGTGGGGTCCAGCCAGAAGTTCTAATTCGTCAGATCTGTACGTTTTTACAACAAAGAGATGGAATCAGTGATTCCGTTACTATAGTGCAGCACTCTAAAGATAGGATACCCTCGAAGGATCTGCCAGTATTCAAGTCTCTTTTGAAAGAAATAACGACCATGCAGAAAACCCCAAACGGGTCCTCCTGGATTCTGAAACCCGAGTACCGATAACATCAATGATCTGATCGGTTCTCTGCTCTTTTAACCATTTAATTATATCTTGGAGGTCATTTTCACCACAATATGAAGAAAATCGTAACTGTGGATATGTATTCTTTTTGTAGGAAAAACTGTGGACATTTTTGTTAGGTTTTATGAACATCTGCTTTTTCTATTTTTGGGCTAGGGCAATCTTACCATTGATAAGATCCGTGGTTACAAATTACTACAAACTGACTGGGAATTTAATGATTTTGCTATTCGTTTCTTGAAATATGCATGGGAGATGGATAACTTGCGGTTGTTTCCAAGTCGAATTACCTGGTGTGAGCTTCCTTGATATGCAGATTCTCTTTGCATCGAATGACGTCAGGTCAAACTTCTTCTTGAGTGTGTACAGTTTCTTGACGCCTTAGATTTTCTCATGATCTTTCAGTTGAAAAATACTCGGTTGATCAACGTATTTGTAAGCTTGGTGTCTAAAAACAAAGAGGAAGGTACCTACTGCACTTTAATGCATTCACGTAGGTTTCTCCTGGATTCAATTTGCGTACATGCATTCAACTAGAGTCCAGTTGAGTCGGAACAGTTTCTGGTAGCACTAGATTAACAATGTAGCGATACATAGCATTTATATATTCTGTAGGAGTTGCAACATCGTTGAGATTGTTATCGCTCTTCAGATTCTTTCAGATTTGGAGTAAATTGTTTCGTATGTATAGTAACAGTTTTCATTATATAAAATTGGAGTGGTTCATGTTTCATTGGAATTGGAATTGGTTAATACAAATATCTGCTTTGGTTTAAAAAAGCTTCAGCTCATAAATTCCAGAATTTCAAAGCTGGCTTCATGTCATTATGTCAAAGACCTAATGATTTAGATTTTAGCAAGGTGTCATTTTAATTTACTACTGTAATAAAAGCTGCTAGAAAATACCATCTCCAATAGTGATAAAAAACAAGTGGTAACTTTGCATATTGCATGAAGAAGAGCTATTGCAACTTTCACTGAAAAAAATTGTAACATGCATTTTTGCATCAACCTCAGTGGATTAGTGAACACAGGCACACGTGTCGGTACCATTTGTTGCCTCTTCTCCTCAACCACAAGTTGATAGCGTAACAATAAGTAGATGCATCCACTGACCCAGTGTGGCTTTACTACTAGTAGGGCTCCTTTGTTCCCAACAGACATTATTACTTTGCTTATGCAACTTGTGGCTGCAAATCGTCCAGCTTTAACTCAATGGTATTAGCTTTAGATCAATGGTGTTAGAAACGTATCAGAATCGTGTTTGATAACAATAGGTCAGATCCAACTCAACCTAGAGATATATGGCCACAATCACTTTTTTCTTGATTATTTTACTCATTTTTATAATACAGGTCAAGAAAACAGCAATTGTGGTGTGCAAATTAAAAATTGTGACTTAAAAGTCACTTCTCCAAGCTAGAAAACCTCAATAAGAAATCAAAAAATTGAGTTCTTACAAACTCAAGCCAGATCAAGCTTTAAGTCGTATTTCAAATTACTCGTGCTCCGCTCATATGCAGCAGTAACAGGTATCTCAGAACACACTCCAGGCACATGTATAGATAAGCTATAGCAAACTTTCATTACAATAAGGATACCCAATCCTGCCTGATGTGGGGTATGAGGGAGATAAGATATAGATAGTCATACATCTACCTAAGGATGGAGAGACTGCTTCCAGAAAGTCCGGCATAAAGAACATGTTATTTTTCTGTGCGCAGTATAAATCTCACTATTGAGGCCATTCAAGGTTGCAAATACTTAACAGTAACATCTTTACTGAAAAATCGGTCAATCAAGATCGCTGAGTAACAAACACCCTATGCGAACTAATTAAAAACACTCGTCATTGGGTGATGCGCATTACAGTGAATGCAGAAGTCAGGGTACAAAATCGCCTTGAGAGACATGGGACTACTGTTGTCATAAAATTGTACAAATAAATATGAAATACAAGGTCTAGCACATAATACACATTGAACAAAGTATTGACATATTTCGATTACAATTATTTGTAATAATGAACCGCATTGTACCTTCTGTTGTATATATTCTGCTTTTTTCCAAACTTAACAGAAGAAAAGATGTCGAATACTCGCCAAGTATTACACTTGAGAAAGTCAAAATGCTGCCCATCCAGCTGCAGTGGTTTTACTTTGAGTTGATGCAGATCCAGTTGTAGAAGGAAGATTACTCTGTACATTCAATGGAAAGTGTCAATAAAAACCTTATGAATCTACGAACTATATTCTCTCTGAAACCTGATAGCTTGATGAAGAGATGGGTGGGTGGACGAGTAACGGATCAAAATGGGTGGGTTATTTTTATACAGTTAATAATGGGGCCAGCCTAATATATTATCATACTAGCTAAAGATGATCCATATGACTGTTATT
The DNA here is from genome assembly GCA_963921325.1 of Logfia minima. Lineage (NCBI taxonomy): Eukaryota > Viridiplantae > Streptophyta > Magnoliopsida > Asterales > Asteraceae > Logfia > Logfia minima. Next base: position 4,449,021 of record OY992766.1, on the reverse strand, counting down.
CCTTTATTTGCATGTAGAAAGTTCAACTAAATGTTAATATCCTCTATCAATCACATTATGGTTATAAAGGTCAAATTACAGTAGACACAACGTAACTCTCATAGAAAGTTATACTATGAAGCAAATATTAGTTTTAGTTAAATTTGTCTTGTTATAAATGAAACAATCGCACAAATGTATAATTTACGTTAATAGGTTACAGTTGCGATCATGTTATTATTGAAAGGAAGCAAAGCAATTTCCAATTGAAGTATTGATGTGTTTTTTCCCCTTACTTGATGTTACAAACACCTTTTGATATGTTAAGACGGAACAACCAATGCCACGGACCAAAGATGGATTCAGTGTATGTACAACCAAGGAAATCCAAATATATAGTGATCCACAATGAAATGTAGGTAAGAAAAATATAGTACAGGGTATAAACTAATAAAGATACCTCGATCTGAGAGAAATCAGTGAAAGCATCGGTTGAATTCCTTGCAGTTTCGTTGTGACCTTTAGCAGCAGCATTATGTCTTGTGGAAGTCATCCGAACAGCAGCAGGATCGTTGGGTGGGGGCGGGATAGGAGACCTTATTTTCCCAGAGGTGGTAGGAGGAGGAGCAAGGCTTAAAGGCTTAAGATTCTCAGTTCCAGGAGGTTTGATCTTCGTAGAGGTAGCAGGTGGGGGGGCAAGGCTTAGAGGCTTAATCTTCTCGGTTCCGGAAGCGCCCCCAGACAAACTAGCAGTTGAAAGCATCCCAGCTCCACTAGCAGGTTTGTTTTTAACAGTGATCCGAATGGTTTCACCTTCCTAAAATATGTAATTTTAAAGTTAGCATTCACTGATAGATTATGAAGCTATCCATTACTTCATGATAGGGATTTAGCAGGTTGATAAAAGCTGCATAAAATCTACCAAGCAGATCCCCTCATTTATTTACCTAATACTTATATATAGTCATGCGGAGGTAATTGAATCAGCTTTGATCGCTTAGTTAGTTATGAGCTTAAGTCATAGTATGCTAGTTTTGTTTAGTACACTAAAAAAAGCAAGCCTTTATTTTACTTGTTACGTCTGTAACTAATACGGTCACTTCTCAACCCTGGTTTACATTTTACAGAGTCTGTCTAAGCTCAGAGGTCCTGCTGTATCAGTGTTGAGATATGTTTTAAAATGCATTCGCAGACTAAGGTACCACGCTGCAAGTGCATGGCACCCTATGTCCTACTCTTTTCCTAAGCTATACTTCTTTGTCACAATGATATTTTTCTATCAAAAATGGTCGAGTCCCCTTATTATTTTACTTGTTCAATAATGACATTAACCACCATCTTGCCAATGTTTCTATACAAACTAGTGGTATTACATAGATTATACTCAAGCATAACCATGGAAATATTATTTCACTGCATACTGCCCCCGAGTATCAGACAAATGATAGTTATTATTGAACTTCCAGCAGCATAAACATTTGATCTAAAACCAATCACAAAACCAGCCAGCTCTAGGTTTCTTTTTATTTCTTCTTACACGACTACAGTAACTTCCATTAATCAGCATAGTAAATAAAATCCAAGTGAAACTCTAATAACTCCATCAGATTGAGCTACTTCTTGCCTTCCAAGTAAAATCAACAATATTATGCAACATTTTGAGCTAAATTTGCTTGTTAAGTAGAATTATAATCTCAACAACAATATAATATGTGCTTATAATCCAAAAAATCCATAATTAGTGATACCTTAAATCTATGATTTAAAGCAGGATGAATATTAATATAACCTTCAAGTCTCGTCACTAAGTTACTTCATGCCTTCCAAATAAACCAGCTGTCACTAAGTTACTCTTCTCTACTTATTTAGCTCCAGCAAAGGCTATCCGCTATAGATACCTACTTATAAACCATTTAGGCTCATACGTAAAAACTTGATTTTATGGGAATTAAAAGAACTATTCTAACCCTAGAATGTATAACATGTTTCCATGTATCTACTCTCTACGATTAAATGTCAACTTGTATTGAAAAAACATTATAAAGGAAATGAACTTTTTGATAAACAAAGTCAATGGATAGCCACATAAAATTATGGCAAAATCCGGAAAATTATCTGAGACTATAAATGCACGTCAAAGATGTCAAAGGCTCAAAGCACACAAAAGCGCAATGGATCCTGAGGCGCGAGGCGCAGCATATTAAAAATGTTGTAGAAACATATATTATGTATATAAAACTCAAATAACCTTAAAATAATAGGGTTTATGATTGTTTTCTTTAAAATTTTGAACCGTATAGGCTGATTTTGTGCCTTTTTAATGACCCAAATTTGATCAAAATACCCTAAAACGGTATAAAAGCCAACACCGAATTTGTTCAACTTAAAAAAGAAAAAGGGTCGATAAGCCCCTCAGACCCAACAAGCCCTAAAGCTTGAGCCTCTGCGCCTTTAAGAACTCTATTACACGTAGCACAAATAGAGTTCCTACCACTACTAGTGCAAGTACAAGTCTTTTCCGTTGCACTAAGATTTTCAAGAACATTTCACATAATGCAGGCTTACTTTACTAAATTGGATGTCCATTAATCCGTTAAAGAAGAGCTATATATACTTACTGGAATCACAATATAATATTTTATATACCGAAGCACAACGTGGTATCCTGCTAGTCAAATCCAAGTGAAACTCTACTATATCAAACTAAATTACTTCACGCCTTCCAAACATATTAACAACAAGTATTTAACATTTAAGCAGAACTTGCTCCAAATTTCTATCTGTTACGGTACCTGATTTATTAATCTAAAATACATTATCTTATATGCATACACACACACAAAAAAAAAAAAACCATAAGACCACTCCCTATGAAGACTCCAAGTTTTTCAGAAGTGAGTGTTATCTCAGCGCCACGTCAGCAAGTATTTCCAAGAAATGAGCAACGACATTTCACTCTCTATGATAACTGCAAGAACTGAACTTTTTATGGGTCCCACCACTTATTTTAATTTTAATTTTTTCCAAATAATACATAATACATTTATATTTTATAATACATTTGCATCAAAAAACATTCATTAATTAAAAAGAAAATATTACATGTTAAATAAAAATACATTCTTCAATTAAAAATAACACTACATTTAAAAATAAAATATGAGAAAAGCCCACTTGGCCCACTTCCTTGTTAATAAACACATATACTCATACCTTTTTCTTTTTTAATGAAAATATTAAAATATGAAAAAAGCCCAGTTTGCCCACTTCCTAGCATCTCCTCTTCTTCCCCAGCAAAGAAACCTAAAACCTAACTCCATTTTTAGCTGTTGCAACTATAACCATTTTTTTTACCTAATGTCTCCATGTATCTCAACTCTCTACAATATAATGTCAACTAACGTATTGAAAAAACAATAGAGAGTAGATGATCTATTGAATAAAAAAAAGTCAAATGGATAGTCTAATAGCCGATAGCCAAAACAATTATAGCATAAACAGATTTTCTAGAACATTTCACACTGAATGCAAACTCACTTCACTAATCACCGGAAGTCCATTACTCTCATTGAATGGATTTACTTATTGGAATCACAATTAATTTTACATAGCGCAATACCCTGCTAGTCAAATCTAAGTGAAACTCCAATTACTGTATCAAACTATACTACTTCATACCTTCATAATTATCCAACATTTTACCTAGAACTTGCTCCAAATTTCTATCTATTCCAGCAACTGTTTTAAAAATATCAACTACATTATCTTATATGCATACAATCAAACTATTAATATGACTCAAAAATGTATCAAACTGAATTACTTCATGCCTTCCAAATAGACTCAGCAATAGTTATTCAACATTTTGACCTAAACTTGCTCCAAATTTCATTAACTAATTTATAATTCTCAACTATACATATACAAAACCGTACATATTTACATATATAAATACCTTCAGTCAACGATTAACAGCAGGATGAATAATTGAATATTAATTTAACTCTCATCACTGCATCAAACTGAATTATTTCATGCCTCCTACTTAAAATCAACAATAATTATCCAACATTTTGACCTAAATTTCATCAAAAATTTTAGAAATCTCAATTATATAAACAAAAACTGTGAGTTATTATGCATATATATTTATTCAAATCTATGATTAACACCAGGATGAACATTAACAGTTTTCGACATATACAAAGACTGTAAGTAATGACGCATAAATATACCTTCAATCTATGATTAACAGCAGGATGAATATTAATACAACTATCATCACTCGATTCACCATCAGTAGCATCCTTCTCACCTTCTCTCTTAACATACTTTTCATGATCCGATAACGCAACATTAAAATCAAACGCTTCATTCCGTTCCGTAAACCCTAAACCTATAAACGCATGTTTTCCAGTTCCATCTTCAATCTTCAAAACAAAATATCTCGATGAATCAAGTACAGATTCAACCGCGTTCTCTCTCTGTCCAGGATACACAAAACACGCAGCAAATAAATCACCAGAATTCGGATCTTCTAATCGGATCTCACATCGATTGTTACATGAAACAACACGTAACCTACCGGACCAGATCTTATCGGATTGAAGCCATTCGCCGCACTTGTAACCGCCGCTGGTGGATCGCGGTGGAATTTTGAATACGGAAACTTCTCGAACTACGAGTAATGTGTGTTCGAATGATTCATCGTCTTCTTCTAATTCGAACGACATCGTTTTTGTGTGGTGGATTGAAATTAAGAATGTGGAGGTTGAGATATTTGATGAGTGAAATTAGATGGTGAATTTGCTTGAAGTCGAAGTGATGAAGGTTTTTGAGTGGGGAAACGACGTAGGTTTGAAGAAATTGAGATCGAGAAATACGTAAATGTCTCTCTATCTATATTAAAAATAATTAATAATTATTAAACAGTAATTATTAAATAATTTATTTACAGTAATAAACAGTGCGTGTGAGTGGAATAGACATGGGTTTGAAGAGTCAAATGCGTGTGGTTCTTATAAATAAAAGAATGATGAATGAATGAATACCCGGCCAACCGCGGCACTGTTGGCCTTGACCATTCGCAGAATCTTTTACTGTGAAAGTTCTTTACTATAACTAATTAATTATGTTATTGTGCCCGTTTTCGACTCATCGTTTGAGTTACCATAGGACTTGTTGAGTTACAAGCTAAGTGATGATCGCGTTGTGATGACTGCATTGTGGTGTTCCTAACGCAAGTTGTATGGTTTTTTTTTTTTTTTTCTTCGTTTATAATTATGATAATAATAAATAAATAAATTATAATTAAAGGTGTTTTGTATATGAGTTATGGGTAAGTGATGTTGGTGTAACAATATGACATCAAGTAGCGGATAAATTTGAGTTACTATAGTGAGTGTAAGTGTATCTTTATATATCATGTATCCACCTTAACTTTATTAATGAAGATTAATTTCTTGCAACTAATCGCGTGACAATAAGTCATGTATCAACCATGTCTTGATTAATAGAAAGATATTCCATGCAACCCGAAAATTGTTATTCCTTCTATTTAGTAATATTAAGGCCATCTCTGATGTTCTGTGCGTAAGTGTAAAGTCAAAGTTTTTTTTAGAAAAAAACATTTCATCTTTAATGGTTAAACATTTTAAAAGGCTTTTAACTATTAAATTCAATTAAATTACTACTAGATAGGCCGACGCATTCCTTCATCATTTAGTATCAGCATCATAGGGTTCGAATAAGAAATCGCACAACTAGAACACGCCAATCCGAGAAACACAAAAAATTTCATCCAGTTTCATCATACTTTGTGCAGCTGCAAGAGAACTGATGCTACCAGTTCCTTAGCTTTTAAATTGTTGCCATTTTTGGATATGTGATTGCGAACATGTAGACGCACGATTTGGCTGTTGGGATTTTTAATTTAAATTTTTTACAGTGAGATATCTTTTTTCAAAATCGTTCGAGAATTTTGTATATCGAATATGTTTTGATTTTGGTAATTGTAGATCCGACGAAAGAGGGAATGATACAATCATTCAACGATACTCATGTGTTGTAGAGGATGAAGAATCCCATAAACAATTGGAGGAACTTCATATGAACTCCGACAACGAAACAACCGTAAAGTAGCTAAATAAGGCAACAATTATGTGAGTGAGGATGAAGTCAATTCACCCGGATAATTTTCTCGAATGTTTAAGCATGATGGAACATTATTCTCATTTGAGGAGCCATGTAAAGAAACAAAGAGGGTTTATAAAGTTTAAGAGTTCAAGACTTAGGAAAACAAGATTCGAAGACAAATCTTATCTATTAAGGGAAGAGGAATGTAGGCCTCCAATTCCTTTGACTTAGTCGTTGGATCTTCGGTTATGATGTGAAGTCAAGTATCAAACCATTTGAGAAGATTGAAGGGTTTAAATGAAAATTACGATTATTGCTATATATACACTTTTATTCAATATTTATTTCGTTCAAGTTAGAATAATTTTATATTTGTTTCCTTTTTGTTTGGAGTTATTTTTGGAAAAGACTTATATTTTCATCTTCAAGTTAACCTCGGGTTCAAGTCCTATAATGACTTGTAATTACCAGAGGTTGGGTAATGTTGATTGTGAATTATTAAAAGACAAAGTTCAATCGAGAAACCTCATTTTTGGACACCCTTTGAGAGTTTATCAAAATTTCATTTTTTAAATATTTGTGTGACTTATTTCATTCATAACACCATGTTATCATAGGCTATGGATATGTTTGGAAAAATAGTTTTTCATGCCATATCACTTATTAATTTGTCTTTTAATGTTTTTTGAGGTTTTAAAAAGCTATAACTATTGGAGATGAGTGTTTTCTATAAACCTTTTACGTTACTCTTACACTAAAACCCTTTTGCGTTTTCGAGTTGGAAAAAATGATAGAAAAGAAAAGAAGAAGATGCAAAACAATAGAAAAAAATATAGGAGGAAGTACACTTTTGTGTGTTCCGAGTTGGAAATAAGATAAATGTATTTTACACGTTTTCGTGTTCCTGAAATGGAAGGAAAACATTTTTTGGAAGGATAATGTCTTAATCCTCCTCACATTTATGTTCTCTTCTTTCTAATAAAAAATTTCAAGAACATAATGAAATTTTTTTTCTTTTCATTTTTCTTATCTTCTTTAAAAACATAATTTAAAAATAAAATCTACAAACGTTATGAGTAGCATCTAAATTTACCTAAAATGCACCACTATTTTATTTGTAGAACTGTTGGACAAGTTTAATTTGGATATAAGTATTACACAAGCTTAATTGCCTGTTAATTGAACCTCTGATCATATGATGACCAAAGAAAATTTGATAAACTTTTTTTTAATAATAAAATTGTGAATGTGAATACTAACAACAAGTGTTAGGTCACTTCACTCGTGAATATTTCCGAAAGTACAAGGAACAAAAATACAGTTAGTACAAAGTTAAGGGTCTATTTTATAAATAACATCAAATTATCAACGTGAAAATGCACATTATAAAAGCCCAAAACCCCAAATTAAAACCCTAGTTTCTTCCACCACCGTCGTTTCCTCCACATAATCAAGGTACTTTCTCAATCCTTTTTAAAAAATGACTAGTAATTAACTGTATAAGATTCTGATTATGATATTAAATTAACGATTATTTGATTATTACAGCACCTGAATCAATATGTATCTCCAGTTTTACATAAATGAAAATGGTGACAAAGTTTATACCACCAAGGTTCGTTTTCTTAAATCCTTATTCAGCATCGTTTTGTTTACTGTGTGCCGTTATAGTCTATAGCTGTTATACTGAACTTTCGAGGGATTCATGATAGCACGCTTGAAAAGCTCGAATATTTATATAAAAATAATCTTCAAATATCAAACTTGTTTCAAGTTTATGTACAAATTAAATTCAACAACAACAAAAGCATATAAAAAGTATATGCATAATATGGAGTATAATATAACATGACTAAAAAACATTGTAGAAAGGCTAATACTATTTAAAACTACTAATAACATATTATTTGAAAATTTCAAAATAGGTATATTTACATACACATTACTTAAGACTCGAAAAGCTCGGTATTAGCTATTCGAGTTCAGTTAAATGCTTGAGCTCGAACCATATAAAAAACTTAACTCGTACTGAGCTCAAGTTGCTCGATAAAAGCCACATTCATTTGCCCCTTACTTGTTTGTTCTTATTCACCTTTTTTTTGTTCACCGTTGCCTCTGCTTGAAAAGCTCGATATTAGCTATTCGAGTTCAGTTAAATGCTTGAGCTCGAGCTGTATAAAAAACTTAACTCGCACTGAGCTCGAGTTGCTCGATAAAAGCTACACTCAATTGCCCCCTACTTGTTTGTTCTTCTTCACCTTTTTTTGTTAACCAATGCCTCTGTATATAGTTTGGATATATATGAGGCTTCACTCTTGTTACAGACAGTTGACATTGTTTCTTGTTTTGTATGAATATATTTTTTGAGGCAAGTAATCGACCTTGTTGTCTACTTTTGTTGGTGTGCAGAAAGAATCACCACTTGGATTAGCCACACAGTCTGCTCATCCTGGTATGTATTTTCTATTTATTATGCTTAGGCATATGTTTCTGCATGTGTTTTAATCATCATACAACATAATCACTGGTTGGTATATGGACTTGCAATTTGTATATTAATTCTTGGTGTTAATTTGTCCATTTGTTTATTTGCGCGTCTTGACAAGAATATCAACGTGTTGTATTAAGAAGGTATCGAAAACATTAAAGCCTGAATATTTTAGAGGTAGCAAATATAACCCATTTATTGGGTTATATTCTATTCTACTGTCAGATAGGCCCAAATGTGTTAAATAAAAACTGAGCTAAAAAAGGAAGGGGTCAAAGCTTGACTAAAATATACTCAAATGATTACTACCTGTCTACCTCTTAGGTGGCTTTACTCAAGAATCTGGATTATAATTTCAAGTGTAGTTCTTAAATTCTTATAATTATTTTGAATATATTAATTAGATATAAAGCTTTAAAAAAGACAAAAAAGTTTGGCTGGTCAACCCGACATGTTATTGTTGGATCTACCGAGTATTAACAAAAAGAAAGCACAGTTCATCTTGTGGTGGTTACACGGTCTAACTTTTCTTTCTTTTGCAGCTCGGTTTTCACCGGATGATAAGTTCTCAAGGCAGAGAGTTCTCTTGAAGAAGCGTTTTGGCTTGCTGCCAACCCAAAAACCGGCACGCAAATACTGAGTAGTTCACCTTTTGCTACGGTGGGATGTCTTCGTTCGCATGTGTAGTCTTGATTAATTATTCCAAACGGTCAATAGGGTACGAATGTTGTTAGCCTGTGATCCAGTTTAAACAATTACGGTCTGTTATGGTTTTTGACTTTCTAGTCTGTACTTGTAGAGTGCAACTTTTGTTAGTTTACCCATTTATAAAACATATGAATTCTTGTTAACAATTGCATTTGTTTTTAATTGTGTACTTTTCAAATATGCTCATAAGCCTTGTGAGACATTACTATGATTCACTCTTTGGCCTCAATAGCACACTTTAAAAACGTATGAAATCTTTTAATCTACATGCTATGACTACCTTCGTATCTTATGTATTTTTGTAAGTGATTTTTGAGTATTTGTGAATATTATGAAATGGGTTTCTGAATTCAAGGAACAAGTAGTAATCTATGGTAATACTCTTCTAGAAAAGAAAAAGAAAATAAACAATTATAAATGCTTGTAAAACATCATTATATTAATTGCAGCAAATTGTTAATTATATATTTTTTTCAAGTCAACTTTGGATTGCAATCTTAGATGGATTCCAAGTTGTCTGATTAAAGGTTTCAAATCGTTTACAACTTTGATCTTATTCATATAGTACGCATCAATATATCATTATTTGCAGTTAACTAGAGAAGCGATGAAGATCATTGTAACAGAAACAACGATGGTGATCCCAGCCTAGGGGAGACCGAGGATAAAGATATGGAGCTCTAACCTTGACCTGCTTATGCAGCTTGTAAACACACCATGCGTGAATTACTAACTTCTTCGATGCAAAAGTGATGAAAGACGCTCCGAGCAAGGTTTTGCTTCCATTTTTACCCAATGGGCGGGCGGTTGAAGGAAGATAAAGACGGACGGACTGGGAATCATTGTCAAGGACAAGGAGAGTCTTGTTTGTTGAAGCGGAATCTAATGGTGTTATAGACGATTTTGGTGAATTTGTTCCGGGGTTAGATGTCAATTAACTAACCCCTACCGTGGATTATTCCCTAGGAATCGACTCATATCCTCCAATGGTTTGGCAGGTAACTATATTTTGTTTTAAATGACGAGTACTCGCACCGCTTGCACACCTTTTACATCATCAAGCTTGACTTGTAGCTGGATTAGATTTCAAGTTTTAATTTTTTAGAAGTCAGTTTCCTGAAATCACAATTCATATAAGTTCCATGATTAATGGAAACAAAATGGTTGTCTGATCTAAAATTTATATCAAATTTGGTTACCTTGTAGGCAACTTGCTAAACAACCCAAAATATTGTAGACTTTTCACTTCTCAACATAAAATACCTTGTTTACCTTTAGTATATATTTGTTAATTAATATTAAATAAAATTTAGTATAATTGAAAGTATAACCTCGTTAACCGTTATATGTGAATTTAATAGGTAATTTACTTTAAATCAGGGGTGACTCAAGGGTACAATTAATGAAGCGAGCACTTTAGGCCCTTAATTTTTTAGAGCTCCAAAATTTTGATGTCATGTATTAGATATAGAATAATGATAATGATCTTCAAGATATTTTAGCCTTCAAGGCCTTAAAGAATATAATGTTAAAGAAATTAGATCCACTCTATATGAAAAAATTACACTGTAAGGTCTCAAAAGAGTTCAAATCTATAATATTAAGACAAGTTTATGTAAAAAGGTGACTATACTTATTTTTTGTCACTTAATTCTAAGTGATTTTTTATAAAAGTTTTCAATGTTCTATTTTGTGTGTCTTTAATTTCAATATTATTTTTAAATTAGCTATAATCAAAGTGATTTTCTCATAATCTTTATGTTTCGCGATTAAATTCCTCAATCATATTTATACACATGATCATTCATCGTATTGCTCAAATAAGCAACTCAATAATTTCAAACATGACTCGATTTAGTGGATGACTTATTTTGAATTGCATAGTGAGTTTAATCTAATTTTTTACTTAGTATATAGTTGTAAAATGTCACATAAAACTCCACATTAAGTATATCATGTAATGTTTTTATAGATGAAAGCAAGAAATATATGATATATATACAATTAAATTTAGCAAACTATTTATAGGTTACACATGAAAATATTGTTGTAATTTCTATTACAAGCTAAAAACTTCGATGAAACCTTTATATAAATCAAGAGTGAAAAAAAGTAAATCCCTAAATTAATAATCAGTTGATAACTTGATTCCTTTTAAAACTTCAAAACTTTATATTTATATAAGTAAAAGATTAAATATGATTTCTTTTAAATAACACTTGCTTTGGTAGAATTTCTTATACCTTTTTGTTATCAAAACATATTAAATTAGTAATAAACTTATAAAGCTGGCATATTAGATCACAACAAAATGGATGGACTAACTTTTTTTAATGTAGAAAAATATATTTTTTGTTATCGAACAAATTTTATTGAATTTGCTACAAAATATGATAGAAAGTTAGTAATTATATCAAATTAGTAAGGTCCCATATTTTAAATTCGCTTTAGGCCCCATAAAACATTGAGCCGCTTATGCTTTAAATGGAGTTTCACTATGAGTTGTTGCGGATGGGGCACCTTATGTGCACTTTATCAACTCATGGTTAGAAATGGCTCATGGTCTTCAAGCCACCATTCTTAGATGAAACTTTCTCCATGCTCAAGATACGCCACAACCTATCTTTGAGCATGATGAATACTAACCTACTTCAATAAAATCGTCATACATAGCCACGTCAAATGAACCAGTGGCCTCAAATTTCCAGTTATCACGTGAACAACTCAATGTGCTCAGAGCCAAATCAAAGGAAGATGGTAACACAATCAACTATAGTTCCTTTGAAATGCTCACCATATTTGGAAATGTGTGAGTAAAGCCCGTGGGCGGCCAAATGATCAAGAATAAGCTCTTCATCACCACCAATTTATGATACCACCGTCAGCCTCCTCTGCCAACTGGCTATTTGGGAAACGTCGTCTTGACAACCTCTACTATATAAGTTGCGAATGACATTCAATCTAAGCTTAGTTGGTACGCTGCAAGTAAAATCCGTGAATCATTAGCAAAGATGAGTAACAATCATTTAGAGTCACCACTAGGATATATATATATATATATAGGGAAATGATTCATAGGGAAGCTCCAAATCTTGTGGAAGGAGGGAAACAAATCTTAACCCTTGATTTTTTCATAATTAAATGTTTTTAACATCTATTTGTGATGAATGTTAAATTTTAAAATTATTGTGATTTTTAAAATTCATTTATGATGAAATCAAGGGTTGAGATTTGCTTTCCTCTAATTTTTTTGCTTTCCTCTTTATGTCCACCCTAGATATATATATATATATATATAGTTGGATGGTTCAAATAAGAAGGCTAAATATCGTGAAACCATGAAAATGACTTTAGAAATACTTTTTAACTAACCCTAGCACATTTTTCTTTAAATTTTTTTTCAATGATTACTATTAAAATAACTTTTCGAAGCTATGATAAAAATATAAAAATAAATTCTTAATTTTTCGAACTTTTTTTATAATCGCTAATTTTGTTATTATTCAAAATAATCACAAAATATAACATGATGATCACATGTGACTATTCTCTAATATAATGTGATTATCATGTGATCGACATAATCACAAAATAGGATTTGATAGTCAAATATTATCTATGTGATTATTAAGTTATAAAATATGATTATTATGAAAAGAAAATGTAATAAAAAATTAAAAAAAACGTTAATTTTTTTTTATTTGAAAAATAATTTTTAAAAGTTATCTGAATAAAGTGCTACGAAGAAATTTTTGTAAAATAATATATTTTGGATATTTAAAAATTGCTTGTGAACCTATTACTATGTGCAAGCGATCCATCCAAGTTTTGTTTTGGCTGTTGCTACTGTTATGTTACATAGTACCAGAGCATGGTCTGAGTTAGGTTGTTTCAGATAAATTAGGGGTTAATATTGCTTCATTGTTTCGAGTCGTAAGGATCATGCTTTGAAACTCAAACTAATGTTTAAAGCTTACCAGATTCACACTTGATACCATACACTTCATTAGGGGTTGCTTCTTTTGCAAATGTGAAATCCAAGATAGGGTAAGAGTGTCCTATCATCCGGAAAGAATTCATTAGATATGGACTTGACCCATTAAGTTTAACTTCGGGCTTGGGCTTAGATATGATAGTCTGCAAAATAAAATGGCATAGGCCAAAATCTATTTGGGTTTGGTAAACTCACTAATGACTAATCCCCTGCTTTTTGCGAAGGCTGTCAATAAGAAACAGATTTATGCATCAACTGGTTGTGCATTATTGTTAAATGTCACTCGGTGGATGATTTGGCGGTTACAATACAACTGTTAATGCATAAAACGGATTCTTATTGACAGCCCTTAGGGTTGTGATTAACAAAATCCATATTTTAGATATGAAAAATGATAAAGAAACTTTTCACATATCACAATCATTTATATATGTAACTTTCTGGTCCATGTTTGTGTTCATTAGGGTGTGAAACCATTTGCTGCATATGCACACTTGCTAGTTGTTGTATAATATTTGTACCCTTAGTTTTAGTACATTAGATCTTACTTCTTATAGTCTAAAGTTACCATTTGCAGAAAGGCCAACCTGTCATCGCATCATGTACTAGTTTGTAACCTTAGTTTTAGTACATATATTTTTACATAATTACTAATTCTTCTTTTCCGATTTGCCATTTCGAGCCTGGCCAACCTGTTGATCCCAACATGTACTAGTTTTCAATTCAAAATATCGGTTTAATTTTCAAGGGCCACATGCACTTGTGTGATTGACTGATTGCTTGATAACAACTAGCTGCACATGTATGATACAAGGGATTCATGTGATCGCCTTTTTGAAAAATATCGACCTTCCATTAGTATGAAAGAATTAGCGGTCAAGTACATAGCAAGAATACGAGAGTTCATAAAAATTTGTATAATTTACTGATGGAAGGAAAGTTTATGAAGGAATCCGAATGAATGCATGTGTCTTTTGTATAGGTTATTAGAAGTTTTCTGTTAGTATGTATGTATTGTTTATGCAGTTAGCATGTGCTGTCAGTATTATTATTATCTGGATTTTATTCAATTTAGCTAATAAGTCATATAGTTATAAGGAAGTAAGAAGCTATTGTCTCTTCTAACCTGATAAACATACAAAGAGATAAAATGGGGTCCACTTGATAGGAAACGTTTACGTCTACTGCAAATGGATGTGAGATTTCTTGCTCGTGATCGTTGTCCACGTGCCAAGTGGCATTTGCGAGTCGTGAAGGACTAAGTCAGGTATGCATTATCTACAACTCTGTTTCTTTTTCATGTAAGTAATACTATGTGTCATTGTATATAAAATTTCATTAACACGCTTTCTAGTATTCGTGTATGACTCAATGATGACTCTTTTTTGCTATTTGTCCGCCTAGATTCGTTACAATAATTGACTAATTCATTCTTGACATCATTAAACAATCTAATCAGACTTAGTAATCTAGGAATATTGCTATTTTTATTTCTAATGTTCATGCTGACATAGTAGAAATGCATCATTGTTTATGTTAAACTTTTGACTTTAATTAATTAGTCTTATAACTGCCTGGTGCATGCACATACTAAAGTTCTCAAAATGGTATTTGACTTATAGGTGGCAAAATGGGTTAGTTCTGAAAGTTTTGCAACATGTTCACATAGGTTACTTCTTTGGAGTGGCTAAAACGGGCTGGGTCCGGTCATTGCTTGACCAGCCAAGACCTGCTTTTTGATTTTTTTCTACATTAAATGTGATTATGAAATTACTATTGAAATAGTGTTTGTGATCCAAGTTTTCTGAATACGACAATTTAGGAGCTAGATTGCAAAAACTTGACTATTCATTGAGTCTCTCAAGTGGTTAAGTTCAATTTTAATAACTGTTTTTGCTAAAGTTATTTTATTTTTTTTCTTTGTGCCTATTCAAAGTGTTGTAATAACGTTACCTTCCATTGATCTTTTGGGCCCTTATCTTTCGGGTTGTTACCCTACTCAGTAACTGGTAAAATGGCAGCGCCCTCTTGTGGGGGTCCCCTGCCCCCCGCTTTCAGCTATCTTAACTAATTTTATAAAACATAGACTTTGATCTCAATTCAACATACATAAAATGATCACCGTATTTTCTGCTCTAGTTTTTATGCCTAGAAACTTAAGTCATACTCTAAGTTATTCTATATTTGATTTCTTGTAAGACTGTACATATTGCAGCTAAGTAATATAGTCTGAAAGTGTTTCTCGCGCGATTCAGATTGTTATTGATCATCATTCTTCCCATACACATATTTGCAACGGTTGCACCAATTGTCAATATTCACGTCCTGTCACTCAAGCTCACATTCTCAAACTTGACCGTTGACTGGGCTAGCAGCAGACTCTATTGAATAAAATGTAACTTGGGCTTTAGAAGGAGGTGAGTTGGGGGTATATATCAAGATTCTTGAAGGGTTTTAGTTGTTAATCAAGAAATTTAAGCAATTATTATTACATTTCACCATCACGTGAAAACACTTTTAACACTTGTAAAAAGCAATCTCTAAGCATATATAATATGAACCAACATTTCACCATCACATGAAAATCACTAAAACACTTGTAGAAAGTTATCTCAGCTCTCAGCTTCATATAAACTCAACATTATTCTAACATTATCTAGAATATTAATTCTCATTATTTCACAATTACCTCAGCTGCAATATAGCTAGTTAATGTATTATTTTAAATTCTATACAAGGGTTATCAATGGCTTACTATAAGTAACACACTTATAATCAATTAGTAAGTCTAAGATATATATACTAAAAATCAAATTACAATTCTGTGTATAACACTTGAAATAACAAAATATTACTTCATCTCTTCCAAAAAGAATATCCCCTAGAAAAATGTTAAATTTATGGTTGTTTGAAAATGTCATTTGATACAAGTTTGACTGAAAATATTAAAAAAAATTTATTAAAAATAATAAATAAAAATAAATTTAAGAACTTAATCATTTTTATAGTTATTTTCTTCAAGTAAACAATTTTTTTAAATAAAATAAAAATAATAAGGTGAACATTAAAATTAAAACGGAATAAATTCATATATAATTAAATTGTTAATTAGTTATTATTAACTTCTCACTTGTGAAATTTATTGTCCTTCATTATTTTATAATTTCATACCTCATAATCTTAATCGCTTTCTTACTTAAAAAGTCAAAATACCATAATTAAAAGAATGGAAAAATTGATTAAAGAAAAGTGAAAGAAGAATCTATGGATGTATATTGTACGTAGTATTCAACAATTAAAAGAATTTAATATGGAATATGCCTCTAGACTCGCCACCTCACTGACCAGAGCATATTTTGATAGTGATATAACATAGCCACATATCTATCATTTAATTATTTTATTAATTAAAGGGTTTATGTCTTACATTTGAAAATTATATTAATAAATTGTATTTTTTTGTAAAAGCTAACATCTTAACAATTTTGCAATTGTTTATTTTTACATTTTGATTAATAAGTTATTGTAAATGCGGAGATAAGATGAGAGTAAAGTGTGTTTAACGTCTCTCAATAGTTTAACCAACTCAAATTATGTATCGTTCGTTGAGTTCAAAATCAGTCGCAATCTAAAGTATCTTACCATTTAACTCTCCTCAATTCGTTGCGTTTTTCTTCATCAAACTAGCCATTAGGAAATTAGTGATGATTCCCCGCCTATTTCGGTATATGTTATTGAAAGAAGGAAAAAGAATCTAATGATTTCTCTAATTTCGTAAGAAAGAAAAATCAGTTTGTTAGAGTTGGGGCAGAGAAGCAATCAACAAATATCAAATTGGATTTTCATTGTTTAGTTTGTTATGAATTTTAAGAAGAATTTATTCTGATTCGGTGTAAAATCCAACTTTTTTCTGATTCAGCAACAACAAAATGAAGGTAACAATTATGAACAAGTTAAGCATATACTACTTTTTTCTTATTTTATGTATGAATATGAAAGACTAAACTTTGTAAAACTAATGTAAAGCTTCTTAAGTATTAGTAAAGTTGGTCAAATATGCTCTAATGCTAAATAATTCTGTACCAAGATTCTTTCGCTTGTGTCAAACAAATTTCATACTCAAAGTACCTAAATATTCTATAGCATTTGATTATTACCACCCACCATTTAAGGACAATTTTCTTTTAAACGACAAAGATAACTATAAAATAACTGCCAGGAAGCTAGAAACATGTAACACAACAATGAAACATGCAACCTAAACATATGTACCAACAAAAAAAGATAGCATCCTTAAGCTACAACTAATGACCACCTAACACGAAATCAAAATAAGACTTGAAGATACAGATTAACCTAAAGTCCTAAACCCCACTTTAATCAAAATAACAAAAAGCAACCCCTTTACGAAACATTTCAAACTAAATGAAATCTCTTGAACGCCTCTTTTGTCTAATGATAATGAAATCCAAGTCCGAATTTTCATCCTCCGAATGCAACTCGAGATTTTCCCCAATTTTGCCAATTGATACCCATCGGTATTAGTTTCTTTCATGATCGTCTCTGACTTTTTGAAGTCCCTGGTCAAAAATTGATTGATTGTCGAAAGGAGACCTTATATCTAGCTATAAGATATTTTTTTTATTCTTTTTGTTGCGGCTGAATCAACTTTGAACAAATATACCATATTCTCTTGTTTTTCTTACAATATATTAACAATCAAATTATATTTGTATCTATATACAGCTACACACACATATACAAACACACACATTTTGAGACCTCTATAATTCGAAAGTCCTAGACAACTGACTATCTCGGTCACCCCCAAAGAAGGTCCTGGTTTCTTTAAATCATGTGGGTACGAGTTTCTCTTCATCTCTTATCTATGAATAATATATAAGGGTTTAGCTGCTGCTGCTTCTTTCGTTTGAAACGTATGCGAGTGTCAAAACTTGGATCTTCTAAAGACCTTCAGTTACAACAGGCTCATCCTGAAACATATCACCCGTGTCACAATGGAAGTTCCTTATTCTTTTCTATCTCATATGAAATTAAATAATAGTTAATTAGAACTAAAATGGCAACTCTTTGTTACGATTAATTTAAGTATATGGTGCTATCAAACAATTGAGAAATGTCACAATCAAAGTGATGTTTAAGTGCTTTTTGTGGCTCACGTGTATGCATGATTTACAAGTTATAATATCTGTACATTTTAACAAAGTATAATATCTCGTACGTTTTAGCTAAAATGTTCATTTAAATTATATAAATAATTTAAAAAATCTTTATTAACTACAACTTTTACTAGTCAAATAATAGTTTTTTCACTGAAATTTCTTTTAATTAATTACAATATGAAAATGAATATTTATCTGGAACAATTCAAAATAGTAACATAGATATTTGTAATTTTTTTTTTTATCTTCTTCTTTTTTTTTTAGGAAAGCAAAAATTTTATTAACGGACAAACAGTTACATCTCAGCAAATTATGTACACACATTTTGTCTATTTTAGACCACTAGCTACTCAACACGCACCTACTCAAAATCTGAGATACTTATAATTAGACATAGATACTATCATTTTTGGTCACTTAAATTATCTATGATAAAGTATGTAGAGAATCTAAGGGGTACTTAAACTGTATTTAACAACTTATTGGAGATGCATGAACATAGAAAACGTATTCCCAAAAGAACATTCATCCATTTTTTTCACTTAAACTATATTTAACAACTTATTAGAGATGCATGAACATAGAAAATATATTATCTTTTTTTTAATAAAATATATAGATAGATGAACATTTTTCTAATACCAAATATTGTGTTACAAGTTAGTTCGATGTTATTTTATAAACTAATTGGATACGCTATCTCATTCGAAAGATAAGTTGTCGATTTATTATTTCATCATCTTTTGATATTTTATTTGTCGTTTTGTAAGTGATAATGATTAAATTTGTCTCCACCTTGTATTTTATGATTCCATAAGAAATTAATTCTTTTCTTCTTAGAATTTAACGAAAGGGTCATTAGCATTTTTTTATTTATGAACTGACCATTAGAGCACGGAGTGGGGCTGCGTCGCTTGCCATCGTTCACTATCGAGAATGCCATCAAAATCGTGTTTTAGCGACATCATCCTACTTGAAATTGTGAACCACTTACTCTCTCCGTTCTATTTTTATCATCCTATGTTATTATTTTGTTCGTTTTTAAAAAATTGTTTACCGAAAATAATTATAAAATTCATTAGACTCGAAAATTAATCTTTATGTATTACTTTCAATTAGCATAATATCTCCGCAATGTGACAGTAATAACTAAATTATCTATTTTTGTTACGTACAATAATACGTTTATTAAATATAATGTCATCTTTAAATAATTGTATAAAATTTTCTATCATTGTTTAATAAATAATAAATCAATTGATTAAATAACATGTCAAATGTTTTACAAATAAATACACATATTCTCACCGCTTACATATGTTTAAGTCAATAATCTTTTTATTTTTTTATATAGAACATATTTTATTAACAATTTTGTAAATAGATAAGATAAGTTAAAAAAGTAAAAATGTTGTTCTAACAAAACAAAAAATGTAAATAAGTAAACTAAAATAAAAAATCAAATTTCATTATATTGTCATATGTATATATATATAAATATAAAAAACAAACAATAAACCGTCAAAACATATACATCATCTGAATCTTTTATCACTCTACCATTATGATAATTACTGTCACCTATCAATATTACATAGACCGTCACATTACATGAGTACATGTTTTTTTTTACGTTTATACATCAACTATAAATGTAATTTGTATAGATAGTATATGTATTTTACAGAAAGAAAAAGCTTAAATGTATCTAACTTTGATATAATTGGAATATCTTCATCAACTATATATAATTTTGCATTTGAAACCTTGTATGAATCAAAGGTCATGGTTGAATTTGTCACTATCCTTGACAAAATTGTGTTATTTTTCCTTTTTCGCGTTTAAAAATGACAACGCATTTGTCAATAACGAAATTTGTCATAACAATTTAAATACAAAAGCAGTATTCAGTGAAATATTCATTTAATTATAAATACACAACTTAGAATTGCTGCCGTTCTCTGTAAAAGTTTCACCTTCGAATTATTCCCTTATTATTACTAATTAATAATAATAATTATTATTATTATTAATTCAATTTTAACTTTTATGTTGATATTAATTAATATATTTACACGTATTTCTTTCTTTCTTTCTTTTTTTCTTTTTTTGGTTTAATGTAAGTTTATGAAGGAATTAAGATATGTTTTAACCTTCACTATATATTATTTTAAATTGTGATAAAATCAAAATTTTACGCCTTCGTAAACTTATATGTGAAGAAAAAAGCATCAACTTTCACACTTTCATAAACAAAACTTGTTTACTTCTAATTTTGCTGGATTGTACTTTATCATAAATATAAATATAAATATAAATATAATATAATATAAATATAACTCATAAGAAACAGAAAATAGGGCTAATAATTCAAGCTTTGCTTGCATGAATGTATAAAGATGAATAGATGATGGCGGGTATTTGAAGGCGATCACATCAAATATGAAGCGTGTTCAAGGCTACTTATTATTATGGCTAACTATTACCCACACGGTCACACTTTAGAAATCATTTATAACGAAATATATACGTCTACTAATCAAGATATTTATAACAACAAAACAATTGTTAAAGAAAGTTTCTTCTATATAAAAAGAATAAAAAAATTATTGACTTAAGTATGATTGGTGAGAACATATCTATAATCTATATCTATAACCCTTATAAAGCATTTAAAACTCTCTTTTTTAATCCTAAAAAAGGGATATCGGAAATTACCATTTTATCCCTCCACTTATCTCTCAATTTACTTAATATTAAAATTATTCTTACATTCATGTATTCTTCATCCGCTGCTGTACACGGGGTCTGACGCTAGTCTATACTTATTTGTACAACATAT
Source organism: Logfia minima (assembly GCA_963921325.1). Lineage (NCBI taxonomy): Eukaryota > Viridiplantae > Streptophyta > Magnoliopsida > Asterales > Asteraceae > Logfia > Logfia minima. The sequence continues at coordinate 4,427,692 of OY992766.1, read as the reverse complement.
AAAATGTTAAGTTATTTAACCAATTAAATCATCATCTATTAAACAATGATAGAAAATGTGAAATATATTACTATTTAAAGATGACGGTATGTATAATGAGTATATTATTGTACGTAAACAAAATAGATAAGTTAGTTGTTACCGTCACATTGCGCATACAATGTGCTATGTAATTAAACACATGTAGCATATATATATATATATGTATGTAAAGTATTTACCCCATCTTCACTCCCTCACTTTTTAAGATTAAGTAAAGTAAATCTTTACCATTGAATTAATATCACTTTTAATTTCACCATTTCATTTCAATTTAACCTACCTATCTAATAACATATCTAACAAATAAACCAACAATTTTGACCAAAAATCTCACACAATAGGTTTATTTGTCTCCGTCACATACATGTCATCTGAATGTAGAAATAATTAATAAACACCATAAAAAACATGCACATTAGACACTAATAAGTATGATGTTGAACTAAATCATTCGGCGTAGCTGCTTTACACAAGTACATGGCTAGTTTATATATATATAAAGCAAATTTAAGATCAAATTTTAAAACTCAATATTTAAATATCTATATTTTTAAAAATTTTGCTCTTTATTATTATAACATAACTTCTCAATATTTTAAATAGACAAACTTCATCATCATTATATAAGAAAAAAAAATTGACAAACATTACCACTAGTCACCATTTTTTTTATATGTATTTTCTGTTTTACGTTATATTGTGTAGGTAATTTTTAGTCATTTTTGAAGTAAATTATCATGTAAGTATGGTTTAAGAGGTAAGAAGTATATGTGTTGATTATTTTGATGTTAATACTTGATAGATATTTGATAGATACGTTGTCAAAATATGTCCTTTGTACACAGGAAATGACTTAAAATTTGACTTATACTTGTGTGGAAGCAAATTTTGAGCCGGATATGTCGCCTATAATTTCACTACAATTACGGGTGTAATAATTCATTTTAATTTTATTTATTCATTTATAAAGTAAATTACATAAATGGTCCTTGTAGTTATAGAGCTACAGAAAATGTCCTTCTATTTTCCTTTTGCATGAACTTTCATCACATAATCCAGAAAGAAAAAAATTATTTGTGTTCTTCTTATGGGTATGCTTCATATGTAGTAAATTATGTGTACCGACAAATTAGTTTCTTTTATAAACGTATCTTTGTAACATTTCCCAAGTTAAATTACATTATTTATGTGTATCCTCCAACAAGACAATGTCAAATTAATCTGGTATGGAAAAGTATTTCGTTGTAGTTATTTAAATTCCTCTTATATAATCGTCCTTTTAGAATGAATTTATATGACTTAAATGGAGCTTAATAACTACCTCAGTGCATTATATTTAAATAAAGTACATAGATGGTCACATTAACCTTTGATGTCATATTATAAACACAATCTACAAAAATTTCAATTTTAATTAAAGATTTTGCTCTATCACATTAATTTTGAGCGAATTATCATATAAGTATGGTTGATACTTCACTATAGTTAAAGAAATAAGAGATAAAAGATGCAAGACTAATAAGAGATTGCTATGTGTGTGACCAGTTAATACTTAGTAGGGTTGAGTATTGGACGGTTGAAAGCGGTTATTGTCTAAATCCGCATCCATAATCAAACTTTTGGTTAAGTAAAAACCTTAACCAATTGGTTTTGTTAATAGTTAAAGTCAATGATTCAGTTTGATTTTTGATTAAGCTGGTTAATAGTCAAAGTAGGACAAACAAAAGACAAAACCTATTAAACTCATGGTAATATTATTGACAATCGTTGTCGATATTCATGATCGAAGAAAAAAGGCGTAGAAATGGCAACATCTATTTTTATTAGCTCCTACCATTTAAATCAAATGGTAATTATCACCATTTAAATTTTGTTAGTCACCGTTGTTTTATTTAACTGAAAGTTACTAGTATTTGAGTTTAAGTTTTACTAAGGAAGATAACTAAGATATGAAATGGAAAGATGAACAATTAATATGAGAGAGAGGGAGTTGCAACCACATAATTCAACAAGGGTTCGTGGTCTACACGTCATAAAACATGTAACGAAAAGTAATTTAGATAGTTTATATATGTTTTGCTTCGGATTGGTTAATTTGATTATAATTGACATATAAAAGCATAACCACACCATTTATTTTGGTTAATTAAAAATATATAAACCATAACCATGGTTAACCAATTTTTTGATTAATTCAGTTCGATTTAATCGATTAATTTAGTTATGGTTTTATTAATTCGGTTTTTTGCTCACTCTTAATAATTAGAACGAATTGTGTGGGATTTAGAAGGGTAATTTCACTCCATTTTATAATTAGAGCGAATTATGATGTTTAATTGGATGATGTCGTTATACTTTCTAGTGATTTGTTGTTTTTATTAGTTTTTTTTTGGAGCTAACTGTGGCTATATACCAAATTGTTCTATATTTCTTTTTATTCAGAGCGAGATGTGGTGCATTAAGTGAATTTAGATGTCTATTTATATTACATTTCGCTCCAATGAAATAATTAGAGCGAGATGTGAGCTATATATTATAAAATATCGCTCAAATAGAGAAATTGGCTGACATGAGACTTTATGATTAGTCTGTAAATCTTTTGTGTGTTTGAATTAGCTAAAAAAGAAACCATTTTTAGACAACTCATTCTAAGAGTGAAATCTTGACCAAGATTATCCATAATTAAACAATGAAGGTCAAATTAGGTCGTTTATGAAACTTTCTCCTTTTAAATATCCAAAATCGAGAAGTGTTTGAAAATTTGTCATATTTCTTCAATTTATATGGAAGTAATAATTATATTTTAATTAAATATTGCACAAAGTTTTATTTGCATGTAATATAAGATGGTTTTGTCATTCATTATAAAATCTCTATAAGTTTAAAAGCAATTTCTTTTTAACGTTTAAGACATCATGTTTGTAAGTTATTATTTGATTTTTTATAATTTTATGTCAATTAATTCAACATGTAAATAGCTATACATTGAAAAACAATTTTTTATAATTAACATTAGTCACAACAGAGCAGCGCTGTGCATTCGCACAACCATTGAATTTTCTAGTATACATTACAAGTTCCTTCTGCAAGAATGGTAGAATGTGTTTGACAAAACTTCACATGAACTTATAAGATTCTAAAAGAAATAAGAGACGAAGAATACTTTTTATACCTAAAAATTTATGTTTGCATCTAATTTAAAGATTTAATTGTTTAATATAATAAAAAAATTGATAAAACAATAAGAAAAAATAAATGAAAGTTATGTATATATATGGTACGAGTAAAGTCTATTTTAAACATATACTTTCAATATATTCATTTAACATTACTCATTAGAGAACACAGAATACTGACTCAGGTATTACAGTGTTAGCAACAATGTTTAGTGGGAATTTTATTGTTGAAAAATGAGGGAGTAGTAACAGTCTTCAGGACAATGTTCATAAATTTATCTTTGATATTTTTATTTGTTAGAAAATTTAAATAATTTAATAAATAAATAACATAATAATTTAAATAAAAGAAATGACTTTATTAAAAATAATAATAAGAAAAAAAATAACAAGTCCTAAAATTAAAAATAAAGATTACAAATACAATAAATAAAAATTCATAACAATTAAAAGTATGTTAAACAAATTATGTTCTATCACGAACCCTCCATATATGCTCCACAAGATCGGATCGAAAACTCTTGTGCATATCTCTATCATGTAATTATCTGATTTTCATGTTATATGTGTCACATCTCTCGTGCCAAGTACCTTGCATATTCCTAACAGACACATAATATTCTTCGGATTCGGCAATATTAAAACCATTATCTTCGGTAATCATGTTATGCAATATGATGTAAGTATACAAGATTTATTTTATAGTGTTTACACTATAAGCTCTTGTCAGTTGTTGTAGTATATGCTAATGGCCTTGGAGGACACCAAATGTCCGCTCAACATCCTTTCGAGCATACGTTTGTGCTTTAGTAAACTTCACCTTTTTTGCATCAATAACACTTGATAACCCCTTATTGAACGCTGCCCATGACGGGTATATCACGTCAGCAAGATAGTATCCTTGTTCGTAATCTATATCACACACTTGATACGGAATTTGGGGAGCGAATTCATTTTAGCAAGTTGTTGAACAATGAAGATGAATTAAGGACGTTTAAGTCGTTGTTCGACCCCGCAACCCCCAAGTATGCCTGCCAAATCCACATCTCATACGCGGCAACGACTTCAAATATTATTGTCAGATGCTCGTGATCGCCTCGTATGTATTGCCCCCTCCATGCATTTGGGCATTGTGTCCAAGCCCAATGCATCCAATCTATGCTTCCAAACATCCCCGGAAAACCATGAATCTCTTCATGTTTTGCATACAATCGACAGATGACTTACTCGGTTGGTTCTCTCATGTAAACATTTGCATATAAGTCGACCATGTACCTTGTAAAATTTTGTAATGTTTCACGTGACGTTCTCTTTGACATTTGCAAATATTCGTCAAATACATCTGGTGTTGTGTCGTATGCCAATTGGCGTAGGGCAAATGTTACTTTCTGAAAAGTGCTAAAACCTGGAACACCACGTGCATGGTGTCACTGTCGAAAATATAGAAAATATTCGGGTATAGGATCAATAGAGTAATTAGTTATACCTTCAATAATTCGAAAGAATAGTCGTTCTCTCATACGGAAGTGACGTTTGAAATACCAAAGTAATCGTTCATTAGCGTTTAGTGTGCACCAACCCGATCATGATATATGTACCGATGTGTAAGAGCGGTTGGAACTTCCGACTTCTTCTCGGGGAATTAAAATTTCATTACAATAATTACGACCTTGAATGAGGAGTTGTTATATTGTTTTGTCGTCGGAAAAAGAATCGGAAGACATAATTGTTAATTATTGAGTATATGTTAGTAGATGAAAAATAACGTTTTGATGTGTTTAAAATTATGTTAGAACTCTTGTATTTATAGATAGAAAAAAGAATTTTAAAAAAAAGTTAATTAATGATCGTATGATTATTTTATTTTTAAAATAACCGTCAATGTACCGTTATAATTCAAAAAAAATGAAAAGAGAATGCAATGTTCCTTGTTAGGACATTGTGACTGGAATGCTATTCGAAGTTCCGTTCTAACAGCATTTTGAATGGGAAATAAATTTTGTTTCGTTCTCACTCCGTATGATTTTAGAGATAAAAGTGTAAGACGGGTTCAATAAAGATTCTGTGCTGAAATCGACGTTCAAAGTCGCTATCAAAAGCTACCTTGATATGGTGAACCCGTGAATGACTTAATAATTAATGATTGTTATTTATTAGAACTTAAAGAGTAAAGATAAAGTAAGGGTAACGTTAAATATATTTAAATTATAATTATAAGTTTATTTTAAATTTTTGTAAAGTATTTTTATAAAAAAAATTTAATTTATTAGTAATATGACTATCATTATCGATTATTTTTTATGTATTTTATTTATAATCGTTGTATTACGTGAGATTTAAATAAAATCTAATTAATACACGAAAGGATATAAATTATATTTTTTTATTTCCGATCAATTATTTTATCAAAACAGCAATCAAATTTCCAAGCAAAATCTAAACATATACTTTTACGCACATAAATCATTTTCCATAAAGTAATCACATATTTCAATTAAGTGGACCTCATATAAAAACAATAATTGCTATCCGGAGGCGGTACCATTTTTAGTTTCGATACACCTCCACCTAGTTTTAGTTACGGTTCGAGGTGGTTCAGGAATTGGATGATTGGACTAATAATCTTGTTTTACATTTGTTGGTGTAAATTAAAGTAGCACATTAGAATATATATGTAATTTTTTATTTGTATATAATTTATTAATTAATTGTATAAGTTACTTCTTAATTGATTTCAAGACGTAAAATCTTATTGGGTTTATACGCTGAGTTTTGTACAAATCTGAGCTATAACATGTCGAAACAAACGGTATGAGAGTTATGGTGTAGCCAATCCTGACCCTTTGGTATCCCCACGATTTAAAAATCATGATAGACCATAAGTCTTGACTTGTTTCGTGCCAAGAGAAGGTTGGTTCTCGTGGAATTTAGTTGAACAGGAGGCTGGATGCGCTACTAATAAATGAGGTATTTGAGTTTAAGAGAAGAATTGTTGAAAGTAAATAACATGTAAAATCTCTAAGCGTAGATTAAAGCTTATTTTTTATTTATTTTGAACGGCGATTTTTATTAAGAAACTAGTAAGAAGGTAGAGAAGATGACAAGTTTAACAAGGTAGGATTTTGCATCCAGATATATTTCAATTGAGTTTCTTTTTATTATGACTAGAGATCTAGAAAAACGACATTTGCACGGTAGAACTGAAGCTTAACAAGGTAGATTAAAGCTTATTGGTTACTAATTCTGATGTCAAATTGTTTTAAAGTAAGACTATTGCGTTTATAGTTGGACTTTGTACGAGTAGAACTGAAAACTATCATGTTACGTATATTACAAGTGTTTTGTCCCTAAATATAAACTCGTATTCCTATTTTTCTAACGACAAACGTATAAGTTACGTCACATCATATGTCTAGTCACGTATGTGTCCTATTAAAAGTTTAAGACACCGTGATAATAATCAAACTTGATAACAAAAGTTTTATTCATAGCCGGATAAGTAATAAACGTGCTCCATGGTCAACAATTTTATGATGGAAATGTAAAATGTATATGTGGCAAATTCAAACCCATGTATACAAAAACCATTTGTTTCCTTAATAGACTCAACACATGAGTCCAATTTCATAATAGACAACTAAACCATAATTCCTTAATTTAATAATTTAATAAGAAGATAATCAATAACAACATACTTGATCTATGAATGAAAATATATTGTTCTCTTTGTATTTTTATAATGATAATAAAAATAATAATAATAATAATAATAATAATAATAATAATAATAATAATAATAATAATAATCACTGAAGTGTCCAGCAACACAAAACCAATAAAAGGATTTTATACTTTAGTTAAAAAGGAGGAGTAATATTTATATGTATTGAAAAAGATATAAATGAAAATAATCTATTTAAAGTTTGATTGGTCATCCGCATCTATTATTGATTTTGTCAATAACATGTTTGATTTCCCCTTTAAAAATATGTAAAATAGTATAACGTAAGATTGCTTGCTTCGTTACATATTTTTGAAAACGCAAACTATTTATTTTGTTGCTAGCAGACCTAAACATGAGTGCTGGTACTCACAAACAAGGGACTGCTTACGCATCTATCTTGAAGCTTAAGTTTGTTAGCACTTAACTTAAGTGATACTAACGATATATATGTTTACCTCTTTACTTATAGTTTAAACTTATTAAAATTAAACTAATAAGTCCAATGTTGTTTTTAAATAAGCTTATTTGTATGACTTTATAAGCTTTATGTGAATCAATCACTCAAAAAATTTAAATTTTGTTTAAATTTTATTATTAAGACTATACATAAGTTACTAATAAATTATCCGCGCAATATAACGGTATGAAAAAATTGTAGTGGTAGCTGCTAATGGTAATCAATAGTAGTGTGAAGTAGTTGAAGATGTAATGATATTTGTTGATGATTATTAGTATTGTTGATCATATTTGTGGTCAATGGTTTTAATATTTTACTTTAAGTAATTAATTTTAGTTCGACATACTTTTTGACTTCATGTTATATGCTGATGTTCTTTAGATTGGTAAAAAAGTTATTGAGTGTGTATATAAATGTTTAATGGTACCTCAATATAAGAATCATTGTTAATTTCTTATTGAAAGTAATTTTTTTTTACAATAGTTTAAATTATTATAATTGTAAATTTAAAGACGTAATATAAAATATATATTTTTTAAATATTACATAAAATATAATATCATTAAAATAATTTATATATTTAATAAATACATGAATAGAAAAGTAATTCCTCATCTTCATATTCAAAACTAAGAAAGAGATTTGGAAACTATTAATAAAGTTTTAGATAAAGCCGTAGGTTCCAACTTTAAAGTAATCCAAACACCCACTTATACAACAAGAGAGAGAGAGAGAGAGAGAGAGAGAGAGATGGTTCATTCAAGAATATTTAAGTCGTGGGCATCTTGTTTTAGAAACCACTGAAATCCTTATTTTCTTTATCCAATAATATTGTCTTTTGGGTTTTTTTCAATCGAAATAGTTACAATAAATAGTCTTGTCTTGTGATTTAAACTATATATAAATAAACTTTTTGATGAATTTAAATACAATTATTGTTTGTATATAGTATTCCAAACATTATAATGTTCATGTTTGACATACTAATTTCTTTCACTTTGTCCAGCAATTCATAGTAATATCTTAAAATGAGTAGGGAAGAATTAATGATGTTAAATACTTCAAAACACGTTTCATTAAGAAACCTTTTAGACACCGTCTTCTTACATTAAATAGGCGTAGAGAGGGTCTTAAGGGATTACCTTTTAACATGCTTGAAAGGCTTGTTAGAAGTTTAAAATTTTTATTAATTAACGGTGTAATTATTATATTAATTTTTTTTTAAAGTGTGAATAAATATAGCAGAAAATTAAACTGTGACATGATAAATATATTGCGCATCATTTATAAGTAATCAGGTATTATCGTATAGAAGTTCTAATATGCTTAAGAGGACCCCCTATGGTTGCTTTTGTACTCCGTTCTCAGCAAAAGAACAAGTGTACTTGATAGGAAGCTATAAGCAACACCTAGTTCTGTGGCTACTTCTTCATATTTTGTTCTTCTCGGGACAGAGGGAGAAGAGTGTACTTGGTAGGAAGCTATAAGCAACGCCTAGTTCTTGTGGCTACTTCTTCATATTTCGTTCTTCTTGGGACGAAGGGAGAACAGTCACCGTGACAATTTTCAAACATTCGCATTTTACCATTTTAAAATTCGAACAATAGTGTTTAGAATTAAAAATATAAATGTAACATACTTTTTTTAATTAATGTAATTTTATTATCAATGTAACGTATTTTTTGTTATTATTATTGTTTTTAAAAATATAAGTATATTTGTATTAATATTTAAGAAATGATGTGGAGTTAAAAAATTCAATTCTTCAGGCATTATAGGCAGAGTTCAATTTTTGTACTGATGTGGTACTGAGGTAACAGTCAGTTATCTAGTTTTGAGATGCACTATAAGAAGTGGTTTAAATTATCTTAAAATGGACATGAGTAATGATATATAGACCTACTTAGATAGATCTAAAAATAAACTTAATATACTCATCGATTGAAATGATTCATCTATCTTAATCTTATCATTTGAATTTGACATATCTCAATCTTATATTTTAATTTCTACTTTTAAGTCATATCTAAACAAAATAAAGTAGGTTTATCTATATTTTTCAATGGAGGTACATTTTGTCATTTATTTATTTTTATATTATTATTTGCTGCTTTTAAAAGAATCAACACCCGTGTATTCGATAACTTGATCATATAAAAATGTATATCTATGGTTGCTATTTTTATGTGATTATTTTGAGTAACTTCTTCAATTCATATAATCTTTAGGTATATTTTCGTCATCTGTATCTTATAGGAGTTGTTATAGGTTGCACCTTGATTTTTATCATCGAAGAATCAATTACGGTCATAACCAAATGAAAAATGCTATAAATGAAGTTTGGCCATTGCCCTTAATAGTTACACTTTAATTATTCATATATGATGCATAGAAAACAAATCATTTTATATGAGAATGATACGGTATTAATCGACATCTTACTGAACATATAAAAATATATTATTTATTATCATCGTATTGAGCAGGATTATTGGTCGATCGATCTAAGTTTTAGAACAAATGTCAAAACGTTCACATTTTCATCGTACTTTGTCTTTCGGGGATTTATTCGACACAAAAATAAATATTTCGGTCAGTTGCATTATCAAGACCGTATTTGGAAAAAGTGAACGCTGATTGATGGGTGTGGGGGCTAATTGCCCCAATTAAGATTGCCCATAACTTATGGGAGTGAATAAAAGTAACTAGTTTTTTATGGAATATACTCGTACAAATTATTGGTTAGGAATATCATATCGTCACTCTTTCTCCAACTTCTCACATCACACCACGTATTTATTTGGTATATTATTTCAAAAGTATAATAATAATAAATAATAATAATAATAATAATAATAATAATAATAACTATCACTATGCATGGATAATTATAAGTCCGAAAGTAATACCATGACAATTTTCCTTCGGGCGCCCCAATTTCTAACAATCATTGTGACTTCCGAGATAGGAAAGTGATTGATCAGAGATAGGAATGATGACATGGTGTGCCACGTAACATCATATATGCTGTCCTACATTCTTAACTTATTGGAACATGGAGGGGGCCTTCATTTGAATTCAATAATATGTATCATGAATAAAACACGTAATTAAGATTTATTTTAATTACAAGGGGAACGGATTATTAGACTTGAAGAATAAGAAAAGGGAAGCTTGAAAGCATGTTGAGATATATGATAATGTGGCCGGATTCAGTCGAAAAAATATGCATCAAGTTGACTAGTTGTGTTAATCATATATATATGGTTTTCGGTTCCTAATTAAAGAAAAATTAATCGGTTGTATGAAAGATTTAGCTGTGATCTTGAGGTTATATTTCAAAAGTATAAAAAGAAGATGTATATTTTGAAAGTACATACAAGGAATTTGATAAAATGTCTGAGTTTTTTTTATAAAATGAGATTTTGAGACAACAATTTCATAACTACGATGCACAATGTCAAACAGTTATTTCAAAAAAGCTTAAAATGATTGTCTATATACGTAAATTTTATAGTTTTGATGTACAATCCTATAAATATGACGCACTAGATTTTTAACATTGTGATGTATTGGAGTTGTTCTTGTGACGGTGTTTATCGATTAATTTATAAGTTAAAAAGTTCAAAAAAAGTTAATCAAAAGTTTTATAATTATGGTACACATTTTTTATTATTATGATGCATTAAATTTCTACGTTAACAATGTTTACTGGATTGTTTGAAGGTTCATATAGTAGTTATAAATTTGGTCAATCTTAGCTATAAATATACAAATCATCTAACTTTTGTTTGTTAAACAATTGACGGATCTGATATACATTTTATTTTATTTATGTTCAAATGATTGTCTGAATATATTGAAAAAAAAAACCAAAAAAGTTACAAAAATAATGTAGTTACATATGTATATTGTTAGTTTAAAAAATATTTATCTTTGAACTTATTAATAACATGTATTAATTATATTTTCTACAAATTTTCAATGTTGAATTTTTTTATTTTCTTAAAAAAAAGTCATTTATAAATGTGAACATCGAAACTGAACAATATGAAAACCTTTAAATTTGAGTTAGTTTCAAAAATAAATAAATGAATAAAAATATGTAGAGATCAGCAGTCGGGGGTAGCGGCTGACGATCGAAGGTGGTAGGCGGTTGTTAGGAACCCCACTTGGAATAATTATAGTTTATGTTTGTTAAGTGTTAGATATACTAATATAGGGGGAGATAGGGAGAGATGGATTGATAGAAAGAGATGAAAATTGTCCGAATGATTCATAAGTTCTATTTGTAAAACTCACTTTTGGTAATATAATATATCCTTAAGAATCGTCGATAGTACCACTAAGTTTTTCTTTGTTAACCAACGCAATACTATGTTGGAAAAATTGGAAATATACATGCATTTTCTTAAACTTTGGACCTCTTGTGAGTAATATTTTATATGGTTTTCATAGCATTTGACAAGGACTTTGTAAGAGTATATTATAGGTCCAAAGTTAAGTTGTGATAAATGAGATATAAAGATTTAAGTAAGATGTTATGGAACTTGACTTGGTGAGTCATTAATAGGTTTCGGTTTGTCCCAAGCAGGAGTGAAAAAAAACTCAATAGTGTCAGCTTTTTGTCGTGTGCAAATCTTTATCTTGGGTAAAAACAAGTTGCATCCTCGGGTCCAATGTGTATGCCACCAAACATGGATGTTGCTTGAAAAAACCGTGGCTATCGCATGTCGGTTTTTGCAACAACCCTAACTTTTTGACACGATCCATAAACCAACCTAGTGACCTATACGGCTTAGCTTCTTTCCGGTGCAACCTAATGGGGGTTTGCATTTGATGATCATTAAAGACAAATGATTAGTTCATTTAATGCATTAACTAACTATTAGGATGTACATATACGACGTTACCTCGATCATTTTTTACCACTCCAATTCGAATTATACACACTTAAACAACTTGACTTCACTTAATTTTCAGGCAAGTCATAAACACCTAGACAACTTGACTTTACTACATTTTCAGGCAAGTCATAACTCTGACATCACACTGCTTTAGGTTGTCGTAATCTAAAAACATGCTCGTAATTTTTTTACGGAAAAAAATTTAAGTGGATAATTTTACACTAATTTTACTCTAGAATGTTTACATTGGTGTTTTAACCGGTAACTAACTTTATCATTATAAACAGTTTTAAGTTTCTTAAATAAAAATGAACATCAAATATCAAATTAATTAAACGAAATCAAACCGATACCAATAAAGTTTGGTTATATTTGGTTGATTAAATGTTTGTATACTTGCAACTTTTAGTTGTAAATTACAACCAAACTAAATTTGTTGATTCAAGTTGGTTTCGGTCGTTTGACTTTACGTCCAAAACGGTCCAATTTTATTTCTGTTAGGATTAAGATTGATTGGGTTTAGGCTTAGGAAAACCACACATACGTGTTTGGTTCTTTTGTTGACACCAACACAAGAGTCATTTCCATACTTGTGTCTCAGGTACAATGACCCCCGTACTCATGTCATAATCTCTAAATATTGTAGATTTCTAATTATTGTCGTAAAAGAACATCTTACGACAAAATTGCATTTTCCTCGTTCTTGTTACTTTGCATCCATTGCTTATAATCATAGATCATAGATTTAGTGATTTGACTGTATATAATTGAAGCATATTATTTCAAAATAAGATCACTTCTTATGGTCATCACCGTCATCTGTCTTCGTGCCACCTCACCTCGCGTCCTCCATCTTCCCATAAGTACGAACCTGTCTTAGGGGACCGTCCTGGATGTTACGTGCTCGCTAGAACGGAAGAACGGTAACTTGGTGAGCCAATTACCAAAAAAATGACCCAAGAAATCCCAAATCTCAAAATAGAAGATTGATCAAAACCCAACAAAATTATATAAAGTTTCAATATTTGAAGGTTTGTTGTATATTTGAGTTTGGGGGTGATCTGACATTTGACAAAAGAAAATTTTAAAAAAGAAAAAACAAAGAAAGATTAATTTTCGTATAAATGTAACTATGATCTTTATAATTGTTTAGAGGTATTGATTAAAATGGAAAGCATTTGCAGTTTTGCAAAGTTTGAATTGTGGTATGCTTTTAAAGAGGAGAAAAAAAAGAATAATAAATTTGTATAATTATATAATATTTGAATGAAAGTAAAGTATTTTTTTAATTATTATAATTTTTTTAAAGATATAAATGTATTTGTATTAATAATTAAGTTTTAGATTAGTTTTTCAGTCCTCGTGCTGATGTTGCACTGATATGACATCCAATTCTTAGTTTTGAGGCGTCATGATAGGGAGTATTCTAAATACCATACCCCATATATACCATTTCATGTGTGTGTGTCACACATATACAAAAAACTAATATTATTTGTATAACTAATTATACATCAATATCTATATATGTGTGTGGAACGGAAGAACAATATCTTTTTCAAATTGATGTTTGTTGATCCTTAACATAATTTTATCATAGGGTTATTATATATTTGAAGATGACATGTTGTGAATGGCGACTACTAACACAGCTCAGCTTGAGCATATGTATATTGTATATAGCTTATAATCAATATAGATAGGAGCTAACTTTGGTATACGTGACCTAAGTTGAGGAATAAGAGAATGCAACTTTTATGTGGAAGTTGTCTATGTGTTTAGATAACTTGAGCATTGCCAATGGTCAACGTTCATATCTGAAGATCACCTTAGAAGGTTATTTCGGAGACAGTACTAAACCAAATTGCCATTCAACAAATCAAAAATGAAGTTGAAGATAGAGCTGTAAGCGTAGGCAAGTCAACTTGAGGAATGAAGATTGGTGTAATCTTGACAGATTGATTCTAACACCGATGACAACTAAGTAACGTTTCTTCATTACTCTTAAAGGATCTTTAGATGTGTACAAAGTAATACATACATGAGAAGATGTCTACAAATGGATTAAGGCGTTTTCATTTACAAGAGGCCCAATTATTCTAGTGCGCACAGAACACTCGATCATCCGATCGACAACAGTACAAGACAAAACATATTGCATGTTAGGTCACATAGTGTGCATAGAATTCTCCAATGATATTTAAGATTTATGAAGGCGTTTCATTGTCTACTAAATGTTCTAAGACTTCCATAAAAGGTCATCTTATCACATGCGCGCATTAGATCGAGTGTGTTACACGGAAACTAATATATTAGAACTTGGAAAATACTTTAGCTACTTAGTTAGATTGAGGGTTTTATTGTAGAATGCGTTATCCTTTTGTGTGTTTAGAGTTATAATACATTACTCAACTGCCATTCTAATTACTACACGCTTGTAAATCCTCAATAAAAATCGATAAAAGAATATCTAGTTGAGAAGTAATTGATGATGTTAAAGTATTAAGAACTAAAAAAATTAAAATGTGATGTTACATGATTGTTTTTGGTTGCATCTCCAATGTAAACTTTTTAAACCCAATCTTGTACATTTACTTTTGAACTGGACGAACGAATGGAGCATGAATATCCTACGTGTATCTCGTCTCTATCTTTTTGTTGTCGAAGACCACCTTGTTTGTATGATGACAATGACTCGTGATCCATACTTGTTTTTGTATTTACATGTAAAATAAATGTTTATTATGCATGAATCTATTAGCTTTAATTTTAATTTTTATATTAATATTTATTTACTCCGTTTTAGATAAGTTCTTCAAATTGAAGGAAAGAAAACCTCTTTGATTTCTTGTTTGACTAGAGTAGTTTTAATTGTATTCGGTCAAAATAGTTCAAAATTTAAACATATTATACAGTAATCATGTTATAGTATACATCTTCTGTTGATCAAAAGTTAGAGTTGTATGACATCATTTAATGTTTTTATAGCTAATGTACATGTAACTTTTTAACTATTATATTGAAAAAAAAAAGTGAAAAAGCTAAATGTATATATGTTAACTTTTTTATTACATGTAACAAGCTAAAACGCCTCGTGTATGATATTCTTATTGAATTAACCATGCATATACTACAATCATTGACCTATACAACATCTAACCGGTCATTTTTTGTATTGTGTGTTATTATCAGCAACCTGATCACCTTGACCCCTACCTATTCATCATACATATCGTTAATTAAAGGGGTCACTGTTTTAAAATGCATTTAATCTAATTTACCAAAAAGAAATAAAAAATTAAATTCTTTTTAGCGATCTAAATTGCGTAGATAACTCAGCTCACCATCAAAATTCATAGAAATTTATTTTATTTTATCTTATCTTACCATTTTTATCTATTTTTATTTTATTTAATATTAAAATAAATTATTTATTTATTTAAGATGAAATATTTATTTTTAATATTTCTAATAGTTCTTAATAAACTAAAAATAAACATAAATTACGTTTATTAAATAAAAATTTAGTTTGAGTTGGGTTGGGTTAATGGGTATAAAAAACTTAATTGGATTGGGTTATGTATGTAGAAGTAGAGGTGGGCAAAACCGGTTTTGGCCCGAACCGAAACCGGTTTGGGTCAACTCCGGTCAAAATCGGTTTTGACTCAAACCGGATTAGATTGAAATTGGTTTGGTTCGAAAAAAGTCCAAACCGATCGAAACCGTTTTCAAACCGTAGGATCTCAAACCGGTACAATCCGGTCAAACCGGTTTCAAACCGAACCGGTTTGAAAACCGGTTTCGGATCCCGATCCGGTTTTTTTGGGCACCTATATGTAGAAAATAGATAAATTAGTTTTTAAATATAAAGATTGAATTGGATTGGGTTGCTAATGAGGATATTTTAATTAACCAGTGGTTTTTTAATATTTCGCACCCAACTTAGTACTTAAGCAATTTAGATACTTCACAATTAATAACAATAATATTCATAATTTATACCATTTATAAAATAAAGCATATATGAGTATTATAATATTACCCTTAATTTCGGGATGTTACAATTACATACATCCCCGAATGCGTTTTCATGATGAAACGAAACTTAATTACATGTTTGACTAATGTTTTTATGCTAGTTTGGATTATTTTGACTTCTACTTTGACTTGATCAATTTTAACTGATTGTTAGGTTGGTTTACAAATTGTTACAGTATAAGGTAATCAGCTTAAATTGTTCATTTTGATTTTTGTGTTAACTGAGAAATTGAATGAAAACGGTTGTTGAAGATGTGATGTGGTCGGAAAAGATGGGGAGTTCGTGATGTGGCAGGAAAAGATATTGTCACAGTTCGTGATGACTGTCGAAAAAGTTGATGAAGATGATGTGGCAGTCGACAAGACAATTACCATTTTTTACCCGATCCATGTAATAACAAAACATGTCTTGTAAATCTTGTTATGTCGGGAACATCGTAGTTTTTAGCAACGTAGATCCTAAAAATATAGTAAACTGATTTGAACTAAAAGTGAGATATAAAGATGTGTTATATTCTCCGTAGAAATCACAATAATGAAAGAAGAATTCAACTAATCAAAAGAATAGCAAATCGATTAGTTATTGGGATGACCAGATTTTGTGTTACACAACCAAATCATCGTTGGTAAAAGGAAAACTATTTGGTCGCTGTTCCTGGTGTCGTAATTTTTCTATTTTTAACTTTATTGAAAATGGTTGAATAAAATATAATAAAAAAATTAAAGAAAAAGAAACTATAATTTGAAAAATATTTTGTAAACTTCCATCTTTTGTTAAATACTTTCTGAAACCCAACAGTCTACTAAATTAGACACGAAGAGTTGTTCTATGTATCTGATGGAGCTATTTTATTCACAAATACAGGAAACAAAATTAGATTACTCTCACCGTTTCACTTTTATTCCTATTATAAATTTTGTTGTATTTAAAATAGATCGAACGAATATTAATTTTTCTCTTATATTTAAATAACATTTCACTGAATTTCTTTTAAGAAATAAGCGATTGAGAATAATAAATAAGAATAAAAATGAATTTAATGTTTTTTAATAATTATCTTTTGTAAATAAATAATTATTTTAAAAATATAAATCATTATATATAATTAAAAGATGATACGATAGAAGAATTTGAGCCCTTCATTGTTTTTCACCATTTGTAATCCAAC
This sequence comes from Logfia minima, assembly GCA_963921325.1. NCBI lineage: Eukaryota > Viridiplantae > Streptophyta > Magnoliopsida > Asterales > Asteraceae > Logfia > Logfia minima. The sequence goes on along the minus strand of OY992766.1, from coordinate 4,410,179 downwards.
GTTCTTAATTTCTTTCGTATAATTATGCATTTGGCCCCTTAAATATTTTGATGTATTTATTTTAATTAAAAAATTAGACTAAATATTTTATTCATTTATAAAAATTAAAGAGTCTATAAATTATAAAAAAATCAGTCACAATATTTTATTTATTTTATTAAAATTAAATTTGTTCCGCATTATAGAAGGTCTATAAACTACATAAAGAAATCGACCAAATAAAAATAAAATTCGACCCCCATCATCACAGGTCTATAAATTATATAAAAAAATCGGTCACAACATTTTATTAATTTATACATATTAAATTTGTCCCGCGTTATCGCAGGTCTATAAACTGTATAAAAAATCGACAAAATATTTTGTTCATTTATAAAAGTTAAATTCGTCGCGCCTTATCGCGAATCTATAAATTATAAAAAAAATATTAAATAAAAATTAAATTTGACTCGTATTGTTGCGGATTTATAACGTAGTAAACAATAAAAGTAAAACGGATGAAAAATTATAATTAGTTAATATATTTTCAATTGCTTATGATCAATTGAAGTATACTATTACACATACACCAGAAGTTGATATGCAATTTTTTAGGGCATCCAAATGGCCTTCATGACCTAGGAAATAAAAAATAAAAAATAGAAAAATAAAATAAATGGACATTGCAAGACTTTATGTCATTTAATGAATATATATGCAATAAATAAGCTAGCTTTAAAAGTAGCTATTTTGTCTATTGTGTTTGGTCTTTATGCCCCAAAAAATAAATAATTGAAAGATCCAATGATATAAATTTCACAAAGATAGTGAAAAAGCTAGATTTTGGAGGTTTTCTCACACCAACACATGAATTAAATACTTTATTAATTCTGATTAAATTATTCATTTTGATTATGTATACAATTTTACTAATCATGTTAATTATATTTTTATCAATCAAATATTATTTTTATTTATTAATATATTTTTTTAGTTAGTTAAATATTGAAGGGTATATTTATAATGAATCGATCTAAAATAATAACCTAAACACTTTAAATAGAGAAAAAAATAATACTTTTGAATCATACTTATAATCTTAGAATCATGCACTCCTTCCATCTTTACCTTACAAATGATTGATTGTTTTTTTAATAACTATTTATTCTTGTTTACGAATGAGAGGTTTTATGACAATTAGGCCAAATAATACGTCACGAATCACGCCTTTATTCCTCTGTTTTTTTATGAAAATGATAAAATATATTGACATCGACTAATTAATGAATCAGAGTATAAAAACACAAGTGATTGATAATTAGTACTCCTCTTTTGGAAATTAATTCCCAAAATCAAAAAAAAATTCAACAGTGATTCCATCTGCAAATTAAATTAATTTATCTAAAGTTACTGAATTAACGATATCGAGGTTACCTAATAACTTTAAGAGATATTAGGATCGAGAGTTTAAGTTATAAGGTTGGACTATTCTAAATATTCATAGAAAATGTATATATTTATGATAAGGGTGCGTGAATAGTTAACTTTCTTAAAAATTAAATAAATAAATCTCAAACTAATATGTAATCTACATAAATATTGGACATTTGTGCCGAGGAGATATCTTTTATCAAAGCACCCTGAAAATCACACCTAAGTACTCTTTAACACTTATGTTGTGGTTCACTATATAAAATTTAGAACCTTAGAATCCAGTAATAATCTTTTCAATCATTTTGACATTAATTAATACTACCAAACCAATAATCCTGAATAACTCTCTATAGTAGCACTTATTTGAAGAACATGCAATTAGATTAAAAAGATCATGCCCTGCAGCTCCAAGAAGGAGCCAAGAGCCCAAAGAAAGAGTACAACAGAAACAACAATCCAAAAGAAAACTAAAACCCAAAGAACTAAATTAACATGAAACATATCACTAGCTAGGATTTTGATTATAGTTAGATAAATAATGTATATATACAGTAGCACACACCATAAGGGGACAGCTATTGATTTCTTGTGACTTTGGTTTTTCTTGAAAGTTCCCCCTCAGAAAGAATAACGAACTATACAACCATAATAATCATTCACAGTTAGAATTAATAATATAATTCATAATTAAGGAACTCTTGATGGCAAAGGTACCTTTCATCATTCACCCCCTTATATACAACACCACCTTTCTTCTTCTTTGTTATTATATAACCTCACTAGATACTCCCACGTTAGAAACACCAATAGCTACTAGTTACCAGTTTCTACTCCTTTCTTGCTCCCTAAATACAAAATCTTTAATCTTTCTTTTAATTCTTAGAAAAAAAGTTGATAGCCAGCAACGCTAACCAGCCCACAACACCTTTTTGTTAATTTGTTTAAGTCAAAAGATGGGTTTGAGAGATATTGGAGCCACACTACCACCAGGGTTTCGGTTTTATCCTAGTGATGAAGAGTTAGTTTGCCACTATCTTTATAAGAAGATAGCTAATGAAGATGTTCTTAAGGGTACTTTAGTAGAAATTGATCTTCATACTTGTGAACCATGGCAACTTCCTGGTGAGTGTGTATACTTTTAGTTGTTTTTTAAATTGTTTTATTAATAAGTACTGTTTCTTTGGTGATCATTAGAGTTGGGGAAAAAAATGCATGGTATGTTTGGTTTTAAGGAGACAGTTAACATGTTTGGCATGGTGCTTGATGGTTTAAAGTTTAAAGTAGCTAGTAGACAACCAACCTGACTATAAATATGTACATGTACACATGGTTGCATTGGAAGGTCATGTGTATCCTCATAGCTGTTTGTTCAGGATGTTGACGAATAAAACACTTAACGCTTAAAAATGAAACGGATTAAACTAGTTCTCAAGTATACATGTACGTCACGATATCATTGATGATTCTAAAACACTTGATTGACACTAACTAAACATCTAAATCTCTTAATTTGAACTTAATATAAGGCTTTCTGAACTTGTTATAGGTGATCCCCTTTTAGGTTTGGTGTTTTTGATGTAATCTAATTTTTTTAGCTTCTTACTAGCTTTTCAATAAATATTTATCTGCACTTCATAAATATATATATTCTCAATAGATTGCTATATATGCATAATAGTAGAAAATTTGAGGTATGTTCAATGAATGTAAAAGGATAAAATATAAACAGAGAATCTTGAAGTCTTGAATTGGTATAGCTTTAAGCCTTTAAGTATGTGTGTTTGATTTCCTGATATAGTCATGATAATAAAAATAATATATATATATAAAAAAAACAGAATCTGTCTTGACAAATTTCAAAAGCACCTTTTAGACATGGAATCATGAAATCTTTTCTATTCCCCTCTCCTAACCCCTTTATCTCTCTCTATATATATCTTTAATGAGGATGCAACAGATTTAAAAACACTAACATATGCATCAAGCATTCTAATCAATCAAGTTGATAAAATATATATCTCTTTATCGTCAAATCCTATCCTTATAAATCTTACTGTTTAAAGACCATTATGTATCTTAGGTAGAATTGGTTAAAAAGCAATATTTGGATAAGATGGTCTTTTGTTAGTGAGCCATATCTTTCTTTTCATTTGGGTTCCTTGCAAAAAGAGCAACAATAATCGTCACTAAGACGAAAATAGTCTTGATGTGTTTTTCGCTTGACGTGGTCCTTACAAAAAGAGCAATAATTTGCCTCGGTTTATCACTACTGTATATTCAAAGTTTATAAGTATCATAACAAATCCTCTTAATCGTCTTTTTAATTAACTCATTCTTCAAATAAGAAAAAGATCATATGTAACATTTGATGGGATCCTCTATTTCTCTCGTCTTATCTGTTCTTTGGATTTTGCCAAGTAAAATAATTTAGTTTAAGCATATGTATAGTGTATACATGTGAGGCATGTAAGTTGGTGAATGGAAACATATTCCTGTCACATACACATCAATGGTAGTGCTAATAAGGACATATTCTTGAAATGGACATCGAACCAACATTCTGCATCATGCTTTTTAGCCTTTCATTTGAATCCTCACCAAGAAGCACTGTACCACTTTAAACACCTGGTTTAATTATTCTCCATGCTAGTCCTTTTTCTGTCTGATCTTTTTATGTCATTTTAAAGCATTTAATGTCTTTCTGGTTGAGTTTTTTACTGACTTCTTACTAATTTTTTAACTTGCTTAATGTTACTCGAAGAGATGGCGAAACTCAATTCAAGTGAGTGGTATTTCTTCAGCTTTCGTGATCGCAAGTATGCAACAGGATACCGAACTAACAGGGCCACTACATCTGGATATTGGAAGGCTACAGGAAAAGATAGGACAATTGTGGATCCTCAAACTGGTATCGTTGTAGGGATGAGGAAAACTTTAGTGTTTTACAAGAACCGAGCACCAAATGGGGTTAAATCTGGTTGGATCATGCATGAATTTCGCCTCGAAAACCCTAATATTCCTCCCAAGGTAAGATTAACTGATCACGGTAACCCAAAATTCATCAATAAACTTTTATTGGGCATGACATATCTGCTGCTGGCAGCAATTAAGTTAGGTGCTGCTAAAACAAAACTTGATATAAAGATTTACAAAGCTAAAACTCCCTAAGTATGTATCAAATAAATTAACATCCTCTTTTATTTGACTTAATTAAATGAACAGGAAGATTGGGTATTGTGTAGAGTGTTTTACAAAGCAAAGGGAGACAATAGCAATGAACACTGTCCGCAAGACATGTATCACAACACAATTCATGATGCCACTTCACCAAATCTTGATACATCTCCCACCCTCACCACCGGCTGCCAAGTGCCACCTTGTGTCCACCACCATCACCACCCATTCCCCACCACCACTAACAACCACTCATCAACCACACTCTCCAATAAAAGCCCACCACTACCCATTCACCACCACCACCACCAAAATTACTTAGGCATATCACCACAACAATGCACCCATCAAAGTCTTTTCCCAAATGCTCAAGATGCCACCTTGAAAGAATCTTTGGATGAAATAATTGCAAGTACAAATAATAAGTGTGGAGATCAATATGGTTTGTTTTACGATATCGGATTCGAAGACTATGTACCTACCCATACCCTACAAGATATGGATGTTCGACGATGATGATAACGATAATGGGATTGTGTTCTATGAGTAGTAACTAGTTATGCAAACTTAAGTACTTTAATTAGGCGATAAGAATATTTTAATTATTTCTTCATTTGATTATTGAGTGGTTTTCTTAGTTGATTCCGATTTAAAGTAAGTGATTAGGTTGTTGTATATTATTAAGAGATTGATTGATTGATTGATTATATGTACATGCATAGGATTATTGATTTGGGTTTGTAAGTGTACTAGTTGTTTCATTTAAGCATAATTAATAGTTAATCTTGTGTTTATTTAATTTGCCATACACAAGCAACTAATTAAAAGCTTATCCTATGAATTATCTATTCATTATTTTGTTGATCTTTGCTTATTTAAGTACAATGATAACGTTTATAATTGGTACTAACATCAAAAATGAGAAAAATACAAAGAACTTGATTCAATTCAACTCTTACAACTTTATATTAATTTGTTTGGAATTGAATTGCCTAATTTGCATTTCTTATCTAATTAGTGTATAGTATTATTTCAGCTATCCCTATTTTTCGTTCCTGAAATTAAGTAAACATAGCAACTCCGTGTAAGCAACGACGATATCTGATATGATGAATGTGATTTTTGATTAGGATTTCTATTAATAGTTTGTGTTATTTACTAGCTAACTTTCATTTATATAGATATCCTAGTTATAGGTATTATGTGAGGAAAATAGATATGTTTTCATTATAATTTTGGTTATTTGTCATAGTTTGTCAAGGTAGCAAAAAAATAACAGTAGAATTAATTCTTAAAACTTAAGAAGAAATAATAGATGTACCATGCATAACTTCAATAAATATACTCAGTATTTACTTACTCAAATCATATATTAGTTGTCAAAGGGTCACTGAATTAATAGTACTAAAGTGACTCTTTCAATCATGAGATTGGAGGTTCAAGTATTAAATTAAAATAATTATATATATATTTATTGATTAATGTATATTTTCGTGACAATTGTATACATGAGTACACCAAATTAAATATTTATATTAAAAATGCATACGGTTGTAAAAAAATACAATTTTCTTCAGTTTCTATCTTTTTCATTTACAAACTTCATTAATCGATTGATATAAAAAATAAATATTTATTTTGAGAAAAAATTAATATCACGATGTGTACATTTATTTTGAAGCAAAGAACGGAGAAAGTATAAAAATTACAAGTTACTCGGTTACATTCTTAAAGTAACTATATAATTAGTATAATGCCGCATATTTCTAATTTCTAATTTTAATTTTGAGATTAATTTTACTTTTAACTTTTCCAAATTATTGAATTTAACAACGTCCATCTTATATATAACAACACTGCACATGGCACATTAATTATATAGGATGATTATGCATCTAGTCTAGTTCTTTACTACTCCGTAAGACATGCTTTTTAGCAGGGTCAAATATAGAAATACACAAAGGGACTCTTTTTAGAAATTTCAATTTATGTAAAAATAAAAAAGATTTTATAAATATATTTAACGAGGATTTTTTAACTTGTGCGTTGCGACGGGATCTAAATATATATATTTTTGAATGAATAAATTTATAAATTAATATTAAAATATCAAAATCAGTGTATTAATATTCTATATGATATATTTATATAAATTAGTTAACCATAATTTCACAAATATAAAAAATAATCAACTAACATTTATACATAACATATATTTTATCTTAACCGTCTTGCTTTAACCCTCTCATGCCATATCAATTGTTTACGTCAACTTTGATTATACTTACTTTTATTTATCAAGAGTTTCTATAAATAGTTCAATTGTATTTTATACCTACTAATATATACTATAATATTTCTAAAATTATAGTTTAAGCTACAGTGTTTATAAACATTAAATACACATGTTTATAGTAGTCTTTTATAAATTGTAAAGTTTATTATAAAGATGTCAATGTTTAAACAACAATAAGCAACATAAAACTATTACTATAAATTAACTAAACATAAAATCAACATGTATTATTTCTCAACTTTAAAATAACTTTAATTTTTTTTCTATAATTAAAAGTGGTAAAAATCATCTAAGTAAATATTAATCGGTAATAGTAACATCCTTTGTATTTCTTCAAAAATAAGTATAACATGACCTTCACGTTTAAAAATCCTTTAAATTAAAACCAAAAGATCTATTATATAATAAGAAAATAAACAATTATTATTATATATCAAATCTACCTTTCCTTCAAATCATTTACTACTTTCATCATTTTTTATTTTAACATCTTACATAGTTCAAATTATGTTTGTTCAACCTCACATCTCTTTTACCTAATTTAACATTTTCTCAAAAAATATTCCATAACATTAAACACCAATTTCATCAAAAAAATTTCCTCTTAATTAATTCACAATACTCATCCCTACATAATTCAAATCATGTTTGTTTAACTTGACATATCTTTTGCATAATTTATTTCTTAAAAAAGTATTTCATAACATGAAAGTGTATCATACTACCATTTGTATATAACAAACAAAAATTAAATAATTAATATATATCTATTCATCAACTATTCAAGTAATAGTTGCATTTAGCTTTGCTAAATGTTTATATAGTCAATGATATTTTTTAAATTTTGCACTCTTCAAATTGTAGAAAAATAAAGTTCCCTCCTCAATTATAAATTTCTAATTGTGGCCCTACTATCTAGGTTGATGCATGAAGTTTTACATTTTATAGGTCAAGCTAGTTACAAAAGATGGCAATTAAAATGGTAGAAATAAGCTAAAATGAAAGATAGATACTGAATGTGTACGAACATCTAGAAAAGGAAGTTGAATTGAAAATTCCTGGCATAAGTACTAATCCCCACGCTTTATGTAGCGTCCAACAATTAAGGACTTCACCGTATTACTAATTACCTTAATTAGCATTCACCATCATGATAACCTGTTAATGAGGTAATGTTTCATCGACATCTCGAGGATGCTTGCCCACTTGGTTTCTAATCTTCCGTGTGCCGTAATCACAACCAAAAGCACGTAAAATATATTAAGGGCTTGACTCAAAAATGCTCGGTTCGAGTTATTATCCAGTCATAAGTAATATGTATATGTGTATTGACTATCGAGTTATAATAATGCGCGTTTGAAAGCTATTCTTGATTTCTAATATTGTTATACTATTTCACGGGCTTCTAAATTAATTAGTACTAATGTTTCTTCTAATTTGTATACATATTTGAAATGATTTTTGATATTAAATTCGATTAATTTTTTAATAACATACGAAATATGTTTGACCACCCATCTTGTAACATGTTCGATCCAAGCCAACACTGACATGCGTCCTGGTTCCCTAGGATCCAGTGGTGAAGAAATTGAATACACCTGCATCATGAATGTTTTTCAAAGCTTCAAAAACGCATAGAACCCATTAAGAAAAATAATGATAAGAAAATTGTGTTGCTGAACAAATTTTAGTTTTAGAGTTGTACTTTTAGAATCATTGATTTTAGTTTACAAAAACTTCCCTCTTTTTTTAGTTGGTCTGCAGTGATTTTAGTAACTCAAAAGTTTGGACCAAAAAGGTGAACCCACTGGACTTTTAGCAGGGCCTTACCATATGGACCTTATCCATGATTAATTCGTTTTTTAGGCTTCTACTAACAAAAATTCTGTTTTTAAATTTTATCTAAGAAACTGTTATTTCTTCTTTTGAAATTTCATAAATCGTCTGATTTAATTTTATATATTCTAGTGTTAGAGAGAATTCAATTATTTACATTAGAGGAGGAGATTTTTTTCTGTTCAGCTTATTAAAGAAGGATGAGTGTGTTTATTCAAATGTATACGTCATAATTTGAGTATTTTCTGATTGTTTTCCTTGAGTATTTTCTGATTGTTTTCCTGACCACCCTAAGATGTGCAGTTAGTGAGATTTGAATCTGAGACATCTTGTGAAGATATCAAAAACGCTAACCACTAAACCATATTAGTGACAGTTACACCATCAAACTATACCGAATGGTTTTCATTTTTTGGAGGTTGATTTGGATTCCATATTCATACTTTATTTTAAATATTATCTTTTTGATTGATATGATATTGTGATTAACAATGACCGTATTTATTACGAGTTATTACTTTTCTTCATAACTTAGGTTCGTTTTTGAGAATGATAGACAAGAAGTGAAGTGAAAAGAACACATTTTATTTGGTTTTTTCCTCATGTTAAATAAAAAAAGAAGTGAGAGAAAACTCACAATATTCATAATATATGCTTCTAAGTCGAAAAGAAATTGATAATAAAGAAGATTGAAATAACAAATCTTACGAGATCATTTGACCAATTGGAAGCTCGTCAAATTTACTAATTTAATTAATATATTTTTAGCTACCTTAACTTTGTTGTATTACGTCATATTATATTTTTTTCTAGAAAAGAAAATCCTAAATATTGTGGAAGTTAAAAATGAAAACATAAGATTCAAGAAGTAAATATGTATTTTCATAACATCACATTCTTTTTTTATGACAACATCATGCATCATGCATCATGTACGTATTATTATTATTATTATTATTATTATTATTACTCATAAATCAATTATTGAACAGAAATATAATTAGGAGCATTAAAAAAAAAACTTATTCTCTTCTTAAATCTCTCCATTCGAAGAGGAAATATTGGAAAGAACATTTGATAAAATTCTTCATTCACTTCCTTTGTTTTCTTTTCTCATCAAAAATAATCTCAGGAACACAAATACTATTTATTATCTTTTCATTGTCTCTCTTTTCTTTCTAAGATTGAACTCGGAAGGAGAAGGCTCTTAAATAAATTATTATTTATTATTATTATATAATAATACAACACAATGATCAAGTCGAATTTAAAAGTCTCTGTTGATATTGATATCTACATGTATAGTCTAGTTAATTTATGGCATAAAGCTTAAATGTAAGCTTAATTAAATTGCTCTTATTTTTATTATTTTTTATAACCATGAATCTCAAAATAATATTTGAGCGCACAAAGTCGATATATATATATATATATATGACATTTCCTCTTATCATTATCTACTTAAGTTCCTTGTTTAAAAATACAACATATTTTTAATTTTAGTCTTTTGTAGTTAACATACCATTTTAGGTCTTACGTTATTACAGGGGCGAATCTAGAATGAGAGCAACGTGAGTAGTTGTCCCTTTAAAAAATTTAAAAATACATAAAAGGAAAAAAGAAACTTTAAGATTAATGACATTTTTAAATTTTCGCCATCTCAAAACTACAGAAGAAAACAAATTTTGTTCGCCCTCTCCGTTTGAATTTTCTAGCTCCAGCCCCTATGTCACCATTTTTATTTTCAACATTTATCTCTTTTTAATCATTACTTATGCGAAAATCGACTACATTGCTTTGTAACTGGAAACCTACACTTTGATTAAAAAATCTCACACTCGGAAATTTGACAACTACACCACATATGCTTACATGGTTTTCATTGATCTGTCAGGATGCATAACAACTTTTGAATGATTGTGTAACATGTCTTATTATGTTTATTAATCCAACAATGAACTCGATTTCCTAGTTACCTAACGGTTAAAGTTGGACAAAAGCTGAACATGCGATGGAAATGCAGGATATAAAAATATACGTTGTCTAAAAGGAGACAAGACACCAAAGGATCTTGGGCCTAAAAGTATGAGAGGAACCCATCAATCAAGGTGTTGTGGGTTCAAGCCTCACTTGAGACGATAAATATATATAATTATCATGACTGTAAATAATGTATGAATTAAATTGTAGGCTTTTCGTTCTATAAAAAAAGAAAAAAAAAGACAATTAGCTTTAGTGTTTTTAGACATTTACTCCTAACTATGTTTGTGATACAGCGTCATTGTCAAATGAACTTATCAGTTAAGATTAAAGATTGATGAGGAGGGTTCGTGGTGATGCTAATGGCTAACATTATCGTACTTTACCTTTTAGCTTGGTTTATAACTTAATTAATGTAAGTCACGAAAAATATATTGAATGAAAACAAAGAATGTTCTAAATAACATGAAAATAGGCTAAAAGTGTTATACCAAAAATAAATTAATCCCAATTTTGAACATTTAAAATCTAACGAAAAAAGAAAAGTACGTCGATTGATTTGACAAAAGAGGGGTTAGGAAAGGGAAAATGGGCAGATATGGCTTTTAAATCTAGACGCGACAAAAACCCATTTTGTACGGAAAATGACCCGATGGACCCCCTTCCATTACTTTTCTATTTAAACCCCTTCATTTATATTCAAGCTTTCACATTCACTCTTCCATGTAAATAATATGTAAATATATATCTATGTGTATATATATATAATCATTATTTAAACTTATTTTTCGTGTACATTCTAGATCAACAGAAGACACGACAAATCGTTGGTGTAGCAATTTTTAATAACATATGTATACCTTTTCAAATCAACATAAGAGATATTGTATTAGATAACTTAAAAAAAGCAACATTTTATTAAGGGATAACAATTTGAGTCGGGTCGTCGTTAGGTTGAAGATGACTTAAAATCCTACTGGACCTATTATAAACAAAACAAAATAAAACATGTTCTGCAATTCCACGCTCGATCTTCTTACATTTACATGACTACCCAGCCTTTTAATTACTCCCTTTGTCCCTTATTTTGATTAAAATCAGTGTATATTTTATATATCAACCAATCAATGAACTTTGTCAATCAAAAGGATAAAATTTTATTAAAAAGTAGTGTAATGATTGTAATTTTTTAAAATTATATGCATTTTTAAATGAATACTTAGATGTGAAAGGTGAGAATATTAATAGTAACCCATTTAATCCAAACCCGGCCTACTCAACGTTATAAACTCTATTTGTCCTATAATTTTTTTTAGAAGTATAAAGTTTAAACTTTAAACCGGACAGATTCATGAAACTTTAGACTCTATTAGATGTTGGGTATGTTTGGCGACACGTAGCAGTAGCTGTAGCGGTAAGCAGTAGCAGTAAGCAGTAGCTGTTTGTTTTAAAAAAGTGTTTGGTAACGTAGCGGTAGCAATAATTATAAAGTGTAAAATTACGAAAAAGGACATTTACACATTATTTATAATGTACTCATATTATTTTTGAGGGTATATAGGTCATTTCAGAACCAAAACGCTAGTTGCTAGTTGAAATGCTTTCTCATCAAGCATATAGCAGGAAGCGGTTAGAAAATTTGCAAACGCTAGTTGCTTTGTTGCCAAACAAGCTTTTCAACCAAATCGCTAACCGCTAGTCACTTGTCGCTTCAAAATGCTTTCAAATGTTTGCTACCAAACACAACCGTTATATTTTTGACATTGACAATTTCAGTATTGCTTTCTCAATTTCTTTTATCAGAAAAGTGGGAGGTGGGTACACTATCTCTTTTTGGAAAGATAGGTAGATCGGTTTTGATAATAACCTTATGATGCTTTTTCCCCGTCTTTTTGCTAAAAACAGTTTCAAAATTGTATGTAAGTGATAATTGGTGCTTCCTTAGTGGCCCTTGGCAATGGAAGTGGACTTGGAGATCTCCTTTGAGGGTTCAAATTCTTTCTAATTTTGAGTCCCTGAGTTCCATTATACGTTCAATTTGGTTATCTCAAGGTAAGGAGGGCGGGTGGTCTTGGCTCTTTGATCAGCATGGCAATTTTACGGTTAAGGCTCTATCCAGAATAATCGATGAAAAACTTTTCGACCAATGTTGCTTGAAAAAATAGCTTTTTTGGAATAATCGGGTTCCGAAAAAAGTGAACATATTTATTTTGAGGGCATGTTTAGATTACTTACCCCATCTTACTAGTTGGATGGTGACAAGTGTCTTTTTTGGATTTGTATGGCTTTAGCTTTTCAAATTTGATTAATGAACACCTATCCGGTTTGGAGCTTAAATGCTTTCATAAAGTGATTTTTGTTGCGCTATGGAAAATATGAAAATGGAGCACTTCAATTGTTAACGCCAATCATAACGACAGACAGAAAGTATATTATCTAGATGGGTTTGTGGGTTTATACCCCATCAACTTAAAATTTATACCCTCTAATCATTACATTCACATATACAAGTGTCACGTTCATATCACTTTAATTATTACATTCACCCACACATAATGATTACATTAGAGGTGTATAAACCTCATGACCCATCTAGATATATTTCATGACATTCAATCGTCTTCTCTTCTTTGGTCGAAAGAGTACTATATTTACAAATGAATTGTTGTACTACCATATACTGATAATAATTCATATCGATATCTGTGTGCAAAGGTTCGATAATACTGTATAACACAAAGTACACAACGTAATAAAAATTATGTTCAGAATGAGGTTCGAGTACGAATTTACGATTCATGCACAACTTTGAAAGCTGAAAATCATTTATAAAATCGGAGATACCAATAAAATCCAAATACTAATGCACATGGATAATCTGGGGTAAGATTTATACCAACACATGATTGGACCGGTAACGTAGACCGGGTCCCACCGGTTTACTTCAAATCAGGAAACGGGAAATCCACAGGTTTTTAAAACTTCCCAAAATTTGCGGGATACGGTATGAACATTTTCCTTATATGATTTCATTCATAAATTATATGTTTAAATTTATAAAATATATATATAGGGTGAAGATTAAGTAGAAAGCAAAAAGAAAATAAAAAAAATGTACGGAAGCAAATACGCATTTATCATCAAAACATAATTATCAAGCATGATTCATCAAATTAAAGCTTGAAATATAAATGAATTGATTATATACATCATTTAATCAAATAATGTTGTTATAAATTTATGTTTTAAACAAAAAACTCTCAAAATTGACATTTATCATTCATTTGTGATGAATGTTAGTCAAAATTTCAATTTGATATTCTTAAAACATTAATTTATGATAAATATTAACTCATATATATTATTATACACTGATTAAACCATTTACGGGTGAATGTTATCACTAAAAATTCATCAAGAAATGATGTTAAGTAACATTCATAGATGTATAATAACAAAATATGAGTTAATATTCATCTGAAATGAATGTTATAAATAATGAAATCAATAGCTGAGATTTGCTTTTTTTTTTTTTCAGAATTTAGAGCTTCCCTATAAATCTTTCATAAATATATATATTATATATATATATATAAAAGATCAAAGTAAATGCTAATAATAAAATTACAGTAAGAAGATTACTGATAACGATCTACTATTATTTATGCCCAATTCAAAGTAGGACCAAATAGACTTCCATTCTAAAATAAAAAATTAATTGAAACAAAAAAGAGCACATACTGTTTTGATCAATTTTACTCCGATCAAGGTGTTTTTGGTTACCGGCATTCTAAGTTTTACAAAAATATCATCTAACGTACACACTATCATCCAAGGTTTTAAGAACTACATCACCATCTTAAAATTTTACTTACTATCTTAAGTAAAATGTGTTGATCTCATAGACAATTTTTGAAATCATAGGATCTGTATAAGATTTTGATCCGATCACATAGGATCGTATGATTCATTCGTAATTTGACTTGAATAAATGAGTTGAGAAATAACAAATAATATTGTGACTTTGTCTAACAAGATGATAATAGGTTAATCGTTTAAACAACTTATAAATATAAATTTAATCGATATTTGAGTTTCATGTTGAAAATCTCTATCTTTAATAACACATTTTGTAATCTAAATTGAGTTACACAATTATTACAATAGTTAAATTATGAAAAATCATTACTACGTCACAAACTTGATCTTTATATGTATTTACAACATGCTTTTAGAGCATTTAGGTAGTATCTTCTTCTCTTGATATTTGAAAGATAAAAATAATTTTGAGTAAGATATCGATTTAACATCCTTTACCATCATCGAGTGATTTAGTGTGGAACCACATATAAAATTTTGATTAAATTTAAACATCGTGATGGAGTTCACTCCATTGTTATGTAGATCGTATGTTATTGATTGGTTTGTCTATAATAATGGTAGTTTACTAATACATGTATAAATTATAAATTTAACATAGGACCTAATTACTTAATTCGTTCTAATAAAATAGATTATGTGATGATGATGCGTACAATTGATCTTTTATTAGGTTATTAAAAAGTTGGAAAGGATCACAACTAAGAATTTAAATAATGTTAAGAACTACTAAAAACAATGTAAATTTTCGATTTTAAACGTTATGACATAAAACATTCACAAGTTCTACGATTATTAATTTTAATTGAAGTGTTAAGCAAAATTTTGAACTATTATCTAGTGAAAAAAGTGAAGATATTCATAGATGCATAAATGCATTCCAAATGCATCTTCATCAATGCATTAATCGAAAATTGCAATTTTTTTCAAATTTAAGGCTATAAAATTCCTTCAAAAACTTAAGAGAAATTTTTTTATATGGTCAGTCAAAGACATGAATTGCAAGTGGTAGTCCGTGTCAGAATTTTTTATTTTAAAATGGACACCAATCCCGTTGGAATAGGGACCGCGGGACAGCGGGAAAAAGAACCAATGAGAGCCGGCCACGTAGTACAAAAATCCCGCAGTCAACAAAAATTCCCACGGTCAAACAAAAATTCCCACTTTAATAGGATTGTACACAAAATACCCTCAGAAACAAAAATACCCTCAGTTTTGCTTGGGGGTTCGTAAATACCCGCAGAAACCTTTCGTATTCCCGCTGTTTTTTCATATCCCCGCTGTAAAACCGATCGTATTCCCGCGGTTTTGCTTTGGGGTTCGCAAAATACTCGCAAGAATACTCTCAAACTCCCGCAAATTTTTAAGAATCCCCGCTGTAAACCCTTTGTATTTCCCGCAGTTTGTATCGGTTTTCGCAAAATTCCCGCTTGAATAAGCTCAAACTCCCTCAATATAATAAGAGTAAAAGGTAAAGTGAAAAGTTCATTTACGTACATGTTAGGCAACCGCATAACATGTAATCATACAGAAAATATTTAAGAGTAAAAGGTAAAGTGAAAAATAAAATTAACATACCTCAATATAATGTTCGATGGTTATCTGTTGTTAATTTCTAATCCCTTGTTCAAATTCGCCAAGCATTATCCTTCCCAACCCCATAAATCACTCTGCAAATACTTTATCTCAATACAAAAAGCATCCTTCTCAACCTTATCTTCACGAATATCAACATAATCTCAAAAACCGCGTCTATTTGTTGTAAATGTAATTTTTCCCGCGTGCAAATGAAGAGACACATCATTTATAGATAACTGGCGCATTAAAGCGGGAATTGGAGAATTTCTGCGGGTATTTTGGAATTTCGGCGGGTATTTAGAACCAAGTTGTAGCATTCAAGCGGGAATTAGAGTATTCCAGCGGGTATTGTCTATTTCAAGCGGGTATTTACGTTGACCAAGTTTTTGCATTCAAGCGGGAATTTGGAAATTCCTGCGGGTATTGACACGATTTAAGCGGGTATTACATTAACCAAATTAAAACATTCAAGTGGGAATTTGAGTTGACCTGCGGGAATTTGTATTACGTGGCAGCTTCCCATTGGTTTAAATATCCCGCATCCCGCTGTTCACATTCCAGCGGGATTTGTGTCCATTTTGAAGTAAAAAATTCTGACACGGACTACCACGTGTAAATCATGTCTTTGATTGACCATATAAAAAAATTTCTCTAATAAATGCATATATAATGGTTAAATAATGTGATATTGACAACTTTTATAGCTTGAGTTCACGTACAATGAGTAGTTTATAGCGTTCTTAGCAAAACTTAATTTTTTAATGAAACACTTCCTTAACACATAATTAATAAAAAATGTAATAAGTTAAATAGAAAATTAAGAACCGGGCGTTGAGTTTTAAAGGCCCTTGGAAAGGTATCACTGATCTAGTTAAAAACGTGTTCAAACTTGGCGTTGATTTTCCTTCAATATTATATTAAATTAAACTAAAAGGATGGAAATGGTGACGACAAAAAACTTTGGTATGAAAAGTGACTTTCGGGATCCTTTGTCATCTTGCTATCCTAGAATTTTTAATTTGAACACCAACAAGAATCAAAAAGTGAAATCATAGCTTATGTAAACGGGATCGAGGCCTACTACCACACGGGCATGGCGTAACCAATAAGAAATGGAGTTGAGAAAGAGGATTTCGAAGAATTAAATTCCTTTGCTTCATAACTTGGTGCTTCAAGATAAAAAAGACTAATGAGATTTCTATTCGTAATGGTAACAGATGGTTCACAATTAATACCATAAGGAAGCACGTAGATGAAAAACGCACGGTATTTACTCGAAGACTGTTAAATGAAAAACTTTACTTCCAAAAGGGTGAACATTTTAACTTGGTACATTGCAAACAAACGTCAACCCACTAGAGTCAGCCTCGATGCTAGAGGTGTCAATTTAGGTGTCAATTTAGGTGTTAATTACTAGATGCCCGGTTTATGATAACGCTCAAAAACTAGAAAATCATATTTTTGTGGATGTGTTGTTGTCGTAAAACTATGGGAGTCGGCGGCAAGTAAAATTTAAATACACTAAATCTCAACAACATCGTCAAGTCAAATTCTTGAGTTTGGGTATCCTTGGGATGAAACTTACGTCAATAAACAATGCATTGATGTAATTCTACAAATTGGTCAATGCATGGGTTTATAGAAATACTGCAACTTAACAAAGTCATCTTCAACATCAAGAAAACAAGAGCCGACATTTTAGGTGACGAGCTAAAGCTTTTCTCCTTCTTTATGATCAACATTAAAAGTAGGAATATTAGACTCGAATGGATGGAGTGAAATTGTAATCCTAAAAGAAGTTGTCACTTAAATCGTAATTCTTTCTATTTGTCTCTAGCAACTTACTAGAGGTAGTTTTAAATTAATTTAATTTTTGTTGAGAAATTTTTTTAAAAACCGAGATGCACGACTCTTGCATTTAGAACATTCTTTGTGACATAGATATATTTTTTGTTTCACTCAATCATTACTTATGAACTAAGTGATTTGAAGTCACAATGTATATCTATAATTATAGGGTGTGAATACATTTTATTATTTAAGTTGAGAATTTAAAACTATAATCGATTCATTAATAGTACAAATCATATTGTTCAGCTAAACAGAGTATGAATTGTAAGTACGTAAATAACTAACTGAGAGTGCAAGATTAATAGGTTGAAAGGTGAATTGATTGAACAAATCACATTGTTCATTACTTATTAATTGATTAAACAGAGTATGAATTGTTGAAGTAGCTAGAGGCATAATAATCTTGTTTTTTCACTGCGAGCTATCGTGCTCTAGTAAGTGATTCTTCTTGTTATTTTCCAATGACTTCCTTTTATTGTTAACAACGACAACTGTGTGTATTGACAGAGTGAGTGACTAAATCTGTCATTGCATCGTCAATTAATAGGATACACAAAATTGAGATTCATTCACGCTATTAAACACTTAAAACAAATGATAACGATGATCTTTTTCTTCTAAAATAAGAATTTAACTTCATTATTTTGAGTGACAATGTCATTAGTGATCCAACAATAAAAACAATAAATATGCTTAATATTTTGAATTAATTATAATACATATTTATATTTATATTTAATATGAAAAAATAATTAAAAAAGAAAAAAGAAAAAGAAAAGGATGTACTCCCTCCGTCCCTAATTTATTGTCCATCTTTCCCTTTTTGGATGTCCCAATTTAATTGTCCATGTTCAAAAATAGATAGGATAATTAGCTAAAGTTCCTTTCTTGCCCCTGAATGTAAAATATGTAACATAAAAAGGTGGATAAAAAGTTAAGGGTAAAACTGTCTTCTTACAAAAAGTAAGGTGTAATAATTGTGTTTTATTAAGCTGCGTGTTTTTTGTCTGGGGACAATAAAACTGGGACGGAGGGAGTATTAGTTAGTAAAGTACAGGGTGGACTAGGTACTTAACGACTTTTGAGTTTTAGAATTGTCAAAGAAAAAATAAAAATATATGGGAATCAACGGCGTGAATATTTGAAATCGTAAGTACTACTCATGCAATTTCCTCTTTCTTTTATTTTGAATTATTGTTTCGATATATGTTCTTTTAAGACAATTTATAATTATAATCATAAGTTTTCTAAAATGTTCTTTGCCATTAAAGTACTTCTTGGAAGGTTGGTTCTAAAAGTATGTATGTAACAAAGTTATTAGTAAGACATGAAGATGTTTCAAACGAACATTAAATGATGAAGACATACACTAAATATTTAGGTATATAAGTAAACACATGTATTATACTTCGTAGCAAAAATGACTCGTGTATTTTCTTTAATGTTAGTATTACATATATATATATATACGTTTTCTTCTCTATAAGTGTAGGATCACTTATTTACCTTTAAGGGAAGATGGGGAGTTCTGAAAGGGGCAGTTTAGTGATTAAATGTATATATGGAATAGTCATTTCAAGAAATGCAGAGAAAAGATCGTTGAAAGCATTCAGAACGTACAGAAATCAGAAACAAAACATCCATCATACACTACCATCCATCCAATCACAATTTTCCTTTTCTTTTTTATGTATTAAAAATGGCTATATTCTAAGGGACCTGCTATTTGTACACCATATAGAGTTTGACATGACTCAAATACACACACATAAATAGTGGTTGATGTGACTTGCATAGAGGGTGATGGGACGGATATACACACACATACACACATAGGGTGTTCACTCAGAAATAATAGGGTGTGCAATTAAAATATCCCATATTCTAAATGAACACCATAATGTTCCTAGATGTACACCCTATGTGAGTGTACAGGGATACGTGACAATCTCATCACCCCCTATATGTGTGTGTATGTATTAGTCACGTCACACTTTAAGGGGTGTCCAAACAGTTGGCCCAATTTTAGTGTAGATATATATATATATATATGACTTATCTACAGGGAATGAGTAATCTTAAAAGGAGGGGAAAACTAATCTGGACCGCACGTTAACATTTATCACGGTGAATGTTAATTAACATTTATCAAGACCAAATTAACATTTATCGTAATAAATGTTAACAGACAGTCCAAATTTACTTTCCCTTCCCCTAAATTTTTTTTTCCCTTCAATCATTTATATATAATATATATATGTAAGTTGGTCTAAATTTCTAACACGACCAACTTTAGGTACCCGTTCAATCACTTAACCCAATAATGTAGTAACTTACATTTATCTTAACCCAATAATGTAGTAACTTACATTTATTTATTCCCAATTACTTGAACATATTTTATTGTTTTATTAAAACCCTTATGACATCTACAATTAAAGTTTGTCCTGCAGTTTATCTATAAAAATTCTTTTAATTTCAAATAGAAAAACTTTGAAACGCGTACTCAAAAGAAATGTTTACTAATAAATCTTAAACTAGCTAAGATGTGAAAAGTTTTCTCAAAACCTTATTCAAATAGAAACTTGTTCAAATATGTTCTATTTGAATTCTATTTGTAGTAAGGCATAAACAAGTTGCATGTAGTATGTTTTATAGCTAGACATAACAAAACAAAATTGTTGTACAAAATGAGTAATAAGTAGAAAGTTTGAGGAGCATCATTTTTATCAAATTATAGTTATAGAAGTTTGTGTGCCCTATTTTAGGAAACTCAATATGATCTTTAAACATTCACATTTCAGTATTTCACAGCAACACAAAGCCAGCTTTGTTTATCTTCCCTAGATCTTGTGAAATCTACTATTCTTTTCACTCAAAAATCATATCCCATCACTGGCAGCTAGATCACTTCAACATCAATCAAACACAATATAATGGAGCATATAGTATAGTACTACACACTAGACTCCTTCCATTTCTTGTCCAACCAAAACTAGCCATAAATATCATTGCATCATCCACTTCTATACCATCTATTATTTGTTTTGTTAAAATCACCTCTTTAGTTCTTTTTGTAAAAATAGTTCTTTATATGTTTGTCACTATTTCTTGTTATTAGAAAGGAACCCTAGCAAGATTATTAACATCCCACAATATCACATAACATCATGCTCTAGATTTCAAATAATTGCAACCCTTTTCCTCAAAGTTCTAATAATTGTAACCCTGATTTCGAAAAGACAACCTTACAACCGATCGTATTTCTTTTTAGAACAAAAGAAGAAAAAGAACCCTAGAATGGATCCATTTCCTGAAATAGAAACCAATGATAACAAAAACCCTAATTTTTTATCAGTCTCTTCTTCAAGTTCATCACCGACAGCAACGACAACTCCCAGTCGCTACGAAAACCAAAAACGTCGCGACTGGAACACGTTCTGTCAGTACCTAAAAAACCACCGGCCACCACTCACACTTTCTCGTTGTAGTGGCGCAAATGTGCTTGAGTTTCTTCGGTATCTCGATCAATTTGGCAAGACTAAAGTCCACACACCCGTGTGCCCATTTTACGGGCACCCGAATCCACCGTGTCCTTGCCCTTGCCCTCTTCGACAAGCGTGGGGCAGCTTAGATGCTTTAATTGGTCGTCTTCGGGCAGCTTATGAAGAAACTGGTGGACAACCTGAAATGAACCCTTTTGGTGCTCGAGCTGTACGACTTTATCTTCGAGAAGTTCGAGATCTTCAATCGAAAGCAAGAGGAATTAGTTACGAGAAGAAAAAAAGAAAGAAACCAGCAGCACAAGATCATCTTCAACAGTTTCCAAATATTCCATCATTTCAAGGTTTCAATCTTCCACCGGACGATACAATGTGAAGTTGTTTATTTAAAATTGTTTATCTGATTGTTTTAAACGCAATAAAAAGGTTTAACCTTTTTAATGGATTAAGCAATTTGAAGTTGTTAACTTTAAACAGCTTATTATAAAATTTAATAAGCAGATAAACAGTTTAAATAAATGCTCATTAAATGTTTAGATCTATGTTCTGATGTTTCTCAACTTAGAATTTAGAATTACTAATCAAGTGCTAGTTTCATCTCTGCTAGGGTTAGGTTAGTTGTGGCTGCTTTTTTTTCTTTTCTTAAATGTACGTGTTAAATCAACTATGAACTACTTCAAGTTGACTTGTAGTTACAGGAGCATGTTGCAATCGTAGTAGTAGTGATTTAATGTACTTTTGCAGTTGTAGTATTCATAAAAGAAAAATTGTTAGTGCTTGTAATCTGTTCTTGGTTTCAATCAAGAATTTGTATGAAGTATCGCTAACTGCAAGGTATAATGTGTTATATATTCTCTTCCTTTCATTCATTCCAATATTTACTGCAATAGCCGTTTAGATCATTTGGAGTTATAGAAACTAAATCGTGTTCAATAGAAAGAAACCGATGAGTGCTATGATGGGGGATGATGTCAAGCTTTTTTCTTTTTTATCGCTTTCGTGTATGAAATAGAATGTAATCTTGGATTGTTTTTACTGGATTAGTGATCCACTTGTAGCCACATTCATCACCATGTAATTTTTTTCTCTTGCTTTAGCCTCTCGCTGATTGCTTTCTAATCGATCGCTTTAGCCTCTTGCTAGTTACTTTCTAATCGATCGCCATTTAAAAAAAATAAAAAAATAACTGCAATATGTAAATAATGTTAAATTCTCTTACAAAATAATAAATTGACTTTTGAATGTGCTTTATCTTCTCGATTTGTCATTTGTTCTGAAGTTTTATCTGATGCTTGACTTGTTAAAATCAATTTCTTTCTTTTTTATTTCGGGGGAAAATAGTAAACATTGCTGTTCCTGAAATGCTTTTAGGGCAGAGAGCTTTTTGTTGTTTTTGACTACCTTAATGTTGCACGTGACAGTATTTTACCATACAGTTGTCAAATATTTTAGATCGGAGAAATTTACTTAGATAGACCCTTCAAAGATAAAGTTATCTAGACAAGGAAATCGTCATATTGGGAATTCCAATATGGCGATCCAAGCGATTTAATACAGTTCACTCACAACATGCCACGTGTCTGGTAACTATCGCTACTTCTTACAATATGGAGATTTGTGTTAGCCACTGATAATATGTCACGCGTTAAAGCTTAAATTGCCGGAATATAATTACCTAAGTGGCGATTATGGCGATTTTTGTGAGTATCAAAACTTGCGCAGACGGGTTTTTACTGGTAGCCTTTGGATCTGGATAATATCTCAGTAAATAACTTCTTCAACATCACTTTCTTCTTTTCTAACAATTTGTTCTTCTCTTTCAACAAAAATTAATTTTAAATGTAAATAAGATTGGAGCACTAGCAAGTTAATGATGTCATCTAAAATATAAGGTAATTATTTTGTGAATTTTTTATTGTTCAGTTTTGTATTTTAAATATAGTTTTTCTATTTTTTATACATGGAACATTTTATAATATTCTTTCTTTGTCTTCCAACATTCTTCATATTTTAGGGTGTAAAGAAGGTGGTAGGAAGTCAACGAACTCACCAAATAGATTCGAAGGTAATTCAGACCGCACCAGATTATCAAATATATACCTAATTCAGACCGCACCAATTATCAAATCCATTTATAGAAAAACGTAATTCAAGTTAACCTCAACAAATAACATAACAATTATATAAAATAATTTATTTAAACCGCAACAGACTATACCTAATTCAAACCGTAACAATTATCAATCTCATTTACCTAAAAACGCAATTCAACAAAACGTATTACAATGATCATAAAAATTATATAATATACGTAATTCAAACTATAACACAAATATAATTCATTTATATAAAAACGAAATTCAACTTAACGATTACAAATATCATAACAATTATATAATATACCTAATTCAAACCGCAACAAACTATACCTAATTCAAACCGCAACAATGATGTAATTTATTTATCTAAAAACGCTATTTCAATTAAATGATTACAAAGTACATAACAATTATATTATATAAATTATTCAAACCGGCACAATCTATACCTAATTCAAACCGCAACAATCAAATCATAACAATTACCTAATTCGTTTTTCTAAAACACAATTTAAATTAACGCTTACAAACAACATAACAATTATTTAACATACGTTATTCAATTCGCAACAATCAATAACTAACTCGATCGCCGACATATAAACTATTTAATTCATTTATCTAAAACGCAATTCAACCTAACTTAATACAAAGCATATAATAAATAAGCCGAAATTAATACCATTATCTTAGAATAGATTTTTCATACCTCGTCACGATTGAAATTCGCCCCCGTTAGATTGATACGTTTAAAGACACCAAACGCCACAAAATGCCGAGAACAACCGAAAACTGCTAACGAATCAACAAAAACAACCGATAAACGACCGTTCCTATCTAACCACTGCTAACCGAATAAACAATCTCGTTCAATAACTCCTATCAACCGTTCATTTATAATGCCGCCATCACCGCAACCCAATTCCGCCGCTACCAAAAACCGAAATCAAACCACCAAAAGCCACCGCCACCAACCGACTGCCAACACCCCACTGCCACCTACACATTGCCACCAACAACCCCCACTGCACCACCCCACTACCACTAACAATTTGAACCCGCAATAACACCACCAAAACCGACAGTAAACCACCACAAAACCGAGTTATCCACAACCAAAACCCCCACTAAACCACCACGAATTTTTTTCAACAAACCACCCTCAAAACCCACTATAAACCACTTGATCTCGTATCCAAACAAGCAAAAAAACCAAAAATTCCGGCCAATAACCGTCACCACCGCCTCACAATGTCTAATCGCCACATTTTAAAACCCTAATTGCCACATCTTTTTAAACCGTAATCACCATAATGTTGGGTGTTTTTCGAATTAAACGGAACGAAGTGTAGTCGCCAAATTGAAGAACTTGAATCGCTAGATTGGAGAAGTTAATTCTTGGTGGGTTAAACAAGAAAGAAAGAGGACTTACCAGGGTAACAAGCACGTTGGAACGGTTTCCAAGAATTCAAACTAAATCGCCATAATCGCTGGGCATTTATTTGTATTATGGCGATTTGGGTTTACCACCTGTCGCGATTTTCGAATTAAGAACTAGCGATTCTTCAGAACACGTGGCATGTTTTGAGAGGACCGTGTGAAATCGCGTGGATCGCCATATGTGATTTTTAATTATGGCGATTTCTTTGTTTAGATTTGTAAATCTTTGCTGGCATCGTTTATTTTGGTAACTTTGCGTTTGAATGGTCTCTATAGGTAAATTTCTCTTTAGATTAAGGTGCCGAACATTTTAACTAATATTACTAGTTAACTATTTTCATGATAGAATATTTTATATAATATTATAATTTTTAATATAGTATTTTTCTTATTAATTTAATATATTTAGTATTTTAGTTATAAAAATTGAAAATTATTAAAGTAACTTTTTATTTGGAATTATGAATTAAAATATTATTGATGAGTATATGCATGTGTAGTATATCTAAACCAGTATTCAAAGTTTAAATGATAAACACCTTTGAAAATACTGTTGTTTTTTTGTAAAATAAAATTTGAAGTAACATATTAATTATAACTTGAACAATTATACAAAAAATATTTTCTCTAGGTTTTTTTTTTTTCGAAAAGTACTACCATGCGTTTAAATATGGTGATAATTTGATGTAAACACCAAAATATGTGGTGTGTTTATCGGATCAACGAGATTATCTCGTATTGAATTCAACGTGAGAGGTCGTATTGACTCACAAACAAATATAATGGATCCTATGATACCACATAAAAATAAATTTTTATTTCCAAACTAACATGATAATATTATCATGTTAAGTTTCTATATAATCTTTAACCTCTCCATCAGAAAAGTCTTACAAGTGATATCTTTTTTCAACCAAAAAACAATTGTCGAATGACATTTTTAGTGTGATGGGTAAGTAACAAAAGAAGTTTTCTACTTTGGAGTGGGCTGTTATGCAAATCGATCAATGATGTGTAACTTATTAAAATCAATGAGCCATCATTTCTCAAGGGGGTCCATTTTTATTCACAAGTCTGATTAGTTTATTCCCTTTTCTTTCACAAACCCGGGTCCCGACAAACTAAAAACTACTCATGTTATTTTTATAAAAATTAATTTGTAATAAATAAAATCATAAGTTTCATCCTCAAAACTTATACATGGTTCCACTACAAATAGTTTACCAAACTAACGATATTGAATATAACCTAGTTGTTATATTTAATTGATTTAAGGAAATAACAAAAAGGACAAGTGACTCCAAAGAAAATACGTTCTTCATTGGTTTAGTGAATAATTCATTTTTCAAGAAATTACGGCTACAAATATTCTATTAATCAACATTAAGCAAGAAAAGTTTCTCATGTAAAAAATGGACAAGGACAAATTCAGATTTTTTATTGTCTGGAAAAGTACATCACCATCTAATATTTTAAGTGGTTGATATTCAACGACTTTAACTTGCTCACGTTAAATCACTTTAAACTTATCGAGAAGTAAATCAAATTCATCTAACAGATCATTCAGATAGTAATCCAATCAACTTATTCCACAACACTAATGAATTTTTTAATAAATTCGATTCCTTCTTACTGTAGATGGAATTGAATTTATGATATTTTTGAATGTCAACATTTATGAAACCAACTTAACTCAACGGAGGTACAATATTAATATTTCTAAAAAGGTTCTTTCTAAACTTACAATAGTCCACCTTTATTAATTAACACTGTAAAAATGGTATTCATACAAACAAAACATGTAGATGTATTCACAATCAAGATCGTGTTTGCATTTATCAGTTTTTGGCTAGATGACACTAGATTCATGAGCAAATTATATCGGAATGTGTTCAACTTTATCAATTTTGCAATTTTATATAGTGAACTAAAAAGGTTTTATTATATGTGTTTGACTTTAACAACTTGGGTTGCTATTGTATGTATCACATTTTAATTAACTAGTAGGATTTTTGAACAATATGACATAACTGGTGCATGTTATGGATTGACTTATGAGAGTTAACATGTGTACAATAATGAGTCTTTTTTAATTTAATATATATAAGACATCTTTTTAATTCGATACCTATAATAACTAAAAAAAAGTTTCATTTAGTTTTATACTAAACATAATTTCTTATAAAATGATAATAATAAAAAATAAGAATGAACGATAACAATAGATCTTTTTTATTTGCCAAATAATTTAATCAATTTAATGAAAAATAAAAATAAACGCAATAAGAAGAGAAAAGAAAAGAAAAAATAAAAAATTGCAATGTTATTATTATAAATAGAAAAATAAACGCTTTGAAAAACAGAAAATGAGAAAAAAGGACAGATCGGATCGGAACGTAAGAGCATCTTCAATCAAAACTTTTTATAAAGCTCGTAAAACTTTTTAGAATGTGTTATATATGAAGGCTTTGAAGAAAATTTTCTTATTGTGAATGCTCTAATGGGTACAAGTTGATTAAGAAATGTGTTTTCTCAAAAGAGCCCCAAAAGTATAAAAGAGATGAGAGGAGGGGAGAGGTGGGCAGGGGTACGTCAATCAACACCCCATAATCAATCATAGATTTTCTCTTGCACGTGATAATAGGATGTCGATAGTGAGTATCATTCCGACTTTTAAGTGAATAGAGATGTAATTACTTATACTTTGACATTGACATTCTTAGATACAAACAAAATTTAATAAATATAATGTTGTAAACAAAAAAGGTATTAATAGCTTTTCTCATTGAGATGATCTAACAATTAAATAATAAATAAAAAAGATACCAATAAACTCCAAGAAAACAGAAGCAATTTTTCTTAACAATAATAACAGTAGAAGAATAGAACAAGTAGTAAGCAGAAGTGGGCCGTATAAAAGGGCCCAGGGTTATAAGGCCTGTAAGTAAAGATTCGATCTGTCCACCCCTATTAAACCCCATAGAAGAATAGAGTTAAGTTTGATAATTGATACACAAGATCATCTGTCACTAGGAATCAGCCCCAGTACTACGGCCGACATAATGCTACAAAAACAGGTGGACACCGGCAATTCGAAATTATGAAAACCATAAGCCAGGGACCATATACTACTAGTAAGAATTGTTGAATGTTAGAGTCTAGCATGAAATCATAACAAAGGGCATATAATAGTGACCCATCAACCAAAACCTTGTAGATGCAAGTGAGACTCGAAATAAAACGTGTATGCATATAATAAGTGTGGTAGTTGTGTGTTTGGTGTTCTAAAAAACACAACATTGCTCTCCATGAACCGAATAAATCAGTTCAAATCATAGATTCATAGTCTTTTCTTCGATCATTCTCTTTACAAGCTATGGAAAAACAATATAGGAATCCACAAAAGAAAATTAAGAAAAATAAAAATCTGTTACAACTAACAACAAGCCTGAAACTGATCTAACTTCACTCTCATGACCCCATCAACACCTTTGAAGTGTGTTGACATCAAAGTTTTGGACTTCTCATATGAGGAAACTCTACTGAGAGGGGAAAAACAAATTGAAAATCGTCTAGCAGATCAAGGAGAAGAGAAGTTGGGTGCTTCTGTAAAAACTTAGGATGAAATATCTTTTGTTTCTCACGACTTCCCTCTTCCAGAAGAGTTTTCACGTTGGCTGCGAAAATGACTCAGAAGTTGTTGTGCCTGTATTAAGAGTCAACCATGTTACAAAATGGGCTGGGCTAAATCAAACCTTAGAGGCGGCAATATGAGGAGTGAGACGGGTTAACAAGTCAAGACAGGTTCTTGTAAAAATGGGTAATTTATGGTAAGGGTTGAAATGAGTCGTGTAGCGTTGACTTGGAACATTTTTGTCCGAAATTTGTTTTTGTCAATAATTAGTGTGTCAAATATAACTAAATAGTATACCATATCAATAATGGACTTCGAACAACTTTCGACCTGTTTAATCCAATCAACCATCCATTTCCCTTTTAACTCATTGTACACATTAAAAATGGACTTCCAAATTAACTAGAATCAACCCATTCATAAGTAAATTTTAATGTGAATTACATACTCATATTCTCAATATTAATTAAGAAACACAGATTGAAATAGAAAAAAATATAAATTATAAAATATAAAAAAGAATAATAAAAAAAGAAGATAAATCATACCTTCTCTTTGGCTCTTAAAGTTCCTGATTGAGACAGTGCAACTAGAGGCGGTACGGCACCTTCTTGAAGAACCAACCGACAATACTTAGGACTACAAAGACAAAGTTGCAAAAGTATAGAAGCCGCATTCTCTTTTCCACTTTGAGACCCTGTTTCCACAACCTCAACTAACAACGGTATCCCACCTTCTCTTGCAATCGCCAAACACCCCTCAGAAATACTAGAAAGATTAGAAAGAAGAGCGACGGATTTATCGACCATTTGTGTTTCAGGGTCCATTAACTCCACAAGATACTTAACCGCCCCAGCTTGTATAATACGAGCTTTATTCTCATGAAATATTGACAAATTAAACAATGCAGTTGCTGCGTCTTTTTTCCCTCTAAGGGTACCCGATCCCAGAAGGTTAACCAATGGTTTGACTGCACCAGATTGACCAATCTTGACTCGGTATTCTTCTAATAACGAGAGGCTGAATAACGCTGCTGCAGCGTTCTCTTTAGCACACATATTTCCAGTTTCCAATACATGGATTAATGGCTCTACGGCACCTGATTCGGCGATCATTAACTTTATGTTTCCATTGATCGACAAATTTAAAAGAGTAGTAACTGCATGTTCTTGAGTCGGCTTTACATTGGAATGTAATAATGATACAAGTGGTTGGATGGCTCCCGATTGTCCAATCATGATTCGGTTTTCCATATTATTCTTAGCAAGAAACCGTAATTGTTCAGCAGCTTTCGTTTGGGATTCATTAGTGGAAGATTTGAGATCGTGTACAAGCTGTTTAACGTAGGAAAATGTCGTTAAATCATTTGGTGAAGAGTCAGGTGGAAGAGAAACAGTTCTAGGGTAATCACGATTTCCACCATCGGGATTCATTTCGTCCATATGGTTAGAACTGTGGAATTGCTTTCCAGGCGGCCATGGTAAACCCCCAGAATCAGAAACCATTTCTCCAGATAATTCACATAATTGTTCAGAACTGGAAACTGCTGTTGATGTTGATTCACTCCTGCTGTGACTACATGACTCTTCGGGGGACTGATGGTTTGACTTTTGAAAGCTCTGTCGGTCAAACCCATTTTCAACTTCAGCCGAAGATCTCAGGTCTTCCAGTTTATCAGGAAGATCAGCAGATGGTTTGACTTTTATACAGTTTTCGTCACGCCAATTTGCTATCAAAGCTTTGACTGTATAATTCTGGGTTAAGTTGGTGTGTGAAAGTGTCTGACGAGTTATGGGGCATCTCGTGAGTCCATGATTAATCCATTTCTGGATGGAATCCCGTTCATAGGTTTGACCACTTGCCACAATCACTGGATCAAACATGAGTTGAAGTGATAACGGGCAGATGAAATATGAAGGGATTGAAACACCATTTATGGAATTACAGCTTTCAAGATTCACCATGGTTTCCTTTATATGGAAAACAAGATCAGAGATATGATTAATTTGGTGATCCGGTTGGTTGAGCTTAATGTTCTCCTTCTCAACAGCAATGCTCTCTTTCAGCAGTTCATCGGTTAATGATAATTGAAGGAATTCTACGATTTCAAATAAATGCTCTGATGGAGGAACCTTTCCTTCTTTAATGCTTATCAGAGCTTCTTCTAATTTCTCTGCTGTAATATCCATCTTCAAACTCTTGAAGTCCTCCACGAAATTCTGAAAATGGACGATATTGTGCAGTTAGTTACGCACTTTGAACTGAACCAGCATTACGAAAACAGTAGAAACATAAGATTCTTCTCGAGTTCTGTTACATAGGAGCATTTTCAACACTAGATAAAAAAGAAAAAGTGACCAAGTGCAGATACAGGCTATGCAATCAGTCCATGGAAAGGTCTCAAAAAACAGATGTTCCAGATTGTGCTTCTATTTCAAATTCCCCTATTTTTCAAGATTATTTGTAGTTTTCATGTTAAATCGAATTTGTTGTAATCTAGTGAAATCAACGATCTTCGTCAATCACATGCTATTTCAGGTAAGAAACTCCGATAATCTAGGCATACTTTTGAATTTTAGCCAAAATTGCCAGATTTATCAATGCTGTCCCTCAGTACCAATATAATTGTCCCAAGATAGTTGTTCCAAGAGTGATTAGGTATGATTTACCAAGTTTCACATTCTAGACATCATTGCGCTCATTACAAATTGTAATAGGGCATGGATACAAAGAAAAACAGAAGAGATTCCTATAATGGGAAGGGTAAACTGGTGTTTGGCTAACCCAAAATGGTATACGTTCTTAACATAATGTGTTATTTCCTTTTGGCCAATTCTTCTATGATGGAGGGAGTATAGATATAAGACTCCAAAATATGCTGATTTCCTCTGAAGCATGTGTTACATTTTTGTATGTTTCCGTCCTATGTCAAAAATATTTCATGCGTACCTGAATATCAGTTAAATTCGAAGTTGATGATGACGACTCCAATGACCTGTACATGGTCTCAGAAATCTTGATTGAATAGCTTTGAATCTTCACGATAAGTTGCCTGCTCTGCACAACCTAGAAACATGCTCAAGCAGAAAAACAATTAATACCTTCTTTTTCTTTTTAAAGTTAATTTCATGTTACAGTAATTATGTAAGAAAGGAGATACACACCCCGCAAATTTTGCTCATCTGAAAACTCCAATTCTCAATGAACTCTCGAGCCTCATTTATAGTTACATCAAGTTCTTCGAACTCCTTGCAGAGGATTTCATCCGATTGTATATGGGTCTCATCAATGTTATCGAGTATTACTTTGAAAAGCTTCAACGAGTTCGCAATGTCTTTGTACACTTTCTCAAGTGGCAGGTTCTTTGGCACACCAAATGTAACAAGATGAATGAATCGAGAAAAACTGTTACTAAGACATTTCAACATCTTGTCTATACCCATCTGCCCTGCTTTAATAGTAACAAAAATCAAAATTCATAACTTTCAACAAGTAAGAATAACAGACGCAAGCAAGAATTAGTAAATTGTAAATTTGTAGCTAAAATTAAAATACTTTTGCCATTACAAATAATAACAACCCTTATATTCAGCCTCTAACATTGACATTTTTAAAATATATATCATAATAATAACTAGTTGTATCATTGCATTTGGATTAGACATTTGGTCGAACACCTAGTATTCAACATAAGAAACCATCTTCTTGACAAACCTAAGAGACCTAAATTTTATAGAAAAATTATTATACACAAATATATAGCTTTATAATTCTTACTCTATCAATTAGCCATATAATGATAAATTGTTTCAAAATTAACTTTATGAACAAGATCAAATATTTCAATAATTGAAATTGTAATAAAATACAAAAAGACAAAATCGAGAAACAAACCTAATGGTTAAAGCAGTGGGTGTATGCAAAGAACATGAGCAGATCTGGATCAAACAGAAAAAGGAATAAGCTTTATGAAAATATATATCAATTCATTTGTGTATATGAATTTTCGGGAACACTTGACAGAGTGATTTCATGAAAATGAAAGAGATGAATTTGGAGTAAAATAAAAGGGGTGTAAATTGGTGGGTCAATATAGTTGCAGGGTCTTGGGATTTAGGTGCTAAGAGTTTTACGAGCTTAGAGTTTTTTGTTTTAAAACTTATATTTTTTTAAAATATAAAATCATGTTTAGATACATAACAAGTTTAAAATTTTTAGTTTGAAAATTAAGCTCCTAATTTAAAATCTACTCCAACTCACTTTTAAGAGTTTTTTGATTATTTTAAACTTTGATATTATATCTACAACTATTTTACCAACATCAAACACAGTTTACAAATAAAGCTCCAGCTTGTAACTACAGCTACTAGTTTTAGCTTACGGCTAACAACTAATGTTTTGAAACTCAGGTTTGAGGTTGACTCGGTCTCATTCCCAGGTTTGGTTTAATTGGGTTCAACTGGTTGGATTGGGAGTTGAGCTGGGCTTTGACATTTTAACTCTTTTTTGATTTTTTTTACTTTTTTTTTTTAGAGAAAATTACACCGATGGTCCTTTATGTTTACCTCAAATTTCACTGACAGTCATTTACAAACTTTAATTACACTGACGGTCCTTTATTTTGAATCTTGTTACACCAATAGTCCTTTAGACTAACGACCGTTAACTACTTCGTTAAAAAGGACTATGTGTGATATGTTTTATTCTTTTAATTTATTTTCCTTTAAATAAATTATAAATTATACAATTTAATATATATTTATATATATATATATGTGTGTGTTTGTATACATTATGAGGTGCGAAAGAACATCATTTCATCTTCCTCATTCCATTTATGAAATTCATTACCATATCTCATCATTTTCTCCACTAAAACATCAAATTTTATAGCCCACCACCCAAATTCACTTAAACATACATTTGTGACTTGAAATTTGATGTATTGTGCACAAATCATCTTCAGTCCATTAATGACTTAAAATTTGGTGGATTTGGGTGGTGAACTATAAAATTTGATGGTTTAGTGGAGAAAAAGACCGGATTTGGTGATGAATTTCATAAGTGAAATGAAGAAGATGAAATGATGTTCTATGCACCTCATAATGTATCTAATTATGTTTTAGATTGTATAATTTATATTTTATTCAAAGAGAAATAAATTAAAAGAAAAAATATATCATACATGGTCCTTTTTAACGGAGTAGTTAACGGTCGTTAACCTAAAGGACTATTGGCGTAACAAGTTTCAAAATAAAGGACAATCGGTGTAATTAAAGTTTGTAAAGGACTGCCAGTGAAATTTGAAGTAAACATAAAGGACCATCGGTGTAATTTTCTCTTTTTTTTTTTTAATTTTTACCTTCAAACTTTTAAACTATAATTACAAATTATGATATCTGAAATGAAATATATAATAACTATTAACTTATTATAGAATTATCAAAATATTCATTAAAAGAGGTATTAAAAGAATTATAATAATCATTTACAACCAAGTAATAAATATTTATAAATACAAAACTGTCACAAAGTCATTGCTAGATTAGTTGGTAATCAATCCATTCTACAAGCATAAGGTCTAAGGTTGGAAACATGGGAAGACATTTTTATTATGTTTTATTTTCCTTTAATGTTGAAGTTATCCTACATCGGTGGTAACACAAATCATAACCTACTATGACCTCCTATCTATTCCAAGTCAAGCAAACAAGTAATTCCAACCTAACCATGATTGACCTACTAATTTGGAACGTTAACCTACGTGGTTCAGGTCGGAAAAAAAACAAAAAACCAGTTCAACCTGCTCCGACCGGGAACCCGACCGGGTCTCTTCGAGTCAAAATAGGCTATGTAACCGGCCAGGTCGACCAGAGTTTCAAAACATTGTCTATATCTATACCTACTTTTATATCTTTACTTCTATTTATCTATACTAAAGGGCCATCGACTGATGTCATGAAGTAACCTTTTTAAAGATAAGTCTCATCGTTGATGTGTTGATTGATGGTGAATTAGATGATATTATTTGTATATTTGTTAAAGTATAAAAAGGTGGAAAAATCTGAAAAATATTTAAAGAGCATACTCAAAGTAATTATTTTGTGTGATTTTCAAGACGAGACTGCATACTAATAATTACTTTGAGTATGATTTGGTTTGGTTACTCCTTCACGTCATATCTGTTTTGTGTGCCAAGATAAAACTCTTTCACGCCATACGTACTCTCTTAAGAATTTCTTCACATCATATATGTTTTGTGTGCCAAGATAACTCTTTCACGCCATATGTACTCTCTCAAGAATTTAAATTTGTAAATTTGATTTTTGCTCAATCATGTATCTCAATTCTTACAAATTTTAATCCGCTTTTTCATCTTTCAGCCTTTCAAGTTCGTTTAAACATCTCAGTTCTTCATCGTAATTAGTTTATCACCCTTATTTTCTTTTTACGAATTAGGGTTAGACGAATCATCGTTTTCTATAAGGTATGCTGCTTTTAACTGATATTGAACATTTCCTATTTTGTGTTTGTGGGTTTCGGTTTTTAAAAGAAAATCTATACTATCTAATGTTTTGTTTAGATGATTTATATGCACCTACGGACTTGGAGTTGAAGGTGTTCATTTCGATTCTTTTTGTTAACGGTTTGATTTGGTTGTTTTAGGGTTTTTGTTTTGCTAGATTTTGTTACTACATCGTTTTTAGCTATTCACAAGAACAAGTTCAATTATTCTTTGTGTGAATGATTGTAACAAATTAAACTCAGGTTGAAATGCCGGTGAGACCACTTGTAGTCATGACGGATGTTGTGACATGTCGTGGGTGTCCGTCAGCCACGACGGATTGTCATCCACCACTAACCACAGTGGAGTTTTCACGACAGCTCACGATAGCTCACGATGGACGGGACCCACTATTTTATTTATTTTTCATTTTTCTTAAAAACACATATACTTTTAATTAAATATAAAACTACTTAACTAATAAAAAAATTATAATACTAAAAAAATACGTATTTCATAAAAATAAAAACGTTACAATAATAAAACTAGAAACGTTACAATACTAAAAGTAGAAACGTTACACTACTAAAAATAAAAACGTTATAATACTAAAATAAAAACGTTAGCCGGATACTAAAAAGTCTACACATTTCGAAAGTTGGTCGAAAGCGTCCAAATGTGCTCGGTGAGATCGGTTCGTAGATTGTCGTGCACCACTTTTTCGCGTTTTTCTTTTATTCTAGCACTACGTGCCGCGACTCTTTCCCTAAAGCTGCCTCAGACCAAGTTAGCCGGATCGGCGAGAAACTCTTCCTCAAGCGGACTTATTGCAAATCCGTTGTCTTAGTGAATCATGTTGTGCAATATCACACAAGTGTACATGGTTCTCCTAATCTTGTTCATGCTCATTGCTCTGGAAGGAGACTTTATTATTCCCAACCTACCTTGAAACGCACCGAAGGTTCGCTTCATATCCTTTCATGCACTTTCTTTGAATCTTTTGAATTTTTGTCGTTCCTCATTAGTAGGACACGAATACGCCTTCATCAGCGTAACCCAATTTGAATAAATACCATTGGTGAGATAATACCCTTTCATGTAATGATTCCCATTCACATCAAATGGTGAGAGTGCACCAGTGTTGGATAAACAACTCCCGACGCATTCGAAAACGTCTTTTAAACATGTTAGACGGATACTTCGGATTATCCGAAAAGTAATCATCCACCAAACGTTGACCGACACCTTCACTATCCCTTAGTATATACGTACGTGTTGCATGCGAATGGGAACTTCCGGCCCCTATACGTTCTTTTTCTTCCTCAACACATTGTTGTAAAATTGCAACAAGTTCGTCTTCTTTCAAAGAATCATCAAAAATACAATTAGGACAATCAATTGCTTCCATTTTAATGCTAGTATTTGTATGAATGTATATGTAAATTGGATAGATTTAGAGTGAACTGTTTGAATTGTTGTTGTGTTAAAAATAATATAGTTGTTGTGTATTATTATATAGGAGTAATAAAATGGATGTAAAAAATAAAATATTGTTATTTTTAATATTACCGTTGAGAGTAACAGATATGTATGTATATAGATATATTTTTTATTTTATTTTTTGAAATTATACAGTTGGTAAAGAAAAAACTTTTTTCTTAAATTCGAAATCAAACGCAAAAAATTATTGAGATAATCGAGTGGGCCCGCTTGAAATCGTCCTGGGTTCGTGGATTTTTTAACTACAGATGGACCACCATTCCGACCGTGGTGAACCGTGGTGGTTGCACGGATCCTCCATCACGGAAAACTCCGTGTGATTTTACATGCTTTTTTCGTTGTCAGCTCCATAGTTACGGTAAGTTTGTATTTGAGTTTTAAATATCAAACTAATATAAAAGTTATAACACAACGAATTAAGGAAAAAGATACATATCTTCAATGAAATGTCAAAGATGAATTAGATTATACTTGTATTCTTATATCATTCATGAAAACATAAATTTGTTTGAACTCTCTGAAGGTTTGTTCTATTTGTTGAAGGTGTAGTATAATTGTGGCAAGATGTATAATTGTAGTTTGTTCTGTTGGACATGTTCTTGGTCGATTAAACCCAGTGGAGACTAGAAGGAGAAGACGTTTAATTGTGACAAACCATTTTTTCCAATCATCTAAAATTCCCCGGCAGAAGACTGTATATATATTGTTAGCAAAGTAACTCAAAAGTTATCTGGTTGTAAGTTCCTTCACAAGATTTTTTCTTATTTCTGAAGTTATATGAACATTTGATGCCATTGACTTCTGATCTTAGAATCTCCTAACAAATGTGATGACATGGTGATACTAACTTTATGTTGTGTAATTGATCAATACTTTTAGACCAAACACCAAAGCATATAAATATTGGTCAGTATATTTTGTCAAACTTCCAGGCCTAAGTTATTATTGTGACCAGACATGAAACTTGCAAAGTGTAACAAATACTTTGAAAGCTATATCTTCAGCGATGTTATTATTACTGAGGTACATCCTTTTTTTTGCATCTTTTTATTGCAATTATTACAGATTGCACAAATACTTTGAAAGCTGCATCTTCAGCAATTATTAGAAACACACTCTGTTGAAATATGTCAGGATTATTTGGTCAATCTTATCCTTCATATGAAATGTATGTATATATATATATTTGTATTTGCATTTGTATTTGTATTTGTATTATGCAGGTAACTGGAGAAGGGCTTGTTATGGTATATCAAAAGTATAAGGGCTGCAGAGTAATAATGGTTTAGAGTGTAATTTTTATGAGTTTCATAAGTCTAGGGTTGTAAGTGTAAATTGTCTATTTGTATATAGTCGTGTTTATTTCCAGATTAGGGTAATAAGTCTTGTTTGTATCTGTATTCCCTTTATGAGTTCTTGTACGTATTACTCTATTCTGTATTGTTCTTGTATTCATCTTCCTGATGATTGTATAAGTCTTGTATTAGTCTATATGTCTGTATTTGTCTAAGTATTGAGTGATTGAGGGTTTTGCGTCTGTAGTGAGATTTGGTTTTGTCTTTGGGTTGATAACCCGGTTTGGTTAATGCAATTATTCCTCTGATTGAAGTTAGTTCTGTGTGTTCTTGTTTGTTTTACCATTTTTATCACTCTATTTCTGACTTCTAGCAAAATATGGCCCTTTCATATAATATATATATATATATTTCTATGTATAACTCTTAATGAGTTTGTTACTCTAGAAATTTATGGCATCAAACGAATTATTCTTTCATATACAAGTTCAAAACCAATCAGGAAGAATGGATTAATAAAGTCAAGCTCAAGCTAGGAGCTAATGAATTTTGGTGACAAAGGTGATCGAGAGTCCCTAATTCACGTGCTTCTTGAATTTTGCCTCATTTTTAAAACAGGTTTGTTTCGACTTTGTTAAATAGTTCAACGTTTGGTTATTAAAATGATACTAGATTTCAAATTTATATGTGTCATGTTGATGTATAATTAAATATCTTTTGCCACTATTTTTTTATGGCTCTCTGATTAGAGTTTCCTATAGGTTAATACATGTTCTTAGATAATTTATGAAGTTTAGCGAGTGTTTGTAATAGTTTAGGATAAACATCGAGTAAAAGCAGATAGGCTAAATGATATTTGAACTAAGACATATGGTAGTTTGATATCTTATAAAAGTCTAACTGTTTGGTATTGAAACTTTTATTCGAATGTTGTAAGCAAAGTCAATGATTGGAATGAACAGGTTGTGCTTATAACGGGTATATAAATGAATTTGGGTAGTAGACTAGTAGTACCTCCTACCTCTTATGCGTTAAACTATCTGTGTTGTTGCTTTCTTTAATAAATATCTTTATTACAATTTTTAGGTTGTGATGTAGAGGTGAAGCTGATATAATATAAGTAAAAAAATTAGATTATTTTTCAATTTATAGAGTAATGTGGTGGAATGGGTTTTGAGCTCGGTTTAAGTATGTCTTAAAGCCTTCCACAAATCTTTGGGACGTGCATTGCCCTGTCATTTTGTATAATTGAATTCATTATAAAAACTATTTTCTCCAAATTACTTTTGTAATTGGCGTTACAGATTATGATTTATAGAAGAAGCTACTACTTCTCTACTGGCTAAACATTGAGTTCAGCTGTTACAATTAGAGTGAGGTTCTACTATCTTGGATTATAACAGGCTTTGATTTTTATGAGATAATGAGCTTTTGCAGCTGAAATTAGGATTGTAGTGTTACTGTTGTCCTTTTTATGTTACTGTTTCAAGCGGTTCAAGTTGTCGATACAACTAAAATTATTCCATGTTAGATTGAACCTAAATTTATTTTCAGGTGGGAATTCTAATTGTAACATTTGACTTGCCATATGTCTCTGACCGATTAGATCAAACCTTTTATATACTGCAATAGTTGGACATACGGATGTTATAATATTGTCGTCTTCATTTATAGGTGGTTCTAGAGTTACGATGCAAAAGTATATGTATGCTATGTCACTATGTAAGTCTATTGGATACCCAGACCTTTCTACAACGACGGTTGCTCGATGTTCATGTCAGTTCTACAACGGGTCAGTTTCAAAATTTCATTTATGTTAAAACTTAGTTAACTCTTTCGTGCTGGATATTCTCTTGAAGTCGTAGTCAACTTGACACCAACACGGTTTAAATATTTGTTTTTTTTTTTTCTTTTTTTTTGTATTTAGGTATCTGATTGATGATTTAGTGCACATACAGCTTATTTGAATTTCATTTTTCTTTAAAAGGCTATATGTTTTGAGTTTTGCAGATACATTAATTAGATTAATATTGGTCATATTTCTATATTTTTAGTTGTTAAAACAGGTGTTCCTTTATGTGTGGGATTTTTTAGCAAGCTTACTTCAAAAATGGCGTTTACATTAATCTGTATCTGGTTTTATCATTATTGAAGGACTCGCTGCAACTAACAACTAGAATCCTAATTCAGAGCCAGCGGAACCCTTTGCAATCTCCTAGACAAGCAAATTAAGACAGCACGAATGAGGTTGATGACTTCATGGTGATGATGACCCATTTTAAGGCATTCTATTTTATTTCAAAAGGTTGATACCAACGGTTCACAAACAAATCAATACACAATTTAAGGCATTTGTACACGGTGTACTTTTTATATGTAAAGAATTTTGATTTTAAGCGTTTAAAATAGGTAGACTTAGAAGCTTTAATATTGTGGTAGAACAGGATATAAAAAGAAGAAAATTTTGAGGGAGAAAATGAAGAAATATATATTTAAAACTATGATTCAGCAAAAAGCAAGTATGATTCAATAAAAAAGAAAAATGATTAATTTGCAGAATTAAAGGGTTAATTTGTTGAATCAAAAGGTTAAAAAACTCTTCGATAACCTAGGGCTAAATCAAGGAAACAATCATTCTCTTTGATAACAATGGTTCCTTTGTCTGTTCTTTTTCATATGGGTGTTGTTGAACTGTCTCGTGGTGGTTTTACAACAGGGTGGTGGTTTATAAATAGGAACTCGTGATGTGCTTTTTGCAAAGGGTGAAAATGATGCCTATGCTAACCTCCTAAAGATGCAGAAATAGCCCACGAAACTGCTTTGAATAATTCCAGAAAGAGCAGTGCCAGGTAGTTCATGATCTCATATGGAATGCTCACTACTGTCTGTCTTTTTAAAGACAATCATAGGTCTTGCTTTTATTTACTTCAATTGTCTGTCAAGATCATTCATTGTGGGTTCCGGGTGTTGAGGGTGTACCTGGTAGGGTGATCTTTGTTGCTTCGGTTTTTTTTGTTGAAACTTATTCTTATTCCTTGGCATTTTGTCTCAGAACACTGTCGTACCTCTATTATTATATGCTAATTTGTACGGGAAATCTGTGCAGAACATGTATTTGGTACTGGACCTGGTCTGACCAAATTTTGTTGAAACTTAATCTTTGATTGTTGTGGCAGGTTTTCCAGCTTAAAGTTAATTGGGTGTCCTATAGGTTTATTCCGGAATTGACACAGATAAAAAATGCTATCGAGGTGAGTTATTTTAAATATATCAATGGATTCAAATTTCTTACTGGCTATCATTTCTGGTAGCTGTATCGTATGTTCATAGCTATGAAAGTTTAGATTTGTCACCATCTATTAGTTATCTTGAGTCCAGTTATGCCAACTTTTATTATGTTGTTATTGTTATTAATTAACTTATCATGCTTTTAGAAGTAATATCCTTGGCCATTTTTTGATTCTGGTTCTTTGTCTACTGGAAGCCTGATCGAGATCAAAAGCATTTGCTCAGAACCAATTTTTTGCTTCATTTTCACATTTTCTGAGTTCAATATGATAATATTTTGGATAGAAAAAGGGAAATTACTCGATAAATCATAGCGTGTTATTTTCTTCTCTGTTACATTTTGTTTTCGCATGTACAAAGCCTGCTCTAATTTTTGTTGGTGTTATTCTTTTTTGTTGTTCTTGTGATAGGGTGATAAAGTAAGTGTATGAAATGAATTCTGGTGATGTCTTTGAGCTACTTATCTAAATTTTAACTCACAGTGATGAACTGCACGAGATATAGGAGGATATATAAGTGAAATTCATAACTGTGGAACAATGTTTTCATGCAGCTGTACATTCTTTAGTTGTTTTGTCAGGTTGTAGTTTCTAAAAATAAAATAATGCTACAACTACGTGTGTATTTCCTATGAATGGTTAGGAGTACAAACTGATCGAGTTATTTCGTTTGTTGTGCTCCTCGTTTGGTATGCTGCAACATAGTCCAATAAGACCTACCCAAATGTGGCCAACATTTTAATTATAGTCGTGTTTTTATAAATCACTATATGATTACCTGTTTTCGTATGTTCTATATTATTGTCTGCTCTTGGTTTATATAAACAATAGAATCTACATATTGTGCTACCATTATCACTAAAAATAGCCTACTACAAAATGTAATAATACAAAATTAATACATAACTTATATGTATTATAGATAGAAAATATATACACTAATTTTACAATTTTACTTGTCGTCAAACTCGTGGTCAATTGAATTGTTGATGACACCATCAACCGATTCTCATATTATATTTAAGATGAAGTATATGAATATCCATTATACAGGAATGCTAACGTCAGTAGGTCATAAAAGCATTGTGCTAAATTACTTATTTCAATTATATCTCATGAACATCTTAATAAAAACCAACATAAAACACAAGCGGAGTAGCAGATGATTATAAATTTTAGTTTTGTTACACATATATACGTTAAAGTTGATGTGTAAATATTTATCATATCGGTAATGTGTTATCCATGTTTTTGATATTTGTTTATAACTACATTCATTCTTGTTAAACTTCATAACTGT
Source organism: Logfia minima (assembly GCA_963921325.1). NCBI lineage: Eukaryota > Viridiplantae > Streptophyta > Magnoliopsida > Asterales > Asteraceae > Logfia > Logfia minima. The sequence continues at coordinate 4,367,609 of OY992766.1, read as the reverse complement.
AGTAGTTATTTTAAATTGTTTATTATTTCCTGTTAAATATTTTATTATTTGAGATTTTAATTTTAGTTGACTTATCTTATATAAAAAAATTTGATTGTGAAATAACAAGTTGTAAGGATGATATGTATGTATTCCTAATAATATTTCAACATTTAGAATTAGTAAGGGATAATAATTTTTATTTTTTAAAAAGTTTTGAAATTCAACATTGAAAATTCTTAATTAGTTGTAGTCAATGTTTTAAAATCAGTTTGACCGGTCCGGTCCGACCGGTTGAACCGGAAAAATAGAGAACTCCGGTCAAAATAGAATCGGTTTTTGAGAGATGTTGATCAAGTCAACAATCGGCGGTCGAACCGGAAACCAGCCGGCTGAACCGAAAATCAGAACTGGATTCGACTTTTTTTATTTTTATTTTCTGTTTTTTGATATGGATAAAATTCCTAAATCGCCAAAGTCAGTCCATCTGTGGTGGTGGTGGTATCGAATTCCTGCAGTTGGACGTGGAGTAGTGGTGGTGCCGGAGTGGTGGTTGTATAACGGTTTTAGGTTTGGGAAATGAATGGTTTGGTCCGACGGTTTTGCGGTGGGTGACGGTGGCTATGGCGGCGACTTACCTAGGGGTGATGGTGACGGCCTAGGGTAGTGGTATGACCGGAGTTGAGAGAAATAGGTGGAGGTTACAACTTGGGGAAAATATGGAAGAAAATATGGAAGAAGAAGAAGATGGAACTCAAATACTATGAAATTTTTGGGCGAAAATTAAATAAATAATACAGCTGTGATTCACATCGGAATGAATACCCATTATTATTTTTAGTCTAGCATAGAGTTAATGTATTTGATAAGACCCCACATTTGTATTGGGCTATGGGCCTCTCTATATTTGAAGTTTAAACCTAGTACCCAAGATTTTAACTTGACTTGCCATGATCCTCTTTGTATATAAACGAATACCTATTATTTAACAAAATCGGTTGGACCGGCCGGTCCGACTGAAACCGCAGTCTCTTCGGTCTAACTAAAAAATCGGTTTTTAAAACATTGGTTGTAGTACATAATCTAACAAACTTAACTGCTTATTAACTAGAGCAACTATTTAAAAATAATATGTGTAACTAATTGTTGGTCATCACCTCACTAGACTCAGTAAAGTAGTCTAAGTTAATAACTCTTACACCCATCATATCGTCATCTTTTTTTTTCTTTTCTAATATTTTAATTTATCTAATTGCACGCTTCACTTAGCACTAAATCATATTTTCATTTTTTGTTTTTAGTGCTTTTCTTAGATTCCCTTGTATAAATTTTATGATTTTTATAGATTTAAGTTTTTTATAGATTTTCTTTTATCTAAAATTCATTTTTTGAAATTCATAATTTATAAATAGATCTAGTTAAAAATATAAAAGATATTTTAATTAAAAATATTTTAAAAATTTTTTTTTTCATTTTTAAAGAAAAAATAAATAAATAACTTCACAAAAAAGTGGTTTTTAATTTTACATGGAAAACTTTATAAATGAACCGTATATTTTTAATATATCTTTTTATTATTTTTTCATTTTTATTAAGTTTTCGTCTTCTATTACAACTTTTATTTTTAAAAAAATTATGTTTTTAATATATATATTATTAGTTAATTAATAAATGACAACAAAGGATAAAATATATTAAAACAAAAAATAAAAAACTAAAAACTAAAAAGTTATCAAATTGATTGATTGATGATTTGATTTGATAGATTGATTTGAAGGGGTACTCAAATTAGATTGTGTCCCTATAATATATCTACTATGTGTATTGTTGCTAATTTGAGTGACAATAAGAGAACTACGAGATAGTCACATCAAATGAAAGAACGCTAGCTTAAAATAAAATGAGCATGTTTTTGAACTTGATTATGGTTAACGAACAACTACGAGTTGCTTGTGCAAGTTGTGGGTTGCGTAAACAGGTACACACAGAGTCGTGGACTGATTTCCGGATCAGATCACTTTTTGACTTAAATGTTTATTTTTATCTGTTTTGGATAAGATTTTCTGAAATTTTCGGGATTCTTAAAGTTTTATAGATATTGTGATTTTAAGATAAGATGATCATCAGCTTGTTTTACAAACTTTAGTAAAAATACTCCTTTTTTGTTGCTTGGAAAATCAAGTAAACACTTTCTGAAATGGTTCACGCTGATTATTTTTAGCAGTTTTGATCTCGAAATGAAGAACCAAAAGCTGATGAATTATACGCAATAGTTTATGAGTTTTTTAGCATCACAGTTTGTCACGGTGGAGATTTTCAGGGTGCAAGAAGAATGTCCATGCGAGGTTTAATGATGTTTATTGACTATGTAGATGTTGATGATTTTTTGAAAAAAAATATAGATTACGCTTCGGTAGAGCTGGGTTATTAGGCTCGACATGGAGGTGATATTGCTACTTTAAAGAGTATGATAAAGACCTAGATAATGATTTACAATTGATAACGGATGATGTCGAGCAATTGACGTAGATTACTAGTTTTCTGAAAATATATAGAGAAATTGATGTTTATGTTATACACAAGGATTTGACACATCCATCACATTATGAAACTATGTTGCCGGTAGCCATTTATAAGATTATGACTAGCTCTTCTAGTAGAAGACGATTGTTAGATTAGTTAATAGTTAATTATTGTAATTTGTATTTATCTTTCAATCAATTGGATAATCGTTAAACTATGTATTTCAGTTAGTGTGTTGGATTGTATTGTTTTTGTAATGTTTTTAAACCCTATCTAATAAAATGTTTTAGTGTTTGTCAAACACAACAAAGTGAAAAATAAGGAAATATACTAAAACATATACAACCAAAACAACTCATATAGTAAAAATATACAATTACAATCCCATAACTACAAGGAATACTAATATCAGGCGATGTCGGGCGGTGGTCACGGTGGCTTAAGATGCATGTGATCATAGTGAGCCTTGAAGAATGTATCCAACATCCTCAATCTATAATCTCAAGCGAGCTCCCGAGTTGACTCACTCTCCTTTAACTCTACTTTAGAAACCACCTTCTCCATGTTTTTGCACACCCTGACGGTGAAATATCTGAATCTGTAAGAAAAATAAAATACAAACAAATAACATATTAGCATAAAAAGTAAACTATATGGAAAACAATACAGTAAGTCTAACAATAAATTATATATTTAAGATGATGTTATCTTAAAAGCCCATATGAAACCGAACAAATTGTATATTATCCCAAGATAAATATGATTGCTCCATTTGGCCAACTGATCTTGCAACCGGTAATAAGTATGCTCCCAAATATAAGAACCCCAAGGGTACTTGTTAACGACATTGAAATCTTCAAGCAGATGCAGAAATTCGTCGTCGACAACTTGCTTAGGCTGCTTTCCCACTCCACGACCATTATGATACATAAACACACACAGTCTTCGTCACTTAGTTTTTTGTCCCCAACAAACGTCTCATTCTGTTTTAACTTAGCCGAAACCTCGTTTATAGAGATACACTTTCCTGACTGTGGGAATACCCGATCTCTAAATGTGGGAATTGTCTTATGAAGATCCTTCGATGTATAATTCATCATACAAGTCTTGGGACTAAATCAAAATTCGATCACCAAACAAAACTCCATTCTCCCGAATCATATCGCATAACTCGGGGTCACCCTAAACCACAACTCATCTACCTCCTTAATAGGCTTATTCAACTTTGGACGCGGATATCATCTCTGCAATATATAATGTACATAACCCGGGTCATTGTCAAGAGACATCAAATCCAACCAACTGCCAAAGTATGTGTCTCAAAGTATATCTACCTACCGAGGTGTTAACATCCTATTAATCTCCTTAACAATACATAGCTGACATCTTAAAGTCAACGAAGCATAAAAAAACTCCTGAAAATTCATCAATTAAGAATCATTAGTCATAAACACTTAAACAAGTCAAATTCAGTAAACATATGTTTAAGAAGGTCGAAGGCTGACAGCTTAATCAAAACAAGTCAATCATAAGTGAACATAAGATAAACAAGTCAAACATAGTCAAATTAGGTCAACGTACTCAATATTAGTCAACAAAAGTCCTAAACACGTCAACATAGATCAACGCAATCAACAAAAGTCCACAAATATTAAAAACAAGTCAACACACGTCAAACACAACAAAGATAAGTTAAAACGGGTCAAAACTAGTCAACACAAGTTAAATAAAGTCAAATAAAGTCAAACATAAGTCAACACGATCAAACTGAAGTCAAAAGAGGTCACGACCTGCAAATGACCTAGATTTGCTAGTCATAGCTGAGATTTGCGGGTGGTGGTCGAGGCGTACCCGCAAATCTCGGCCACGACTTGCAAATGGTCGGGACTTGCGAGTCTGTAACCGAGATTTGTGGGTACGCCTCAACAACCACTCGCAAAACTCTCGCCCTTGTAGGAATTTTGCAAATCAAAGACAAATAAAGCAACCCAAGGTCATATAATGCAACAACAACATCAAACATACATTATAATCGGTTCCTATCACAAATATTAGCAATTGAAATGCCCAAAATAACAAAAAACGAATGCGCACCAAGTGTTTGATGAAATGTTTCAACTAAATTTCAAAAATAAACATAACATTCAAGCTTAAACGAGTTAATACTTGATTATCAGACATTTATAATGTTTACTTTTACAAAAAAGAACATTGATCCGTGTTAAAACGTGGTGAAATGATTGCGATTGATGGTGGTTGCGATTGGTGGTTCCGAAGGTTGCGGTTGGTGGTGGTAAGGCGGTGTAGGGTCGGCCGGTGGTGGTGGTGGTTGGTTGTAGTTGGTGGTGTTTACGTCCGGTAGTGGTTGCGATTGGCAGCGAGTTGCAGAGTTGCAAAGTGTGTTTGCTTGTGATTGGTCAAAGTGTTGTGTGCATGGTTTGTAATATTAACACATGGACACGCAACATGCAGACGCAAACCGTAAATTTGCATGTTGCATGTCTTGCCTTTTAATTTCTGGCCACGAGTTTGCATCCCTTGACACAAGCCCGGCTATGAACCTGTGTCCTCAGACACACAACTTGCAACCTTGAACACGCAACTGCAAATTTGCGAGTTGTGTGTAATGTGATAGTGATATCCCTTTTAACACCTCTTATTTTTGGGTGTATAAAAAGAATTTCGTTATCCCGGCTAAAATTATTCTAGTGGTATCCCTTATCATAACGTGATCATACAGTGAAAAACAAAAGCTAAAGGGACCATGTTGGTAATTTTCCGATAAAACAACCTCGATTGTCATTTCGACAAATCAATATGTACTTAACAAAATATATACACGTATAGATAGATCTTATTTAATGAGTTGCGTGGTAGTGATATTTATATTAGAGTTACATTAAACGTATGGTACAAAACACCGACAACACATCACTTTGATTTGATCCATCATATTTTACGTTTTTCACTTCTTCAACCGCCATTTCCACTTTCCGTTTCACACACAAATCAATACTCGAAAATTAGTGCTAAACAAATCAGTTCCAATTCCATGGACAAACTCGACAAATTGAAACTCGCCTCATCATCATTCGGCGAACGATTAATGACAAACAGCGTGCAAATGTCTCGAATCGTAAGCACAAAAATGAAAGAAATTCTACAGTCACCGTCACCGGAATCCAAAATCGTCGATGAAGCAACGTTACAAACCCTAGAAGAACCTAATTGGGGATTAAACTTGCGTATTTGTGCTATGATTAATAATGATCAGTTTAATGGTACGGAAATAGTTAAAGCTATTAAGAAAAAAATTGGGGTGAATAATAATAAGAATATTGTTGGTCAAAGACTGAGTCTTGATTTGTTGGAAACTTGTTGTTCGAATTGTGATAAAGTGTTTTCGGAAGTTGCTTCTGAAAAAGTACTTGATGATATGGTTGAAATGATTAATGATGTTAGGACTGATGATCGGAATCGAATGAAAGCGGTGCGGTTGATTCGGGCATGGGGCGAGTCAGATGAGCTTATGTATTTGCCGGTTTTTCGTCAAACTCATTTGGTGAAGCTTCTTTTTATTTGTTTCATTGAAGTTTTTTTTTGTTTTTTTTGTTTTTTTGTTTTTATGTATTTCTAGCTTTATGTATTTATGTTGATGGATTATTTTGAAAATTGTTTATATGCGAGTGTTTGAGTGGATGAAGAGAAGGCATGAAAAATTTACTGTAATAAAATTTTAGTATCCTAGGTTCAATGCTCATTTGAGTGAAAGAGAAACCCAATTAATTAGGTTACTTTTTTTTTGGTGAGATATGCTAAATTGGTTGGACCACCATTTAGCGGGCTGTTGGATGAGATTAGTTTACCTCTCACTTGATGGGTTGGGCGGTTTTGGTGTTTTGCGTAGGATGGTTGGGGTTGTTATGAAAATCAACGGTTTGGATTATAACAATATACTTTTGGAGGTTTATTTGTAAGAGATTTTGGCTTATAGAATTTTTGGTGAGGTTGGATCAGTTGGTTCAACTACCATCTTAGCGAATCGTAAAGAACACTGAGGTGCAATTACTATAGAGCTTGTAGGTGACACTGAAGGTACTCTATAGTAAATATTATTTTAGGATTTTTCAATAGAGCTAATAAGTAACATTGAGATGTATGGTGTATGCTACTTTTAACTAAAACATGGATGGTTATAATCTATTTGGCTATTTGCAACTTGCAGTCTTTGTTGGTCGTCCCATTATTATCCTGCATAATATAGGTGCCGTACCATTATAAGAAATTTTGGAGCATGTGTTTAACTTTTAAGGTTCATTATCTTGTTGTCTTCTGTACATATTAGAAGTATATGTGAATGGAGACGTATCATATGTGCCAAGCCTTGTATTTGGGTGCTGTTTTCTTTATTTTTGTATTGTGAGAAATGGATGTTTATCGATCTAGAAACTAATTGTGGAATTTGGAGCCAAGGTATTTTTTAATAGGTCATTGTATTTTTGCAATTATGTATTATATTGAAGAAAGGATCCAAGCATGTAAGCCTTTATTATCTATCTATTAGACAATTACCTACTCCCTCCATCCCACATAAATTGCAACCTTTGACCCTAACATTCAATGAAAGTAGTCAAATATTAGCAAAATTTGGAGTGATGGTTGTATTATATTCAAACCATAATAATCACACTGTCGGACGTTAAGTCGAGAAAATTCCAAAAGTAAAACTGCAATTCTTGTGAAATTTCTCTATCCCTTGTCTTAATGAGTATCTAGACCAGAGATGGAAAGATGGGCAGGGTCAGCGGGTTCGGTAATGTGTTGAATTAGACCAGTATTTAAACTGTGAAATCAGTAGGGTTAGGTTGACCTGCAATTCTTCAAACACTTTTTTGTCTGTTTTTCATAATATTTATTAAATAAATCATATGTTATTTATGATTACCAGAACAATAATAATACGTTTGACATGGACTTTGGGTACCTTCTAACCCGATCCTTCTATTAAGACCTTTTCCTCTTGCTGATCTTCTTTTATGACTCATTTGGAAGAAAACACCCAACCCACATTGACCCAATCATAGGTAACGGGTCAAAATTACTGAATCACCTCTGTAGTTTCATGATATTATGGGCTCTTTTGTTTACATCTTACGTTGTCGTACTAAGAAATGCATGCGTATATGCTGCAGAGCCTGAAGGCCAAGGGGATACCTACAGCTCGACAGGGAGGAAACTCGAGGCCTATGTATCAAACAGAGGAGTCTCTGGTTTATGAACAACCTACGGCACCCCCTGATAGATACCCTTTGCCAGATTTGGATTTAATGGGTATAGAAGACGACACCTCTCCATATACTTATGTTGGCCAATCTATGGAACAGAAGAAAGAACTTCTTTTGGTTGGCAGAAACAGCGTTGACCTGCTATCCAGCATACTTGATTCAGGAATGGAGCCCATACCAATTAATGTAAGTCTTTTGATGGCATTATTTTATTAATGTTAAATCTCTAACTGTATATATGTATCTATATTCTTGTAATCCCCCCACCCCACCCATACCCAAGTGGATTTGCTTTAATAATGTCAATCCTATGTTTTGGAGGGTATTTGGATTTGTGTTTTGGAACTAATTATCGGCTTGTTCCGACTTAAAATTGCAATAATCAGTTCTCAATATATGGATAAACAGATATTTTTCTTTTAACGTAACTCATAGACTCTTACTCCTATTTCACAAGATGTTTTTCTTTTTCTATTTTTACAAATTGACCATTTTGGTCACTAGACCTTTACATTTCAGAGAAAAATCAGTATATGTCAAACACTCAAACATCTGATTATTACAACTTTAAAGCATGAAAAACATCCAAACACTAAAGGCTACAACCCTTTTTCTCACAGTTGATTAATAGAATGTGATTGTTCAATATAATAACAATCACTTTCAAAGCTCACATCCAAATACCCCATCATGTAATTTCTTTCCGATACTTCAACTTATAAAAATGACAAGTAGCATATAGTTAATAACATCATATCTTTTCATCTTTTAGTACCTACAAACTATGAGATTACAAACATGTTTGAAGTATGTCAGTAATAGTTTTCATGCACTATTGGCTGCAGGACGAGCTAACTGTTAGCATGCTGGACAAGTGCAAGGAATCTCTGCCAGTGGTTCAGAGAATAGCTGAAACAACAACTGATGATGATGTACTTCTCTTTGAAGCGTTGAATCTACATGACGAGCTTGAACAAATCATCTCCAGATGTGAAGAAATCAAAGGGATATTGGGATCTGAGCCATTGAAAGATGATAACTTGAAACATGCAGAAACCATCCCGTCTCCACTAAATGCAGAGGAATCCACTTCAACTAGTGAAGTAAAAGTCAAAGAAAAAAGTCAAGCTGCAGTAATCGATAAACATGAGAGTATCGAGAAGGAACAAACCCGTTGACATATGTTGGAATTGGTGTTACTTCCAGGTACATTTAATAATTCGTAGACTTAACTTTGAATCCCCATGAATAATTATTGTGAACTCGCTTATTCAGTGTGGATCTTCTTCGTCAGTAATGTTAATCTGTATGCACGCATTATATATGGGTTGTTCATTAGTAATAAGCAAACAATAAAATAAAATATGGATTAAATGGTTATTCGCAGTGGAAGTCGCCTAAAGTGTTGTTTTAATCTAATAACCTTCTAAAACACTGTATTAAAAGGTTATTAAATCATGTCTGACGGATTAATTGTCAATAATTGCTAAAAAGTGTTTCTGGCTAGCTGACGTGACCCATGTTAACCCTTACTAAAGAGTAGTTAAGTACGACCCTGATCCGTTTTGACTTGTTATCCATCACCCAACCAGTCCGATCTATTCATTTCGCTACCTCTATTGCTTGCTAGACCAATAATTAGTGTAACACGCGAATACACGATGTGTGAGTCCATAGCCTCTCGGGTTTGAACGGTTTAGGGCTAGTTGGAAAAGGGAGAATTTAAAAACCAAAAACCGATGAATACACTGGACATATGTCTGGATTCATTAAACAACCAACCTCTGATCGTCACCTTATTGTATTTAATCCATTTCAATGGGGAGACATTGATAGCCAAAAGGTCCAAACCAAACCCTAATTTAAGTGATGCAAGAAGCTTTAAATTCATGAGGTCTCAAAACACACGTGGCCACCATCATGCCCCATTAACACTTTCTATTTTAGGACTCCCATACATTTATTTATTTTCATTATCTTGTCATTCACCTTTTTAAAACCATAAGATTCAACTGAAATGTCATGCTTTTTATAATTATTCCCGATGTATCATCTTCTATTTTATCTTAAACTCTTATAAAACGTTTAGTTACAATAATTAATATTTAAAAATTAAAAGATCGAAAATTACATTTATATCCCTTTCAATAATATATAATACATAAATATAAAATTAAAAATCAAAATCAATTTATACTTTATGCTTCTTTTAATTTATTTTATTTGAAATATAGAATAAATAATAATTAAAATACAAATATTATAATAACATAAAGTATAAATGAATTTAAAATAAAAATTTAATATCATGATCATTAAGATGACTATTATCATCGATCATTATCATATTTTCTTTTTATAATTGTTACATTATGCAAAATCTTGACTAGTTACTATATAAAATATTTGATTAATAAGGCTTAATTCCTTAAAAGTGTCCTAATTAACTTGACCTTTTTGGCCCATACTTTTTATTGATATTTTTATAACACAATTATGTGGATCAACTGTAACTATTTAATCTGTTTTCTTTAATCATTTGAAATTAAACAGCTTCCCGACATAAATATATAACTAGTATTATTCAATTCACATCATAATTGCAATACGTATCAAAATAACAATATCATCAATTTATAATTATACACAGTTAGTTGAAATGAACGTAATGTTTTTAATGCAATCTCATTCTAACTGTACACTAATATGTATACTAATATATAACGCATATGAGGTGTTTTTTAAGAAGGAAATTATCGTTTTACTTCTAACATTAGTATTAGCTTCAACAAATCTAAACGTTGGTATGTATATTTAGAATCAATATTCTTGTATCGATAACTTTACGCATTATTTTTTTGAGAGATATCAAGTTCAGTACAAAAATGTGAGTTAAATTTGTCAAAAAATTCAAATAACTCAGAATTTACACTTCAAATATTGTGTATGAATAAGATTTACACGATATATAAAATATATTAGTATGTAAATATAAATTCCATTTTATATAAACATGCATATATTGTAATTTGTTTTCAAATTACTTTACTGTGATATTATCTCTAATTTTCAGTATTCACCGCCATACGTCACCACTATTTCTTATATCATATTCTATTGCAACACGTGAGTATCGGAATATATACAACTTTCATGGTGTTGTTCAAATGTAAAGTTTGATACTTCAACTCGTTTACTTAGAAAACGAATCGTTTTTTTTTTTTTTTTTTTTTTTTAAATTCTTATATCTAAATCTAACGAGTGAACTTTAAAACGTGTAATTAAAAATAAGACTGGTTGCAACTTGTAATCGGTATGTTCTAGTTCTCACAAATCCTACACCAATTTATTAATAAAAAGGTTTTATTATTGTTTCAATTATTTATAGTTGAGTATCTACTGCAACCTCTAAGCAAGGTTGTAAAAGTCAGAAATTAATCGGAATTTAATCGGGATTATAAGGATTATTCTGAAGCGACTTAGTATTAATTGGGTTTAAAAGTCGGACGATGATTAACATTGTTGTGATTGGTAGCAAGCATTTGGAAGCATTTTGGAGTGACAAGTGACTAGCAGTTAGCGATTTGATTGAAAAGCTTGTTTGGCAACAAAGCAACTGGAGTTTGCATATTTTCTAACCGTTTCCTGCTAAATGCTTGATGAGGAAGCATTTCAACTAGCAACTAGCATTTTGGTTATGAAATTACCTATATACCCTCAAAAATAACATGAGTACATTATAAATAATGTGTATATGCCATTTTTCGTAATTTTACATTTTATAATTACTACTACTGCTACGTTACCAAACACTTTTTTTAAACAAACAACTACTGCTAACTGCTACTGCTTATTGCTTACTGTTTACTGTTACTACATACTGCTTACTGCTACTGCTACGTGTCGCCAAACATACCCTCTTTTCTCGACTAGACTCCTTGTTTGCTCTTAAATATCAATATAAAACTTGATAATATCTTTTTATGTACTTTTATGGTTACGTATGATTGCTGTATTTCTGACTCACATTCATCATAAAAGATCTGTATTATGACAAAGTAGTTGAATTATTCGATCATACATTTTTCTTAGTTCACCCGTCGACATTTTCTGTTACGTCTTATTTTAAATAGGGACGAAATAATATTTATTCTTTGAATGAAGCAATTAAAAGTGTGGCAGGTTTTCAATATATAATTTGCTGTACGGAAAATACAATTGAAGTAATTAATTTTGGGTAATAAGTGATACTCCTTGTTATCTTGGTCGAACATTTTTTATCCCAATAGTAGCTGATAAGACCAGTGCTAACTAGGGGTGTCACAAAAAATCGAACTCGAATTACTCATCCGACCCGAATTAGTTTTGGGTTACTCGGGTTAACTTATTCGGGTTTCGGGTATGTTATTCGAGTAAATTGAATAACCGAATCTTAATCAGTTCGGGTTTCGGATGATTTTGTCTTATTCGGGTTACCTGAATAACCCGAATAAAATTTTTCATTGTTTTTGAAGAAGTATAATAATATAAGTATGTACCAGTTGGAAATTTGAAACCCAATCCCAATGGCCCGTAGGCCCAAATGTGTGAAACCATTAACCCAATAAAAATTATCTTAACATCAATTATCCAATTAAAAACTAAAATTAGTACTTTTGTCTTATTCTATAAGTAAAATTGGAAATGTATAAACTTGATTCTATTATTTTGTTAAATTACCGTCACTAGACTGTAGTTTTTTGTATATGAAGTTGGTAGTGGGTATTCTGTAAAAAAAATGAATTTTGCATGCATCTTGCATGAAATAAATGTTATGAAAATGAAGTGAATGTTGCACCTTTTGTTTTCTACTATCAAGCGAATGGCCTAATTCGGGTTATTTAGTTAAACCCGAACCCGAAGTATAACTGAATAACCCAAACCCGATACCCGAATTCTTATTCAGTTTGGTTTTCAGGTAGATTTTAGAAACCCAAAACCCGAAAAACCCGACTCGAATAACCCGACCTAATGACACCCCTAGTGCTAACGGTTCGGTCCTTGAATCGTCTTAGCATGTATTTGACTATTCTCCTTTAACATCATCATGTCTTCATTTAGTCTTTCAGCTTCGTCTTTCATTTTTTTCTTCCTGAGGTAGCTTCTAGAAGGATAACATGTGGGGCCCATTATATATATATTATTTTATTTTGTGTGTAGAGTAAAATTATTTTTAGTAAATAACAGTGTTTTAGTCTTTATTCAGTTTTTATAAAGAAGTGTTGATGTGACACTAAATTAACACGAAAGATGAAAGAAATACCGGTTATTGATCGGAAGTTGTCTAATCGATCTAATATATCAAGATAACGTTACAACTACAAAGTCGAGAAAAAAATAAATATTTGTAGTAATGTGTGACTAGTTCATTTCAAAAAGAAAAATAAAATAAAATAAAGAATCATTAGTACTGATCGGTCTAAAATTAAACAAAAATACATAAAGTTCGCTATTTTGATCCAGTCTCATCAAAATGGATTGCCATAGTCTCTCCGCCACCATCACCACCACCACCGTATCTCTGGTGTCTCTCCATCCACCATCCGTCGTTTATTTTCCGAAATTTGCCATCTAGTCGTTATCAATCTCCGGCCACCTTGTTCTTCTCACCGCCACCTCCGTTCACCGTATTTAGGCCATCTCCAATGTTCCTCTATAATTGTCCTCTATCTCTATATATAGAGATAGAGCAAAATGTACTCCAACAGTTCCTCTATATTTAGATATTTAGAGATAGAGATAGAGGAAGTCAGATTTCCTATATATATATAGAGGAATACTATTCATCATCTAAAAACTTTAAAGCATACTTAATATATTTGTTGGTCATGTTTATATGTTTTCTTATAGTTAATATTGTTAATTGTTAATAACTATCTAATTAATATTATTAAATTAAATACATGCAATAATATACAGAAAAAGACAACATTCATTAATGATAAATATATTAAAATAATAAACTACAATTTAACGATTACAATTAGTTAGGACTACGATCACTAGATAAATAAATGAAGCTAGACATAATTACTTTTATTAATTTAATTATAGATAAATATTTGTTACATATTTTTAATACTTTCAAATTTACTAAATATTATAAATATATTTTCAATTAAAAATGATAGTTACAATGAACTATTTATTGTTTAATGGTTAAAACAGATATATAATAGAATTAAATAAAGTGGTTGTTAACTATAAATTAAGTTGGATAAATATTACAGACGTGGAGTTTTAGAAGAGATGGATGAAGATCAATTTTTTTTAAAGGAGAATATGCTGAAAAGATTCTCTAGTTATAGAAATAGAGGTAGGATTGGAGAGGGTCTCATCATTCCTACTTTTCCGCATCCTCTTATCTTCAACCCTTTGTCTAACACTTGGACCTCCGTCCACCAGTCGCCACCCCACGACGGTGGTCCGCTGACGGAGTTTTTCAAGAAACTGTGGTTGTTGCTAGCGGAATTGGTTCCCATTACACCGAGACCGTTGCTCAATCCGTTGACAAATGTGTATTTTCGAAAACTGAATCTTTTGATAATAAACATATATTTTTAAATGGGAATTTCAAAAATATTCCAACTTCAGAGAATTCGCAGCTAAGGATTGAATATTTTGATCAAATATGACATGGGAGTTACGAAAAGATTCATTTTTCTAACAATTTGGGCAAAAGATTAAATCTTTTGATAACAAACGATATGGGAATTACGAAAATATTCAATCTTTAAAGAATTTGGAGCTAAAGATTGAATATTTTTTTCAAAAAGAAATGGGAACTGCGAAAAGATTGGGCATTTGATCAGAATTCGAATAAAAAAGAATTGAATCTTTTGGTAAAAGTTCAAGTGGGAATTGGGAAAAAAATGCAATCTTTAAAGCATTCGAAGCTCTGTAGAGAAGCCATTAATGCCCTTGGATGGAAAAGAAAGCTTTGTATGGTAAATGTGAAAGGTGATTATGCAAAAGAAGGATTTGTTTACAAACAATCTTGATACCAATGAGTGGTCGGAGATGCCAGCGGGGATGTTGGGTGGTTGGAAACATCCGTGGCGGCGATGGATGAAGAGATCATTTATGTCGTGGATGAAACAAAAGGTGTGTTGAGAAAGATATAATGATGATGGTGATAATTGGTCGAGAGTTGTGGTGGATGAACGGTTGAAAGGAGCGGAGTACATCGCCGCCGGTGGGGGTAATAATTGTATAAACCATTGTGCTATATATTACAAACTATACATGAGTTTGACAAATTACTACTTTTGTAAGATCCCTGAAATCTGGTCACAAGGATTGTTAGACGTTCTTGTGCAACCCTTTTGCTCAAAGGTCTTGTAACACCTCCTTGTAAACCAGATTTGTGGTGGAGTTAGTGAGATTACCCTTATCGTGACAAATCATAACTTTCAAACCTTGTCTACCTTTTACTCTGGATAGTGCCACATATAGTTGTTCATGTGAAAACACTGGACGTGGTAAGTACAGACCAACGTATGATAAAGATTGACCTTGGCTTTTGTTAATTGTCATTGTGAAACATATGGCTAGTGGGAATGGGCGCCTTTGAAATTGGAATGCCATCTTCTTATTTGAACTTGTTAATCCCATCCTTTGTTTTAATGTAGTCTTTCCGATTTTTGTTCCTAAAATAATTTTTGCTTCAATTACATGTTCACCAAGACGCATAACTTCTAGCCTTGTCCCATTACATATTCCTCCAGGTTGGTCAATATTGCGCATTAGCATAACTGGGACACCCTTCTTTAATGTTAAGCTGTGATTTGGTAGGCCATATAACTTAATGTTATTACGATAATCTGGACTATATAAGTCAAGTACGTTTTTGCGTCTCCTGGTAACAATCCTAATAGAAGATCATTTATTTTGTTGACAACATCGTGTGTTGGAGCTAAAATTTCCCTTTCCTGGAAGAAAGTTCCATTGGAAAGATTATTTAGAAGATTTGGATAGGTATGGTTGATCATGATGGATGTTACTGGATCATGTGTGTTGGATATCAGGATGTCACTTGGAATTTCAACTGTTGCTTCACCATTGTTTGGTTCTGATTCAATTCCATTACCAATATTATCCTATTTGGTCCATGTTGTAGTCGCATGTTTCTTGTAAACTTCAATGCATTGCAGTGGTTCCATAAATAAGATGCCTTTATAGATGCATTAACTATGTCACTTCTACTACCTCCTGGAACAACAGGTAATGTTTGTCTAAAATCACCTCCAAAAACTATCACTTTTCCACCACAGGGAGTTTACATGCTGTTTGGAATTGTCGATCGTAGTATGTCTCGACAGGATCTGTCCAATGCTTCAAATGAATCCTTGTCTATCATTGGTGCTTCATCCCATATTATGAGCTTTGAGTGTCTTATTAGATCAGCAAGATCACTATCAGCAGGTATATGACAGACTGTGTCTTCAGTGACGTTGATTGCTATTGCAAACCTTGAATGAGCAGTTCGTCCACCACTTAATAACAAAGACGCGATTCCACTTGATGCAACATTCGAAACAATTTTTCCTTTACTTCTCAGTGCTGCAGAAAGTGTCCTCAACACATAAGTTTTTCCTGTTCCTCCATAACCATATAGGAAAAACATTCCTCCTTGTTTTGAGTTAATCGCGTTTATAATTGTGTCATAGTTCTGTTGTTAGTTGAGCAGCTAATTGTTGATGTTGTATTTTTAATTCGCTTCTTTTATAATAGAGCTCATCTTGCAAAAGCTTGTTGGTCCTTCCGTTGTAGAGAGTTGCTTGGTATGGCATGTTGTGTTTCCTTGCAAGAATCTTTCTGTATCTGCCAATGCTAGTTCCATTTGAGCTTCAGTAGTTAGTTCCAACCCTATATGAGAGTAAATTTTAGTAATTATATAACCTTTATAGATACTGTAGTAGATAAAGAATGCAGTATGAGGTTGAAATGTTTGTTTAAAGTAGGAGTTTAAAATGTATTAATAATGTTTATGTTAAATAATTTTAGTATAAATTTGTTGGTGGAGGGTATGAAATATCTATTAAGAAGGTTCATAGTATTCACAAAAAGCCTTAAATCTTGAAGTTCGAGTGTTACTGGAAACTGTATTGGATTTCAGGAAAAGGTTTATTTCTAAATTGATTAGAATAATGTTTTTTTCTAATTTAATACACTAATGAATTATACTTGGATACGGTTTCTAATTTCTACAAAAAGAATAATTCTTGAACTTCCGGTGTTAAATTGTGAATTTTCTTTGGGATTTCAGGAATAGTTATATATATATATATATATCTATATATAGAGAGGGATGATCCAGAGGGAAGGACTAATTTTGGAGGAACGGGGAAAACAAATATGGGTCGTCGTTAACATTCATCATCACGATGAATGATGAATGTTCATTAACCACGATGAATGTTAATTAACGTTCATCGTGATGAATGTTAACGGACGACTCAGATTTACTTCCCAATTTCCTCTAAGATTACCCCTTCCCTCTACATCAGCCCTATATATATATATATATATTTTTTTTTTTCCTTTATTGGTTTTATAATTTAGTAAGAAGTACCTTGGTGGTTAAGTATAACTCTTTTGATGTTGTAGAATTCCATCTATTAATAGTGATGAAATTTTAGCCCAAACCTCCTCAGATCTGTTTAAGCTGTCCGAAAGGAGTAACATTGCAAATAAGGACCGAAGAAATCCTCCAGCTTGCTTGCTTCAGTGATTCCATCTATATATTCCTTATCATCATCTAACAATCTAAGTGCATAAGACCTGCATAAGACCGTTCCCATCGATCCCGTCGGTTTGGTAACCGACACAAGTCGGCCAACCGACGCCGATGGCACTGAAGCGTCGGTTTGGTAGACCGGTTAACCGGTTAGCCGAGTGACGCGTTGTGTGGGCCCCGTTTGTATTTTTGTTCTAGCCGTTAACATTAATAATTTTATTTTTTAATTTATATCCGTTATACAACGGATTTATAGCCGTTTTTCATCAAAAAATCAATTTTTTTAAAAAAAATCTTAACTTATTTTTCCTACCCCAAACACACTATAAATATACATACAACTTAACTTCAATTCACACACAATCTTCATCATCTTTCATCAAACTATTATATATAATTCACACACATCATTCAACCAAATTCTACTACTTCCAATTATCCACCCACCTATTTTATATAATTCATTTACATCTTTCAACCAAATTCTACTACTTCCAATTATCCACCCACCTATTTTATATAATTCATATACATCTTTCAACCCAATTCTACTAATTCCAATTATCCACCCACCTATTTTATATAATTCACACACATCTTTCATCACAAAAATGCCTAAACAATACCACAATAATTCCCAACCGAGATCCGAGAATTTTTTTCAAAACTTATTAGCCCCGGATATGACGTATCCATGTTCACCTGGTTATTCATCTTCGGCGGGTCAATCTTGCAATTCACAAAGTAACTTCGGATTCTCACAATTCCAAAACCAACAACACCCACTATTCCAAAACCAACAAAAACAACAACAATTCCAAAACCAACAACACCAACAATTCCAACAATTTCAAAACCAACAATTCCAACATACATCATTCTCACAATATCAAAACCCAACATTCTCACAATATCAACACCCAGCATTTTCACAATACCAAAACCAACAATACCAATACCAACAAACACCGTTTAGACAAAATCAAGACCAAAATATTGAAACACCACCACATGAAAATGAGAACGAGAACGAGGAAGGCGGAGACGAGGCCGAGGTCGAGGTCGAAATCAAACAAAAAAGAAAGCAAGTAAAATGGATGGACGAAGAATGCAAAATATTGGCCGAACGATGGGTCGACGCTTCTCAAAATTGTATTCAAGGAAATTCGCAATCGGAAGCAAGTTTTTGGAGGCAAATTGAACGGGCTTATATTTTGTTAGTTAATGAAAAACGTAATAAACATCAACTAAACGGAAAATGGAACAAAATTCGCCCGGACGTCAAGATATTCTCCGCCATCTACCAAAAGTATAACGAGCCTCGGGCAAGCGGAACCCGAGACGAAGACGTTTTGAGGGCGACCCAGGAACATTTCAAGCAACAAGTTGGTCAAAACTTCGAAACTTCATTTACGAGAAAGCGTGGCTCGTACTAAGAAATGTCCCCAAGTTCTATGATGATTCCAGTCTCCTCAACAAAAAACGAGTAAATCGAGCCGAGTCCTCACAACCAATTATGCTAGACGAGGGCGAAACCGGATCGAATCTTCAACAAACCGACCCACTTACGACCAACATGCAAAGGTTATTTCGAGACGACTCGGTTCGTTGTCCACCCAGCCATACGACAAGTAGGAAGAGTCAAAGAAGTTTGGGATCATCGGATGCTACATCGTCATGGCATTCGACCGACGAGACTCGAGCGGTAATTCAGGAATCTGCGCGTATGCAACAAGACACGTTGGCAACGATTAAGGAGGCTGCTAAACAAAAATTGGTGTTGAAAGCTTGGAGTTTTCTTCAAATACCAATACCCACGGGCATACGAAAAAAGGAACTAAAACTACTTCAAGATGCTTGGGATTCGGTGGTAGCCAAGTATACCGAGGATTTTAAAACGATGTTTGGTTAAGATGCGCGACTATACGGGTTCACTACTTCCGATGAAGATGAAGAGTAGATTAGTTATTTAATTCTAGTTTGTTATTTTAATTATCGTAATGTTTAATTTTAATTAATTAATGTAATCTTTTATTTTAATTAATGTAATATTTTATTTAAATTATTGTAATGTTTTATTTTATTTTATGTAATGTTTTATTTTAATTTATGTAATGAACTTTTAATTTTAATGAATTTGTATTATTCAAATATGTGTGGGGCCTAGAAACCAAACCGACACAGATATTATTAGTAGGGGATGTCAGTTTTGTGTCAGTATGAAAGGTGCTGATGTGGCGCTGTGGTGACACAACTGACACAAAACTAACACACTAACGGATGGGAGTGGCCTAAGACCACAACCAACGCTAGCCACCGACGCACGTCACTTGCATGTCAGTTTTGAGACTCCACTGGCACCATTGGGTCGGTTGGATATATATATCGTTTAAGTTTAAGTTATAACTTATGTTACTCCTCAATATTTATTTCAATATAAATGACTTAACGGTTCAATGCCAACCTAAATATTTCGAGAGTGGCAAAATAGTGGGATGCACTTTGTGGGATTCTTATGTGCCATTCTTTGACTTTGGCAAACTGGAGAAGCATAATGATAAAATGCGCATAATTGTTATTAGTGACAAATGCACTGAACTGGTCCACATAAGAATCCCACAAAGTGCATCCCACTATTCTGCCATTGTCGAAATATTTAGGTTAGAATTGAACCGTTAAGTCGTATATATTGATATAAATATTGAGGAGTAATATAAGTTATAACTGAAACTTAAACGGTATATATATATATATTAGATATAAAATATGAGGAGCAAAATGATTAGTAATGTTAATTAAGATATTGTGAATCCTTACTGTAAATCTTGAAGTTGCATGGATCTCCTTTTAATAGGCTTGCCTTTATATTTGCCAGGCTTACTTGGTTCAACATCAATTACGTGAACAATAACATATGTGAAGCATTAAAAAGATTGTGACTAATACATGCTTTAAAAGGTTGTAAGTATAATATAGGAATTTGAACAATTATCGACCCACCAACTATTGTATCATCTGGAAACTTGTCTGATATAATGTCCTGAACAGAAACCAAGTTAAAGGTGTTGACATCAGCATGAAAATCGTCAATAGTTTTAATAGATGTGTTGGGTTGAAATGTAGTTTTGCACTGATCTTTTGTAAACTTGTAGCTAGTATCGTTTAGGCTGACTGCGAAATCAGAGAGAATGATGGTATCTCCTTCAAATAAAATCTTAATAAATTGGTCAACGTCCTCTTTCTTTACAATGCCTTGAACCCTAGTATTCTGCAGATGCAAATATGAGAGGAAATCATGTTAAGTGGTAACGACAGTTTTTGTTAATTGATAAAAATAATGTGATTGAGATCAATGGCTTTTTAAATGTTATGTAATTGATCCAGAAAAGCCTGCTGAACAAAAACAAATGAAAAACCCCCAAAATAAAGTTTATGAGTAAGTAATTATAACATGTTCATCAACAAGCACCATCTCAATGGTGTTTCGCTTGCTGTCGTTGTAAAAACCTGGAGTTTGCCAAAGTGGTAAAATGTTTACTCGTATGGAGATATGTTGAGAATCTGTGGTGATATTCTTAACGTTAATTATTGATAATGACATCAGACCTGTTAACATAAAAAATGGCAGAAAGTTAACACTTTCTATGATAGGCATAGTTTGCATAACAACACGAATATCATAACTATATGAATAATATATGATACACATGAATTATAATGTATTTTACTGTAAGAAGGTTTATCTAATTGTTTAGCATATTTATTTGGCAAGTAAAGATATCTTTATAAGGGAAACAACTCATTTTGATATATAAGACTATTCGTATATGTAAACTACATTAACTCGCATGACATTTTAAATTATGTAAACCACATCATCATCATCATCATCAATCATCAAATGACATTATAATAAAATTGAATTTTATTTTCAGTAAATTTGCATATGTTTTCGACTATAGGAGTCTTCAAGTATAAAAATAAGTCTACAAAAGAATCACGTATAAGCTTCGTACATGTAAACGACATTATTCGAACATGTAAAAGACATCATAATCACATAACGTTAAGAATTTGAATAAGACTTCTGCTAAATTTACATATTTTGTTTTTTTTTCCTTCCTACCATAAAAATATGTTTTTATTGTAATATATGTTCCTTTTTCTTCTTTAGAGGTAGAAAAATAGAAACAATAATAATTATTTTATTATAATTAATTACTTCACGTAACTTTGGGGAGTTTATGCAAACTGAAAGGGCCGGTCCTGAGTTTTCTGATGCCCAGGGCGAATCGATCAAAAAATGCCCCTTGTTAGCAAACAACGTTACAACACACTATTTTATAGGGGTGTGGAACCTTGTCAAACTATACGATTCTCATTATTTTCATGTCTAACAACAAACCTTTATAAAGATCTTTGTTAGGATTCGGCAATTTCTTATTGATTTTTCTTTCTTTTCCTCTTTTGAGTCCCTGGCGGTTGTTTACGTGGAAACATGATAATTTATATTCAAAATCAAATAATATTCAAGTAAAAAATAACAAGTATGGAAAAATATCACCCGCTCAAAGTGATAAAGAGAAAAAAATGATTGATCAATGAGTTTGATGCCTTGATCCTTGCAATTCGACTAATCCGATCAATAAATTTAGTATTTGATTGTTGACTACTTGAATGTCGATTGATTATTTCACTTATTTAATTTCCTTGTACGCACACGACTTTTGATTTTCTCCGCTGCCTGCTCATGACAATTGACACAATGACACAGCAGGTAGCCAGGTCCACATATTACTTTCACATTTCTATTGGGCTAGCCTTTTTAGGCCCATAACCATTTCACCATTTAAACATTTCATACTTGGGCCATGGCCCATTATTTCTTTCTTTTTTTTCCTGCCGTCTTCCTCGCTCGCCTTCTATGTTCTTCCTTATTTCTCAAACATGTGCAACCTGCAAAGTTGAAGAGTTAAAGAATTGAACCTACTATGAAGTAATATCCACTAGAAACATGATACCCCTTATCGATTTGATACCCCGGGTAGTCGTATGGTTTGCCCGTGCCCATGGCCGGGCCGAAGGCAGGCTTGCAAAAGAATTTGGCAGTAAAAAGGAAGTTAAGTGATGACGTGAGAGAAGCAGGCGTGGCCACGTTAAAAGCCCAATATCCCTTTTTATTCTTTGGGGTAGATAGTAATTAGTAAGTAATATAATAATGTCGAAAATGTCAATACTTTTGAGTTGTATGTTACTATAGGATATTGATATTCAAAGTCATTGTTTCTTATGTGCATGATATCATAATAAAGTAATGAATGGATTCTTATGTCATTCCTTTTACTTCCGGACAGTTTCATTAGAAAAAAAAAAGTATCAAAAGTGAGTGAAATCAGTTAGGACTTTGATTGATAACATTTTAGGGTTGTCGAGATTGAGAAATAGCAGTTGAAGCGAATTTGGATGCACAAAGTGTAAGGAATCAATATTGATGAGGTAATGAGATGAGTGAAATAGATTGAACTATTAGCAACAGGAAAGTGTACATCACAGCATAAACAAGTAGAGATATAAGAATGAAAGTATATATGCTTAAAAAATTGAAACTTGGGAAGGTTTATAAACACAAATCAAACAAAACAAAATATAATGAAATAGCAAACACATGATGATTAAATATCATATATCACCCCAAGTTAAATACTGATATCGCTTAAATATTTGGTGTTATTATAAGATCGTTGAATAGTACGATCCTAGCTAACTCTATCTAATGGAATTCATAATTTAATCCCTGTATATTCTGACCATTTATATGCCTTCTTTTATTAACCTTCTTTTATTAGATCGTCATTAGATGTACCAGACAATTGGAACACGAACCATCTGCAACGAATGTAATTACTTGTGCCTCTTGGCTAAATTAAGAGGATGTATCCTCCTGTAATAATCATCATGTGATTACCAAACCTTTTTATGGTATCAGAGCAGGCCAACACAAAACCCTAAAACCAGAAAATTACACTTCACCATCTTCCTCATGGGCGACAAATTCGACGAAGCCAGCAAGAAGGATGGAGTCGCCTTCGATCATAATTCACCATATTACATCCATGCCTCCGATTATCCGAGACAAATGCACGTGAGCGAGGCCCTCACTGATAGTAACTATGTTGATTGGTCTCAAGAGATAATCAATTTCCTTTTTGCCAAAAACAAGATTGGCTTCATTGACGGGACCATTAGGAAGCCAGACGCTACCGCTGCAGAATACATGGGATGGATGAGATGCGATGCGATGCTCAAAGGGTGGCTAAACACATCCATGGAGAAGTAGATAAGAAATAGCGTTAAGTACGCTAGCACGGCAGAAGTTGGTTGGTTTAAAGGACAAAGAAAAACTCTATGAATTTCTGCTTGGTTTGGATAGTGATTTTTCAACCATCAGAACACAAATTCTAGCAATGAACCCTATACCAACCCTAGGTATGGCTTATCACCTAGTGTCGGAAGATGAACAACAAAGGAATGTGGCAACCGGGAAGAAACCGACTTGTGATGGCTTTCCAAGCGTTCATTCCATCGAAACGTGACAACTATCAACACCAGAAGGAAAGCAAAAGAAACTTTGGAGACCAAGTTGAGCATTGTACCTTCTGTGGCAAGGATGGTCACGATCAAGACGGATGCTTTAAACGCATTGGATACCCAGATTGGTGGCCGGGAAAAGGGACGAAGCGAGAAAAGACCAAACCCAGATCAGCTGCCTATGTTGACTCTGAAACCAGTCCTATACCAGGACTAACCAGTGAGCAATACCAACAATCTCTAAAATTCTTTGCAAGCGGTGATAAAGGAACAAAACCGGATGTCTTGCCCATGGCAAATATGGCGTCGGCTGGGCCCGCTGCACATACAACAGGTAACATTGATAGAGGAAGTAATTGGATCGTGGACTCGGGTGCCACAGATGATATTACCCACATGGCTTCGGTTCTGGAAAATCAAACCAAAGAAACCCACAAACTCCCGGTTATCATACCGAATGGTGATAGGATAGCCGTGGAAGGAAAGGGAGACTACATCATGAAAAATGGGACAAAAATAAAAGGAGTTTTACATGTTCCTAAATTCAATTGCAACTTGTTATCGGTTAGCAAAATATCAAGGGACCTCCAATGTGCAGTAACACTTTTTCTGGATTTCTTTGTCATGCAGGGCTTACACTCGAGGATATTGATTGGGATGGGTAGGTGCAAAGACGGTCTTTACCAAATGGGGATGGTTGAAGATAAAAAAAAGGCTATGATGACAACTATTGATGTTTGGCACGATCGTCTCGGTCATGCTTCATGTTCAAAACTTTCTCATATTGATTTTATTAAGAATGTCTCAACTAAGAATAAAGATTGGTTTTGTGATTCTTGTGCTGAGGCTAAGCACACGAGATTGCCTTTTCCTGATAGTTCTATTAAAACTCATGGTTGTTTTGAATTAATGCATTGTGATATTTGGGGTCCATACCGCACACCTTCAATTTCACGAGCACGCTATTTTCTCACTGTAGTAGACGATTATAGTAGGGCCGTTTGGGTTTTTCTTCTTAAGCATAAAAATGATGCAGGTGAATATTTGATATACTTTCATAAATGGGTTTGAACTCAATTTGAAAAGAACATTAAAAGGTTTTAAAGTGACAATGGCGGGGAATTTACATCTAACCGGATGCTCAAATTTTATGCCGATCAAGGGATTGATCTAGAAAAAACATGTCCACACACCCCTCAGCAAAATGGGGTGGTGGAACGTAAACATAGGCATCTACTTGAAACGGCACAAGCCTTAAGGTTTGAAGCAAGACTGCCAACAAGGTTTTGGGGTGAATGCATATTGACAGCAACTTACTTAATTAATCGTCTACCTTCGGAAGTGATAGAAAATAAAACCCCCTTCGAAATTCTAGATGATCAAAAACTAGAGTATGACCATCTAAGGGTTTTTGGGTGCTTAGCATATTACAGGAGTACGAAACGAAGGGAGACAAATTTGAAGTGAGGGGGAGACCAGGAACCTTTGTTGGATACCCGAAAGGTACGAAAGGGTACAAAATCTATGATGCAAAAGATAAGAAAATTATCATTTCAAGAGATGTGAGATTTCAAGAGGGCGTATTTCCTTTCTCTACAGTTAATGATGAGAAAGGCCAAGAGGAAAGTTTTAACTCTCCAGTACTAACCTTTTGCAAGCAGCATAAACAGATTTATTCTGTTGGTCCCAAAGGTTAACAACAATGTTGTAGAGGGGGGGGGGGGTGAATACAACTTTTTCGTTTTCTTTATTGAAATTGTGAATCAGACTTAGTTGTATAATAGGAACATATAGAGGTTTTTCAAATAATTCTTTTATTTTGATAAATCAAAGAATTACAAGTTAGATGCGGAATCTCTAACTTAATTGAATACAGAATCCTATTACTAAGATCAGCTGAGAACATACTCAAAGCTGATTACAAGCAATACAATTCTGCTAACACAAATGCTCTATGAACTATAATTGAGTCACTAAGAATTCTTGCTGATTCACTCGCGCACACTTGGGCTTTGTAACCCAAGTCTGATATTTATAGTAGAGCTTTTGTGATGCTTGAAACTTGATCAGCCAATGAATGTTTTCCAGATGTCTTCATCTTCATTGGTTGACTTCAGACATGCTTGCTTGTGTGTTCTGATGAAGTCTGCACGATCAGGTCTAGCAGTCTTTTAGAGAGTACACTACATTCTTGTCTTGTAGGCTGACCATGATAAGGAGACATGCTGTGCATAAGGAGCCAAGAATAGCAGGTATGTACATTGAGTACAACCTCAGAAGATGCCATTTTGTTATGCACAAACATTCCCTAAGAGTTAAAAGCATGATCACTTGAGTCTGTTATAACTCAAGTGTTCTTCAGTTTCAGTGCTGGGTGAACTGGGATAATGAACTCAATGCTGGGTCTTCATTCCAATGTTCAAACTTGATCTTTGATAAACAAAGAAAGTCTCCACAGCTTAACTGAAGGATACTTAAACATGTATGTGATATAAGACTTTGAATATTTCAGAGCCGGTTGCTCTTCAAAGATTTTTGTCTGCTGGGTGAACTAGCAGTTCTGTCTGCTCGGTGAACTGGTGAACAGTAATTCCTTTGCAACTAGCATACAGAAGACTTGGCTTATCCAAAACGTATTTTTCTGCTAAAATAAGTAATCCCATAACACTTGTATTTTCTTGGAGTTATTGTCATCATGAAATTATCATAGGAGTAATCATGACTTAACAATCTCCCCCTATTTGATGATGACAAAACTTTAGCATGTGCCAGCATATAAAAGACTTGTGAGAAGTCAATATAGCATGTTGTTCAGAGCTAAATAGCTACATGTCCCTTGTTCATTTTACTGGGATCTTTTCAGAGAAGATTATATCACATATTTTAAGTAAAGGTATCAGATGTTATAATCATATATTACAAGACTGATTAAATGACAGAAGTTTGATAGAGTGAATTACAAACAGCCTATCTAGACAAACACATTGTCTTCAGAACTCTTCCTCTTCTTCCTTCACAACATTTAACATTCCTGGACCATCAGGATCCAGTCCTCTTCTGATCATCTCCTTGACAATCTCTTTCGAATACATACCAGCTCCAGCAGCCAGTAGTGCCATAGATCTGAGGTTGATTAAATGCTGAATGCTGACCAAACTTAATTCTAAGGTTCTCTGAAACCTCAGAATATTTCCATCTAGGAAATAGATACCATGCTCAGGATATTCAGTATGAAATCCATGATATCCTTGAACTCAAATTGGTGGGTCAGTATTTCCTGGAAAAGTGTATGGCAGAGGAGGAAATCCAACATTCTGAAATGAGGCAGCAGTTGTACCCATGAGTTGATCAATGTTGACCCTTTTCTTGAACTGACTTGGGCCTGATTGAGTAGATATAGTAGAGCTTTGTTCAATGATTCTAGCCTTCTTCTGCTTGGGTTTAGCAATAGGCTTGTATACATCCCTTCTAGGTGTGCCTTCCAATCTGGATGCTTTGTTGAATAGTTCTTGCAGTCTTTTCATAACTGCATCTCTAGTAACTCCACTTCTTGACTGATAGTATTCCTGAATCTCCAACCATTCAGAGAAGCCAAAGTTGTACAGATTGATCAATCTAACATTCTCAACTGTGTCATCAGATCTAGTGATGTTAATCACTTCATCAGTGCATCTTTTGACTTTCACAATCTTTGTAGAGTGTTTTCTTCTCTTGGCACAATCTTTGTATCTCTCTAATTTTCTGGGGAGATAAAAGCTATCAACAATGTTTGTTGATTTTGATTGTGGTTCATGAACACCTTCAGTTTCAACTCCTTTCCTTCTTTCTTCTGCCTTCTTTGCTTCTGCAGTTAGCTTTACCATTTCAAAAGCTATTGCTTGTGATTTCTCAGCTGGAACAACTTTAGAAATGATCCTGACAGCTGGTTCATCCTTCAGAGCTTGAACATTTTCTGATTTGGCTAACCTTTTTGCGGCAGCTTCATCTCTTCTTAGTGTTCTTTCCTTATCCTTCTGAAGATCACGATCACTAAGGTAAGCTTCAACAGATTCAAACCCAAAGCTTTTGGCTTCTTCAAGCAGCATTTCTTCCTTTGTCTTCTTTCTTTCAATACCAGCAACAGACCTATAGTCTTCCAAAGACATATTGAGCTTCCAAGCAGCTATGGAATCTTCTTGGTCTTCTGGTATGATGCTACTTCTGACTAGCTGAATGTAAGCATCCAGCTTGAGTTGATTTTCAGCCTTAAGCTCTTCAACAGTAATACCCAGTTGTAATGCTTCTCTAAATAGAGCTTTGTCTTCATCAGACATGCCATCTGGATAGTCAAAACCTGTTGACTTGGGCTTCTTCTTCTTTGAAGGTTCTTCTTCTACAGCAGGTTGTTTTTCAGGATTTTTGAATAGGTCAATCATTGGTTCTCCTGTTTGCTGAATAGAAGGCATCTGGGCACTTCTTGAACTTGAAGTCCCAGGTACATTGACTGTTGGTGTAGAATCATGAGCTGGCTCTTCTTCTGGAGTTGGCTCAGAGGTGGTTGCAGATTTTTCAACTTCAATTACCTCATCTTCTTCTTCATCACTTCTCAACTTTCTAGCAGCACCACTGCCAATGACATACTCATCATCCTCAGAGTCAACCACATACTTTGACTTCTTGATGTTTCTTTTTGGGATGATCTTAACTCTCTTTGATCTTTTCTTTGTTGGAAAAGCTGCTGGCTTGACTTGTTGGTTTTGCTCCCCCTCAGATGAGGATGAGCTGGTTTTAACACTGGAACTGCCACCAGCTTCCATCTTCTTGATCTTTTCACTCCTCTTTTCATACCTTCTTCTTTTAGATTCTTCAAGCTTCTGTTCAAAAGCTTGATCTCTCTTTCTTTTCTTGGCTTCATATCTTTCTCTCTTCCTCTGTATAATAGATTCAATTGTTTCTGATCTGTTCTGATCAGACTCTTGCTTCTTTGCTTACTCCCCCTCAGCTTGAGCTTTATCCTTGTTCTCCCCCTTTTTGTCATCAGCAACAGGTGTGGAGGTAGCAGCAGCAGGTGTAGGAGATTGAGTCTGCAAAGGAGTAGGATAATGAGACAGAATTTGAGAGAGCTTGCGCTCTATATTTGTAAAGTTGGCTGCTTTAATGAAGTCCTAAACAGCCAGTGATGTAGTAAACTTTTGAAAGGCAGCAACATTTGAGGCTTGAGCCTTATGAAGTTGCTGAAGTTCAGAGAAAATCCTTGACTTTTCTTCAGGTTGAATTGAATGAGCTTTAATATCTGCATTTTCTTTCTTTAATGCAACATTTTCCTTCTTAAGAGTCTTCAACTGATGCAACAAGTCCTCATGATCTTGATGAATGATCATGGTTTGGTCAAGTTCTTTGGACTTTTGCTTAAGTTCATCCATTTCCTTATGAAGTCTTTTGTGAAATTTAATGAATCTTGTCTGAGCTCTTCTAAAGCAGTAGTGAAATCAGAATGAGCTTCTTCATTAGCACAAATAAGCTGAGTGAATTTGGAACAAATTCCTGAAGGGCAGAGGTATATTCAGTAACCATCTCATCAACATGAGTCATAAGTGTACCTATACCATTGAACTTAGATTCCAGAACAGGAATCAAGGCTGCCATGACATGTTTAACAATGTCAGCAATAGAAGGTGTATCAGCAGTGAATTGATGATGAGAAGAATCCCTGGTGTCTACTGGTTGTTCAGGAGGAGGTGAATCTGGAATATCAATGTGAATTGGTGAAGCACCATGAGAAGTATCCAGCATTTCTTCATCTTCTTCATCCTCAGGTTGTAGATTTTGGACATCTTCATCATCAGATGGAACATCAACATGATCAGCAGAGAATGAGTGTAATGTCTGCTTGAGAATTTTGGCTGCAGCCGGATGAATGAATGAAACAATGGGCATAGAAGGTGAAAGTTTGGGTTCCTCAGATAAAGTCTGTGATTTGACTTCATCATCATTGGAAACAGAAGTTGATGCCTGTAAGTTCAGCTGTGTATCTGCTGACTCATTGACAGCATATGCAGACTCAGATTGTGTAAGAGGTATTGACTGAGTGGTAGTATGTGTGAGACCAGTTCGAACCTGGGCTGGGTTCTCAATATCTAACTCCTGAGAGCTGATATTGGTAGATGTGGTTTCCCTTTGTAAGATGTCAACATTTTGGGATGTTGACAAATGATCAGGCTCAGTGGGTTGACTCACTGACTCAGTGTGAGGTGAGATGTCCCTCTTGCTTTCAATGGACTTCACCTTTTCGAGAGGTTGGTCCAGATAACGGCTTATCTCTTTTCAACAATGTATCTTTTCGAGAAGATACATCTGAGCTGGTTAAGGGTTGATCAAGAACTGGAGTTGACTTCACACGACTAGAAGTCAATCCAGCCTTGGGCGCTTTTGACATTGCCTTTTTGGCATTGCCTTAAGTGGCTGAGTGTCAGCTTTCACTTTTGTGCGCTTTTCAATAAGTTGAGTTTGGGATTGATCATCCTGTGCTGGCTGTGAAGCCTGCTCAGGAGTGGTTGAAGATTGTTGTTTTGAAAACTTGGTGGTGGATGCTGGGTTAGAAGAAGTGGGTTTACTTGACTTCTTGGCATCCCTTTTTGAAATTTGGGAGAAAGAAGATGATTTAGTATCCATACCTGAGGTCTTGGTAGACTTAGTCTTCAGTACAAGTTTGGAGACTATTGGCTGTGCTGATTGGCTTGATGTCTTTGCTGCTGCTGGTTGATCATCATCATCATCATCATCTGAACTTGATGATTCAGGAGGTTGAACATCAGTAGCTGCAACATCAGGATCAGCATCCAGAATGACTTCTGGAGGAATAGCAGCCAGCATGGAAGGAGAAAGACCTTGATGAGGTTTCTCTATCACTTTATGAAACATTTTGTCTCCCATAAAAACATCACCAACATCTAAATCTTCTAAGTCCTTATATTTGTCACCAAGTATGCCTTCAATTATTAAACTCAGAAATCTAGGAAAAGGAACATTCTTTTCCTTTTTCTTCTTCTCAATCTTTTCTCTCAACTCAGTGTAGATGAGAGCAGCAAAATCAATATTTCTCCCAAAAATGAGAGCATGTCCTAACTGTAACTCAAAGTGGTTACATTGATCTTTGCTACCAAATTTGTGACTCATACACCAAATGAGAACACCAAAGAAATAACTCCAAAAACCATTCATCTTAACACGTTTAGGGCTATTATTGAAGTTATCAGGGTATCTGATGAAGCTTAATACTTCATGTCTACAATCAGTTGGTGATGGAGGATTAACAAATGGTTCATCTGGAATTTAAGGTATCTATGAATGTGTTCTGTTGAAATCACTATGGGTATGCCATTTCCCATAGTGGCAGAGATATAAGTAGAACCTAGGTGTGATTTGGTAACAACACACGTATACCAAAATTTAATGAGTGTTTGAGGAAAGGTTTGACAAGGAACAGTTGTTAAAGCATAAGAAATTGGGGAGTTTTTGAAATAAACAACCATGTTTCGATAACCTGCATTTCTGTAATTCTTTGGAATTGCAAGACTTATGGCAGAGTTATTGTTGTTGAGAGTGATTTCCTCAGCATCTGGAGAATTTGATGCTTGTTTCATGTTTTCCTTTAGTTCAAATGCAAACGACATGATTGATTTTGTGTGAAATTGATTTTATGTTAGAACAGAGTAAGGAAGATGAACAGAATTAGCGTTTATATTCTTAGTTAAAAATGGAAATGGAAACGGTAACATAAACGCTTATGGGGGGTGACAACTATTTATAGTAGGAAAGAGAAAGACATAATCTCTTTGAAGGTGACATGTTTCTGAAATGTCAGATACTTTTCAGAGATATGGTGCTACAGTGCTACAGTGTTCAGAAGGCGGCAGGAGGCTTTGGTCGTTATTTTCAAACGGCCAAGATTAAGAAAATGTGTTTTCTAAAACATTATCTTAAATCACATCAAATTAATGTGATTACACATTTTAAGAAAAACATTATCCTCAATTTATTTCATAAAAGAGTAATTAGAAAAGAAAATTAAATCAAGAATGATTTATTAGATAAGCTGCTTGACATAATTGTTTAAGAGTTGTCTGTGCTGGTTGATCACTAATGCGGTTCTATGCTGGTTGTGCAGAGATAGTGCAACCAGCTCAGACAATACATTCTTTTATATTTCAAGCATACCCAGCTCAGAGATGAGGTAGTTAAAACGTTTTTCATCTAAGGGCTTGGTAAACAGATCTGCCAATTGTTGATCAGTAGAGACAAAATGTAACTCTACATCCTCTTTCATAACATGATCTCTTATGAAATGATACCCGATATCAATGTGCTTAGTCCTTGAATGCATGACAGGATTATTGGTGATGGCAATGGCACTTGTATTATCACAATAGATGGGTGTCTTTGTGAAATGCATTCCATAATCCTTGAGCTGATTCTGCATCCACAAAATTTGAGCACAACAGCTGCCAGCAGAGACATACTCTGCTTCTGCAGTTGATGTTGAAACTGAATTTTGTTTCTTGGATGTCCAGCTGACCAATTTACTACCCAGTAGTTGACAACCACCAGTAGTGCTTTTCCTGTCAATCTTACATCCTACAAAGTCTGCATCTGAATAACCAATTAGATTAAAACCACAGTCTTTGGGATACCAAAGACCAAGGTTTGGAGTACCTTTGAGGTACCTAAAAATTCGTTTAACAGATTGTAAATGAGACTCTTTTGGACAGGCTTCATATCTTGCACACAGACATGTGGCAAACATGATATCTGGTCTGCTGGCTGTTAAGTACAATAAGGAACCAATCATACCTCTATATAATGTGACATCAACAGATTTACCATTTGAGTCAGCATCAATTTTGATAGAAGGTTGCATAGGAGTTCCAATGACTTTACAATCAGCAAAGGCAAATTTCTTTAATAAATCATTTATATATTTGCTTTGACAGATGAAAATCCCATCATCAAGTTGTTTACTTTGCAAACCAAGAAAGAATGTTAATTCTCCCATTAAACTCATTTCATACTTATCAAACATAAGTTTAGAAAAATCTTGACAATGTTTTTCATTTGTTGACCCAAAAATAATATCATCCACATAAATCTGTACAAGAATGATATCACCATCTATCTCTTTTATAAATAGAGTGGTATCAATCTTCCCAACTTTAAATTTGCATTCAGTTAGAAAATTGTGAAGTGTTTCATACCAAGCTCTAGGTGCCTGCTTTAGGCCATATAGAGCTTTGTCTAACTTGTAGACATGATTAGGAAATTTACTGCATTCAAAACCTGGAGGTTGTTTGACGTATACTTCTTCTTGCAACTTTCCATTTAGAAATGCAGACTTCACATCCATCTGAAATACTTTAAAGTTTTTGTAAGCAGCAAATGCCAAGAATATCCTGATAGCTTCTAATCTTGCTATAGGGGCAAATGTTTCACCATAATCCAATCCTTCCTCCTGTCTGAATCCTTGAGCAACCAGTCTAGCTTTGTTTCTGATTACAACCCCATGTTCATCCATCTTATTCCTGAATACCCATCTTGTACCAATAACTGTTTTGTTATGTGGTACAGGGACCAATATCCACACTTTGTTTCTTTCAAACTGAGAGAGCTCATCTTGCATAGCTCCTACCCAGCTTGGTTCAGCAAGTGCTTCATCAATCTTTTTGGGTTCAATCTCTGACACAAAGTTCACATGCATACAAAAGTTGCTTGTAGCTTGTCTTCTTGTCCTAACACCAGCACTTGGATCACCAATAACATGCTCAATGGGATGTGCCTTTGTCCATTTATTAGCATATACAGGTGGTTCAGATGATCTACTATCCTTATGATGACTAGTGGAATCAGCATTGCTGATTGTAGCAGCCTGTGCTGGTTGATCTTGCATCAACACATCCTCTATATTCTCTAAGCTGCCTTCACTAGCTGTATCACAGTTTGAAGTGTCATCTTCTGATTCTTCAAGTGAGTTATTTACAGGTTCAATGTTTAGTACAACTTTCAGTGTTGGAGTATTGGAAGATGTAAGTGACCTATCTTCACTGGACTTAGGGGATTCCATATGCTGATCAGTTTGATCATCATCTGGAGTTTCTGAGTTTGCTGATTCTTCAAAATCCAGTGGTGAATCCTCATTATCTGAGGGAAGAGATGATGCAGATAATGTATTCTCATTAAATGTGACATGAATAGATTCTTCCATGCATCCTCTTTTCTTGTTGAATACTCTGTATGCTTTTGACAGAGTAGAATAACCAAGGAATATACCATCATCAGCTTTTGCATCAAACTTTCCAAGTTGATCTCTTATGTTCAGAATGAAACATGGACTTCCAAAAACATGAAAGAAGCTGATATTTGGTTTTCTCCCTTTCAACACTTCATAGGCTGTCTTTTGATGCCTTTTTACAATTAGAGACATGTTTTGAGTGAAACATGCAGTGTTTACAGCTTCAGCCCAAAAATGACTTTTTAGTCCTGATTCAACAATCATTGATCTTGCAGCTTCAATAAGTGTTCTATTTCTTCTTTCTGCAACACTATTTTGTTGTGGTGTTCTCACAGCAGAGAAGTTTTGTGAAATTCCTTTGTCAGCACAGAAAGATTCCAACACATGGTTTCTGAATTCTGTACCATGATCACTTCTGATCTGCTTCACTTGTTGCCCATTTAGAAGCTCCATTTTCTTAACAAAGTTGATGATTTATTCTGCTGCTTCACCCTTCTGCCTTAGAAAGAATACCCAAGTATATCTTGAATACTCATCAACTATAACTAGAGTATACTTCTTTCCACCCAAACTTGAAGTGCTTACTGGACCAAACAGATCCATGTGAAGCATGTGAAGTGGTTGCATAATGGATGAGACTTGTTTTGACTTAAATGAAGCTCTGTGCTGCTTGCCTTTTTCACAGCCTGGACATAGTCTGTTCTTGACATATGTCATGCTGGGTAATCTTGACACTAATCCTCTACTGGCTAGCTTATGGATATCTTTGAAATTAAGGTGTGAGAGCCTCTTGTGCCATAACCATTTAAGGTTGTCTGCTGACTTGGAGTAGAAACATGTGTCACTGGTGGTAACAACAGTATTCATATCAATTTGATACATGCTTTAATCCAACCACATAAGCAACATTCTTGAAGGTTACATTCCCATTACTCAGAGTACCAGAACCTCTAGTATAACCCTTTGAATTATCTCCAAAAGTAACAACTGGACCATCTTTCTCCTTATAGTCCAGCAGCAGGGACTTACATCCAGTCATATGCCTTGAACATCCACTATCCAAGTACCAGATTTGTTTGCTTTGAATGCCCTGCACACACACAAAAGATTAATTCATTTTGGGAACCCATCCAGGGATGGGTTCAGGAGGACTGATATCAAGATTTGATGTCCTCCTAGTGTTTCTTTTGTTAGTCTTAACATTTACTTCACTAGAGATGTTCTGTGATGATTGTGTTATAAATTGGCTTAACAAAGTTCTGGGAATCATACAGTAATCTGTCTTACATTGATAAGACATGTGTAATCTCTCACCACAGTTGTAACATTTCCTGTTATTCTGCCTTTTGGATGTAGAAGGTATAACCCTTGACTGCTGGGTATTACTCTGGTTCAGCTGCTGATTGCTAATAGCAAACAGTTGTTGAACTTGAGTTGTGAGCTGGTCAAGCTTACTAGCCAAGACTTGAGTTTCAGTTAAACCAGCTCTCATTTGTTTACCCTTGCCATTTGCTGGCAGACCCTTGGAAGTGTTTAGCTCAACATTCTTTCTTTGGGTAACAATCTTGTTTCTTTTAGCCTTACCAGCATTGATAGTTTGACTTTCAATGACTGATGTTAACCCAGCATTGGGTTTTAAAATGCTGTCAGCTTTCAGGCTTGCAGCATTGCCAGCTTTGAAAATAATAGAGGATGTTTCTTTAGTATTTTCATAAAGAGGGTTAGTTGTTACATAGGCAGATGCTGAGGAATTAGTGAATTCATTTGTTGAATTACTTGATCCTTCAGCTTTGGTTTCTTCTATGATCTTAACCATGGATTCAGCTTTAGCAGCAGGTTTTACAAATTTGTTTGTTAGAATCTTTTTCCCAGCAACAACTTTGGCAAAGGTTTCTGGTAAGATCTCTGCTGGTTCAAGTATTGGATCCATCATGGTTACTTCAACTATGGCAGCAGCAGACTCAAAATCTCCATTTAAAATAGCTTTTACTTGGTGTGGCACTTGCTCTTGAACACACTTAGCTGTTCTTTGAGCAGAGTGACACCAAGATTCAACAACCTTTTTGAGATTTATAAATTGGTTTTTAGTGTCTGCTGACTCTTGCAAATAGACTTGGGAAGCATAAATTTTAGATTCAAGTTCAAGTTTATCATTTTTAAGACACTTGTTTTCAAGTTCTAAAACAGTTAACTGAGATTTTAAATTTTCAATGGTTACTTTAAAATCATCTTCCCTTTTGCATGCCATATTAAGATCAATTCTAAGATAGTCAAACATTTCTGCTTTCTCATCATCAGTGTAAGATCTAAAGTTTTCTACCTTATACAGCATAGAGGCTTTCCATTCTTCTGATTGCATCTTTACATCAGCCTCTCTCATGTCATCCAGAAATGTGCTATCCTTTTTGTCCTCTACAGAATCATCTTTGGCCATCAAACACTTTCCATGTCTACCTCCTTTGATACAGTCATCATCACTTTCACTAGATGAGGATGAAGATGATGAGCTGTAATCATCCCAGTCATGGGACTCAGCAATCAAACTCTTGACTTCAGGTTTCTTCTTTCCTTTGGAATCAACTTTCATTTCAGCCTTCATTGCCTTATATTTAGCTTTATACTTTGCTGCCTTTGAGTAGGTGTCAGCTTGAGTGAAAGGTTTCTTGAACTCACAGTCAGCTGCAAAGTGTCCAATCTTTCCACAATTGAAACACTCAGCTTTAGCAAACATTCTAGTTTTGCCAGAGTTCCCTTGGCTAGCTTTCTTACTGAATCTGAAACCAGATTTGCCTTTTCTCCTATTGAATTTTCTGAACTTTTGAGCCAGCATAGCCATTCCATTTGCAAAGCTTTCTACATCATCTTCATCACAGCTGTCATCTGAGTAGTCTTCTTCTTCTTCACTTTGTTCATCTGTACTGACTTCTGCTTCTTCTTTGTTGACTTTTGGTTTGTAAACAACCATGGCTTTTGAACTCTTTCTTTTTGGTTCAACAGCAACAAGGGCAGCACTGGAATGCTCAGGGTGCTTCCAGTTCTCCTTAATATTCTTGTCATGTAAAGCCTTGGTTTTCTCATGATTCATGAGAGCACCATAGAGTGAAGCCAAATCAAAGTTTTTTAAGACTATGGGTGACTTTAAGTGATGTAGCAACAGATTCCCAAGAAGGTGGTAAAGAGTCAACAAACTTGTTGGTGACTTCAAAGACATTAATGTGAACTTCCATGGCTGCTAGATCATTTAGCAAAGCAGTAAATCTGGTGTACATATCAACCAGATGTAACAGCCTCTCTTTCGTTTTGGTAATTTCTATTATTTTAATTGAGTATCTATTTGTTTTAGAAATTATTTAATATTATGTATTATGTGTTTCATTGTGAAACGTAGATAAATAAGTCCTTTGACTTATTGTGACTAGTGAAATATTAATCGTTTTAAATTGTTATAGATGACGGTAAAATAAAATAATATTTCTCGCAAACGGTTTTCAGGTTCCAGACAAAAGATTTAGGACGGGTATAAAATTATACTATGTATTTACAAACCGACTTTGTAAACCGACTCATATATTCTCATATCTTCTTCTTGTTGATTTCATTTTGAGAAATTGCAATTCAAAGAAATCATAACCAAAAATTGAATTCATGCTTTTGCTCCTGTGATTTCGAATTTATATCATCAGATTCATCATCTTCTATATCCTAATCTTCATCATATTACCAATCCTTTTAATTTCAAAAGAAGAAAAGAAGAGTAAGTTTGATTTTGAATGTGTAAATCGAATTGAAGCTTGTTATGTTGTTATTAGGTGTTGTTTGATGTTACTTGAAGTATTAGAAACCTTAGATTTGAGTATTATGAAGTTTTGGTGAGTTTTAATTTGAAAAACTCGTTTTTACAGCGGAGTTCGCAGTTCTTAGTTCATCCTGCGAACTGAAATTTCTGCGAACCGAGCTGCGAACCCAAATCCTGCGAACCGAGTATTATGAAGTAAGTGCTTTTGAGACGCGGTTTTGTGAAAATATCACCAACTCGGATTTAGTTGAAATTCGTATGGTCACTCGGAAACGACCTAGTAATCAAGGCTATATTTTATTAGCCTAGGCTGTTTTTGGCCATTCGGGGTCATCTAGGGCCCGAAAATGACATTTTTCAGTTTTAAACGTCATTGCGGGATTTTTCTAAGTTCATTTCTGATTGAACTTTTATTTGCCTAGACTTCAGGGATTACCTGATTTGATAAATGGACTATAATGATAATTATGGAACGAACTTCTGACTTGTTTACGATTTTCTGTTTCAGATCAGCGTAAGACTCAGTGATATAAGAATCCTAAGTGTGGAGACGTCAGAGGTATCGGTGAGTGGATTCAGAACTCATCATTTGATTTAGTTGTAACTATTTGGTTACAACAAGTAAACGTAGATGTGTATTAGACTATTTAGTCTTGATTATTGATTATTGATCTACGTGATATGTGAACTATGTGTACTATGATATTGAGGTCAACGTGTAGTTGGACTTCTGGTTATTATGTGTTTTACACAGGTTTTGATTCATTTGTTGTGTATGAGACCTGTGTATGTGTTTAATAACCAGTAGTTATCGGTCTATTCTGTATTGGCCATATGGATTGACGGTAAGTGTTCTTGGGGGAATCCCCGGGTATTATGATATCCCCAAAGCCACCGATCCTCATTGAATTATGTGTGTTTACGATTATTTGGTGTAAACAACTGGTTATGCTAAGTTGAATGTTGTGTGATGAACCTATTCACTTAGCTTTGTGCTAACCCCTCATTTTACTTCCTGCAGGATATGTTTTGATTTATTGTGGGAACAGGAAGGGAATGGTTGATCAGGGAATGTTTGACTGCGCCTTAGTCTCTGATATGGTTTTTGTAATAAACCTTGTTTTGTAATTTTATAATACTCCGCCTTTTGTAGTTTAAAAAGTTTGAAATTGGTGTATTTTTGGGAATTGTAAACTGTTTAATGTATTTTAAATTCATGCTTCCGTGTTTATTAATATTATATTCTTATATTGAAAGAGGGGTGTTATACCAGAGATTCTCCTTTATGACAGAAGAACAGTTCATATTGCCTTTTTAATGCAATGATGTTGTTCTGCTTGACTTCTTCCTTTCCTTCATATGCTATGTCCAAAGCATCCCACATTTTCTGGGCAGAAGGGAGCCTACATACTGAGTTGTACACAGAATTAGGAAGAGAGATGGCTATTTGAGTTCTTGCTTTAGCATCTAGGCCAGTTCTTCTTTTGTCTTCATCAGACCATTGATTAGTTGTTTTAACTATCTCCCTAGATGTTGCAGGGGTAGTTCCAGAAGCAGGAACTTCAATGGTGGTGGTTGGAACAAATGGTCCTTCTAGAACAATGTTTGGCATTAATGGATCAATTGATTCAAAATGTAGCATCATTTTTGATTTCCATGTCTGGAATTCCTTTGCATCAAACTTAGGGGGTCTAGATGCATAACCATTTTCAAGGTAGGCAGAGTTTGAGCTGTAAGTGGCCATTTCAACAGATCTAAGATTAGATTAATCATAACTGCTCTGATACCAGTTGTTGGTCCCAAAGGTTAACAACAATGTTGTAGAGGGGGGGGGGGTGAATACAACTTTTTCGTTTTCTTTATTGAAATTGTGAATCAGACTTAGTTGTATAATAGGAACATATAGAGGTTTTTCAAATAATTCTTTTATTTTGATAAATCAAAGAATTACAAGTTAGATGCGGAATCTCTAACTTAATTGAATACAGAATCCTATTACTAAGATCAGCTGAGAACAGACTCAAAGCTGATTACAAGCAATACAATTATGCTAACACAAATGCTCTATGAACTATAATTGAGTCACTAAGAATTCTTGCTGATTCACTCGCGCACACTTGGGCTTTGTAACCCAAGTCTGATATTTATAGTAGAGCTTGTGTGATGCTTGAAACTTGATCAACCAATGAATGTTTTCCAGATGTCTTCATCTTCATTGGTTGACTTCAGACATGCTTGCTTGTGTGTTCTGATGAAGTCTGCACGATCAGGTCTGGCAGTCTGTCAGAAAGTACACTGCATTCTTGTCTTGTAGGCTGACCATGATAAGGAGACATGCTGTGCATAAGGAGCCAATAATAGCAGGTATGTACATTGAGTACAACCTCAGAAGATGCCATTTTGTTATGCACAAACATTCCCTAAGAGTTAAAAGCATGATCACTTGAGTCTGTTATAACTCAAGTGTTCTTCAGTTTCAGTGCTGGGTGAACTGGGATAATGAACTCAATGCTGGGTCTTCATTCCAATGTTCAAACTTGATCTTTGATAAACAAAGAAAGTCTCCACAGCTTAACTGAAGGATACTTAAACATGTATGTAATATAAGACTTTGAATATTTCAGAGCTGGTTGCTCTTCAAAGATTTTTGTCTGCTGGTTGAACTGGCAGTTCTGTCTGCTGGGTGAACTGGTGAACAGTAATTCCTTTGCAACCAGCATACAGAAGACTTGGGTTATCCAAAACGTATTTTTCTGCCAAAATAAGTAATCCCATAACACTTGTATTTTCTTGGAGTTATTGTCATCATGAAATTATCATAGGAGTAATCATGACTTAACATATTTCCAACAGGGTTTGCTAGGTAAAGAGTGATGTGAAGCTAAACTTAAAAAGTTACTACAAATATTAAATAGTCGTAAATTATCTTAAATAATATATAAGAATCATACTTATGATATTATCATTTTAATTTGAAATCTAATTAACCAATTAGAAGCCATAATTTAATAATATTTTTTTTAAAAAAAATTGAGTAAAATTAGGGATTTGATGACATCATAAAATATGATTTTAAAAAATAATACAAATAATTATTTTAAGGATAAACATAGTAAACAAGATAATTAGTAAATAA
The DNA here is from genome assembly GCA_963921325.1 of Logfia minima. Taxonomy (NCBI): domain Eukaryota; kingdom Viridiplantae; phylum Streptophyta; class Magnoliopsida; order Asterales; family Asteraceae; genus Logfia; species Logfia minima. The sequence continues at coordinate 4,326,263 of OY992766.1, read as the reverse complement.
TACTGCTAACATTATCTAAATAATTAATGAATCAATTAATATTTTTATATTTATTAAAAACGTATATTCAGGAACAAAAGGAATCGGATATAAAACCATCGTCTAATTTATGTAAAATTTATTTAGGTATGTAACTTTGGGTTTCAAGTTAATTAATAAGGTTTCAACGTTTCATAAGCATGTCTATGACTTATGATTAATATAATATAATATGATTTATTAAAACATCTATAGTATATTAATGTTTATTCAACAAACTATATTAATATTACAATTTGTTTGTATTTTTATGAATGTATGGAGTAGATTTTAATTTAGGATGGAACAAGAAATAATTTGTGCAGTAAGATGGATAAATGATTTTCATTGTAATTAGATGCTCTAGTATCATAACTTTATGTAATGAATATTGTTTTTAGGTAGTTTCATTTCAAAAACATAGTTTAAGAATCATCTAATAATAAGATTCAAGTGGAAGAAGATAAAACTTAATTAATGTTCAAATAAATAAAAGACGGTTATTTATTCAATATCAGTGTGTATAGCGGGAATTAATTATTTACATTTATGTTAATAGTCTCATAGGTGATTACTATTTAACTTACAAAAAGTTTATGTTTAAAATCACCCTAAACTATATGTAACACACCTTCTTCTACTATTTGTCTTTTCTTTTTTCTTCATACTTTTGGTTGTGTAAGGGTTTCTTTGAGGTTTTTAATAGTTTTATATTGTTTGCTATATGAAGTGCTTCGAAATTAAGATTACTAATCATATTTCACGAATTACACTTGCAATTATTTTAAAAAATGTTCAAATAGTATTATTTAGTATTTTTCAAAATGACCCGTGTATATACACGGGTGTAAAAACTAGTATAAATTACATATAACAAGAAAAGTTTTGCCCGCTGCAACTGACGTGATTTTATAAGGTACTTTTTAGATGCACATGAAACTCATTTCTTCTTCATTTTTTAATTTTTCCAATATGTATTCACGAAGAGGAATATGTGTGTGTTGACACATGTTATTTATGCTCATTAAAGGTATATGCATTGTTTGGGATTTGGGTGAGTAACAATGCAAAATGTGAGAAAGGAGGATCGAAAACAAAATCAATTACTTGTGGCAGAAGTGAGACTCGTATTTGCGCACCGCATCAAACCAGAACATTTGTACATTGGCATTTCACTGAAACAACACATATTAGTTCCATATTATTATTATTATTATTAAGTTAAGTGTGTATAAATGAAACTTATTTAATGTGTACACAACTAAATTGATAACGTATGTAACTATTAACTTCAATCATTGCGTCTACAAGACGAGTTATAACCAGCAAAGTGTCTAAGTTGTAACCAGTAACTTATTTATTTCTTATAAATCCAACTTGGAAATGATGTGTAATAATAAAATATAGAAAATTTGACAAAAACCAAATGAAAGGACTTGCTCCTGTAACCACCTGGCACCATCTTCACACCAGTTGTAACCAGTAACTTATTTATTTCTTATAAATCCAACTTGGAAATGATGTGTAATAATAAAATATAGAAAATTTGACAAAACCCAAATGAAATGACTTGCTCCTGTAACCACCTGGCACCATCTTCACACCACATCATATATCATCACCACCTATCACCTCATAAATCATCACCACCACCTGACACTTGAGAATGCAACACTTGTCATGTTCTAATATATCATCTCTGCAACTCCGGCGACATGCCCCGGTCGGAGATGACATCCCTGTAACTCCGGCGACCTTCGACCACCACTAAAACGACCGGTGCTTCCGTTTTAACAACACCCTCCCTATCTCCAAGTTTCCCCTTTCTAACATCATCGATTTGTAGGTTGTAGTTTGTAAATCTAGGGTTTTTAAAGTTCAATCGGGTTAAGGGTGGTGTCTGATATTTATCCACTGGTGGTGGAAGATTTGTGACGATTCCACTTTGAGCCATCATCGATTGGTGACAAATCCGACGATTTTTCTTTTAGGTCGCAAGGTTGGTTTTATATCATTTGATTTTGTCCTAATACAAGTTTGTGATCAGGCCCGGCCCTGGGCATGGGTAGATCGTGCGATCGCCCAGGGCATCAAATTGATAAGGGGCATCATGTTTCTAGTGGATATTATTCATAGTACGTTCATGTATTTGAGGATGGAGGAGGAAGAATGGAAGATCGCTAGGCGCCTGCAAAATGTTGTTGCTGACTGAGGAAGATGAGCTCAGGGAAAAAAAAAAGAAATCTTAGGCCTAATTTCATATTGTCACACCCCGCCAAAATCTTACGTCGCTGCTAATTCCCTGAAAAACATAGTTAAAAAGATCAACAAAATTGTTGAGTGAAATCCACAGGTTTAAGACTCAATTATTAAACCAAGAGTTTAGTAAACGTTTCGCAAAGTAGATCGTGCCATCCATGGCCAATAGTACGATGATATTTAATTTAAAACAATAAATAGCTGACGGTGATTCCCCGAAGGTTAGCTAGACCTTACGAGTTAAAGTGCCGACACCTAGGCCTATAACCAAACCACGACTGTTTGTGAATCGTTTGCCTTGGACAATTAAAATATACGCTCCTCGTCTCGACATCCTGTCGGCAGTTAGCATGACTAACAAAAAGTGGGGACGTCATCCCAATAGTACTATCCGTATATTCGGTGGCTAGCGTCATCTAGCTAATGGTCATAGTTTGTAAGCATGAAGACTTCTATGTACTACAACTAGTTTAATGTAGGTTCGCATAAGGATTTTTTGTCAGGTTTTTAATCATCGCATTAAAACAGTTTGTATGTAAACAGTACATATGCTTTTCACCCCAAATTTAGAAAGCAGTAAAAAACAGTAAAATAGGGGCTGTGAACTCACCTGGTGAGCTGTGTGAGTGCTGGCATTTAAAATGAATAAGTTTGCCCAGAATTTGCCTCCTAGCGCCCTATACGCATGAGGTCGTTTGTATAAGTAGATAGCTAACCGCTTATCTATGTTTGCATAAGTAGATGGCTAGCTGCACATCTATGTTCATAAAAGTAGGTGGCTACCCGCACACCTAGAGTTGTACATGTAGATGGCTACCCACTCATCTATGCTAGTTGTTCACTCAACTAGTAGGTTGATAATGTATTTCATTTTCGAAAAGTGTACGACCCCTTGGTGATAGTTTTGTATGTATACTTGTATGTTTCTCGAAAACATAATTACTTTGCTATTAAAGTGTACGTTATAGATTTATACTTTCAAAACGTATATTGTTCGTGAAAATGCGCATTTCAATTCATTCGATAGTTTTCGTTGACGTTTGTCTAAAACGTGACATTCAATAAGCCCTTTTACGAATTCCAATTGTTCATTTCATACATGTTTTACCCTCACAATATCTCGCTTGCTATCCGTATTTATCATTAGTTTAATGTAATTTTGGTACTTAATATGCTTTTAATGTATTTACTATCGTTAGGAACAGATGCGAAAAGGAGACGAATGAAAACGTTGAAGAAAAGATCAAAAATGAAGAAGTATTGTAGTTTCAGCGAGGCTCCACGGTTTTGGCCATAACTCTCTCATACAAACTCCGATTGAGCTGATTCAAATGTCCAAATCTTCGTAACTCAGAGGGCTACAACTTTCAAGAAGAAGTCAAAGGCTGAAAAACAAGATTTCCCGCCAGGAAATCCAATCTCCCTCCGGGAAAAAGTGTCTCAAACGGGAAATTTGTCACAGAAACTTATCACGAGAATATTTCCCGTCGGGAACTCCAATCTCCCGCCGGGAAGCTGTTGGATGACGGATTTTTGACCTTTTTAACCTAATTTAAACCCAAATTTCACATATCTCTTAGCTATTTTACCATGTTTAAACATGTTCTTAGTCAAAACAAGATATTCGAGGGTTTCGTTACTCATTTTAAAGTCTCGTTTTGCGTTTCGTTTATAAACCCGTTTTTCGCTCGTTTAATGATTCTTTCACTATTTTAGCCATAAATCCGTTTTTAACACTTTCAAACATATCATAATGTACATATCATCAATATCATATATCTAGGTACTCATTTTAACACTCATTACGTTCGTTATCATTTTAAAGTAGTTTTAACCGTTTTCAACCATTTAAACTTTCAAACCAAGGTTTCTAGCATATATTTAGTCAATTTTAACATGAGAGTGAACATCTAGCATATAACTATTCAAAACGAAGTAAATAAAGAGATGAAAGTAGATATTTCCTTACAATGAGTTAGGATGAATGATTATAACAAGAAAAGAAGAAAAGAACTTGATTCTTCAACCCGAAATCCTTTTAAATAAACACAGATTTTGCTAGCTTTTCCTTTTAATGTGGTGATCTCAAGATTATGAGATCACAAGGAGACCAAATGTTGTTTAAAAGTTCAAAAGAGTTTATCCATAATATAGAGGTGGTGGTGGTTAATGGTGGTTTGTGGTGGTGTTCTTGGAGAAGATGATGAGATAATGAAGATAATAAAAATGAAGATGATAAAATGAAGATGATGATGGTGAAATTCGTTGGAGGGAGTATTGAAGAGAGTGAGAGGAGATTTTTGATAAGTGTTGTGTGTGTGTTTTTTTTATTGTAAATGGGAGGATATAAGGTGGTGTGCATGGGATATAGTATATAATATTAGAAATAAGGATGGCATGTGGAGTGCAGATTTTATCAAAGGAAAACAATGAGAGGGAGGTGGTGTGGTGACGGAAATCCGGCCAAGAGTCAAGGGGAGGGGCATGGCCCTCTTGACTTTTGAATTCTTTTGTTTATTTGGTCAATTCAACTAGAAATTTTAGTATTTAGGCTTAATTAGTGATTAATTAGGTGTTAATTAGATAATTAGGGTAATTAGGGATAACAACCATGATTTAGAATATTGTAAATTGTTTCCATAATATTCGTATGTCACGATTTAATTCGTTTAAATGCACATTTGTAGCATTCGTTGAACTTAATTTAAATTGTGTACGTGTTTGTTCAATTATCTGAAAATGTTATGCTCTAACTCTAGCATAATAGTCTAAGTAAATAACTACTATATAATTATCAATAGCTTTACGTTATTTATGAAAGTTTATCACCAATGTTCTCATTTGTCAGAAATCATCCGATTTAATCGCACAATTCTCAATAATTACGTAAATGTAATGCATCATGCATTAGAGAAAAGTGCACCAAAATGTGCAACGTGGGCGTATGTTAGACTTATCTCATTTTAAATCAAGTTGATTTCAATTACGAGGGAATTAGCGTAAGAATGCATGTTAATTGTGTACGGAAATATACCGGTTTTCGAGGGTTGTCACACATATGGCCCAAGTACTCACTTAGACCAACTAAATAACAAGCCCAATAGGTAATAACCCAACTAAATAAATGAGATTATGTGAATATGAGAATGTGATGTGGCCTGTGGGCATGTGGCAGTCGACGACAAGAAAATCAATTGATATTTGGAAATTGGAAATTGGAAATTGGAAGCATCATAATATTTGGTAAAAAAATATCAAACTAATCGAATTGCAAGAATTAAGATTCAAGGCGTCAAACTCATCGATCAATTATCTTTTTTCTTATTATCCTTTTAATAAGGTGATATTTTTCCATACTCATTATTTTTTACTTAAATATTATTTGATTTTAAATAAAAATTATTATGTAGACTTGTTATTTTTTACTTGAATATAATTTAATCTTTCCCTTGATCCCTTTATCCTTTTAGCAATTATGAGTATTGAAAATAAGATTTTAGCAAATGTTGACTATGACAAAATAATCGATGTTTTTGCTTCAAGAAACGCACGACCACATCGTTTTAGGTGATTTATGAACTTGTAATTCGGAGTTGATCTCCTCACGTTGTTACATTTTATTTACTAAATAAAATCGGCGTGAGGATGATCCGCCTAGCTTGACTAGGTTCCGAACCCCTATAAGATAGTGTGTTGTACCGTTGTTTGCTAACAAAGGGCATTTTTCGATCGACTCGTCCTGAGCATTTTTCAAGAAGGTAGCCTCATCAAATTCGAGTGAATTGTTGTATAATATTAACCATTCATGCTGTATTTTAATTTTGTGTAAGTATTTTATTTTTTCTTATCGATGTGTAATGTGTGGGTTTTTATTTTTAATGTTATTTTACTTGTGATAAGTATTATATATAGGTTAATATTTAAATTAGTTACTGTATTTTTTGAAAAATTCAATATCGTTATTAAAATTTAATTATGTTCAATTGAATTACTTTCCATATAACAGTTAATTAAAATGTTACTTAAGTTTCTAATCATATCCACGTCACCAGTTTGTCAACCTCACTTGTCCACCTCATCCATGTAATTTACTGAATGCCGCGTCAATACACAAATTAGTTACCATAATTTACGTAAATGTTCAATTTCGTTACCGAACTTTATTTTTGTTCAATCATCACTTTGTTATAGAACGATATCCTATTTTTTCTTTCATCAGATGACTTATCTTCTCCTGAGCTTTCCTCAAATCCGAATGGAGTTAATACATCTTCTCTAGATATCATCAATTTGGTAATTCAACATTGAGCAGATGTAATGAAATTCCATGGCTGAAAAATCCTAAATTGCTTGTATGTGTGTTCAATTGGCTAGATGTCACATTTTCTTAGACTTATAACAATCTAGGCATGCGTATTATTTGAAACCCAAATTTCTTTGTAAGATTCACAATTGAAAGGTACTATAGTTAAATCGTTTGGTAAACCTCATGGTTTTTATAATTGTTTTTATGGAAATTTGTAATTTTTGTCCTTGTGGTAGTTGCGTTTTGCCGATTTTATCCTTTTCCAGATTCATTCGATTTTTGGGTCCCCATGGTTCTCAATTTTGCCAAAATTTTCCTTTTCACTAACTTTTGTTAAGAAAGTTTGTTAAGTGACATCACATGAGAAGCACGTGAGGGTATTCTACATTTACTTCGGTAAAAGAAGTTGTGCACGAAGGATGGACGGTCAACCTCGTTAGATAGTAGAGAGGAAGCTCTAGATAAAAAAAATATATCATATTTTGTAGTTATTTTCGTTGATTTCGTCACTGATGAAGTTTATTTGTGGAGCTAAATGTCCAACGCTTTTTACTATCAAGTTACATCATGGAGGTGTGTTGTCGAAGTATCCAGGTCGTAAATATGTGGGTGGAACAACAACATTTGTGGATAAGGTTAATTCTGACTACTTTTCAGTTCATGAAATTAATAGGATGGTAGTTAAGCTGGGTTATAGTGTAAAGGATAAAGTGTTCTATCATTTTAAAAAACCGTGTTTTAACCTAGATTTTGGGTTGGTATCACTAGGAAACGATCTAGATGTCTACATATGATGAGTTGTATTGGAAATATGAGGGTACTTTTTGTATACATTGAACTTAGAATCACAATTGTTTTAATTATTTTGGATCATCAATTAAAAATAATGTTATACTTGAACAACTTGATGATGAGCTAGTGGAGAGCAAAGAAAAAGCAGAAAAAGAACGTATTTAGAATGGACAGATGATGATCAAAGTAGTGCAAGCAAAGATAAGGTGTTAGATGATAATCCAACAAATGATAAAGAAATGGAAGACAAAATATAGGAGGGTAATGGTGAAATGTTAGGAGATGGTTGTACAAGCAAATATAATGTGTTAGATGATAATGTTGAAAATTTAAGTGATGATGAACTCTTTAATGAACCTTTTGATGATGGTAATGGTGAGCCTCATGTTAATTATAATGCACCTAGTGATGGTAATGGTGAGCCTCATTTTGATGTGAATACACCTGGTGATGGTAATGGTGAGCCTCATGTTGATGCTAATGCACATGGTGATGATAATGGTGAGCCTCATGTTGAAGTAGACTTTCAAAAGGACGTGATAAACTAGTTACATGATGTTGAAGTGGATATGTCAACATTTGAGTGCAATGTGATTAGGGATTTACATTGGAGGGACAAAGTAGTGACTCTAGAAGTGAATGAGGTTATTTATAATGATGAGGTATTATGATTTAATTTTGATGAATTTGATAGTGGGGATGAAGATGGACAACATGATAGGGAAAGAAGAAGGAAATTAAAGGTTTTAAGAAGGGAACATCAAGCTACTGATCCAGGGTTGGTTAAGACTTCATTCTATGTTGGACATAAATTCTACAATAAGGGGGAGGTTATAAAGTTGGTTAAGGCTCATACAATTGCCACCAGAAGGGACTTGGGATGCTTAAAAAATGATTTGGATAGAGTGAGGGCTAGGTGTTCTAGGCCAACACCAGGTTATATTCCACAACAAAAGCCAACAAAAGTGGTTCAACCAAAAGGTAAAGACAAAGGAAAGGGGAAAAAAAGTAAAGCTAAAAAGGGGAAAGCAAATGGTGGTACTAACGGTAAAGATGAGAACACTGAAAGTAAAGTCAAAAAGGAGAATTTATAAAAGAATAGTAAGGGTAAAGATGTCATTTCAACGTCCAAGATTCTTGACAAACCCACATGTTCATGGACTTTACACTTTTCCAAAGGAAAAAGGGAGGATGTGTGGGGTGGTTAAAACACTTATTGAAGACCACAAATGTACTTTGACAAGAGAGCTTTCCTGTTGCAATTCAACTTTTCTTGCAAAACATGTGAGTGAGATAGTGAAATCAACACCATAAATTAGTGGAAAGGGAATGAAAGATATACTTGAAAAACAACTTCATTAAAGTTTTACCGAACAACGAACGAACACGAATGGGCTAACGAACGGATGTTCTTGTTCAAGTTCTTTCATTAAGAAAATATGTTTGTCATGAACTTAAACGAACGCAAAGGAACGAATATAAAAGTTAATGCTTATCACAAAATTAATGTACAAAGTCAAAATTATAAAATACTTCCCTAATATGAATAACATTATCAAGAAATATATGAAATTAAAATATATTATATAAGATAATTTAGATACAGAAGATAAAAAAGGAAATAATGGTTTTACGTTTACATCAAGTTATATAAATATTAAAATAATAAATTATATAAAAATAAAACGATCATGCTTTAACGAACGTTCACCAACGTAATTGATTGAAGATATATTCATGTTCGTTTGTTTAACTAAACGACAAAAAATATGTTCCTATTCATTCATTTAACTAAACGCACGAACATAAACGAACTTACAGCCGAACAGTTCAATTAATATTCACTGAATGTTCGATTTATTTACAGGTCTAGAAATAGCTTAATATTTATAGTGACGTGGCTTCGTTCATGGTTATGTTTCCTTTTTAAGTTTATAAGGTCCGTAATTGTTTTTCTTGTTGACAATATTTGTTATTTGATCGATAAATTTAGATGTTTTATAATTGGGGGTATTTTATTTGAAATTATACGAGAACACGATTGTATAACATATTCCATTTGATAAAATAATAAAATACAATAAAATAATGAATTCTGATCATCTCTTGTTAAAATAAAAATTAAATAATACAATTCAACTCTCCCGATTTGATAATTGATGGCGTCTTCTTAAGCATGCGCATCTAATTGCATACTTTGAACTTCTAATTTATGTTGATCCTATTTAATTAATTCTCATACTTAGCCACCATAGTTGATCACATCTTATTAAGCACACACATCTAGTTGACATTTTTTATTTTTAATTTTGTTAATCATGTCCAACCTTTTTGTTAAGAATATAAAAATAGGATTTGCATTTGTATTTGTCTGCGACAATAGCACTGCGATAGTGTTGGACTGTCGCAGAGTGCGACACTTAGACAGTGTCGCAGAAATAGAAACTGTCATAGTAGGCTTCAATTATGAGATGCTTTGATTAGAGCCTAATCATGTGTTTAGTATAAATAGATAGCAAAACTCTCATTTGTATGAGACTTTGAGGAACTTAACCTTGAAAAATCATTTGTGCTTAATAGAAAAATCATTCTACCAAATTCTCTCTCAACTATCATCATAGAATTGCTTGATTTTAGACTAACAATTGGTATCAGAGCATTGGTTAAGTGTTTTGGAAGTGATTTCACGGTTCAATTACGAGATTCAAACTCTAATTCGAAGAAAAATGCAAAATGGGTATTTGAAGTGGAACTTACTGATTTTTGATCAAATTCGATTAAGGTTTTGGTTTCTGATCAAGCTAAGGATCAAAGAAGGTTCAGTAAGTAATATACAATAGATTGAAGCAACAATTCACGGTTAAATCAGTCTTTTGTTCAAATTTGATTCAAGCTCAAAAATGGCGGTTTAAATTTGATTTGGACTATTTGAGGTTGTTTAGAGAAATTCATCCGATCAAAGTGTTCTAATAAGTGCTAAGGATCATAGTGGAATCAAGTTCAGGTTACACTTTCATTATTTGATCAGATTCAAAAATTTTGTGTTCTTCTGTTCTTGACGAACAGATACCTGCGACAATCTCATATGTGCGACAATCTCTGTGTGCGACAGTTTCATTATGCGACAGTTTCATTGAGCGATAGTTTCCAGATTCTCCTGTGCGACAGTTTCTCTTTATATTCTTGCGGCAGTTTAAAATTAAAAAAAAAAAGGCGGGAAAATTTTGCAATTATCAAAATTTGAATTTAAGCTTCCCGTTGACTAATTTTAGTTGGAGAAAATTTTTCATTTTATTCGGGCAAAATTCAAAAATTTTGGAGGGAAAAATTCGTATACAGGAAAAATGTCGAGAGAAGCACTAGCAATTGGAACTAAGGATAACCCTCCAGTCTTGTTCAGAGGAGACTATTCCCAATAGAAAGACATATTCATTGCTGAAGGAATCATTGACTAAAGGAGAACAACCGTTTTATAAATCTAGTGATACCTCAGGAGTATCACTTGAAGAAACTGAATTAAGCCAAGAACATAAGAAGTTACAAAAGGCACATAAAGAAATGAAATCGTATATTCTTCAAGGCTTAACAAATGACATCTACGTTCAAGTAGATAGTTATAAAACAACAAAGGAAATGTGGGATGCTATTGGCAGACAACAGCAAGGGTCTGAACGAGGACAAATGACTCATTGTCTCCAAGCATATGAAGCTTTTAAGGCAAAGTCGGGTGAACAACTTGAAACAACCTACAATAGGTTTTGTTTGAAAGAACAAGTTTCAGAAGAAGAATTTGGAGATAAATATTAAGTTTTTGAACAATCTGCTTCCTGAATGGAAATAATATGCAAGTAACATCATATAAAACCGAGATTTGACTTCAATGTATATACATGATGTATATGAGATTCTAAATCATAACCAGGATGAGGTAAACGAGATGGTTAAGGGTACTGAGGAGAAAGAGACAAATGATCCTCTTGCTTTGATTACTGAAAGAAGGGGATACATAAGATGAAGAAGAGTTGAGAAGGAGATCAAGTATGAATCCAATTCAGATAAGGAAGAAAGTGAATCGGATGAGGACATGAAGGAGATTGTAAAGCAAATGGCATTGATTACCAAAGCCATGACAAAGAAGTAATGGAAGAAACCTACAAACAATCACTTGCGTACTTCATCATCATCCACCAAACACTCAGAGTTCAAAAACAATGATGATGGGAAATACACGGGCAGTTATGAAGGGAAAAAGGTTAATGGGAATTCAAGAGGAGAGGTAGATAACAAGTGCTATAACTGTGGAGGATTTGGACACTTTGCTAGGGATTGTAAGAAGCCAAGAGTTCGTAATTCTGAGTACTACAAGGCAAAGATGTTGATGTCCAAACAGAAGGAAGCTAGGAAAGTTTTATTGGCTGAGAATGATGCTTGGTTAAATTTGACTGATTCTAAAAAAGAAGAACTAGAAGTCTACATGGCATTTCATGGCCAACATCTCTGCTACCTCCATTGAAGGAGATGAGGATTTAGATTCTGAGGTACAAGATTCTGAAACCATACACACTGCATTGCATACTATGAATGTTAATCTGACCAAACAATCTTTTTGAACAAACCTGAGGATATCAAATTCTATAATCCAAGAGAAGGATTAGGTTTTGAAAATCCCTAATAGCACTGCGACAGTGTTGGACTGTCGCAGAGTGCGACACTTAGACAGTGTCGAAGTGTTGCAGAAATAGAAACTGTCGTAGTAGGCTTCAATTATGAGATGCTTTGATTAGAGCCTAATCATGTGTTTAGTATTAATAGATAGCTAAACTCTCATTTGTAGGAGACTTTGAGGAACTTAACCTTAAAAAATCATTAGTGCTTAACAGAAAAATCATTCTACCAAATTCTCTCTCAACTATCATCATAGAATTGCTTGATTTTGGACTAACACTTTTGTTTTTTATTCTATATATATCCAGTTGTAATTTTGAAGCTCTCATATTTTGATGCTATAAATTACCCTACTCGCTATGACGCTATCTTACATTTCATACAAGTAGATTGACATTAATGTATAATGGCTCAATTGGTTTCTAGCCTATCAAAGGGAGTCACAATACTTCCTAAAAATTACGTGTTGCCAGCCGAAAGAAGACCTAGTGATATCGTTACAGTTAGCCAGGAGATTCCGGTTATCAATCTTCAAAATGAACAGCCTGAGATTGTCCAACAACTTGCAAAAGCTTGTGAAGAATTTGGTATCTTTCAGGTCTAACCTTCTCTCAAACCCATATTTTGTATCATCAAAAGATGTATGTAGCCAGGTTACTAGTATTTTTTAAATATTCTTATTATTGTTGACAATAGGTGATCAATCATGGAATTTCGGATAAGATGATGATGGATATAAGAGATTTGTACAATGAGTTTTTTAACATGCTGGCCGATAACAAGTTAGGCAGTTACTCACAGGAATATGGTAAGGGGTCTAGGATTTTCACAAGTATTCTAGGTCCCGGTGAAGAGGGTATTAGTTACTGGAAAGACACAATGTTGCACGTGTGTCATCCTTTAGATGAACACGTATCATCTTGGCCAGATAAACCAGCCAGATACAGGTAATTTATTAATCTATATATATATGGTTGAACCTATGAGCATTCAATCCTACATATGGTAACTTGAGGCTTAGCTACTACTACTTGTTTTGTTTCTTAGAGATGAGGTAAGGAGATATGCAGTTGAGATGCGAAAATTGGGGTTGAAGATAATAGATTTGATTGGTGAAGGGCTTGGACTTAACAAAGGATACTTTAACTTAGCAAGCCAAATGCAGACGTTGGCAATTAACCATTACCCACCATGTCCGGACCCAAGTCTAGCCTTAGGCGCGTGTAGTCACGCTGACCCTTTGCTCATAACCCTCCTTCAACAAGACCAATTTGGGCTACAAGTAGAAAAGGATGGAAAATGGTTGGGTGTTGAAGCAATCCCAAATGCTTTTGTGGTCAACGTTGGGATGCTACTTGAGGTACCAATAAATTAAAGTTCTGGTTAGCTGACCATATTAGTGATCTAATTGATTCTAATATCCTTTTTTTATATAAATTTTCATGCAGGTTATAAGTAATGGGAAGCTGAAAGGTGTAGAACATCGTGCCGTATTGAATTCAACTGTGGGTCGAACATCCCTCGCCACGTTTGTCGGTCCGGATTCCAATCTTCCCTTTGTCGTGGAACCTGCAAAAGAGCTGATTACAGTGAGTCGTCCTCCGATGTATAGATCATGTCAATATAACGAATTGTTGGCAGATAACTCTAGCCACAACTCGGATTCTAGCGGGGGAAAACTGCTGGACCATTACCGACTTTAAACCACAGTTCTCGATCTAAAACTTTGTATTTGTGAATAAAGTGGCAGCCTCATGCTATGCCCATTAGATTATACTTTTCCTGTCAAGAAGGTAGCCCCATCAAATTCGAGTGAATTGTTGTACAATATTAACCGGTCATGCTTTATTTTAATTTTGTATTAGTATCTTCTTTTTTCTTATCGATGTGTAATATGTGGGTTTCTATTTTAATGTTATCTTCCTTGTGTAAGTATTATTTTTTGAATTAATACATAAATTATTTATTGTAATTTATGAAGATTATTAATTTTATTATCGAATCTTTCATTTTGTTCACATTTAAATAGTCAGATTAAAATGTTACTTAAATTTCTAATCATATCCACATCACCTCACTCGTCCACCTCATGCTCCGTAATTTACTGAATCTTACATTAATACGCAAATTAGTTATTGTAATTACAAAAATGTTCAATTTTGTTACCAAACTTTCTTTTTGTTCAAATATTACCTTGTTGTAGAACGATAACCTATTTTTTTTGTTTCATCAAATGACCTATATTCTCTTGAGTATTCCTCAAATTCGAATGGAGTTAATATATCTTTTCGATACCATCGATTTGGTAATTCAACATCGAGTACAAACAAACAAAATTCGATGGCTGAAAATCATGAATTGCTTGTATGTGTGGTAAATTGGCTGGATGTCACATTTATTAGACTTATAACAACCCTGCAGACATTTTATTTGATGCCCGAATTTCTTTGTAAGCTTTGTATTGAAAGGTAATGTGGTTCAATCGGTTTGCTAAACCTCATGTTTTTATAATGCTTTGTTTATTATATAGGATCCAATAACCAATTGCATTTTTTTAGATGAGTGAATGTTGAATTACAAAATCGATAGTATCAAGAAATGATGTACTACCTCCATTCAAAATTTAAGGAATGCTCAAGAGAAGTTGAGTTATCAAATGAAACAAAAAAAAAATAGAATATCGTTCTACAATAAAGTGATGATCGAACAAAAAGAAAGTTCAATAAAGAAATTGAACATTTTCGTAATGTACAATAACTAATTTGTGTATTGACGTCGCGTTCTTTAAATTACGTGGCATGATATGGACGAGTGAAGTGGACAAACTGCTTCATTAGAATTTAAGTAACATTTTAGTAAAATTTACTTTGTGTGCTTCTGAAGTCCTAGTTTGGTTTGATGTCAATTTGCTTTTTAAGTAACATCTTTTTATTTTATTTTTAATTTTTAGTGTTTAAACTCTTTATTATGTTTAGTTTTTGAACACCATTGTCTGAATGGTACTTTTATAAATTCCTTTTTATTTTATTTTGATAGTTAGAAATTTATTTCAGCTTGATTAATAATTTAACTGAAAGTTGTGTAGTAATTATAAATTGTTTTAACTCACAAGATGCAGTTGAGCTCGTTGAGTACTTTTCAGTGACTTACCTGCAGATATTATATTTTTATCTTATTTTCTTATATAGCTTTGGAGTTGCAACATTATTGGAGTTTATAAAGTAGAAGATGCACTTAAGTTCTATATGTGAGAAAATCAAAAGGCTTTACGGAACAATTGTTTGTTCTAATCGACGAGCAGGCTGCTGCTACTCACTGTGTATAATAGTATTCAATAGAATTCAGGGGAGTTTTTCTCTTATTAACGTTTTAAGTTTAAGTTACTTCTTTTATACCTTTAATATTTGTTAGAACATTGAGGGCAATGTTCAATTTTAAGTGTAGGAAGGAACTACACTTGTGATTTGTAACATTTTGGTAAAATTTCACCTAATTTTTAGAAAATTTGTCAATTAATCATTTATTGTTTTTATATTGTTTAACTTTTCTTAGTTTTTAAATCATAATTAACTAGCTTTAGTATATTTTAAGATTAATATTAATGACTATACTAAACATTTATATTCATATTCATATTCAAATGTGGCATTATCGTAAATCTTTGTGGGTTACTTGAGTATGTATTTCATTCATTTTTAATGCTCGAATGAAGTTCATTTGTATGAGGGTGCCGATACTTTAATAATTCTAAAATCTAATTTTATGTTGCTTGTGACGTTAAGTTGACAACTGAAAACTCTAGTGCTTTAAGCAAAGTGGAGTTCTTCAAGAGCAACTTAGGAACCATATGAAAGAAAATGAGAAATTGAAATCCGAGCATAAGCTGATGCACATTGATGATTGAATGACAAGTACATATGATGAAGATGTCAACAAATTACAGGACGAGGGAGCACACATCGTATGGGGTACAGTTTGTCACACCATATAGTTACTCAGATGCATCCAGGACGAGGGAGCACACATCGTATGGGGTACAGTTTGTCACACCATATAAGGTACACAATCACAGAACATTAATGTCCAAACATATTGAAGAATTTCAAACTAAACTTAAAAAAGATTTAGTAGTTAATTTGGAAAAGACATTAACAATTTGCAAAATTTGAAATCAAAAATTTTTGAACTAACAACCAAACTTCAGATTTTAGAGAGTGCAAATGTGAAAAATGCTGTGAAATTGCAAAGAGTTCAAACGAATCAAATAATTTTTCCAAACAAACCAAAAGAGTTCAAATATTATAATCCTTGAGAAGGTTTAGGCTTTGGAAATCCAAAGTATTTGACCAAAGTATCACATACACTTCCAACTATTTACACTAGAGAATATTTTGGTCCTGATCTTTATATGTCATTTCTGCAAAATACTAATGAAGCTCAAGAAATTGAAGACTTCAATCGAGCAAGAACTGATAGTGTGCAATTTCCATATGATTATGAGAAACTTAATTCAAGTTATGAAACCCGAAATTTAAACATTTCGGAAGATTACTTTCCAAGTTACTCTTCAAAACAAGAACTTGCTCAAGACATCGTCTTAGGGCAAGTTGTTTTTCCAAAATTATATGTTCCTACTTCAATCTTGATAAAGAAGATTGACGAGTTAGAAATTCCCCGAACTGAAACAAAAGAAAATATTTATGGAAGATGCACAAAATCAGTTTTTGACTAAAATTGATGATCTTCAAAGATTTTCATCTTAACTAGAATTAAAATTGGCTTTGAAAATATAGGATTCCAAACCTAAGTATACCTCCCAGGTGTCAAAAGGTACAAAACTACAAGTCGATGTTCCAATAAAGACTTACCCAGATAAGTCTCCTAAACTTCTTTCGAAAAAGATTTCACACTTTACCAATTATTCTTTGCAAAAGAATAAGAGGTATTCTAAGAAACATGAATTACAATAAGGAACATCAAAGAATGTTCATCATACTGAGTCAAATGGTTTTGAATTTTCAAACAAATCAGTTTTACAATTTTCCAAGAAAACAAAGGTTTGGAAATCAAAACAAAGTTTATCTGAAACAAAATCATTCAAATATTTGAGATAAAAAATATTTACACTTGCACCACAAACCGTTTCTTATTCGGTGCAAAGAAAGAATGATTTTGTATCCCCCATTCCCACAAGAATTCACTCACCGTTGATTCCACGAAACTTATTTTGAAATGAAACACCGAGTTTCAATTCCAAATGGAATTCAACGTCTTTACATCGAATAGACACAACTTGATCATGGTTTTCAAAATTGTCAAAACCCATTGGCACTGTTCTTACATGGGTTCCTGTTGAATCTGAGTGAAATTGTATGTGCGTTATTGTAACTTCTAATCAAAGTGAATGTGAGCTTGTAATCGAGTCTAGAGCCTAAAAAGAATATAATAATAGGACACATGTATATTATTACACTTCATGTCTTTGTGACATTATGCTTATCTAAGTGATAAAGCTGGAACATTCATAGTGATTCCTTAATATTAGGAATTCCACAATGATTGAATGGAAATCCTACCAATGCTAACATCAAAGCCAACATTGAATGTAGGTCACTCAGTTGTTTCATTCTAAATGATTCAATTGTTATGTTAACTGGTAAT
Source organism: Logfia minima (assembly GCA_963921325.1). NCBI lineage: Eukaryota > Viridiplantae > Streptophyta > Magnoliopsida > Asterales > Asteraceae > Logfia > Logfia minima. The sequence continues at coordinate 4,308,562 of OY992766.1, read as the reverse complement.
CTAAGTGATTATGAGTTATAGTATCTTTAGAAATGTGTTTTCTGATCATACAGTCAACTTTTCTAAGATGACATAAAATGAATCGTTGCTTACCCTTGGTTACTAAGCAAATGGAAAATCATTCTTCTAAAAATGTCATGTTCAAGATATTCATGCTATATCACAATTATTATCAAAGAGGAGAGACTGAAGTTATAAGCTCAGATTCTTAGAAAATAAAAGAAGTAGAGAAAATGTTCAATTAAAGTTAAATGTTAAAAGCTCCAGAAGTTCAGATATACATTTAAGGGGGAGCTAAAGCTAGAGTTGAGAGACAAGAAATGAATTCAGACGAAAGTTCAAAGAGAGAGAAGATTGCTGACAGTTTATCAATTTGAAAGAAGTTTCTTCAAAGACTTCAAAAAGACTATTAGCTTCAAAAGAAGATATTCAAGAAAACAAGATGCTAAACCCTAGGGGGAGATTGTTAGACAATATCCGAACTGTCGCAAAAAAAATGGTAATGCGACAGTTTTGGACTGTCGCAGAAAATGAACATGCGACAATCATAGATTGTCGCAATGACTGTCGCACAGACCTGTGAGGTCAAGTATAAATACAGCTCTTGTGCTCATTTGTAAGAAGTTATTGAATCTGAGCGAAATTGTATGTGCATTATTGTAACTTCTATTCAGAGTGAATGTGAGCTTCTAACATATTCATAATAGCAATTCATAAGCATTTGGTTACATATTCATATTCATACATATACATACGTATACATACATTCGGATTACATATCATTCTCGTTCCAAACACGAAATTCGATCCAACAGTTCCTAAAATTGTTATCTAGTTTCACTTTGATTTATGAACAACTCAGTTCATAACTCGGTTTTAAAGTAATAGGACTTATGAACACATCGGTTCATAACTCGATATTCAAATGTTATGGTTTCTGAACAATTCAGTTCAAACCCGCTTTAATTGAAAGAGCTCAAAAGTGACATGTATTACATTTGAGAGCAAATCTCAATGATTTTAGAAAAAAATTCATTGCTTGAGAACGAGCTCCCGTTATACTTCCTTTTGAGAAATGTATGCTATATTTGAGGGGGAGCTCGTACAAAGATCAAAACTTTCAAGTGTTAATATCTTTATCATTATCGAACACTTTGAAAGATTTTCAAATGATTTTGGTTCTTATAATCTTGGAGGGAAATTATACCGAAGACATCTAATCGATGTAATTCCAAAATCACAATATTGTGGTGTGATGATCAATTAATGATCAACGTTTTGGCACATGCTGCAATCTGAAATGAGTGTTATAGAATTCAAATATCTCCTATAATCTACCAGAACTGGTTGGATCTACCACATGAGCTACCTTCCAAAATTTAAGACGTGAGGGTATATTAGGTCTAAGTGAGAGGGTTGGTGGAGATTAAAGTGCATATCAACATACTTTCAATCATGCCAAATGAAAATGAGGGAGGAGTTGAAAAATGTGAGAGGTTGAGTGAGGAGTATGTGACAAGGTTAAAAGAAAAATAAGATCCTTACCAAACTGACTAAATCGTGGGTTGCCACATCTACTATTGGATTTCATTTGTTGATTTATGGTATTGAAGAAGACATCATGAACCCAATGATGCAATGCACATTACCCTCCTAACCACTCAAGTACTTCTTAAAAAGTCCTTGTTTCAATTTCTCATGGAGATTTAGCACATAATCTATTGACATCTCGTTTGGAGATTGTTAATATTGAAACAAGAGGACAGTCTGCTCCAGTCCCTGACTTCATGTTTTGCACTTACTGAGTCTAGAGCCAAATAATATAAAAATATTTTTAGGACACAAAGTGTACTCTTACACTACATGTCTTTGTGGCATTATGCATGTCTATGTCACATTGGCGGAACATTCATAGTGATACCGAAATAATGATATTCCACAATGATTGAATGGAAATCCTACCAATGCTAACATCAACGCCAGCATTGAAAGTAGGTCACTTAAATTGATTGATTTCATGTTTCAATTGGTGTGCTAATTGGTAATCTATGTGATCCAGGAATTATAGAGTTTTCGGAAGTTTGTTTTCTGAAAATACAAACAACTTTTCCTTGATTTACTCAAGTAAATAGTTGTCTTACCCAAATGGTTACGAAATTGATGTTTTACTTGAAGTTTACTATCTTTTTCCGTATCATTATCCCGAGATAATTGATTTGATAGTATTTTTAGCAAGTATTAGTTTTGTAACATATGACGCTTATTTGAAGATACAACATTCAACAGAATTTCTTGGAAGTTTGTTGCTCGGATAATTTGATGGAGACTACTATTCTTCAAACACGTTCTGCTACACCATATTAATGATGTTCACGATGTATCATAATCATCATGAAGGGGGAGAAAAAAATTAGTGTTTGAAGATAGTAGAAAAAAAATTTCAACAAAAATTGTAGTATTCCAATGGTGATAATCATGTTTAATGATTTCTTAAAAGCAATTTTATGTTAACAATGGTGTCTGAGAATCTTCAACAAAAAGGGTCATTTTGAAGGAGGAAGATTCAATGGGAACAAGCAACTAGCTTATGCTTAATTGCAAGTAAGCAATTTCTATTCGTACTTTTTTTATTCATATTTTTTTATACATATTGAAAGTAGCATGAAATGATGCACATCAGGATGTGTTGCATGACATATAATGTTAGGATTAATATGTGGTATAACAACATGGTAATTTATATGTTTATTATATGATTATGTTCTGAAATTGGATAGATATTTAAGAACTGTTATTTCAATTAAAGATAAATGTATGTTGGACTCATGATACGTTGAAATGAGAAGTGTATATTTATCAATTCAGGAAGATGAAAATAAATCTTGATAAAGGCCAACGAAAATATATATAAATGGTATATCCATTTAGCGTAATTTTGACTTTTCTGGGTTATTGTTTCTTTAATTATCCAAGGATAATTCATATTATTCTACTCATGTTTATGATCTGGCCTATTTTTTCATTTTTGAAAATTGTTGCTTTAATTATGGATGAATTCTTAAATGAATTGTACTAAAACAAATTATAAATGGAAGATGGTGTTAGATACATGCATAACGTATCTACAAAGCATCTAAATTGGATGTTTATAATCATTGAAATTGATGATTGATGATAATCTATGAAAGGAAAAACAGAGAAATTAAAATAAGTGAATATGCATGCACGCCACATAATAATTAGTTAATTAATTGATTGCTTTGATTGAAGAATTGTGACTGATATATGTTTTGTTTCGTAAGTGAATCAATTAATTTGGACATTTTATTTTATTGCAAAGTCATCATGTAGTCGTGCATATATAATCATTAAAACTGGGTTAATTAATGAATCAAAGCTTGATAGGTTCAAATTTATAATTAGAGATGCGCATGCTTAATAAAATATAACAAAGATGCCCAGACAAGTATAAAAGTCTACGTATTTATTTTAAATATTCATGCACATGACCCGTACATATATAATCATCATTTTCGGGTAAGTGAATCGTAGAGATTTATAATCGTTCATAGAAAGGATGACTTAATTTGTCCCTTTCAACATACGCAGTATTTAGTTAATTACTTACTAATAATTTTACCAAATGATTTGATTAAAGAACAGAAAAAAACTAAACCCATTCCAAACACGTTTTATTCTATGTACACTTTTGTAATCTTATCAATTCTACTTGTGTAAATTACTTTTGTTTCACATAGTGATACCTGAATCGACTTGCATGAGAAGTTAAAATGCAAACGGGGTTTTATAGTATCAAAAATATGAGGGTTTCAATTTAACTTATTATTAGATTAGAAGCATCATAGGCTTATTGGTCTAACGGTATCGACGTGACCTTCTAATTACGAGGTTATAAGCTCAGATCTGGGGTTGGATAAATGTGTATATTCAACAATAATATATATACAACAACCGTACACAATCTCGTCAAAGACATGGTACGAAGGAGGTAAGATGTATAGAGTTGTACCTCTACTTAAGTTTGAGAGAGTGTTTCCAAAAAGACCTCTGACAAATGAATGTATATATTTATATAGGAAACCAATATATGTGTGTGTATATAATCTATACTATTTACTAAAGGACAATGTAGCTGACATCATAAAATTGATTTGACACTTTCTTAGGAAGGATTTGAAGCGGACGTGACATCATCGGGTTTGTTTGATGGCAGTGGGACTTAGATTGCTTTAGAAAAGAGAGTCTATAAACGCTTATTCCCAGGTTTGTTTGATGTTCTTTCTGTTTTCTTTTATGTTTCACAAGTTTTTGCTGATCAATATAAGGTTAGGTGAGATGCACTTTATATTTGTTTGTAACACTGAGGCGGGCTCAAGTGTGGAGGATTGGCCCCTTGTGTTTCTTGAGGCCCAAGATCGTGTAACAAAAGGGGTTTCACGAAAAAGGCCATAACTTGGGCTAGGAGTGTCCGTTTTAGACCCAAAAACTGGCGAATCGAAGCTGGGCCCAAATTCACTTTATTTTAGAAGTTATAGGTTTATTTATGTTTTTTTCCAATTTTTGTGGACTGTGTTTTTGGGATAGAGTCCGGCCCGTTTATCTTTTTTGGCCCGTTCAAATTTCTGGTCTTTGTTTAGAGTTTGGAGAACATTGTGAAATGATCAGTTTTTGATTTGGTGAAGTTTCAATTTTCCTCTAAATTTAACCTAATTTCGGTATTCGTTTGAATCAACGATTATTAGAAGAATTGTTCCTAGTATTCTTCTTAATCAACAGGTCCAATTTGCGTTATCAATTTCAATCTACATCAAACACCAACTGTTTGATGAAATATTTGATATTTTTAAGGCTTTGGATTTAAGTTTAGATTTATGCAGGTTTGTATAAGAGATTAATGGTTGATTTTTGTGGTCTGGATTCTGGATACCAGTGTTTGTTTTCATGATTTGTTGAACCAAAGTTTTTGGTTGATTTTTATTAGGTTCAAGATATCTGCATTATGTCTATTCTGGCTACCTTATAATGTGGAAGATGGAATCATGCTATTAACTTTTGAAAGATAAATGTGTGAAGAGTAGATATTGGTTTTTGTATGTTTTGAGAATATGAAAATCAGTACCGTAATTTACAATGCGATATAGATGAATATGTGAAGAGTAGATATCGGTTTTTGTATGTTTTGAGAAAACAAAAATCAGTAACCTAATTTACAATGAGATATATTTAAGTGTTGTTTTGTCATTCATGTGAATGACTACAGATTTATGTGGTGTTAAACTAAGACCAGTAGTTCCTGCTATAATTATGATTATAGATCAATTAATAGCTTGGTATATCTCTATTCTATTTGAATTTTGATTACTTTAATGAGTTTTGATTCATAGTAACTGTCTATTAAGTTACTGATGGATGTTATAAGGTTGATTGTTGCCGTAACAGTTGGTGTTCTGAATAGGAGTTGCCGAGCATATTGGTTTCCCTGAAGCCGAAGTCTTGGTGGCAACTGGCAATATCTATTTTTGGATCATAAACATAGTGTACCAGGTGATACAATTCTTTATTCTTTTAAGGTTTTTGGGTGCAGTTTTTTTTCTAATTATAACTAGAATTTGTTAGTCTTTTATAATCTTTTTTTTGGCAGGAATTGGGCAATATAGCTAATACTTTTCCTCCTTATTTCTTCACTATCTAATGTTGTTGAGCATCAACTCATCGAGTTCACTTCCGTGCTCTGCGTATTATTATGTTTCTTCATATTCAATTAATTTGAAATTTTTCAAAAAATTTATTCAAATATTTAACTAAGGTAAAAAGAGATATGAAAAATGTGAAATAGGTGAATAATATAAACAAATGAAAAAGGTTACGGCTCAAAGTGGTATCTATTCGGGTTTAGCACTAAAAATGACCAATATACAATTGTGTGATGAAACTCTACTATCTACGGGCCAGGCCTGACCCCGGGCATGGGTAGACCGTGCGATCGCCTAGAGCATCAAATTGATAAGAGGCATCATGTTTCTGGTGGATATTATTCATAGTAGGTTCATGTATTTGAGGATTAAGGAGGAAGAATGGAAAATCACTGGGCGCCTGCAAAAAGTTGTTGCTGATCGAGGAAGATGAGCTCAGGGTTAAAAGAAAGAAATTTTGGGCCTAATTTCATATGGCCCAAGTACTCACTTAGACCAACTAAATAACTAGCCCAATAGGCAATAAACCAACTAAATAAATGAGATTATGTGAATATGAGAATGTGATGTGGCCTGTGGGCATGTGGTAGTCGGCGACAAGAAAATCAATTGATATTTGGAATTTGGAAATTGGAAATTGGAAGCATCATAATATTTGGTAAAAAAAGATCAAACTAATCGAATTGCAAGAATTAAGATTCAAGGCATCAAACTCATCAATCAATTATCTTTTTTCTCTTTATCCTTTTGATAAGGTGATATTTTTCCATACTCATTATTTTTTACTTGAAAGTTATTTGATTTTAAATAAAAATTATTATGTAGACTTGTTATTTTTTACTTGAATATTATTTGATCTTTCCCTTTATCCTTTTAGCAATTCTGAGTATTAAAAATAAGTTTTTAGCAAATGTTGACTATGACAAAGTAATCGATGTTTTTGCTTCAAGAAAGGTACAACGCTTCGTTTTAGGTGATTTATGAACTTGTAATTCGGAGTTGATTTCCTCACATTGTAACATTTTATTTACTAAATAAAATCGGCGTGAGGATGAGCCGCCTAGCTTGACTAGGTTCAGAACCCCTATAAGATAGTGTGTTGTACCGTTGTTTGCTAACAAAGGGCATTTTTCGATCGACTCGCCCTGAAGATCAGAAACTCGCGCTGTTAGTGATTGTATGTGTGAGTGTGTAGCCGCCAGAATAATTAACAACAGAAGATGAAGTGGTGGTCACTGGAGACGGTGATCAGAAGGTGTTCCGGTGAGTTTCAGAGATTGAAATCTTTGACTTTTGGGTACCCGATGAAGATGATAAAAAAATAAAAATAAAAAGTAAATGAATATGGATATCTTGTTAAAGACGTGTCATCTAATTGGCAGCTGATTTGGATGCTGACGTGTAAAGTGATGTCAACATATTATTATTAGTATGTAAAAAATGATTGGTTATGTTGTATAATGAAAATAAATTTATTTTTCCGTCTTATAATATATATCCACCTATTAAATTACACGATTTTAAAAAAGTATGATCAGTATATTATTTTATAATAAATGTTCACCAATTAAATTATACAATTAAAATATATATATATAATTAATATATTATGTAAAGGAAAAATAAAAATCTTACATTTACTTTTTACATAATATTTTATGAATCAATTTTGTAAATAAGTAAATTAAGAATAAATTAGTAAAGTTAATATTATTTTTAAAAACGAACACTTACTTTTTGACAAATTAAAATTAAAAAATAAATATCTATTTTGAAATAAAAGGAGTAGTTAACTACGTATAATAGATGATCAATTTTATTATACATAGACTTTTTTAACCTTGCAATCTTAGGACAATTTAGATTCTCATAATTTTGTTATGAAATTACTTAAATACCCCTCTAATTATCATGATAAATTGCTCACTTTCTTTGTTGATTGATTATAAGATGTAATTCAAATACGATCTATATAACTCAACATCAAATAGTGTCTCTTTTCTTTCATAAAGACTTATTTCCGTGCGTTTACCTTGGTATCATCGTTGTCATACCATTGTATTCAACGAAGATGATCGACGTGTTTGCTATTTTGTTCTGTTTAAGTTAAAACATAAAATTACTCAAGTATAATTATAACACATTAGTATGGTAGGATTTTGATAGTATTGAATGCCATATACATATAGCGACTGTTAAAATGTAATTCTTGCCTTTATAATTTAAATAATAATAATAATAATAACGAGAAAATATTATGTGTCGTTAACAGCTTGCAAGCATACGTGTGTGCACCTCTTTTGATACTCTAAACATGTTTAGCATACCCAATAATAATACTTATTCTTGGAAATCATTTTTCTAATGTATATAAAACAGGAGTTCATCAATATACATAATGGAACTATAGTAGAATTAAGCTTTTTGGCACTATTATCTACCCTTTTAGTGTCTTGTGACCTATTTTTTTTATTATTATTTATTTATTTTATTAGTTTTTTTTAACAAGTACTTGTAACAATCTGGATAATAGAAACTTGAGGCTGCATTAAAGAACTAAAAACCGTACACAAATGTCTCATACACATAAAAGACACACGTACATCACCATACAACACCTCTTCAAAATTAAATTAATCTTATTATGTGTAAAGCAATAAGCACATACAACTCATGCATGTTGAAACTTGGCTCAAATTTTCTACCACAATCTTCTTATGTGTCAATTTCTCATCCATTTTCCACCTCTTTAAATTCCCATTTTCACCACTACCATCATCCACCACATAACCACCATGGCTAACTACCACTCTCTTGCTTTAAGCATCCTTTTGCTCGTTCATGGCTGCATTGCTTTCCAACCATTCCGACAACTACAACAAAACCAGTGCCAAATTCAAAGAATCAATGCACTTGAACCGAATGAACGAGTTCAAGCCGAAGCTGGTTACACCGAGTTCTTTGATTCGAATGACCAACAGTTCCAATGTGCTGGTGTTGAAGTCATTCGACATCATATCCAACCACAAGGACTTCTTTTGCCTTCTTACATAAACACCCCACTCATGGTCTACATTCTTCAAGGTAAATAACTTAACTATTATGTGTTAGAAGGTTTTTCACGGTGTATATATACTAAAATTATTATTTGATATCGAATAATCAGAATCAGATAATCGGTTATAAGACACAAAAGACTATGGTTTATGTGCTTTTGTTATTGAAAGTTGTGATAATCAACTATATGCGTGTTTGACAAGTACTTATTATAACTGACATAATGCAACTATTCTTAAACAAGACATTCAATTATTTGACTTATGTATATTTTTGACGAATCTCTCTCACCATATACCACATATAACTTACAAATTTATATTAAAGCAGCCTTGAACGCGTCCTGATACCGCTATTATAGGTCTTTGGAAATTAGTTGACTTATAAAAAAGCAAAATCAGTTGGACTATATCTGGTACACTTAGAAACCGATTACTTCTTACTCAAAACAGCACAGTCACAAGTCGGTCCACCTCAATTTGAGGTCCGAGTGAGATTGTGAAAGAGGGCAACACTTGTATAAAAATGAACCTAGTCTAATATTATACATAAAAACTTGGATCCTCTTTGAGATAGGCCCATGACAGTTGTCCGGTCCAGCCGCCCTCAGAACCGATCCTGCACAGTCAGATAATCATTTTCAAAACGCAATACAGAACACCTTCAAAATCGAATTTGTGGTCTCATTATTGAGTTATGGTTATATTTTTCTTTCAGGAAGGGGATATCAAGGAATCATGTTACCTGGTTGCCCGGAGACATACCAATCTTCACAACAACAAGAATCATTCCAAGATCGCCACCAGAAGATCTACCATTTCCAACAAGGTGACGTGGTGGTCATCCCTACCGGAGCGGCCCACTGGATGTACAACGACGGACAAGAAGAGATCATCGCTGTTGTATTACTCGACTCCACCAACCAAGCTAACCAGCTCGACCAATTCCAACGAGTACGCATACTTAATATACTTATTAGTATATCATTCTTTATAAGAACAACAATATGTACACATTTTATTGTCAAGTAAATAATGGTGGAGACAAGGGGCGACATACTAGCTTAATTAACCAACATTAGTTCAGCACAAGATTAATTAGTCACAATTTAAAGTATTTGTTTCACCATTTGCCCCCCTCAAGATTACGAGACTATTTTATTATGATTCCATATAATTTTTAACTTTTCAATGAAATATTGACACTCTGACTTTAAATCATGGTTTCATCCCTGCAACTAAATATACTATATACACATTGTTATTTTAAATAAGACTTGTAATGCTAGGACGATCATGGGGATTTCTTTTAATGAATTTTAGTATGTTTGTGATGTAAATGTAACACAATTCGAATATAATTGTAGTTATAAACCTGCTGATTTTATGTAAAAAGTTACTAATTTTGCCTAATAACCCTGTTTCTTCTTTTTTCTGTTAAACATACTGCAGTTCAAATGTAATACAATTTGAATGTAATTTTAGTTATTAATTAGCCTGCTGGATTTGTACAGTGATTTTTCCTTGCGAATTTATTTATTATTTTGTTTTTCATAACTGTACGGCAAAAGTAGTGTGTATGGTAATCTTAGACCATTCCCAACGGTGCCGTCGGTGTGACAACCGACGCGCGTCGGCCGGCCGACGCCATTGGCACCGTCGCGTCGGCTGCGTGCGTCAGTTTGGTGAGTCGGTTTGGCGACAAGCTGAGGGACGAAAGAGGTGGGCCCGGGCGACGTTCTTTTGTTTTTAATCCCTTTGTTGATTTCCTTTTCACTTTCAAACTCAACTTTGATGACAGATGATTTTCTTCTTCTTCTTGTTTGATTGATTCCTTTGATGCGCCTGTGTTTGTGAGTTTGCTTCTTGATTGGAATTGTGTGCCCTAATATTAGTGTGGCAGGCTACTAAAATTTGGTTCAAGGAGTAGAAGCCCATTCAAATGCATTTTTCTATTTTGGGCTAAAATTTGGTCCAAGAAGTAGAAGTCCATTTAAATCTCATTTTTATTTTTTTTAATGTATATCATTTTTAATTTAGTTTGTTATTTTAATTATTATAATATTTTATTTTAATTTATGTAATGTTTTATTTTTATTAATTAATGTGAGGTTTTTAATTTTAATGAAATTTGTGTTAATTAAATGTGTGTGGGGCCCATAAATCAAAGTGACACGTCAGGGTTGGCAGAGATGTGTCTGTTGTGTGTCAGTTTGGGAGGTGTTGATGTGGTGCTGACGTGTCTCAACTTACTTGCTACTGACGTGTCAGCAATTGGAAATGGTCTTAGTTATAAACCTGCTGACTTTATGCACATAAGCTGCTAATTTTGTCTTATGAATTTGCTTTTGTTGTTGTTGTTGTAACTATAGTATAAATGCTTCTAACATAGTTTTAGCTATTAACTTGTTGATTTGATATACTAATGTTACCAATTTTACTTATGGAACCGTTTAAAAAGATTTCGGACCCAAATTAAAACCATTGGTGCATGCATGCAGAGATTCTTCCTTGCTGGAAACCCGTACGAAAGCGACCGACAAGAAAGGGGCATGCAAGGTCGAGGACGACAATGGGGCAGGGGTCAGATTAAAGGACAGTCACCTGAAGAAGGTTCGAGCAACATCTTCCGTGGGTTCGATCTTGAAATTCTTGCTGAGGTGTTCAATGTTGATCAAGAAACAGCTGAGAGGCTTCAAAGTCCAGATGATACAAGAGGTCACATTGTGATGGTACAAAGAGGTCTTCAAGTTGTTAGACCACCAATTCAAATCCCACAACAAGAACAAGGTGGACGTAATGGTTTTGAAGAAACCGTTTGTACAGGGAAGATTTCATCGAATATCAACGATGTGGCACGGGCTGATTTCTTTAACCCACAAGCTGGATGGTCTGCCCATCTTAATAGCTTTAAACTCCCCATTCTTCAAATGCTGCAACTCAGTGCTGAGAGAGGAGTTCTTAACAGGGTTAGTAATTATTATTATCAGTAATAACTTTCTAATTAGTTGCATTGGCAAAATGGTTGGTTGTGTCAAAAATTCATTTGGGTTAAAATAAAATTATCTTTTTAGTGCATGTCAAGTCGCATTAACCCGAAATAGTTAATATCTAAACAGGTCTAAGTAACCCAAATTCAATTGTATCTGTTCATTCGTTTCAACTGATATTGTTTGTTGTGGTGTGCAGAATGCAATGGTGTCACCATACTGGATATTGAATGCACACAGTATCCTCTATGTTACAAACGGATACATGAGGATGCAGATAGTGAACAATCAGGGACAAGCTGTGTTCAATGACCAAATCCAAGAAGGGCAGCTAGTGGTGATCCCACAAAACTTTGCGGTTGTGAAACAAGCCGGACAACAAGGTTGCCAATGGATATCTTTCAGGACTAATGATAATGCCATGGTCAACACTTTAGCTGGTTATACTTCGACTTTAAAGGCAATGCCGGTTGGCGTGATTGCGAGCGCGTATCAGATGTCGCCCGAACAGGCGCAGAGTTTGAAGTTTAACCGACAGGAGAAGTTTATGTTTAGCCCGACTTTGAGGTCATAAGGGGGCATCCTGTTGTTTGAGCTTGCTTGGTGTAGAAGAGTAATTAGGATCTTGAATAATGAGAGATGTTGTAAGTGTTGCTTGTTTAGTGAGTGATGATAAGGACGTAAGAAAATTAAAAAATAAGAGTTTACTGTTTGTGTAAGTTGTGCCTGTAATTTTTAATTTCTAATTTAAAAAAAGAAAAGAAAAAAGACAAGAGCTTACTAAAGAGAGATGACATTGATCTTCACCAAAAAAATCTGACAAAATAACAACCTAAGTTGAAAGGAACTGCATAATATTCAATGATTCTTGTTTATTTCATGTCATTTAAAACACCTTAACGAAATAAGCATACTTGAGATTAATCTGAGAACCTTGAGAAGTTAGTACTAATTCGGTAAATGGTCAAAGTCGACTAGTTGGAACTGGTAAAATTGAAAATATTATTATAAATCGGTTGTCTTTGTAACACATAAAGGATTTATATAGAGCAGAGTAACCTTAAAAGCTAAAATAACTGATAATGGGCCTAACAAAACATGGGCTAATCCTTTATTCATTTAACATCTCTCTTGGGTATCAACAAACATTAAGAGTTTGTAAAACAAATATGCGAAGCTGAGTACGGCTTGGTAAAAATATTTGTAGTCTGTAAAGCAGAAGGAACAAAAGGCAAAGAGATGGTGTCAAGTTGAAGATGATGACGAGTGATATGACAATTAATCTCAATATGTTTGGCGCGTTCATGAAAAATCAAGTTGTGTGCAATCTAATGACACTCTTATCATGAATCTCAACACCCATATCTGCAAGCAACCATCCTAAATCAACAATTTCACAAGTAGTAACAGCCATGGCTCGATACTCGGTTTTTGTTGAAGAGGTAGAAGTGACATTCTGCTTCTTACTCTTCCACGATATAAGAGAATCACCAAGAAAAACATAAAATCTAGTAGTTGACTTACGATTAGTAGAATCACTTTCCCAATCAACATCACAATAGGCACCTAAGTCTAAAAAATACTTAGATGGAAACAATAATATATGAAACTAAGTACCGGGAAGATACCGAAGAATACGAAGAACAAAGAATACGAAGAACAACAGCCCAATGCACAGTAGTAAGAGTAACTACAAACTGACTAACAACATGAACCGCATAAGAAATATCCGGACGGGTTACAATAACATAAACCAAACTTCTAACAACATTGTGATATAAACTAGGATCAGGCAACGGAGCACCATCAGAGGGAGTATACTTTGCATTGGCCTCAAGAGGAGTGTCAACAGTTTTGTTATCAGTGAGACATGCTCGATCAAACAACTTAGCTATATACTTTAATTAAGATAGCCTTTTAGAGAAGAGGCAACCTCAATACCCTAACAATCATCTTTCATAGTAACATATAAACTAATGTAGTAAGTCCAAAACTTTCATAGAAAAACGATGAGATAATTCAGACTTCAAAGATTCAATACCATGGCAGTCATCTCTAGTAATAATCATATCATCAACATATAAAGATAACAATATACGACCTCTAGATGATCTTTTGACAAATAAGGTGGAATCATGATGACTAGAGGTGAAACCAAGTGAAGTTACACTCGTGAAAAACTTTTCATACTAAGCAGGGGGTGCTTGTTTGAGATCATAAAGAGCTTTATGAAGCTTGCAAACTTCACCAGATTGGTGTTCAACACCATAAGGTGGTTTCATATAAACACAATTATGGTCTAAGTCCAAGTACGCACTAGTGGTGAATACTCGAATCCCTCAAACCAATGCTCTGATACCAACTTGTAACACCCAGTTTTTTTTTTTTTTTTTTTTTTTACACTTTATATAATAACAAAATCAACACTTTTCATATTTACACAAACATTACAATGTTTACAAACTTTACAACACGAAATATCTTTCTCAAAAGACTCCCACAATATCCGAGCATGATTTAACGGGAGTAATCAAACACTTACTACCAACGGTAGCAAGCACACCACTAATCGTGCTGCGGCTCCTTCCCAAGACCTTCCTTCCCTTTACTCAACCCACCTGTATTATCAGCAATAACATGAATTGGGTAAGCACATCGGCTTAGTAAGTAACAGAATCATAACATTAATATAAGATAAAAATCTTATAAACACTGTAACCACATTTATCACTTTACTCAATCAACACTCAATATCACGACATTGGTTATGATCACTCAGCATAAAAACAGCCAGTAGTAACATTGTTGAACCATTTACAACCACTCAGGATAAATATGGCTAATATTCACTTTATCACACCTCTCATGACCACTTAGCATAAGAATAATTCACATTTACACTTTTGTATCATTTATGACCACTCAGCATAAAGAGGGCTCACATTCACATTATTATGCCATTTATGATCACTCAGCATAAAGAGGGCTACCATTTATAATCATTCAGCATAAAGAGGGCTCACATTCACATTATTATGCCATTTATGATCACTCAGCATAAAGAGGGCTCACATTCACACTATTATGCCATTTATGATCACTCAGCATAAAGAGGGCTCACATTCACATTATTATGTCATTTATGATCACTCAGCATAAAAAGGGCTCACATTCACACTATTATGCCATTTATAATCACTCAGCATAAAGAGGGCTCTCACACAACTCAGTTAGACCCTTTATGATCACTCAGCATAAGTGGGGTTAATAATAACATGTCTATTGCTGAACATAATATACTTCTCAATTACTTCTGCTGACAATACAGTACACTTAAGTACTCCTGCTAATAAACACAGTACATTCAAGTACTTCTGCTATTTCTGGATATTCACAATCAATTAATTAATATCCTTCTATTACTTACTTGGATAATCGTGAAATTCAGTAAGTTCTCAACCTCGGACAGCAAAACACTGGTCTGTACACAAACAGACATAATTAAACTCTTTTATAAGTCTAGCGACACTAGCATTGTGTCGCAACACAAGCTCATGCGACACTAGCATTGTGTCGCATACATAGTCCTGCGACACTACCGTTGTGTCGCAAAACATACTCTTGCGACACTACCTTAGTGTCGCAATACCCACCTGCGACACTACCTTAGTGTCGCAATGACGAACAGCAAAACCCCAAATTCAAAATTCTTGAATTTGAACAAGTTGTAACCAAATTTACCCATTCTAATCCATTCAATTCATTCTAAAACACTTATAACGCATAATAATCAAAGTCTTACCTTGATTCACGGCTCAATTGCACAATTTGAATCCCAACTTTATTTCTTACTTTTTCTTTTCAATTTCTTCGTTTTCTCTCTTTAAAATTAGTTTAGAAGTTGTGGAAATGATATGGAATTGTTTGGGCGGTGTTAGTATATATATATACTTCAAATTACACTCAAGCTCCTCAATTAATTTCGATCAGATCGGTTTTGCGACACTACCTCAGTGTCGCACAGGCACCACCTACGACACTACCTTAGTGTCGCATGAACAACCACTGCGACACTACCCTTGTGTCGCAGGAAATCAAAACTTAAAATTTTTGGGATGTTACAAAAGGTAATGCTGAAAATTTGGCTAGTTTACAACCACTACAGTCAAAGATATCATGACTATTTAATTTACCTAAGACTCTAGTAGAAACTAAAAACTGTAAACAAGATGCATAAACATGACTTAGACGAGAATGCCATAAATAAAATGTTGATGAAGAATGACTCAACCAAAATGAAGACAAGTCTACACTCATGGCTGCAACATAAGAGCCTTGAAACTAGTCCAAAACATAGAGTCCCCCGTGCCTTCGACCTGTCCCAATCACCTTATGAGTATGTGACTACTATATAGAAGAATCTGTAATAGAAAATTTGATATCATATCCAAAATCACAAATTTTACCAACATAAGCAAGATTCATAGTGAGGTTTAGTATGTTGTAAATATCATATAAAGACACTGAGGTTGTAACTATGGAACCTAAGCCTACTTACATTGAATTACTTTAGCAGCTACAATCGATTTGGAGGAATCACAAGATAACGAAGTAAACCAAGACAAAATATGAGACATATGATGCGTGACACCTGAATCTAAGATCCATTTAGGTATACCTGATGTTGACAAAGTTTTATCAGATGAGGCTGAGAGTGCATGAGCACCTGAGGCTAGAAACTTTTGAAACTACTCAACCATAGTTGGATCTAAAGTTAGAGCTGCTACACCATTATTGGGCTAAAAAGAAAGAAAATGATGTTGTCCAGGTGGCTGTTTTGATTTACTAGGACATTGTGATTTCCTATGACTCTTCTTTTTGCAATACATACACTCATCAAGAGAGACCCTCATATTATGTCTATTTTTAGCTCCGGTCGACATTCACTGTGAAGCGGCAAAAAAGATGGTTTTTGTGATGAAATAGTCTTTTTATCATCCTGAGACTTAAGACGGATCACATCTACTAACAACTCCTTGACCTCAAAATCAACATCTGGTAGAGGATCCGTTGTAGAATTGAACCAATCATAAAGCGGTGCCGTGAGAAATTGAACCAAACGTTGTGAGTCACTGTGTTTGATATATGGATCAAAGCTACTTAGTTCTACAAGTTCAGTTATTGCCAATTGATCCCATAAGGCTAACATAGAGGAATAAAATTCTTGAATGCTCATATCATTATGCTAAAGCGCATGGATCTCTGTCTCTAACTGGTACTGTTTAGCAAAGTTAGACTGTGTGTATAATATTTCGCTAATTGGGCTCCAATAGATTGAGTAAAAAAATTATTGATCCAAGTGATAACCTCGGAATTAATAGCCTCCCAAGATTTGAGTAACAGAGCACAATTTTCTTCTTTATCATCAGTTGGATACTTCTTGACACTTGAAATATAGCTCCACATTGATTTTTCTAGCAAAAAGGTTTTCATAACATAACTCCAATATGTATAGTTTTTACCATCCAACTGAAAGCTAATTGATTGCAGAGAATCATCTTTACGAGAAGCCATTATAACTAGACAAATCAAACACAAACAATGAAAGGCAGAAACGCTAACATAAGTTGTTCAATCCGGTAAACAGATTGAGGCAATTGGAAAAGCAATTCGGATGCTAAAAGACAAAATCAGATCAATAGGGTTCGAATAGCAGATATAGTCGACAACAATTCGGTTGGGAAAGCAGACAATCTGCGATCAAACTGATGGCTTTAATACCATGATAGAACTGAAAACTGAAAATATTATTGACAATCAGTTAATTATAAAGAAAACATACTAAAGGTTTATATAGAGTAGAGAAACCCTAAATGTGTAATGGACCTAATCAAACATGGGCTAACAGGAACTGCACGAGTTGAAAATTCAAGCTATTATAAGATCATAACCTTTAAAATCTGGAATTATAAAACTCAATCCTTATGGTTAAGATTTGTGAGTGTGATCGATATCCAGCTTTAAAACTTAGTGAAAGTTGTTATTGTTTCATGCTCATATTTACAAACCAAAAGGTAGGAAATTTAAGAGTGAAATTCGTAACAATCAATTATTATCGGAAGAAACTCTGAATCGTAGTGTGCTACACTGTTAGGAAGTTGTGCTCTGATCCGTTACATTATTTTGGGTTTTACGAAATCGACTAACGGAGTATACTTTTAAGCAACATTTGAGTTTTTGGCATGAAAAATAATACAAAGATAAATGTTTTCTAAATTATTAATAAAAAATTTTAGGAAATTTACATGGGGTCGAAAGTAGACTCAAAAGTCAAAACTATGAATTGAGGTTGGTCAAAAGTGCTAAAATAAGAAATAGGTATAATGCTGTTAACGTTTTAACCTCTAAACTATCATTGATTTGAAGTTTTAACACTTATATTCGCAACGTCTTAATCAATAACCATCTCTAATTGAGGTTTAAACAAAAATTGGTTTCTCTACGCTTATACTGTCTTAGTTGTTAACTATTTGAAGTTTTTAACAATATTTTATAAACTTGTCCTTTTCTGGTACAACGAGCAGTTGAACAGACGGAATTATATACTTATTAATTTTCTTAGTAATTTTAAAAAAGTAATAAATAAACTACAAATAAATATGATAAAGTTTATGAAATGGTTATAAAATATTCTTTTCAAATAAGTTTAACAATATTGACTTCATTTTTACAAAAAAAATAATACTTATGTTAAAATAAATCAAATTTACGATGATGAAAAATTTAAAATTTACTAAAGTAAAACTTAATATTTTTCGAGTTCTAATTGCTGGTTTAACTCGGTTTTTGAAACTGGTTTAATATGAATCGATTATTCTTCGATTGCATCTAAAATTCAACGTCTAGCGCGAGACAACGCAGATCGGTCACGAATAATTTTAAAATTATCATTTGAATCAGTAATTTTAGATACTAATTATACTGAAGTGAAAATACTAATAGCCGACGTCATTGAAAAAGTAAGTCATATCAAGAAAGCAAAACATCAAAACAAATATATATTAATCTTTGGCAGTCTTTTGATTCCGCTTAAATCATTACGTAACTATTATTATTATTATAAGACTAATAATTTGACAAACATAACAATAACAACTAATGATTAAAATAAGATAATCTAAATTCAACTTGCGTGTTTAAATAAGTTTTAACCCGGTCGTTTTCAACACTAAACATTGTATTTGTCGTTTAAAAAATTTACTTTATCGACTTAATTCCTTTTATCATTTTGGTCAACCAACTTTGACTAATTAAACCAACAAGTATACTTATCCCCTTGTGCGCTATTTTTGTTCTCTTTTATCATAAAAAACTAACCATCGACATAATTACACTTTTTCAACAAAACTATCACTTTACATGTTAGAATGTATGGAATTACTAGAGTACTCTTGTAATGTGACGACAATAAAAAAAATAATTAATTGTAATCAATGTGATTGTAGATGATGGTCTGTAGTGGCAAGCAACGGTGATCGCCAATCGCCAATGGTTGGTGGGGTAACTAATATACACACAGACATATATATATATATATATATGTATGTCAGGGATCATAAGGGAAGTAAAAAAATTAAAGAAGAAGGGAAACAAATTTCAACTCTTGATTTTGTCATAAATGAATTTTAAAAATTACAAATAATTTTAAAATTTAACATTCATCACAAATGAAGGTTAAAAACATTTATTTATGAAAAAATCAAGGACTAAGATTTGCTTCCCTACTTCTTCAAGATTTGGAACTTCCCTATGAATCATTTTCCTATATATCTATATATATATATATAGAGAGAGAGAGAGAGGATTGTGTTCAAACGACAATTATAAAAAGGTACATAACTGTGAAAACTATAATTATGTAAAAACGAATTATAATTAGGTGACGATGAACTAACAAGGTAATAAAAGTGCTATAAATAAATGTAGATGTTTTTAGGTAAATAGGTTCAACGGAAAGTAACAAAGTCAATGAGCGACTTGTTTCGCCAAGAGAGACAAGAAGGCACCGGTTGAGCTCAGTACTTCATGAGTCATGTAGTTTTGAATGAAAAATAATTTTTAAATAAGTCCTGGCCGGATATGCATTATGGGAAACAAATAGTGGAAATTGGATACGCAGTTAGAGTGAAAATCGTATGTGTAGTTGGCAATATCCAAGACCGGTTAGTATACAAATCCGGTTTCTATTAATTAAAACTGTTTATTATATCAAATCGTCTCTAAAATGATGAATAGAAATCAGTTTATATCAACAAAAATGTCTTCTTGTTATCCATATGTGTTTCAGGGAATAAAGATTCTCTGTTTCCTCTGAAAATACCCGTCTCTATTATGAATAAAAATTGTTTTTCTACTAGATTAACTAAAACCGGTTTCTATCGAAGGTCTCTATTATGTTTTTTTTAGAAGTGAAATGTTTTTAATTGTTTATTTTATTGACAAAAGAAAGTTAAAAACCACAAAATGAATGGTAAATTGTACATTATATGAAATATTCAAATGTTCATAGACCAAATGTGCACATGTGAACGAAAAGGTCGGTGCACGTTTGTATAATCTTGACTTGATGCACGTAATTTATATAATCTGGTGCACATTTATGAACTATTAAATGGTGGTATTTTTTTTCTTTTATTAAATGATAATAAATTATAAACCTCAAGGACACGTGTCATCACCGGAATCTATCATATTTGTTTTACAATAAAGATTATCGTAAATGATCCAATCCATATATATATATATATACCTACATAGAGTATGGATCAAATAAGAATACTTCAAAAATAAAAACGGTAAGAACGCTTCAAATTTGCACTTATACTCGATAAAATCATTGGATTCACGTTTTTATATCTCAAATATGCAAAGAAAATGAATGTACATTTCTAAAAATGTATACAATTTAATAAAAAAGATTGATGCACAATTTTATATTTTTCATCTAAAATCGTGCATCGATAGTTTTCGATGTTTATGCATTTATAAGGATGCGCATCTATTTTTCTCCACATATCTAAGATGTAAAAATGCGAATCTATTGATTTTCTGAAATACATTTGTGGAAATGAAGTGTTTTACCCGTTCTTATTTTCAAGGTATTGTTATTGGAACTCTACCCTACCTACATATACCTATATAAATGTATGTATATATATATATATATCGACTCTATAATAGATAGACCGCCTCATCAATGAGCTGCTAAACAAGCTCGAAATCTTTTACTCATATAATGTCCTTAGATTGGAGTGTATGAGCTGATCCGCATTGTCATTTGTCAACCTTCTGCAAAAATAAATGTTTTCCGCTTAAATTTTCATTTTCCAACAAGAGTATCAATATTGTTAGGAGGTATTTTAGTGTTTACTCCATGTCCATAATCAAAAACTAATAATGATTTGTTTCCAGTTAGGTGGTATGAATGTTGTTATAGAACTAAAAATGATATAAATTACAATGTTTCCTTTTTAAATTAGTTGATGGCATAACATAGGGAACGATTTATAGGGAAGTTACAAATCTTGGGGAAGGAGGAAAACAAATCTTAGCCCTTCATTATTTCATAAAAAAACGTTTTTAGAATTCATTTGTGTTAAATGTTAAATTTTGACACATGAATGTTAACAACATTTATTTATAATGAAATCAAGGGTGAGATTTGCTTCCCTCCTTTTTAAATTTTTTTGTTTCTCTCTTGATCCCTACCGAATTGAACAACATATAGCAAATCGGGTTAAAAAGTATAGTTAAAATCACAACTCTGGAATAATTTGTATATAAAAAAACTAGACTAATAAAAAAGAGAACAAAAATGTGAAAAACTTGTTTGTCAGTTTTCAAATTTGGGGCAAATCATCTCCTCTTGTGAACACGTTGAACCAAAAGTCCATGTCGTCGTGCAAATTTGACTCGTACCCACATCCACTTGGAAGCTGACCAATGTTTTCATGGACCACCGGTAACTCGCCGGAGTTCTCACATGAAAATACTTCCGACCAAAACGCATCATCCATCCCCGGAAAGTTCTCTAAATCCATGTCATCCATGCCCAAATTTTCATCATAATTATTTGTACTTGTAGTCATTGAAGAATTATAAGTACTAGAAGGTTGTGGCGAGTCAATCTCATTGTAACTCGTTTGACTGCTTGAATTTGTCTCCAATGGTGATAATCTGGCATTTTCTTCTTTATCTTCTTCAACCTCTTTTAATTCTTCAACTTTTTCTTGAAATGTTGAGGATTTTGAATTAGGGTTTAAGTTTGCTCGCTTCTTTAAATGTGTATGCCATACATTTTTTATCTCGTTATCCGTTCTTCCTGGAAGTCTTGCAGCAATAACTGACCATCTGCAATTTATGTCACATTACAAGATCAAAATAAATAAATATACAGGTTATGAGTTCCAGTATCGCTTGAAGCAGTAAATTTTTCAAAAATTTGAGTTATTTGAAACATGCACACACCTATTTCCCATGGCCGTGTGTAATTCGATGATCGTTTCTTCTTCTTCTCTACTAAAGTTACCCCTTTTAATATCGGGTTTCAAGTAATTAGTCCATCTTAGCCTACAACTTTTTCCACACCTTAACAAACCTAAAAAGATCAACACAAACACAAAAAAGATTTAGTTCTTGAAAGTTATCGTAGATTATTGAACTCAAACTTCTTTTATTGATCACGTTTTAGTAATCATACCAGCTAGTTTAGGAAGAGCGCGCCAATTCGGGTGACCGTGAAGGTTAACGTAATTGATTAGCATTCGATCTTCTTCATGTGTCCATGGGCCTTTCTTCAAACCCATCTTTTCGCAGCAGGGAGCTCTGACCATTTTTGTTCTAGATTTTTTGTGCTTTAGTTAATAGAGTTAAGTATTAAAATTGTTAGAAATAGTTGAGATGAAATGGGAAGGGAGTGAAGGGCTTAAATAGGGAGTGGAATGAAGGGTAGAGGAAGATGACAAAAGGGGCAAAATGGAGTGATGATGGTCCATCAGGCTCAGCCAAAAACTTATTTAGGCAGCCAAGTTGACTACGACTGGCCTGTTCGTTTTTATATATAGAAAGTGTATTTCAAAAAATCATTTTGCACATCTGTTTTATTTAAGCGCCAATATACATGGTAACCGTGATCTTCAATCAACAATGGAGCTAGAAAAATTCTGGCCGCTGGTTTAGTTAATTGAGAGTGATTCGTACATCAGTAAACCATATTCATACGTCACCAATTATATTTTACAGTTTTATAAAATATAACACTTTTAAACATAATTAGTGTTGTTTATGAATTTTTTGATGACATATGAATTATCACCCTTAGTCAATATATCGATTAATAAGTTGTAAATCGACATTAAATGTTATTAGATTATATATATATATATATATATTTATTTATTATGAGTTGTCAAATGACAAAAATGTCCTTCAAGTTATTCAACATGATAAACTTAAGATTATTTGTTAAAGCACAATCGAGTAGTATTGTCGGTACTTTTGTTTTTCGTCAATTTTAGATATTACAAAATTTTAGACCTATGATCAAACGAATCACTCCTTATAATCAATCTACGGACTAATCACCAACTTATCGTAGTATTTTAGGAAACTTCTCACTAAGTTATCATTTAATCTTGCCGTTCAAAAAAACAAAAAAAAAAATTTCATTTAATCTTGAGATTTTAGTAATTCATGATATTTTGGAGGGTAAATTTGTGATGTCAGTTTTAAAAATTTTAATTCTTCAACACAAAATCACAAAAAAAGAATCACTCTTTCATATCTTCAAATCACCATTCATTATTTCATTTACATTCTTTCTCTAACTTATTATTTTTTTTCTTTCTTTATAAACCAAGATCCAACAATCCATCTTTCTTTTTTAAGTTAGCTTTTAGTTGTGTATTCACGTATTTCTTTGAACCGTGAAGAAGCAGGTAGCGTAAATACATGCACCTATCAAACTCATAAATTAGTTTTAAATATCAAGAACAATTATACACCGGATAAACTATTGGTACGATTATGTCTATATGAAATAATGCAATAAACATTAACCAAAACAACACATATTAGCCAAAAGAATATCATTACGGAAAAAGGAGATCGGATTGTGGAGATCCATTCCCCGATACACATATCGTTAACGAAACGAGTTATTAGATTAAACTAGGTCTAGTAACTAAGCACCCGCAGTGAAAGGCGGGCAATTAAATCCTCGTTAGAATCAATTTAATACATAGGTGGCCTCTAAATAGCTTGTCTTTTTGGGTAGTCTTTATAAAGACATGTAAATATTTGGGTGACCTGTACATACATTATTCCTAAAAAGTACGCTGTAATTGACAGGATTTGATCAATTGACCTGCCTAGATAAGCTTTATATACAAATTTTCGCTCACTAAATAAATGTAAATTACCATGTACAAGTTTTTCAAACAAAGAATGAACTGAACTAATCGTGTTTAATACAGTTAACATCATATTTCTCAATCTTTTACAACTTGACAAAAAACGTACTCTTGAGTTTACATTTAAATTCATTTATTTTTCGTTACATGAATTTCCAATATTTGGTTAAGTGTATAATAATTTTGTATTTAAATGCTTTATATATACATTTAAATTCACATGTTAATTGTGTATCATCTATTTCGTTTCTTCCCGTATTTATATTTTATAATATATCAAGTATCTTGTAAATATAAGACCGAAAACGAAATTTCATCATTCTTGTTGCAGGAACTTGTATTACAAAATGAAACAGGATTATAATATAGAACAGAAAACAAACATAAAATAACGAATTATAGAGGATAACGAAATCGAGACTTGTGTTGTACACAATTTTCTTAAATCATATTCTGCGTATGTTTCTCATAGTACAATGATTTAAAGCTGTGATACAGCCGGAGGTGACAAGGTTGCCTGAAATTTCATGAGAAAACGTATGCAATCGAGATGCTAGGTCACGAAAGAGAGAATGATGTGGATTTGTGTGTGTATGGGTTGGTATTATTACTGAAATACGAACGTGGTCAGCAAATTAGGGTCTTTTAATAAATCAAAAACGATTTCATCAATCTTTATAACCTTTAGACTAATACGAAAAATATTTTAGTTGAATGGAATCAATCAGTTCCATAGATAAAAATTTCTTGAAGTTTTTGAAAAATTATTGTGACTGGAGCAAAAAGGGATATGCGTAAGCTCGAGAATTCAGAGCTACAATTCGCACGGACACGCATTGATTCGTAATCTCGAACCTAATTTTTCCAAAATTTGCAACTCCCTGCACGCGTGTTGGCTAGCGAGTAAACCACATCATAAGAGATCACACCTTAACATCCACCAATGAACTTATAAATTGCTCAAAGCTTTATCTGATTTTTGAAGTGGGACAAAGTCCCATTAGCTTCCATTTTTCATTTCAAGTAACCCATTCGATATTTCATTCACCTTAACTCTATTTTGGACATATCTTAGCTCGTTCCAAAGCTTCTTCAAGGAAAATGCAAAGCCAAAAAGTATCAACTATATATAGGAAATATACTTATAGTTATTTATGTCCAAATTTGATGAAAAATGCACTTTTTCAATTAATAAACAATCCCCCACATGAATGGAGACCAATCAATTACATACGGAAATCTCGAAAAAGTTTCAGCAGTTGAATCTTGCATAGGATAAGTAGGTGTTACCCTTTAAACCTTTCTTTATGAAATATATTTACTCTCCTAGCTGTCAGTAGAAGTGATGTCTTTGAACCGATCTTCCGTTTGTGTAGGTGACAATATATTTCATACCAGATCTTCCTGACAATGTCAAATCCTCATAGTCATGTTCATTACGAACTTGAATATTAGTCTCATTCTGCAAGAGCTTTTAGGAAATATGCCCGCTATATTTCTGTTTGAAGCGACCACACTTCTCTCTCACATAGGTGATTCTTCAAATCATTAAAAGCAATAAGCTTAACCTCACTATAATTGTTGTTATAGGAATGGACTAGGAAGTTTATTAACTCCATTTTAAATGGTTTTGTCGTATAAATAACCCCCCCCCCCCCAACAGTGACCTTACTTAGTTTCTACAAGTAGGTTGTCCTATTGAACTTAGATTTGGGGATCTCCAGTCATATAGGTTAGGTTTCCTTTTTATAAACGTACTTGTTTAAGGGCTTTAGTCCCATTCCTCTTGATGACCTATAAACTACCTCTAAGCTTTAGCCTTTTGTAAACGGATCTACAATATTATCAGTTGACTTCACATAGTCAATAGTGATAATTTATGTTGAGAGTAGTTGTCGTAATGTGTTATGTCTACATCGAATATGAGCTCTACCAATTGCCAATTGGCTATCACAATGTTTATACTCCCTATGATGAGTATATCATCCACGTAGAGACATAATATGACGTATCCATTAGTTGTGTATTTCATGTAAACACACTTGTCACATTCATTGATCTTGAAACCATTTTCTATCGAGACATAATCAAACTTTTGATGCCATTGTTTTAGTATTTTCTTTAAACCATACAACGACTTTACAAGCTTGCGTCTCTTGTCTATCGGCAACAAAACCCTCAGCTTGTTCCATGTAAATCTCCTCCTCTAAATCTGCACTTAGAAAAGCCATATTTACATCCATTAGGCAAACTTCCACTTTTCTAATGGTGGCTATAACAAGTACTATTCTTATAGAAGTTATCCAGTCATTGTTGAGTATGTATCAAAAAGATCTAGACCTTCTCGCTACTTATACCGCTTGATCAACGATCTTGCTTTGTATTTCAAGGGATCCATATGTATTCATCTTTTTCTTAAAGATTCATCGGTAACCAAGTGGTTTGCATATGGGAGGAAGATCCACTAGCTCCCATGTATGGTTTTGTAAAATAGAATCTATTTCACTTCTAATGAATTCTTTCAATTGAGGACCTACGAAGGCAGTAATAGCTTCTTGATAGGTTTTAGGTTCATTTTCTACCATGAAAGAGACAAAATCGGAACCAAATGATTTCACAACCCTAGCTCTCTTACTTTTTCTCAGTTCAACTTCATCTTCCTATGATTGTTCTGTCTATCTTGACTATCTATTCTTTCACCATGAGTAACCTCGATAGGTTGTTCATATGAAGTTAGACAAGGAAACACATTTTGAAAGAATGAAGCATTTCGTGATTCCATAATATATTCTTATGTATAGCGGGAGTTTTCGAGTAGTGCACAAGAAACCGATATGCACTACTATGGTGAGCATATCCAATGAATATGTAATCCATAGTCTTAGGTCCTATCTTTATTGTTCTAGGTGGGGGAACAACCACCTTAGCTAGGTACCGCACTATTTTAAGTATTTGTTAGATAGTTTCCTTCCCATCCATAGTTCATATGGGGTGTCTGTTAGGTCTGAAAGTAGGATCCCAGAAATTTGTTAACAGATTATCAATTAATCAACAAGGATTTAATCAATCAAAATGTAAGTATTCAACGTTTAATATCAATTCAATAATGATTAACGTTTAGCGGAATTGAGAAAATTAATCATAATGATATTTATCGAATGTATGTACATTATTCAAGGTAACAACTCTTAGGTATCAATGAAAATCATTTATCCTATTTATACAAGAGATACGTCAATTAGGTATAACAATCCTACCATATCTCTATGATATCGTATTTAACAAACTAAACCGATATTTATGGAAACTAGATAACTATTTTATTAAAATACAAATCTTCTAATATTTGAAGTTATCTTCGTATCCTTCAGAATCTAGTTGTAAATTTAATCTTCAATCTTCAAACTTCAAACTAAATCTAAAACTCTAAGTCTCTATCTTGTACGAGTCTGACCTCTAACAAAGTCAGTCGGAGTCTGAAACCTTCTCGAAGTGTGTCAAAGTCTAAAATCCCCTTGAGAGTTAGACAATGCATTCATCAGATTAATAGTTTAGGTTTAATCGTTGTTTTTCTCAAAATTTCCCCCTATCTAATGATGTCAAAACCTTTACAAAAATACTAAGAATATGACTAAAAATAAACTAGACCTTTTTATAATTAGTAAGTATCTTACAACGCTAGTCTCTTACAATAAATCTTTGATTGAAATTTCTTCATATTTCTCTAAAAATCTCCTTATCTCCTTTTCATTCTCTCTATGCTCAACTCTGATTCTCTTGCATTTGCCTTCCAATCCAGGTACTTTATCCGATATGCTCAAGTGATAGAACAAATATCTAATCACCCTTTTGTATCATGTAAATGGTAGTATTATGTTCTAGATATACACAAATCTAGTAGAGCCATCAAATGGTAGTATTATGTTCCATGTATATTGTTAATAGATTTAATACATTGCACTTCTTCTGTATCTTTATAGAGAAATCATTCATACTCATCGGTCTTCACATATGTATTTTCCATAAATTCTATTCCATCAGAGCAACCAAAAGTTTATCCTTCTTAATGTTGAAAGCTACACAAAAGAATTTGTAGTCATCTTCATTCAGATGCCCTAAATTGTGAACAACCACAACTAATAAGATTATTTCAGCCTTAACTTCTTCCATTAGCTCCTTGTCAGACATATTCTTGATAAATCTTGTAATGTACCTCCGTTCAACTTAAAGATAAATTCACTTCTATTTGTTATTATAAGAAATGAAAGATGTTCAAAACCTGTTGTCCCATAAGGATAGTTTTCTATTGAAGCGATTTGTGAAGGATTGTTCAAGTAGTTTTGTTTCCATACAAAAAACACTTTATGTTGACCTTCCAATCGTCCCTTACACCATTAATAAGATTCAACGGGGTAAAACCATCATCAGTCTGCATTGTTTAGTCGATGTTGGAATGCTATTAAATAATTTAAAATTGATTATGCAGGAAATTGTTTATTTATTCCTCCATGCAAGTAATGAACGACATGTATTTATATAGAGGGATGATACAGAGGGAATGGGTAATTTTGGGAGAATGGGAAGTAAATCTGGGTCGTCCGTTAACATTCATCAAGATGAATGTTAATTTTGGTCACGATGAATGTTAATTAGCATTCACCATGATGAATGTTAACGGACGGCCCATATTTGTTCCCCCTTCCCCGAGATTATCATTCTCTGTAGATCAACCCTTTATTTATATATTTGAAACGATAAAATAGTTATCACACGAAATAAAATTTTGGGGAAAGGATATTAGGTGAATCGCATTTTGAAAACCGAAAAGGTCAATGCATGCAAGTGAAATATGGTCTAAATTGAACAAATGGAAATGATTTATGTAATTAAATGAAATTAATTATTAAGAAAAGGATTGTGGTATCGGTTCCAACGAGGGTAAAGAGCTTGCTTGTTCTACGGGATCCGACGCATCCCGCAGAGCGAAAGAGCCTTCCATTCTTTTCGACGTCATCCTTCCGCATTGGCAGCAACTCTATCGTGCAATCCAATTCCTAAATTAATGTGAATTTGAATTTAATTAATAATATTTAGTAGAAAGATATACCACATGCAAATCGTTTGTTAACATGCAGAATCATTTCCTTAAAAAAGAGATATATACAATAAAAATAATGTATTCCGATCAAAATGAATATAATTATTATTACTATTAATATTATTAAATTTTGAATTAATTTAATATGGATATTTTTGTATATAACAAACCTTAGGCCTGATTTATTAGCTAATCTAGATTTTGAGAGTTAAATTAAGGGTTAATTCACCAAAAGTGTAACGAACTACCACCATTTCTTCCACATATACAAGTTACCCATTTTATGTTCTGGGTATGTAACCAACCAGAAAACTTTGTACCTATATATGTAACTTGGTAACTTACTACCAGGAGAACCGGTAAACATGTAAGTGTCAGCATTTTTTTTTTATTTTAAATCTGACGTGTACATACAATTAAAGTCTCGTTTTCTGACGTGGCAATAACACATATATAGCTGACGTATCAAAATACTCAACGTGACATCCCACGTGGCTGCATTGTCAGCAAAGTCATTTTCCATCGGGTCATAATCAAGTATGTAAAGATACGTAAACGGTTTCTTCTGGTTGGTTACATACCCAGAACATAAAATGGGTAGCTTGTATATATGGAACAAATTATGGCAGTTCGTTGCACTTTTGGTGAATTAACCCTTAAATTAATGGTCTAGATCATGTTTTTTCAAAAAAATATAGGGACAAGATCTCTGATTAGCTAAATATGATTTTCTTATAATATATAAAAGATATTAATTAATTGATAATTTGTTAACAAATTTTCTGAGATCTTACTTTAAGACCTAAAATTTTTACCTTAATTTCATTTTAGACATATCTTAACTTGTTGTAAAGCTCTCGTGAAGGAGAACACAAATTCATAAAATATTAACTATATGTGATATATACTTAGAGGAAGATTCAAGTAGTTTAGTTTCTTACGGTAGTAATGGTAGGATGAAATTTTTTTTATTTTTTATTTTAACATTAACTAATATTTTTGATAAAAAAATTATATCAAAATTATTAGATTCCTATATTCTTTAAAATATTTAAAAAGTTTTCAAAAAAATACATATATGATATAAAAATTCAATTTTCGTATCACAACTTTATAATTTTTTGTGTATCACATATAAAAATTATAAAGGTTGTGATACACAAATTTAATTTATACATCATATATATATATATATTTAAAAAAAATTATTTCATATTAAAGAGTATAAAATTCTAATAATTTTTATATAATTTTTTAATCAAAAAAATTAATTAACATTAAAATAAAAAATAACAAAATTTATACTTATCATTACCGCTATAAGAAACTAAACTATAAGAACCTATCACTATATATTTATAGTTATTTATGTTCAAAATTGACAAGAATACACATTTTTATAAGACCATAATGATCGAAGTTTGTAAGTCATCGAATTCAATAAATACTTCATAAAATATGACCATAATGTTCCTAAATATCTCAATGGTATCGATTTAGAATTGTTGTTCTTTAGGAAAGAGACAAAATTAAAAACAATACATAATTCATAATTGCACAGATGCACGTTCTGTATTAACTATTATAGTCACAATTTTTATTGCCTACAACATTTTAAGGTTGAAAGAATATTATTTTGGTCAACATGTAGGAAAAAACGGTTCAACCTTTTGTATTTATACTTTAATTATTCATATTTTATATATACAGGAATTTGTAATTTTGCTGATAATGTGAACAAAGATTCAACGTATGAGCATGACGATGGTTCCAGGTTATAAACTACGATTTGACATAGCGGCAAAGCTACGTTGACCATTTTGATTCAAATTTAACACATGCACAACTTGTCGCTGTCTTATTGTCATATGTTTTTTATGGCCTGTGAACAAAGACTCACTTATTTTATGTTTTAAAGTTTTTATTTTATTAATAGTCAATTTTTGGATTGTCCATAACACATTTCTCGTTTATAGATATTAATGTTGATGTTGATATTAATCTATTTTTGCTCAGCACCACCAAAATAGATGAGTGGTTATAAGTAGAAATTTAAGAGATCTTTTTCTTCGACAATTCAAAAAGAATATAATAACTTGAGAAATGGAAAGTATTTGAGGAAGAAAAAATTGCCAACAAAGATACAGATGTGTCGAGACAAAAGAAATGACGAAATTTGATGTAGGATAAAAAAGTTTCGTAAATAAGTAAAATAAATAAATAAATAAAGTAAATAATTTGAATAATAAAAAGTCAACAAATTTTGCTAACAAATGAAAATAAAAAACAAAAAGATGATGGGTCAATTATAGAAGTAACTAATATTATACCCGTACAATGCAGCGATGGTATTTTAAAAATAGAAATTTGATGTCGTTAATTTTTAAATTATGATTTTATAGTTTTTCAAGATGTAGTTTGATTATTTTTGTGGCGATTCAAATATGTGTGTATTAGTATTTTGATGAAGTGTTTTGATTTAAATTGAGTGTATGTATTTTTAACAAAGTTATGTACTGATTTTGTGACAATAGTGTAAAATTTTTGAAAAAATAAATAGATAACTATTTGAAACTATTATAATTCTCACGCTATATAGTAAAATATAAATTTATAAATAAATGATATTCACATGCATCCTGTCTTTTATTCTTGTGTTAGGTTGTGAACTTGAACATGATAATTAAGAAAATGAAAAAATGTATAACTGAATTAATATAAAATTATATTTATAATGAATATTATAAAAATTAAAGACGAAAATATTAAATATTTAAAGTTACTAAAAACAAAAGGATCAAATGTTTCATAGTCAAATATAGATATAGATAAAGATAATGAGATGTCCAAATATCTTGATCGATTTTAATTTAAAAAAATAAACAAATGTTTCCAAGAAAATGATGAGGTGTTAAGTACAGAAATAATGAAGTTGCTTATTCGTATGGGAGCATAGAAAAATCTTCACAAAACGACTCATTAATAACAAATAGCAAAGGAATATCAAAAATAACAAACGCATACTAATAATAATCACACTATAGATAACAATAATATAAATATAGATGATGATGATTATGATGCTCAAAACAATCAAACTACATCAAAACAATCAAATACACAGATACTGATGATAAAAATGTAGATAACATTGATCAAAACGTGGGATAATAATTATCGAAATATAAGTAATGCTAACAAAAATGTAGATGATAATCAAAATCTAGACGACTAAATTATTTCTTTTATCTATTCTCCTGAGATCGATTTGTTGAAAGTTTCCGATGGAAGATGCTGAAGTTCTAAAATTGTGCACTAAAGGATTGTGAGATGTCCAATGCAAATTAATATGCACATATCAAATTAATGCAATTCTATTAATTGGTTTATTTAGAAGGAAAAAAATGCATATTAATAATAAAATCAAAACTATATATCCATTATTTTCTAAAGGTATCTCGGAAAGAATAAGAGGTACTCTAAGAAATAACAACAAAAATCAAAATAGAACTTTGAAGACGATTGATAGGAATATATTTAAATTAAAATGTGATTATTGTTTTGAATTTTCTTTGTCTGAAGACGATTGATAGGAATGTATGAAAATTAAAATGTGATTATTGTTTTGAATTTTCTTTGTCATCTAAATTTAATTGTGTTCGAGATAATATTATAGTATTTACCTAGAACTTTAGATCTCAAATCAACGTCTAAACTATGTAAAGAACCAACTCTAGAGCTCGATTGAATTGACTTTTAAGTTGCTAGAATGCTTAAGTAACATAGATGGCCGAAATGTGTAGATCACCAAGAAACATTTTACACGTACGAGTATACGACAGATAGGCTTTTTAAAGTATCTTAAATGACATATTTGAAATATTTAATTGTAGGAAAAGATAAACTTTAGTGACTCAAATATTGCTTGAGTGAAAATATATCGACATGAAAATGTTTGAGTTTTATAAGTCAAACTAAAACCTATTTCAAATTACATGCACGGTCACATAATTATTTTGTCGAAAGCGGTTTTTCAAATACAGTGGACACAACCGAGTTGTAATTAGTTGCACTTTCCATGAAACACCCCAACAAGTCTCAGCCGCCTTTCTCTTAATAGGTTTTTAAGTTAAATGATTTGATAAATTCTATAATTAACAATTCAAGAACTTCATCTTATTGATAAAACCTATGCTCGAATTTTTGTCAATTTTGTGGGTTCATGGGATGTAAGTGAATCGCTGTGCAAATTCATACCTTATAAAATTTGAGTTTCATCTGATGGTATTTACTCGATTCATAAGAATCATAATACATATATATATTATATATATAAATTAGATATCAATAAGTATCAATATTTTTTACAGATTATAATTTATTTAAAATTAATAGATAAGATTACATAATTAAAACCTAATAAATTAGATTAAATTTATAAATTGTAAGTAAATTATATTAAACTAATAAAAATCTAGTATATTTATTAAGTACATTTAGAAAGTTGAAATTCGAGATCGAACGTGGTAATCGAGTGGAGATACTATTGTAAAAACTTGACTACTCAATCAGCCATAACCTTTCAACTGTTTCTTTAATATAACTTATTATAACAGCACGAGGGTCGATGATAAAATCGTCGACTGACAACAACTACAATTCCTTAATCTAAAACAAACTCTACTTATTTATTTTATGTTTCTTTTTTTCGATATTACTTTAAAGTTTGTCTGATTTTATGACTCGTAAGAGTCACGAGTCAACTCGACTCGTAAGAGTCGATAGATGACTTGTAAAAGTCAAACTTATTTAAGAGTCATGATACGAGTAACCTTGTTTATAAGATTTTTGACTTGACTTTTAACTCATAAGAGTTTAATAACTATGCTTACAAGTCATTTTATGTTTAAAAACAAAAATGTGTTACTTTGTATTATTCTTATTTTAAATGCTTATACAATTTAATTAAATAAATTAATTGTAATAATTTATAGAGGTGTTTGAATCTTCTTATATGCTATTAAAATAATCAATAAACAGGCAATTAAACCTTAAACAACCTGTTCTTATATTTAACCTTAAAAGATCAAAATTAATAAGGATTGTGAAAGTGTATATCAAACCATTGTCCTTCATGTTATCAAATACCTTGTCTTAAAATAGAGGTAATATATGTGTTAGGTGCAGTACAATGAGTCCCTTTCTTCACACCTACTCTTAGTTGTTTTCATTGGGAATTTTCTTGATAGTATCTAACTTTACATGTTGTGGGTATTAAAATAAGAATTATTATTAAATATTATATTAAAAGGAATTAATAATGTAAATTTTTATTAACTACTCTCTACCGAACAGCAGTTGATTTCCTTACAATCAATTGTAAAACAAATACAGTAACAATTGAATAATTTAATCATTTGTTGCCTAGTTTTTGTGACGAACGACATAATAATGGCTTCATTTGTACTTGGACGCCCTCGATATCTATTTCAAGTTTGTCTATTATTCTCCACTTTTCTTAAAGCCATCAGCGTAGCACTTTTAATTTTGATATCATGTAGAAGATTTGTTTTATTCGAATATTGGAAACTGAATCTAACCTTTTAAAAAGGCAAGAGTATTTTCTGGTAAACCGTCTCTTTATTAGAATTGCATTTCGTCAACCTAATGAGGTAAAGCACGTTAACCGCATCGCGAAAGCTTGAAATTGAGATCTAAATCATTCAAATTTGCTTACTATTACATGTCTAGTGTCTTTCAACGGAAATAAACAGACTAGAGTTACGACGTTTAACATTTGAGTTGAGTTAGGGTTGATCACTGGTTGAGCTCTCTAACCCCTCTCCAACCCGCTAATCTATATAAAAATACGATTAATATTGTATATTATGGAGTATTAAGTTTAAATGTAAATTCAAGATTATAGTTGTAATTTTCAATGCGATTAACTAAACAAATGAATCGTGTCAAGATGTGATTACCCGTCGATACATCAACCTGAACACAAGTCGAAAATTGTCTCCCTTCGATAGACCACTTCCTGTAATCCGTCTTTCTTCTGTTTTAGGATGACACAATAGGTACGGTCAAGTCTTAGCCCAAATCTTTTTATGTTTTTATTATGGGAGCGACGGTAAAAAATGAAGGGGTAGTGAGCCAACTTATTTTTTTTGTTTGTTTTGTTTTTTATTTTGGGTATATAATAAATATATTATTGATAAATGTGGGGTTTAGAAAAGTTTCAGTATTTTATGTCATCATAGATTCATAGGGAGTAGTTTGTCTTTGTTCACTCTTTTTAGAAAATAGCTAAAATGACAATTAACTAAAAGTTCAGTTCTTCAATTTTTTATGTCATTATAGAAAGTGGTCCAAGTAGTCGTATTAAATGGATATATATAGCCACGTGTACTTGGCCGCCTCTCTGGTTTAGTATTCCAACTAGCCACAATTTCAACACTTTTGAATTCTCCATTAAAATTTTCCACTTTTTTTTTTTTGAACGGCGGATTTTATTAAAAAAGAAAGATAGGAATTACAGAGCTATAGACAATGGATTTTGAATCCAAACGCCCCAATGAATCTTCTTTTTATATCTACTTGAGCAAAAAGTAAATGAAGTAGAAACAAGCTCATCAAACACTATCGATCGACGAGGGGTAGTAGAACCAAAAAGGGTTTTCCACTTAACCGGTAAACTGCTAAAGGAGATGTGTATATATATATATATAATCCTTCATTTGGTATTGATTCGAAGGAAATTAAAAAAAAAAAGACTCAACGTAATTGTGGATTATCGTGCTATTAACTTAATTGGATGTGTATATAAAATTAAATGTTAAAAATGGCCACATGGTTGGCTGGGAAGACTACAAACAGCTTCACGGGGAGGAGACAAATTCTTGATGGTATATAGCTTTCGATTGAGATTGAGATTGAGATTGTTAATTATAAAAAAAATTACTTTTATAAAAGTAGATTATAATTATTACTCAACTTGATGAGACAAATAGGCTTTGGTGAAATTAAATTAATAAGTAAATGTTTAGCCTCACCCACCATGTTAGTTAACGAGTCTTCTACTAAATATCTTAAAGTTAGTTAACGAGTCTTCTGTAGCAAATTTTCTATTCTCTTTAGTGATGGATGCGTTACAAGTAACTATCATGGAAGCATGTTATAAAGGAATCTATAAATGATTAAGTTTGAGGAAAGTGGTACAAATATCTCCGATTTCAATATAGCGCCAATGATGTATTCTTTGGAGAGTGATCTTTGGCAAATATCAAAAAGTTCAATTCAAATTTTTGCTTCTTTCAAGTTGCTTCGTGGCTCAAATTAAATCTTCTAAAAGTAAAATATACGTCGTTGGGTGCAATGTTTTAAAATTCGGGTTTACAGTTGACCCAGTCTTATCTCCGAGTCCAATTCGATCGGTTGGATCGGGGTTTACTCGAATTTTGACTTTTTTTTAATATTTCTTGACTTATTCATTTTTTAACCTTAAAATTTTAATTAAAAGAGTTATTAGAAAAACTATAATAATCATTCACAAACTAGTAATAAATATTTATAAATACAAAACTATCACAAAGTCATGGCTAAATTAGTTGGCAATCAATCCATTCAACAAATATGAGGTCTAAAGTTCAAAACATAGGGTAGACATATTTATTGTGTTTCATTTTCCTTTAATGTTTAAGTTGTCCCACATTAGTGGTAACACAAACCACAACCTACTATGACCTCATATATTCTAAACCAAGCACACAAGTAATTCTAACCTAAACATGGCTGGCCTACTAATTTTAAGTGTTAACCTATGCGGTTCTGATCGAAAAAAAAAAAGACCGGGTCACCAGGTCGGTTCGGTTCAACTGGAGACCTGGGCGGTTCTACTCGAGTCGAAAATCAAGGTTAGCCCGGCTTGAATCCCCCCCGGCCTTTGGTCTGGGTCCCGGTCCGACCGGCTGGTCGACCCGAATTTCAAAACCATAGTTGGGTGTGGATTAACATATTGTAAAAATGGTTATAGAAAGGGTAAAATGTTATAATGAGAATCTTCTATTAATTTATATAGAGCACGAGGAGTGGTGACACTAGTGTTCTGGTTAGAAAACTGATGTTGAACAAGTGGAGGAAATAGTTTTTTTAGTTTTCTCAATTTTTCTATTCTTTATTTTTTTTAAATTCAATCAGTTTAATTTAATAAATTCAAACCAAAAAATAAATTAAATAAAAAATTACATTAATTAAAATAAAAACTACATATTACAAGTCCTACAAAATACATAATCAAAGAATAATAATTTAAAAGTCCTAAAAATTAAAAATGTGTCAAACAAATTAAAAATCCTAGATAATCAAGCGTCTCCCGATCCCGAGTCGAAGTTCCACCCCATCCTCTCACGAACCTTCCCGTTTTCCATTTCTATTTATGAATTTGTCCTTTTCTGACAAGTGGTCCGTCTACATCGATAAAATTCTGATCACGGCTTCAAGGTCCTTTATCCGGTAGTAATTTCGTTTATCGTGACGGATGCCTTGAAACATTAATATAATTGAGTCATCAAACAAAGCGCGGAACGAAGCAACAAAATCGGAGGATGTTTTTTGATGGATGCCTTGCTTTTCGTCGTGGACATTCAAACGGATCATCACCAAATAGCGCGACATTCAGGTTTTCATCGTCTTGTTCGTTATTCTCCTGTTCTTAGTCCAAATGCAAGTCGTCCAAGTTCACCGTTTTGCGAGGTTTTTGGAGTGTTCCGCCTTTCGACGACAATGGGATCGGGACATAACCAGTTTTGGCGGTCCTTCAAAAAGTTCCATGCGTGAAAATGTATAGAAGGTTTTTTGACTTCCGAACTATACTGAGAGTCCAACCGCTCTCGAAATATATTGTCATCTTCCCCATTTTTTGGTTATGATGATAACCTCTTTCAAATGCAACCCCACTTTTGGCATGCGTTATTCAGTGTCGTCCAGTTGGAAGACAACATGTCCGTGTTACATATAAACGACGGATTGCGGCTATTGTACTCGCTCAACGCAAGAGACCAAAACGAATCGCCGGTTTGGGAATTTCCTTGGTTGGAATCTTCAAAAACGGTAATTCAATTTTTCGTCAATCGTAGTTCGTCCTCTGGTTCTCAAAAGTTGCGGTTAGGAACAACCTTTTTTTGTTTGATTTTTGTTGATTCCACTGTCGGGTTGTGGTTGGTGTCGGTATCTCATTTTTGTTGATTGCACGTCAGGTTGTGGTTGTTGGGTGCTTGGGGCTTGTTGTCACTAGGAAATCGTAATTTGCTCCGGTGAAAAGTTAGGATATTTGTTGTGTTTGATGGTATTGTTGTTGGTAGTATGGTGTTTGAGGGTATTATGTTTTTGAGACATTTGGTATGGATGATGATAACGGGGCATATGTGCGCTTGATGAGGTTGGTGTTTACTAGTTTGAAGATGATGAAACGTTTGGGAACGGGTTCTATTGAGAGTGTTGGGGTTGTTCGACATTGTGAATTATAGTGAATAATAATAGTTTTTGAAGTGTTTGAAGATAATAATGAATGTTTTGATATATTTTTAAATTGTATTTGAAATGTGGTATTATAGAGTATGAAAAAATGGTTAAAAAATAATAAAATAAAAAAATAGCTAAAAAACGGTCACATAACGGATTTTTTTTATTAAAAGAACTATTGAAAAAAAAAACAGAAATGAAAATCAGCGTCCCAGGTCGGACATTGCCTAGTAGTGGTGGAATATCGTCCGATACCGAATTTTGACAGGAACGACTGCACTCCTTATGCTCTCAGCTGTTAAACAAGAAATTGAATCAAAACGGATTACAAATTGTAGTTTAACGAGATTAAAATACTCACGGTTCGCCCGCCGGGATAGATTGTTAATTGTGACGAATTTGATCTAATATTGATTATGCTATAAAGAAATGCTATAGTTATAAATAAGCCCTTACAGGTATAGTTGTAGTTATAAAACATGTATCATGCAAAATTATGATAAAAAAGTAGACATAAGAAAACTTAACTTTTAAAAAATCTTTTCTATAAAGTTTTAAGTGTTTTTATATACACTCTTGATGATTTCAAGTGGATGTTTGTGTTCATGGTTTAAATCAAACATATAGTAAAAAAAGAAATTCTCGAGTAATCTTGATCTTTTTTTTTTTTTTTTGCTTGTTTTTTATTTCTTTATTTGTTTATCTTTTTTTTCCAATTATAAAAATGAAGGTTAGAAAAAATTCATTTGGTTTTTTTTATGTTATTATAGTTTTATGGTTACGTGGTGGGGTCTAAATGTGAATTGAAAAGATAAAGTTAATCTCAAGAATCTCAACATACCTTAAATCTCAAGCTATTATGATAAAATGGTGATAAATTATTCAAAACTGATATAGTTTTTGAATTGATGATAAGGGATAGTAGATTAAACTCGTTTTAGAATGAACTTGGAACCATCTCTTTTACGTGTTTGCAAGGGTTATCAGAGCATACATAGTGAGAGGATTTTCGATGTCGTTCATCATCGAGAACGCTGTTGGGATGCCCTTTCGTCACTTCGGGATGAAATTTCCGACGAC
This sequence comes from Logfia minima, assembly GCA_963921325.1. NCBI lineage: Eukaryota > Viridiplantae > Streptophyta > Magnoliopsida > Asterales > Asteraceae > Logfia > Logfia minima. The sequence continues at coordinate 4,268,632 of OY992766.1, read as the reverse complement.
TTTCTCGACAACATTCTGGAAGCAGCATCTCCACTGGTACGCTATTTAGCCCTTCTTTTTTCTTTTTCTATTTTTTCTCCTTCTTCTTATTTTTTGTTTTTTTTTTAATTTTGATTTGAAGAATATGTGCAGAGTATGTGTGCAGGTGTATGTATACAAGAGGAAGAAGAAAAATACATTTTCAATTAGGTTATTAAAGGGGCTGATTTTTTTAGCTCATTTTTCTTAAAATGGACTCCTTTTCTAAAATGGGCTCCTTTTTAAAAATGGACTATTATTTTAAATTGTTTTAATTTGGTCAAATATAAAAAAAGTAAAGTGGACTAAATTAAAATGGTTATGTATTTTTTTAGAACTTGTAATTTATTTTAATTTTAATGAATTTATTTATTTTATTTTATTTATTTTCTTATTTATTTATATTTATAAATCAAATATAAATTCTTGAACAATGTTGTTAAACACTGTGACACCTAAGTCAACACTCTGTGTGCTCTTACAATAGGAATTGTCATTATAACAAATCATGATATCGACAACAAGTGTAAAAATTAAGAATTCACCAAAGTCATTTACTTATGAAGAGGTTCATTTGTGATATATTGTCTCAAATAGAACAAACAAATATTTTTAACCTAAGAGTGAATAGGTCAAACAGTTGAAAGTTAGTAACAAATTTAATACAGAGATGTGTTTATTTTTTGAACTAAAGGGATTTATTTTCCCAGTCTTGTACGGCAAAGCCAAAGTGGCTATACATATATATATATATATTACAAATGATGTATAAGATGAGAATTTTAGAACAAAGGCCAAAACATGGGGCAAGAACTGGACAAACAATAAGGTCAGTTAATACGCACCACACCACAGTTGGTGCAAGAGATATGTGAACGCTCAAACGTCTCGAAACTCAATGAATAACAGAGATGGGAGCTCTTTGGTGAAGATATCCGCATACTGATATCTCGGGGCACGTGGAGAACTTGAACCTGACCGGAAGCAACCTTGTCATGCACAAAATGGATATCAATATCAATGTGTTTAGTACGCTGGTGTGGCACAGGTTAAATGATAAGTGAACAGTACGCACGTTGTCACAATGGACAAGGGTTGCAGTGTAGAGGGTAGCCACAGAGTCTCTTCAATGAAACCACGCAGTCTTGGCAACGACATTTGCTACACCTTGTATTCCACCTCAACACTAGAGTGAGATAATGTGTTGCCGCTTGGATGACCATGAAAGTAAATTATCACCAAGGAACACATAGTACTTGGAAGTAGAGCGTCCAGTGGTGGGGTATCGAGCCCAATCGGCATCAAAATAAGAAGTCGAATTAGTGGTGGAGGAAGCATATAACTGAAAGCCATGATCTAGGGTGTCACAAACATATTGAAGAATGCGTTTAAGAGTCGAGAAGTGAGTTTCTCAGGGATCATGCATGAAGAGGCACACTTGTTGTACAGAATAAGATAAATCATGTCTGTTGAAGTTGAGGTACTGCAAAGCCCTTGCTAGACTGCGTTATAAATTAGGGTCATAGGCAGGAGGGTCATTAAGACATCTTGGTTTTAGTGTCAACTAGGGTTTTACACGGATTGCAATTAAGCATCTGAGCACAGTCTAGAATGTCCAAAGAATATTGTTTCCGGAAAAGGAACATATTGGTGATGTTGCGGAGGAAAAATATCCCTAGAAAATAAGTAAGAGGCCCCAAATATAGAAGGAAATATGCAATGTTTGAACCCTATCTATAAATGAACAAAGAAGAATCACATCGACAGTGCTGAAAGCTAACCCAAGTAGCATATCCTGTAAATCTCTAAAACAAAGCCATGGGTGCTTGTTTAAGGCCATACAAAGATTTCTTGAGTAAACATATATGGTTCGGATGATCAAGGTTAGTGAACCCAAATGGCTGAAGCATGAATATTGTCTCAGATAGGTGACAATTAAGAAAACAATCTTAACATCAAGTTAATGAACTGGAAAATTTCTGGAGATTGCGAGACTCAAGACCGTATGAATGGTAGCTGGTTTGACAACCGGATGAAAAGTCTCATGGAAATCAATACCAATATACTGAATGCTACCATTTGCAACTAACCGAGGGTTATAAATGCTCAATGTCCCATCTGCAAGAAATTTATGCTTGAAAAACCATATGGAATGAACAATTTTGGCATATGCTGGCAGGGGTACAAGAACCCACGTACCATTTTTTAATTAAAGCATTATATTCATCAAACATAGCATCATGCCAATTTTTATCTTTAAGTGCAAGAGCTTGAGATTTTGGAATAAGGTTAGTGGTGGTGACATGAAGGTTTATGCGATCAATACGTTTAGTAATGCCAGCACGAGAGTGAGTGATCGTAAGATGACTAAAGTGTGGGTTGGGATTAGGAAGGATGGTAGTTATGGAGCTGGTTGAGGTAGTAGTTGGAGGAGATGTATGGGTCGGTGCAGGGTTTAAATGTTGTACGGATCTCGTGGCTGGGGAAGACGAAGCCAAGTTTTGTTGTGTTTGAGAAGAAGATTTCGATTTTTGCTTTATTGGGGGAGGTGGTGAGTTTAGTTGGCTTGTTTTGGTGGTTTATAGGAGGTGTTCGAGAGATGAGAAGCTCACGAGTAATTTAGTTCAAGGTGGGTGTCATGGAAAGTGTATGAAGGGGGTCGGTGAGGTGTCATGGAATGAAAAGGAAATATGATTTCATCAAAAGTGACATGTTGAGAGATAATAATGTTGTTGGTCGTCAGGTCAAGGCAACGATACCTACAGTGATTAGCAGAGTAGCCAAGATGCATGGGGACGAGTGAGGTGCTAATTTGTATTGTCTATCAAGGTGATGGTAGCATAGGCACCTAAAAATGCATAAGCGAGAGTACGTTGGGGCTTTGATATATAGTTTCGTGAAGGAGATGGAGTTTTGAATGGCGGTTGACGGTAGGATATGAGGAAGGTATGCTGCAATGTGTAATGCCTCGACCCAAAAATAAGGTGGAATTTCTGATTTAAACAGCAGGGTGCAGATAAGGTTATTAATGTTTCTAAACATGCGTTTGGATTTACCGTTTCGCCGACTGGTTTTTAGGCATGAAAACCCTATTTGAATACCATTTGTGTCAAATAGATTAAGCATTTGTTTATTATCAAACTTCTAGCCATGATCACATTGAAATGCTTTAATTTCACAATTAAATTCGGTTTTAACATATGCACGAAAATGTAGGAATCTATTAAATGCATCATATTTGTTACGCAACGGGTAAACTCACGAGTAATGTGAAAAATGATTAAGAAAGATAACATAATATTTAAAACCATTCATACTCAGAATTGGAGAAGTCCATAAATCCAATTGAACAATGTCATATACAGACTCAACGTGTGTATTTGAAAGGGAAAATGGAAGTCTCACGTGTTTCTCAAGATGACATGCATGGCACAACAAGGGGGACTTTGCGTTTATTAGAATAATAAAACAAATAAGAGATCGTAAAACGTGGAATGGTGGGTTTGGTGACGGGGTAGAGGTCTACGGTACTGTCACATTAGAGAATGATGTGTCGGGTCACGTAATCGTTCACGTAATAGGATATTTGATATCCATAGTAAATTTACGGACATAAATGAGGATTTTTATAAAATTTTGTGTCACAAGAACATCATTCAAGTGTAGCGGGTGATGTAATGTGGGCAAGATGTTATGGCCTGTGTTGGTGATAAGAATGGTTGTCCCATCACCAATTGCGACAGATGGATAAATACTTTTATTAAAAACGGTACTAAGGTAACTTGCATTGTTGTTAAGATGAGACGAGCCCTCGGTGTTCATGTTCCACTCTAGATCTCTATATGTTCCCTAATGAGAAGAGCCAATAGGTAGTGCACCAAGGATAAGTGGACCCGAAAAACCGTGTTGTTGGGCTATGAATTAGGCTGCATGGGCCCAGATGTTACCTGTTGGGCAAGGGATTGGCCTGCCAATTTCTGTTGGGCCTAAAACGGGGCTTTCCAAAAAGCGCATGGAACTGCCAAAGGAGCATATGGGCATCCATGGGCCTGATATTGAGCTGCTATAGGATTGCTTTGAGGTTGTTGACCTGAGATATGAACCTGACTACCACTTGGGTATGGAGGAAAGGTGTTGGTGGTCTATGAGTGTCGTTGAGGTGTTCCAAGAATTAGGTCTGCCCGATACCATAGGCATGAAATCCAATTGATGGTTGGTGACCCCAAAAACCACTAATGGGTCGTAGAGACACATGTTGTGCCTGACCAGTTTGGAACTTGGTTGGAGAGGGGTGTCGAAGGCCACTGTTGTACATGGGTGCAACTTCCTTGATGAATAAAACGTCATTTTTCAACAAAACGACAAACCCCAGTTGAAAATTACGACAAATTTGTGAGTTGTTGGGGTTGCAATTTATAGTGTTTGTTGTAGTGTTAGCCATGAGAACGGTCGGTAGATGTCGAGTAATTTTGGGTGTTGAGATGCGAGTCTTTCGGTTGAGACGGGTTCGTAGAATGAACTGTATCAAGGTCAGGAAAGGGATTACGGTGACGAATAATACCTGCCACCTGTTCGTATTTTTCGTTAAGCCCGCTGATGGCGAAACTCACGAGGTCTTCATCGGAAACTTGTGAACCAAGACTATTCATGAGATCAACAATTTCCTTGATTCTTCTAAAGTATTCGTCAATGGTACGATCACCAAGATCTAGTGATCGAAGATAATTGTGAAGTTCCATAATGCGAGAGCGTTTGTTGTCATGAAATACCTTTTTAAGGGCATCCCGTATATCCTTTGCCGTGTTTTTAGGTTTTAAGACTCTTTCCATAAGAGATTCGGAGATGGAACCATACAACCAAACTTTGACAAGAGAGTCGAGTTTCTCCCAATTCAAATCAGTTGTACTCGAGGAAGAGCCATCGAGTATGTGAAGAACATCAAAGCTTTTGCAATGAGCCTTAAAAAGCTCACTCCAAGTCCCATAGTTTTATTTTTTTAGGTCCAAGAGTATAGGAACTTGACTTTTGATGTTATTTACTATAAAAAGGTTTGCCATTGAGTGTTGGTGGTAGATCGTTTGTTGTCATAGTGTGGAGGTTTGTAATGATGGGGAATGTGCAGAGAGAAAGCAATGAAGATGAAAAGAGGAGCTTATTGTGATGTAACGTGAAGAAGGAGATGTGGTGGGAAAATGGAGAGTGGGATGTTACACTAAAGAGAAAAGGGTTATGAGAGTTGAGGGGGAAATTATGGCTCTGATACCATATAACAAATTTAATAAAGAGAAATGTTTATTTTATTGATTTGTTACTCGTGTCTTGTACAACAAAGCCATAGTGGCTATATATAATACAATCGATGCATGTAATGAGAATTCTAGAACAAAGGCGAAAACGTGGGACAAGAAATGGACTGAACAATAAGGTCCGGTTAATAAAAGTATCCTCCAGTCTACTTTTAATGCATAATGCACACAAACTCCTAGACTAATTTATTTAAAGCATTAACGCATTAACTTAAATAGAATAACACATAAATGAGACGAAGAAATGGTTGTATGTAAACCCAACTTGGCATGCATGTTTCGACCATTTTAGGTGTATCAGAATTCATGGGTATTATGTAGAATCTAATTATAAAGGTAAAGGTAAGAGCTACAATAAGTTATGTAAATCATATGAAATAAACTCAATTTTAATTTCAAATGTATACTTATTTATTAATGAATTAAATTATAATATACACTTATATTTTAAATATTTATATATATATATTATTTATGTTCTTTAAATATGTAGAAAAGAGTTAAACTCCTTATAAAAATATAAAATTTTGAGTGTTAAAAAGGCCTTCAGATTTTACAATTAAGATCTCAAATTTTAGCTTTAAATAATATTATAATTGTTGAAATAATGTGGACGCGGAGAATGGATGCTATTAACGGAACCCGCATGACATGCATTCATTACCACTCAGCGTCGTATCTACGCACCGCCCCCAAAATATCATCATCATCATCTCAAAACTCAATAAATCTTTACGATATTCAACTTCCGTTTTTTACTCGTTTATTAATCACCATCCATTAATCTTTATTCCCAAGTTGTGGTTCACCTTCAAAATCACAAGATAACATATAAACACTATTTCAATTCTTCATTTATTCATCTTCAACCATGTCGTTCCGATTTCGTGGAGGGGTATGTATTCAAATTAAAATTCTTTTTGTTATGTGTTTTTATTCAATCATTTAAATCAACTTTAAACCCTAGGGTTTCTCGAAATGTAATTTGGGTTAGTTTATTTGTTTGAGTTTATAGACTTGTTAAATTAATATAAAAAACCAAAAAAAAGAGCCATAAACTTATTTAATTTTAGCTTACAAGCTTATCAACTTGACCTTACTAGCTTTGATAAAGTAATTAGCTCGTAAAAAGTTGAAATTAGCTTATTGGATGTTTGAAATCTGTAAAATAAGGTTATTACAACAGATTATGCGCCCCCCCACCCCCCGGTTTGCATGTTAGGTAATGAGGGATTGTATGATTTTTAATTTTTATGAATGTATGATTTTTGGACATAAAGTTATAATCGATTAACAGGCAAATGCTTCATCTGGAATGGGTGTCGCTGATCACTGTAAAGGGACCTTTTTGGAGCTACAACAAAAGAAAGTTCACCGTTACGTGATTTTTAAGATTGACGAAAAGAAAAACGAAGTTGTTGTTGAGAAGACGGGAAGTCCTTCTGAAAGCTATGAAGATTTTACAATGGCTTTACCCGAGAATGATTGTAGATATGCTATCTATGACTTTGACTTTGTTACGTCTGAGAATTGTCAAAAGAGCAAGATTTTCTTCATTGTTTGGTTAGCTTTTGTGTATCTTTTAGTTGCATTTTATCTCCACCTAGTTAACTTATGCATTTTGATTTGCATTGTGTTTTATCCCGAAAAGGACAGATAAGAGGGGCATGGGTCAAATGGGTTGAATGGGTAAAAAGTTGCCTAATGTCTATTTTGAATGCATATAGTATCATCAAATGATTTTATTGTAAGGATTTAGATAGTTATTGTTAGAAAATATTGTGTTTGTAATCATTTAATTTTTTTAACAAAAGGCAGGATATTTGTCTTGGGTCAAGTCAACCTGTCCTGTTTTGATCTATAAAAATTGCCCCTGTTTCAACCTGAAAGCTGTTTTACCCATCAATGCTTACCCTGATTGGAAGTTTTTTTTGATCTCTGAACTTTACTTGTATGTTGTTAAGGTCTCCTTCAACCTCTAGGATTCGAGCTAAGATGTTATACGCGACATCGAAAGACAGGCTCAGACGCGAGCTCGATGGAGTCCATTATGAGATTCAAGCTACTGATCCTACTGAGATGGAACTTGATGTACTCAAGGAACGCGTTTACTGATCAGTTAGCTTTCTTGAACCCATGTTTCCACCTCTCTAAAGTTTCGAACAGGTTCTGCTTTTCTCTAGCAGAACAGATTGCCTTCTAAATAAATGGCATGCCTGTATTTCGACCGGATCATTGCAACAATCCTCTCATTATTTCCAATTACAAATTGTTATGTATCTACTGACTCATCGATATATATGTAGCTGGCTTCTGATTCTGTTGTCATTTAGATGCTATTAGTTTGTTATCTACAAATTCTAAAAGGATCTCTGTATGAACATTAAACTAGGGTATGCTATTAAAGAAAGAAATTAACGACTGTGTCAATTCTTAGAGTGATTATTTAGTAAAGGTGTCAAAATGGACTGAGTGGGTCACTGGTCAAAATGGGTTTGAGTTGAATTGGATATTCTGGTATGGGTCAATTTGGGCCGAGACACTTTCTGTTGAAAAAGATGTAGCTGTTTCTAATAAAAGTTGTTAGTTACTGTGGTGAATATGGTTACAAAGATTATTATTATTACAATAAATTTATTTAGTGAATCAATACATCTATTATGTCTATTCATATCGTTCTTTGAAGATGACTCTTAAAGAAAATTACATAGACTTTATGAAGAGCGAAAATGAAAATCAAACACAAAACAAATACGTATGCAGAGTGATTTCAGATTGAATTAGGTTGTTAATCTGCTGCAACCTTAGATACATCTTCAGGCTGCACTGCATCATCATAATCACCATCATTCTCACCAGACATCTCCTCAAGTGACTTCCCTTTAGCTTCGGGTACCAAAAGTGTAAAAAGAGCACCCAAAAGATTAACAACACCCAAAATAATAAGCGCATTCTTAACGCCAATACCTGGAGAATACCCTGCATCTGGGGTTGTTTTGCTTTGAGCCAAGTATAAAAACCCGAAAGCACCCACGATTGCTCCTAACTTCCCGGAAGCTGCTGATATCCCGTGACACGTTGACCTCAACCTTGCTGGAAAAATCTCGGCTGGCACAATAAATGTGGTGGCATTCGGGCCAAAATTAGCAAAGAAGAAAGTGAATGAGTACATCACCACAAAACCCATTCTATTCTCGTGTTTTGTCCAATGATCATAAGGGATTGCTAGTGCGAACATAAAGATTGTCATCATCGTAAAACCCATTAATTGGATTTTGAATCGTCCCATTTTATCGATCAGAGCAACTGTAAACCAGTATCCAGGGACAGTACTGCAAAGTGCAATTAAAGTTTGAGCTTTTGCGATCTTGTAAACTTCCTCGATTGCACTATAAAATTTCGGTTTGTGAAGCCACCCGATCGCGCTAAAGATGTCTTTTTGGAAGAGATTTTGACTGTAAAACGCAATATCGAGTAGAAACCAAGTAGTTGTGGTCCCGAGCAAATGAAGTCCGTGGCGACGAAGAAACTCTTTAGTGAACAAACCGAACTGATTCGACTCCTTACTCGTGACTTCCTCAAGTTTCGATGAATCCGATTCGATATCTACTTGCATAACGCGAGCCATATCAATTGCTGCTTTCTCGGCGTTCTTGGCAACTAAAGCAGTGTATCGGGCCGTTTCGGGCATCTTCATTCTCCAATAATAAGTCAAAGCCGCAGGAATCGCTCCAAACATTAAGATAATTCGCCAAATGTAATCTGCTTGATGTGGGGTCGATCCATATTCATCGTCAATATACGCAGGGACGTTATATTTCGCCTTGAACGATAACGACACAATGATCGCAAACACTCCACCAGCTAAAATCCCGAAACCTTGCATCGCGAAAACTGCTGCAATAAACGCTCCACGCGTCTTCTTGTTTGCGTATTCCGACATAATAGTTGCGGAAAGCGGGTAATCACCACCGATCCCAAACCCTAACCAGAACCGAAAGAAGCAAAGTGTAAACATAACCGTCTTCGGGTCATCACTAAAAGAAAGCCCGGAAGCGATTGAACATATCACCATAATCATAAGCGTCATACCATACACTCTCTTCCTTCCCATTTTATCCCCGAGCCACCCGAAAAAGAGTTGGCCCGTGAGAGTCCCACAAAACGCGACACTGTTAACCGCGGCAGCCACTTGTGGTGGCAATGTGCCCGGGTTTGTACTACCGTCTACATGGTAGTAAATACGACCCAGCAATTTGGTCACAAGTGAGATGCAAAACAAATCATATGCATCTGTAAAAAAGCCCATTCCAGCTATTATAATTGCAGTAAAATGATACCATTGTGTTTTTGCAAGATCAAGTGCGTTAAGCACTTTTAGTTGATCTCCAGCCATTTGTTAACTCTGAATAGTATTCTCGACGAACAACGGTTTATATATAATATGTATAGACACTCGTCTTGTTGATCGACGTTAGAAACAATATGTTCGAGCATATGCTTTTGACATAGAAATCGGGTGTTACATATGCCATTTCGTCGACTATGATTGGCGAATAATACAGTTGTTTTAGACTTTGAAATTAAAGAAACATGGAAAATGATTGAAAACGTTACGAGTTTGATGTTTTTGTATAACCGGTGTTTTCAACGTATGTAAAACAACATGTTTGTTGGCTATATTTTATATCGAGTCTTTTGTCTTTTAAGTTTTGCGGAACAAGATAACACCAGTAGTAGAGATATATATGGTGTGGAAGTTTACAAAGTTTGAACGTTCCATAAATGCATAAAACCAATTATCTATTTATAAAGTTTTGTTGTTTAATTTGAATAGTACGTATTCTTGGTTTTGTTTTACATGTTATTTGATTTTCGTTTTCTATCTAAATATATATGAATATATAAACGTGTTTGGCGGCATTTTTTGTATTTTTATATAGGGTCGAAAGTGTTTGAAATGTAACCCTTTAATTCAAATTTTATTGTATTTGTTTAATTTAAAAAGTTTTGTGTTATATGTAGAGCTAGTAAAAATAGCCCAATTAAATGATTCTGGGCGATTTTGGGCTAAAAGGGAATGTTCAATGGGTGATTTTGGACTTCACTATTTTTCTAATTGGTCTTTATTGGACTGGACTTTAAATACTCATGGGTTCTTATGGACATATTCACAAAACTTAATAGGCATATTGGGTAGTCACCAAACGGACGGTCATACGCTCTCATTCACACAATCACACTCCGGCCGCCACTGACCTCCGTCTTCCTCCAGCCGCCGACCTCCGGCCACCGTTCTCCGTTCGCGTATTTCGGGCGCCGCAATTATTCTGTGTTAAATCAATCGGTTTGTTGCTAATACCTAAATCTATTGTTTTGTACGTATTGGAATTGTTGGGTCTATTTTATGCAGAGGCTCGTTTTGTTTGCTATTTACAATATACTGCATATTGTGTAATCAATTAATTGTTTGAAGTCTATTTGCATATAGCAGTCCTCTTATCAGTACTACGCTCCTTTAATTTCTTTGATTGGAAATGGTCAAACTGCATAAATGAGCATAGTTTCCAAATACTAAAATATGGTCATTTAATTTCATCTCATCACGAATTTATAATGTTGAGGAATAATTGCAAAAGCTTCAAAACTATATTTATAAAGCACAAGCCATCTGATCAATCTGTGATGGTCACTTTGACTGCAAAAAGTCAAACTTCAATAAAGTACAGTGAGTGAATAATTGTATCTATGTATATGTCCTAGATATATACTAAAAGTCAAACTTCAAAACTATATTTATAAAACACAAGCCATCTGATCAATGATCAATCTTGAAATCTTCCAAAGAATTATACTAAAAGTTTGTTCAGGAGACTACATATATGTCCTAGATATATACTAAAAGTTTGAATATCATATCCATTATCTATTAGTGTCATTGTTGTATCTATGTATATGTATGTATTTATATATGTATGCAAATTCGTTACTTTTTAGCAACAGATTCGGTCATGAGTGAATAATTGAATTTACATAATTGAATTTTTAGCAATAGTTCATATGACTGATAATTGTTTTTTATATTTGTAGATAATAGAAATAGTTGGTTAAGATGTCGGAACAACAAAGTATCGGTGAAGAGAATGAAGATGATGTTTGTTCATCGACATCAAACAAAGAGCGTTCTGATGTATGGAAGTATTTTGAAAAGTTTACTGAGCATGATGGGTCTAGAATGGCAATTTGTACCGGTTGTAATAAAGCGTTGAGTGCCAATCCTAATTCGGGAACGTCTAACTTGAAGCGACATCTCCCAAAGTATTTTGACCTTAGCGTGTCTGGTCCAGAACGAAAACGTGCTCCTTTTGATCAAGCCATGTATAGAGAGAAAATGGCAATAGCAGTCATTAAACATAACTACCCTTTTAGTTATGTTGAATACGAGGCAACAAGAGACTTGCATAAGTTTCTACATAGAGACGCGAATCCCATATCAAGAAACACAGCAAAGGCGGATATCTTAAAAATTTATGAGAAAGAGAAGATTCTTAAAACAAAGTTGGCAAAGGTAACTAGTAGAATATGTTTGACGGCTGATCTGTGGAGTTCGATCACGACAGATGGATATATGGCATTGACGGCTCATTATGTCGATGAGAATTGGGTTTTAAGGAAAAAAGTCCTTAACTTTAGATTTATTCCACCTCCTCATTCCGGTTCTATATTGACAGAGTATGTGATAAACTTTTTAGTTGATTGGGGCATTGAGAAGAAGGTTTTCACTATCACGTTGGATAATGCAAAATAAAATGATGGGTTAGTAGATACTCTAGGACTTCATTTGTCTTTGAATGGTGGGTCAGTTTGTGAAGGAGAATTTATGCATGTGCGTTGTGGAGCACATGTATTAAATTTAATTGTTCAAGCGGGATTAAAGGTAATTGATGAAGCTATTAGTAAGGTTTGGGGTTCGGTCAAGTATATTAGAGGAAGTGTTGCTAGAAAATTTAAGTTTGCTGAATGTATTCAACAACTTAATTTGCAATGTGGAAGACTTGTGTATCAAGATTGTCCAACTAGGTGGAACTCTACAAATGTTATGCTTGATTGTGCATTAGTTTACATGCAAGCTTATTCTCGATTAGAACTAGTTGATCAATACTTCTTGACTTGTCCATCAAAAGAAGAATGGACAAGGATACAAGAAATCACAAGGTTTTTGAAGCCTTTCTATGAGATTACAACTTTGTTTTCTGGTAGCTTTTATCCAACTTCTAACTTGTATTTTCACAAAGTATGGGAAATTCAATGTAATATTGAAAAGAAGATCAACAGTCCAGATCCCGTTATTCAGAAAATGGCAAAGTACATGAAAAAGAAGTTTGATAAATATTGGAAAAATTATTGTATTGTCTTGTCATTTGGGGTTATTTTGGATCCTCGGTATAAGGTTAAGATTATTGAGTTTTGTTTTTCAAAACTTAACCTCGAGGAGACACTACGTGAAAAGAAAGTGAAATTGATTGTTGATGGCTTTTACAAGCTATATAAGGAGTACGAGATTCAACCCGAGACAATACATGATTATTCAACAACAGGAAGTTCAAATGTTGGCGAAGGTGATGCACGTGAAGAGGATGAATTGGATGGATTTGAGGCATTTCCAAGTCAATATCAAAGGGATGATACGAGTGACAAGTTAGAAGTGACTAAGTATTTGGAGGAACCTGAAGTTAACAGAAAACTAAAGATTGATGTTTTACAATATTGGAAAGATAATCAAGGGCGGTATCCACGATTGGCTTAAATGGCTCATGACATATTAAGCATTCCAATCACTACTGTTGCCTCTGAATCATCATTTAGTATCGAGGGTCAGATCATAAGTAAGTATAGAAGTTCCCTATCATCATCAAATGCTGAGGCATTGCTATGCACTCGTGATTGGTTATTCGATGTACAAGGTATTATAGTTCATGACTTCGTCCACTTTGTAACTTAGATGTAATATTTTATTTTTTATTTTGTAATATATGATACTAATTTTAAGTCCTTTCACTTTTAGGTGAGGAAGAAATGGAGGAAGAACTTGGAGAAGATATTAAAGCATTGATTCCGAGTATTACTAATATGAATTTTTAGGTTTTCTTTATTTAGGTATGACTTGAAAGACTAGTTTATGCATGTATTATTTAGGTATGACTTGAAAGACTTGTTAAGAACTCTAAATTGATAAAAAAAAAAATCAAAATTGCCCGTTTGACCCGAGCCCGTTTTGACCCGTGCCCGTTTTGACCCGAGCCCGTTTTTACCCGAACCCGTTTTTACCCGAGTCCATTGTGACCCAAACCCATTATGACCCGGCTGCCCGTACCCACGCGCCCGCCCGTTTTGCCACCCCAGGTTATATGTATTAAACGTACGTTGAACAATTGCTATCGTATGTATCTGACTCCTTATAAATTGTAAACCAGTTGACACAACATCAAAATTACCAACTTGATGACTACAATGTTTATATAAGGGTTAAATATGGCGAAATATAACAAAGTATGACTGAAAATCGATTTCGTGTATCGAACATTAACTTTTTTTATTGTGTGTATATTCAACTTTCGATTATTGCTTAATATGTGTAATTTTATTAAGTGTCAATTTGTATGGATCTCTTCGTCAATCAAATTACACACAAATAGCTATGGTAGAAAGTTTGGTACTAATTAAATTTGATAAAAGACTAAGAGATGAAATAATTTAACAACAAAGAAACAAAAGTGCTCTCAGATTAAAGATAACCTTAAATCTATTACATAAGAACCTCGCTTCATCACTAATAGGATATGCAAAGAACCCTAAATCGTAACACACACTAATATATACATGTTCACTACAACAACAAACACTAAAATCATATGCGAAGAACTCGATCAAACCCTAAAACTATAATACACCGGGAATGAAATACATGACTTAGACAAACTATGAATGACACATTGTATGAATCTAATAGTCTCATCTCAACTATATATCAATTTGACTTGGCAAAAGCAACCTTTGGAGAATTATTTATAGGGGAAATTATCAAAAAACACCAATTTTTTCCTATATAAAATTAAATCCTCAAAAATTAGAAATTGCAAAAAACTACTACCCACATGCAACTCACAAACCAACACAGACAAAACACAAATTGCAGATTGCGTGTGGCAAGTTTTTGAACCTGGCTGATAGATGCTTTATGTGCCCAAGAAACAAAGGGACATATACATATCCGTCGAATTGGTTCGAATTTGACATTGTTTGATTTTAACTTTTCCTTATATGTTTTGGGTAAGATTCTTTCCTCGAGATTTTTGAGATTTTTAAAATTTCTATAAATACTATGACTCTAAGATAAGCTAATTATCAGTTTGTTTTACAATTTTAAGTAAAATTACTCTCACATTTTGTTGCCTAAAAAATCAAGAAAACACTTTGTGTAATGGTTCACACTGATCATTTTTGACACTTTCAATCTCCAAATGAAGAACTAAAAAATGATGAATTGTAAGCAACAGTTCCTGCGTTGTTTAACATCGCACTTTGTCACGGTGGAGATTTTCAAGGCTTAAGAAGAATGTATGTTCAAGGTTTATTCACCTTTATTGACTGTGTAGATGTTGATGAATTTTCAACAAAATTTTTGGATTACGTTTTGGAAAAGCTGGGTTATTGGCCTCCAAGTGGGGGGGGTGGGTATTGCTACTTTAAAGAATATGATAAAGACCTAGATACATGGTTACAGTTGATAAAAGATGATATCGAACAATTAAGCATATTACTACCTATGCGAAAACACATAGAGAAATTGATGTCTACGTTACATGCAATGATGTGACACATCTGTAAAATTTTGAGACAATGATTTTGTTACCAAATTCTATGATTATGACCGGCTCTTCAAGTGCACGGTTGTTCAATTATTATTTTTTTTCAATAGTGTGTTGTATTGTATTGTATTGTATTGTATTGTCTTTGTAATGTTTTAGAACCCTATTTCTAATGAAATTTTTTAGTCTTTGTCAAACACAACTACATGAAACAATAAGGAAAGATATTGAAACATATATACATTCAAAAAAAGTATAATCCCAATACATATACAATATCATAAATATTGAATAAAAATATCAGACGATGTCCGGTGGTGGCTGCGGTGGCTCTCCAGGAATGTGAACATAGCTTGCATTATAAAACGTATCGAGCATTCTCAGTTTATAAGCCCAAGCGAGGTCCTTCATCGACCCAGTCTCCTTTAACTCTATTTTGGAAACCAACTTCTCCATATTCTTGCACACCCAGACTCCACAATCTCATAGTGGGTCATCCTGTTGAGGCAAATCATGATAGGGTCTGTACACAAATTTAAAAGAATAATGCAACATCGTCTCCTAACCAACATTCTCCAAAAAATTTATAACATCTAAATTATCCTTAAGACTGTTAGCAAATTTGATCAATGCCTCGAGTCAATCTTCCTTTTTACCGATTCATTTGGCACTATCGTATATCGTGACATCGAGCTTAGAAGATCAAACTCAAACAAGATCCAATGACTAATACGCTTTAGAAGTACGTGTACCAGTACCTGCATATGTCATTTAAAATTTAAATCATAAAACATAATGTAAAATTATTTTTAGGTAACATAAGTTGTTTTTTACTTACATGATCGCAATCCCGAAATCTGGGCTGTAGAAGGGGAACCTAGATTAGATATGAAAAGGTGATCATCATAGTGGTGGTTAGATATATGAACGTCATAAGCATCATGGTCGTGAACCTGAATTAATTAATTACAAAATGTGTTAAATACAAAATCAATCAAGACAAGATTTGTAAAGAATAAATGATTAACAACTTAATACCTAAAGCAATGTCTACACCTACTTCTATAATGTGGCGATAGTGGTAGATTGCGTGTCCACCCGCTCTAGTAATGTGGCAGTAATGGCAGACTGCGTGTCCACCTGGCCTAGTAACGTGGCGATGGTTGCATCCTGCGTGTCCACCCGTGCCCATAATATGTCTATGGTGGTAACATGCTCCGACGTATGATGAGATGAGGTGGGAGAAAGAGGGTGAGACTGATCCTCTTGACTCGTCCGGGCCTTCTTCGTAGGCTGCTCGACACCGTCATTATCATTAGTCTACATCTTATCCGTGTTAAATAAAGTTGGTTAGTTGCGGTAATGGAGGAGGGTAGAGGTGGTGGTTGGTGTTTGCGGCAGGAGGTGGGTTGCGGTGGTTGATGGGTGTAGATCGACCGTTAGAGGTAATGGTTGGTGGTGATTTGCTGACAAATGAGATAGGTTGCAGTTGGTTTTGGTCGCAAATGGTTTAAATGAGATTGAGTGAGTGTTTGGAGTGTAACTTAAAACCTGCAGATGCAGCCTATCCACCAGATAGGTTATTCCTATCCGCTAGAAAGGCTATAACATGTTTGGGGCACATAAGGCACTTATCCGCCGGATAGATTGAAAAATCTTCCATACACAATTTGTAATTTGTGTTTTGCGTGTGATAGGTTGCGAGTTGCTTGTGAGTAGTAACTTTTTATAATTTTGAATTTTAGAGGATATAATTAATATAGAATTAAATATCGATGTATTTTGCTGATTTTTCACTATATATAGCGACTATAACTTGTCGAGATGGTCGAGTAGCCCTTAGCACAACACCCTCACAGCCCAACAACACGAACCTTGTGGCCCATCATCCTTAATTAGCCCAGTAACAAAAGATCCTTTATACTCCTCAACGGATTCAACAAGAACTTCTGTTATCAAACAATATTCCACTAAGATTATTTTTATTTAGCTTAATTTAAAACAATAACAACACACAATATCCAAACCTGAATTGTATATTTCAACAGGAACACACAATAGAGAGTTATAGATATTCGTACGGGTTGTCACATCACATTTGTATACCCCTACAGTCATAACCTGACGTCTCGATTCCCAAGCCTCAATTCACATAACACAAATCTCGTACATATTCATACATAAAACTTTTACATTGCCCACTTGAATAATCACAATTACGGTCTAAGTCCGAGTACGCACTAGTGGTGAATACTCGAATCCCTTAAATCAATGCTTTGATACCAACTTGTAACACTCAGTTTTTTTTGTTTTTTTTTTTCATCAACACTTTTCATATATAAACAACACAATATTTACGATTATTACAAACATCAGTTTTCTCTTTCCAAAAGACTCCCTCAATATCCGAGCATGATTTAACGGGAGTAAACAAACACTTACTACTAGCAATAGTAAGCACACCACTAATCGCGCGACGACTCTTTTCCCAGTCCCTTCTTTCCTTTACTCGACCCACCTATAATAATAGCAAAATACAAAATGGATAAGCACATCGGCTTAGTAAGTTACAAAATCACAATTCTAATATACAATCTCATATCACAAAATCACTTGGATAGTTTATGTTTATTCAACATAGACGGGACTCATTGTATTACACTTTCATGGTAAACTGATATCGTACACTCAAGTACTCCTGCTAATTTAATACAGTACACACAAGTACTTCTGCTAATTTAATACAGTACACACAAGTACTTCTGCTAATTTAATACAGTACACACAAGTACTTCTTCTTTTCTGGATATTCTCGTTCAATTAATTAATATCCTTCTATTACTTACCTGGACAAACGTGATATTCAGTAAGCTTCCGGCCTCGCACAGCAGAACACTGGTCTGTACACAAACAGACATAATTTAACTCTTTTATAAACTTAGCGACACAACCACTGTGTCGCACCATAAGCTCATGCGACATTACCATTGTGTCGCAAAATATAATACTGCGACACTATCATTGTGTCGCAATACCCATATTGCCGACTTTAGCGACATAGCCATTTATGTCGCAGAACAATCATGCGACACAACCTGCGACACAACCACTGTGTCGCAATGACGAACAGATTAGACCCTAGATTCAAAATTCTCGAATTCAAACATGTAATATACTCAATTTAACCCGTTCCAATCCATTCAAAAGACATAATAACATTCATAGCATACAATAATCGAAACCTTACCTCGAAATCACGGATCAATTGCTCCAAATTTTGATTCCCAATTTAATTTCTCACTTTTTCTCTCTTTTCTCCGTTTTCTCTTTCAAAACCGACTTCAGAAACTTGCTAAATGTTTCTGGAAATGTTTGGATGATGTATATATATATAATCCATCAATTACACTTAAACACCTCAAGTTAATCAGTTCAGTCCGTTTTGCGACACAATAACGCGACACAATAATTGTGTCGCACATCACCATCTGCGACACAACCCTTGTGTCGCAGAACACAAAAACTTTGAATTTTGGGATGTTACAGATATATTACAATTATTATTTTTGAATAAATATTCACTAAATACTGTTTTCGTGTATTCATGAATAAATGTCAATCGCATAAGACATCGTTCTCACAATAAGTTGCTTATAATTGAGCCGACAAAACTAAACAAGATATAAGTTAGTTAGATACAAATATACAATATACGAGATATTAAAACCAAAAATCTAAAAGTTTTTAATAACTCTAAAAGCTTATCGTCAAACACATCCTTCTTGAATAAACTCTACGAGTAATGAGAATTGTAGGTAAAATAAACGGTAATTGTATTCAAAGAAGTGATCCCAAAACCTATTAAGGACCATGGTCTCAAGACACGACCTAATAATAACCCGATTCTAGAAAGAAAATAGCCAAAAACAACTTTATAAAGTCAATTGACCACATGAACATAATTAAGATTCTACTTGAAAAAAAGTTCTTATTTAGGGAATTTAATATTTAGCGTTAATAGAGAGATTGGATATCAAACTTTACGTAAATATTTAAATTCATGAATTAACTTTTTTTCGTAATAATTAGATGAACGTACTATACGGATTGTTCACTAAGATAATCATTCTAATAAAATTTATTCATATACGTGAATCCGGTAACCTGTGACCTTTTGATAACCGACATGTTTTGTAAGTACATTCATGTAATTGTAACGAAAAAAAGTTGGTTCATGAAATTGAACATTTACGCAAAGTTTGATACCCAATATGTAAAAAAAAAAAGCCAAGTATACAAAGCCACGTCATAAATAATGCCACGTAGCCATTTAACCGGTGTAATTTGAAGTCTAAGAATTTTTGACCGGTTTCAATAGTATGTTCATCTAATTGTTACGAAAAAAGTTAGTTCGTGAAATTGAATATTCACGCAAAGTTTAATACTCAATCTGTCTATTAACCCTAATATTTAAGACTCACCAATAAAAGGTCTAAACTTACATTCATTAGATACGATCATTCTTAGTGTTATAAATTGATTCAATTTGACAATAATCACACATCATATACGGATAGAAAAAATCGAGTCAAGTCTTTGCAAATTAGCGTTAAACCCGTCATAACGTATGGCTCAAGCTCTACATGGACGTAAAAACGTTAATCTCTAACACGAATAGCACGACAAGTCGACAATTCACGGTTTTAACAGATAGTTCATCATGAGATTATAAAGTTACGTTGATTACTTTCTATATTTATAGCTAAGTTAAATTGATATATAATACCATTGAACATGTTGATGGCTCTGTTTAGATGCATATAACCTTGCCACTTTGGAGTTAAACTTAATGCATTAGTAATTTTAACTAATTTTACTAGTTTGCAATTTACATAATCATAATTTTTATTACAATATTATAAATTTTAATATAATATTATAATTTCTGATACAATATCTTTTTATTAATTCAGTATGTTAGTATTTTTAGTAGTTCTCTTTATTTACGTACACCCTAACATTTGTCCACATACATGTATCCGTTATTGGATTGTTGGGACATTATTGACATATTAATTTGGTCTTATGGTATCCACTTGTGGTTTAAAAAATTGGCCCTAGGCTATTTCTTAATATGTAGGCCATAGTGCAGCCGTCAATTGCTATTTCCCTTTGTACCCCTTATTAATGTCCTCTATATCTATCTCTTACCTATATACATTACAAAATGGATATAAAGGTTGATGGATCCAGATATGTTAAATGGACCAGTTCATGATGTGCATTTTGGTTTGATGGGCTCACGGGCTGCCACTAAACACTTATAAAAAAAGGCCTAATATATTGGAACTAACCTGTTTTATACCGGCCCAGTTATATTCATTTTTTAAATTAAATTTATCTTTAAGTAAGTTTAGAGCATCATGTTAGCGTTACATCAAATTTTCTTTGCAAAAGATTTCTACCGTTGTTACTTTACTATCAATGCCTCCCAATAACTTTGGAAAAAAGAGATCGAGAAGAATGCCTTTGAAGCTCGGTGTGTGAACCCTGTTATGCCGATGCCGACACCCCTATTATGAGATGCTGACCCATAGAGGGTGCTCTTATATACGTTGTAAGTATATCCATGTTTATATGTGTAACAGGAGGATACATGGCTATTTGAAAAAGTGACTTAAACTCTAAGAGTTATTAGTTTTGGTATTTGAATCGGATTAGAACTTGACAAGAGTTTTAGATTAGGATTAGTATTTTGAGTTTGTTTAGTATTAGAATACAATTAGTTTCTTCTATAAATAAGGATAATTAGTTTTAGGAACTCCGTACCTTTGAATTTGATTTGTAATTTGAATAAGAGCTTCCACTTTGTATTTATGTTCATTCTTTGTATTCGTTTAATATCCTAAAAAATTTGTATCATAACTTAGATACAAGCCGCCGTGAATTAGTCATCTTTCGATCGTCAACTAAATGTTGGCGGCCCGGAGGGATACCGTTTATGTTTGTGTTGGAAATAAAAATAGATTGTAAACATTGTTTTTGAATAAATAATTAAAGTTAGTGTTAGGAGTATAAATACTAGTTTGGATATTGGATATGTAACCTTTTGATAAGCCTTTTAATAAAATCTGTATATGTGTGCATTGTAACAGTTATTTACAGTTTATTATTCTCTCAATTCACGCATCCCATTCAATAAATATTCATACAAAATTACAAATAATCAAAAACTCGATTTAGATCGATTATAGTTTGATCTCGTTTTTTTTTTTTTTTGGTTCGTCTTAATCTGCGTAGCTCTGGGATAGTGATGATCTGAGATTCGTCGGCCATTAGATCATCCTCAAAATTTTATTGTTAGTTCTTGACACCTAGTTCTAAGGTTAGACCGTTCGCATTTGCAATTGGAGTTTTGATAAACCCGAAGCAATCAGTCGAAGTTCCTTCTATTTTCGTTCGTCACTTATTGTACAACTGTGAGAGAATTGGTGTATAGAGTTCGTTTACCTTTGGATTGTCTAGAAATTTGA
This sequence comes from Logfia minima, assembly GCA_963921325.1. NCBI lineage: Eukaryota > Viridiplantae > Streptophyta > Magnoliopsida > Asterales > Asteraceae > Logfia > Logfia minima. Next base: position 4,246,906 of record OY992766.1, on the reverse strand, counting down.
ACTGCAAGTTATAGACACATAGATATACAATCTGACCAGAGGGATATTCGAATGGAGATTCCAGTAGAAAGATAAATCTTGTCGAAGTTTTCTGTCCAGATTGGGGTTTCATTTTGGTTATTGTTTGGTTTTGGTGGAGCAATCTATTGGTTTTGGGATCTGATTATAATTAGATCATTAGTGTGTGGATCGCTTTTGAACTTGAATTTGAGATTTTGGGCATAATCCTTATCAATTAAGTGAGTCATTAGAATTTCAATTGAAAATTTGAAATTTGTATGTCGATTTAGTGTTTGAAGACTTGTTATTATCAAAGTTGTTTGAACTTTGTACGATCTTTGGGAATTTGTCAGTATGAAATATTAGATCTTCTATTGTCAGGTTTTTTGAAGTTTGTGTTTGAATTTTATTGTTAGTACTGAAGATCGTTTGAGCCAATTTATTTTGTTTGGTTGACCTTTTTATATTTGTCGGTAACTTTTTGATTGTTCAATTTGAAGTCATCTGCGTTTGTTTTGGATCGCTTTTGGGGAATCGGTCATTTATTTTGTCGACACAATTCAATATGTGTTATGTATTAGGCTATTATCTCTAGCGTTTAGGATTTTAAATTTGATTTTAAATTTGGTGAGGAGTATATGTTTCGTCTAAAACAAGATCCATTTGATTCAAAGTTTGGAGAGGGTGTTCACAAATAGGAGGAGGAGTTCAAGTCACAGTGGAGATTGTTAGGAAAAGTGACTTAAACTTAAGCGTTATTAGTTTTGGTATTTGAATTTATTTAGAATTTGACAAGAGTTTTAGATTAAGGTTAGTTTTTGAGTTTGTTTAGTATTAGAATACAATTAGTTTGTTCTATATATATGGATAATTAGTTTTAGGAACTTTGTACCTTTGAATTTGATTTGCAATTTGAATAACAGTTTCCACTTTGTATTTGTGTTTGTCCTTTGTATTCGTTCAATATCCTAACAATGGCAAAATTAAATATTTGAGTGAACCAAGTAACCATTCAAATTACATTGATTATTCATCAAATAAAACTGGTTTATTCACTATTAACGAGTGAAAAATACTTTGTATCCGAACGATTTAACAATGCATATTGAGTTATGTTTTAGACTTTCATACTTATCTTTAAAAGGTAACTTTTAATTCATTTGTGATTAATCTAATTGTTATCTTGTTAATTGCGTTCTATACTTTTTCGTTTCGTTTGTAAATAAAGCTTTCTAAATGAAGGAATTTACTCTGAATCTAATACGTTTTATTGGGGAGTACATTTTAAGATTTCCCGTTAGTCTTGAATGTATGTTTGGTTAAATTTAATGTGTCATATCAAAGAAGACAACTGCATTTTGAGGAGAAAAAGGGTAAACGATTTTAGCCGTTAATTTCAGTGATCAATGATGTAGATTCGCAACACTGAATTCTACGTGCACACTATATTTTATGTAAAATGAAGTGTTGTTAAGATGCAACGAATCTAACGGTTGATCACATAAATCAACGGCTGAGATCACATGTGCTCTTTCTTTTAAAATGCGCTCTTTCCCTCTAAATGCAACTTTCTTCCAAAACCTTACCCTGGAGTTAATTATATATATGCTACAAATTTTATAAATTTTATGTGAAATAGCATTATTGTACGCATATTATTTGAAATAACCATCACTAAGGTAGACTAGTAGTGGTATCCTGATATCCTTATAAGAGGTCTCAGGTTCAAACCTCACTAGCAGCATATTTTGGGGTGGCTAGGGAAAAGGTTCAGAAATGGTCACGGAATAACCCGATTAGACAGCGTACATTAGAGTAAAAAAGTTTGCCCTCCTCAAATAACCTGAATAGAGAAAACCTTCTCCGTTTACTCGTTTATATCTTTTAAAATGTTATACATATGCTACAAACTTTGAATTGTTAGAGTAGCACTTTTTACCAATAATGTTTTTTTCAAAATAATTTATAGTAGTTTCAATGACATCAAACTCAATATTTGACTTGGTCAAATTGTGGCAAAAGAGTATTTAAAAAAAGGAAAACAAAAGTGTTAGTTTGAGTTCAACCTTATCCGACCCATCTTCATATTTAGCAAAATCTGCGACTTCGCATCCATATCATATTTCAAGATTCTTTAGGTTAATTTTCGTGTGAGTCAATCAAAAGACAGCAGCTGAAGAATGAGTCATTCAAATACCTTCTATTTATAGTAATATATATTATTATAATCACCAACATGCACACGTGTACACATCAGCTCACCTTTGAATAAATTCAATCCACCACATATGACCCAACATTTCAATTCCATCGCCCAATAACCGTATGTATTTATTAAACTTGATTACATTGCATTTGCATCAGATAATTCCACAACCATAAATACCAATATATCATAACCTACACAAATTATATCAATTGTGTCACATCAACAAGAATTAAGTTGCTAGTTCAAACCTAATTACTAATTAGAGACGTGTGTGTGAGTTATTTAATTTGTTATATAAATATAACTATGAATGCAAATCAACAAGAGGGAGAAGTGGAGAAGGGAAGAAGAGATAATAAGTATAGAGGAATCCGAAGGCGTCCGTGGGGGAAGTTTGCAGCAGAGATTCGTGACCCCACTAAAAGCGGAGCACGATGTTGGTTAGGAACTTTTGAAACAGCTGAAGAGGCTGCCCGAGCTTATGACCGAGCAGCTTATGCTTTAAGAGGTCATCATGCTATTCTTAACTTCCCAAATGAAGGACATTACCACGGTGGTGGTACGTCAGAGTTGGCTTCAAGGCCGATGTCATCGTCTCAGATTCCTTTTATGGCGGAGAGCAGTAGAAGATCGGAGAAAGAGGCGGCTGAGGTGATTGAGTTGGAATATTTGGATGATAATTTGTTGGAGGAGCTTCTTGGAAGTTAAATAATTAACATGCTTAATTGATTGTGAGTTCAAGTATTTTAATCATATTGGAAAGTTGTTCTTTATAAACGTTATTCCATCTTTGCTACTATTTTAGACGTCTGGAGTGTTCGTTTGTACGGTTTAAACTGGAACAAATTAAAAAGATAAACTAACGATTGGTTTTTATTTTATAAAAATTCGGAACGAACCACATTTACAGTTCCTTTGGTTCACTTTTACATTCGGATTCTCATTTAATTGTTGTTAATTTAGATACTAAAAAAACCCATAAAACTTTAAGTTATTCACTCCTAAACTCAGTTTATAAAATAAATTTCAACAAGTAATAAGAAATAGAATAGGCCCAAAAGGGGACAACACTAGAATTAAGTAGGTGAGGCGGCCCACTCACGATAAACTTGATGGCTGGATTATAGCCCAATTTGATGACCCGGCCCTTTTAGGCATGTTCATATGACAATTACTACACAAATAAAAATGAAAATGGTCACTTATGTGATACCATACTACTTTTATTAGTCAACAAGTGTTTGTCATAGAAATTGACATTATCAGTTAGGTAGTAGATCCATTTGCAGGCTTTGTATGATAAAATAATAAACACTAGTAACAAAATATTCAATTGATAGGTAAGTCTACAAATTATGAGTTAGCGACGAAATCTAGCTATTTGGTTCATTGTATCTTAAAAAGTAATTATGACTTAGACGTTTTGTCTAGAAATTTTGAGTGAATTATGTCACATGTTTAAAAATGGAGATATGAATATAAAAATACAACAAGGATTAATATATGGTTTTGGACCAGTTGCAATGGATCCAGATACATGAGGTATCATTTAGTTACTATCTTTTAATAGTTTTTACTTTGAATTAGTCAAGCATATCAAATTTTGGACAAGTTTTTAAGCTTATCATACTTTAATTAAATAAGCTCTCATATTTCCTTCATACAAATAAAGTTTAGCAGGTGCTTACATTTGTACAACCTCTGAAGATGTCATTTAGATAAATATAGTAGCTGCATAGTGTTAGTGAACCATCATCATGAATCTGCTACAAGTATGACGATCTTCATTTTTAGCGTTTGCTTCAAATAGACTTCATTCCCATTGTTGAGTCTTTATTCTTCATTATCAACTTCATCATAGACTTAGTTGAGTGTATTGAATTACACGTAATACAAGAAACAACTTTCATTGGGATGAGGCATGAGACTTGTCCAAAAGGTTTACTTCTTTGTGCTGGCTACACATCATAGTTTGTGTTGGGTGAACGTACACTAAAACTCTTTGGACCCAACTCACATAACACACTACTGAGCTTTCTACACTAAACTTTAAGATCTCTATGTTGACTTTAAATAAAATTACTTTAGTGCTAAAAATAAGTTATTGTCATCATAAAATCAATGAAGAAGGTTCATGACTCGATAGTATTTTAGAATTACTAATGCTGAAATTTAGACAACCAACCCTGCTCATGTTAAGTCATTCTTGACCAATCATTTGAGAGATAAATAAAGTTCATTTAACTATTACCTCAAAGTCTCAAATGATGATTCAACAAAATTATCTAATAGCACTAAGAATATTTTTTTGATAAATTAGGTTTATAATTTGACGTTGATAGTAGTTGAACATGAGATATTTTAAAGGTAAAATCACAAATTTGATCCATTGACCAACACAAATTAATAGATTAGTTCTTTGACCAATAGTTTAACAAACTAATCTACTTATGATCGCCCAAATAAACGATTATTTCTATCATCAATTAAATCGTCATTTCTAACCGTTAGTTAACAAAGTCAAATACTAATTAATTCCATTATTATTAATTAATTACCTGATCAAACATTAAACAATTAAAAAGAAAAAAAATTAAGATCAAATGTGAACTAGGTCGATCACAAAAATACAGAACCAATTAAGTCATGACATGTGACATGAATACAGAGCGATCATCTATGATCATAATTAATAAATAATAAGAAAAAAAACAGATGTGAGACTCACAGTCGATCAACGACTTGACATAGCAATCAAGTATGATCGAAGTTACTGCCACGTGACAATTATTCATTCAATTGAGAATGATAATTAAAAACGAATTTAAAAAACAGATGTGAGACTCACAGTCAATCAACGACCTGACATAGCAATCAAGCATGATCGAAGTTACTGCCACGTAAGAATTATTCATTCAATTGAAATGATAATTAAAAACAAAGAAATTCGTGTATGGTGGTTACTAAAAGTTTATATAAAATAATTTTGTTTGTAATATTTCATATTATTTATTTTTATTACCTGTTATTAAAAAATATACCTACTAATCATTTTGATTAGGTAGCTGTTCCAAAATAAAAATAAAAATCATTTTGCTTAGGTAAGATGTAGATTTAATTTGGTTTGGTTTTTATCATGAGGACTGTTTCCGTAGATCACGAGGAGTAATTAGTCGTTAATTGCCATTGATGTATTACGGAAAAAAATTGTTTGATAGTTACACAATTTCACATGTGAAACAATAACAAAAAATTACTTGGTTAAACGTTAATGTAATTAGTGATAAGCATGATCGAAATTACAGTCATGTGTCGCAATGTAATTAGTTGTGTCAGTTCGATGATTGACTGTGAGTCTCACATCTATTTTTTTTTAATTTATTCATTAATTGTGATCATGGATGATCGCTCTTGTCCATGTCACGTGTCACGATTTGATTGGTTCATTGTGTCAGTGATTAACCTGATCCACATTCAAATTTTAATGTTTTTTCTTTTTAATTGTTTAATGTTTGACCCGATAATTAATTAATATTAATAAAATTAATTAATATTTGACTTTGCAAACTAATGGTTAGAATTGAAGATTTAATTAATAATTGAAATAATCGTTTGTTCGGACGATTATGAGCGAATTAATTTGTTAAAGTTTTTGATCAAATGATTCGTCTGTTAATTTGCATTAATTAATGATCAAATTTCTAATTTTTCCTATTTTAAAATTACTTCATATCCGAAATCAACTAGACAAGACGATGAAGGCACAAATACTAATGTATAAAAGCCATAAATTAAGGTATTTATTGGTGACTCACCAATATTTTGATATGTATAAATTTTTTTAGTATATTGTGTATAGGTGCACAATACATAGGTGATGTTGTGAACAATCTTCTAAGAAAATTACATTTTGCTTCTTGATATTTAAAATAATATACTCAGTATTTCATTTTAATCTAACAGCAACTAAAATCGAATGATGTTTACTACATGTAATAATATATATTTTAATTTCTCAGGATTAAACCTTTCTAAAAATATTTAATATAATGCTAATTGTAGTCACATATATACGGGATTTTTTATTGCGTGACAATATTTTGATCGAACATGTGAATAATTCACGGTATCTTAGTAGTGGTTGTCTTCTTAATTATAATAATAGTCGGTATAATGAAAAGTATTAGGACACTTATGCCGGTGATTATAATATATTATATTTAAGTTGAAGTTGAATTAGATGATGACAACGGCTTAGCTTTCACTAGTATGACGCTTGATACATGATATCACACACGCTTGCGTCATTCTATACGTCACATGGATGATTATTCATCTTATCAATAATTTACATCAAGTTCTCATTTTTTAAACGAAATTCTACCTTCGATTTAATAATTAATTAATTCGTCTTTTGTGGAATAACTATTATCGTGTATTATTATAACTGATTTTTTTATTAATTAACAATGGTTAGTAAAATATAGCAATATTTAACGTGTTTTATAATTTATATATAGTAAATATCAGTTTGTTAGTTTTTGTATGGTGGTGGTAGACTCACTTGTTATTGAGGTTGTTATTGAGGTTGTTGATAGAATTATTGTTGTTGCATTTGTTGGTGGAATTGTTTTTGGTATAAGTTAAATGGTTGCGGTTGCAGGAATTGTGAAATTGAGTCGATCAAGCCAATTGTTGAGGTATCAACTGATCTTGAATGAAGTAGATTGGAGCGGAAGGATTGCAATAACTTTGTGAAAAAAACTATTGTATGTATCGTTCTTTTCAGAATTCTATTAAATGTAATGAACTCGTAAAAACCCCAATTGTATGTATCGGATGACCTATATAACCCTTAACCAGTCACCTGGCCACCTAATCGTCTTCTCCGGTGTTTTTCGGGCGATGTGAAACCCACTAGATCTAGTGATGTGATGATTTGTGGTGAAAAACGCTTTTACGAAAGTGAGTTAAGTTCTTGGTGATGATTCTTTGCACATTTGTTGCAACACTCGAGCCAACTTCATGTCTACATTTTAATTAGCTGTAGGCTTATGTCCATTTGACTGCAATCTAGTTTTGGCCGGAATCTCGCCGGGGAAGATGACCGGAAAAGTGTGGTAACCTGCTAAATATAGATGGTTACTTGCTATACCCGGTTCAATACACTAATTTGAGGTTTTTACGAGTTTGGTACATTTAATAGAGCCCCGAAAAGAATGATACACATAACAGTTTTTTTGACAAAGTTTGATGCATTTTCAAACACTAAATCTTATATTAAACGATAGAGATTAACTTTAAATAGTTTAGATTTGACATTGCTTTTTAGATACTCTGTCTCTCATCTAAGATGTGTATATTTGTATAGATTATTTCATAAAGAAATTTAATAACATTAGTGTGATAGATACATGTTTGTTTCCACGTGGATTTGTATGATTATATACGTATTGTTCATGACATGGTGAATTATCAGTTTATGGTAACAAGTATCTTTTGAATTCAATGACATTAAAACCGATATATTTATACAATAGCAATAATCGTGAAAATGAAATGACATGTTTAAAATTTAATTTGGTGGCTGATGTTGATGACAATGATAAGAAGAATTAGAATTGTTTTTTAAACTTTATGTTGTGTTGAAGTTGTTGAACTAAAATGTTTTGAAGCAGTCATCAAACGGCACCAATAGATGCTCTTATTTGTTTATAGAGCTAATTCTAATTTAAGTTGTAAATCTCACCGATTTAAACACCTATTCTTTATCACTTTAAAAGATTATATCTCAGTACCCTCCTATCACACCGGAACCAGTGTTGTTAAGGCCGACAAATAAATCTTAGAGGCCCGTATGGTATTAGAGAATGGGTTCAAATAAACAAAAGTTTATATATACATAGAAGGATACGTTAATGTTACACAAGTTATATAAATATACAAAAGTAACAGAGTTATTATCTAATAAATCGACAATACTAAAAAAGTTAATTTTTTATAAAAGAGTGTTATTTCCGAGCATTCTTCAAAACAAGCTTTTTGATAAAACTTTTATAATCAATACTACAACAATAACAACACTACTCACTCCCGTTGAGAGCGGTGTATGGGGTAAGTAAAAAAGTACACAATCATATGTTTATCTGAATGTAGAGAGATATCTGGTTGTCCCGTATGCATAGCAATATGAACCCACACTCGCACACACGGAATAAAATAAAAATAATAATAATAAATAGAAAGAAAAAAAATACTAATAGTAGTATAAATAATTAATAAATACATACATATATAGAAACAGATATGAATATTTATATTTCTGTATATATAACTGTATATAATATAAGTAAGTGTATACCTAAAAACTAATATGGTATATATATGTATAGCTACATAGATTTAGGTTCAAATAAAAAACCTAAATATCGTAGGAACGTAGGAAATGACTTCAACATCATTTTAAATATCCAAAACACGTTATTTACAAAATTTTCTTCGTAGCTCCTTATTCAAATAACTTTTAGAAACTATTTTTCAAATAAAAAAAATTTCGACCTTTTTTTTAATTATTTTTTATTTATTTTTTTATTCATAATAATCACATTTTATAACTAGATAATCACATGAATAATATGTGATTATCAAAATCTTATTTCGTGATTATCTCGAACACATAATAATCACATTATATTAGAGAATAATCACATGTGATTATCTTGAATAATCACAACAATAACGACTGTAAAAAAAGTTCGAAAAAAAGTTAATATTTTCTACTAAATTTTTTATCATAGCTTGCAAAAGTTATTTTAATAATAATCATTAAAAAGTTTTTAAAAAAATGTGTTTTGAATATTTAAAAAGTGATTTTAAAGTCATTCATACGTTCTCACGATATTTATGTTTTTTATTTGAACCCTCCATAGCTACATATATATATATATATATCAATAGATTTTCAGATAATATAAATATATATCTGTTAACCTAGGACATCATACATATATATCATAATACCATCTCAAAAAACCCCATATATATATGTATATATATATATATACCTAAAACACTATCATTTATCTCAATTCGACCTGCAAATGTTTCAATTACTATCAATATCAATCCCGTAACCCTTATGACATTGTGAACTGCAAATATGACGTCAACAATTTAAGCTTTGAAAAACTTATTTCGATTGCTACCGTTACAAACATAGTTAACAACAATTTATATTTAATAATCCAATTAGGAAAACAATAAACATATTTTAAAAAATGCGTAATACCGCTAGATCACATATTAACACAATGCAAGAATTGTATTAATTTAATTCCATATAAACCTCATTTACATCGATATTAGATTGTTCACGATTTTTGAAAACGTGTTCAAGATGACTCTAACACAATTAAAGAGACTCTCACCTTCAAAGCATTGTAACACGTTTGAGCCCATTTTGATTTGGGTTATAATCGAGAGTTAGTGATTCATATTTATATATGATAATAAATGAGGCCCAATTATTTTTCATATTTATATAATGACTGTGTTTTTTCAATATTAAACTTACAATGATATCAAGTGTCGGTAAAATTTAAAAACCTTTAAAAATCAGTAACTTTTTACATTCATTCATAAAATACTTGTCTAATCCCCGTTGATAAGTGCGGCCATTCTGACATGGTCAAAGCCCAACGCCAACCACGTCACCCCATACACACCATTTGCTTTTAAGTATTGCCATCCTATAATATTAAATTTAGACCGATCTCAACTGTTATCGTGTCACTTTCGTGTTAGTTGTGTCATCTTAGCGCCACTTTATTAATTTTTAAACTGATACAAAACTGACACAAAACTGACACATTCGTACCAACCGTAGGTGTGTCACTTTATATATGGGTCCCGCATTTACTAATATACCTCCATTATCTTACACTAAACAAAAAAGAAGAAAAAAAAGAAAAAATGCGACACACTTTAAAATTGATTTTCCGACGCAAACCAAAGTGACACACCAACTGATTTGGTGGTGCCATTGGTGTCAGTTTACTGACTTGCGTCGGTAACCAAACCAACACAACGACGGGAGACACCTTAGTTATAGTATGTTTTTCTTGATAGTACTATAATTTATTATAACCGCATAAAATAATACGATTCAGAGATGTTTCAAAATTAAATGGAGTTAGTTTTTTCTATTAGAAAATTATTTTGAAAAAACCGTTCAAATTATTTTGAAAAGACAAAATCTTTTTTCTAATCTATTATATCCCCCATTTTTAACACTTTATTTAACAATCATAACCTTTTTTTTTAATTTATTATAAATAAATCAAAACCTCTTACTACTAAATCACTTCACGTTTAAAAAAAAGAACATAGCCGTAATACAATACATAACGTCATAGACCCTATATGGAAAACATAGGTAATGATTATCTAAGTACGAAGTCAATTCGTTGTAGACCTTAAACAAAGTCAAACTTAAATATCCATATCTTCAGTGTTGACCTTTTATAAGTCAAACACAAGTACAATTTACACGGAACACACCATTAATGATCGCTTTCCTTCTCATGAAAAAGGAGCCATATTTATTCTTCAAATACTTAATACCTCACATTGTGTATATTTATTCTACAAAGACTTTCAAGTGACACCCATATTTATGCAAGAAGTTAAAAGATTCATTGAAACAGTTTTTTCTTATAAAAACTATGTGTTATTTCCTTATATATATTATCAAAACCTTACAACAACTTTTCATAGCATTTCATTTCTTATTTTTGTGATTATCATAATCAAGTAGATCCTCTAAATACTTATCGTCCAAACATTCAAATTCAAACACTTCTCGGGACGCCATAGACGATGAAGAAGCTGCAGCATTATTAGCAGAAGCCGAAAACATAGGAGGATATTCAGCTGGAAAATTCAAAACCGCCATATGACCTCTCATATCAAATGCAGCCCGATCATAAGCTCGGGCCGCTTCTTCAGCAGTAAGAAACGTCCCGAGCCAAACTCTAGCCCCTTGATTGTTTGGGTCACGAATTTCAGCAGCATACTTTCCCCATGGACGACGCCTTACACCGCGGTACCTAACCTCCTGATCACTGCCACCACTACCATCATTCGGGCGGGCTTTTGAAGTACTGCGCCCGTGATCCATTAATCTTGTTGGTTTTATTGATCTGTATGTGATTAAAGAAGGTAGTGTGGCATTTATAATTGAATAAAAAGGCTTCATGGATTTGAAAAAGAATGAAAAGGCTAAAAGGGTACCTGAAAATGGAATTTGTGGGGCAAAAAGGTGTAGAATCTAATAGGGGTTGAGGTGGGTTGAAGTGGAGGTTAATTAAGAAACAGAAGAATAGAAGATTTGAGTAACTGTTTTGTGTATATGCTTGTGAATAATAATGTGTACATAGAGAGAGAAATTAAGTGTGAGAAAAAGGGACTGGGTTCAATGGTTATTAACTAAGATTCAAATAAATAAAATAGATGGACTAAAATTTGGCCAGGTCCCTCAGTTAATTTGTCTTCTTAACAAATAATTATAAATTTAGTATGAATTAATCTGCATGTGATTAATATAATTTTAGGATTAAATATTTAATGTTGTAGTTATCATCTATCCTTGAATTCAGAACACTTTTCACTAAAAATAATCAACACGATTGTCGAAATAGATAACAAAATAACCATTATAAGGGAATGATCTACAAGAGTAAATCAGAAAGCAATCAATCAATATCAATATTATTATACATAAGAGAAAAATTCAAATAAAAATAAGAATGTTAAAAAAATTAAAGAATAAAAGAACAAATTGAATTGTTCCGTTTCAAATATTCATTTTCATATTTTTTTTAAAATTAAATATATCATAAATCGTACATCAATAAATTATAAAAATTACACCATTAGAATTAGCATCATTTTATCTTTAATTAGAGATCTCACATGATTATATTTCTAATTAAAGATTAAAAAATGTTGATTTCGAATATGTAATTTTTATAATTTATTGACATACGGTTTGTGAGATATTTAATTTTAAAAGTTAAAGTGAAAATGAACTTTGTAATAAAATGAAGCGATCCTATTGGTTTTTCCGTTCTTTATTTTTTTGTCATTCTTATTTGAACTCACCTTTTATTTGTAATATTTATGGATGCATAAAAATAGACGAATAATAAATATTTTTCATGTTTAAGTTATTTAAAGAGAATATCTTTTTCTATTAGATGTAAGCGGTGTGATTTAATTGAGATATTTTCAAATATTTCAGACTTTTACGAAGAAATTGATACACGTTGTCGTTAAACCACCTTATAGATATTTTATCACACATTATTTACAACCATGTTAAATATGCATGTTTATTGTCTCTAGTAAAATTCAAACTTATAACTTCTAAATTGATTGATTACTCTCATGCTGCTATCTAATTTATATACTTGATTGAAAAACAATTTTATAGATTTACGAGTCCTACGTAGGTATACAAAGTAACTTGTAAATAAACGTTGATAGACTTTTAATGAGACTGACTAATATGAACTTTATTTACTCGCTCGAGGGTGATTGGGGTAGTAAATAAGCTATACAAATGTTGACGATGAAGTGTGATATCATTATGATGACGTCATTTTTCATGACGATTGAGAATCGATAATTTTTACGCTAGCTCGTAAGAGATGTAGGCAGGTGGATTAGTTAATTAATTAACAATTGAAGTACTAAAATTTGATTAACTTACGTAAGTGTGATGATGTGGTGCTAACACTGCTTTTAACGTGATTAAAGACGTCTCTTAATTTTATATTACTATAGTTTATGTTACATCTATAATACATAGAATGTTTATCATTTCAAGATTTTAAATTTTGTACAAATGAGATGCTATCTATCTTTATTAAAACAGTTTAGTCTTGACTATTCAAAATACATAAAAGGTAACTGATCTTCTGTGACTCTATCAATCAGTCCCACGATCAATATAACTAAAGTAAATCACACAAATGTGATTAAAAGAAGATGACAAAAATTGAATCTGTGACCTACACTTTTATATTGCATTTTTCTCATTATTAGACTACAATCGTATTAACTGGTCAAAATATAACCAACTATAAATAATTAACTTTATAACTGACTTAAATCAAATAACTTAATAACTGACTTTGTAACTGTCTACAAGTGTGTATAAGACTAATACAGATATAGTATATAATTCAAAAACATTGCAATTTTCATTTGTATTTTTTTGGGATGATACGTCAGCAATCACACTTAAGACATTTATTGGAAATTTGTTGTATTAATTGTGAAGGTATTCTTCTAAAAACTTCGTAGTATATATCTTTTAGATTAGATTATAAAAATAAATTAATTACAGATTAAATAATTAGGTCTAGTTAATTAATATAGTGAAACATTAAGATCGACGTTGAAGGCGTCCAATGTAAATACGGGTACTTTTCTTTTGGGAGCTAGCGACAGGTGGTGATAAAATATATGGCTGTGATGTCATTAAGATGACATCATTTAATCTTGGTTAATAATTGTCATCAATTCGAACCTATGAAGCGTAGTGCGTGGGTATATATTTAGTTAATTAATGTCGCTGACTTAATATGCTTCTATTTAATTCGACCAGGTCAAAAAGACGTGAGAACATATGTTGTACGTATTTTGGATTTCGATGGCCGAAGTCTGAAGTCTGAAAGTTGTAACGTGAAAAACATTACAAAAGTTACAAAAAAAAGACGTGAAAACATTAAAAAGAATTATAAATAAAAGCATAAAATGTCCAAAAAGATTTACTTAAATAACAAAATCTCCGATTTGAAATACTGCCTAGTAAGATTGGAACAACCTGAAAACTTGCTGCCACATATGGCGTGGCGTAGAATTTATCAAAATATTTCATTGCCTATCGAGACGACTCGGTGAGCTTGATTTTTATTGACCGGTATACAAATTATTTTTTAAGGCGCTACTAAAAGACACTTTAAGAAGAAAATCTACTACATTAACAAGGTATGACGATTTTTTAATACTAAATAAAAAGGATTTAGAAAAACCGCCTTATATAAAATATAATGTGGCAGTTTTTTTCTATCGTTTTTATTTTATTTGTACAGTAAGAAAGTGCCCCGACGTAAATAAGGATTTTTGAGGTAACTGGCTAACAGATCGATTTATTTTTTCATTACTATCTCAACAAAAAATCGATCATAATACTTAATTAATTTTATTTTTGGGCATTTTGAAGGGTTGGTATTTACTAGTTAATATAAATGCTTTAAATATTTACTTAATTATTGGCCCTTTAATTATGTTTTTAACTTTATACTCCTAGTCCTCATTTCTTAACTCATCAAAACATTCACTTTTTTTTTTTTACAAAACTTTTGCTAATCTTTAAAAACAAGAATGACATCATCTTCTCAAACTTTTGAATAATGATTTACCTTCACGCCTTCCTTCTCAAATGATGGAACTCTTTTATCTTCCACGACAAAAAGGATGAAGCAATGCAAAATCAAGTTAACATGTGGACACAACTAAATAAAGAAAAGATGAAGTATCATGATCTTTGGCCTCAAAAAATTCAAGAAATCTATGAATAAATAAAGTGATTTGTGAATTTGTGTAAGAAATAATGTAATGTTTGGTTATTAAGTGGTTGAAAATTAGTTTTCTTAGGTTCAATGATAGATAAAAAAATTGGTGTAAAGGCAGAAGTGTACACCAGCATCATAATCACTAATAATCTAGTCAACATGATGATCTTCATGTTGTTTGATACCTTCTGATGACTCTGGATGTAGACTAGAGTCTTCATCAACTTGGAATATGTTGGTTGTAGTTAACTCTGCATCATCTTCTAATGGTGGCATATCTGGGTTTGTTGAATAGCCATTACCAGATTGATCATATGAGTATGTGTTTCCCGATTAAGCATTTGACTCTTTGTTGACAGACTGAGGTGGTGAAACTTAATCCACAGACTAAGAAGTCAAATATGTGATATTTACTCGGGGTGTATTAGGACAGATTCAACGATTGTTGGTGGATCTTTTGATGATTCCTCTTCACTGTTAGAGTCATGGTGATGGACTTCAACATTTGATGTCTCAAGATGAGAACCAACAACAGATAATTCTTCTAATAAATTAATACTAGACTGAGACGTCTATATATCATTTACAAAAGTGTCATCAAATGTCATTGATAGATTCCTCTATCTTGCTTCTCCTGTTGTTGAAAACTCTTTATGCTTTTGAAACAAATGAATATCCAACAAAAATATTCCTTCATTTGAACTAGGCTCAATCTTTGCTAATTGATCTTTTTGATTGAGAATTTAGCACTTACTTCCGAACACATGGAAGTAATGGATGGTTGGAACCTTGTTGTGGTACATCTAATAAGAAGTCTTACCATGTCTTTTGATAATGATATATCTATTTTGGTTACAGCATGCAGTGTTAAGTGCTTCTGCCGAGAAATAAATTTTCATATTAGCATGATAGAACCTTCTATGAGTGTCATATTCCTTCTTTCAGCAACTCCATTTTGCCGAGGAGTTCTTGCTGAGTCAAAGTTATGCATTATGCCTCCATCTTCAACAAATTCAATAAGTGTAGAATTCTTATATTTTGTGCCATGATCATTCCTGAGTTGCTTTACTGGTTAGGTTTTCTGTAACTGTTCTCTCTTGATTAGGCTAAAAATAGCTTCTGGTGCATCACTTTTTTCCTTCAGATGAATGACCCAAGTATACCTTGTATATTCATCCATCATAACAAGGGTATATTCTTTCCTTCCAAACTGCTAGTGCTCATAGGTCCAAATAGATCTATATGAATCATGTGTAATGGCTGATCAATAGTGTTAAGCCGTTTTGATGGAAAATAAGTCTTAGTTTGTTTACCAAGAACACATGCAAAATATACATTATCCTTTTTGTAAGTTACATAAGGTATACCCCTCACCAATTTTTTTCTTGTCAGCAAGTTGATGCTCTTGAAGTTTAAGTTTGACAACCTTCTATGACATAACCAACTTAGTTCAGGGAGAGATTGAGAGTATAAATATGTTTCAACATCCTCATCTGTTGAACTTAAATCCAAGAGATGCACATCTCTTTCTCTTTTGCAATTAATATGGACTTACCTTTAGGATTATAGATGACTGCAACTTTGTTTCTTATTCTTATTTCACTGTCATCATCACATATTTTGCTTGAACTTAACAAATTGTGCTTCAATCCAACCACATAGACAACCCTCTTGATCTCCACATTCCCTACCTCTACAACTCCATAATCCTTATTCTTAGCAACAAATTTGTCACCATATTTGACTGAGGGTCCATCTTCTTCAACAAATTTCAGTATCGGAAAATTCTGGATATGTTTCTTGTGTGAACTGAAATGTATTGTTGGACATAATTTGATGTCTATAGTATATTTCAGGCGTGTACTTGAATAAAAGTGGCTAAATTACAATATATGTATATATATATATTATATTCAGGAAAGTGATTTATGAGCTTAAAAATGTATGGTTAAAGATGTCTATCAGTAACAAATTAGTTGATATCAATCTCAGAATAAGTCATGAAGATAAGGAAAGAGAAAGACATATTCAAATATTTGTGTATGAGAAAATAGAAGCTCGAATAATGAAGGTAACAGTACAAGTCAATTCTTAGCATATAGACCCATGAAAATAGTCAAACTTCGTCACCATATGTTTGAATTTAGGGTTGACTTGCCGGATTTACATTGATTGAGAACACTTCAAACACACACCGATGCAACAAATTAAACATTCGTGCGCGAAACAAGCTTTTGATAGAATAGACAAATTGTGTTATTTTCCTATGATCAATTATGACCTTACAGATTTTCATACGATTTAATTCATTTATTGTTTCGGCCGTAATTATCATAATCAAGAAGATCCTCTAACAACTTATCATCCAAACATTCAAATTCAAATACTTCTTGGGTAGGCCTAGACGACGAAGAGGCCATGTAAGCAGCAGCTGAAAAAGTAGGAGGGTATTCAGCCGGGAAATTCAAAACCGCCATGTTACCTCTCATCTTGTAGGCAGCCCCATCATACGCTCTAGCAGCCTCTTCCGCCGTCGCAAATGTCCCAAGCCAAACCCTAACACCTTGGTTATTTTGGTCACGAATCTCGGCTGCGTACTTCCCCCATGGACGACGCCTCACACCCCGATACGTGACCTCATTTTTGCTGCCACTAGCGTCCTTATCGTCGTTTTTAGAAGCCATTAGTTATGATGGTTTTCTTGATTTGTTGCTGATTATAGAAGGTGTTGTATTTATAGTTGGATGAAAAGGCTTCATAGATTTGAAAAACAATGAAAAGGCTAAAAGGGTACCTGAAAATGGAATTTTGACAGCAACTTGTGGTTCAAAATGGTGTAGAATATAATAGGGTCGAGGTGGGTAGAGAGGTTGAGGTTCAAGAACTAGAAGATAAGTGGTTTCGTTTGTAAAGAAATTAAGAAATTGAGTCGTGTTTATTCGATTTTGGAAAACAGATTTGCTTTCTGCAGCTTACATATCTGTTTTTCGTCTTTGCATAGTATAATAATAATGGGACTGTGGGAGAGAAAGAGACTGGATTCATTGGTTATTTAAACCAATAAAAAGAGATGGACCAGAATTATGAGGAGTAGCATTTATAGTCCCTCAACTAATAGTAATCGTTACTGATGTCTTTGTACGTGTATGAATAATTATGATGCATTTGGTGGTGTAATTTAAAAGTGTTGAGAGTTGCATTTTTATATTGTAAAATTTCAGCGACTTTTTATTTGTAAATAAACTTTGAAGAGATGAACCCTTAAATTGTCGTGTTGCTCTTTTTTTCCGTTACCTTAATTATTGACTTAAGTTATTGTGTGATTTATTGTTGTAGGGATTGATCCCAACAACTAGTACTCGAGCAAGGTTCGTAGAAAGGAATCATACAACCTGGAAGAAAAGCAATATAAGAAACGAAATATTCATTTTTGTGGTCCATCGATCTACTCATTTTTGCGGTTCATCGATCACTTTATGCTCAATGTTACATAATTGACGATTAGTTAGCTTCTTAAAACACAGCTCCACGATTTGACCATTGTCATTTTTGATTGGAGATACCATTTAAGAGATATTTGTTGTCGAATTAGTTGTAAGATTTTTGTCGGTTTCAGGGAAAACAAGTCATTGACTATAAGAAACCTAAGAGCACACGGGGTTGGGGGGGGGGGGGGGTCACTGTCGCCGTTCACCATCGGGAATGCTGTCTGACGTCGTTTCGGAACAAATCTCGCCTAGGACGTTGTTCGACCTTATTTCTCTAGTTTTTTTTCTCAACAGTATTATAACTGTTTGAAAAAAATAAAAAATTCTGACGGCTACATGCAACGACTTTTCTTAAAAAAACTTTATTTTCAATCTATAAACACCACACCTCAAACACAATTTTAAAACACATCAAAACATTTATTCTCATCTAAAAAACACTCTTCGAAAACTCAAAAACTCTATTATTCACTATAATTTACAATGTCGAACAACCCAAACAACTCATACAAACTACACTCATACAAACAACTCATACAATCTATAAATTTTATGAATTTACTTTTTTAGGATTTGTAATATTTATTTTTCTTTTTAATAAATTTATTTCTTTTATTTAATTTATTAAATTATTTGAATTTTTGTAAAAAATATCAAGAATTAAGTCCATAATATTGTTCTTACTACCCACTTTTTTAGCAATAGTGTTTTCCAGAATACTGTCCAAAGAACTGTAAACTGCATATTACTACTCTTTGTGCTCTAAAATTTTTATTTTTATCATCCTAACGCATGGATCATATAGACTATTTCTGTGGATCGTTTCAATATAATGGATGATCAAACTAATATTTCCAATTATTATAATTTATATAGACTGAATGCTTGATTATTGGCTTAGGAGATTGATTACCTGATAACGAATGATGACGGTTTATCAACTTATCTCAACTCAATACATGTTTCGAATTTAACCGAAAAATTTAGGACATTTTGTTGTTAACTCATTGATCTATGTTATTATACCAATGAATCTACTCAATCTACCAAGTCAATACTCACATATGCATAGTTTTCAAGACAGTATCACAATTTCCAAGATGGTATTTCTTTATTATATTGGTAGATTTAGCAATACCCTTCTATAATTATACGAAGGGAATTGACAACAATCAACATTTGTTAGGCCTATCAATAGCGGAAAACAAAATTATGCATTTATTGAAGAGCAATGTTATGGTTACATACAAATTATACAAATAAAAGTTACAAATTGAGATGTCAATATTACATTGATTTGTTTTTTCTCACTCATCTTTCTCTCCTTCAATCTGATTGGTGATACATCACTTTGTATCCCAAAATTTATAAATTCTTTGTATCTATATCATTTCTCTTTATTGAAGCATAATATTTTCTGTCAAAAGTATATTTAACGGTTATGTGGTTTATACACTCTGACATGACCCTTGTGTGTGTAGATGTATTGATTAAAGTAACAGAGATGTGACTTTTATATATATAGATAATCATTGAATATAAATTTTAGTCAATAGTGTATAAACTTACAGAGTCATATTTAATACATTTGAAGTTGAACTTTTAATTACCGAATGATTGGCCAATTTCATTCATTGACTTGATTACTTCTTGAGTTTGATTGGTGTTCACTAAACTTATACATTTAGTGACATCACGATGGTGACATCATTTTCATGATGATTGAGAATCCCTAATTTTTTATACCAATAAGACAAATGTACTATAGCCATGTGGTATTAGCTGATTAATTAGCTAATATTGAAATATGTATCAATTAATATATGCATTTGATTTGATTAAGTTATGTAAGTGGGCTGATGTTCGTGCTTACGTTATTTACTTGCGTAATCAAACCATACGTTATCCAAACGTAATCAAAGCCTTAATTATTTTCACATATTTATATAGAAGCTGGAATTCTGATTCCCATATAATTATAATTTTTTTTTGAATATTATACTACCTCAATAAGTGTTTTATTGATAATTGACACATAATTTTAAATAAGTATACGAATTGTTCCTTTTAATAGTCAAATGTCACTTTTATTCTTTTTGTACAGTCTTTTATGAATCAATTTTGTAAAAAAAGTAAATTGTGAGTAAATTGATAAAGCTCATATATTTTTTTTGAAAGTGGAAATTTATTTTGAGACACATTAAAATGGAAAATTGAATACTTATTTTGAGCAGAAAAGTAAATTGTTGAAAACGAAAAAAGAAACAGTACTTAATTGGTTTCATTTACATACTTAACAAAATTTCCTATTAGAAGATAAAGTTAAGCGAAATAAAAAGGATCTGTTATAAGATGAAAAATTAAAACGATTAGCCCCAAACGCAATAATCACTTACAATTCAATGAAATAAAACATATAATTCTTTTATCGTAAATTTCTTTTTTTGAGTTTTTATTATCCGATAATTTTGTAAATCGCATTCCGTTTTGTAAAATTGTTTTAATATAGGCGGGGTAAATAATTGAAGATGGAGAAGATGCCAAAAATTGAAATGAGATACTTTTATGAGAACAAGTGATGGTTGATGGTGATGTCATCAAGATGATGTCTTTAATAATAGTGATTAATGGTCATCATATTGAGATTTTGGATGACAAAGCATAGATCTTTGGTAGCTTAAATTTATTACTTTAAGTTGTTTAATTGATATAATCGTTTACATTGATTTATGTCAAAGTCAAATGTTTTGGGCTTTGGCTACCTTGCGTTGTATGTAATCAGAGTTGCTGGCTTTCGTTATAAAAGATGAAAAGATAAATTGAGTATTGAGTATTAAATTGTATAACGCAACCATACATTAATCAAAGCCTTTCTTTTGTACATACTAATTTTATACTGTGGTCTTATGTTAAAAAAATACAACTATATGTAGATTGAAAAAGGAAAAGGTTTAACATTTGAATTAACTATAGTTGATAGTAGTACGTGATATTATTAATTATATATAATGAAATTAGAAAAATACTTTACATGTCTAAAAAGTATTATTAAAAAATTAGTACGTGTCAATGCACTTAATTTTAACTCAAATTCTATATTGTATATCTGATTTCATTTTAGTCTATTATGTGTATTCAGTTTTATTTTGTTCTATTGTGTGTATTCAACTTCTCTCGTGTATCAAACAATTTCTAAACACATATTTTATACGTATCAAAAAGAAAAAGCAAAGGACATATTTACCATTAGTTTCAAATTATAGATCTAAAATAGTGAATTATTGAAGACGTAGAGAGGTTGAAACACAGAATATGCTTTTTTGTTATAATTATTATTTTTTATTTTTTGAAAACGAAGGGTGTTGGTAAACTAAGCAATGGCGATCTCATCAGTATGGCATCATCAATGATGGTGATTAACAGTCATTAATTCATAATTAGCATACAAAACGTAGATAGTAGGTCATTTAGTGGGAATATTTAGATAAATAGTTTTATTTAGTTAATATGCCTTGATTAGATTCGCTTAGTTTTATGCTAATTAAGCTCTAAGTGATGTAAGAACTTACGTCGTACTAATGTGTTCAAAATTGGTGGCCTTCTTTGTTCAAGTGATAAAGGGAACTTTATCATACAATAGTAATAGCATTATTTTCGAAGTAGACTAGAAATATTTAACAAAAGGGTTAACCGGGTTAGAAGTATTGTGATAACTCTTCCAATCATGAAGTCAAGGGTTTAAGTCTTGGTAATGAGACTTCTATATATATATATATACTCGTGAATTAATTTATATATTTATGATAATGAAGTGTTTAGGTACTTAATTTTCTAAAAAAATGAGACTTCTGTATATATGTTTGTGAATTAATGGATATATTTATAATAATGAAATATAGCTACTTAATTTTCTGAAAAAGATAAAAAGAGAAACACCATAAACATTTAACATTAAATTTTTAATTGTCATGTAAAATGCAAGGAATAAGAGTTGAGCAATAATCACCCTTAATAAATTATTTAACACCATTCTTTAATTATTTACATGTTTAAAAAAATGAAAATAAAATTAATACATCTATCTTCAACAAATAAACCATATAACCATTTACTAACCTTAAAAAGAACATACAATATTCAAAATACACATATATATTACATAAAATGCAATTTAATCTATAAATAAATAAGTATACATTTAGAAAAACTCAGTATTGTACGGATCATTCTATTCATAGAAAACATTCACTAATATTCTTTTAAACACAATAGTATTGGTAATTAGATTTATTTATGTCGACTGTTCAATCATCAACTACATCAGTGTAGATAAACGCGTATTCATGAGTTTCTACTCTAAATATTTGCAATCGTGACCAAGATAGTAATCTAAATATATGAATATCAATTATCAATATATTATTATAATAAGAGTTAATTACATAAATTGTTTATGTGATTTTTCAATATTTTAAAAATCGTCCCTCTCGAGAGTTAATTACAAGGAATCTTCTTGTAGTGCATATTTTCTTCTAAATTCGCTCCTTCTCAGTTAACTCATAATAAAAGACAATATACAGTTATCTTCATCCTATTTCCTTGTTCCTCCATACTTCCTAACCTGTAAGCAATTACATCAAAATATCCCAAATCAAAACTCCTAAACTCAAAAAATTACATCAAAGTAATTCAAAATTTGAACTCGTATTAACTTATTTATACACATCACCCAAATTTGTAATCAAATTAAAGTAGTGGAAACATATTCCTATTGACAAATTCAATATCATAGTTTATAGTTTGATTGTAACTATAACATGATCCAAATTCTGATGAGATCCATCACAACCATGGTTGAAGAAGGGTATTGCAGTCACTTTACTACGATTTAACCGTGTATTTGTCGAATATAACAGAGGAGGGATAAATTTAAGAGAAAATATAAATTAGGAGCATTTCTAATGTAGAAAGCTTTTTAACAATGTGTAGACCACAAAAACAATTTCTATAATTTACTAAAAAAATAATTATCTCTTGACCCTAATATAATATATTGTATATCACTGAGAACATCTCTAATGAGAAAAGCTTTTTAAAAAGACTTTAACTCCAATAAGTTTTTCTTTATAAAAATTACACTCATAAACTTGTAAAAACGTTTTAATATTTTAAAAATCTCAAATTTTTGAAAAGATATTTTTTTTCTCCAATAAAAATATCCTTTTCGTACCAAAAAGCTGTAGAAAAAGCATCCGTCGAAGATCTCAACATCCTCCAAGTAAATTAAATTTAATTGAATTGACTCAACTAAGAGGCAATTGTGTCTCTAGCCATTGAACATTTGAACCTGACTTTGGCCCATTCGCAAACAACTGCAATATGGCCTCGGCCTTTGATTAAGTAACAAATGAGAAGCCCATTTTTAACGGGCCTCTTTGTTACTTTGCGTCTCTTTATCCATCAGTCCCCACTCCCCGTTGCTCGTGCGCAGATATCGTATTTGAAGATATTTAGTTTTTTCAGAAGACATTAGACGAAACAATATTTTATTTTATCATTGATATTTACTTCGACAAAGCATAAAAGTCAAATAAAAATAAAAATTTCTTAAATTTCTTAAATTTCTTAAATTTCTTATTTATGTATTATTATTATTATTATTATTATTATTATTATTATTATTATTATTATTATTATTATTATTATTATTATTATTATTACCTTCTTGAATTAGATACTAAATTTGTTGTTTAAAACACTTCAATTAATATCTTTATTTGTTCAAGTTATTTTTACATCCGTTAAGATAGTAAATGTATAAAATTTACATGTTAAAATTATCACTTTATTTATTTATAAGTTTTCATGAAATCTATATGAATTCTTATTTTTATCATGTGTATATCTAAAAGTAATGACATTTGTATGAATAACTTTTTTGAAATTATATGTATGTTAAAAGTTTATGAAACTTTTATGAAT
The DNA here is from genome assembly GCA_963921325.1 of Logfia minima. Lineage (NCBI taxonomy): Eukaryota > Viridiplantae > Streptophyta > Magnoliopsida > Asterales > Asteraceae > Logfia > Logfia minima. Next base: position 4,222,586 of record OY992766.1, on the reverse strand, counting down.
GTTTCTCTTGAAAGTATATACATATTAAAAGGTTACGAAATTTGTGTGAAATTATATACTTTTTTTTTTACATTATATTATGTTAAATTTGTTACGAAATTACATATTTTGTGAATATGTTTACTTTGTGGTTTAAATTATTGCATTTCTTGTTCATGTCTTTTCTTGTTACTTAATAGTTCAATAGTTCAATATTTTTCTATAATAATAAAAAAATTTGAGTATTTCAGGGTTAAATTATATTTGACAGACATAAAAACAAACATTCTTCAAATCATTGAGTACACGAGTAGACACTGAACCATGCATATTGCATGCATGAGTTTAATATGTAACTCGAGTTGGCAACCAACATTGATCACAAACGCATTTGGGATTGGTTCAATTCCCAACCATTTTCCATCCTTTTCTGCTTGTAGACCTAATTGGACTTGCTGAAGTAAGGTTATGAGGTTAGGGTCAACGTGACCACACACACCCAATGCTAGACTTGGGTCCGGACATGGTGGGTAATGGTTAATCACTATCATCTGGCTCTAGTTTGTTTCGTTAAAGTACCCTTCATTAAGTCCAAGCCCTTCAGTAATCAAATCCATGATCTTAGACCCCAATTTCCGCATTTGAACTGCATATCTCCATGCCTCGTCTCTAAGAACAAAACAAATATTACTTCACTATTCAAACATAGATCAATCAATTACCTGTATCTGGCTGGTTTAACGGGCCAAAATGGTACTTGTTCAGTTGTTCGTCTATGGATGACACTCGAGCGACAAAGTGTCTTTCCAGTAATTTATACCCTCCTTCCCATGAGCCACACCACCTGTGACAATCTTACATAAATGGGGCTTTGGGGAGGGGATGTTTGGCTAGGGGAGGTAGTTCGAGTCCCATCCGAGACTTTTACCCCTTCAGGCGATAAAAAAAGGAGGAATCGGAGGGTCTTAGGGTTAACATACTGCCCAATTAGATGTCATTACTAGACCTGAACCACTAACTGCCTGACTTGTCCAAGCCAACATGTTAAAAAGTTCATTGTACAATTCTCTAAAGTCTGCTATCGTCTTATCCGGAATTTCATGATTGGTCACCTATAAATATTAAAAGGTTTAAATATATTAAAACAATTAACCAACCAGATATACATACAAATTAAAACCGGGTTAATCTATGGATCAAAGCTTGATAGGTTCAAATTTATAATTAGAGATGCGCATGCTTAATAATAATGACAAAGATGCCCAGACAAGTATAAAAGTCTAAGTATTTATTTTAATTATTCATGCACATGACCCGTACATATATAATCATCCTTTCGGGTAAGTGAATCGTAGAGATTTATAATCGTTTATAGAAAGGATGACTTAATTTGTCCCCTTCAACATACGCAGTATTTAGTTAATTACTTACTAATAATTTTACCAAATGATTTGATTAAAGAACAGAAAAAAACTAAACCCGTTCCAAACACGTTTTATTCTATGTACACTTTTGTAATCTTATCAATTCTACTTGTGTAAATTACTTTTTATTCACATAGTGATACCTGAATCGACTTGCATGAGAAGTTAAAATGCAAACGGGGTTTTATAGTATCAAAAATATGAGGGTTTCAATTTAACTTATTATTAGATTAGAAGCATCATAGGTTTATTGGTCTAACGGTATCGACGTGACCTTCTAATTATGAGGTTATAAGCTCAAGACCTGGGGTTAGATAAATGTGTATATTCAACAATAATATATATACAACAACCATACACAATCTCGTCAAAGACATGGTATGAAGGAGGTAAGATGTATAGAGTCGTACATCTAGTTAAGATAGAGAGAGTGTTTCCAAAAAGACCTCCGACAAATGAATTTATATATTTATATAGGAATCCAATATATATGTGTGTATATAATCTGTACTATTTACTAAAGGACAATATAGCTGAGATCATAAAATTGATTTGACACTTTCTTAGGAAGGACTTAAGTAATGTCACAAGAAAATGTCCATGCAGAAAATAATGTCACAAGAAATGTCACAAGAAAATGTCCATAAAATAGTAATGTCACAAGAAAATGTCCATAAAATAGTTTCATGCAGAAAATATATTGTTTTTATTATTTATGAGTTCTTAGGCGGAGCAATAATTACTTTTCACCATGCATGCTTAGTTTATCCGCAAGAGAAATATCCTCTCTGTCTCAAATTAATAATTCATATTTCTTTTTTAATGTTTACTTTCAATTTCAACCGACCACAAATAATTTTTGTGAATAAGAATGAAATTTAATTAGTTAATATTTTAATTATTGATTAAAATTTTTGGGAGTATTGCTGAGTAACCCGTCCGATGCCTTGCAAAAGCAAAATCGTGTTTCCAATACCTGCTTTTCTAGATTACAATGCCATCCTTTCTTGAAATTATGATACTTTTTACTCTTTAAACAAGAATTTAAAATTTAAAACTTCTTATCTCTCTACAAACAAATCATTCTTTCAAGTGCAGGTTCTTTAACAAAAAGCATAAGCTCTCTCTGCCTTGCTTTTGTGTGTGTTTCAACTTGTGGGTTTTCTTTTTAAAACTATAATCTATACTAAGTTTTGTTTTATTGACATCATTTGTACAGGTTTTGCACACGAGTTTCAAGGTGTTTAGTTTCATCACACAGGTTTTTTACTACCATCATTCGTATTTGTTTAATGTCTGAAGTTAAAGGTCTGATTCGGTGATCTTAGAGTTGTTCTTTTTGATTTTGTTAGTTAAAGATCTTTGTTTGTATAGATTTTCATATGTTATGTATGTAGTGTTTGTTGTAGCTCATGATGGTAGTATATGGTGGTGATGGTTTGTGGTTCATATAGGTGCACTTGAGGAACTATAGAAACGTATATGCATATATGTATATGTATATTTCTATGTGATTTTTAAGTTTTACTAATCAAAATACTAACAGTTAGTTTTGTGTGTGCATATTAAATTCTGTTAGTTTTGGGGTTATGGTTGTGTGATTTGTTTCTTATATGGTGCTTATAAGGTAGTTGAAATTTGTGTGTGTATTTGCTGGTTGCCGTTCTACTTATGTGATTATCTCATTTTATAATTTATGCTTATCACTTTTTATTTTAATTGAAAAATTTATATTTATTTAGTAAAATTACCACCAATAGATTAAGTTGCAAGTTTTGAAGAGTGAAGAAGTGTTGAGATGGTAAAAGTTTGGGCCTGCTTGATACTTTGAACATTCTACTATGCGGACTATGTTTTACAGGACTGAATCTATTCCATTTACGATCTTCCTTTTCCTGTACAAATTCAGTCCCATGCTACTAATTCTTTTACGATAACTGAATTTCATATTATCCAATCGTTTCTTGAAGTAAATGGCAGTGGGACTTAGATTGCTTTAGAAAAGAGAATCTATTAATGCTTATTCCCAGGTTTGTTTGATGTTCTTTCTGTTTTCTTTTATGTTTCACAAGTTTTTGCTGATCAATATAAGGTTAGGTGAGATGCACTTTATATTTGTTTGTAACACCAACTGTTTGATGAAATATTTGATATTTTTAAGGCTTTGGATTTAAGTTTAGATTTATGCAGGTTTGTATAAGAGACTAATGGTTGATTTTTGTGGGTCTGGATTCTGGATACCAGTGTTTGTTTTCATGATTTGTTTAACCAAAGTTTTTGGTTGATTTTTATTAGGTTCAAGATATCTGCATTATGTCTATATTGACTACCTTATAATGTGGAAGATGGAAATATGCTATTTTTTTTAACGGCCGAAAGATTAAATAAAACAGAATCCTCTAGCAAGTCGCTAGATAAAAGGTTCAAAGGCAATTACATCGAAATAGAAAGAAGCGGGTTTAACAACCACAAATTCCAATCTATATGAAATTTCCGATTCTATTATTAAACTAGTCGTAAGATGAATGTGTGAAGAGTAGATATTGGTTTTTGTATGTTTTTTTAAGTTTTTTGGGTGCAATTTTCTTTTTTAATTATAAGGCCACTCCCATTCGTGACTGAAACCGACTGGTCAGTTTTTGCCAACTCAGTGCCACGTCAGCTTTTTTCAAAACTGACTAACAACTAACTGCCCACTGCCATCCGTGACGGTCAGTTTTTTTTTTCATTATTTAATTATTTAAAACACAATAATTTAAATAAAACACGTTTCATTAAAATAAAAACATTACATTAATTAAAAAAAAACATTACATTTCCTAAAAAAATAAAAAAATTACATTTCCTAAAAAATAAAAAAACATTACAATATTAAAAAACACACTAAATAATTAAAACATAATCTAATCGGAACTCGATTCTTCGTGTTCGTCTTCGGCTTCGTGTTCGTCTCCGTTCGAATCGTTCGCGTTAAACATTGAACCATACGTGTTTATCACATCTTTTCGAGCCGCTTTAATCATTGTTAGTTCCTTTTTTGAAGCACGCTTTGGTATTTTTTTATAAAGCAAACTCAAAGCTTTGAAAGCTAACTTCTTTGTCGAATTTTCTGTGATCGTTTTTATTGCGGTTGGTTGGAGGCGAGCGGTCCTTTTAACTTCTTCAAGGGCTTCAAACTTTTCGTCTTTTAAACTTCTTGATGAAGTAGCCGCGTTCGATGAACCCGAAGTTTTTTGAGACTTGCGACCGGGTGGACGGCTTATTGTGTCGTTATGAAACAGCCTTTGCATGTTACTTTGTAGATTTGTGTTTGTCGGTTGGGAGTCATCCGCTTCTAGATTGATGGTTTCTTGGTCGGTTTGAAATGTACGTTTGTTGCTCATTACCCCGGGCTCCATAAAAAATTTCGGGTAATGTTTTAGTACATTCCAACATTGCTCGTAAATGAATTTACGGTTATTGTTTTGTTGCTTAAAGTGCTTTCGGGCGGCTTCTAATACGTCTTCATCTCGCGAACCGCTTTGAGGGTGAAACTCGGAATAGTTCTTGTAGAGTGCGTTGAATTTTTTTACGTCGGGTGAAATTTTGTTCCATTTCCCCGTGAGTTGATTAAGATTGCGTTTTTTGCTGACTAACGAATTATACTCTTTCCGAATTTGTTTCCAAAAACTCGCGTCGGTTTGCGAGTTTCCTTGTACGCCATTTTCCGAACAATGTATCCACCTTTCGGATAAAATTTGTGCCTCCTCGTCGATCCACCGAACTTGTTTTCTTTTTTGTCAACTTCAACTTCGGGGTTGCTAACGGGGATTTTAGGTTGTTGGTATTCGTTTGTGAAGTTTGGATTTGGTACTTTTGAGGTTTGTGAATATTGTTGTGTTTGTTGTGTATGTTGGTATTGTTGGAATTGTTAGTTTTGGTACCAACCTTGAGAGTAAGGGTTTGTAAGTGGTACGTATTGTGCAAACCCGAATTGTGGAGACGTTTGAGAGGGTGTTTGAAAGTTTGAGTTAGCGGAGGATGAACTCGATTGTGAACTTGTGTGTGGGATTTGAGTATTTATTAAATTGTTCCACATACCTTGGGATATGTTTGATGAAGATGGTTTTTGGTTTTGGTTGTTAGACATTTTTGTGTAAGAAATGGATGTGGTTTGAGTAGTTTTTTTGTATGAAATGGGTGTTGTGATGTGTAGTTTGTGTAAGAAATGGATGTGGTTTGTGTAGTTTTTGTGTATAAAATGGGTGTCGTGGTGTGTAGTTTGTGTATGAAATGAGTGTGTAGTTGTATGAATTATATAGAGAATGTAAGTAGTTTTTTTAGTGTGAATTATAGTTGTTAGAAGTGTATGTATATATAGAGTAAATGTGCATAAAAATTGTAAGAAACGTAAATAAAGTTTGAATTGGTTTTGGGTTTGGTGTTGGTTTTGTTTTTTCTTGGTCCCCCCCCCCCTCTTTGAATTCTGCCTGTTGACACACACAAACAAACAACAAAATCAAAAGAAAACAAGTGAGCTCGTTGGTAAATCGAAGGTTTCGAACCGACGGTCCGACCGACGGCTTCGTGCCATCCACGTCGGTTCCGTTGGTTGAAACCGACGGTAAACCGACTCACCCGATGGGAGTGCACTAACTAGAATTTGTTAGTCTTTTATAATCTTTTTTTGGTAGGAATTGAACAAGATAGCTAATACTTTTTCTCCTTCCTTAAGATTCCTTCACTATCTGATGTTGTTGAGCATCAACTCGTCGAGTTCACTTCCGTGCTCTGCGGTATTATTATGTTTCTTCATATTCAATTATTTTGAAATTTTTTAAAAAGTTTGTTCAAATCTTTAACTAAGGTAAAAAGAGATATGAAAAATGTGAAATAGGTGAATAATATAAACAAATGAAAAAGGTTACGGCTCAAAGTGGTATCTATTCGTGTTCAGCACTAAAAATGACCAATATACAATTGTTTGATGAAATTGTAGTATCTACATATCAATCTGTTGATACGTAACTAAATCTTTTTCCTAGAAGTCAAGACTCTCTAAATTTGCCTTTCTAGAAAATAAGCCCTTGATATTAATACTATCCAAAGATAAAACTATATCATAGTCTAAAAAATGTATCATAAAATTAAATTTTAGAATTATTAAAGCATCGGTACCCTCGTACAAATGAACTTCATTCGAGCATTAAAAATGAATGAAATAACGCACAAAGATTTACGATAATGCCACATATGAATATGAATGTTTAGCATGGTCATTAATATTTATTAATCTTAAAATATACTAAAGCTAGTTAATTATGATTTAAAAACTAAGAAAAGTTAAACAATATAAAAACAATAAATGATTAATTGACAAATTTTCTAAAAATTAGGTGAAATTTTACCAAAATGTTACAAATCACAAGTGTAGTTCCTTCCTACACTTAAAATTGAACATTGCCCTCAATGTTCTAACAAATATTAAAGGTATAAAAGAAGTAACTTAAACTTAAAACGTTAATAAGAGAAAAACTCCCCTGAATTCTATTGAATACTATTATACACAGTGAGTAGCAGCAGCCTGCTCGTCGATTAGAACAAACAATTGTTCCGTAAAGCCTTTTGATTTTCTCACATATAGAACTTAAGTGCATCTTCTACTTTATAAACTCCAATAATGTTGCAACTCCAAAGCTATATAAGAAAATAAGATAAAAATATAATATCTGCAGGTAAGTCACTGAAAAGTACTCAACGAGCTCAACTGCATCTTGTGAGTTAAAACAATTTATAATTACTATACAACTTTCAGTTAAATTGTTAATCAAGCTGAAATAAATTTCTAACTATCAAAATAAAATAAAAAGGAATTTATAAAAGTACCATTCAGACAATGGTGTTCAAAAACTAAACATAATAAAGAGTTTAAACACTAAAAATTAAAAATAAAATAAAAAGATGTTACTTAAAAAGCAAATTGACATCAAACCAAACTAGGACTTCAGAAGCACACAAAGTAAATTTTACTAAAATGTTACTTAAATTCTAATGAAGCAGTTTGTCCACTTCACTCGTCCATATCATGCCACGTAATTTAAAGAACGCGACGTCAATACACAAATTAGTTATTGTACATTACGAAAATGTTCAATTTCTTTATTGAACTTTCTTTTTGTTCGATCATCACTTTATTGTAGAACGATATTCTATTTTTTTTTTGTTTCATTTGATAACTCAACTTCTCTTGAGCATTCCTCAAATTTTGAATGGAGGTAGTACATCATTTCTTGATACTATCGATTTTGTAATTCAACATTCACTCATCTAAAAAAATGCAATTGGTTATTGGATCCTATATAATAAACAAAGCATTATAAAAACATGAGGTTTAGCAAACCGATTGAACCACATTACCTTTCAATACAAAGCTTACAAAGAAATTCGGGCATCAAATAAAATGTCTGGGTTGTTATAAGTCTAATAAATGTGACATCCAGCCAATTTACCACACATACAAGCAATTCATGATTTTCAGCCATCGAATTTTGTTTGTTTGTACTCGATGTTGAATTACCAAATCGATGGTATCGAAACGATATATTAACTCCATTCGAATTTGAGGAATACTCAAGAGAATATAGGTCATTTGATGAAATAAAAAAATAGGTTATCGTTCAACAACAAAGTGATATTTGAACAAAAAAAAAGTTCGGTAACAAAATTGAACATTTTTGTAAGTACAGTAACTAATTTGCGTATTAACGTGACATTCAGTAAATTACGGGGCATGAGGTGGACGAGTGAGGTGATGTGGATATGATTAGAAATTTAAATAACATTTTAATCGACTATTTAAATGTACAGTAATTCAACTAAACAAAATGAAAAGTTCGAAAACAAAATTAATTTTTTTCATAAAATACAATAAATAATTTATGTATTAACCCATGAAATAATACTTACACAAGGAAGATAACATTAAAATAGAAACCCACATATTACACACAGATAAGAAAAAAGAAAATACTAATACAAAATTAAAATACAGCATGAACGGTTAATATTATACAAAATTAAAACCAACAGTTGAATGCAATACAGCTCGATGTTCTGCAGCTTTCAGCTTCCCATTACTTATAACCTGCAAAAATTAAAAAGACAAAAAAAACCCTATTAGAATCAATCAGATCACTAAGATGGTCACCTAACCAGAGGTTTAATTTATTGGTACCTCAAGTACGCAACCAACGTTGACCACAAAAGCGTTTGGAATTGCTTCAACACCCAACCATTTTCCATCCTTTTCTACTTGTAGCCCAAATTGGTCTTGTTGAAGGAGGGTTATGAGGAAAGAGTCAGCATGACTACACACGCCCAAGGCTAGACTTGGGTCCGGACATGGTGGGTAATGGTTAATTGCCAACATCTGCATCTGGCTTGCTACGTTAAAGTATCCTTCGTTAAGTCCAAGCCCTTCACCAATCAAATCGATGATCTTTAACCCCAATTTTCGCATCTCAACTGCATATCTCCCTACCTCATCTCTAAGAAACAAAACACATAGTATTACTTAAGCCTGAAGTTACCATATATAGAATTGAATGCCCATACGTTCAACCATATATAGATTAATAAATTACCTGTATCTGGCAGGTTTAACTGGCCAAGATGATGGGTGCTCTTCTAAAGGATGACACTCGTGTATCAGAGTGTCTTTCCAGTAACTAATACCCTCTTCAGTGTGAGCTAGAGTACTTGTGAAAATCCTAGACCCCTTACCATATTCCTGTGAGTAACTGCCTAACTTGTTATCAGCCAGCATGTTAAAATACTCATTGTACAAATCTCTTATATCCGCCATCATCTTATCCGAAATTCCATGATTGATCACCTATTGTTAACGATAATAAAAAACATTTAAAAAATACTTGTAAGCTACATACATCTTTTGATGGTACAAAACATGGGTTTAGAGAAGGATGGACCTGAAAGATACCAAATTCTTCACAAGCTTTTGCAAGTTGTTGGACGATCTCAGGCTGTTCATTTTGAAGATTGATAACCGGAATCTCCTGGCTAAATGTAACGATATCACTAGGTCTTCTTTCGGCTGGCAACACATAATCTTTAGGAAGTAATGTGACTCCCTTTGATAGGCTAGAAACCAATTGAGCCATTATACATTAATCTCAATCTACTTGTATGAAATGTAAGATAGCGAGTATGGTAATTTAGAGCATCAAAATATGAGAGGTTCAAAATTACAACCGGATATATATAGAATGAAAAACAACTCTAGTGTGGTCACGCTATTCTAAATTCATTAGGTGGTGCACTCGAATCTTGTGGACTAGTCAGCGAAAGGTTGGACACGATTAACAAAATAAAAAATTCAACTAGATGTGCGTGCTTAATAAGATGTGATCAACTATGGTGGTTAATTAGGAGAATTAAATAGGATCAAAATATATTAGAGGTTCAAATTGTGCAATTAGATGCGCATGCTTAAGATTTAAGAAGTTGCCATCAATTATGACATCGGGAGAGTTGACTTATATTATTTAATTTTTAATTCTATTTCGGGCAGATGCTACTTGTCTCAAAAGAGGATTCTGTATCCGTGTTTTAGCTGCGGCTTTTTGTTTGCTAGCTATCACTGTACTTTTTGTTTGCTAGCTATAATTAGTACTATTTAGTTTGCTTATAAGATAGTGGAGGGCCGAATAATGTCAACCTTACAAGGACATAATTTGGTCTCTTTAAAAAGAGACAATATGATGATCGGGTTGACATGTTCATTGCTGCCATTGATTGTCAGTTGCAAGAGTTTAACTTTAGATTCAATAATTCTCTAAGAACTTATTTGACTCAGTGTTGCTCTAAATCCAATAAAACCTTTTAAAAATGATACTTGTAAACTAGCAAAAACAGTGTACCTCGTGGACTTTACATAGCAAGAAAATATATTAAGTTAAAACTTGAATCACAACTTTATGAGCTAAATGTGCCTAATCATCCAAAGTTAAAAAAAAAGTTCGTATGGTTGCGGATTTATGTAGAGGCCTACAAGAAACTGGTAAGGTGGAAGTATCTTTGATGCTTGACATATTGATTCGTCTTGTATTAACTCTTTCTGTTTGAACTGCAATAAGAAAAAGCTTTCTCGTCAATAAATATTGTGAAAACAAGACTTCATTGTAGAATCTGTGACGACTTTCTTAGAAGTTGTTTGATTCCTTACATAGAGAGGGATATTGCTCATATATTTTCTACAAATGAGATAATAGATGATTACGCTTCCAAGAAAGACACATTCAACTTCTAACGCTCAAGGTACAGTTTTTTATAAACTTTACTTTTGAGTGTATGTTTATCAATATTCAACTAAATTTCAGAGTGTTATAACTATTTAACTACAATTGACAGGTTACTTCATGAAAAAATGGTTTCGGCGTGTGCAAAAATTAACTAATATTTTGAAGATTATTTTCCGAAAAACTTATGTATTAATTTAACTTCTACATCTTTTTTATTTAAAGCGTTTATGATTTGTCACTTCTCTTTTTAATAATAATATTTTATTATAATGTGCAAATGAAGTTTTCAAATTCTACCTCAGCCCTGTTTGATTGATCTTCTAATCATTTAATTTGTACTAGTTATTTAGGGTGCATTTTATAAAGAGTATATAATGATAAAGAATAAAAATAATTATGACTCAACATTTATTTTCTTCACATTTTAGTTTAGTGAAGCACTATCCAAAATAATGGTATAATCCTTCACTTCTTTAGTATTATCTTTACTATTATCATTCTCATTACATAAGATGCACCAAGCAAGCGCTCATATACCTGCTAATCTATAATCTTTTATTAAGCATTAATTACTTTTTTAAAAAACTTACAAAGAGATATGGAAAAATGCCATAATGCCCTTAATATATAAAGTCAACTTAGAAGATTTTGTTATAAGTATATTATAATATAAAGAATTTAAACTTTTTATATATAGAAGCTTTTATCACAATTTAAGATTCAACATTTCTATAAATATACATATGTGATTCTCATTCTTAAATTTAATTTAGGTTTTATTAACTATCAAGTGTTACTCCTCCTCATTTTCACACCACAATGTTTTCAAGTTGTAATTGTCAAAGACAAAAAATTAGATCATAAATAATCTACCACTATAGTTAATCAATTTTGTTAAAAAGAGAAAATAGTATATCGAATCGTTAATTTACCGTTAATGATGAGTTGTACTCCGCTGTATAGCGCATGACTTAGACTAGTTAAGTATTAATAAGCCAAAGAGATTTTGTATCTTAAGACTCATTAATTAAGAACAATTATTACTACTCCCTTCATCCCAATTTTATTGTTCACCTTATTACTTTTATTTGTGCTAAAACAATTATCCACTCGCGGAAAATAAGTATAAAAATCGTTAAACTCTTAATATTACCCTCATTTATTACTATCAATAACTCATTTCTTAAATATTTCTAGTCAAACTTTTCTTGATTATAAAGAAAAAAAATGACATTTACTTACTCTTATCTTAAATCCAAAAAAATTTGTAGAGGGACAATATAATTAGGATGGAGGAAATATAAATATTACAATGTGTTAGAACCGATAATTAGCCCAACAATATGTACATGCTAATTAAGTATTAAAAAGTCAATGAGATTTTGTATATCGAGACTCTTAATTAAGAATAGCAATAACTATGAATACTACAATCTGTTAGGACCACTACTTAGCTCAAGAACATGTACAACATATAAGCTCAGTTGAGGTTTCACTCACAAAACTAACGATATGTCTAACATATAAGCGGAATTCAAATTCTACTTTAAAACAAATTGATGATAAAGGTAGTAACACATGAGCTTATATGTAAAGACCTGTTTTAATTTTTTAATTTTTGATGTACGTGGGATATTAAATTTGCACCCAACAATTCTACCATGAGACCCAAATCCAATCAGCGTCCCCTTAAACGATAGTCCAATATATATGGAACACTTATTTTCCATATCCGGTCTTACCCTTGCTCACCCGTAATTTGTAGTATATTTAGCATAATGGTATTGGGAGAGGTTATTGTAGTCAAGTTTTTTATAGTGGTAATGGTAAGAATAAATATTTTTATTTTTGATTGCAACATATATGTATTTTTTGCATAAACAAATATTATCAAAATTATTATAATTTTTTTTTTTTATAATATGAGATTGATTGTTTTTTTTTTATTTTTATAAATAACTTAATTTTGTTGTGTATTACACTAATTTTTATTTTTAGTGTGATATACACTAAAAATTTATAGTGTGTATCACAAAAATTAGTTATGTATCATATATTTTAAATATATATATGTATAATTCATATAAAAGAGCATATGATTCATAAAAGTTTAATAAATATTTATTATTAAAAAAATTAATTAATCTGAAAAATTCAAATTTAAATGTTTATTCTTATCATTATTACCATGAAAACTTTACTATTTAAACCTTCCCCTATAAGTATAATTATCATGATAACTTAATAATCTATACATTCTTCATTAAGTAGCAATACATATGTAACTATATGTGACAATGTGTATGTATTTATAATTATGTTAATAACAAATTGAATTGCTAAAAGATAAGCAGAGCTGTTAAGAACTCAGTGTTAGCATACTAAATATATTTTAATAAACCCCATCTATATACACGGGTTTAAAATTACTAATATAATATTGAAAATCGAAAAACAAACATTAGGAGAAGAAAAACTGAACTGGAATTAAAAGTAAACAGAACCATGAACAAAGACACACCACTAGAAATATTGAGCATTTCACTCAAATTTGATCCGGCTACTTTCATCATCGGAAAAGTATAAGCTACGTGCCCGTTTATTCGAAAATACATGGTTTCAAATAAAACATGGTTAAAATTCGGTCTTGATCCTGCGATGCTCCATCGCTAGTACCATGTTTGCTAAGGTGGGTTAGGAAACTTGCCATAAATTTGTTGTATTGATATGATCTGAGCTTCTGGGGACTGCTCACTGTAATCACCTTTTTGCAGGTTCAATGACAACCGGAAGATTAGCATTAGGACAAAACAAAGTGACAATGGATGTCCGACCCACTGTTGAATTCAATACCCCACGGTGTTCTGCACCTTCCAGCTTCCTATTACGTATAACCAACACATACAAACAAAAAGCCAGTTAGACGATCATCGCGTACTAGTGACCCAACCATGACTTTAATCGGTACCTCAAGTTGGTAACCAACGTTAACCATAAACGCATGTGGGATTAGTTCAACTCCCAAACATTTCACATCCTTTTCTACTTGTAGCCCATATTGGTCTTGTTGAAGTAAGGTTATGAGGTTATTGGATCCTACATAATAAACAAACAAGAGAAATTTGTAATTTTTGTCCCTATAGTAGTTGCGGTTTGCCGATTTTATCATTTTCCGAATATGTTCGATTTTTTGTCCATGTGGTTCTTAAATTTGTCAAAATTGTCCTTTTCACTAACTTCTGTTTGAAAAATTTGTTAAGCGACATCATGTGAGAAGCATGTGAGGGTATTTTCGTCAACCCCCATTTCCCTCTCATTTAATTCCCTTTAATACGTTTCCCCTCTCATTTACACACACACATACACATTTACACACTCGATCAGATTCACCACTCTATTCTCTCTCTCTCTCTCCGTTCGATTTCGTCGAGCAAAATGGTGGTATTTTGTGGGTGTGGCAAAACTGCAATAATCCGAACGTCATGGACCTTGCTTAATCGTGGAAGACGTTTTCATTCTTGTGCTGAGTGTAAGTTCTGTGTAGTGCTAACTTTTGCCTTAAAATTTCCCTAAATTGATCGAAACCTAAATTGTTGCCTTTTCAGGCTGCGAATTATGGGTACATTGGGTAGTTGGCTATAACAGAGTTTCTCTTATTCGTATTAACAGCTACTATAGGAGGAATGTTTTTATGCGGTGCTGACGATTTAATAACTTTTTTTGTAGCTCCAAAATGTTTCAGTTTATATTCCTACCTATTATCTAGATATACCAAGAAAGATGTACAGTCTAATGAGGCTACTATGAAATATTTACTCATGGGTGGGGCAAGCTCTTCTATTCAGGATCCACCAATGTGTTAAAGATTAGTGACCATTATACCTAGATTATCGAGGGCAAGAAATAATCTCGAAGAAACTCTCAAGCAGGGGATTACGAATGTAAACGATTGAAGTTTTTTTTGTTTGTAGTTGGATCATGTTTTTTGTGTATGTGTTTTTAGTTTAGTGTAGGTACTGAAATTGTAAGTGTATACTAAGAATAATAGTCAAGTTGATTAATTTTGACTTTAAAAGTCGACTTGACTTATTTTATGTAATAACTCCATATCGTATCAATTTGCTTGGACTATATTTGGCTAATATAATTTGGTTCCATTTTATATGCAAGTGTTCCTTTGTGATAAATGTACAATATTGATATGGCATTGAGATGATCATTTATTGAATGTTTAAGAGTGTTGACCCAAATTCTGCAAATAAAAATACCCAAATTAAACAGTTGCTGCAAATTCAACCACCAAATTCCAATAAATGCAATCACCCAAAAGCATACAATAAGTAATAAATTTGACATTTTGACACTTTTAGACAACTTCATAAACATACTAGAAACATAGCATACATACATTGATAAACCAGTTAAAATTAATACATGACATTGTTTTAACCAAAATACTACATCAGCAGTAAACTAGCATGCTAACTAAAATCATACATAATACAACCAAAATAAGCAATTTTAGCATACCAAACTTAACCAAAATACTAGTTTAACTTCCATAACCCCTTTGACTTCCTGCCACTTATGGGTGTCGAAACCAACAAAAATAAATCCTACTTCAAGTATTTGTAGATAGCAAAAGTAAGTTCGATTCCACAGAGATTGGTATAGATTATTTCTTCGGCAATTTAAAGGGGGGGGGGTTTTGATTTTAGTAACTAACTCTTAGAAAACTAAGTAGTAACTATAAGTAATCAGTGAACAAGTAAAAGCAAATATATATAGATTAAAAGATACGATCTAGTTAAATGGTATAATTTAGTTATGAATCCGGGTCAATCATTGATATCAAAACATCTCGAATACCTAAGAATAAATTGGTTATAGTTGTTAATAAGCTCTAACAACTTGCTTCTCCCTACTATTTAAATAAACAAAACAAGTTCTTTGATAATTACACTAACAAATAAGCAGTCCTAAATAAGCTCTCAAGACTTAACTTTCGGTAGCTTTAAATCGTAGAGAAACCACCAATTCGAATTGATAAACATACAAGCTCGATTTATCTAAATCAGTTTACACATTCTCTTAACAATAATCAAAAGCTTGTCCACAATCGATATTATTAATTGCTACAACTATTAGAACAATTAAACAATTACGGGTTCCAAATTCTTAATAACAGTGAACTATTTTAATAACCGAATAACAAGAATGAGATTCAATTAAATCAAATAGTAATACTTAAACATTCAATTAGAGAACATGTAAATACCCAAAAGAATTACAAAAAAAAGATTCAAATATCTCAAAACCCAATTGGATTCAAACCCTAAATTAACCTCGAACTAGAAAGTAAAAGAAGTTAGCCAGACATGGCTATAAAGAAGAAATCACAACTAACGAATTGTAGGCCACAATTGTGTTGATTAGCAGCCCTTGTAGCAACAAGTAATCGAGAAAAACAGCAGCAACAATGGTCGATTTGTGTTCTTTGATGTGTTCTTCTGTGTTGGTCAGCAGCCCCCTTTTTGGTCCAGAATACAACCCCTTTTATAGGCTTCGAGTACGAACAAGTCTTGAGCCATCAAGTCTTCTAACTCTTGTGTACTTCTTCCTCTTAATTCGTGTTTATCTTAGAGTCCTGATGTTCATCCATTCCTCTAAACACGCACATAAAAATCTCAGAGTTTATTTTCTTTTATTCATTAAGACAAAGTACACATAAGTCCCTCTTTTTTCAAGCTTTATTCGTTTTTGGACTCCATCTTTTGCTCCTACAAAATAACAAATGTGTGTGAGGCATTCTAATCCCTTAAAAAGCAATGGTAACAAAGTATTATTATTAATATGTAGTTCATCTTATTTAAATCAAAATAGAAGAATAACTGATAAATTAAGCCCGAATACAGATAAAATGATAAGAGATTATGTATAAAAAATATGTAAATTAAGAGCATATGAGCCACCCCTGCCTTGACCAATACCCCTAACAGTTTGACTGCCACGATCATTTGACTTGATTGACTTGCACTAGCACCAACCTGACTAGAAGTTCCTCTTCCCCTACCAACTGCTTTCCTTTTGTTTTGACTTTGACTTTGATTTGATTGACCACCTTGTCCCTTGCAAGTTGTTTGGTTGTGAGCCCTGTTTCCACACTTGCCACATGTTATGCTCTTACAAAATCTTGAAAGCTTTCCCCCACTAACCAATGGTGCTTTATTAACACCTCTACTTCTCTTCTTTTTTGGCCTTCCAATAGGTGTGTGGTGGAGTGGTTGTAACAACCTAGTTAAACATTCACTCCTTGGCCACATTGTGATGCCATTGGTTGGTTGGATCTTAAAAGAATAAGCTTCTTTCCAAGTATACAGTCTGCAGCATGGATAAACCCAGACTTCAATCAACCTAATATATGTCCCATTCAATGATATATTCCATAAGCTTTCTGTCCAATCCAATCAACTCTCTTTTATAGGCCTTGAACGCGTTTTTTAAAGCTCTTAAACATACATAGATCCTCTTAGATACTCGTGTTTCTGAGTGTGGGTTTGGTTCAAGTTGTACTTCAATCTTGATAGTTGTTTCTGGGTTTATCTGTTGTAGCTCAAATATGTAATCTCTCAGTAAATTGTATTGATCTTGGAAAGCACCCTTCATTTTCTTGTGTGCTTTTTCTTTAGCTATGTAAATAGAGTTTTCCTTAATTCCCAATTGAAGTTGTTTGTCAAGAAGATCTTTAATTCCCTTTCCACTAATTTCTAGTGTTGATTTCACTATCTCACTTACACGTTTTGTCTGAAAAGTTGAATTGCAACTTGAAAGCTCTCTTGTCAAAGTACATTTGTGGTCTTTAATAAGTGTACTAACCACCCACACATCCTCCCCTTTTCTTTTTAAAACGTGTAAAGTCCATGGACAAAATGGATTTGTCAGGAATCTTGGACTTTGAAATGACATTTTACCCCTTACATTTCTTTTATGAATTCCCCTTTTTGACTTTATTTTCAGTGTTCCCATCTTTACCTTTATTACCACCATCTGCGTCCCCTTTTTTAGCTTTGCTTGTTTTCCCCTTTCCTTTGTCTTTACCATTTGGTTGGGCCACTTTTGTTGGATTTTGAGGTAGAATATAACCTGGTGTGGGTCCATAACACCTAGCCCTCACTCTATCCAAATCATGTTTTAAGCGTCTTAAGTCCGTTCTAGTGGCAATTACATGAGCCTTAACCAACTCTGTAACCTCCCCCTAATTGTAGAATTTCCTGTCCAACATATAATGTAGTCTTAACCAACTCTGGATCACTAGCTTGATGTTCCCTTCTTAATACCTTTAATTTCCTTTTTCTTTCCATATCAGGTTTTCCATCTTCATCCCCACTATCAAATTCATTATAAATAAAACCTAATACCTCATTATTAAAAATTATCTCTTTCACTTCTAGAGTCACTACTCTATCCCTCCAATGTGAATCCCTATCCACATTAAATGTTGACATATCCACTTCAACATCATGTAACTAGTTTATCTCACCCTCTTGAAAGTCTGCTTCAACATGAGACTCACCATTATCATCACCAGGTGCATTAGCATCAACATCAACATGACGCTCACTATTACCATCGCTAGGTACATTAGCATCAAAATGAGGCTCACCATTACCATCACCAGGTGCATTAGAATCAACATGAGGCTCGCCATTACCATCATCAGGTGGATTAGAATCAACATTAATAGCATCAAAAGGTTCACTAAAGAAATCCTCATCAAATGGATTGACATTTACAACATCATCATCACTTAAATTTTCAACATTATCATCTAGCACCTTATTTTTGCTTGTATAACCATCTCCTAACATTTCACCATTACCCTCCCCTACTTTGTCTTTCATTTCTTTATCATTTGTTGGATTATCATCTAACACCTTATCTTTTCACACTACTTTGACCCTCATCTGTTCATTCTAAATACATTCTTTTTCTACTTTTTCTAGGCACAACTTTTCTCTCCACTGGCTTATCATCAAGTTATTTAATTACAACATTATTTTTAATTGGTGATCTAAGATAATTAGAAAAAGTTGTGAGTCCATTTAATATATACAAAAAGTACCCTCACATTTCCAATACAACTCATCATATGCAAACATCTTGATCGTTTCCTAGCGCTACCAACCTAAAATCTAGGTCAAAACTCGGGTTTTTAAGATGATAGAACACTTTATCCTTTACACTATATCCCAGCTTAACTACCATCCTATCAATTTCATGAACTCAAAAGTAGTCAGAATTAACCTTATCCACAAATATTGTTGTTCCACCCATGTATTTACGACCTGGATACTTCGACAACGCACCTCCATGATGTAACTTGATTGTGAAAAAGCGTTGGACATTTAGCTTCACAAATAGTGATGAAATCAACAAAAATAACTACAATTTTTTTTAGACCCTCAAAATTACCGTATAAAACGAAAAGCAAAGACATTCCCCATTTATCTAGAGCTTCCTCTCTAATACACCAACGAGGTTGACTGTCCATCCTTCGTGTGCAACTTCTTTAACTAGAGTAAATGTAGAACAGATTTGGCAATTTTCGACTAGATTTAGGGATTGTAAAGTGGAACAGAGTGTGATCGAATGTGTAAATGTGAGTGTGTGTGTGTGTGTGTGTGTGTGTGTGTAAGTGAGAATGGAAAGATATTAAAGGGCATTAAATGAGAGTGAAATAGGGTTTGACGAAAATACCCTCATGTGCTTCTCACGTGATGTCATTGTTGGTCCCTTTTTGTCAAGATTTAATGAACTACTAACAACAAAAATAAATGTAGACAAATAAATTCAAGTTTAAAGTTTTCTTTTATTGATTTGAATCAAATAATACTTTACAAAGTTTACTGCGGAAATAAACAAGACAAACTAATCTAAGTAACTAACTTGTGACAAATTTGGCTTCTACTGGTCAGCAGCGAATAGGTCGCTGCTGATGATCAATGATCAACACTTAGAGATAAGTGAGGGCACTTGGTTCGCTGAAAAATAGGAACGTGTTTAAATCACAGGTAGAATGTGAATACAAAATTCAAGGGAGAATACAAAATTCTCGACAATAAATATGGTTGTTTAAGTGTAGTATTTATAGTCACATAAAGGTAACTCTAAACCCTACACGTCTCAACAACATATTCGTTGGGTATATAATGAAACTTCCAATGTAATGGATGTGACATTACATCCTAGGAATAAAGTTTACTATTTACTTTATCCCTAAGTTACAAAAAATGTACAAAGAACTAAATGCATAGTACAAAAAGTTAGCTTCTACTGGTAGAATGTGAATACAAAATTCAAGGGAGAATACAAAATTATCGACAATAAATATGGTTGTTTGAGTGTGGTATTTATAGTCACATAAAAGTAACTCTAAACCCTACACGTGTCAACACCATATTCATTGGGTACATAATGAAACTTCCAATGTAATGGATGTGACATTACATCCTAGGAATAAAGTTTACTGTTTACTTTATTCCTAGGTTACAAAAAAGGTACAAAGAACTAAATAAATAGTACAATAAGTTAGCGTACATATCTTTTGAAAGATATGCACGCTTTATGATCTGCTATATATAAGTTGACCTTCCTTTTGTACATTGGGTATTTGTCAAACCCAATGTACTAATAAGATACATGTTTGATCTACTGGTTAATAAAGTAGTCTTGATTTCCACTTCAGCGAACTACTTTCTGTCTTTGTCTTCAGTCTTTGACTTCAACAAATGCTTCAAGTTCTTGACAACGTCATGCCTGTGTAACTTCTTCAAAGACAAAGTGTCTATAAGTGAATGATAGATGCTTCGATAAGTTCTAAGTTACAAAGAGGGAGTCACTGCTAATAAATGCAGTGACTAAAATAATAGACTAGATATATTCTAAGTATTGAAGAGCTCACTATCAATTTGAACAATGAGCATTTCCCTAAGTCTATCTAATGTCGTTGTTAACAGATGCATCGACAGATACAAACACTTGGTGTATGTTTTGTCATTTATAAATTACGTAAGTGGGGTCACTGAACAAAAGTCACTTAATGGACTTTTTTAACCAAAGTTAGTGAAAAAGACAATTTTGGAAAAACTGAGAATCACAAGGACAAAAAAGTCGAACAAATCCGGAAAAGGATAAAATCGGAAAAATGCAACTACCACAAGGATAAAAATTACAAACTTCCAAAAAAAAAAAATTTAAAACATGAGGTTTACCAAACTGATTTAACTACATTACGTTTCAATTGTAAATCTTATAAAGAACTTTGGGTATCAAATAATACGCCTGCCTGGGTTGTTATAAGTCTAAGAAATATGACATCTAGCCAATTGACCAAAACTTACCAGCAATTTAGAATTTTTCAGCCATGGAATTTTGTTGTATCCGCTCAATGTTCAATTACCAAATCGGTGATATCAAGAAATGTGTGTTAACTCCATGCGGATTCGAGGAAAGCTCAAGAGAAGATAAGTCATCTACTAAAACAAAAAATCGGATATCGTTCTATAACAAAGTGATGATTGAACAAAAAAAAGTTCTTTAACGAAATTGAACATTTACATAAAATACACTAACTAATTTGTGTGTTAACGTGGCATTCAGTAAATTATGTGGATGAATTACGTGGATGAGATGGACAAGTAAGGTGGACAAACTGTTGACGTGGATATGATTAGAAACTAAGTAACCTTTTAATTAACTATTTAGATGTACAGTAATTCAATTTAACATAATTAAATTTCAATAACAAAATTGAATTTTTTTTATAAAGTACAGTAATCAATTTAAGTATTAACCCATATATAATACTTATACTTATCACAAGTAAAATAACATTAAAAATAGAAATCCACACATTACACATCGATAAGAAAAAAGAAAATACTAATACAAAATTAAAATACAGCATGAACGGTTAATATTATACAACAATTCCCTCGAATTTGATGAGGCTACCTACGTAAGAGGAAAAGTATAATCTGATGGGCATAGCATGAGGCTGCCACTTTATTAACAAATGCAAAGTTTTAGATCGAGAACTGTGGTTTAAAGTCGGAAATGGTCCAGCAGTTTTCCATCTCTAGAATCCGGTTTGTGGCTAACGTAATCTGCCAAGAATTCGTTGAATTGACATGATCTAAACATTGGAGGACGGCTCATTGTAATCAGCTCTTTTGCAGGTTCCATGACAAATGGAAGATTAGAATCCGGACTGAAAAATCGATGGAAGTTCGACCAACAGTTGAATGCAATACAGCTCGATGTTCTGCAGCTTTCAGCTTCCCATTACTTATAACCTGCAAAAATTAAAAAGACAAAAAAAACCCTATTAGAATCAATCAGATCACTAAGATGGTCACCTAACCAGAGGTTTAATTTATTGGTACCTCAAGTACGCAACCAACGTTGACCACAAAAGCATTTGGAATTGCTTCAATACCCAACCATTTTCCATCCTTTTCTACTTGTAACCCAAATTGATCTTGTTGAAGGAGCGTTATGAGGTCAGGGTCAGTGTGACTACACACACCCAAGGCTAGACTTGGATCCGGACATGGTGGGTAATGGTTAACTACTAACGTCTGCTTCTGGCTTGCTTTGTTAAAGTATCCTTCGTTAAGTCCAAGCCCTTCACCAATCAAATCGATGATCTTTAACCCCAATTTTCGCATCTCAACTGCATATCTCCCTACCTCATCTCTAAGAAACAAAACACAGAGTATTACTTAAGCCTGAAGTTACCATATATAGAATTGAATGCCCATACGTTCAACCATATATAGATTAATAAATTACCTGTATATGGCCGATTTAACTGGCCAAGATGGTACGTGTTCTTCTAAAGGATGACACTCGTGCAACATAGTGTCTTTCCAGTAACTAATACCCTCTTCAACGTGAGCTAGAGTACTTGTGAAAATCCTAGACCCCTTACCATATTCCTGTGAGTAACTGCCAGACTTGTTATCAGCCAGCATGTTAAAATACTCATTGTACAAATCTCTTATCCGCCATCATTTTATCCGAAATTCCATGATTGATCACCTATTGTTAACAATAATAAAAAACATTTAAAAAATACTAGTTACCTACATACATCTTTTGATGGAACAAAATATGGGTTTAGAGAAGGATGGACCTGAAAGATACCAAATTCTTCACAAGCTTTTGCAAGTTGTTGGACGATCTCAGGCTGTTCATTTTGAAGATTGATAACCGGAATCTCCTGGCTAAAGGTAACGATATCACTAGGTCTTCTTTCGGCTGGCAACACATAATCTTTAGGAAGTAATGCGACTCCCTTTGATAGGCTAGAAACCAATTGAGCCATTATACATTAATCTCAATCCTTTTATGAAATGTAAGATAAGATAGCTAGTAGGGTAATTTGTAGCATCAAAATATGAGAGGGTCAAATTTACAATTAAATATATATAGAATAAAAATTAACTCTAGTGTGATCACGCTAATCTTCATTTGAGAGAACTTTACCTAGTCCAAATTCATAAGGCGGACATACACAAAATAAAAAAATGTCAACTAGATGTGCGTGCTTAATAAGATGTTATCAACTATGATACTTAATTAGGAAAGTTAAATAGGATCAACATATATTTAAAAAATACTAGTAACCTACATACTCTAAGGAATTCTAGATCCGTGTTTCGCTGCGGCTTTTCGTTTGCTAGCTATTCATTTACATTCATCACTGTTTAAAACATATAAATAACAAATACTTCTCTAGATAAATATTTTTTATTTGTCACATATTTATCTTGCTTATTATAGTGCGGGGTCCAATATATGTTTTGTTGGGCTCGGCCCATCTCGCATATGTCCCTCAATATTAGTGGTCCCTGCTTTTCCTTTTGAGGAAACACCGGTTTATTATCTCGCACATACATGAAATTAAATATGGAATTATTTTATTTTAATAAAAATAATGATATAGAGACTTTGCGGGTTAAGTTTTATATTCTAAATAATTTCATATATTAATAAGGGTTTTTTAAAATAATACGTAAACTAAAAGGATTCATTATAAGATTTAAGTGTAAAAAATGACATATTTAACAAACATAAACGAGTATCATATAAGAGAGGGGATATTGTGTTTGTCAAATAGAAATAGTTATGGAAACACCTTTAAAATTAAAAATTTTAATTGTAATTAAATTTCATATTTATATCACTTTGGAAGAAACCTAATCAATAGTTCAAATTCTTCCATGGTATTTTGTTTTAATTATATATAAAAATAAAATAATCTTTTAATTTTAACAAGAGATTGTAACATCCTCTTCTGTGGTCTGGTAAATTCTATTATTTTAATCGATTATCTAAATGTTTTAGAAATTATTTAATATTATGTGTTTCATTGTGAAACGTAGATAAATAAGTCCTTTGACTTATTGTGACTAGTGAAATATTAATCGTTTTAAATTATTATAGATGACGGTAAAATAAAATAATATTTCTCGCAAACGGTTTTCAGGTTCCAAACAAAAGATTTAGGACGGGTATAAAATTATACCATTTATTCATAAGCCGACCTTGTTATCTCATATATATCTCATATCTTCTTCTTGTTTCCATTTTTAAAAGCTTGCAAATTCAAATTCAAAAGAAACCTTAGCCAAACTTTGATTCAATCTTGTTTCTGTAAATTCGAATTCATAGCATCATAATCATCAGCATCCATATCCTACTTGTATCAGATTAGCAATCCTTTTATTTTCAAAAGAAAAGAAGAGTAAGTTTGATTTTGAGTGTGTAAATCAAATTGAAGCTTGATTTGTTGTTATTAGGTGTTGTTTGATGTTACTTGAAGTATTAGAAACCTTAGAATTGAGTTTTATGAAGTTTTGGTGAATTTTGGTTCGAAAAACTGGTAACAGCGGCTCAACTCGCAGTTTTCAGTTCGTCCTGCGAGTTGACTCTGCGAGCCGAGTTGACTTGCGAGTTGACTTGCGAGTTGAGTTGGCTTGCGAGTTGACTTGCGGTGCGAGTTGCGAACCGAGTTGATCTGCGAACCCAAATTTCTGCGAACCGAGATTCCTGCGAGTTGACCTGCAAGTTGACTTGCGAGTTGACTTGCAAATTTTGAAAATGCGTAAGTGTTTTTGAGACGCGGTTTTGTAAAAATCTCTCTAACTCGGATTTAGTTGAAATTTGCATGGTCATTCAGAAACGACCTAGTAATCAAGGCT